>CM066033.1:759381144-760625477 GCA_033557465.1 Ichthyophis bannanicus
GTGCTGTATTCGTTCTTTACATGTACGAATACAGCACGACATCACCATTGTACAACATTACCATTGTAGCTCTTTGTTCTGGTTGTTGCCCCTTCCCTTCTTGCGACTTACTCAAATGACCTCTTTATTTCCAATGTAACCAACACCATTTATGAACCCTGTGCTCCCTTTAATAGATTTGAGGCCCTTCCTGTTCTTGATTTCTTTTCTGAGGATGGACATCCAAAACTGAGCTTCCCTGCTGCAAATGTGATCTGACAAATACCTTACACAGGGCTGAGGGATGGAGATGGGGGCGAGATATTTGTCCATGGCTTCCACCCTCTTTTTAATTTTCTCAGCAATAAAAGAAAGGCCAGCGCACACAAAAGGAGGATGCTAATGATCTTGTCTGTTTCAGCTCGCTAGTTAATACTGTCAGCACTAAAGTTTGCTTCTTCTACAGGGTGATAAATAGAGCAGGTCTGCAGGCAGGTGTTAATGAGGCTGCCCTGCTTGCTTTCAACCCTGATACTGCCTTTGATGTCTGGAATTTCTGAGGGTCTGTTTTTTGTTTTACTGTCTTCTTGTTCTCCTGAAGAAACACCTTACTCCTTTAACCTAAATCTACTAGGCCATTTTCTTTTTTTTATATCATTCTACACAACACAGAAAAAACAAGAGACCAAACAATATCCAGTTAAAACAATTCCTTTTTGGAGCCTTCATTACTGATCTGCAAAGGTTTTTTGTGCGACTCTCAAATGGTTTCCATGGAGCTCCAATAATGTCCTAAACGAAGGTTTAGGAGGCCACTGTAAGGTCACTGGGCAGGGACCCCACCCTGTCCTGATTACCCCTTCATTAAGGATGGAATGCCATTCTTCTTCAGCTACACCCACTCCTCCAGGCCATGCAGTGACACCTGGTTCTTGTTCAGGGCCTAGGCGTGCAGAGCATTCTGGGATTCCACATGCAACGCATGTCCTGAGGCTGTTGAGAAAGGGTGGCCACCTGCATTGGCTCCTCAAGCTCTGAAGTCTAAAACCAGTCTGTGAACTTTGGATCAGGATGGAGTTGCAAGTCCTCCAGTCTGCTGATTTCCAAGTGAAGGTGCTTGCAACTGTTCTGGTACAAAAATCAGATGGGATCTTCCTGATGTAATAGAATAATCCTGACATTTCCGAGGCCAAGGGAATTGAGACCTGTAGTTCATGATAAGTGGATGCTCTTTCCAGATAAGGAGCAGAAAGGCCTGAACTCACCTCCAGAAGCCAGGAGATCACTTTAACTACAGTAGTAACAATAACAACTACTGGAATTGTCTTACCTTTCCTAAATTGAAGGGCTAATACTGACAACAGCGTGAAGCATTGTTTCCTTTCACTATAGTAACAGATTTTTTTTATTTATTTAATAGCTTTTTTAATACTACTGTATCTACAAGTCACAGTGGTGTACATGGAGCAAGTTAACGACTTTAACTTTACATGAAACACAGATTAATAGTTAACAATTAGCCAGTTGTAACTGAACATAGAACATAGTAAGGAAACCAGTGATAACTGTTTATAGAACAAGGCTGCACTGTGTACACACGGCAGAAGTTATTTCAGTAGTTGGAAATAGGTGACTTAGATTGCAACAGGCATGGAGTGACAATAAAAATACGGATCATTTAGGGAGGAAGTGATTCACTAAATGTCCAATCCAAGGTATTCTATAAAGAGGTAGTTTTTTAGTTTACGCCAAAATTCTTCAATGTCTGTAAGGGGGGAGGGAGTTCCAGGTAGAGGGTACATAGAAGGATAAGGCTCTGCTAGAGGTGGCAAAGTTAGAGTGGGAGAACAAGGCTGGAACTGATAATAGGTTGTGGTTAGCTTTTCTTCTTAATCTGCTATTAGGGAGTTTGAGAATGAGTGGTTGAAGGATGTCCGCTGAGAGATTATGGAGGATCCTGTAGATGAAGAGGGAGCTGCTTGAGTACCGGGTTGATGTGTGAACGATGAGTACAGCCTCTAAAAATTCTGGTAGCAGCGTTCTGTGTTAGTTGAAGGGGGGGGGGGGAGGAGTAAAGTTGTTTTTGGGAGTCTCTGGTATAAAATATTTGTGTAGTCAAATATTGGAGAGATAAGTTCCTGGCAGACACTTCTGAAGTTGCATTGGTCCAATAGGGGTCAGAAGTTCTGAACTGTCAAAGGGGGCGTAGGAGTCAATGTAGTCCTGCATCTATATTTGCATGGTTTTCTCAATGATTTTAGCCAGGGATGGAATACTGGAGATGGGTCTATATGAGGATGGAGAAGATAGTTCAACTGATGTGTTTTTTATTAATGGTCTGATGGAGGTTTTGCCTGAGCACCTTTGGCATGTAGCCCAGAGAAAGTGAGGTTTGGACCAATGGCAGGATAGTTGGGATAAGTTCGTGCTTGGAAATCCTGATCATGTGAATGGGCAAAGGTCAAGTGGTGAGGTTGTGCAACTAAGGTTTGAGATAATATTGTCTAGTTGTGCAGCAGATGGAGAGTTAAATCTTGGTAAGGTATGCTTACTGGAAGCATTTGTGGGAATGCTGGTCTGGGAGGCAGTTGTAATGGCTATTGCTTATTTGGTCTGTAAAAATTGTGCTGTTTCGTTGGGAGACAATGTGGTATCCATCTTGGTAGTAGGTGTGCTCTTGAGTAGATTTATGGCTATGTCAAAAAGTTCCCTGGGCTGGTTTTGTGAGGATTTAATTAGGTTGGTATGATATTCTTTCTTCCTGAAAAGAGTGAGTTTGCAGTATTCGTTCTGGATGGCTATGTATATTGAGCGATTGTTTATGTCCTCGTAATGCCTCCATTTATGTTCTAGATGCCTTAGTTTGTTCTTCAGGTTTTTTAGATCAGACGTGTACCAGGGAACATGATGTAGTCTCTGGATTTTGGGTGGAGCTCCTGATTTTGATGCGTAAGAATAGATGTGGTCATTCCATTGGGAAATTGAGGAGTTGAGGTTGGTTGGGTCGACTGGGGCCATGGGTAGAATGTTGCTGATGAAGGAGTCTCTATCAAATGATCAAAATCTTCATGCTTGAGAAGATGGGTTTTTATGAGGGGTTAGGGTGGGCATGTTTGGAAGGAAGAATGTGAGTAGGTTGTGGTCTGATCAAGGCACAGGGGTGTTTTGGGTCATTAAGGTGAGATGCTGGTATGGCCAATTAGATGGCATGAAGATAAGGTCTAGGGTTCCTCCCTTGGTATGTGTTGATTCTGAAATGATCTGCTTGGAGTGCTTCCATCGTTTGTAGAAAAGATATGGAGTGATCCTGAGACACAGTGGGTATGTTGAGGTCTCCCAGCAGGATGAACCATTTATTGTTGTGGTGGTGAGAACTTGCCTCATCCAATAATGGAAAAAGATCACTGGATCTAGCTGTTGGAGTTTTGTATGCAAGGCAAACTGAAAAATAGGTGTTGGATATAGTGATGATGTCTAGCTCATTCGTAGTGCTAGTGTTGGTGATTTTAAATTGGAGATCCTCTTTTGAAATTATAAGGATTCCTTCACTCCTCTTAGTGGTTCTGGGCTTGTTGAAGAGTTGGTAGGAAGGGATGGTGAGCCATGATTCAGTTATGCATAATAAGTCAATGTGATTTTCCTTGATGAAATCTACAAGGATAGGAATTTTGTTGCAGATGGAGCATGTGTTGATGAGGGTGCACTTGAGTGGGTGGTTCGTGGGTGAGTTAAGTGGTGGAGAAGGAAGCCTAGAAGATGGTTGGATTGGAATTAAGTTGTAAATATTTCTGCTTCGTGGCTTGAAGATGTGGATTTGACTTCTGGAGTTGAACGGCCATTGTATAATGGGGATAACGGAAGGTGTGTTGAAAGTAAATGCTTGTGTCAAGATATGGGAGGCAAGGAGCAATATAATGAGGAGTTATGTAGTATTAGACATTGTGGTTGTTTGATTGGGGGCTTGGTATTGCAAGAGGGAGTGACTTGGTTGGTGAGGGCTGTCCGATTAAGCGAGGGTGCCAAGATCAGTAATTGTATATTAATAGTTGCCAAAAGGGTACTCACATAGTATTTAGGTTGGCTCTGATGTCTGGGCGAGATGTTGTTTCCAGGCATAGTGTGGTGCTGAATGGCGGAGCTGTGTATCATGACTGGGCACTCAGGTTCACTCTAAGGACCACGCCTAAGGGCCTTTTGGCGTGGCCCTTAGGCACTGGCCTGCCAGGGGTGGGCGCACCAATCAGGGCTTTAAATTTAAAGTCCTGCTCTGTCCATTGGTTGGCTGCATGGAGGAGAGAGGAGGAGCTCACCTCCTCACTCTCTTCAGTGCTGCTGCTGGATGTTACAGCAAATGTTTTGTGATTGGCTTGCTTGCTGATGCAGTTGGAATGTTGGTGTCAGAGAGGCCCAGGTGTTCCTTTCATTCCTACTAATCCCTTTCTCCTTTGGCTCAAACTCTTTGGCTAGCAGGGTTGCTTCAAGGGGTGAGCAAGCAGGGTGACTGCCCGAGGTGCCAAGGATGGGGGTGGGGTGCCATACTGCCCTTTTGAGTCATTCTGGAAGTCTGGAAACCTGCAACCCTGAAGGAGAAAGGGGCACCAAAAATAACCCTTCCCTTGGATGTCGCTTGCTGGCCAGTAAAGACATGGTCACGCTAATACTTTTACATCTTTGTCTTTGGTTTCTTTACATTTTCTCCTGCAAGCATGTGCTTCTCTATGGCAGTGTTTCTCAATGGGTCTCCAATGTATGCAAATTTATCTTATGGGTAATCTTAAAACCTCCATGGCCAATATTTAAACACCATGGTCAGCATATTTATAAAATGCTAGCTGTGGTGTTTAAACATAACCTGGATATTTAGTGTTGGTATCCGGATTGTGGCTGGCACCAAATAGCTGGAAAGAGCGGCGAGTGCCATCGCTACCTGGACAGCAGCAATAGTCAGACTGCTATCTGGATAAACTGACGACCATTTTTTGGCTCTCCTAATTTATCCAGATAGCTGTCTGGATAGTGGCCGGAATATCGCTGCTCTCGGGATAACCTCTGGGTTCATGCATGCTCTGCCCACATACCGCCCCAACACTATCCAGACAGTCCTGAGAAGGGTTCATACAGCATTTTGGAACCCCACGAGAGACTACCAATGCTGTTCATGCCAACCCACCTACGTAATCAGACCCTCCCTCTCATTCCCTTACTTTTCCTCTCCCTCTACTTGAATATCATCCACATAAACCTATGATTGCATATGCATTAACTTCCCCTGGTTTACGACATCAAACCTAAGGACCCTACACACTGTACATAGTTCACAACTTAAGCTGTTGTTTCTCTTTGCTGATACCCAGAAGCTGCTGCCCTAGGTGACTGCCTAGCCTTGCCTAGTAGTTGGGCCAGCCCTGGTGCTGGAGCGCTCTAGTTATAAAATTATATTGCCAGTCTCTTCTTTGGATCACATTGGAAAGTCTCTGTGGCTATACCTGTCCTCTGGAATGATTTTACCTAGTGGAATTCAGTATGAGCTTCATCTGTGTTTTTGAAAGTTGCTGACGTTCTGCTCTTTGTATAATTGTGTTTAAGCAATGGTATGACTGCTTTATAATTGTTTTATTTTTGTTTTATTTTACACTGGAGTGGGCTGCTTTGTGTTCAGATGGTGGTATATAAATATGTAAATCAATAAGTTGTTTCGCTGAAAGTGTTCAGATAGACTCGGTTAGTGGCACCTGCTATCAGGATAAGTGCTTTGAAATATCGAGCTGCTAGCTAGCTTGGTATATCTCCAGGAGAGGGTTAAGAAGTACAGGATAACGCACACGGTTACAATGCCTCTCTGATGAGTAACTAGCAAGCCAAGTTTGAACAAGTCTGGCTAAATTCACTAAGATCCTGTCCTGTACATTTTAGCAAGAAAGCTATACCCTGACTTTGGAGAAAAAAAAGTAATCATAGCTTATGTTAAATACATCAGCACAGATCAGAGTCCTTTGTGTTTCAGGAAGACGGAATAAAGCCTCGAACACCTATCCTTGCTCTGAATTCTGTAAGATATTGTCAGCTGCATTCCAGTACGTACAAGACTTATCATCCCTTTCCCGATATATACAGTGTCATGTTGTTGATGTCACTAACACCTGGACTTGGGTGGAGGATGAGCACAGAGTGTGCTCATATCATGTCTTTAGTCTGAACTAAAGGCAAGAATTCGGACATGCTTGACCATGCTTCACTCACCACACTGCCTCATTTAAGTATGGCCAACAGCAGTTATGCGACCCAGCTGCTCTAGTGTCAATTAGGGAACAGGAAAATAAAAGAAATATAGAAACCTTTCAGCCTGGTAGAAGATATACTATTATAATTTCAAGGAAGCTACGGAGAATGCTATATAAGAGAGGGAAGGGTTACATGTCTGCAGAATTTAAAAAAGGAAAATGAAGGGTCCCTTTTACTAAAGTGCAGTACTGCCTGGTAACTGCAAATCCTCTGTATTAACTGTTGGAGGTGCACCCAGCATCCTCCCATACAGTTAATGCAGAGACAGTGCTTACATTTTACTGTGTGCACTTAAAGCCACTTATCTAATGCATGGTAAGTTACCATGCGTTAACCGCACTGATTTCCCACCCATTCCCTGCCCCATTCCATGCTATGCAGTTCACCTTTTTCCTGGCACTACCACAAAACCGCTATTAATTTCTTAACAGTGTTCTTTTTCTTACTACATGTAATGACTGCAAGACATAAGTATAGTGTCAATAGATTCAGAGTTTGTCTTTGTAGTTTTTTATCTATGTTCCTATACAGGAACATTGCCAAGAAATTGTACGTTCAACCCATGCAAGAGAACATCCTACTAGAACACAAAAATAACAGATAAATCAAGCAGATACTAGTGACTAATGCTACAGTATGCATGTCTGTCACTTGTGGTAGTCCACAAAGCAAGTTTTGCCCTTATCGGAGTGAAGCCGGACCTTGCAGACCCTGCACATGACCGTAGTGTTCTTCAAAAACATGCGACAGCATCTCTGCGTGCAGCTGATGCGTTCATGAAGTAACTCCTGTGCCTGCTGGACAACGTTTGGCAAGTTGGCTACGTGATTTGATATGATTGAATGTTCCTGAATGGCAGTGCCCTTCAAGAGACACAAGGTGATGTCACATCTGAATGTCAGATGATCCATGTCACTTCCATCATCTCGGTGAACATAGTATTGAAGAACGAGCATCTTAAAAACTTATCTACAAAACGTGGGCAGCCATTTGATTGATACCCCATCCCCTGAAGAACCGCATCAGGAGAAACGCTCTGAAGCGCTGAGGGGAGGCGTCGGGAACGGGGGCAACTTGAACACTTGAATGAATTTAAGTTTTAGTGTGGCATATGTATTTCAACGAAGCCAATGCTGTGAAAACTCCAGGGTTCGATTTGTTCAATATGTGCTGTTTAAGATCATTATAAGCAGAAGTCTTCTACATGAACAAAGACAACAGGATGCAAATATTTAGGCTCTAAATGATTAATGAGCTGTGGACAATAGATTTAACTTCAGCATTTGCTTCTCATAGTATTACCGCACGACGCTATTGAGGTCATTGATGCTAACTAGCAAAACTGTTCCCTATAATTGGCATTTTAGCCAAAGGGACGGTTGCTATTGTAAGTCTGAGACCTCCTCACGTAGTTAAAATAATTTTATTCCTTGAGATAGAATAAGCATTGTCTCTAAAAGAGTGTTTGAAATTATCATACTCAGTTACATTGAACGTTTTTCTTTTTAGTAGTGATTATTAGCGTTCTATAATTAGACCACTTGATACGTGAATACTTCCATGAAGGTGACAGTGTATTTTCCAAGCAGCCACCACCATTTCTTTCCATGCACAGATGGCCTGTAACTTGCTAAGAGCCTGTCCATGAGATCCACTCCACCCATTCCTTCATTATAGCGCTTCATCACAAAGGGTTGAGACACAGCAACATCTGATGTACTCTTGACTCGGTGATGTGCGGTTTGAAGTGGGACATGTGTGAGATTGTTGCTGGCAATGCAGACAACAGAATTGTCATGCCACTTTGCTA
Source organism: Ichthyophis bannanicus (assembly GCA_033557465.1). Classification (NCBI taxonomy): domain Eukaryota; kingdom Metazoa; phylum Chordata; class Amphibia; order Gymnophiona; family Ichthyophiidae; genus Ichthyophis; species Ichthyophis bannanicus. The sequence goes on from CM066033.1 coordinate 759,389,216, forward strand.
CATAGACTGACTCATCACATCAGTAATCATAGTCTCCTCGTTGGCCACTCTTCTTCATGTCCTTTGTACTTCAAAGTTCTTTGTGTACTCTGCCAGTTCTCAGTTCCCGAATGGTTCCTGTAGCTGCAACATTTCTCTCTGCGAGTGACTTGATCAGTGCGCAATTTGTAAAGAAATTATCAAAGAACAGGTGGTGACGAATTGCATCTGAATGCTTTTCAATAACATAAACCATATGGTTTATGACCCTGGAGCTCAGAGGTTCCATCGAATGGTAGAACTTTCTCGTCCGGTGTACAGCTTAATGTTATAAGGGTAGCCATCGATGCCACTTAAAACCAAATCTAATTGGTTTTCCTCTTATAAACATTTTCATGCTGTGGCGGTCAAAGTACAGAGTCATAGACTCGTCAATACTCAATTCATGGTGGAAAAACCCAAACTGCACCAAATTTGCGTTGACGGCAGTAATAAGTGAAGCAACCTTAGCCGTCTTGTCGCCTGTTTTGAATTCAGCATTGTCAGCCAAGTGAAAGTATTTTTTGATGGTCTGATACCTCTTGCTGCTCATGGCCTCATGGACAATAGGCATGCCTAGATCTTGCTGACTGCTCCAGTAATCTGACTCCTGTGGCAGGACGTGATAGCCAGACAACCGCTGGATTCCCAGAAAGTGACAAATTTCATCCACTGTGACTTGAAACTGATTGTCGTTCTTATCTCGGTTAGCATAAAGGTTGCTTTGCATTACAATTTCCATCAGCATTTTGTCATCAAATATAAGGCTCCATATGGAAAACGGAGAAAGCGACAACAGAACAGGAAAACTGTCAGGTAAATGACTTGGTACCAGAGATGAAATTACCTTAGTGAACTTTGTTGACTTTTTCCACTGTTTCTGCTTCAGATTCTTACACTTTTGTGCTGGAGGGTTGCTTTCATCTTCACTACTAACACTCTCATCTTCGTCTGTCTCCTCTGCTATCACTTCCAGTTCGCCAGCAGTTTCAAAGGGGTCATCATTGTTCAAATTGTCAGGAACATCTTCGACATCACTGTCAGCTGCAGAATCATCTGCAGACGGTGGCAACACAATGATGGCTGTCGAACGAGTTAAACGTTCCACAGTTGACATAGCATTTTGGACTGTAACTGCCCGATGACGTTTGCTACATCTGGTGCCATAGAAGCTTCTTGTATCCATTGTTTATCAAAACTGAAGGAATTATCTGAAAACAATGCGCATTGGCAATTATTAGTCGACTTTTGGATAATCCTGGCAGTGTTCCTATATAGGAACAAGATACATATACATAAAATTTACCCCCCATCACAAATCAAATAAAATGTGAGTGCACCTGTGCAACACGACCAGGCATGCCTTGTACACAATGATCAGTGTCAAAATGTAAAACAACCAAGTATCTCAAAATTATAACTGCTAAATTTGACTTAATCCTCAAATTGTAAAAAATGTGAAAATTTAAGTGAAGTTAAAACTGTTGTGCAACTGAGACCATTTAATGTTTGTACCGCTGTTAAATATGACATCACCACTTGTTCACATTCTGCAAAGAATATTTGTATTCGAAAATCGCGTACATTAAAATTAAGTAATGTATGTCATGTTCCCATACAGGAACATTGCCGGGAAAAGGTGAAAATTAGTGTTTGTGTCTAGCCACTGTATTGACTGTTAATATGGCCCTGCACTGACAATTTGTGTGTGCTCATTCCCGCATTGACTGCTTAATGCACTTTAGTAAAAGGTCCCCAGTTTTACACTTTGCTTTGTCCTCATTGTTTTAATGGCTCCACGTGAAGTGAAAACAAACCACAAATACATGTCTGTTCTTTACCACTCTTAGATGTTAGTCATCACTTTACCCCTTCTAGGTTAGGATACCCTCACTATTATGATTTGCACTATATATTTTATTTTATTCATTTATTAACATGTTTATAAAAAGCCACGTTGCCCAAACACAGCATATAAATATTTATATATATACATTTTTAAATTTTAATTCATCGGAAACTCAAAAAATGCCCAGAGTGATAACTAAAGAAATCTGACATCAAACACAGAACTTAACACACACGAGTTGCAATCCAAGACAAAAAACACATAACAAGAGTAAAAAATAACCCTAACAACTAGGGAACAAACTCCACTCACAAGCCTGAACACAAAAAAACTCTTCTTATAGCAGACAAAATCACTAATAACAGCATGAGCCAAACCCTCCCCACTGGTTTCCGATTCCAAAACCAGGGCTAGCAGCCTAGCACAGGAAGGATTGTAAGTAAGTTGGGGAAAGAGATATCATTTACCTCAAATAATATAGATACCCTCAACCTTTGGCAGACTACAGCCTGAGACACACAACAATACGGGTATGGCATAATACAAACCATATACCAGAAAACACATACAACCCACCTTGGCCAATAACTCAGATGTTAAACTGTGGCTAACAGGCAAAAATGTTTGTATGTTGTTAATTTGTTTGCAATAAACCTTTTTCAAGTTAATTTCTTGTATCTGCCATTAGTTCATGCATGCCAAATGTTTTTTTCAGTGTAGAGAAAATATGAATACTGAGCTGCCACTAGTCCTTAGGTATGTGCCATTTGAAGGAGAAATATGAGTGATATATGTAGGCAGGTACTTTGGTTTTTGAAATATGATTCTCTATAGTGGTGCTACCATGTTCTCCGAGTACTCTGCATCATTAAAGTAGATCTACTGAAGTAGCCGGTCAGTTTGCCAGTATTTTCCTCTAATATGCCTTATGCCCCATGGCTGCATGCTGTGTGTTTGAGTAGCTGAGAGGTGTATACATGGAAAGGTTTTGCATGCATATACAAAGTGTGTGGATTGCACACCATAGCAGGAAGAGCAGGGTTCTCCCAGCTGCCCCTGCATGGTTTACGGTTTATTATTTGATAGACCGCCCTTCAAGGGGTCTCAGCAGAGCGGTGTACAACAATGTCTAAAATAAATATAATAAAATAGAAAAAAACTCCAGTAAAAACAGGAAAGCGGAGAGTCATTCCAACCACACGAAAGATAAGAACAAAAGAGGGACATACAAAACAAACAACTCAACCAAATTAAGTAGGCAAGTCATAAGCAGTATTAAACAAATGTGTTTTCAGAAGTGACTTGAAGGAGGGAAATGAAAATGCCAACCGAATTTCAGTGGGGAGTGAATTCCATAAAGCAGATGCCAGAAAATAAAATGCAGATGAACGAGTAGAGGTTAATTTGGCCTGAGTAGGTGATGGTAGGTGTAATCGGTAAGTATGAGTATCCTGAAGAAGATAATAAGTGGAATATGGAATTAATAAATCAGCAAGATACAGAGGAATCCCAGCATGAAGTGTATGATATACGATTAAAAGAAGTTTAAACTGTGCACAGAATCTTATAGGATTTTGCTGCAGGAAAGGAGTGACATGCTCATATCTGAATATATGATAAGACGGTATAGAAGACCTGTTACATAAATAAAATAGATAAATATCTAGATACATGAGAAAGAATACAAACTGCTGTATTTTCTATAAGTTGTACATCTACATACCTGAGACTGAGGTACATAATCCAAACTAGCAGTCATCAATGTGAGAAACAAAGTGGTTAACGAAGAGGGAGAAAGGAAAGGACGAACAGCACATATACTATGAAGAAAAAAGAAGGAGTGGCGGACTACTGCAGTAATGTGAAGGTGAAAAGATAGAGACGAATCAAGAATAACCCATAAGTAACACATTGATGAAACTAAAGGAATCGGACCACTAGGAAGAGATGGAGCTAAAGAAGGTGCTGCATGACTTAAAGACACCCAGAGAACAGAAGATTTACGAGGGTTAAGACAGAGAAAATTGTCAGAAAGCCATTGTGAAATACTTGCTAAACAGTCATCGAGGAGAGTTAGTTCTGGGGAGAAAGGATTGTATGGTGAACCAGAAGAATATCACCTGCATAGCAATGAAAATAAATATCGTGTTGTTGAATAATAAGTAATAAGGGAGTCAAGAAAATAATTAAACAGTAGGGGAGCCAGAACAGAACCCTGAGGAACCCCACATGGGAAAGAAAGAAAGGAGAAACTACAGACAAAGCAGATGAAGTCCTAGTGACTACTGAGAATTGGCACACAGCCCTGGAGAAACCTCCTCAGTGAGAGAGGGTTTTACATCACCTGGAGGACAGGTCCTAGTTACAGGATCACTTCCTGCCACACCAAGGTGATGCTTTCCTGTCATGTGACCTCTCTCCTCCATGGCAACAGAGAAACTGCCAGACTGGAGGTGGGACTTCAGGACTATATCCCTGTAGGTCTCATCTATGTACCTCTCACTCTTCCTTATGTTCTCCAAGTCTGCTACTCTAGCCTCCAAAGATTGGACTGATTCCCTGAGAGCAAAGAGCTCTTTGCACCTAGTGCACACGTAAGACCCCTCACCAACACGAGAAAATCATACATGTGACACTCAATGCAAAAGACTGGAAAGCCGCCAACTCACTGCTGGACTGCTGTCTGCATCTTAATTTTAGGGTTGTGTTTAGGTATTTAAGTTGTTTACTTACCAAGGTTTGTTGGGTTTACTTATATTAATAAAACTATACCTCATACGTTTAATGGACTTTGTTCACCTCAAGCTTAACTAATGTTAGGTTCTTAATCTATGTCTGATGAGGATAAAACAGCTGCATCTGCTCAGGCTTGCATTAACAGTTACTCCAGGAGCATGATAGTTAATGCATGCCGAATTTTGCGCTAACTGCCAATCTTGCGTTAGGGTGGCAAATGGACGGAGATTAGGCATGGTGGGAACACTGCAGTTAGTGTGCAGAGACATATGCGCTGCCAATGCTCCCGTTAGCATGGGTTCACCTAACACCACCTCAATATTTTATTTATTTATTTATTTAAACAGTTTTTCTATACCGCCCCTTCCAGAGATCAGGGGCGGTTTACATTTAAACAAACCAGATACATGGAACAGTTATTACAAACCATAACGGTATAACTATGTACAGATACATAAGAACAAGAAAACGTGAAAAGTCATTAACTATGTACTGAGCAACTTCCTGGATCAGGAAGTTAGAGGGAGGCTTTTAACAATAGATTATATTTGTAGGTTACATATGAGCGGAGGTAACGATTATGCATTAGTCAATATTGTTAAAGTATTCTGTAAAAAGAAGTGTCTTCAGTTCTTTCCTAAAGGTCTGCAGATCTTTGATTGCCCTAATGGGGACTGGTAATGAATTCCATAGAGCAGGTGCAGTGAAAGTAAAGGCCCTGTTGCTGGTTATTTGTTTCGTTTTACGCACTGAGGAAGGTATGGCAAGTATGTTCTGGTTACTCTTCCTTCTGTTCCTGAAGTCTGTTTGTGATTGAATTCTAGATTTGAGGAAGGAGGGAGAGATGTCGTTAATTAGTTTGAATGTGGTGTTTATTGTTTTATATTTTACTCTGCTCGCTATTGGAAGCCAATGCAGATTCTTGAGTACAGGTGTGATGTGATCTGTTAGGTGTGTTCTGGAAATAATTCTAGCAGTCACATTTTTGGGCTAGTTGTAAGGTGTTGATAGTTGTTTTGGGGAGACCCTGTATTAAGATGTTGCAATAGTCCCAATGGAGTGCTATAAGTGCTTGGACCACTGTTCGGAAATTACTAGGTTCAAGGAGAGGTCTGAGGTTCTGGATGGTTCTTAGTTTGAAAAATATGGTCCTGGCTGTTTGTTTTATATGGATTGACATACTGAGGGACATGTCCAGAATGATTCCTAGGTATTTTACCTCCTGCTTTACTGGAATTGTGGTGTTTTGTATGTTGAATTCATTGGGGGGGGGGGGGTGTAAAATCTAGGTTTCTTGTTGTGAACATAATTTCAGGTTTTTTTGAAATTGATTTGAAGGTCTCACCAAAGATTATACAGAGGCATCATCACTTCCTTCTCCTTATGCACCCAAGCATCCATCTAGCTTTCACCATTGCCTTTTCTACCTGTTTAATTACCTTGAGATCATCAGAAACTTTTTTTGTGAACAGAAATACTTCACCCCCTATACTGTACTGCTCCCTTCTGGCAGACCCCTACTATCTGTGCCCTTCTCTTCTACTGCAAACTCCAGACTTTGATCCTTCCGCCTTGCTGCTCCTTATGCCTGGAACATACTACCTGAGTCCGTGCGTCAGGCTTCATCTCTGGCCCTTTTCAAATCCAGGCTGAAATCTCACCTCTTTGAGGCCATTTTTGGATCCTGATCCACTTAGTCTCCTGTTTGTCTCCTTACCATTCCCCTCGATATATCCCTGCCCTCAGCTATTGTGTTGTCTGTCTTGACTAGATCGTAAGCTCTGATGAGCAGGGACTGTCTCTTACATGTGTCTGTGCAGCGCTGCATACGCCTTGTAGCGTTATACAAATGATCACTAGTAGTAGTAGTCCATTTATTTTTGCAGCCCAAATGCATAACTCTGCAATTTTTAACATTAAATCTCAACTGCTAAATTCTCAACCATTCTTCAAACTTCACTAGATCCCTCCTCATATTATTTACACCTTCCTGAGTGTCTACCCTATTGCAGAGTCTGGTATCATCCACAAAGAGGCAAACCTTACCCGCCAGCTCTTCCACACTATCACTAACAGAAATCTTAAAAAGCTGACCAAGGACAGATCCCAGCTGCACACCACTGGCAACATCCTTCTCCTCAGAGAACTACTGCTATTGCTACTGCTACTACTACTGCTACTGCTACTACTACTACTACTGCTACTACTGCTACTACTACTGCTACTGCTACTGCTACTGCTACTGCTACTACTAGTACTACCAGGGCCGGATTTACGTATACGCCATGTACGCCATGGCGTAGGGCCCACAGCTGGGAAGGGCCCACAAAAAAGGAACAAGTTAGGCTTTTTTTTAAAAATAAAATTAAAAAAAAAAACCTGCTGGCTGCCGCCGCGGGGCCCCCTCTGCTGCCGCGGCAGCATGGACTGACCCGCGGGGGCCCCCTCAGCAAGCTCGATCCCTCCCTCCGTGCAGGCTGTGAGAGACGCGAAGGCAGACTGTCTCCTTCGCGTCTCTGTTAAGCCCGCAGGGGCTGATGGGACATTTCCCATCAGCCCCTGCGGGCTTAACAGAGACGCGAGGGAGACAATCTGCCTTCGCGCCTCTCACAGCCGGCACGGAGGGATCGAGCTTGCAGAGGGGGCCCCCGCGGGTCAGTCCATGCTGCCGCGGCAGCAGAGGGGGCCCCGCTGCGGCAGCCAGCAGGTTTTTTTTTAAAATCAAATTTTACTTTAGGCCGGGGGAGGGGGAGGGGGAGGGTAGGACTGGTAATGGGCTATTGGGGGGGCTGGGACTGGAAATGGGTTGGGGGATTAAGGCTGGAGGTGGGCTGATGAGGTTAGGACTGGTAATGGGCTGTGGGCTGTTGGGGGGGTTAGAACTGGTAATGGGCTTTGGGGGGGTTAAGACTGGTAATGGGCTGTGGGCTGATGGGGGCTGTCTGGTAATGGGCTATGGGGGGGCTAGGACTGGAAATGGGCTGGGGGGGTTAAGACTGGAGGTGGGCTGATGGGGTTAGGACTGATAATGGGCTGTTGGGGGGGTTTAGAACTGGTAATGGGCTTTGGGGGGGTTAAGACTGGTAATGGGCTGTGGGCTGATGGGGGCTGTCTGGTAATGGGCTATGGGGGGGCTAGGACTGGAAATGGGCTGGGGGGGTTAAGACTGGAGGTGGGCTGATGGGGTTAGGACTGGTAATGGGCTGTGGGCTGATGGGGGGGGGGTTAGGACTGGCAATGGGCTATGGGGGGCTGACTGGAAATGGGTTGATGGGGTTAGGACTGGAAGTGGGCTGATGGGGGGGGGGTTAGGACTGGCAATGGGTTGATGGGGTTAGGACTGGAAGTGGGCTGATGGGGGGTTAGGACTGGTAATGGGTTATAGGGGGGGCTTAAACTGAAAATGGGGTGATGGGGGGGTTAGGACTGTAAGTGGGTTGATGGGGGGCTAGGACTGGTATTGGGTTGGGGGGTTGCTAGGACTGGAAATGGGCTGATGGGTGGCTAGGACTGGAAATGGGCTGATGCAGGGACTAGAAGGGAATGGATGCTGGGTGAGGCTGGAACTAGAAGGGAGCTGATGTTGGGGGAAGATTAGAATGGGATGGGGCTGGAAGAGTAAAATGGAGAAGGGAAAAATATTTTGTGTGGGAGGGATAAAAAATCTACAATTGGCCGGGTATTGGGAGAGTAAGTGGGGATTGAGGATGGAGGGGTAAAATTTGAGTGGATAAAATAGGAATGAGGAAAGAGCAAAAGGAGAAAGATTAGTATGTTAAAGCAGATGTAGAGAGAGAATGGAAAAAAACTAGAAGAGAGAAGAAAGGACAAATGGACAGCAGACGATGGAGAGTTAGCAGAAGACACGAAGAAACCAGAAGAAAGTGGCTGGAGCAATTGCAGCTGAAAAAAATGCACAAAAGGTAGAAAAATATCTCTTTATTTTGAATTTATTAATTGGAATATGTCAGCTCTGGTAAATGTGCATCATTAACGTCTGCGCTTGTTTAGTACAAGAGCAAATTAATGTATAGTTTTATTTCTACAGTGTTGTACATTCCAAGTTTGGCTTTTGGGATTCCCAGTTTAATTATTGTCTTCCTGTTTCTAAAATGTGATTACTTGTTTGGTGATGGTCTATGTTCTGCATGTGTAACTGAGCTGAGGTGTTCTGTTTATATAATTCCTATTTGACATTGCCACTTGTTCTCTTTCCCCAGTAGGTCATGTATTGTTGTTCTCTGAAATGTATTGGTTTAATATTTGCAGTGTTGCCTTTTGATTGGTAGAGTATGGTGCTTTGTGAGTCCTGGTAGTGCTGTTAGGATACGGCGGGTTTGCTATGGGTTCTAAATGGGCAGTGTTTGTAGTAGTTCCTAATGTGTCTGGCAGTTGGCACTGGATTATAGTAATGTAGAAATCTTTTAGTCTTTCTTTATCCATACACTCATTAAGAGGCACGTTTACTAAAAGTTAGTATATGGTAACATTATGCAAATATTTATGCAAATGAGGCCCCTTATGCAAATGAGGCCCACACCCCCCTTGGGCCGCCCCTGCTGGGGGCCCACAATTTTTGTTGGCGTAGGGCCTCACTCAAGGTAAATCCGGCCCTGAGTACTACAGCTACTACTACTGCTACTGATCTTTTGTATAGCACTACAATTTGTACCAGTGCTGTACAGACACACGTATAAGACAGTCCCGTCTCATCAGAGTTTACAAGTCAAGTCAGCTGAGGAAAAGGATAAATCTAGTGGAATGCTAAGGAGACATATAAAAGACTAAGTGACCTTCAAGAGATGACTTTTCAGCTTGGATTTGAAAAGGGCCAGAGATGAAGCCTGATGCACAGACTCAGGTAGTTTGTTCCAGGCATAAGGAGCAGCAAGGTGGAAGGATCGAAGTCTGGAGATGGCAGAAGAGAAGGGCACAGATAGAAGGGATCTGCCAGAAGAGCGGAGTTCCTGAGGAGGGGTGTAGGGAGATAAGGGAGGAAAGGTAGTGAGGAGCAGCAGAATGTGCGCACTTATAGGTCTGCAGGAGAAAGTTGAATTGCATATGGAAACGGATAGGGAGCCAATGAAGCGACTTGAGAATAGGGGGTTATGAGCATATTGAGGCCGGCGGAAGATTAGCCACACAAGGAGAATGGAAGGGACTGATTTTGCCAATGTTATAGAGAAACTACATTAGGACTCTGTAGTTAACACTGGGCAATAGCTGCAAAAAGCCCACATTAGCTGCAAAAGTCCCGCAGTAGGTGCAAGGGGTTTCCCCAGCATTTCCTCTGCAGATACCATGGAGAAAACACTGGGATCACAGGGGATCAGCTTCGTGGATGCAGCTATCACCACCCATTCAGATAGCAATAGCTGCATCTGTGAAGCTTGCAAATTGGCGATTGCTGCATGTTGTTAACTTCTGTGGCAATCGCCTGTTGCAGGCACGCTCACTCTCCTCCCACTCTCTGCCCTAATCCCGCCCCTGCCTGCACATAACATGCTAAATGTAGATATTGCAGAAAATCACTGCGATGTCTGCCTTTTTCCTGCATTAGCGGCTACTGCTGTGCAATAATTCCCCATTAGCACCGCAGTGGTAGTTAATGCCCTTTAAGTAAACATACCCCTATGTATTGTTGTTTGATGTAACTCTTTGTATTTCCCTCTATATTCCTCCATTTGCTATTCATTTTTAATTTTTTTTCTGGTCCAGGTCTTTGAAGATCTTTTTCTTTTGTTTTGCTATGGCAAAATTTCAGTAACCCATCTTTGCTTCTGTCCTCTAATCCAGTGGTTCTCAACCCAGTTCTCAAGATGCATCCAGCCAATCAGATTTTCAGGATATCCACAATGAATATGCATGGACTAGATTTGTATACACTGCCTTCATTGTATGCAAATTTATCTCATGCATACTCATTGCAAATATCCTGAAACCTGACTAGTTGGGTGTGTCTGGGTTGGGTTGAGAACCCTGCTCTAATCTAAGGAACTTGTTTACTAAAGGTTAATGCATGTTAATGAAAGTTAAAGCATATAGGTGCTGCCACGGCCCAGAGAAATAAATGGGCCAAGGGGTTAACTTTTAATAAATATGCCCCTTAATCTCCTAATAATGGTACAGACAGTATTACCTCCTTTTTTCTTGCTAATGATGTTTCTGCTTGCATACTCATACTGTTAGTTTTCTTTATTGCTTTACTTGAGTGGCAGCCTTCAGGTCATAATAATTACTCCTGGATCCCTTCCCTGTGTACCAGTTTGCCTCCAACAGTAGTCTTCACTCTCAGTCCTCAAGGACTGCCAACAGGTCAGAGTTTTAGGATATCCCCAATGAATATGCAAGAGAGAGATTTACATTCCATGGAGAAAGTAGGCATGCAAATCTCTCTCGTGCACATTCATTAGAGATATCCTGAAACCTGACCTGTTAGCGGCTCTTGGGGCCTTGATGTGAATACCAAGGGCCTATACGGATCCAATTTTCTCCAGGAGCAATATGGCTTCAAAGGTTAAAGGTTTTTTCTCTGTTCTTTTTGGCGACGCTCAAAGCCACATATGATTCTGCTGAGTCCTCTGCGTGATTCTTTCACACTAGAGAAATTGTTATATGGCTGCAGAAAGAATCACATCAATATTCAAATGCCATAGTCAGCATCTTTTTTAAACACGAGTGGCAGCATTTAAAATATCCAAAGCTCCTCTCTGGATATCAAGCAGTGCTGAATATACAGTATGTGGAGGGCGGTGATATTCAGTCCACTATCCTTATAGCTAAACCTAAATTAAACAGCAGGGCTACCTGGATAGTGGAGTGACGATCACCTGCTATCCATAGAGTTAGGCAGAATACCCACGCTCCGCACTCACTCTGCCCCATCACTATCTGGATAGCGCCAGAGTAGACCGTAAGAATGTTCGGCAGCATTAACTGTATAGTGCTGCTGAAAATTCACAGATAGGCACCTTATCCTTACTGCGGAGAAACAGAAGTCCTTTTGAATGTCGACCCAGATATTTATTTTTTAAAGATAATAATATAGATCTCTAAGATTTGACTCACGATTAGCGCAGATCCCTGGCACTTGTTGCAGGAAGTTGAATTAAAAGGAGTTACATACGCACATAGAGCGCAATTCCATAATGTGCATGTCCGGCCTGTGGACACGTCTAAATAAAAAACAGGCCCCCTTTGAACTTAATTCCACATCTGTAGGTCTGGACGTGCCCGCAAGTCCGGAATTGGGGAGATAGACGTGTTCGGTGGGCACATGCAAACGTTATCCAGCCGGCCCCGTGCTTCGGAGGCGGGTAAATGTTTTGGATATCCCCGTGCCCACTGTATTCTGAAACGTTACATATTTCAGATCTTGCCCGACCCTGTGCTGTACCCATGGATGGCATGCCCCTCAGGAAAAACATGCATCTCCTAAGCTAATCATCACAGACAGTAGTTTGCCAATGCACACTAGACATAAATACCAATAAAAATGACAGCTGCTGCAACCTAGAGCATATACCAGTCCCCCTCATGCCCCGAAAAGTGCTAGGTAAGCCCAGTGCACTCCAATATGGTATACCAGAATGTAAATGTGAACATATATGTCAGGATATATCTTGCATTTAATGGTACGTGGTATTAGGAACGAGCCCGGGTGATTCCTGCCCTGGTCATTTCTACAAACCTGCCTTAAACTGCTAGGGATGGACCCTTACCAAGTGCACAAAACCCCAAACTAATTTTGCAGGTCCCCAAAAGATGCACAATATTGCTTCCCCCTCCCCTCTTATCTCTTCCTACACCGCTCCCTGTGAATACCAGTCTTCTGGCCGATTGCTTCTATCTGTGCCCTTCCCTTCTACTGCCAAATCTGGACATTGCTCCTTTCATCCTGCTGCTCTGTATCCCTGGAACAAACTGAGCCTGTACTTCAGGCTGTATCCATGGCCCCTCTCAAATCCAGCTGAGCACTCACCTCAGTAGTGCCGTTTTTGGATCTGATCCGCCTAAGCTCCCTTGGGTATCCTGACCATTCTCCCTGGATGTATCTTGTTCACAGCTGCTGTGTTGTCTGCCCTGAACAGAATGTAAGCTCCGCTGAGCAGGGGCCATCTGTTACGTGGGTCTGTGCAGCACTGCATATGTCTTGTAGCACTATACAAATGATCAGTAGTAGTTATTGTAGTTGTAGTAGGCCTTCTGGCTATGGCATCTGAGGCCCACCGATCTAGGTATTGCCATTTCTCACAGCAGCTACACCTGTTCCGTCATGGCATGTGTCAGTCTGTATACATCCGCTACTTGTAGGGTAATCCTGTCTGCCTTCCCACAGCCAGCTTTGTGGCACTGCTCCCCTGGTCAGGCCTTTATGGGCATGGGAGGGGAGATCCCTGCGCCATCACACCAAGTAGCCAGACTCCAGATGTATCACCACTCTCACAGCTCTCATTGATCGTGGCCTGGGTAGGGATGTGGGCCACATAGGACAACCTGGGGAATATTGGCACTACATCAGTCTGTCTCCCAGTGCCATGTATGGCTGCCCTATCACACTGCCAACAATATCTGATCTAATTAGAGTGCCCTATGTAAAATAATCCAGAAGTAATCTGCATAGGTTCCCTATGGCTCATTGTCAAAACATATCCCTGTCAATAATAGGGACCCTCAGAATAAGAGCATTCAGCAGTACAAACCGCACTAATACATGCTCAACAGCAACACCATCGGTCCCACAAAATGTGCATTATGGACATGCATTAGTGCTGTTTGCACTGTTGAGTGCCCTCATTCTGAGGGTCCCTTAGCACTGACAGGAATATGTTTTGACATGTAGCTATAGTGACTGCCCAATCACACTGGCATCTGGTGAAGTTCCGGTCATCCATATGGTCCAGGCACTGGCCAGGCTTTCATGGCGCTCTATGCGCTTTCTGAATTGCAGATGAGCACACCAGATCCCCCCCCCATGTACCCCTCAAACCACACGCACACACACTCTCACTTTCTGTCACAAAAACATGATTCTGCCAAAAAGATGCCCTGAACCTATACATAACAGCTGTGATATAACATAATCACACGGGGTACCAGAACTACAAATATGATCTCCGTTTCTCACCCAAAAAGGAATCCTTTCCCTGTCCATATAACATTCCCTCACCTCTGCTCCCTGTACTTTTCTGCATCTTGTATTTTTCCAGATTGCAGTCACACCAGTTCAAAACATACTTGTCACAGCCATTCTTCAATATCGGCCACATTACAGAGAAAAGCAGAATTTTTTCTAAGTCCTGGCCTTATTCCATGTTTCAGCAGGAATAACGTGGACGTTTCCAGGAAATACTTAATATGTACACGGGCCTTTCCTGAATGTGCTTTCTAAGTCTCCGCAGCTGACCGTGCCCCTGTTCCGCCCTCTCCTGCCCCTGTTCTGAGATCCCCGTGCTAGTGCTGTGGACGTGCATGTCAGCAATGTTTCAGAATGTGGTCGGGGACATTTTCAGCACATAAATGTCCCCGCCGCACGTACAAACCCCTTATTCATGTTCTGGAATGACTGTTCATGAGGAGCTAGGTGAACTAAAAGTATGCAAAGTGATGTGGGTCAGACGGGATACATCTGAGAGTACTGAAGGAACTTAGGGAAGTGCTGGCAGCTCCACTGTCTGAGCTATTCAATTCTTCTTTAGATTCAGGAGTGGTCTGAGAGGACTAGAGAAGGGCACATGTGGTCCCTCTACACAGAAGAAGAAGTAAGAACAAGGCTGGGAACTACAGCTGTGCACTGAACAGAACATTTCAACGTATTGTCTGTGGCCATACTCAGATCCTCTTCCTGTGGAATCTAGTTTGGTTATTCGTCCCTATGTGCATCACTTTGCATTGTCCACATTGAATTTCATTTGCCATTTGGATGCCCAGTCGCCCAATCTCACAAGTCCTCCTGCAGTTTCTCACAATCTGCACGTGATTTAATAACTTGGTGTCCTCTGCAAATTTAATCCCCTCACTTGTTGTCCCCAATTTCATGTTATTTAGGGTAGGAGACAGGGAGATTTGGAAACAAGCAGGGATTCAGGGATTGTGTATGGGAGGATGACTTGCGGTGGGTAAAGATAATGGGGATTCAGAGATTGAACAAGGTTTGAAGGAAAGCAGGGACAGTAATTGAGTCAGTGTATGAATGGAGGTGTGAGATGGGGCTGAGGATATCAGATGGCAGTAGGAGAAGGGGATCAATAGGAGGAAGGGGATCAATATGGTCCAAAGGACATGGAAAGCTGAGGAGGAGTAAGAGACAGCGAAAGTGGATAGGAAGGCAACTGGGAAAATGGATGAGAAGCAGAGGAATGGATTGAGTCTGTTAAGGGTGGAAATGGGTTTTTCCTATGCCTAAATCCAGGTCTGCAAACAAGTAGATAATGGTGAGTCAATTGATTTTTAATGTATTTGGATTTTCAGAAGGTGTTTGTCAGTCTTATATGTGATACACGTTAGGAAATTTGAGAATCATGGGATAGGAGGCAATACCTTTCAGCCAGGAAACATCTTAATCAACTCAGATTTTATTACTCCTTCTTACCTTTTGGCCCCCAGTCTCTCTCTTTTAGCCATATATAACTACCACTTTTTAACATGCATACACATTGTGGCACTTCAAATGATCAGAAGTAGTAATAGTAGTAACATTAACAGAGCCTTCCCATTCCCAACTATCTCTCCTTCCCGAGGCTGTTATTTACCAGTCTTTAGTTCTCCTCCTTCTCTCTACCCCTTCTCCATCTCCAGCATCTCTCACTTCTCGCCACCACTTGTCCAGTGCCTCCCCCTTTTTCTCACCCATCCACTCATCTCCAGCATCTCCCATCTTTTTCTCCCTATCCTCCCAAGTCCAGCATCTTCCCTCCTATATCAGCATCACCCCTCCCTCTCTCCCTATCCCTCCCCATCCAGCATCTCCCTATATCCCGCCATGTCTAGCATCTACGTCTCCCTATGCCCCCTATGTCCAGCATCATCCTTCCATCTCCTTAAACCACCTGTGTGCAGAATCTCTATCTCTTTATGCACCCCATGTCCAGTATCTCCATTCCACCCCCATGCCTCCATGTCCAGCATCTCTCTTCCATCTCCCTATGCTCCCCATGTCCATCTCTAATAGTGCCTCCCTCATGCCCAGTTTCTCCCTTCCATCTCCTTATGCCCCATATCGGCATCTCTCCTCTCCTCTTTCTCTCTGTCTCTCTCTCTCTCTCTCTCCCTATTCCCAGAAGTCCAGCACAGAGGAGGTTTCTCCAGGGCCTTGTGCCCATGAGGGAAAGATTAAGATGGCCGTTATAGTGGGTGATTCAATCATTAGGCATGTAGATAGCTGGGTGGCTGGTGGACGTGAGGATCGCCTGGTAACATGCCTGCCTTGCATGCACCTTAATACAGGAAAGCCTCTGAAACATTGAAAGGTGCGCAGGGGAGCCATTGGAGAAGATATGGATGCAAGCACAATTGATAGCTAATGGAGTTGACTCACCTGATACCTGGCTATGTGGCAGTATGTGTGATGAGCATGTTTGACCGTACAGCAGGCCTGTGCTGTTGACTAGGCGAGATAGGCGGCTGCCTAGTGATGCTGGTCAGTGTGGGTATTGGCAGTATTATGGGTGGGTGGTGGCAGCAGCAGAGTCAGCGGAGGGGATGCAGCAGTGGGGGGCGCTGTGGCAGGCGTGCAGTCCTAGATGCTCCTGAAAGCATACACCTTGTCATAAGCTACATTATAGTGTCCGTGAGGTGTGGACATGTATCCAGATGTACTGTTAGTGTGTGGCATGCCATAGGCCAGGACAGTTCTTGGGTGGAGGCAGCATGTTCCTGATCTGAGCAGAAAAGTGAGGATTGTCCATGAATGCTTATGTGGAGCAGTCACAGGAGAGGTGTGCATGATATTAACTGCTGCAAATGACCCCTGATGGCCATGGTGGGGCAGCTTACTGCCAGTAAGCTGCCCCACCATGAATCTCCCTGATGGTCAAATGGTGGGTGCAGGGCTGTGTCATGGATTTTCCAAGCAGAAAGTTTGCAATGTGTGTGGTGAGTAGATGTATGGGATCATACAGACCAAAAACATTTGGTGTGTGTGAACCAAAAGTAGCAATGCCATGGAGTACTTGAAACATCATTTGTGTGGGTGGAACTAGTGCCTCAGCCTGTGCAACTGCAAGACAATATGCCTGACAGAGTGGCATGATAGAAAGGGACAAGTTGAACCCATTTGCCCCATATGGGGCAAGTAATGATGACAAAAGAGTGCAGGAGATGGCTAGGTGGTTAGGTGCCTGAATGTATGAGATATACATCCTCTTTACATAAAGGAGGAGTGGCCTAGTGGTTGGGGCAAGGTACTACAGGCCAGAAGGTCGGTGGTTCAAATCCCACTAGAGGACAGCAACCTTGGGCCGGAAGGACTGGGGTTTCTAGTCCCACAGGTGCTCCTTGTGGTCTTGGGCAAGCCACTTAACCCTCCATTGCCCATGTTCCCTGTAAGTATTAGTGTATGTGTCTCATATCCCCTCGTGTTAATGTATCCCCCAACCGCTTTGACCCGTCAAACACCACAGAACTAAAAAGACTATGTGGGAGGATAGAGAGTCGGAAAAGTTCTGTGGTGTTTGACGTGGGCAGCATTATCGTGATCCATTTATAAATCCCCTGAAGAACCATTTGTTGAGAAACGCTCCAAAGGCGCTGGGGGGAGGCGTCGGGATGACTTGAGAGTTTGGATCTGTTCAAGAGTTTATTTGTGTGTTCACAGCGGCAACAAGAAGAAAGTTATATGACAGCTCCTTTGTTATGATTAGGAGAAGAGTTACACGATTTTGTATGGGGCAGGGCATATAACTATATTGCTGCTGGCTACTAAGGAGGTCGTTGATGTTATCTAGCTTTTCTCTCCCTAAGTTAGACTTTTTAGTCTATGGGATAGAAGCTAATGTTATTCTGAGACCATCCAGTAGCAGTTAAATATAGATTATATAACCATATAATCGAACAAACAAGCGATTTTTTATTGTTGGATGTATTTCCCATTTTGTTGTATTTAACGCACATATTTTTGAGATTGAGTTCAGCGTTTACGAGTTGACCATTCATTACGTTAATTTTGCCAGGGCATGTGCTATCTCCGCTGCCCTTAACTGACTCAGCTCCCCTCTCACCTTTAGCAACTCCTCGAGAACTCGGGGATCCGCTCCCGCTTGGTGGGTCCTCTCTAGCCACTCCACCCGCTGCAACAGCTTGGTTTCCACTGCTTTCTTTTTCCTTTTCTCCTGGGCAGCTATACTGATCAAATGCCCCCTTACAACCGCCTTCAGCCTGTCCCACACTATTCCCATGGCCACCTCCCCGTTCCAATTACACTCCAGATAGTCCCTGATCACCCCTTTGACTCTTGCCACATAACCCTTATCGTTCAGCAAGGATTCGCTCAACCGCCAAAATCTCGCCCCCATATCTCTCTCCCCCAGATCAAAGGCAATTTGCATGGGAACATGATCCGACCAGGTTATATTGCCTATTTCCACTTCTTTTGCCCTGGACCCCCAATTGCCACTCACCCACAGCATATACATATCATGTACTGCAGAATAGAAGGTATAGTTCTTTTCCCCTGGGTGCCTCACTCTCCACATGTCCGCCATACCTAGCCTCTCCTTTAGTTTTAACAGACTTCTCCTCTCCTTCCCCCCTCCTGCTCCCCTCCCTCTATTGTCCAGCCTTGGGTTCATCATGATGTTAAAATCACCCCCCCATTATCACCGGTGTCGCCCCCCATCCCTCCAGTTCTAGCAGAAGCCTCTTATAAAACTCCTCTCTCTTCGTGTTAGGCCCATAAATACTGACTACCCACACCTCTTCCCCAGAGATCTTTATTCTAACTGCCGGCCATCGTCCTTTTCGATCCCTCCGCTCCTCCACCACCGCATCCTTGTATTTTTGTCCTATCAATATTCCCACCCATCCCTTCCTTGGTTGCTCTCTTTGACCAGCCAGCAGTACCCTCGGGTAGTTCCGAGACTTTATCAGCCCTTTCTGGCCAACTTTCAAGTGCGTCTCCTGTATACATACCAGGTCCGCCTTCAACCTTATAGCCTCCCGTTCCAACAAGCGCCTCTTGCGCCATGTCTGCAGTCTTTTAGTGTTTATTGTTGCTGCTACCCACTTCTCCCGCTCCTTACCCCTATTACTCTTCAGCTCCGCGATGCCTTTCCCTCCCTCCCTCCCTCCTCCCTACCCCCTTCCCCCCTTCTGTACCCCCTCCACTCCCCTCCCCTCCCTCCCACCCCCTTCTCCTGCCCCCCTGCCTCGTCTCTAACCAGGCTTACCTGGAGTAGTGAGTCCCCCGCCCTCCCCGGACCCCTCCTTATTACTCTTTACCCCGTCCTTCCCTACCCTCCCACTCCCGCCACCTTCCCCCCTTCCAACCCCCCTCCTCCCACAAAACCCCTCTTCCACCCCCTCCCCTAGCCCCCCTCTTCCCCCCTGCTCTTCCCTCAACCCAGCCCGATCATCCTACATTTACTTCACCCAGGTCTTGTCTCTTCAGTTGTGTTTACAATAGCAATAGCCCCCCTCCTTTCACCCTGGAGCACTGTCCATCATCTCTTCACTCCTCTCCACTGCAATCTCCGGTGATCTCCATCATCCTCACCAGGTCGCTCCCATTGCAGTCCCCCTGGCTTGACTCTCTGTGCTCTCCCCTGTGCACCCTTCATCCACTCCACTCTGGCTTCTTCCGCTGGTCCTTCCATACCCACCGCCTTCAGAGCGGTCCAAGCTGACTCCACAGTTTGTATTCTCCAAGTTCTGTCCCCCTTTGTGAAGGCCAGCCCAAACGGATAGAGCCATCGGTATCTTACTTCCTCCTTCCTGAGTATCTTAGTAATGGGGGCCAATTCCCTCCTTTGCTGCAAAGTCCCCAAAGAGAGGTCCGCAAATATGGCCACTGAGTAGCCCTGCCATTTGAAGTTATTCAGCCCTCTCATTTTAGCTGCTATTTTCTCTTTCACTTTATAGTCCTTGAGACAAATAATTATGTCTCTGGGCTGATTGTTATGCACTGGGCCCAATGCTCTATGGGCTCTATCCAGCTGGATTCTTTCCCCCATTTCCACCTCACCTCCTTGCCTCAGGGCCTCCAAGCACATGGCCTCAGCAACTTTTGCACAGTCTCTGAACTCTGCCGCCTCTGGAACTCCTTTAATTCTCAAATTATTCCTCTTGGAGCGATTCTCCAAGTCCTCCAACTTCAATTGGATCTGCTCCTTCCAGCTCTCCTCCACTTGTCGCTGCTCATTCCACTCCTCCTGCTTCTGTTCCAGCAGCTCCATTCGGTTTTCATGATCTCCCAACCTGGCAGCCACTTCTCCCACCTCCTCCTTAAGTGTGTTCATGAGCCCCTCAAGCGCAGTTTTTGAGATCTGGACCTCTGCCTTGACCTCAGTGAACCACTGCTTCAGCTCCTCCCTGGTCACTGGCCCCAATCCGCTGGGCTCGACATCAGCTTCAACTCTCTCCACTCCCCTCGCAGTTTGTTCAGTGTGCTCCTGCTGCATGGCCTCCGCACCAGCCATCTTGCCTTCTCCCGCCGACGTTACCGCTCCGGCAAAAGCAAATTCCTGCAGATCTGCAGGTTTTTTCTGGGTGGTCATTCTCTCCACTGTCTCCGCTATCCACCACACTACTTCCCCTTTCTTTCTCCTTCAATTCGGGGCGTTAATATCTCCGCTTTCACTGGGGTCGGGTCAGGTCGGAGCTCGCCGCTCACACGGCCATTCGAGCGGGTGACGTCACTTCCTCCTTTTCCACAAGGTTTTAATCGGTGATTGGGTTCGCAGCGTTAAAGAGCTTTTCAAGCCATTGCACAATCGATGGTATGGGAGCACACACAGTAATTGCCCACTCTCTGCCTTCTGCATCCTTAACGTTGCCAGTGCCTTTACCGCACCTTAAAGTAGCATTTTTTTGGCATTAAGGGAGCAAGTGTGCCGATAGCCTGCATTAACAGCACACATGCTCCTTTACCACCGTTTAGTAAACATACCCCAAAGTATCTAGATGAAATAAATGACTGCTTCTTGGAGCAGCTGGTTTAAAAACTGACAAGAGGGGAAGCTATTTTGGACCTAGTGGCATGCAG
This sequence comes from Ichthyophis bannanicus, assembly GCA_033557465.1. Classification (NCBI taxonomy): domain Eukaryota; kingdom Metazoa; phylum Chordata; class Amphibia; order Gymnophiona; family Ichthyophiidae; genus Ichthyophis; species Ichthyophis bannanicus. The sequence continues at coordinate 759,410,017 of CM066033.1, forward strand.
GATCTGGTGCAAGAGATAAGGGTGTTGGGACCACATGGCAATAGTGATCATAACATGATCGATTTTGATTTAATAAATGAAAGAAGGACAGCATGGAAATCTACAGTACTCCCAATTAACTTTCAAAAGAAGACTATGATAAAATGAGGAAAATAGCTAACAAAAGACTAAAAAGAGCAGCTGAAAAGGCTAAAGATTTGCATAAAGCTTGGGCATTGTTTAAATATACTATCTTGGAAGCCCAGAACAGATGTATTCCATGCTTTAAGAAAAGTGGAAGGAAGGCCAAAAAACTGCCAGCATGGTTTAAGGGCAAGGTCAAAGAGGCTCTTGCGGCCAAAAAAAAACATCTTTCTGGAAATGGAAAAAGAAGCTAAATGATGAAAATGGGAAACAATATAAGCATTGCCAAGTTAGATGCAAGGCATTGATAAGGTAGGCAAAGAAAGAATTTGAAAGAAAGCTTGCCATGGAAGCAAAAATGCATAATAAAAACTTTTTCAAGTACATTCGTAGGAAAAAAACCTGTGAGACAGTCAATTGGACCATTGGATGATAGAGGAGTAAAAGGGTGCTAAGTGAAGACAAGACCATAGCAAAGAGACTGAATGAATTCTTTGCTTTGGTCTTTACTGAAGAAGATGTAGAGAATTTACCCAGGCCTGAAATGGTATATAAAGGTGATGTATTGGAAGAACTGAAAGAAATAGCGATAAACCGGGAAGATGTATTACAACTATTTGATAAACCGAAGAGTACCAAATCACCTGGACCGGGATGGTATACATCCAAGGGTGTTGAAAGAACTGAAGTATGAGGTTGCAGATCTACTATCGGTAATCTGTGAACTATCATTTAAATAAACTGTAGTATCTGAAGAGTGGAGAATGGCCAATGTAACGTCAATTTTTAAAAAGGGTTCCAGGGTTTATCCAGGAAACTACAGATCTGTGAGTCTGACATCAGTACTGGGCTGAGAAACCATTATAAAGAATAAAATTACTGATCATGTTTATAGTCATGGTTTAATGGGAGAAAGTCAACATGGATTTAGCCAAGGAAAGTATTGTCTTACTAATTTATTATATTTTTTTGAAGGTATGAATAAACAGGTAGACAAAGGTGAGCCACCTGATATAGTGTATCTGAATTTTCAGAAATCCTTTGATAAGGACCCTCATGAGAGACTCTTGGCAAAATTAAAAAGTCATGGGATTGGAGGCAGTGTAGTATTGTGGATCAGAAACTGGTTAAAAGATAGAAGGCAGAGGGGGTAGGGCTAAATGGCCAATTTTCTCAATGGAGAAAAGTAAACAGTGGAGTACCCCAGGATCTGTGCTGGGCCTGCTGCTTTTTAACATATTCATAAATGACCTGGACATGGGAATAACGAGTGAGGTGATCAAATTTTCAGATGACACAAAATTATTCAAAGTTGTTAAAACTCAAGAGGATTGTGAAAAATTGCAAGAGGACCTTGAAAAATTGGAAGACTGGCTGTCCAAATGGCAGATGAAATTTAATGTGGACAAGTGCAAAGTTATGCACCTAGGAAATAACAACCAAAACTTTGGTTACATGATCCAAGGTACCAGGAAAAAGATTCAGACATCATCGTGGATAATACGTTGAAACCTTCTGCCAAGTGTACAGTGGTGGCCAAGAAAGCTAATAGAATGCTAGGAATCATAAGGAAAGGAATGGAGAATAAAAGCAAAGATATTATAATGCCTCTGTATCGTTCCATGGTTCGATCGCACCTTGAATATTATGTGCAATTCTGGTTGCCGTATCTTAAAAAGGATATAATGGAATTAGAAAAGGTACAGAGAAGAGCCATCAAAATGGTAAAGGGGGTGGAAGGTTACCCCTATGAGGAAAGGCTTAAAAGGTTAGGGCTCTTCAACCTGGAAAAGAGACGAGTGAGGGGAGATATGATAGAGGTCTATAAATTAATAAATGGAGTGGAATGGGTTAACGTAGATCGATTACTTACACTATCAAAAAGTAGAAAGACTAGAGGACACACAATGAAGCTACAATGTAACCCATTTAAGACTAATAAGTGAAAATATTTTTTCACTCAACACGTAATTTTATTTATTTATTTAACTATTTTCTTTTATACCGCCCCTTCCAGAGATCAAGGGCGGTTTACATATAACAGTTTAACAGTCTTGTATACGGTTGTATACATTTTACATTGAACAATAGAAAATCAACTATTTACATTGAACATTAAATTTAACTTTGTTGGTATTAAAGCAAAACAAACATCAAACTTTTTACAAATGTATATTTACAGTGGTTGTGTGTGGTGTATAGGGCAGATACTGGTGTAGGTGTTGGAATTTAATTCCTTTTATGTCGTAATTGGGGCATGTATGGGGGGAGGGACAGACATGTAGTTAGATTGTTGGGATTAAGGGAGTTTGTGCATGTGTAACCACGTTTGTTGTGGGGCTGGCTTTGGGGGAGTAGGGGATTTCAAAGTGTTCAGTGAACAGGTAATCAAACTCTGGAATTTGTTACCGGAGGATGTAGGAAACGTTGCTAGTGTAGCTGGGTTTAAAAAAGGTTTGGACAAGTTTCTCGAGGAAAGGTCCATAAATCATTATTAAAGAAGACCCGGGAAATCCACTTTGAGTACTTGCCAGGTACTCGTGACCTGGACTGGCCATTGTTGGAAACAGGATATTGGACTTGATGAACTTTGGTCTGATCCAGTATGGCATTTCTTATGTTCTGATGTTCTTATCTCTCTCTCCCCATCACCCATAAGTTCAGCTTCACCCTTTACTCTCTTCCTATCCCTTGATGTCCAGCATCTTTCTCCTATCTCCATGTGCCTCGCATCTTCATCTCCCTATGTCCGCCCATGTCTAGCATCTCCCTTCCATCTGCCTATGCCTCCTGTGCCCAGCATGCCCTTCTCCACATGCTCTCCCATGTCCAGTATCTCCCTTCCATCTCCTTATGCCCCCCTCCCCCATGTCCAGTATCTCCCTTCCATCTCCTTATGCTCCCCCTCCCCCATGTCCAGTATCTCCCTTCCATCTGCCTATGCCCCCCTCCCCCATGCCCAGTATCTCCCTTCCATCTCCTTATGCTCCCCCTCCCCCATGTCCAGTATCTCCCTTCCATCTGCCTATGCCCCCTCCCCCATGCCCAGTATCTCCCTTCCATCTCCTTATGCTCCCCCTCCCCCATGCCCAGTATCTCCCTTCCAACTCCTTATGCTCCCCCTCCCCCATGCCCAGTATCTCCCTTCCATCTCCTTATGCTCCCGCTCCCCCATGTCCAGTATCTCCCTTCCATCTCCTTATGCTCCCCCTCCCCAATGCCCAGTATCTCCCTTCCATCTCCTTATGCCCCCCTCCCCCATGCCCAGTATCTCCCTTCCATCTTCTTATGCTCCCCCTCCCCCATGCCCAGTATCTCCCTTCCATCTCCTTATGCCCCCCTCCCCCATGCCCAGTATCCCCCTTCCAACTACTTATGCTCCCCCTCCCCCATGCCCAGTATCTCCCTTCCATCTCCTTATGCTCCTCCTCCCCCATGCCCAGTATCTGCCTTCCATCTCCTTATGCTCCCCCTCCCCCATGCCCAGTATCTCCCTTCCAACTCCTTATGCTCCCCCTCCCCCATGCCCAGTATCTCCCTTCCAACTCCTTATGCTCCCCCTCCCCCATGGCCAGTATCTCCCGTCCATCTCCTTATGCTCCCCCTCCCCCATGCCCAGTATCTCCCTTCCATCTCCTTATGCTCCCCCTCCCCCATGGCCAGTATCTCCCTTCCATCTCCTTATGCTCCCCCTCCCCCATGTCCAGTATCTCCCTTCCATCTCCTTAAGCTCCCCCTCCCCCATGTCCAGTATCTCCCTTCCATCTCCTTATGCTCCCCCTCCCCCATGTCCAGTATCTCCCTTCCATCTCCTTATGCTCCCCCTCCCCCATGTCCAGTATCTCCCTTCCAACTCCTTAAGCTCCCCCTCCCCCATGTCCAGTATCTCCCTTCCAACTCCTTATGCTCCCCTCCCCCATCCCCAGTATCTCCCTTCCATCTCCTTATGCTCCCCCTCCCCCATGCCCAGTATCTCCCTTCCATCTCCTTATGCTCCCCCTCCCCCATGCCCAGTATCTCCCTTCCATCTCCTTATGCTCCCCCTCCCCCATGTCCAGTATCTCCCTTCCAACTCCTTATGCTCCCCCTCCCCCATGCCCAGTATCTCCCTTCCATCTCCTTATGCTCCCCCTCCCCCATGCCCAGTATCTCCCTTCCATCTCCTTATGCTCCCCCTCCCCCATGCCCAGTATCTTCCTTTCATCTCTTCCCAATATTTTTGTTTATGTGCTTTTTATACCGCCTTCTGACAAGATCAAACCGGTTTACAAATAACCAATTTAGTTACATCAAAACAGGGGAACAAAATACTGTATGAATGTAACTTTTACAAGGAACATTGTTAGTGGATTAACATATTTTGACATTCTAATTAAATACGCTTATCCAGTATGTCCTTCATCTCACTGGTCACCCCATGCCCCCCCCATGTCCTACATCCCAGCATCCCTTCCTACCTCTAGCACACCAGATTATCTCTCCCTCCCCCCTCCCCCCCCCCACTGCCTCTTCATCTGAGGCTAGGCAGCTGCTATGGCAGTAAGAACTACAATAAATGTGGAGTTTTTTAGACATTGCCAGAGGGGATGGGATGGCAAGGCTTTTGAAGTTGCGGAGTTTTGAAAGATCCCATGTTTATTGCTGGTGTAACTGTTGCCCCAGCCACTGACTTTGGGGAATGTGATGGTGGTGGCGGGGCAGGAAGGGCAGCATCACAGATCAATCAGCCTAGTTAGGGGCAGCTCATTTGGAGGGGGGGGGGGGTCAGTGCCTCCACTCTTCTCAAACTATGCTCATGTGACTGCTGTGTCTACCAAGCTCAGTGGCAGCAATAAAGTCAAACCAGGCGTGTGGGGTCTTTGCGCCTCAAAGGCCCTGCCATCCCGTGCCCTTTGCCAGGAGAGCAGGACCTTGAATTTCAAGGATTTTAGTACTGCATTGCTGCTGCCAACCTCGGGAGGTGACGGCAGAGGCAGGCAGAGGGGGACACACAGAAGCACCATAAGGCAGAAGTGAAGCAACCACTGCTGGGGGGTTCTGGGGGCACTTTGCCACCTGAGACAGTCACCTCACTCTGCCTAATGATAAAGTCACCTCTGCTTCCTCCTGCCCTGTCTCCACAGCTTCTCTTCACATTGGCTCCCGCATTCCTTTTTTCCTCTCTGTGGCCACAGCTGGGCTCCTTTACCGGGGCAGTATCTGGCCTTCTTGTCACCTCTGACTCCTTCATCACTCCTCACCCGTTGTTTCCTCATTCAGGTGGTAAGGGTCTGGCTTTCCTGCCTCTTCTGGCTCACAATTTCTTCTTTAAAATTCTTCCTTTTGCACCTACACAAACAAACAGACGCGTGCAGATGGGTGGGCAAATAGACCCTTCTAAATAGGTGCTGTTGCTTATGTAAAATGTGTCTAAAAATTATTTTGACCTAGCGTAATGCGATTGCTCACTATCTCATTTAACTTCTCCACAGCTTTGTTCCCTTTTCAGTCGCAACATTCTCACTTGCATTCTACGCTCCTTGGATAATATACACCTCTTATTGAATCAGGTACACAACATATACTCATGTGCATATTTTACAAGACAAAACCTATGCGAGCATACTGTAGTACATACTGTAATTGACAAGCAGGACTCACTCAAGTAATCTTTTAGCAGTTAGGGATTGCAAAGAGCATCTAGTCCAACTACTTTTTCTTGGTACAGTGCCTTAGCTCCCAAATAATCATTGCTATTCTTTGTATTCTCCTTTACATCTTTGCAACTAGGTATCCTCCATTTTTTTCCTATGTTTTTGTGCATTCTGATACTGTTGCTGTCTTTATCCTTCTACTGGAAGAACATTTCATGCATCCACCACTCTTTCCTTGTAGATATATTTTCTGATGTTATTCCTGACTGCACCCTATTGCATTCTCACACTGTGACCTCTTGTTCTCTGAAAAATCTGCTTCTTGTGCATTATTTGCATTTTTGAGATATTGGAATGTCTTTATTCCCCTTTTCCTCTAGATTATGTATATTTAGGTCCAAGGGGAAAGCGAGGAGGAGGAAAAAATAGAAGGAAGGGAAGTTCTGAGAGAGAAAGCAGATGTCAGAGAGAGGAAAAGAAGAATAGTGAAAAACAACTGAGAGGGAACAGAAGAAGGGCGACAGAGGAGAAAGACGCGAAGGAAAAAAAGAAAATGAGAGGGAGATGTAGGAACAAAGCCCTGGAATTTTGTGAAATCACATTTTCATATATTGTTGATTTTACTGGCTTGTAATAGCTTTGGAAATGTTTTTATTCCAGTAACACCAATAAAGCAAGATCAATGAAAAAAAAAGTATCAACGAATAGTGGAGAAAGAGAGGCAGTGGAAGAAGGAGAACCTCCTGCTCAGCTTGACTTAAAGCAAACACTGAAATAACTAGCAAAATGAGAGAAAAGTAGAAATATGGAAGAGAGAGAGAGAGAGAGAAGAAATGAATGGGGGTCAGGTTCAGAAAACGTTATTGGCATAATTAATTTGTGCATGTGCTGCCCAAGTAACGCATGAGAGTGGCTAAAAAAATAAAAGTAGATAAAAATATATAATAAGGTAATAATGATAAAACAAAATAAGATTATAATTCACATGGAGGAGGTACTTTCAAAAAGGATTTCTTGCACGTAAAGGTCTTGGTACATGTGTAAAAAGGCTTTCATAAAATTACCCCAGGGGTCATGCATGCATGTAAAAGTATGCACGGTGACAAGAAGGGGTGTACTTTTATGTGACCTGCATGTAGGAATGTTCTGTGGTGAAGTGCTGTCAGATCACAGGCAGAGTCACGATTTATGTGCGTACTTTATAAAATATGCACATATTTTATGTTCTAACATTTACGTCTTCTCCTGAGCAGGTGGAAATGTCTGCTGCTTTAATCTGCTGGTTTAGCCTTAGTATTTTATAAAGACACATAGGGGTCCTTTTACTAAAGGGCATTAGGTTTTTGCACTTATCGTACGTTTAGCACTAAAACTAATGTGCGTTAAGAGCAAGACCTCTGTGGAATAGTGAGAGTGTGGCCAGTATGTTCTCAGCAGCTAACACAGGCTCAATTACTGCGGGTGCAGCTAACTCCATCTATTGAGGTGGTGTTAGGTGCATTTCTTTTAATTGCAAAATTGCGTGTGATATTTCCCCTCCCCCCCCGCGTTAACTGCATTGTGCTCACTGTGCCCACTCTCCACCCCTATTTTGCCCATTCAGCACCCCAACATATGATTGGCAACTTAGTGCACGAATCAGCATACATTAACTGTCATTGTCCCAGGATAATAATGATGGCGGACCCTTGTGCACAGTTACCACATGTAAAAATGTATTAACTGCTTAGTGCACTTTTGTTAAAGGTCCCAAAGGTGCCAATGTGTTTTTATAAAATAGGCTAGAAATAGGTGCCCGTATGGCATGCTCTAAAAAAGAGAAATAACAGACGATTGCAGATACTCAAAACCAGACACACAGCACAAGAATTTTTATGCTGACTTTGAAAAAGGACTATTTCTCTAACCCTCCTGTTCAGTTGGGGCCATAACATTTTTCCATGGGTTACCAGTAGGCAAAATGCCTTCCTGTGAGGTCCTAAGAGAGGTATGTCTGAAGAACAAATAGGAAAGGCGGGATATTTTAGGAATTGTTTTCATGATCAGAAATGTGCATTTTAATAATGAGACTTTTTTTTCTAAAGATAGCCATTGTTGATTTGGTTTTTCCCATATTTCCACATTTTCATGCTTCAGTACAGAAGAAAATATACTTGTGCAAAGCAAAGAAGAGAGAGAAAATGAATAGGCAGAGAAAGAATGAAAAGGAGAGAGGTAAAGGCAAGAGGAGACAGATAGGAAATCAGGAGAAGACAAAAGGGAGAATGAACTATGGAGAAAGAAAAGAGATACAGAAGAAAAAAAAGAGCAAGAGAGGAGAGACCCCAGGAGAAAGAAGAGAGAGAGAAAGTCAAGGAAGGACAGAGAAGAGCCATAGGAAGGGGGCAGAGAGGCGATGAGTCACACAAATGGATTACCCCCTTCCCAAGATGATTTAGAAGAATAACATTTTTAAAAATACTGTCTAGAGATAAACCTAAGCAAGATTTAGAGCCGAACATAAATCACATAGTTCTAGAAATGACTTTCAACAAACCCTTCCAAACTATTTAATCTTGCAGCTATTTGGGCAGTTCCTTCCCGTCTGTATCATCTAATTCCATCTTCCTCTCTCAGAGTGTTCTATCAATGATTTAAAGCCTTGATTCCCATTTCTAATTATGGGTTTTCTGAAGTACATTCAAAAAGAGGAAGATTAAAAATCCCTGTAAAAAAGCAGTAGCAAAAAGCTAAAAGGGGTAAAAAAGAAAGAAGGAGGAGAGAGGTGGAAAGACATCAAGGAGACTACAGGAGGGAACTAAGCAAGAAACCCCAAAAACTTAAATAGAAAAAAGAAAATAAATTCTAAAGAGAAGACATGGTAAAATGTAATAGAATTGAAGATAGAAAACAGAACAAAGAAAAAAGAGTGAATAAATATCAAGAAAAAAATGTGTGATGGGAAAAAGAAATGAAATAAAGGTATAGAGTTAGGCATAAAGGATAAGAAGAACGATAAATTCATAGAATTGAAAAGGGAAGTCAAGATGGCAGCAGAGAGTCACACAGCATAAGACCTCTGCCCTAGCACTCTGCTGGATTGGCACTGTGACTGGGTCATTGTGGGCAAATGCAAAGCGAAGACCTAAGCTTAGTTGTCAGAGCCCATCTCTTCTCCCATCATGGTGGCTGTCGGGAAAGGTATGAGTCTGCCTCTTTGTGGATGATACCAAATTTTGCAGTAGGGTAGACACCCAGGAAGGTGTAGATAACATGAGGAGGGATCTAGCGAAGCTTGAAGAATGGCCGATATTTAACACTAAAAAATGCAGGGTCATGCATTTGGACTGCAAAAAATGAAGAGAGTGGTACAGTACTGGGGTGAAGCACTTCTGTCCTTAAAAGAATAGCAGGACCTGGGTGTGATTGTTTCTGATGATCTTAAGGTGGCTAAACAAGTAGAAAAGGGGACAGAAAACTTCCAGAGGGATGCTTGGATGCATAGGGAGAGGAATGGCCAGCAAGAAGAAGGAGGTGATATTGCCTCTGTATAAGACTTTGGTGAGACCTCATTTGGTGTTTTGCGTGTAATTCTGGAGACCACACTTTTAAAAGGATATAAACAGGATGGAGTCAGTGCAGAGATTTGCTACTAAAATGGTCAGTGCTCTTTGTCATAAGGCTTATGGCGATAGACTTAAAGATCTCAATATGTATACTTTGGAAGAAAGGCGGGGGAGGGAGATATGATAGAGATGTTTAAATACCTTCATGGCATAAATGCACAGGACAGACTCTTTCAATTGAAAGAAAACTTTGCAACGAGGGGGCACAGGATGAAGGTGGAAAGAGAATAGACTCAGAAGTAATTTGAGAAAATATTTCTTTAAGGAGAGAGTGATAGATGCATGGAATAGTCTCCTCGTGGAGGTTGTTGGGAAAAAGACTGTATCTGAATTCAAGAAGGCATGGGACAAACATAGAGGATCTCTAAGGGAAAAATAGGGACTGTAAAGCTTTGCAGTTAGCCTATCCAATCTGCCCTTCAATACTATCTGAGCATCCCATCAACCTACCTTGGATGTTGCAGCCTAATCTATGAGGGACCTGACCATGATGCATCCCAAACAGTTCAGAAGGAAGAACACAGTAATTCTGGATATTTTATTTGTCTTTTGAGAAATGTTGCATTTTTTGCTTTCCGTAAAGGTACACGTATTTGGAGAAGTGACATTTTGGGGATTTTGAAAAACAACCTCAGAGCATAGGCATTGTATATTTAACCCCAGCATCAGAGAAAATTTGTGTGTTTTGTAGAACTGTGTGGCCAACTTGTGAGAGTGTCTTTCAGTGAGGAAGAGCCAGAGCTTTAGGTAAGCATTGCATTGTGGTTCCTTTGCCATGGCTGCCACTGCTGGCCCGAGAGAGGGGCAGCAGCAGTGGCAATGGGAGTGGAGAGCAGTAGGATGGAGGGGTCTGCCTAGGGTGCTTTCAATCCTTGCTTTCTTAAGGGGAACGTCTATGTGGTCATGGGTATGGACGCCCACTTCTGGGACGTCTATGTTACTAAAATTGGATAGAGACATAGACATCCCTGCTGTTTCTCGTAACCTTTTGCCCTGGACATCCCCATTTGGACTTGGATGTCCTTTATAAAATGCCACATCGCACGTCTCCTTTGTAAATCCTAATAGCCTAGGAACAGCTTGGTTTTCACCTTAACTCACAGTTAACGGTTTATTTTAATCTAACCAATCTTTAACTGACTTCCAATATTCCCTGATCATGGGATATTCCCTGCAGATATCAAAGTAGATTCCTCTGGCCCTACAGGTCCTCCAGCATTCTACCTGGTTATGTTTGCTTTTCGCCAAAGCTTGATGGGCTCTGAAGATGATTTTATATTGCACTTCTTTGAACTTGATTGCCAGGGCTGGCCCTAGCACTAGGAGGGAAAGGCAGCTGCCTACAACAGCACAATTTTGGGGGCAGCTGGCAGGATACCCTGGTGCCACCTTAAAAATTGCGCTGCAAATGAATTAAAGCAGTCCAGAGCAGAGGCTGATGTGAATATGATCCCTCATACTCCGTGATACCTGTTAGCTGATGTTCTCTGCTGCCGCCCCCTTCCCACTTCCACAGTCACAGCTGGCAGGAAATGATGTCATATTTAGCCACTATGCTAGGAGAAGGAAGTGGCTGGCAAATATTGGCTGCATGGGACTCATCAGATATGCTCAATAGAGATCTTGGCAGAACTCCACCAATTCAGATGTTTGTTCGACCAACTTTTCTGCCAGCCGACGCCCCAACTATAGGTTTCACCATCCGGAGCATAAACACCTTGTTTCTTACTCTGACCTGCATTTTCTCCACCTCATCTTCCCTCCATGTCTAGCCAGCACTGGCAAAATGCATGTTTCTTTCTGCCACCGCTGACTCCTCATAACATCCACTCATGACTGTTTAGTTCCTGCAGCCTGCAGCACTGTTTGACTGCTTGGGGATCTGTAGACTACCTCCACCATTCAAACAGTGCTGCTCTGGAAGTTACGAATAGTCAGCTATAGCAGAAATAAGCATGGCTTCATAGAGTGTTAGTGGGAGAAATAAGGGGGGGGGGGACGACAAGGCGAAGAAAGGCACTGCTGTAAGAGTCCTCTGCAGTCAGTCATGCACCAAAGCTGCATGGCCTGCACCCATGAACCTCTCAGAGCCATTGCTGCCACTGAAGCCTGCCCAGGAACCAGGCTGGAGATTGTAGCAGTTGGAAGGAGGAAACATTAAGAAAAGGCTTGTTTTTAAATCTTTTTTTTTTATGATTAACCTGCTGGGGGTTGGAGGAGAAGATACTGGTAGACAGGACGGGGCGGGGACAAGGGGAGAAAGATAGAGGGAGTTGGGGAATACTGGTGTCACTTAGAGGCTAGGAGAGACAGAGAGAGAGAGAGAGAGAGAGTGGAAGTAAGAGTAGAGTAGAGGGCACTAGGGGGGCAGAGAGACAGTGAAGGAAGAGAGAGTGAAATAGAAAGACACAAGGGGAACAGAAGGTGTTGGGGAAAAAAGAGGGAAGTGTGGGGTAAAAGGAAGGGAGACAGAGAATCAGAGTGGTAGATAGGAGGGGAAGAGAGAGCAAGGGGCAAAGGGTGGGGGCAGAGAAAATGGAGTTTTGGGAGGGACGAGAGGAGCTGGGTGACAAAGGGAGAAAGGCAGAAGTAAAGTAGGTAAGAAAAGGGGAAATGCAAGATACAAGGGAGGTAGAGAAGGAGAGATAAGACGCTGGACATGGGGGGGGGGGGAGTAGGGAAAGGGAAAGTCTGGACATGAGGGGATAGGCAAGGGAAGGAAAGATGAGATGTTGCACACCCTGAGGTGTTAGGAAAGCAGAAGGGAGATGCCGGATATGTTAGAAGTAGCGAAGGAAGGATGCTAGACTATGGGTGGAGGGGGGGCAGGGGGGGGGGGACTGCAAGGGAAGAGAGGTGTTTGACTACCCGGGGAGAAGAAGTAGGGCCTTGAGCCAAGCTGGCATGGAGGGGCACATGACTGAAGGTTTGCCTAGGGTGTTAGATACCCTTGTTTTGTTGGTCGCAAAAGAACATTTGTAAATTTGATCACATGGTGTTCTCTATTGCTGCTGGTTTTATCATTTCATTTATATTAATTATAGTCCACCTATCCTAAGAATTTCTAGGCAGCTCACAATAGTATACACATAATGACATGACATCACATACAAATAATGAAATAAAACATAATCAATTAAAAACAGCAACGAACACGACATGCCCAGCGATTCGTTTAGAGGGTACGCTTGACACAGGGCTCTTGGTGAGCCCGAAACATGCATGTCGTGTTCGTTTGGATACCTGCTGCTCACTTTTGAAAAAAAATGGACATCGCCTGATTCCAAGATAAGGGTTTGTTACACTACCATTCATGTTACATGTTTTTTTACACTTGTTGAGTAAAAGGGTTCTGCCGACGCGGAGCGGGGAGTTCTCTCCTCCCCTTCTCATGCCGGTGGATCCCGACAAAAAAATATAAAAAAAATATAAAAATAAAAAAGAATATAATTACAAAAAAATATAATTATGGACAAAAAAATATTAAAATATATATATATATATATTATTACGAGCAGATGAAAGTTATGTGAATTCAATGGTTAGTTTGCAATGACTTTCTTGATTCTATGTTACTACTGGTAGTCATTCAACATTTGGAGGTTTTGTTCTTTGACTATCTCCACTCATACCGTGCCTGTTCCCACCCCAACCTGCATTAAGCACTTAGTGCAAGATTTTTATGCAAGGTTGCTTTTATCTTGCTAAATGCTTGCTGCACTTTAGCAAACATCACCTAAATGCATGCTAATGAATTAACTTCCCTCTTGTTTAAGTCTTTAGCTAAGGATTTGTAGAGTCTGGACAATAGTCCTTTCACAGTGATGCTCTAGTATCATCTTTCAGTTGGGTGGGCTGATCTTCTTAGTCGTTCCAGGTGAGAGATTTTTGGTTAGAAAATATTAGAGTTGAAAGAATTGGCAAGAAGATATTTTTGTTTGTGTTTTCTTTGATCTGATGCCATTGATATGAGAGAATCATTTCATTTAACAGATTATAATGCTACTCCCGGTGTGTGTGTGTGTGTGTGTGTGTGTATGTGTGAATAAGTGAGAGGCTTGTACTTCTGCTGTGTATCCTGTACCTGTTCTGTGGTAGGGCAGTGCACACGTGTGTGTGTGTGTGTGTGTGTGCGCGCGCGCGCTCGTGTGTATGAGGGAAACTTACACTGCCTCTGTCTGTGCTGGGATAGCTGACAGGATTTTCTTCTACTTTATCCCCCTGTAGTCACATAAACTTAGAAAATGTCTTTTATGTCTGTCTGGAAATTAATTTAAGGCTGCAGGCATACGCCTTCGAGTCTTTGATATCATTTTGTTAATCAGTCAATGAGGTTTTTTTTTCTGTTGTAAACTTCAGATGTAGCCCGACTAAATATTTCCAAATGTGGGATGAACACATCCGGCTGGGAATTATGATGCACTACCTTTCATTAGTGGCTTTCAGTCTTGTTCTAAGAAGCAGAATATTCTTTGAAAGTCAGGAAAAAAAAAAGAAATTATCTTCATTCTTAGAAATGGGGTCATTTCAGGAAGAATTACTTTGTAAGTTAAGGGAAATAAATTGTAACATATTTCTTACTTTCAAAAATAAATGTCTTTGAATCTTTTAGTGGAAACTTTTCTTATGGGTCGTATACCCTTGGTTCCTTGAAATATATAGTAGGAGCTCAAGGTTCTATTCATTTATTCTTTATAAGCACCTTTCCTGAGCAGGGTAATTATTAGCATTTATTAAGGGGATAAGGCAAGACATTTGCCATTTATCGCATATAAAATGGCAAAATCCTGCTCTATTTGCAATTAGCACATATTCGTTTACCAAAACATGGGTTACATAATGAGATGACCCAACGGTCCTTTCCAAGACCGTTGGGTCACAAAAATGTAGCCTGCTTCTCCCTGGGGGCCTTCCAAAGGGGCCAGGATTGGGGCTGGCACCTTTACTTGCATCGCTTGACAATCAGTGTCAGTTTATTTGTATTTGCTATACTGCCCTTTGCTAGTGACGCCAAAGTGGTTTACAGTCCATTAATAAAACAAACAAAAAAGAAAAATACATATATGAAATAAAGTTATATTGGGAAGAGAGCCCCTGAAACAAAGGTCACTCAAAATTACATCCCCCTCTTTTGAACCTACTCAACACTCAAAGGCACACCCAACCCCCGAACTCCTTGGTATTCAGAGGCACACCCTCCACCCTACTAGGATCTCCTCCCAACATACAAAGGAACGCCCCCACCCCCCGCATATCCTTATCTGATAGCTTGATCTCTAACAGTAGTATGGTGAGGCTATCACTAGGGACCGACTGGTACCGCTTTGAACCTAGTGACCAATGGGATAGGAGCGACTGGAGATCACTCCTGTCTCCTCTGCTAGCCACCAGGGAAATCCCAGTAGGTGCTGAGAAGGGTTAGAGGGGTGGGAGTATGCAATTTTCAGCATCTGGGGATTCATGGCATTGGAGAATGTGATCTGGAGTGTTGGGGGATTTGGGAGGATGTGATTTTGGGTAATGGGGGGTCAGGGATGGGGTATGTGATTTTGTGTGTTAGGAATGGGGGATGGGTTAGATTTAGTGCCAGGGATATCAGGGATGGGGTTAATGCTTCCTTGGCTCCTTTAGGAAATAGGAGGCCTGACCCGGGATCTGCATTATCTGCACTGTGGGAATTAATAGCCTGTGATACTGAAATACTGCAGGCTAGTGACTCCCGCTGTAAATATCATTGCTGTACAATGTGTTATTTTACTGCAGCTTAGTAGCTACCCCCCTTAAAGGGGCAGTTGCTAATGAACATTAAGGGAATGGTGCACAATTTTTGCTTCTTAGGCCCTTAGGGGGGGGGGGGGGATATTCCAAGGTATTTACATAGTTTGCAGACATGCAAATCATGTAAATGCTGTTGAGCTAGATATACAATGGCACTAACATGGTTCGTGCCGCTGAATATCTACGGGTGCTGCCGCTGCACGGCCCCATGCTAACAGCTTAGCATCGGGGCATGTTGGAGGCGTTCTGGGGTGTCAGCCGTTGCTAAGCAGGTAGTGGTGATATTGAGCACTGCCTGGTTAGCGGTATGCAGCTAAAGTAAGACAAAGCAAATGCTGGCCTTATTTTAGCCGCGGAAGTTAACTGGCAGCAACTCAGTATCTCCGCTGCCTGCTTTCGGGTTCTGCGGCCAATTCAGATATTCAATGCCGGTGGCCGAATACTGGGCTTGATGGACCTTTGATCTGACCCATCCGTCTCTCCAGTCATCTGATCATTGCCTTCAAGGCACATAAACGTTCTCATTCTCAGTCAGTGATCTAATGACACCCTCGCAGTACTTACGAGTATCTATCAGAGATATAACTGAAGCATCACCCAGATCCAGCGGTCGATCTTCTAACAATTTGTACTGATAGTAACGTAGAAAACCGAGTTACCCTGATGTTTCCTTATCCAATAAATGTCTGTTTTCCCTCTGATACACATCACTGGAGCCAGAACACTGTCAGGTAGAATGGAGACTCCTCTTGCAACAAAGGGATGAGGGCCATGCAAACCTGATCCCAGTCTGAAGGTATTTTCAAATTTTACTAGGGGAAGATTGTTCAAAATTTTCCCATAGGAATCTGGGGTGGGGGGGGGGGGGAGTTTGAGGCAAGAACCTGACAGACACGATACAGGTTTCTGAATTTTGGGGGAGGTAAGCCCTTTCAAACTTCCATTATGATTCACCAAATAGAGGAGTCTGTGTCAGATTATATTTCTGGGAGGGGGGAGGAAAAATGTTTGTCAGACTAGTGCAGCAGACCTTGAATTTTCTTGTGAGTTCATTGAAAGTAGTTCACAAGGTTTTTTTTTTTTTACTTTTTTTAAAATGAAGTTCACACATCTTTGAAGAGGAGTTCTGGTTTACGTGAATGAAATCCCTGATGTGCTGATTCATCAGGATTTTAGGAATGAAAATGCTGCTTGAACTGAATGTTTTATTCTCTCCTTTATGGCTGAGGTGCCACATTCTAGCGGCTGCCCTGACCTTGGAGAATAGGGGGATTCTTTGCACATGCTGGTACGCACTGCAGTCCAATTCTAGTACCAAAGTGGGAACGTAAAGGGTAATTCCACTCTGACAGACAGACAGAGAAAGACATGGTGTAAAAGCTCCTTTGTGAGCTGTGGTTATCTTCCCTTCCTGCTGCCCCTCAACATTAGGAGCAGCCAGATCCCCTTCCCCCACCCCTTTGATTTTTTTACATGGACAGCAGCAAAGTAGCTGGGAAAAAAGCAAAAACTGTACCAGGATACTAAGAGTTTAAGATGAAAACAATTAGGTTCCCTTTTTAAACTGAATTCCTGTTTGGCCCTTCAGGAGACATGAGATTCAAGTTCTACTGGGCCCTCGTACCTGACCACTCCTGTCTGCTTCTGATTCACAGAATCTGCTGCTGCTGTGATCTGGCTTGATACCCCTTCTCTTCAGACCATAATGGATGTAAGGGGTTTCAGGCCAGGACAATCTTACCAACAGGAGGCATGGCAGTAGTAAGAAGAGACACCTCTTCCACGAAACAAAAAATGTATATGTGTGAAAAAAATAAGAAACCTTTCTAGAATGGACATAAATTGTGATGCTCTGGAGTCCAGTGGCAGACGTTGGTGAGTTCTGTGAGAGGAAATCTGGTATGGAGGAATGGAGAATGGGATACATGGGAATTCTGAGCTCCTTCACTATCTTCCCAGGCCAAATGATGCTATTATATTAATCTGCCTATGGATGTCTTACCCCTCTGAGATTCACAAAGGAGATTTTCAAGAACCAATTGGCTATATTGTGCTGTGCCATCTATATCTGCTGTTTTATCTGTAACTGTATTTCTTTTCATTGTAAACCCCTTTCAATGATGTTCGTCACTATAGTGGTATATACATTTTTTAAAATAAATAAATATTTTAATACAGACACGCACACACATACAGTATATATATATATATATATATATATATATATATATATATATATATATATATAAATCTATCTACTCGTATGTAAATATATATACATATATATATATATATATATATGCAAATATGTGATGCATATCAGTAGTTTTCTAACAAATCATCTAACTTGTAACTGGTAGTTTGCAAACTATCATTCAAATTGTCTATAGTACCTGAAGATTGGAGAGTGGCCAATGAAACGCCAATTTTTAAAAAGGGTTCCAGGGGTGATCCGTAAAACTACTGACTGCTGAGCCTGTGCAAAATGGTAGAAACCATTATAAAGGACAAAATTACTGAACATATAGATAGTCATGCTTTAATGGGAAAAAGCCAACATGAATTTAAAAAGGTGAAGTCTTGACTCACTCATCTATATGTTTTTGAAGATGTGAATAACAATTTAGGGGTATGTTTACTAAGCTTGGCAAATGGATAACCTGTGCTAGGTTGCATCTTATTCAATGAGGCCTAGCTACAAATAGCATGGGTTAACCGTTAGTCTGGCTTAGTAAACCATTTGATATAGTGTATCTGGATTTTCAGAAAGCCTTTGACAAGGTCCCTCATGCAAGATTCTTGAGGAAATTAAAAAGTCATTGGATAAGAGGCAGTGTACTATTGTGGACTGGGAACTACTCAAAAGATAAAAAACAGAGAGTAGGGCTAAATGGACAATTCTCTCAATTGTCAATAGTGGAGTACCATAGGGATATGTGCTGGGCCCACTGCTTTTTAGCATATTTATAAATGACCTGGAAATGGTGACATTGAGTGAGGTCATCAAATTTGCAGATGACACAAAATTATTCAAAGTTGTTAAGTCATGAGGACTGTGAAAAATTATAACAGGACATTGAGATATCAGAAAATTGGGCATCCAAATGGCAGATGAAATCTAATGTGGACAAGTGCAAAGTCATGCACTTAGGGACAGAAAACCCAAACTGCACTTACATGATACAAGGGTCCAGATTAGGAATCACCACCCAGGAAAAGGATTAGGCCAAATCATGGATAATATGTTGAAACTTTATGCCCAGTGTGCAGCAATGGCCAAGAAAGCGAATAGAATGCCAGAACTCATAAGGAAAGGAATTGAGAATAAAACAAAGGATATGCTAATGCCTCTGTATTTTTGATGGTGCGATGCACCTTGAATATTGTGTGTAATTCTGGTTGCCATATCTTAAAAAGGATATAGCAGAAATTAGAAAAGGTACAGAGAAGAGCCACCAAAATGGTAAAGGGGATGGAAGGATACCCATATGAGGAAAGGCTTAAAAGGGTAGGGCTCTTTAACTTTGAAAAAAGATGGCTGAAAGGAGATATGATATAGGCTTATAAAATAATGAATGGAGTGGAACAGGTAAACACAGATTGGTTGTTTACTCCTTCAAAAAGTAGAAAGACTAGGGGACATACAATGAAGCTACAATATAGCCCATTTAAGACTAATAAGAGAAAATATTTTGCACTCAATGCATAATCAAACTCTGGAATTTGTTACTGGAGGATGTAGTACAAGCTGTTAGTATAGCTGGGTTTTATAAAGGTTTGAACAAGTTCCTGGAGAAAAAGTCCATAAACCATTATTAAAGAGGACCAGAGAAATTCACTGCTTACCCCTACTCATCCTTTTTTTCTCCATTGGACCCATCTGAGCTACAGTCAGTTAGTACCATCCTTACATGATCCAACTTTGACCCCCTAAATAGCTGTTAACCTTACTCAGACACTACAATCCACCCAATAGACTACTTGTCCTTCCGATCCGATTGGCTCTATGTGGGTAACAAAACATTCATTGGGATTGCTACCAATCATGCAAAACATCATAAATAATAGTCTTGCTTCCAGCCATTGCCAGAGCTTTGGAAGAAAGCACTTATTAAACCTATCGTTAAGGATCATAAAGGTGACTCTCTTGAAGAATTATTGACCCATCTCTATCTACCTTTTTTGTCAAAAGTTATAGAATGGATAGTTTCAAGCAGCTTTCAGATCACATCGAACATACTCATACTTTATATCCAAGACAGTCATGGTTCTGCCCTTTCCACAGCTCTGAAACTACCATTGCAGCAGCTCTAAACAAGATCTATAGAGCATGGGACCAAGGCAAAATTTCTATTGCCATTTTACTAGACTTATTGTCGGCGTTTGATTTGGTTGACCATGACCTGCTATTAAATTGCCTTAATGCCACTGATATTATTTAACTAGGCTTATATACCACATTTCTACCAGTCAAAGCAGGGTACATTCAGGTACTATATGTATATTTTTCCCTTGTCCCCAAAGGGCTCACAATCTATGTTTTTGTACCTGAGGCTTAAGAGGCTTGGTCAAGGCCACAAGGAACACCTATGGGACTAGAAACCCCTGTCCTTCCAGCCCAAGGTTGCTGTCTTCTAGCAGGATTTGAACCCCTGGCCCTTGGTAACCTGCCCCAACCACTAAGCCACTCCTCCCTTGAGGGTATCTGTGGCATGGTTCTCGCTTGGTTCTCCTCCTTCTTGAGAGACCAGTCCTTCCAAGTTAGTTCATCTTCAGCCATACAAAATCTCATATGTGGAGTCTAACAGGGATCTATACTTACACTGCTGCTATTCAACATCTTTCTGAGCCCGCTTGTCACTCTGATTCAAAGTTTGGGCATTTATAATTATGTTTGCGTGGATGATATCTTGTTGCTGTCATTAACAGATGAACTCTCCCCAGAACTCTCCTCAATAAATTCATGTATGGATAGTATCGCCTCTTGGCTTTGGAATAATTCATTCAAGCTGAATCCCAGAAAATCAATAGCCTTCTGGATAACAGGTTCCTTTACTAGTCCATCTATTGCTCCCACTCTTGATGGTCTCCCATTAACCCTCCAACCCATTTTCCGATAAGTGGGCATTCTATTAGATTCTGAACTTTCTTTTCCTCCCCACAGTTGACGCAAGTTATCAAGACAGCATTCTTTGCTCTTCATTGTTTCAGAGCCATGCAGCCTTTTCTGGATCAGTCTTTCCAAACTACCATTTTCCTCCATACTATAATCTCCAGTTTAGACACCTGTAATGTCCCCAATACCCCAATATTAGATTAAGAGGTTATAGACTGTATAGAACACCGCTAAATGTATTCTTGCCCATTGCCGAAAATTTGACCATGTCACTCCTGTACTTATGCAGCACCACTGGCTTCCCATTAAGTTGCGTATTCAGTTCAGATTTTTGACAATGACTCACAAAACTATTCATGATGCAGCCCCTGAATATATCTCTTCCCTCGGCACCTTATATGTTCCAGCTTGTGCCCTTCACTCTCTTCAAAGATATACATAGACTATATATTCCATCACCATCTATAATCAAATATAAATTTAGATGACAATCTGCTTTTTTTGCTTTGACCCCCATCCTCTCGAACTGCCTGCCCACTCCTGCCTGCCTACTCCTTTATGGATTGAAACTAATCTCAAATATTTCAAGAAGGTACTCAAGATGTGCTTATTTGAAGCAACATTTGAATCTCTCTAGAATTAGATTCCCTCCATTTCTAGACACCTTATCAGGTCATTTACCCCCTTCCCTTCCTGCCTACTCCCTTCCTTTCTATGTGTTTCCCTTTTTCTTTCCTTTTATTTTGTGCCTTCTCTCCCCTTTCCTATTTACTAAGTTGATGGTGTTCCTTTCCGTTTCATTCATAATTAATTCTTTTTAGTGTAAACCGCATAGATTGCTTGCAGATTTGCAGTACATCAAATAAAGTTAAACATAAACATAGGGTAAGCAGCATGGCATCTATCTACCTTTTGGTAACCTGATATGTACTTGTGACCTGGATTGGTCTCTTTTGGAAACAGAGAGAATACTGGGCACAGTGGACCTTTGGTCTGACCCAGTATGGCATATCCTATGTTCTTATGTCCTCACATACACATATATACCAGTTTTCACAGAGAAGGTCATGCATACTTTCCCTTTGAAAATCATCCCTCCAAAGGTGGCTGCACATTTTTACACGTGCTATTTTAGTATGCACAACATTTTTGAGAAATTTTATGGACATATTTTTAAAAATCCACGGGTATATGTATAAATCCATGCCCTATCTCAACTCTACCCCCAGAAGCAGCTCTGTTTGCTACGTATAAAATTATGCACAACATGACATTATGGGGTGGATCTTATAAAGCTCTTTATTTGTCTAAAGCCTGTGTAAGACACAGAAAATAGCTTTTGCTAAAAACACAGACGGAATGTGCCTACCTTTACCTGAACTGTGGGCAGGCCTTTCTGGGAGCATAGTTTGCAGGGACTGGAGATACATATTTTAAAACATGTATGAGTACAAAGATACCTTTCCATTTTTTTCAAAACAGCTGTAAATCTGTACATTTCCATTTATTTGGGATCAGTTTTGGGAAGGCGCCTAAGTTGTCTTTATAAAATAGGTGAGCATACTCTTCCTCTCACAAAGTCTGGATGGTTTTTAAGCAAGCCATTTCCATGCATAAACCACTCTTTTATGTGCAGAAATGGCTTTCAAAATGATTCTTATGGATGAATTTTATAACAGGGCATCTAGGCAGGAAAGGCCACGGCATAAATTTAGATAATCCTATGAAAAAAGTGAACTTTTTACTTATTGTCTTCATCATAAGTATATGGGGATAGGCTTAAAGATCTCAATATGTATACTTTGGAGGAAAGGCCAGAGATATGAGAAAGGCATTCAAATACCTCTGTGGTATGCAAAAGAGGTGGCCCTCTTCCATTTGAAAGGAAGCTCTGGAAAGAGGAGGTCATAGGATGGAGGTGAAGGGAGATAGATTTAGGAATAATCTTAAGGAATATTCCTATACGGAAAGGGTGGTGGATGTGTGAAGCAGCCTCCCAGTGGAGATGGTGGAGATGAGAACTGTATCTAAATTTAAAAATGCATGTGACAAACACAGAGGATCGCTGAAGGAGAGGAAGAGATTATATAGAACTTAATACTTCTTATGGATGGGCAAATTGTATGCTTTTTATCTGCCATCATAGTCTCTGTTTCTACTTATGAAGAACTGTAAAGAATACTTTCCTGAGACAAATAAGTATATCGAAACACAGTATTGCGTTGGATTGAGGTAGAGCTTAAATGGAGTTGGAAGGAACACTGGGGCACACATAAACTGGGATTAATTAAGGACCATGTGTACTAGAGCCCTATATATCTTTTTGATATAATTTATTCATTTATTTATTTAGCTGGATTTATATACTGCTTTTCTCTGGGTCAAAGTGGTGCACGTAGAACAAAGAACAAAGGTTACATCAAACATGGTGTTAACATATCTACATTGAACGTGGTGGTACTTATAACTTATTTACAGGTTCACAGTAGGAACATTTGTTGAAAATTTAACTTATTTACATGGGAGCAAGTACATTTGTTAAAAATTTAACTTATTTACATGGCAGCAGTTCTTATTTTCATGGGACGTGGTTTTTTTTGGGGGGGGGGGGGGCGGTATGCAAAAGGGCCAAAGTGTTCAATGACGAGGTGTGTCTTTAGTCATTTCTGGAAGGTGAGGAGGTCAACTGTGGATGTGATTTGGGTCAGGAGCATGTTCCATGTAGACGGTGCATAGAGTACAAAGGAGTGGGTGCAGGCTTGATTGTTGTTTTTTGTTCTTGCATGGGGGATGATAAGTGTGTTGTTCATGGATTGCCTTGTAGCTCTGCTGGGTTTGAATTCTTGGAGTAGTGTGTGCAGGTGCGATGTAGCTTGATGGTGGATAGCTTTGTTTGTGATTCTTGTATTTGATGCGGCCTACCAAGGGGAGCCAGTGAACTGTTCTAGGATGGGTGTGATCTGGTCATATTTTGAGGCTCCTTGTATGATACGTGCTATTGTATGGAGGACTGTGCTTAGAGGGAGGAGTGAGGAACAAGGTAGACATTGGTAGATGGAGTTGCAGTAGTTGAGGTGGGGGAGAATCATGGCCTATAGTGCTGAGCGGAAGTCTTGTGGATCAAGGAGGAGGCATAGTTGTTGAAGAGTCCTGGCTTTGTAGTAGATGTTTGGAAGTTTTGTCTATTTGTGGTTTGAAGGAGAGAGTTTGGTCTAGGATAATGGCTAGATATTTTATTTGGGTTTGTCCTTTATTTGGGTGCTATTTAGTGTAAGGCAGTTTGAGGGTGTGAAGGTGTTGTCCTCTGTTAATAATAAGACTTCAGTTTTTTTGTAGTTGATGGTGAGGTTGTTGTCAGTGAGCCATTTGGTGACCTTGTCAAAGCATTGTATGAGCTGTGCGTTAGTAGGTTGCTTGGTGGTGAATGGTCCATAGAGCATGATGTTGTCTGCATAGAAGTGGAAGTTGATGTTGTAGGATTTTATAATGGAGCAAAGCAGTTACAGCTAAATGTTGAAGAGCAGGGTGGATAGAATGGATCCTTGTGGTACTCCTTGGGTTTGGCAGTAGGGGGAGGATATGTCGGCCCCAGTTTTTATTTGTTGGTGTCTGTCCATCAGGTATGATTTGAACTATTTTAGTACTGTGCCTTGGATCCCAGTTGTTTGTAGATGGTGGAGGAGGATGTCGTGGAAGACTGTGTCAAATGCAGTGGAGATGTCCAGAAAGATTAGGATGTTTTCATGTTTCTTATCTTGAATCCTCTTTATAAGGGTGTTCATGAGGGAGACCATGAGAGATTCTACTCTGTGGAGAGGTTGGAAGCCATGTTGTTGGAGGTCAAGGATGGTGTTTCTGTCGATGTGCTCCTGGAGTTATTGTTGAATGGCTTTTTCTATGATCTTTGCTGCAAATGGTAGGCTGGAGATAGGCCGGTAGGAAGCAGGATCTAGTGGGTTGAAGTTGGGTTTCTTTAGGGTGGGGCACATAGAGGATAGTTTTAGGCAGTCAGACACTGACCTTGTTGTAGGGAGGATTGGATGAGGCTGGTGAGTATGGGACTAAGATCTTGTTTAGCTGCTTTGACCCAGCTAATTGGACATGGGTTGAGGGGAGAGGTGGTTGTGTTGAGTGAGGAGATGATGGATTCAGTGTTCTTCTTGTTGATTGTGTTAAAGATGGACCATGGGTTGGAGGGAGGTGTTGGAGGGGGTGGGGGAGATTGGAATTGGGGTGTAGTTATTTGTAGTGGGTTGGCTAGCTGTTGGTGGCTGATGGTGATGTCTGGGTCAGAGGTAGCAGGAGGCTTTGTGAGTTGTTTGATCAGTCAAAAGGTTTGCAGGGGTGATTGAGGGCTCTGTTGAGTAGTTTGGTGTGGTAGTTGTGCTTTGTGTTGTCTGTTGCAGATCAGTAGCTGTTCAGCATTTCCATGTAAAGTATTCGGTTGGAGTTGAGTGTGAATTTTTGCAATTTTCTCTCGAGTCTTCATAGGTAGGTTTTGAGTTTTCATAGGGTGAGGGTATACCAGGGGGTCTTGGGATTTTTTTGGTTGTCCAAAATGGGGTGGTTGTTGTGGTGGTTGGATAGGGAGAATGTGATGAGTCTATGGTCCGACCATGGTACATGGAGGGTTTGTGGTGTAGGGGTGTTAGCTATGCGTGTTGACTGGTTGTTGAGGAAGATTAGGTCCAAAGTATTTCCTTTATTGTTTGTGGGCATCTGGATGATCTGATGTAGTTCATGAATTCCATGGCTTCGAGAAATTAAGCAGCATTTTTGGGTTGTGCTAAGGGGAGGTTGAAGTTGCTCAGTATAAGGAGATCTTTTGATGAGTTGGAGATATCTAGCGCTCTTTTTAGTATATTGGAGAGGTCAGATGTTGTTGTAGTGGGGAATATGTAGATGAGGCAAATTGTGAGTAGCTTGTTTGTGATGGTGAGGGTGTTGGTTTCATCACTGCTTTCCATGAAGGTATAGTAGAAGTAAAGATGGGATTTTGCAAGTATTAATACTCCACCACTCTGCTGTGGGATCGTGGACAGTGGAAGAGGTTGAATCCATGGGGACGGAGTTGATTCACAAGGACTGTCTGGGTCTGAGAGCCATAATTCAGTTATGCAGAGTATGTCCAGGTGTTGGATTGAGAGGAGGTCTCTGATAAAAGAGATTTTGTTTCTCACTGATTGGGTGTTTATGAGGGCACAGTGGAGTCTGGGCACAGGGACCGGTGGGGTTGAGGCTGTTGTGGAGTGTAGGGTAATGGTGGGTATGGTTATGAGGTGTTGGGGGTTTTGATGTATCCTGTGGTTATTTGTGAAATGTATCCTGTGGTTATTTGTGTATGGTGTGCGGATTGGGCAGGGAAGGGGAGGGGATTGTGTGAGTGTGGTAGTAAGGCTAGTAGGGTTATTGTAGGCGGAGTGTACAGGGATACATAGAATGGTAGCATGATTTCCGGTATGATGCTCTGGACGAGCGTGTCTGTCAGGGCGGGATGTTCACGATGTGAGGAATCTTTAGCACTGTGAGGAGGTGGCAGGAATAGGAGGAGAGTCTTTCGGCATCAGGTTGTTGTAACTTACTGATGAGGAGGAATCTAGGTGTATCGGTGTGATTCTTGTTGTGGTCCCCACCTATGGGCCATGCCAAAGGGTCCTTTGGTGAGACCTTTATGCATGGGCCTGTCATGTGTGGGTGCACCTTGTGCTTCAGGAAATTTTAAGGAGCTGGAGGATGGCGATGTAGCACTTCAGCAGTGTGGGAGGAGCTTACCTCCACGTTGCTCAGTTGTTTTCTTGTGCTCCGGTTTGGCTGCGGGGCGAAAGGCTGGATCTGGAGACGAGTGTAGTTGCTGGAGACCTGGTTCCTTTGTGTGTGTGGGTGAGTGAGTGTCCAATGCACCTTGTGCTTGAGGACGTTTTAAGGAGCCAGAGGACGGTGATATAGTACATCGGCAGTGCGGGAAGAGCTTACCTCCACATTGCTCAATTGTTTCCTTGTGCTTCAGTTCGGCTGCAGGGGGAAATGCTGGATCTGGAGGTGAGTGTAATTGCTAAAGAGCTGGTTCTTTTGAGTGTGTGGGTGAGAGAGTGTCCATTATGATTATGAATGGAGCTGCATACACTGCCAAAGGGACTTGAAAGTTTTTACTTTAAAAATATTGGACCAATGATGAGATTGAGCATATGAAGGCTTATATGCCTTCTGCTGATGTATTCTTTCCTTTTGAGATTTTCTTCTTTTTAATGTTTTATAAAGGTGGCATATGCCCTGTGAGCTTGATAAAAGAGCCTTCCTGAGAGCTCTCACGCAAAGCTAAACTTGTTCTGAGGCAACAGCAACTTTATATATAAAAATTTCCATACCGCCTCCTCAGCAACATCCGCTCAAAGTCTTTTACAGCTCAAAACACATAAAACAATGATATCAAGCCAACAATCAAGGGAAGAAGAACACAAAAAACAAAACACACACAAAATGTTAATGTGCTGTGCAGGTAAGAAATGGTGCATGGGGATTGTCCATTGTGTGTTCCGCATTCAAGTTAAGTTGATTGTGCCTGGACTTAAGGTTTTAAATGGGATTGCCTCTAGTTACCTACAGAATAAATTGGGGATTTATTTCCTGAATTGTCTGTTCATCACGTAAAGGGGTGCTAGTGATTCCAGGGCAAGAGGAAACACATTTAGAGATGACGAGGGGGAGAGCTTTCTCAGTGGTGGCCTGTTTTTTTGGAATTTATTGCCTGAGGAAATGAGGGTCTCCACTGATAATTTAACCTTACACAGGGGTGTTAAATCTTGGCTGTTAGGAAGATATATTCAGTCCATATATAGATTATGAGAGAAGAAGGAAGGGAATGCTGATGGAGATCTAGGATATTTAATCAGCTAGAGCAGAGGTTCACAACACAGTCTTAGGACACACCTAACCAGTCAGGTTTTCAGGATAACTACAATGAATGTCCATGAGAGAGATTTGCATGCACTGCCTCCATTGTCCACTACCACAATACTGAAAATGGGAATTGTGTTAAATAATGCACATGTTAAATGTGGGGAGCCGTATGCCTCCATCTATGTTTCAATGTGACCTTGAAACGAACAGATTATAGGCACTATTATCCTCCTGTCCTGGTTCCTGTCTTGTATAAGATGAAATTCTCTGTTTTGTTTTTAAGTATCAGGTTATATTTTCTCTGTTTCTTTTTTAAGTATCAGGTTATATTGTTGTAAACCACTATGATGTTGCTTTTCAAATGGTGGTATACCAATCAGTCCGTAAGATTTGCATGCATTAACACAATTGCACACATCAGCGACTAGCTGTCTGTTAGTGTGTACTAGAATGGGCAATGTTGTATTGGATATCTTTGTAAAAATGTTTTGCTGATTGTTGGAAATTACTTTGGGTTTTAAAGAGGAGTGACATAAATTGTAATAAATAAATAAGTAAAATGCATTTTATAATATCTCCACCGTTGGTTTTCCTCTGGGAACACCTACAAGTATATCACATAATAATAAGTGCTATGTTTTCTGAGCTCCTCCTTTTATGTGTCTATGTCCCCGCTTATACCCCCAAAGAGTAGTTTGATAAAGTTTCTTCTGTATGTCAAGGGATTTTATAAAACGGTGTGACTGCATACACATGTAGCGTGCATGAACAGAAATATGCCACCCTTTTTATGTGTAGACTTCCCAGGCACAGAGCACAAGTGGAACACAGGTACCCACGTAAAGTAGGGGCACATTTTTGTACCCTCTGCAAACAGGTATACATTTGTGTACTATAGGAGCTGGATTTTGGAGACTATTTTATTAAGATTCATAGATGCTCATGTTGCTTTATAAAACAGGACGTCTCACTTGTAGGTGGTCTTGTTATTTATTTAGACAGATTTGTATGCCACCTTTTCCTTCCTTGTTATAAATTTATCCTTGCAGTGTCTAATTGTTACATATATAAGTACACATACACTTTCACGTAGTGCTTTTCAGCATTTTACTGACCCCCAAAAGCCAAATAAAAGTCTCTCTCAACCCTCTTGTGTTCGGCTGCTTTCCAATCAAAGCATCCCTAAAGGTTTTACAATTACAGATAAAGTAACCTTATAGTCCCTTCAGCCTCAATTTCTCCTCTCCTCTCCTCCTCTCCTTTATACCAGTTAATTTGATTTCCAAAATGATATGTGACTGAGGTAACCACCCTAAACCCCCTTTCCCCGACCTGAAACCAGTAAAAAGTTTTCTTTCACAAGGACCACCTCACCCCCCATGGTGCCTGGAAGAGCAGGGAAAGCAACCCCCCCTCCCCCGCCTCCGGCAGGACGCTCTAACCTGTTTGTCTCTCTTTACCAAGCCTGTCTCCCTTCTTTTTATGAGCTTTGAGGAAGTGGAGCATAAATTGGAAGGACTGGTAAGTGGGGACTTTTTTTTTTCCTCTTTAAGTTTTGTTTTTGTCTCATTGGATACTGGCGGTTCCTCAAAGGCTGCAATTAGAAGGCGGATCCTTGTGGGGAGAGAGAAGCAGCCCAACTCCCTCCTTCTGACTGAAGATCTCTTCCCCCTTTCTCAAATGTACAGAAACCTTCCAGGCTAAGACATTGCCGGGGATGGCCTCTTCCATGCTAGAGGTAAATATAACAAATACAAGATTATCTTTCTGCTACCAACTTCTTCTTTAAAACAAAAGAAACTGTCGTTAACCCTTTGCTTTAGCCTACTTCTTTGCAGAGATTTATTTTGTGGAAAGATAAATAGTTTTAAAAAAATCTGGGCATTTATGAATAGAGACAGGTAAGTACCGAACCATGTAACAGCTGATCATGGAGGAAACTGGGCGGAATAAAGTTTGAAGCAGGACTGGAGGTGCTCAGGGGATGAGTGGGGTGAGGTGAGCGCAGGAAAAGGGTTTGGGGCTGAGATGTAAAGACTGAAGTGTGGGTGCTCATCCTGAGGATGGGGGACGCTTGATTAGCTGTAGATTTGGAGGTGGGGGGGGGGGGGTTTGAGGAGGGGGCAGGTGTAGCTTTCAGCTTCTTGTGTGCTGATTTGTGGAATAGATTTCTAATCTATTTTAGCACCCTTATGGGTCAAATGGGTCTCCCACTGTACCGCTCTATCATAGAAACAACTGACATGAGAGAAAATTCTGCGTCCTTGCTCTCGCTGCCAAAATAGGATTTCCAGTAAAGATAAACCGGTCTCCTACAAGTCCCTCACACTGCATGCAGACCCTAGTAACTAATATTTTTGATGCTTTAAACACTTTTATAGATAATGAATTTTATTTACACCTATATTTATATAACTCTCTATATTCATTAATTTTACTCCATCCCTCGACTGCCAAAAGAGCGAGAAGCTGGTGGCCGAAGAATAAAAATAAAATACCAAGCATACAAAAAATCATTTCTTTCAAGTTTTTTAAAAACAATTTCTTAGTCTTGCCTATGTACTCTTTTTAAAGTTTAGCAATTTCGGCTGCTCCCTTGACAAGGGACTAGTTCATGCTTAGCTGAATTGGCAAACAAAAAAAGTTAGCTAAAATAAGAGTGTGGCTTTAAGAATTCAATGCATTTAGAATGTTTTGTGGTTGGTATAATGTGATGGAGGAAGCTGTGGGATTCTGAGGCAGCTGTGATCACTCTGGAGTTTGTCTTCCATGCAGGGACCTAGTTTGGGAGGCTGAATGGAGACATGTCTCTGGAGCCTGCCCCCTTGTGAGATTTGTGGCACCCAGTCTTGGTTTTTCTCTGTCAGATTGTGGAACATCCCATCCTTGGGCCCTGTGCCTGTGGGTCTCTGTGCCCGCTGACCACTATGAATGGCTGCAAACATGCCCTTTGATCACCATACCTGTAGGAACTGGGGAGCTCTCATATTCCCATGCCTTAGGATTGGTGATGTGCTGCCAGTGTCTCCTCAGAGAGATCTTACTGGCTTTTGCTTCACTCTTAAGAAACTTGTTTTCCTGTAATATAGCATAGTAACTGGAAGGCTTTAGAGAAAACTAGATTCTTGGCAGGCGGTGATTCTGTTTATTGGACCAGCGTAAGAATAATCCAAAACCCAGGATGGATTTGCGCTTTCCAGACCACAGGGGTCCTTTCTCCAGAGACCATCTGAAGAAGGAACTCTCTTTATGTGGTCTGAAAAGTTTGTGTTGGTTTTGGGAAAGTAATTTACCAAGGGGGTCCCAGGAGCCCCCCATCAGCACATCTCCGCTTAGGAGCCCAGAGTGATTCCACGAAGAGGAACAATTTCAACTGAAGGAAGGTCAGAAGCCAGCATATTTATAGAAACCCACAGAGGTTTTTCATAGCACCAAGGGAAAAAAACAGCTTGGAAGTTGTCAGAGGATGGATGGATGGGGCGGGGAGTGGGGGAGTAAAAGAGCCCCTGCTGCTGCCACCTTAGCAAATATTAAGGCTTTGACAGAAAACAAATTGCTTATTTGAGGCTATTTCAAGATTTTATTTGTGGAAGAGTTTATATATATAATCTTGAGCTATTTTTCTCTCATTCGGTGGTGGTGTGAAGTTGGCATGATTTTATTTTCGGCTTTTTCAGAAATCGTCCTGTTTCTCACCTATAGCATAAGGTCTCCAGTGTGATCCTACAACTTTATTTCAGTTCTCAAAACCTTTTTTTTGGGGGGGCCTTGAAATACAAGAGTACAGATTTCAGACTCCTCTGGGCTGGGAATTAAAGAGGAGCTCTAGAAAGTGCCATGATAGTCTGCATCTTACAGCATGCCACATTAGAGTAACCAATATTTAGCCTCCATTGCCCCACATTAGCATACCATTGTATTTGGTATTAGATCTAAGTGTCATCGTGGATAATACATTGAAACCCGCTGTCCAGTGTGCAGCAGCGGCCAAGAAAGCAAATGCGAGTAGAAGGCTAGGAATCCTAAGGAAAGGAATGGAGAATAAAACTAAGGACATTATAATGCCTCTGTATTGTTCCATGGTGCAACCACACCTTGAATATTGTGTGCAATTCTGATCGCCATATCTTAAAAAGAATATAGTAGAATCAGAAAAGGTACAGAGAAGAGCCACCGAAATGGTAAAGGGGATGGAAGGATACCCCTATGAGGAAAGGCTAAAAAGGTTAGGGCTCTTCAACCTGGAAAGGAGATGGCTGAGGGGAGATATGATAGAGATCTGTAAATTAATGAGGGGAATGCAATGGGTAAATGTAGATCGGTTGCTTACTCCTTCAAAAAGTAGAAAGACTAGGGGACATGCAATGAAGCTACAATGTAACCCATTTCAGACTAATCAGAGAAAATATTTCTGGAATTTGTTACTCTGGAATTCGTTACCGGAGAATGTAGTAAAAGCTGTTAGTGTAGCTGGGTTTAAAAAAGGTTTGGACGAGTTCCTGGAGGAAAAGTCCTTAAACCATTATTAAAGACGACCCGGGAAAACTACAGCTTACCCCGGGATAAGCATTGTGGAATCTGTGTACATTTTTGGGAACATGCCAGGTGCTTGTGACCTGGATTGGCCACTGTTGGAAACAGGATATTGGGCTTGATGGACTTTGGTCCGACCCAATATGGCATTTCTTATGTTCTTATCTATATAACACCAAAGGCATGCAATGAGTAGAGCTCTTTCCATATAATAAGCTTAATTACGAATAAGGTAAATGTGATATCTTTTGACTAGTCTGATTTACCTTGAGCTTACTTGCCAGCCTCTCGATATTCTGCACATGTATCTAGTACCGAATATTTTTCTATCATGGGTAGTCCATTTTAAAGGGTCAACAAGCTAAGTCTTAACCATAAGTACTCATGTTAAAAAGTTCAGTTCTATGTAAACAGTTGAAACACACTGTCACCCTATGTTCTCTGTAAACCGTCCTGAATCGAAGAAGGACGATATATGAAAACTGTTAATTAAATAAATAAATAAAGTCAAAGGAGGAAAGAGGACAGAGGATCTTCAAGAGAGTCACAGCAGGGGTTTCTAGCAGGGACTTGCATACACCAAGACCCCAGAGAGAGCTCTGTCCTTGCTCCTCATCAGCTGAGGCATTTCAAGCTAAACCCAATTCGCCTGAAAGGTGAGCAGTGTTAGTGCTGAATATCAGTATGTCCCATACAAAACAAAGGTGAACCTCCCAACATTCAGGCAGTGAAAGTGCAAAATTATGTGTCGGATATCCTGTCAAGAGAGGGGGAAATCCACTCTCCAGAGACAGAACCTCCGTTTTAATTACTTTTTTATTAAAAGAACACTCTATAAAAATCACTTATCTTGTGAAGCGCATAACAGAGCAATCTGCAGTCCTCACACACGACCAGTGCTTTGACTGTTTGAGAGCAGGAATCCTGCTACCACCTGAAGCAGGGCTGATTGTAGCTCAAAACCTGACACTAGTCCTGTGTTTCCCCCTCTCTTGACAGGATTTCCGGCACATAATAATTTTGCACTTTCACTGTCTGAATGTTGGGAGGTTCACCTTTTTACTGTATGGAATTTGTGGTGGGTGACCTGGTTCTGGGTTCTTTTTGACATAAGAATATCAGTATGTAGCACCAGCCAGGGTGTACAAAGCGAATACCCGTTCCCTATCCTCTTCCCCCTCCCTCCCCATATCATTGCCCTGAATTATGGGATAGGTCTCAGCATCTAGAACAGAATCTCAGATTAATTGAGAAAAGAGTTTTAAATGTAAAGGCTCATTTGTTTTAGTGAGGGTATATAGTGCTATGAATGTATTTTTGAATCATGCACCCCTCTCGCAGCATTTCAACTTAGCTTGTGCTCTTCGGAGTGTTTCCCTGATGGCAAGCCTCTGTGTAACGTGGCATCTCTCAATGCCCTGGGACTCTTGACAAACATCACTCTTCTGCCTAGGATTTCTGACATATCTATGCTGTGGAATGGTGGTTCCTAAACCTGCTCTTTGGGACCCCCAGCCAGTCAGAGTTTAAGGCTATTCACAATGAATATTCATCAGACAGACTTTCATGCAAATTTTTCTCATGCATATTCATTATGAATATCCTGAAAACCTGACTAGCTGGGGCACCCTCAAGACAATTGTGGGAAACAGTATTGTAGCTGATGATGGGCTATTAGAGGGACTGGCTGCTTAAATTATCCAGTAGTAAGAGAGAGATTTTTTTGTGCAGTTCTGATTCTGAACTTACATTGCAGTGCATAGTGGTATTTGTGGTCCCTTGTTCTACCCACTGAAATCAACACTGCAGGTAGCTGAATGCATCAGAATGGGATTTTCCAAAATCTAGGACAGGTCTGAAACCTTCCTCCTGATACTAGATACTGTAGCTTGGAATATCTGGCACAGAATTCAACAAGTAAACCACAAATGCTAATAAAATAAACAGTTTTATTCATACTGCAGATTATATTAGCAGCAGTATAAACACAGCTGAAGCTTTGTATTCTATTTTCCCTTTGCAGTATCCAAATGCAAAAAGGGACAGAACAAACGTGAGCTGTGAGAGTCACAGAACATGAATGAACAGAAGTGCACACATATACAGGGTGGCCCAAAAAAAGTGAGAACATCTCGTAAATTAAAAGCTTAAATAGTTTACTTATTTACCTTTTTTAGCTATATAACGTCTTTATTTTGACAATTTCTGGTCGCCATCTTTTTTTTTAAATTTGTCAATCGTTTACATCTGTCTTTTTGAATTTTTAAATAACTTATATGCTATGAGATGTTCTCACATTTTTTGGGCCACCCTGTATATGTATAGCTAGATAGATAAATACATTAGGTAAAAGACAGCTTTAAACCAGTGGTTGTTATAACTTTAGCTGAAATAGGTCTAGCACAGCGGGCAACCCTCTTTAGTTTTTTCAATGTACCTTTTTTGTTGTTTCAAAAGAGAGGTTTTACAGTTGAAGTTAGGTGAGCTAATAAGGTCACATTCCACATTGAGACCAAGCCCTCCCTCCAGAAACCAGGAGCCGGGGAGGCAGAGATGAGCTGCAAAGGAGTTAATGACAAACATACATTCAGGGGATCCCTGGGGCTAGATGCACAAAGAATTTTCCTCTGACACCTGAAACCCACTGGCCTTTTACCCACTTTGAAACTTGGTTTCACCCCACTAAAAAAATAAATTAAATAGCATCCCCATAAAGTTTCCAATATAATTGTGCCCCAAAAGTCCTGAAGTAACTAATTGTTTGATAGGCACTCGACAAGAGTGTATAATGTAGCTATTCAATGCAGGTATGAAGATCCTATCTTCAATGATCATATATAGTGTTGTTAATTCTGTCCATGTAAGAAGGAAAAACAATTTTTAGCAAAGTCAAAATGTGTTAAGGGATTTCACTTATGCCATGAAAAACAAGGCAGACTGTGTAGGCTTTGGTGTCCTATCTGTAGGGCTTCTGATTTTAATTTTTAACAAATAAATACCTATAAAATATCCTTGATGCAAAAACATTAAAAAAAATAGGGGTTTATTGGATAAACACTGGAAAAAAAAAACAGTTCCCTAATATTCTCTCACCCGTGGCCCTCGCTTGTCTTGTATATTCCACTCAGATCTTGTGCCTTTTCGGTGCTGAAGACTCCTAAGTGACACAAACTATATATTTGACTGACTGCACCAGAAAAGGTGCCCAGCAATACTTCCTGGGGAATGAAAATACTGATAAACACTGACTTTTTTTATAGCCTCAAAGAACCCCTAATTAGCTAGAAAATAAGCACATTTAAGATTTATAAACACCTATGTATAGAAGCCCTACCTATTTGCTCTCAGTTTGGATGACTTGATGAAAATGTATTAATGCCTAGCATAAACACAAGAGCTTGAAACTTCAGTGCAATCATAATACTCTTTCTTCCCTTGACCATGGAGGAACTTCCTGCTGTCCTACCTGCTCTTTGCTTGAACGGGGTGGAGTTTTACACTGATGGGGACAGGCTTACCTTTTATTTTTTTAGCAGACTTTCTTTCCCATTTTGTTAAGAGCGGTCAGGGCCGGGCCGTCCACTAGGTGAGCTAGGCAGTCACTTAGGGCGGCCAACCCGGGTGGGTGGCTTTGTGCCGCCACTTTGTTGCCTGTGGTAGGCCGTGTGCTTCAACACACATGACCTGTCATTTTTGATCCCCTTTCAATGCAACTTACTGTCAGAGGGGGGTCAGACGCAGCAGGCCATGTATGCTGGAGCACATGGCCTGCCGCACGCAACAAAGCGGCGGCACAAAACCGCTATCTTTAAAATACTGCCCTTGCCACCACCTGCCTGTTCCCAAGATGGAATTGGTGGCAGCAGGGGGCAGCAGCATGGCTTGGTGGGGGCGGCTTGGCATAGGGGTGGCAGTGCAGTTGGGGTTTCTTCTTGGGGCGGCAGAAAGGAGAGTGGCCTTGCTCAATCTAGTTGCTGTAGCCCAAATTCTTGTGCTGTGTGTGCACTGAAAAGTTGGTTTACACTTAATTCCCCTGTATGATGTGAACAAATAATGCTGTAGTTCATATATTGACATTTTAATATAAAACTAGATGAGTGTGAGTATGTGTATATATATAAATATCTAGATATATCAGGTTTGGTTTCTGTCATACACTGTCA
Source organism: Ichthyophis bannanicus (assembly GCA_033557465.1). Classification (NCBI taxonomy): domain Eukaryota; kingdom Metazoa; phylum Chordata; class Amphibia; order Gymnophiona; family Ichthyophiidae; genus Ichthyophis; species Ichthyophis bannanicus. The sequence continues at coordinate 759,445,865 of CM066033.1, forward strand.
AAGTTATTCAGACTAAATAATATGGAGTCAATATTCAAAAGGATCTAGTTGTCTGATTGTGGCGTTAGGAAGCTAGATCTGATTGGCTTAAAATATCCCCTCCCCTGTGGAGCAGCTAAATGATAGTGACCTATTTTTTGCTATGTGGCAATATTTAGCTACTTTAAAAGGAGGAGCCTTATGGTTAAAACACCAGGCTAAAAGCCAGGGGAAGCCAGGTTTGAATCCCACTACTGTCCCTCGTAATCCTGGCAAGTCACTTAACCCTCCATTGCCTCAGGTAGAAATGTAGATGGTAAGCCCTCTGGGAATAGGAAAGTACCTATTATACCTGAAGGTAACTTGCTTGCCTTATGTTACTCCTGAAAAAAAGCATGAGCTCAGTACCAAAATTCCTTCCTGGAGTTATGTTTAGGCCAGGAAGAAACCTGGCCAGCTAATTTTCAGCCCCACTAATTAGCCAGCTATGTCAATGCGTACAAATAGCAAGCAGATTTCCAGCCGCCTAAATTACAGCCAGCTAGCATTTGGCGAAGCCGAGCATTTTTTTCAATCTAACTGGCTGTACTGTAGATGGCTATCATGCTGCTGAACAGTTTAGGGAGAATTTTCCCACTATTTTATAGCTTGCCCCAACATGGGCTGGGACCACGCACCTCTGTATATTTGCAAAATGTCCTATCCAAAAGCTTCCATACAAAGTAACATCTCCTCTGAGGCAGGCACAACTTTTCGTGTGTGTGCGCTTGTAGACTCGGTGCATGTGCGCGCATTCTATGAGAGACACACAAGTTCTGATCCTGCCCCCGCTATGCCCATTCTTCACCCTGGGAGCATCTATGCATATACGCACTGCTGGGAGGGGGATATTCAGCGGCACTAACCTGGATATCCACGGGTGTCACCAGTACACGCCCTGATGCTATGAGGTTAACATCGGGGTGAGTCGTGGGCGTTCCAGGGTGGACTGGAGGCAGCACCCGTTCCTAACCGGGTAGGGGCGATATTGAACCACTGCCTGGTTAGCAACAAGCGAGTAAAGTCAGACGTGGCAAACGCTGGCCTAACTTTACCTATGGCGGCTAAACGGGCAGTGGCGCAATATCACAACTGCCCGGTTAGCTTCCTGGTTCTGCAGCGACTCATATGGCCCCGGCATTGAACATCCTGGGGTAGTATTCAGTGGTGCTAGGTAGGCACTTTCCAAGCGCTAGCAACCACCCCTGAATATTCCTCCCACTATGTTTTATGCACGTATAATCCCAGACAATTTTATAAGTACCTACTTGAGCATATAAAATGCTGTTCTAAATTTATTTATTTAGATGCATTTATATCCCGCTTTTCACCAGGTCAAAGCGGTTTGATAGAAAGGGGGGGGGGGGGTACAATAAGCAGCTCAACAGAGAAGAGGGGGCGACACTGGGGGGGGGGCAACATTGATGATCTAAACAGAAAGTAACAGTACTCCAGCTGCTTATAAAATTCCCTCTACAGTGTACAAAAATGCTAATCCCTCATACTAGGGTCGATAAATGAATTAGAGCTAGAAGTAGAAAGTTCTCATTTTCCTTGAGGAATATATTGGGGGAACTGGTAAAGGATTATAAGTTAGAGGAAACATCTTTCCCCTGCCCTGGTCCATTTTTTAAAAAACTTGAAATCTGGATCATAAACCTTAATAACTGCTTTCAGACCTGAAATGCTAAATCAGCAGGTTCAACTGCTTCTCAAAACTGCCCCCTCCAACAGGTTGGATTTCCAAGATACCCACAACACATGTGCACTACCATATTCATATTCATTGTGGATATCCCAAAAAGCAGACTTCCTGGAACCCAGAGTGCCTAGGGGGTACTTCAAGACTAGGTTGCATACTTGAATGGTAATTGCCCAAATGACTGTGCTATAGTCAGAAAGCCTCTGCATTGACTGTTGGGGTATTCCCAGTATCTGCCCATACAGTTAACACATAGAAAATATATTTACTGCATGTCAGCTGCATTGTAATAGATGTATTTATTGCCACCTATTGTGCTTACCGTACCGGTTAATTGTAAGGCACTATTCCTGCCCATTCCACATTATGAATGGTTACAAAATTCAATATTTTAATGTTGGTGCTGTGCCATACAGTTGATGTTGACTCATGGCAACCCGTGGATAGTTTTCCTAAACTGTGTTTGGTCTTCAGTCAAGCAGCAAATTGTTGATAGAATGGCATCCTAGTCGTTATTGTATCAATCCATAGCATTGCCGGTCTTCCTCTTTTGTGTTGACCTTCAACCTTGCCAAGCATGATATCTTCTACTATGATCCTTCTCTTTGCATGATGTGTCCAAAGTATGAAAGTCAAAGTCTTGTCATTTGAGCTTCTAAGTAAAATTTAGGTTTGATCGCCTCAAGTACCGATTGATTGGTTCTTTGGGGAGTCCATGATATACACAGTATTCTTTACCAGCAGCATAATTAATTAATAAATAATTAGAAGGCATCAGTTGTATTCCTGTCTTTCTTCTTCACTGTCAGACTTTTGCATCCATAAGATGCTATTGAAAATACTATGGCTTTGACAAGTCGATTTTTCATATGGAGAGAAACATCTCTGCACTTGAAAATCGTTTCTATAGTAGGTTCTTCAGAACTACTCTGCCAAGAGTAATGCATCGTCTGATTTCTTGACTGCTTGTTTCTTCATTATCGATTATTGATCCAAACAGGTTATAGTTATCTATTATTTCTATTTATTCTCCATCAAGGATGGAATTATTGATTTTGCCAGTTGTCGGGAACACTGTCTTCTTTGTGGTAAGATGTAGGCCCATTTTAAGACTATGCTCTTTGATCTTAATAAGCAGATGTTTTAGATCATCTTCACTTTCAGCCAGTAATGTGGTATCATCAGCATTGTGAAAGTTGTTGAGTTTTTTCCAAATATTCACACCTTGGTTGTCTTCATACAGTCCTGCTTCCCTGATGAAACAGGAAACAGGAATGTGGAAAGTATGCAGCCTTCTCATACACCTTTGCTGATTTTAAATCATTCTGTTTCTTCTTGTTCTGTTGGAACTGTTGTTTCTTGATTATTGTAGAGGTTGTGCAAGAGAACTATCAAGTGTTCTGGTATACCCATGCTTCTTAATGTGGCCCAGAGTTTTTCATGATTTATGTAATCAAAGGCCTTGCTGTAGTTAATGAAACACATGTAGATATCCTTTTGGCTTTCTTTTGGCTTTTCAAGGATCCATCTCACATCTGTGATAATGTCTCTTGTTCCTTGCCCTTCCTCCAACAGTTCCTGATCGTAAGGTAGAGACTGAAACGGTTGTTGATCCATTTGCTCTTTATGGTATAATGACTTTATATATTCTTTCCGCCTTTTCTTGATGTTCTCAGCATCATTAAACAGGGCTCCTTGAGCGTCTTTTAGCATTCCAGTTTGAGGCTGGAATTTTCTCTAACTCTCATAGCTTTAGAAAAGCCAATCTTGTTCTTCCTTTAATAGTATCTGATTCTATTTCCTTCTATTTGCTACACTCCTTCTTTCTCTTATCTCTCAAATTGATTACTGTAATGTCATTCTGGCCAGCCTTCAGCTACTCCAGAACATCGCAGCATGCCTACTCACCCACTTCTTTCACTTTGACCATGTCTCTCCGCTCCTCATTCGCCTCCACTGGTTATCTATTTGCTTCCGCTTTCAGTATAAAATCCTTATGTTTGTGGATTATGCATCTCCACTCCCCAGTACCTGGCTGACCTTTTGCATTTCCACAGTCCTCACTGCCTTCTATGCTCTGTTCATACTCACCGCCTAGCTCTCCCCTCCATCTCTAGGGCTCGCCTCAAACGCACCCGGGGTGCTGCTTTTTTCTTCCTGGGCCCTGCATTATGGAATTCTCTCCCTCACACCCTCCACTCTGAATTTTCATTCACTAGGTTTAAGGCTGCTTTGAAGACTCATCTCTTTGAGTTGGCCTTTGATCTTCCTACCCCCCACCACCACCATGAGCACTTTGCACCTTCTGGGCCTCACTCTAGTTCCCTGTAGGTTTTCCTCTCAACTTCTCTCTCTTTTTTTTCTTCTGCTTGTCTCCTTTCTGTCCTTTGCCTCCACTGCCCTGTCAGTTATTGCCGTTCCTTTTTCTTTTTCTCTGTTTGCAGTCGTTTTACTGTATGTTGTGAGCCACCTGGATGCTTTGGCCAAGGCAGTATAACCTGAAATTAAATAAAGATAAAGATAAAGAATGTGTCATTGTAGTTCTTCATATAGTCACTGTACGTTGGAAATATCTGTAAAATTCTATGATTACCTCTCTTTCTCCTCTCCTTTTAGCTTTTCTGCGTTTCTGAACAATTTTCAGAGGTTTTTTGGTCATCCATTTTGCTTTATAACCCTTTGCTGAGACATTTCAGCTTCTTCCAGCACAACTTTCTTGATCTCATCCCCTAGGTCTTCTGGTGCTCTGTCATTTGTATCCAAAGTGGTAAATCGATTTCACAGGCAGCCTTTAAATTCCAGTGGTATATTTTCAAGATTATACTTTGCTACATTTCATGAGTGACTTGCTCTTTTTCAGCTTTAGCTTGAGTTTGCATTCTAATAGCTGGTGATCTGTACCAAAGTCAGTGCCAGGTTTTGTCTTTGTTGATGCTATTGAGCTTTTCCATCATTGACTTCCATAGATGTAGTCAATTTGAGTTTGTACAATCCACTGGCCGAAGTCTGTGTGTACCTGAATAGTAGTTGTGTTCATGGGTACTTCTTGCAGATGAATAGAAATTAAGCACTCACTGACTGCATTGTATTTCATTACAGCTCTTGCACGTTTTTTTCATAATTATAAATGCAACACCATTGGCTTTCATGTCTGGTGTAATATACCATGTGATAATCAGATTCAATATGCCCGATGCCAGTCCATTTCAGTTTGCTGATACCCAATAGATTGAGTTTTGCACATTTCATTTTGTTCTTGACCATCTCTAGCTTCCCTTGGTTCATTGTTTGTATGTTCCATGTCCCAATATATGACATCTTTGCAGCTTTTGACTCTCATTTCATGTGCAGCTATATCAGCAGTCAGATGTCCTGAGGGCTTTGTTCTAACTAAATGCTGGCTTTACTCTGAAGAGTTTTCAGCTCTTCCCCAGTAGCCTATTGAGTGCCCTACAACATGGAAGCTCATCTTCCAGCACTATATCAGAAAGAAAATATTGGTTAAAATTGGCCATTTGTAGCTAATTTTTTAATCAAAATATAAAGGAAGATACTTTAGTAATGGGCTGATTTTCAAGACGTTTAGGTATCTAACAGAGTGGCTATTACAACCCTAAACAGCAGATGTATGATTGAATAGCACGGGGAGATCAAAAGGGTGACGGATCATGCATAGGACAGATATGCGGATAAAGCTGAGAGGTTGGGTGGAGGACATAGGTGAGAGGAGAGTGAGTGTTAGACATTTAATACAGATATCTATAAGAGAATTAATCTGTAGAGGGTCAATTGGATGGATCACTTTGGTCTTTATCTGCTGTCATTTACTTGTTACTCTTTCCTCTGAGATTGGAAAATGCCGTACTTCAGTATTTTGCATCTGTGGGAAACATTTTCTCTTAAAGCTGATGAAGTTGAAATACCCTAAGGAGGTTACAAAGCATCCAAGCACTTACAAGTTCAGCAGTCCCTGCTTATCCTCAGGGCTTTGGAGCTAGGCTTAGGTTTAACCATATACTCAGCTTCGCTCTCTGTCTGGGTAGCGGCACTGGATATACTTCTCGTCTGGCGGCAGCACCACTACTTTCTGTCTCAATAGACCTAAGGTTAGCGACTGAATATTGCCACTGTATGAATGATTTTTAGGGCTGCCAACATGCTGTCCCTAGCTTAGCCCACAATTATATGCAGAGTATTGGGCCATTTAGAAATTTAAATGGCCTGAAACTATCTGTATAATTTTTAAAATTCTATGGATAAGCCAATTATGTGTTTGCTGGTCAACACATAATTGGCTTTGAATATTGGCCCTATAGTTGGCCGACCCCGGACAAAAGCTTGCTAATGTCACACACCTGGAGGTACTAAAGACATTGCTGGAACTTGGACCAGTTAATGTTCAGAAAACTACATTGATTCTTTTTATATAGGAAGCAGATGGGATGTTGAAGATATTATTTGTTGTAAAACCCCTTCCCTATCTCAGACGCTTTGCCTGTGCAGAGGAGTACTGCAGGGCCCTGGAATATAGTAATTTCTATGGGTCACTGCAGAGTCCAGTGTAACTAATACTTCAAATATAGGAAAGGCTATAAACGTAGCTCCTGTCATATGTATGTGATTCAGTCCCAGCCTGCATGTACAGCCACAGCCCGGCTGGGTGACCAGGGAGTTGGACCAAGGAAGAGCCCTAGATGTGCTGTATTTAGATTTCAGTAAAGCCTTTGACACTGTTCCTCACAGGCGACTTATAAACAAACTGAGCACCCTAGGGATGGACCCTAAAGTTACTGCTTGAGTTAGAAATTGGTTGGGTGGGAGGCGACAAAGAGTATAGGTAAATGGGGCTCACTCTGAGGAGAAGGAGGTTACCAGTGATGTGCCCCAGGGATCTGTCCTTGGTCCGATTCTTTTTAACATCTTTGTTAGTGATATAGCGGAAGGGCTGTCGGGTAAGGTTTGCCTCTTTGCGGATGATACCAAAATCTGCAATAGAGTAGACACCCAGGAAGGTGTAGATAACACGAGGAGGGATCTAACTAAGCTTGAAGAATGGTCTAGAATTTGGCAGCTGGGATTTAATGTTAAAAAATGTAAGGTCATGCATTTGGGCTGCAGCAATCCAAGGGAGCAATATAGTATAGGGGGTGAAATACTTTTGTCCACTAAAGAAGAGTGGGACCTAGGCGTGGTTGTGTCTGATGATCTTAAAGTAGCTAAACAGGTAGAAAAGGCGACGGCAAAAGCTAGAAGGATGCTTGGGTGCATACGGAGAGGAATGGCTAGCAGAAAAAAGGAGATGATAATGCCTCTGAGTCTTTGGTGTGACCTCATTTGGAGTATAGTGTGCAGTTCTGGAGACCACACCTTCAAAAGGATGTGAACAGGATGGAGTCGGTGCAGAGGGTGGCTACTAAAATGATTAGTGGTCTTCATTATAAAGCATATGAGGACAGACTGAAGGATCTTAATATGTACACCTTAGAGGAAATGCGGGATAGAGGTGATATGATTGAGATGTTTAAATACCTCCGTGGCATAAATGTTCAGGGAGAGAGCCTTTTTCAATTGAAAGCAAGTTCTGCTACGAGGGGACATGGGATGAGGGTGAAGGGAGATAGATTCAGGAGTGATATGCGGAAAAGAGTAGTTATTCACCTGTAACAGGTGTTCTCCAGGAGCAGCAGGAATCAGTCCTCATATATGGGTGACGTCGGCGCCGACGGAGCCCTCGTGTGGAGCATTTCCCCAGCTTTCAAAGAAAGCCTTTGGGAATTGCAGTGCGCATGCGCGGTCCCCTTCCCGCCCAAGGGTGCCATCTTGCTCAGTCTGATGACATAGCTAAAAGACAGCAAAAAATTAGCAAAATAAATCATATGACTGCAACTCCAAGGGGAGGAGGGAGGGTTGTGAGGACTGATTCCTGCTGCTCCTGGAGAACACCTATTACAGGTGAGTAACTACTCTTTCTCTAGGACCAAGCAGGAAGTCAGTCCTCACATATGGGACTCCCCAGCTTAAGGCTACCGGAGACCTCAAGCCAAAAAAATGAGCTCCCTCTAGCTCGTCAGTACGTAAGGAAGGAATCTTCTCTGAGAACGTCCCCGACCGGTAGCCCGAAGTTTCTTCCTAAGGTTGTATCCCCTTTTCACCTCAATCAGGAGGTGGTTCTTCCGACCTTCACCAGGGCCGGAGGGTAGGTGTTGCCTAAACCCCAAAGAGATTATGGAGTACTGCCTGTCTGAAAGCACTGTCCCTGCGGGACTCCCTCTCAAGGCAGTAATGGGCCGCAAAAGTCTGGCTTGAAGACCAAGTAGCGGCCCGGCAGATGTCTGCCAATGGAACAGAGCGGAGATGAGCCACTGATGCAGCCTTCGCCCTGACATGATGAGCCGTGACTCGACCCTCCAACGAGAGGCCGGCTGCTCCATAAGCCCAGGCGATACAGTCAGCGACCCATATGAACAAAGTACGCTTGGAGACTGGTAACCCCAACTTATTGGGGTCAAAAGAAACAAAGAGCTGAACAGCCCTCCGATGCTCCCGCGTACGGTCAAGGTAGAAGGACAACGCCCTCCTACAGTCCAGGGTATGCAGGACCATCTCAGCCCGGTTGGCATGCGGCCTGGGAAAGAAGGTCGGAAGAACCACCTCCTGATTGAGGTGAAAAGGGGATACAACCTTAGGAAGAAACTTCGGGTGAGTCCGTAAGACTACCCTATTCCTGTAGAACCTAGTGTAAGGGGGATCAGACACTAGTGCCTGCAGTTCACTTACTCGTCTAGCAGAGGTAAGAGCTACCAGAAACAAGGTTTTCCAGGAGAGAAAACGGAGAGGGCAGGTAGCCATAGGTTCAAATGGCAGACAAGTAAGCCGCTGTAAGACCACATTCAGATCCCACTCAGGGGCTGGTGGACGTAAAGGAGGCTTAAGCAGGAGGAGGCCTCTGAGAAAACGAGCCACCAAAGGGTGGTTGGAAAGAGGCCTCCCGTCCACCGGCGAGTGGTGCGCTGAGAGAGCACTGAGGTGAACCCTGACAGAGTTGAACTTAAGGCCTAGATTGGAGAGGTAAAGCAAATATTGCAATACTACCACTACCAAGCACGAGAAGGGATTCTCGCTGTGCTGAGCACACCAGGTGGAGAATCTACGCCACTTAAGAGCGTAGGATTTCCTGGTGGATTGCCGCCTAGAGGCTAAGACTACGTCTTCTACCTCTCTAGGCAGGAGTAGGGGAGCCAGGACTACCCTTTCAGCAGCCAGGCCATCAGATGAAGGGACTGGAGGTTGGGGTGCAAGAGAGACCCCTGGTCCTGAGACAGGAGATCGTGTTGAATGCCCAGAGGCAGGGGAGTGTCCACCGCCAGTTGCAACAGGAGTGGGAACCACAGCTGCCTCGGCCACCTGGGGGCTATCAGAATCATTGAGGCCCTGTCCTTGAGGACCTTGAACAGTGTTCGAGACACTAGTGGCGTGGGAGGAAACGCATACAGTAGGCCTTGGGACCACGGAATCAGAAAGGCATCCGCTGCTACTCGGAGAAGATGCAGTTGTCTGGAACAGAATCTCGGGAGTTGCCGGTTCAGAGGGCTGGCGAAGAGATCCATGGTGGGGAGTCCCCACCTGAGAAAGATCTGCTGAACCACCAATGGATTCAATCTCCATTCGTGTGGTTGCAGTATCCTGCTCAGTCTGTCTGCCAGGTAATTTTCTTGACCGGGGAGGTAGACAGCCCGGAGGAGGATTCCGTGATTGATGGCCCAAGAGCACAGACGTTGTGCCTCCTGACAGAGAAGGAAGGATCCTGTGCCGCCTTGTTTGTTCACGTAGAACATGGCAACTTGATTGTCCGTCTGGACCAGTACAGACTGGTGAGACGTGAGGTGGGAGAAGGCTCTCAGAGCTAGGCGTATCGCCCGTAGCTCCAGGACGTTTATCTGCTGAGCAGCCTCCCATGGAGTCCAGAGACCCTGAGTATATGCCCCTTGGCAATGTGCCCCCCAACCGAGAAGAGAAGCATCTGTCCTCAGCACTTGAGAATGCGGGGGGGGGGGACTGAAAATCCACCCCAAGTTCCAGATTTGGAAGATGAAGCCACCACTGTAGAGAGGAGACGAGCAGGGTGGAAACTCTCACCGAGTCTGCAAGGCTCCCCGTGGCCTGAAGCCACTGAGTTCGAAGGCTCCATACGTAGGCGGGCATTGGGGGTTACATGAACCGTGGAAGCCATATGGCCGAGAAGTCTCAGGAATTGCCTGGCGGAGACCAGGGAATTGCTGTGAAACTGCCTGGCCACATCCAGCAACCGGAGGGCCCTGTCCACTGGCAGAAATGCCCTCGCCTGAAGAGTGTCCAGCCTTGCTCCTATGAATTCCAAGTTCTGGGACGGGAGCAAAGTGGACTTTGCGAAGTTTATGACAAACCCCAAGTGCTGAAGCAGAGCCACAGTGCGAAGGGTGGCTTGACTGGCCTCTTGGGAAGACCAGTCGTCCAGGTATGGAAACACAAAAAGACCCTGAAGCCTCAGGTAGGCCGCCACCACAGCCAGGCACTTGGTGAACACCCTGGGAGCGGAGGTTAGGCCAAAGGGAAGTACTCTGTACTGTAGTGGTTTCCTCCCACAACAAATCTGAGATATTGCCTGTGGTTTGGATGAATAAGGATGTGTGTATAAGCATCCTTTAGATCTAAGGAGCATAGCCAATCTCCCTGTTGGAGGTAGGGCAGCAGGATTCCAAGGGTAAGCATCTTGAACTTTTCCCTCTCCAGGAACTTGTTGAGGTTGCGCAAGTCTAGGATGGGTCTGAGGCCTCCTGCTCTTTTTGGTACCAGAAAGTACCTGGAATAAAAGCCGTGACCTCTCAGGTGGTGGGGCACCGGTTCCACAGCCTGTTCCTTTAGCAGACTTGCTAACTCCTGAAGGAGTAGGTCCCTGTGCAGAGGGAGTCTTGGAGGCTCCCCTGGAAAATAGGAGGGGGGTACCTGGTGAAAATGGAGAAGATAGCCCTTCTGGACTATATGGAGCACCCAGGTATCTGAGGTGACGGCAGACCACCTGTGGGCAAAGTGGGCCAGCCAGCCTCCTGTGCTGATGTGAGGCAGCTGAGGAGAAGAGGCTATGCTTGCTGAGTCAAAACCCCCCATCCTGCTGAGTAGGGGCCAGTGTAGGTGGCTTGGGGGCCTTCTGCCTATGGGGCCCATGACCCTGCCCCTTGGCCTGCTGACCCTGTTGGGGAGCTGCAGAGGCCTGATAATGAGGGTATTGTTTATAGGCAGATGACTTCCTCGGGTAAAAGGTCTTTTTTCCCGAGGCCTTCTTCTTCTGAGAAGGGGCAGAGGTTTTCCTGAACAGCCTAGTCCGGGTAAGAGTCTCTGTCTCGAGTTCTGCAGCCTTTTCAGCCATGGACTTGCCATAGAGGTTTTCACCTTGGCAGGGGACATCGACCAACTTGTCCTGCACCCATGGCTCGAGGTCGGATGACTGTAGCCAAGCCTGTCGGCGGGCACCGATGCCGGCCCCGGCTACTCGGGCCGAAGCCTCGAAGCCATCGTAGGCTGCTCGAGAGATAAACTTCGAGCACTCTCGAATACCAGTGGACAAGGCCTGGAACCTCTGCAAAGGTTCCTCGGAGAGACCAGCAGAGAACCCGGCAATCTCCTTTGCCAGGTCTCGGAGATACATGCCCATGTAAAGCTGGTACGTCTGGACACGGCAAGCAAGCATAGAGCCCTGGAAGCACTTCTTACCGAGGGCATCCAGGTTCCGGGCCTCCCGGCCGGGAGGCACCGAGGAGTGCATCTTCTGACTTTTCAGTCGATGCATGGCCGATTCCACAACCATGGAGTGGTGCGGTAATTGTGCCTTTTGGAACCCGGGGCTCTTGCGGACTCGATAGATGGAATCGACCCGCTTGCTTAACACCGGCGTCGAGGCCGGGGTCTCCCACATGCGGAAGAGCAGCCACTCCAGCATCGGAGGAACTGGTACAGTAAAGGCCTCCTTCGGGGGAGAGTCATACTGGAGGGCCTCGAGCTCCTCGGCTCGAGGCTCCTCCTCAGGATCCACGGGGAAGGCCAAGGCCTTGGCCATATCCCGCATGAAGTCTGAGAACCGGGTATCCTCCGGTGAGGATCGTCTCCGAGGTTCGGACTCCGGCGAGTCCGATGGGACACACCGAGTCCGATAAGTGTCGGGTGACTCTTCGTCCTCCGTCTCCCAGCCCGACTCCTTGGAGGAGGAATCGAATGGCTCCGGTCGGGTGGGCACCGATGCCATCCGCCCCGACGACGAGGGTACCGGCGTCGACGACCTCGGTCCTGAACGGGAGGATCGGCTCGGCCTCCGGGGTCGACTTGGACGTCGAGGTCCCGGTGGTCGGGGCAGATGCACCGGTGAGACCGGTGATCAATGCCCGCTGCTGTTCCATGAAGGCAGCGATGCTGCTTTCCAAGGCCGTCAACCTGAGTCCGAGCTCAGGAGACCCAGCAGCCCCCGACTCGGGCCCCGACGGCGTCAGGCCCGACGTCGGCTCCCCTGGAGGAGAGTCCACAAGGACTACAGCACTTACGTGTCCAGGAGACTCCATCTCGATACGAGGATGTTTGGCAGGCCTCTCCGACTCCGAAGATCCGGGACGGCTATCGGGGCTATGCGACCTGGCCCTCGAGGAACCAGGAGCATCCACCGAAGCCGCCCTCGTGGGTTTCTTCTTCCTGCGATGTTCCCGCGAAGGAGACCCCCGCTCAGAGGAACCCCGACACTGCTCAGGGCCGGAGTCCTGAGACGTCGAGGCCTCTGACGAAGTCCGGGCCCGTCTGGACGCGGAGTCAGAGAAGATCCTATCCTTCTGATGCTGCCGACTCCTCAAAGCCTTTGAGGACATTTTCCCACATGGACCACAGATCATCGGGTCATGATCGGGTCCGAGGCAGCGGAGGCAGCGGTCATGTGTGTCGGTAAGAGACATAAGTTTCTTACACCAATCACACTTTTTAAACCCGCTGGTAGCCATTGGGGGAAAAAGGGCCCCTGCGAGGTCAAAAGACCGGGCTACCAGTGAAAAAAGAAAAATGGCGCGAACGCTAGTCACAAAGGACAAAAAACGAAAAAGAGAGAGTGGACTCGATACTGGCGTATCGGGCCAAGGCAGGAAAAGGATCCGGCGTCAAACCGAAGAAAAAAAGAGAAAAAACAGGGAAATTAACTTTTTCCTCGGGGAAAAACGAACTACGTCCGTCGGGCTCCGCGGAAAAAAGAAGACTGAGCAAGATGGCACCCTTGGGCGGGAAGGGGACCGTGCATGCGCACTGCAATTCCCAAAGGCTTTCTTTGAAAGCTGGGGAAATGCACCGCACGAGGGCTCCGTCAGCGCCGACGTCACCCATATGTGAGGACTGACTTCCTGCTTGGTCCTGGAGAATATTTCTTTACAGAAAGAGTGGTGGATCCGTGGAATAGTCTCCCAGTGGAGGTGGTAAAGATGAGGACAGTATCTGAATTCAAAAAAGCATGGGACAAACACAGAGGATCTCTAAAGATAAAAAGGGGACTGTTGTAGTTGTTGATATGGAAGGACAGACTAGATAGGCCATGTGGTCTTTTTCTGTCGTCATATTTCTATGTTTCTATGTTGCCATGGCACTGTGGTTCCATTTAAAAGCCACGATGCTAGCCGCCAGGTTAAAGTAATTATTCCCTGCAGCCCGACCCCCGATCCGGCCTCCTAAGGCCAGGGTTGGGCTGCAGGGAATAATCCCTGACCCTCCCCAGCCCCATCTGCACCTCGGCATTGCTAAAAAGAAACATCCAGGGACGTTATTCCATCCCGGGGGTGGAATAATTTCCCCGGACATTTCGCCGGCCCTGGACGTACAGGGCCAACATTAGAATCGGCCCTGTATATTTATTTATTTATTTATCTTCTTTTATATACTGCGCTTTTAGCAATCAGTGCGGTTTACATATAACAAAGGCAACCAACATTTTACATAGAACCAGATACAACAAGAACAAAAAGAATGGAACTGTTACATGGAACAGTTTTAAACAGAACAATTAAATATAACTAAAAAAAAAACAGAGGAACAGTCGGATAAAATATAATCAAGCTAAATGTTCTTTTTTGTTTATAGAGTTTTAGTCATTACAATAACAAAAAAATGTTACAAGGACAATCCCATAATACAATAAAAGGAAAGAAAAAAACAATTTACAATTAAATAAATAAGTAAAATAAAGCTGATAAAGTCCACATCATGGAAGTCAAGCTGTTAACTCATCAAAAATTAAACAAAACAAAGAAAACATAGGGTTAAATTAACCCACAAATGGAGGCATACTATTATTCAATTATCTACCCTTCCTATGCCCTGTTTCTCGGTCAAAAAGTTTTCCAGATGAGTAACCTTAGCAAATATATAAGAAGCACCATCCAAATTAATGGTGCATTTGCAAGGAAACCGAAGGCAGAAAGTAGCTCCCAACGCTACAACTCGAGGCTTTAAGCTAAAAAATTGCCTCCAGCGTAGTTGGTGTTGCGAGAAACATCTGGAAAAATATTTACCGTCTGGCCACAAAACTTGGCTGACTTGACTCTAAAAAAGGCCCGAATATGTTGCTTAATTTCAATAAATGGAAAAGTAACCAGTAGAGTAGAGCTCAAATTAATGATATCTTCTCTTAAAAAGGCAGTTAAATTATCTATAGGGTAAACAATTTCATCCAACCCACCTTCAGCAGAACTAAGCTTTTTAACAGTAGAGGGGATATAATAAATTTGTGAAATATCAATAGGATCAGAGATGGCTAGAATCTCTTTTAAGAATTTATCCAAAAGAATCTTATGTGACAATAAAGAAGACTGAGGAAAATTCAAAAAACGCAAATTACAAGAGCGCATAAAGTTTTCAAGGGCTTCCAACTTGAAATGAAGCACCAAGGAATCCTTAATCCCAGTGACATTAACAGCATGTAGCGGGAGCACCTGAGACTCCAATTTAGTAAGAGCCATATCTACTGAAGTGACTTTCTCATCAAGTTGCTGCAAAGAAACAGCAGCTTCTTGAGAAAAAATACACAAAGAATTCAAAGAAGAAGACATTTATTTATTTTATTTATTTATTTAATTTTCTTATATACCGCGCTATTTGTCATCAGTGCGGTTTACATTGAAACAATACAACAATTGGTCAGATATACCAGACCTATTACAAGTAACAGGAAAATTAACATGGAAGTAAACAGGGAAATCTTTTATATTTCTAGAATTTTGCTATCAATACATTTTAAGGCACCCCAGACATCTTTCAAGGTAATTTCCGCTTCCGAAGAAGGGGCAGGGAGCTCAAAAGAGCCACCTACTCCCATTAACTGGACTGGAGAAGGCAAATTAACCAACTTTGATTTTCTTACCGATTCAGAGGATTCTATAGAAACATCAATTAAGCTCCCAGGCACAGGACACACAGGAGGGATCTTCCACTGGAATTCAATGAAGCTCCTTCAAGAGAGGACTGCGCTAACGGAAGCGGGACAAAATGTTTATCCAGAGGCACGACCGGTTTAGTAACTCTGGTTGCCACCTCTGGAGTTTTGCCCACAGTCTTGGCCTTCCTTTTCCCCATAATAGCAACTAATAAAATGCAATAACACACGTATAAACGAATCTAGAGTACACAAAGGCCAAGAAACCCAAGCGGAGTGTTGTGCTGCAGCCGCAGTGATGCCGAAGGGGCGCCAAAGGGACGTGTCCAGTCCCTTTAGACACGTCTCTTCGGATCACGCTGTGTGATCACGCTCCGCATCGCAGAAAGAAATTAGTAATATAGAAACCAAAGAAAAGTCCCCGCTGATTCAGGCTGCCCCGGGTGTGCCTGTCCGCTGAGCAGGAGGGAAACAACGACTGCAGCACACACCTCACAGCAGCAGTCCCAGACGCCGATGACCGGGCTCCAGCACCTCCTTCTCACCTCCAGCTGACTCCAGGGAAAACACCTCCAGGAAGGTCTTTTAACCCCGAAGGGAAGACCCTGCCGATTCAGGCTGCCCCGGGCGTGCCTGTCCGCTGAGCAGGAGGGAAACAACAACTGCAGCACACACCTCACAGCAGCAGTCCCAGACGCCGATGACCGGGCTCCAGCACCTCCTTCTCACCTCCAGCTGACTCCAGGGAAAACACCTCCAGGAAGGTCTTTTAACCCCAAAGGGAAGACCCTGCCGATTCAGGCTGCCCCGGGCGTGCCTGTCCGCTGAGCAGGAGGGAAACAACGACTGCAGCACACACCTCACAGCAGCAGTCCCAGACGCTGATGATTGGGCTCCAGCACCTCCTTCTCACCTCCAGCTGACTCCCAAGCTAAATGTTCTTGACTAGTGTTCATAACCAGTATGTGGGGTGATGCGCAAGGCTGGGCAGAAATATGAGGCCTTGTTTAGGGTGGTTGGTTGTAGACTGATTGGAACAAGTATGTCTTTAGTGCCTTCCTGAAGGACGTCAAATCTGTGATGCCTCTTATCGTTGGAGGTAGGGTATTCCAGCAGGTTGGTGCAAAAAATGAAAAAGCCCAGTTCTTAGTAGATTGGGTACAAGTCCTTCTTTTTGATGGGATGCAGAGAGAGTTTACCATGCATGACCTCCTAGTTCTGGTCTCCGGGGTCCATTGTATGAGCTCAGCAATGGAGGTTGCAGACATGCCATTAAGAGCCTTGAAAGTAATCAGGAGGGCTTTGTATGTCAGGCGACTTGTTATAGGGAGCCAGTGGAGCTGTATCAAGAGGGGCATGATGTGTTTGTATCTGGATATTGTTATGAGTGTTCGGGCTACTGTATTCATGGCCAATTGTAGAGGCTGTAGAGGGTGCTTTGGGAGGTCATGGAGAATTATATTGGAGTAGTCAAAGTGAGGAAAAATGAGGGCTTGGCAAACTGTTTGAAAATCTGAGGGTTCGAGTAGAGGGCGTAGGTGCCGTATATCCAGGGCCAGTATATCAAGGGTGATCACTGGCCGTATATCCAGGGCCAGTGATCGCCCACTCTCCGCCCATTCCCCACCCCGACTAACTTCCCCGCACAACCAGCGGGGAAGTTAGTCGGGGGCTGCCGCCGGCACGTGTCTCAGAATAATCCCCAAAGGCCTTTTCCCATTCTCTACCTCTGGAAAAAGTCTCTCTTAAATAATGCCTGCAATCTCATTAAGCTTACTCTCCGATGGCCAAGTTCCCCAGCAGAACCTTTCCTGCATACGTGCCAATGGCAAGTGCTTAGTTTCAGGAGTCCCAAGGATCTTCTGGGGTGGTTCATGACCTAAACCAGCTACTGGGCTCTTAAAGTAACATACACTAATTTACATCTGTATGTGTGTGTGTGTGTGTGTGTACACACTTACATTTGTGCATACACAGAGAAGTACAAGGTAGTCTTTTTATGCAGCTTATTTTCTTGGTGTGTGGTCTGTAAGAGCTTTTGATCGAGTTTGCTAAATAAAGAAAAAAACATCAAAGCCCAATTTGCATCATGTTTTAAGAGGCTCTTAAAGAGCTGTTTTAAAGCTCCTTAGAACGTGAGCCGTTGCAGAATTTCATTTGTTTTTCCATTCATTCCCCTCAAAGGGCTGAAACACCTAACTAGTGACCACTTCCTTCTAACCAGTAGTGGTAACCTGTTTACTTATGGTTTTCTCCCATGTTGTGTCTATGTGAAAAATAGCAAAGAGGGACCCGATATGTGTGTGTCAACAGAGGGAGATGTAGTAGAGACATTCAAATTGCTCAATGGTATAAATAACGCACCAGAAACAAACCTTTCTCAGAGGAGAAAAGTTATAGAGTAAGGGAATCGGGCTATGAGGATCAGTGGAGATAGACTTGGGAGTAACATCAGAAAACAAAACGTTATATTTGACAGAGAGAGTGGTGGGTGTGCAGAATGGCTTCTCAGTGACAGCAGTAAAAGCGCATCTGCGTTTAGCTGCGCATGGAATAAGCACAGAGGGTCCCCATTTTTGAGAAAGTGAAATTGAATTCAGAGGTCAAGTAGGATATTACAAGAGGAAGGGAAAATGAGCAGCTTAGAGAGGCTTGGATTTCCCTGTCACTGGCATATTTTTATGTTTCTGTGAGGTTAAACGAGAAAGATTAAAAATCTAGAAATGGATGACAGCGTCCTTCATATCCCAGGGCGGATTCACAACTCTGCAGATGCTCAGCACAGGAAATTGTGCCCAACCATCATGAATTTTATGAGCAAAACAATTTGTAGACTTTCTGGCCGATATTTAGCCGTCATGGTCAGTGGTTTTTTTAAAATGTCAGCTGCTACGGTAAAATATAAGCCAGATATTGAGTGATAGTATTGAGATACGGGCCAGGACTAAATATCCGGATCCAAAATTCAGACTGTCCACGTAGCACTTAGGACAGCTTTTTTGCTGTCTTAATGAATATGGATTGTGTCGAAAGAACTGCTTAAAGTGGCCACTCTCCAGATAACTCCTGGCACTGTCTACGTTCCACGCTGGACCGCCCCGGCACTGGATAGCGCTGCCGAATATCTCTCTCAGTGGGACTCACCGAGCGCTGCTAACCAGATAAAGCTTTTTAAATATTGGGCTGTTTGTTTTTTAACTTTCGGTTCATTCATTTTTTTTGAAACACAAGGGAAAATTGCAATAAGAAAGAAACATACGAGACGACTTGCATAGCAGCTCCACTCTGAAGACGACAAATACTACAGCTACAACATTTCAATTTATCCTATAAAGAGGTAATTTTATAACAGGACACCTGTGTCAAATGCTTTTTATGTCTATTCTATAATTGCAAGCACGCCAAAAAAGAACCCCACAAGTGAATAAATAATTTTTCTCGGACCAATACACCAGTGGTCAAACAATAAAAGTTTGACCCTCAAAAGACTAGTCCATTGTACTTTATTAAATTGTCCATAGAAAACTATATTGGATAAAGATTGTGTAAATTATATTAAATATAATACAAATATATCATAAATATGCTTATAAACTTGACAACCTTGCCCTCTAATTGCAAAATAGGTGCCTATTATAAAAACGGGCTCTCAAAATTAGCTCAAATAGCGCACAAATTCTCTTGCACAAATTTAAACCTACTCTGAGGGAGCCATACATGTGTGCGTGAACTCTATGCATGTGCACACATTTTTATAAAATACCTGCGTGCCTTGCAACCCTGACCCAGCTATGCCACTTACATGTGTAGAAGGTAGTTTTATAAAATATACAGTATTTGTAAGTAAAATGCTGATTTATACCTGCAAATGGGCTCTTGTAAGATTAGGCCACACCTAAAAGCACACATGGCACAAGCCAGCGCATACTTGCAGAGCAGGCGTGCTCAGGGGCAGAGTTTGGGCGGAACGTAGGCAGAGTTTCTAGTTACCCGCATATTTTATAAAATGCACATGAAGCAAGCAATGTGTGCCTTAGAGTCAATGCTGACTCCTGGCAGCATGACTGGAAGTAGATTGCCAATGTAATGGAGGGTTAAGTAATTTGCCCAAGGACACAAGGAGTGCAATTGGGAATCAAACCCTGGTCTCTTGCAAGCCAATGCTCTAACCATAGGTTTACTCCTCCACTTCCAAAAATGCCAGCATATGTGAATAAATTACACATTAACATGTGCATCTGCTCTTGTAATGTCGACAACTTCAGTCTAAGTTTGAATGCTGCAGGATTTGTTCTAGTATATTATAGACCTGCATAGGTGACGATGGGGCCTTTTTATTACACTGTGCTAATCAGTTACTGTGCGTTACACTGCATTGCAACCATTATCGTGGGTCCGTGGTAACGGTTACAACATAATACAAGCAGCCAGCATGGTTCAATCACACATTAACTGCTAAATACATGAAGGAGTGGAGGCTGAGCGGGTTATGTCTCCTGTTTACTTCCTATGTGTTTCCTTACCATTCCCCTAGACATATCCTAGTCCCCAGTTGTGTTGACTGGCTTGCCTAGATTGTAAGCTCTTAGAGAAGGGACTGACTCTTACATGTCTCGGTATAGCACTGCGTACGTCATGTGGCGCTATACAAATGCTAAATAGTAGTAGTTATGGACAGAGAGTGGGCGTAGACCATGCATTGCTATTAGTGCATCATAATTACTGCCCACCATCAATTCTGCATTTAGTGTGAGTGCAGGTACCCGTGCTAATTGCAACTGAACTTAATACGTAATGAGGGGTTTTTCCATGCAGTAAGTTCAGGGGGCATGCTGGGCTCGTTCCCCTACCCTGACAGCTACCACACAGCTTTTGCACTTACCGCATGTTGGGTTTTGCTCCTAACATGTGGCAAGTGCAAACACTTATTGCATTTTAATAAAAGGGTGCCCCATGTGTCTTTTTATTATTTTTATAATTTATTGATTAACAGCAACAAAACACACAAACTCCAAGCACCGTGGGTACATTTACATGGCACCCCCAGGTACCAAAGGTAAAACAACAAACAATATTTTCAGTTTTTAACCCCAAACCCATACCCCCCAAATCCCCCCTCCCCCCAGGCAACTCGCTCTGGTTACAGCCCTTCCACCGATCCTGTGAAGAACCAGGTCAGTAGGCCTTCAAACAACACCCAAAACACTTCCACTCATACAACCCCCATCCAATATGGCAGTCTACACCCATTCTCAGCCATTCACATCATCCACACTATCCAAGCCTCCCTGACCAAGGCCATGTGTCTTTATAAAATAAGCTAGACATAGGCGCCTTCCTGCCCTTTTAACCTAGGAGCCCTGTTATAAAATTACCCCTATACTGTGTAAATGTACAAATGAACTTGTCGGCACATGTATACCCACTGCGACGCTTCCGCTGGGGCCCGAGAACTTACCAGCTGGAAGTGGCCTTTGAGTGTCCTCTTTTGAATAAAGCTATTTCTATTGTTGCTAGGGATTCTGGGACTTGTAGTTTTGCTTATTTCCTTAAGGACAAAATTGTAGTTATGACACGAGTGTTTCAAGGCTGCAAGAATATTTATTGTGGGGAATTTCCAGCGCATCAAAGCTCAAACACAAACAAGCATAAAGGATGCATCTCCAACATATAGGTATTTCAGGAACAGAAGAAAACGTAACAGAAATATCCCAGCACTGCTCAGCGGTTTCTCAGTCCCACAAACTTTCCACCGGACACTGCCCCATGTGGTTATTCAATGGAAAACAGTTAAACTGCAACAGCTGATTTTCTTTCTCACAGCACGGCTTCTTATCCTCAGAAGACAATTAAGCTTATTAAACATAAAACAAGCCTTTCCAATTCTTCAGCAGGTATGGCAAGTACTTTCTATATTATTTCATACAGTTTCAGTGCTGTCCAACAATGCCTTCTTCCTTTAAACATAAAGAGCAATCCATGGGAGAAGATTCACTTTCTAAAGCAGGCAAACAAGAGTCTATTTGCATTCTTTCAACAGTATTAGAATTACTGGCATCTCTATCAGGTCTAACAGTTCTCCCTGACTCTCTTTCCTCCAGAAATTCCTTTAACTAGTTCAGGAGCAATTCAGCGTGTACAGGCACATTAGCATTAGGAGAGAAAACTTTTCCTTCTGACAACAGCTTGCTTATAGTTTCTAACTCTGAAGGCTCAGCTGTCTTGCTTTTGTCAGTGTTATAGTTTTCCCCATATGTAAGACTCTCCCCCCCACCTGTTATCTGTTAAAGGTGTTGGGTCTGCCTTCTGGACAGTAGAAAAGTCAAATGGCTTCTCTAAAAAGGATTCAGCATTAGAAATGCTAGCTTTACCTTTGGCAGAGTTTCTTAGACAACTGCTGAACCCTTTTCTCCTGCTATCCTCCAGGTTCTGGAATTCAGCTTCCTTATGTCTATTTCCAGTGCCAGTTAGGTACCTGCTCTGAAGAGGCTTTTCTTCCTTCTTTCCTCTACAGCTGCTATAGCCCTTGTTGCTGTATGTCCAATTGGCGTCTCTCCAATGGCTTCCCTTGCTAGCTCTCTTGCTCCAAGGTTCTGCCTTACTGTAACGTCCTCTCCAAGGTTCTCTCTCTCCTTCACCTTCTTCATAAGGTTCCTCTTTTGCTTGCTCTTTTCCTTCCTCTCCACTTCCTTTGCACCTTCCCGTGCTTGTTCCCGTGCTCCTTCCCGTCCTTCCTCTCTGCTCTGTTTGTGGATTTAAAAAGCATTTGCTTCCCGGCACTCCCCGTCCTTCCCCCAGGTGTGACCAATCCGTGAGGAAGCCTGTCTCTCCCTCTGAGCTGGGGCGTGGCCTGAGCTCAGCAGAAATCTGTGTTTTTTTCTTATCTGGCTTGGAAATCCTGTGTACAAGTGCAGTATCATTTATTTCAACAGGATTTTCCTCCACCTCCATCTCCTCCTGGGGACCCTCACCATTACACCACGCACAATTTTATTATAGACATTTTCCATCAACAAGCAGGAGTGAGTCAAGCATACAAGTGAGTGACATCATCACATGTTGCTGAGATCCTCTTGTATGCCTGATCAGTCCTGTTGTCTCCAGATCATACCTCTTACAAGTAAACAGCAATGCTTTTCCTGCATGTGAAACGTGCTGTATATGTGGAAAATGCTTTATAACATAATCTCCTAAAGAAGAAAAACATTTTCCTACTCGCGATTTACAGTGAAAGATGCAATACTGAACTATTGTATTTTACATGATATTCATATATTTATTGTTCCCTTGTTTGCAAAAAGCAAGGGCACATGATTTTTCTAGAGGAAAACAAATATATCATGGCAGAGGTTGGAAAAAAGCAAGATGCAGTTGTTTTTTCCAGAGGAAGACTATATAGAGGGTTATTTTGGAAGCCCTGTTCATGCTTTGGACATCTGGAAATGGGCACAGAGATGTCCAAAGCACAGAGGTGTCTCCAGAGCCATTTTAGAAGTCAGGTCTGTGGAAGTCCCCAGTGTGAGGGGTGTGGTGGAGGCATTGCTGAAGCATTTGCAAGAAGTTGGATGTAGCAGCCTGATCTCGGAAATGTCCTGGACATCTGACATTGCGTTTAAGTTTATACTTGCTCCAGGCATGGACAGGCATTAGAAAAGTGATCATTTTGTCAGACAAATGGAGAAGGAGCTACACTAATACTCCCTTTATTTTACAATACGACAACGAATACTGATGGGGAATCGGGACTCATATATACATTTTGCTACGCAGCTGGATGTCCCCTTATCCTAGCCTGCATGAGATGAATGTCCCCTCCTGCACTTTCCTAACGGGGATGTCTATCCGGCTGCCTGCATGGATATCCACATCAGGGATGTCCATGTTATGAAAATCGACCAGTGACATAGACATGCCTGGAGTTTTTCTGCACGCTCTGCCCTGGTCGCCCTGGATTTGTTACTTGTGGAGGCCAATTTACAATGGTGCACATCTTGGCCTTGGGGACGCACAAAACATGGATGGGGCCCAGATGTACCCAATTCTGCAATCATGGGAGCTATACCTTCCCGCTTATATGGAATCGGGCACTTAGATGCGCACACCCGATTCTGAACATGGAGTGGTCCTGGAGGCTGCCCATCCCCACTGCCCAATACTCCGACTACTGTGCCAGTGCAGTGGTGTCCTGTCGCCATGGCACCAGCATGTCCAACCGGAGACACAAAATGCCAATGGAGCGTGACGCCACAGCACACACTGTCCGACCCTCAGTGGGGGGCCCCCCGGGCCTGGATCGGGTGGCCAGTGCTGTGCCTTGGCCGTGCAATGGAGTTGGTGGGTCTGCAGCTTGCAATCGGCATGGTGCCCAGCACTTATTCCACCTTCAGGGTGAAATAAGGCAGTTGACCATCTCTGCAATGGGGGACATACAGAAGCCTGACCTGAATGGCCACTGTATTTTCTGGGGCCTGGCGACACCTCTGCTCTGCCCTCGCTCTGCCCCTGTGTCACCCCCTCCTGTCCCTGTTGAACACTCTCTGCACAACGGCTCTGTACATGCGAGAAGTACATGCGAGAAGCCAAGAGCACAGAATACAGTCCCGGTGCTGAGCGGGGTTAAATGTCCAACCCGGACGTCCAACCCCGTTATTCATGGGTCAGAATGACCCCCATAGTGTGCCATTGGTGAAGGCTTTAAAAAATGGAAAAGTCTATGGCAAGATTGCTAGATTTTTTTCAGTCTTCCACTTCTGCCCTCATGAAAAATGAAACCTCCCAGTTTTTTCTTTCCAAATCTTTCTGTTTTTACTCCAGGCCTTCACATCTTTAATGTTATTGAGGGTGGGCATTTGAAAATTAAAGATTAATCCCTAACTGCATCTTTTTTTGGTTATTCCATATGTAGAAACAATTTGGCTTGACCATAATGAAAACAAATTTCTTTCTGAATAAACACAGAGCAGAGAAAAATATTATTTGCATTTTCAACTGCCAAAAGTCTGCTGTTTCTGTGACTATGTTTTTTAAAAGTTATTTCAAATGACCCTTGAAAGCTCAGGAAAAATGTAAAATCTGTATCCTTCAGACATAAGGACTTTCTTTTCCCTTGACATACTTGTGGATAATTCTTTGATTGGGCTCTGAATGCAGGCGTTTGGGTCAGCCCTGGGTCTTATAATTTTGATTTACTCTAAATCTGGATTTGAAAATCAAACTCTAAAGGGCATGTTTACTAACAAGAGCGCCGTTAGTGGGTACTCAGGTGGTGAAACCACTGCAGAGGCCAGTGCCAACTTCAGGGGGCCTGTATGTCATACCTCTGCCATTGATGTGGTTCTAAAGACATGACACGGCAGTAACCTGGCAGGCATGCACACCCTAATGCCATTCATAGAGGCGGCATGCAATGCACCCATGCTAACGTGCACCACTGCAGTTAGTGTGCAGTCAAAACACCTGCGCTAACCGTGATGTACCATTAACACCCACATTATGCCCACAACCCACCTTGCCTCTGCTCATTCGCACACTGAACCCTGTGCTAGCGATTAGCGCAGTTTAGTATTCATTTCTTGGACGATTTGGAAGAAGGAGGCTCCATTAAGATGTGGAAGAAATTCTATGACTTGGTCTGCCTTTGACTCTGCCCTAAAGCAGCCATGACAAGGGGGGGAGCAACTTTAAGTGGGAAATTATGGCCCCATCTACCAATGCAGCTCAAGCCCTGCCCCGTTCTGCTCATGCCCCATCCCCCCTCCACCGCCCCACAACACTTCTCTGCAGCACTGCAACCCTGAACACCTTCAACAAAAGGATGTGTCAGCCATGAGATTTGATGCTGCTTGTGGTAGTATGCAAGCCGAGAACAAACTGACTATTTGGCTCTTCAGTCACCCATGTTTTGTGGGAGTTTCCTAATTTTGGGCGACAGTCAGATGACTCTCCATAGCAGGAGTCTCCCGTTCAATGTGGGAAACTTGGCAGGTCTGCT
This sequence comes from Ichthyophis bannanicus, assembly GCA_033557465.1. Lineage (NCBI taxonomy): Eukaryota > Metazoa > Chordata > Amphibia > Gymnophiona > Ichthyophiidae > Ichthyophis > Ichthyophis bannanicus. The sequence goes on from CM066033.1 coordinate 759,470,999, forward strand.
AAGGTGGGGGAGACTGTTATAGTGCTGGGGTAAACCACTAACTCCCCCAGCTGACCTGGGCTGATTCTCTTATCTGTGGAATTGGCACCTTGACTACCAGTAGTTTCAAGGCTCGAGTACTGCGAGTGAAATGCCAAGAGAACTCCAAAAAGCTCTACTACTCCTGCCCTGGGTGGGAGGGAAGGAGAGGGACTCAGCATTATAAAGTTGCTTAATTACATTTGTAAGTGCAATATCACAGATTACTCTTCAGTCAAAGTAGTTAAACATGTGAACCGAATTGTCTTCATAATATGCAGTTTACAGTTGCTTTATGTTATTTCTTCAGTCTAGCTGCTCTAGCATATGAATGAAGGCTCTAGCCACTAGGGGGCAGCCAAGTGTAACGTAGCCATTAGCAGTCTGTCCTCAGCATGTGCTGGGAGCAGCTTGCAGGCTCTGGGGCTGATTGATGTAAGAAGCTGCACTATGCAGTAGCATGGCACTTCGCTTACGATTGTCCTCTTAGATACCTGCAATGTCATGAGAGTTTTTAGCATGGAAAAATCAGCAGTAAAACCGCCGAGTTCAAGGGCATTGTGGTGGGAATGCAAATGCATGCAAAAAGGCCAAAATTGTACCTGATGTAAAAATGGCATGCTTTTTTTACTTCCCTTGTAGTGCGGATTCTTTAGGCCAGCTCCAGGCTGAGGTAAAGATTCTAGGGCAGGAGAAAAGGGTGAAGTGCAGTACTTCACCTCAGATGACCCTGGTCAGCAAAGATCACTGGTGGACCTTGGACACCTCCCACTCCCCCACCAAGACCATTCTCTATAGGTCCAGGACACTCTCCCTCTTGCTAAGGGCATACCCTAGTCACACCTTCTGATTTCTCTATCCTCCACCCACAGGAAGTAGGGGCAATGCCCACATTATTCTTCCTCCCAACGCTGCCATCTTGAAAAATGGTGGTGCTTGAACCCTAGTGATAGTCAGAATGCTCTACTAGGGGTCAGCATTCCAAAGAAGAAAAATGCTCCTTTATTTGGTAGTTTAATCCCTAGCATTGCATGCTGAAATACTGCTGGGAGTCAGGTAATGCTATTTTTCCAGATGGCAGTACATGAGGGGTTGCCGCTGGATGCCTCACTAGGACTAGGTAGCTATTATGGTCCGCAGTGGTGCTGCAGCTTTGGAAGCACTCTGATCGAGGGCCTCCCCATACTGGGTATCCGGGCCAGGGGTGCCCTGGACCACACAGCCTTAGGGGTAAGTATATTGTTTTCTCCTCTTGTCAGTGCATACGCCAGTCCCTGTTTGGCCTTGAACACTGAATGGGGATTGGCTCATACTCTGCCAGGAAAGGAGAAAGGAAAAACACTTCTGCTTGTTACAGAAAACAGCAAGCACACCACTGCAGCGCTATGCGCTATTCTTTTCTATCAATGCATACTATTAAATGCTGTGGTAAATTGCTTGCCATTAGTTTACTACATAAGGAGTACAAGATTTTCCCACTGTGCGGAGTAGAACACTGTGGGACATGTTTACTAAGACTGCGCCGGAAACGTGTGTTTGGCCCATGTTACTAGCACAGGGGACCTGGGCTAACTTCAGAGGGCATGGGTGTCTATCCCCCTACAGTTAGTGTGGGTTCTAGACATCGCACCCTGCAAGCCGGCACACAGTAGCCTTCAGTGCCCCCATGATAAAGGCAGCACATGTGGTTACTGCGAGCTATTAACACCTGCGCTAGTCATACCTTGTTGACAATAGGTCTATTCCACCCATGGCACGCCCAGTCCCCACTCCATTGCATGCAACCTGAGTAGCGTGGGAGTTTTGGCACTGGGGCCTGGGCTACCTTTTAGCATGGTGCCCAAACCACATGTTCAACCCTCTGTTACCGGGTAGCATGCTTTAAGAACATAAGATATGCCATACTGGGTCAGACCAAGGTCCATCAAGCCCAGTATCCTGTTTCCAACAGTGGCCAATCTAGATCATACGTACCTAGCAGTATCCCCAAGAGACACAGGTTCCACAATGCTTGTACTGGGTCAAGCATTGATATCCTGGGTCCCTTTTTAATAATGCTTTATGGACCTTTCCTCCAGGAACTTGTCCAAACCCTTTTTAAACCCAGCTACACTAACAGCCTTTACTACATCCTCCGGTAACAAATTCCAGAGTTTGATTACACTTTGAGTGAAAAAATATTTTCTCTTATTTGTCTTAAATAGTTTACTCTGTAGCTTCATTACATGTCCCCTAGTTTTTCTATATTCTGATAGTGTAAACAATTGATCTACGTTTACCCGTTCCACTCCATTCATTAATTTATAGACCTCTATCATATCTCCCCTTAGCCGTCTCTTTTCCAGGTTGAAGAGCCCTAACCTTTGTAGCCTCTCTTCATAGGAGTAGCCTTCCATCCCCTTTACCATTTTGGTGGCTCTTTTCTGTACCTTTTCTAATAACGCTATATCCTTTTTAAGATACGGCGACCAGAATTGCACACAATATTCAAGGTGCGGTCGTACCATGGAACGATACAGAGGCATTATAATATCCTTTGTTTTATTTTCCATTCCTTTCCTTATGATACCTAGCATTCTATTTGCTTTCATGGCTGCCGCTGCACACTGGGCGGAGGGTTTTAATATGTTATCCACGATGACTCCTAAATCTTTTTCCTGGGTGGTGGTTCCCAATGTGGAACCTTGCATTGTGTAACCATAGTGTGGGTTGTTCTTTCCTAGGTGCATAACTTTGCACTTGTCCACATTAAATTTCATCTGCCATTTGGATGCCCAGTCTTCCAATTTATCCAGATCCTCCTGCAGTTTTCCACAATCCTCTTGGGTTTTAACAACTTTAAACAGTTTTGTGTCGTCTGCAAATTTGATAACCTCACTAGTTATTCCCTTTTCCAGGTCATTTATGAATATGTCAAAAAGTAGCGGACCCAGTACAGATCCCTGGGGTACTCCACTATTCATCTTTTTCCATTGGGAAAATTGGCCATTTAACCCTACCCTCTGCTTTCTATCTTTTAACCAGTTCCCGATCCACAATAGTACACTGCCTCCTATCCCATGACTCTTTAGTTTTGCCAAAATTCTCTGATGAGGGACCTTGTCAAAGGCTTTCTGAAAGTACAGATACACTATATCAACTGACTCACCTTTGTCTACCTGTTTATTCACACCTTCAAAAAAACATATCAGATTAGTAAGACACGATCTTCCTTGTCTAAAGCCATTATGGCTGTCTCCTATTAGGCCATGACTATCTACATGCTGTGTAATTTTGTTCTTTATGATGGTTTTCTACCATTTTCCCCGGTACTGACATCAGGCTCACTGGTCTGTAGTTTCCAGGATCACCCCTGGAACCCTTTTTAAAAATTGGCGTTACATTGGCGATCCTCCAATCTTCAGGTATTACAGATGATTTTAATGAAAGTTCACAGATTGCTATAGCAGGTCTGCAATCTCATATTTCAGTTTTTTCAACACTCTTGGATGTATACCATCAGGTCCAGGTGATTTGCTACTATTCAGTTTATCAAATAGTTGTAATACATCTTCCCGGTGTAGCGATATTTCTCTCAGTTCCTCTGCAGTATCACCTCTAAATACCACTTCAGTCTTAGGCAACATCCCTACATCTTCCTCAGTAAAGACCGAAGCAAAGAATTCATTCAGTCTCTCTGCTATAGCCTTGTCTCCTCTTACTGCCCCCTTTACCCCTCTATCATCTAACGGTCCAATTGATTCTCTCACAGGCCTTTTGCTACGAATGTACTTGAAAAAGTCTTTATTTCGTATTTTTGCTTCTGTAGCAAGTTCCTTCTCAAATTATCGCTTTGCCTGCCTTATCAATGCTTTGCATTTAACTTGCCAGTGCTTGTGCTTTTTCCAGTTTTCGTTGTTTGGCTCTTTTTTCCATTTCCTGAAAGATGCTTTTTTGGCAGCAACAGCCTCTCTGACCTCACCTTTAAACCATGCTGGCAGTTTTTTAGACTTCCTTCCACTTTTCTTAATGCGTGGAATACAGCCAGTCTGGGCTTCCAGGATATTATTTTTAAACAACACCCAAGCTTGATGTAAGTCTTTAACCTTTGCAACTGCTCCTTTTAGTTTTTTCTTAACTATATTCCTCATTTTATCATAGTCTCCCTTTCGAAAGTTAAAAGGTAGTACTGTGGATTTCTTTACTATCCCTCCTCCACTAATTAAATCAAACATGATCATGCTATGATCACTATTGCCAAGTGGCTCCAACACCCTTATTTCTTGCACCAGATCTGTTGTTCCGCTAAGGACTAGGTCCAGTATGGCTTCCCCTCTGGTCGGTTCATGAACCAGCTGCTCCAAGAAGCAGCCATTTATTTCATCTAGAAACTTTATCTCCCTAGCATGTCCTGCTGTGACAATGACCCAGTCAATACCCATTATTATTACTGCACCCATTATTATTACTGCACCCATTATTATTACTGCACTGTAACGTTTGTTAGCTTCCTTGATTTCTTTGAGCATTTCATCATCCATTTGTTCATTCTGGCCAGGTGGTCGATAGTACACCCCCACTACCATCACCTTCCCCTTCATACATGGAATTTCAATCCATAGAGATTCAACAGCAAATTTTGTTTCCTGCAAAACTTTAATCCTTTCTGACTCAATGCCCTCTCCAACATAGAGCGCAACCCCTCCACCAGTTTTATCAGTTCTATCATTATGATATAGTTTGTATCCAGGTATCACAGTGTCCCACTGGTTATCCTCCTTCCACCATGTCTCTGAGATTGCAATCATATCTAACCTCTCATTTAGTGCTATATATTCTAACTCTCCCATCTTATTGTTTAGACTTTTAGCATTTGTATGCAAGCATTTTAGAGACTGTATTTTATTAATATTAATCTGGCTATTGGTAGGCATGGGTAATTTGGAATCTTTATGCTCTGTCTGCACCATATTCAAGGGCATTTGGGCTACTTTACTCTTTTTTGGAACCTCACTGCTTTTGGTAGTATCCTTCAAGGATACCTTCTTCCGAACCATGCGCTCTTGGGCGACTGTCGGCTTTCCCCTATTTTCTAGTTTAAAAGCTTCTCTATCTCCTTTTTAAAGGTTAATGCCAGCAGTCTGGTTCCATCCTGGTTAAGGTGAAGCCCATCCCTTCGGAAGAGCCTCTCCTTTCCCCAGAATGTTCCCCAGTTCCTAACAAATCCAAACCCCTCATCCTTGCACCATCGTCTCATCCACGCATTGAGACTCCGGAGCTCCGCCTGCCTTTTGGGTCCTGCACGTGGAACGGGAAGCATTTCGGAGAACACTACCCTGGAAGTTCTGGATTTCCTACCTAAAAGCTTAAATTTAGCCTCCAGAACCTCCCTACCACATTTTCCTATGTCATTGGTACCGACATGTACCAAGACAGTAGACTCATTCCCAGCACTATCTAAGATCTTATCTAGGCGGTGCGTGAGGTCCGCTACCTTCACACCAGGCAGGCATGTTACCAGGCGATCCTCACGTCCACCAGCCACCCAGCTATCTACATGCCTAATGATTGAATCACCAACTATAACAGCTGTCCTATCCCTTCCCTCATGGGCACATGGCCCTGGAGAAACTTCCTCAGTGCGAGAAGGTTTTACATCACCTGGAGGACAGGTCCTAGTTAGAGGATCACGTCCTGCCACACCAGGGTGATGCTCTCCTGTCACGTGACCTCTCTCCTCCATGGCAACAGGTTTGCTACCAGACTGGAGGTGGGACTTCAGGACTATATCCCTGTAGGTCTCTTCCATGTACTTCTCTGTCTTTCTTATGTTTTCCAAGTCTGCTACTCTAGCCTCTAGAGAACGGACTCGTTCCCTGAGAGCAAAGAGTTCTTTGCACTTAGTGCATACGTAAGACCTCTCACCAACTGGGAGAAAATCATACATGTGACACTCAATGCAAAAGACTGGAAAGCCCCCATCTCGCTGCTGGACTGTTATCTGCATCTTAGCTTAAAGCTTGTGTTTAGGTCTTTAAATTCTGTACTTACTAAGGGTTGGTGTAGATGCTTATACTAATAAAAGTATTATCTAATACCTCTAATATACCTTTTTCACCTGAAGCTAAATTAATCTCAGGTCCTCAATGTATGACTGATTTGGATAAAGAGCTGCACCTGAGAGCAGCCCCTTTCCTCTAAGACTTGTAAGTACCTATAAAGCTACAATTACCCCAGGGGCAGGTGGGTGTTGGAGAGGGAGGGAGGGAAATAAGACCTATTAAAAGAGGACTGTTACAAGGTACCCTGTCCTGTACCCTCAGCAGGGGGGGAGGGGGTTAGTCCCTCAGGTAGGCTAGAGCAGGAAAAAAGTTTAAGACGCAGAACGTTCTGGGGACAGAGCAGGGAGAGATATTTAATTTAAAGTAACAGTTAACCTGGCTACCACACAAAGGCCAGTTAGTTGAGAGAGGCAGGGTAAGTTATACAGCTGAGAAAGCTGAAGTGCAAAACTAAAGGGAACAGGGAGGTGAAGTAGCACACCAATAAAGACAACAAATAAATAAATAAAAAGACAGCTAGAACTCACAGCAAAGTCGTCACAGGAGTTAAATATCCACCTCTCTAGCCGAGCACTGTGAGGGCACTGTTCTTCCCAGAGCAGAAAGAGGCAAACATGCTGCTGTGCGCTAAAGCTCAGTGCATGGTTCTAACACATGGCTTATTACATCGGCCCCTCTGTTCATCTGTGAGGCCAATGTAATAAAGTGGTAGTAAAGCATCTGTGCAAACACTTTTCAACCATGCTTAAAAAAGTCTTTTCTAAGCAAATTACTCAGTATGAAAAAAGAATGCACCAAGAATTGGTAGAAAAGTTAACAAGATAGGAAAGCATGCAGGGCATGGTTCATAAAATTCTTTCCAGCCCTTATGTATGTGCATGTGTGTGTGTGCGTGTGCATGTGTGTGTTTATATGTGTGAATGTATGTTGCCTGTATGCATGTGTGTGGCATGTGTACCTGTGTTGTCTCTGACCTGGAGGGGAGTACTGGAGCACTTTGAATGGAGCGGTATCCAAGCATTTTGCCTTCCAGCTGATCAGGAGTTCCTAGCTTTTGCATGGAAAAGGGGGAGATACATTCCCAAAGAGGAAGACCTAGCAGATCTGTGGCAGGGGTTTAGCAGTTTAAGGTTGTGTGTGGGCAGGACCGTACCTAGCCCTGTGCGAGCGGTGTGGCCGCACAGGGCACAAAGGCTTAATGGACGCATTTCGGCTGTCAGCCCTTGCCTGCCGCCGCCACTTTTTCTTCACTCAGTGGCGGCAGGCAACGGCAGACATATGAAATGCGCCCCTTAAACATGCTAAGCACGTCTGTCCTTCCTTGCTCTGACGCGAAGTCAGAGAAGGGAAGGACAGATCTGCTTAGTGCGCCGGCAACTTACACAGCGGACGCGCCTCTTCTCTCCCGCTGTGGGGGAGGGGGGCGCTCACCTGTTGTGCAAGTCGCACAGGGCGCGATTCAACCTCGGTATGGCCCTGTGTGTAGGACACTGGGTTCTGTAAAAGGTGGAACAAGGAAGAGGCAAGGTGCTAATATTAGTTGGAGGGGCAGTGAGAGGGTAATTTTATAAAGTCCTGCACATAGTTTATGCGTTTACTTTACTTAATAACATAGAGGTGCAAGCTGGCGAAAACACGTTAAATCTAGACATGATCATTTACAGCAGCTCTATGGCCAATGTAAATGTTTGTGCCTAGCTTTGTCAAGAACACATGTAACACATGTAGTATTTTATAATGTAATGTATGCTTGTACATTTTGTCCACGCTCTGCCCATGCGTATGAAAGTACAAGCCATCGGACTCATGCACACTTTTACAGAATAGCAACAAGCTAAATTATGTGTGCAAATGCCTATTAATGCACGTAAATCACTATAGTACCATTATTTATGCATGTAGATAGTGTGTAACTTTATGAAGTTCCTTATAAAATTACCCCTTTAATGTCCCTGTGCATGTATGCCCTCTCTTCACCCCATGAACTGTATCAGTAGACAGCAGAGGTCTTACAACCTCTTGGCAGCTCCTGGCTTCAGCTGCATTGCAAAATGCAATGTGTGCCTTTGAGTCAGTCCTGACTCCTTGTGACCCAGAAGCTCCTGGGTTTTCTTGGCAGTGTCACTGGAAGTAGATTGCCAGGCCTTTCTTCTGAGGCAATGGAGGGTTAAGTGACTTGCCCAAGGCCACAAGGAGTGCTAGTGGGAATTGAACCCTGGTTGCTTGGTTACCAAGCCAGTGTTCTAACCACTAGGCTACTCCTCCACTCCCTCACCAAATGCATAAATAAGGCCATTTGGGTAGTTTTAATGGCAAAGATTAAAACATGTCTGGGCAGGTTCTCTGAGATACTGGGGTAGGCCAAATGTCACGGATACCGCTCACAAACTTACCAAAGACGAGTTGTATTCTTCAGTTGCGAATGCAGCTGCCCCCTGTCCACCCCATGCCACTACTCATCAACTAATTAGCCACCCAGCAGATGTATATAGGGTGCTGCTCTCCACAGTAAAGACAGCAGCAGGGTCCCAGTAAACACAGAGTGAAGGCCGGCATGTATTTATCTTCCCCACAGCAGTCCTGTACCTGTCTGAAAAGGAAATTGGTGTGAGGAGGGTGCGAGGGCTGCTGAGGGGACTCTGAGTGCATTCCAGGTCTCACTACCATGCTTAGTGGAGCCCTGCTATCAACTTTGCACCACAGAGCACCCACACAACTCTTCTGGGTAAAGGTGGGAGACACCGATTACTGGGGCAGGAAGGCTGGTACGTGGCAGCAAGAGTCAGATTTCTCATCCATTCTTGAGGGCTGACATAGGCTAGCCTATGTTTTCTATTGATATGTTCAAAAAATCATTTCTTAATGGATAATTGGTTTAAAAAATATAATAGTTTCCAGAATTGTTTTATGTGTCTGAACAATTTGTTTTCTTTCTGTCCTTTATGTAACTTTCCTCTCAAGAGCATAAGTAATTGCCATACTGGATCAGAACAAAAGATCCATCAGGCCCAGTATCCTGTTTCTAATAGTGGCATATCCAGATCAAAAGTACCTGGCAGGGTCCCAAACAGTAGCTAAGCTCCATGCTATTTACCTCAAAGGATAAGCACTGGCTTTCCCCAAGACTCTCTTAATAAAGATGGATGGACTTTTCCTCCAGGAACTTCTCCAAACCTTTTCTAAACGCAGCTGTATTAACTGCTCTTGCCACATCCTCTGGCAATGAATTCCAGAGCTTATTTAGGCAGTGAGTAAAGAGAAATATTTTCTCCAGTTTGTTTTAAATTTACTACTTAGTAACTTCATGGCATGCTTCCTAGTCTTTGCATCTGTGGGGATGACTGACATGATGGTCTGTGAGTTTCTTTTTGGTTGTCCGTGTGCATGGAGGGATAGATTCTGGTGGATGCTTGAACTTGTGTTTGTTTGTTGGAGAGAACTGGTTAGGCACTGACTTGATCTATATTGTGTATTTTTCTTTGAACCAATTAGCTGCTGCAAAGTCAGATTTTGGAAGATCGCAGGTAGTTGACAGGGTGGTGACAGTTACAGGAGGTGCTATTTTTTCTCAGTGGGGTAGTTTATGGGGTGGCAGAGCAGTTGTGGTGGGGCATTTTGGGGGGAGGCAGTTGCAGGGTGGTGAGGCTTTTGCAGGGGAATATTAACTGCACTTCTCTTGCAGCATCTCTGGCTTCCTGTTGCTTAGAAAATTACATTTAAAATACTGGCATCCCGAAATATCTATCTTCTCTCATTACGTTGCATGCCTGCGTGAGAGCTTTGTGCTCAAATCATGGCAATCGCCTTCATATTCTTTTATCTTCAAGGCTAACACAACCATTAGGTAAACTAGGTGGTCGCCTAGAGCACCAGCCCTCTGTGGGTGCCCATTGTTGCCACTGTCACTCCTCACGGTGCCTACAGCGGTGGCAATGGATTGAATCAACCCCGTGGTGCTTCCCTGTAAACCTCAGCGCTGTGGGGCTGTTTGCTTCTGCCTCCACTGATGACCGACTTCCTGTTTGCATGCCTCCATCGCCATGCAAACAGGAAATTGGCCATTGGTGGAGGCAGAAGCAGACAGCCCCACAGCACTGAAGTTTGCAGGTAAGCGCCACAAGGCTGTTTCAATCCATTGCTGCTGTAGGCCTTGGTAATGAACGACAGCAGCAGCAATGAGGTGGGGGGGGGGGGGGGCGCAAGGGATGACGTTCAACTAGGGCATCTCATCTCCTTGCTTCGGCCCTGTTCACCTGCATACAGTAAGTATGAATCCACCTAACAATCTGCTTTCTTTAGTAAGGCTCCTTCATTATGGAACTGACTACCACCACATCTTCATTTAGAGCTCTTGTACCGACAATTCCATGCTTTCCTCAAAACCTATTTATTTGGGGAGGCATTTGGGGCCCCTATAGCTTGCTTTGCAGAGGGAGGGGGCTGGCTGCCATCTGTCATCTGTGCATTGTTCTCTGTCCTTCCTGGTTTCCATCTTTTTTTTATTTTGTCCTTTTGATTGGAGTTCCTTTCTAAGCTTTGCTGTTTAATTTTGTAAACCGCCTTGATTGTAGACAGAAAGGCGGTATAGCAAGAAATAATAAACCCTAAACCCTAGTTTTTGGAGTAGCTAATGGGGATTTGCAGGATGGGTGAGGTTTTCCCGGTGGAGCAGTTTTTAGAGTGTGGGGCAATATGGGGGGGGGGGGTGTTTTTGGGAATGGGGCAGTTTGTGCTATAATGGGTCAGTTGCTGGAGTGTAGTTTTTGGGAGTAGGAGGTTTGCAGGGTGGTGAGGCGGTTGCAGGAGGTTGTTTTTGGGAGTAGTGGAATTTTCAGTGTAGTGAAGCAATTGTGGAGGTGTATTTTCAGGGGGAAGGGCAGTTAGCAGGGTGGTGAGGCAGTTGTGGGGAGTACTTTTTTGTGATGTAGCATTTGGGAGGCTTGGTAGGGAAGTTGTGAGGGAGTATTTTTCGGGGCATTTGTGCATGATGGAATTTGTTACCGGAGGATGTAGTAAAGGCTGTTAGTGTAGCTGGGTTTAAAAAAAGGTTTGGAGAAGTTCCTGGAGGACAGGTCCATAAACCATTATTAAGAAGGGACCCAGGATATCAATGCTTGACCCAGTACAAGCATTGTGGAACCTGTGTCTTTTGGGGAAACTGCTAGGTACTTGTGACCTGGCTTGGCCACTGTTGGAAACAGGATACTGGGCTTGATGGACCTTGGTCTGACCCAGTATGGCATATCTTATGTTCTTATGTTCTTATGATTGTGGGGCAGTTTTGGGGAGGACGGACAGTTTTTGGTGGTGGGGTCATTTTGGGGAGTTGAGAGAGTAGAGAACAGGGAGAGGGAGCTTGAAGGAGACATTCCCTACTGCTATGTTTCATTTTAAGTTTCTATGCTATGGAATCTGGTTCTCCTTCTCCCATAGAAATACATTGCGATAGTTTTTTTTTGGGGGGGGGGGGGGGTCTTTTCTCTGGGACCCCCAGTCCAATCTGGCCCATTTTCAACTTGATTTGTCTTTCTACCAGTTTTACCCGCATGTGCAGTTTCATCTCATTTTGTTAAATTTTCAGAGTTATTTTATCCTCATGAACAGACCGACTGACATTCTCAACCTCTTTTATATAATTCTTTCCAACTTCCATTAGGTTGTAAAAAAAAGAAGCACCCTTCCCAGTACAGATCCCTTGGGTACTCCACATTGCTCCATTGAGAAAGTTGACCCTTCATCCCTCCCCTTTATTTTTTATCTTTTAACCAGTCCCAGGCAGTGATGGGATCCAAACCATCGAGGAACCGGTTCAGTCCCAGTCCACCCACGTGCATGATGGTTGGGTTGCTGCACCTCATGTGGAGGCATTGCAACGGTTGTACACTTGGGCCGTTGCCCTCCACCGAGGACTTGCAATTTCCTGATGGCCCAGCGGCAGTTCTCCCGCCTAACAATGTTTTGGCGGCGTCAAGGGTTTTCCTCACTGCAGTGATTCCCTGAAAAAGGTTGTCAGGAGGAGGGCGCCCCGCCACTGCAAAGCCGGCATTGCAATGTTATGTTCGGCCTGATTTGCCAAATCGGGTCAAACCGACCCGATCCCGCCACTGGTCCTAATCCACAAAAGGACATTGACTCCTATCCTATGACTCTTTAATTTCCTCAGCAGTCTCTCATGAAGGACTTTGTCAACCTCTTTTTTCTATTCCTTTTGCCTCCACTTCCCTCTGTTACTTATACCTTCTATTTCACCTGTCTCTTCTCCTCCCAAAGGTACCTTTGGTTCTGCTCTCACCACCATCCATACTCTCACGCTTTCTTCTCCTGTCTCAAGGCTGTGGCAGACTGGGATGCCTGACGGTCAGAGAGGTTTGCCAGGGGAAGAAAATAGAATTTCTCAGGCAAGTAGATGTGGCAAGAACCAAGGAGCTTGTGGAAGCCACAAAGTTTAAAATCCAGATGTTCTTTGGGCTTTTAATAGTTGCCTTTGCTCTTGAAATTAAAGAACTATTTTTTTCTTTTTCTTTAGGACACAGCCAGCTTCACTCTATAATAGGTGACCTTGAACATACGAGGGCGTTTCACAGCAGACTTTTTCCTTTTAAATTTAAAATAAGCACCAGAGGCATGAACAAAAGGGGGTGGGGGGGGGGGGGGTTAAGCCAAAGCCCTAAAGACAGGCTTTTGGAAACTTCACTCCATAGTGTTTCTGTTGGATTCTCTCTCTTTTTAAAATTTAATTTCCAAAAACTTTAAAAGAAAAGAAGAAATGGATTTGTCATGATTGTGCTGCATGCTCCCCTATCCCCTAGACATGGCCATGTTTTATTTATTCTCATATTGCCATCTTTTTACTCATTCTGTCCTGACCTGAGGAAAGGGGTTTAACTCCTAAAAGCTAGTCAAAAAAGGTATCACCTTAAATTACTGTTTTTTTTTAAATTTTGTTTACTTTATTTCTGAAGTTTTTGCTATCACTGTTTCTTTCCCTGTTAGAAACATTTTGCAGGTGGAAATTCCGATTTGAATTCTCCATGTGTGGGCATGATAGTTCTTAAATGGGACAAATAATTTCTCATTAATTTTTTTGCATCAGATCTTCATTCTTTCTTTGAACGTTCTGTGTTTATTCAAGTTGACCTGTGTGATTTTTTCTCTGACTTATTCATCTCTTTTTTCCCCTTCTCATTCCCTTATTGCCCCCTATTTCTTTCTTTCTTAGCAGGGATATGGGAACAATTCAACATCAAAACTGGGGAGGGGAGCATGCGGTAATGTATTTCAAGCTGGTTTCAGTTTCTTAGAAATCTGGGATTTTTCTTACATATACTACAGGAAATCCATTTAAATGTTACTGGGCAATCTGGGGAAAATCCTCAACCCCTCAAAATCTGTGGTGGAGGATCTGCTGATTCAAGGAAAGCCATTTTAGATTCATGGAAGATTCAAAGTGAAGGTTGCCACAAAAGCAGAGTTTTCGTGGTATGAAAGAAAAGTTTATCAAAACAAACTGGAGAATGATTTTACACGTTTATTAAATCTGGTAGAGTGCAATGACTGGGGGGGGGGGGGGGGGCATTGGCGTTGGACTAAATATATAAATGCACATGCTCATCGGCAATTTTATGGGCTCCAAACGAGGAGACAGAAAAGCCGACATATTTAGTTTATTTTTATTTAGTTAAACATTTTTTAATCTGCACTAACTCCTGCGTGGTTGCATTACTTTGTGCAGCTCCCAAAAATTGGCCAAACAGAGCCAGGAAGGCTTTGGTACATTCTCAGATAGTTAGCAGAGGTGGCCAGCTTCCTTGCTTCTGCGAAAGGCTGACCGCTGACAGGTCATACTGTCAAGACTGGAACACAAGAGGAGGAGGAGTCGTCTGCTGCAGGCAGTCAGGTTTGTACAGCTGATAGCTGGGAGATTTCTTTCCTGCAGTGGGTGGAGGGAAGGGTAAAGAAAGGTTAGCACAGCAGTACAGGCAGTGATCCATATTCAATGACTTCTTTAAAATTACTTTTATGCCATAAATCTACAATCCTAAATGGCCTACAATAGTCACTGTTCGATATTAAAAGGCTTTGTCGGGCAAACGTTTGTGTTTTAAACTTTCCACTTGCCCACCATATAAATTTTGTCCAGGAAAATCATTCTCCATACAAAATTTACCAGTATAAAAGAGGTGGCACCGACTGGCTAAAGTTATCTGGGTAGCTCTGGTGAGAAAAGGAGCTATCCTAAAGTTATTCAGATGTATTGAGTCACACCCTTATCTGCTTATGTTCCGCTGAATATCTAGACAAACGCAACTCTATAGCTTCCCCGCTCTAAATCCTCACAGTCTTCAAAATCAATCGCGCTCTCTCCTCCATCCATCTACAAATCGCTGTTACAGAAAACGCCAGCCATCTAGAAGAACAAACTCTCAGAACACTCTCCACCCCAGCAAGCAACACAAAAACAAAGCACTCCACATCTAGAAGGGTCTTCTCCATATATGCCCCAATGCCATCCCGAACAGGTTCCGCGCCACGTATGACTTAATGACCTTACAAAGAAATCTAAAAACTCACCTATTCCCCGACGAAACCTAACCACCTACCTCTCAACGTACAATACAAATCGTCCCCTCGATCCTCTTCCCCTCTCCTCACCCCTCCCTCACTCCCAACCAAACCTGAAGCCCCCTCCCAGCATCCTTAATTCCCACTTCCCTCCATTCCCTACTAGATTTATACTTTGTTCCTTGTACTTTTTGAGAAATGTTGTTCTAATTCCATATTATGTTGTTCTATTTCCATGTTCTCTGTTCACTGTAAAGCCCTGTTGAGCTATGTTGTTACATATAAACCACTGTGACTTTTAGATACAGCAGTATAGAAAAATAGCTAGATAAAATAAATAAATGGTAAATTTAGGTGCTTTTTCCAGCTAATTAGGGATTCTTTGAGAATGCAAAAAGTTGATGTTTGTATCGTGTTTTTGCGCCACAGGTACTATTGCTGGGCTCTGGTGGAATCAAATATGTAGATTTGTGCCTCCTTGGATATGTTAGCACACAAACAGCACAAAGACTGAGTGGAGAATGCACGAAAAAGTCAGGGGAGGGGTGAGAGCGTCCTAGGGGAAGTGGTCTTTTCCTGACATTTCTTGAAAAAATATCTTATTTTAATTCTTTTTACTTCATGGTAGTTTTATCGCTGTTTATTGGTCAAAACCTAAAATCAGAAGCCCCTAGTACTATGTTGGTTTATATTAAAGTGAGTTGCGCATCCCTATACCTCATTCTATCACATGCATTTTTAAACCTTGCGTTTGCAAGGTGTTAGTAAACAAATATAGTGGGTGATAAGGAAGGCAGACTAGATAGGCCATGTGGTCTTTTTCTGCCGTCATGTTTCTATGTTTTATGGAACAAGTCCATTTTCTATAGCAGAAGGAATTTTTTAAAGTGTTTTTCAAAAATAGTGTAATTCATCCCCTATCTCACAAAATGTGTCCATAACAATAGCAATATACATCAGAAAAATATTCCATTCACAGCTGTAATTTATTAGGTATGTTAGTGTTAGTGTAGCTGGGTTTAAAAAAGGTTTGGACAAATTCCTGGAGGAAAGGTCCATAAACCATTATTAAAAGGGACCCTGGATATCAATGCTTGACCCAATACAAGCATTGTGGAACCTGTGTCTTTTGGGGACACTGCTAGGTACGTATGACCTAGATTGGCCACTGTTGGATACTGGGCTTGATGGACCTTGGTCTGACCCAGTATGGCATATCTTATGTTCTTATAATAATGGATTATTAAAATAGTAGCACAGGGAACCAAAGTGGGGGAACCTCTATCAGAGGTGATTCAGGATGAAGAAGTCAAGAAAAGACTTGAGAAAGATTTGGGCTTTCTAAGGTGTTATCAGCCATAAACATCTCTGCTTGTCACCATCTGATTATCCAACAATCTCGACTACCCATCCACCACCTTTCCCATTTAGACTATCATTGGAATGTTTTCATGATTCATTTATAGTTTCCGGTAATGTCATTCTTCACTTATTTAATTCTGATCCAAAGAAAGAAGTTTTATGGACCAAAAGCTAGTCACAGCATATTTAGCCCAATAAAAAGGTACTATCTTATATGTTTTGTTGTTGTTTTTAGATACTATCGCTTATATGATACCCTGTTTCTGAGGTTTCATTTTTTTTGTCGACAGGGTTTTATCTGTTTGTACACATCTGTTTATTTGCATATGCACAAACAAACAGATGCCTATGCTTCCCCCCATCTCACCTCATTGCTCTGGTTTTGACAGCCGGTGCCGGAGGGAGGGGGAGACTGCATCCCTGCCAGTAGAAGAAAAGGTGCAGGCACAGCTGTGGCCAATGAGCACCCCATCCACTGCCTGCAGAAGAAGAGATGCTGAAAGAAGAACTGCTGGAAAATGACATGGTGCACAATTCCTCCACTGTGATCAGCTTTGTGCATAGCTGAGCCATACGGTGGAGGAAGTTTGGGTTATCTCATGTTTTCAAGTCTTGTGAGGCTTGAAACCCAGAGATCACCCAAACTTCATCCATCGCGAGGCACAATCATGCACAGAGCCAATCGTGGTGGGGTAAGTATGCACCAAGATCAATATCACACCAGGACCTGCAAGGCAGATAAAGTTTCTAGATGAAATAAATGCTTCTTGGAGCAGCTGTTTCATAAACTGACAAGAGGAGAAGCTATTTTGGACCTAGTCCTTAGTGGAATACAAGATCTGGTGCAAGAGATAACAGTGTAGGGGTCACTTGCCAATAGTGAGCATAGCTTGATTGCATTTGATTTAATAAATGGAGGGAGGACAGCAAGGAAATCCACAGTACTACCTTTGAACTTTCAAAAAGGAGACTATGATAAAATGATGAAAATAGTTAAGAAAAAACTAAAAGGAGCAACTTCAAAGTTAAAGGTTTACACCAATCATAGGTGTTGTTTAAAAATACTATATTGGAAGCCCAGACCAGATGTATTCCATGCTTTAAGAAAGGTGGAAGGAAGGCCAAAAAACTGCCAGCATGGTTTAAAAGTGAGGTCAGAGAGGCTGCTGCAGACAAAAAAGCATCTTTCGGGAAATGGAAAAAGGAGCCAAATGACGAAAACGGAAATCAACATAGGCACTGGCAAGTTAGATGCAAGGCATTGATAAGATAGGCAAAAAGAGAATTCACAAAAAGCTTGCCATGGATGCAAAAACACACTTTAAAACCTTTTTCAAGTACATTCAGAGTAAAAAAACCTGTGAGAGAGTCAGTTGGACCATTAGAGATAGAGGGGTAAAAGGGGTGCTAAGGGAGTACAAGGACATAGCGGAGAGATGTGGAGCTCGAACCTGGAAGGGATACGTCCGAGTCATCCAGACATCCCCAGACAGGATGAACTCTGTTGCACCCAATTCTGCACTGCTGGAGCTAGATGCTCCCGTGGCATGCAGGCAATGGGACAGCACAGTATACCCCTATATTTGTTTATTTATTTTATTTATTTAAACAATCATTTATATACCGCACCTTCCATAGATCAGTTGCGGTTTACAGAGAACAAGAACTGCACAGATCGGGTCTGTTTTACATGGAACATCGAATTACAAGGAACAATATAAGTGTTGACATGATAACAGTATAATAGTAACGATAACAATAACAATAACAACAACAATATGTTAACTATATACAATATACAATAATAACTATGTACATTTAAGGTTTCATAGGTGTTAGGAATTAAGAGAGGGTTATATTTTCATATTTGTAATGTCCTGGTATAAACCTGTTGATTGTGTGAACAGGGTTACATTATTAGCCATTATCTAGTAGGTGGGAAGAATTGTCTATAGGGCCATAGTGTGTGGTAAATAGGTGTGTTTTCAGTTTTTTTCGGATCTCTTTAATGTCATTTAATGATCTTAGTTCATCTGGGAGGGAGTTCCAGAGTGTAGGGGCTGCGTGCGAGAAGGCTCTATTATTGGTTAACTTTTTGGCCTTTGTAAAGTCATTTGGGGTTGTTAGCTTGTTTGAGTGGCCTTTTCTGTGGGTGGGTTTAGGAGGTTCTTTTTTGATAATTTTGTTGAGTGTAGATGGGGCCATATCATTTAGTGCTTTAAAGGTAGTTATTATAGTTTTGTGGATTATTCTACTATGAATTGGTAACCAGTGTAGCAGCCGTGGACATGTCCTCGAGTCAGCACGGCCAGGCACCCCTGCTCCCACTCGTGTGCTGATGGCCTGATGCCCCTCAAACAGTTTCCCCACTGCTCAATCCTCAGTGGGTCTGCTGGGGCTGGGATCGGGCAGTGTGGCAGTTCCTAACATGGCTCCATTGTATTGGGGGGGGGGGGGGGAGGCTGCTGGCCCGGGGTGCATGGGGGAGCCAGCACTTATTCCACCTCTGAGGTGGAATAAGCAGTGCATCCCCTTGGTGTTCCACAGACGTGCTGCCCCTGTCTTCATCTCTCTGCATAGAGTCTCTGTGCATGCAGGGAGACTGTGTTGTTGCATTCGGGCAGGATGGCTGGCAGGGATGCATAACCCACCAGGATGTACAGCCTCTCTAGTCGTCTTCCTGAATCGGGCCCTGAATTAATTGTTTCCTGTGGTCTTTACTGAAGAAGATGTAGGGAAGTTATCTATGCCTGAAATGGTATTTAAAGGTGATGCATTGGAAGAACTGAAACAAATATCAATAAAACGGGAAGATATATTACAACTATTTGAAAAACTAAAGAGTAGCAAATCAGCTGGACCGGATGGTATACATCCCAGGGTGTTGAAAAAACTGAAATATGAGACTGCATACCTACTATTAGTAATCTGTGAACTATCATTAAAATCATCTGTAGTGCCTGAGGATTGGAGAATAGCCAGTGTGACACCAATTTTTAAAAAAAGGTTCCAGGTGTGATCCAGGAAACTATAGACCAGTGAGTCCAAAATCAGTACCAGATGAAATGGTAGAAACCATTATAAAGAATAAAAGTACTGTACATGTACATAGATAGTCATGGTTTAATGGGAGAAAGCCAACATGGATTTAGCTAAGGAAGGTGTTGTCTTACTAATGTGTTATATTTTTTGGAAGGTGTGAATAAACAGGCAGATAAAGGTAAACCATTGATTTAATGTATCTGGATTTTCAGAAAGCCTTTGACAAGGTCCCTCATGAGAGACTTTTGGCAAAATTAAAAAGTCTTGGGATAGGAAGCAGTGTACTATTGTGGATCAGGAAATGGTTAAAAGATAGAAAGCAGAGAGTAGGGTGAAATGTATCCAGTACCCGCTTATAGTGATTGTAAACCGCTCTGATGCCCTTCAGCCTGGGCGGTATATCAAGAAAATTACATAAACATAAACAAATGGCCAGTTTTCTCAATGGAGAAAGGTGAATAGTGGAGTACCCCAGGGTTCTGTGCTGGGTCCGCTGCTTTTTAACATATTCATAAATGACTGGAAATGGGAATAATGAGTGAGGTGATCAAATCTGCAGATGACACAATATTATTCAAAGTTGTTAAAATACAAGAGGATGTGAAAAATTGCCAGAGGGCTTGATAAATTGGAAGACTGGATGTCCAAATGGCAGATGAAATTTAATGTGGACAAGTGCAAAGTTATGAACTTAGGGAAGTACAACCCAAACTACGGTTACACGATGAAAGGTTCCACATTAGGACCCACCACCCAGGAAAAGGATCTCGGTGTCATTGTGGATAATATGTTGAAATGCTCTGCCCAGTGTGCAGCAGCAGCCAAGAAAACAAATTAAATGCTAGGAATCATAAGGAAAGGAATGGAGAATTTAACCAAGGATATTATGATGCCTCTGTATCATTCTATGAGTGAGACCACACCTTGAATATTGTGTGCAATTCTGATTTACATATCTTAAAAACAATATAGCAAGGATATCCCTATGAGGAAAGACTTAGGGTTCTTCAATTTGGAAAAAGACTGCTGAGGGGAGGTATAATAGAGGTCAATAAAATAATGAATGGAGTGGAATGGGTAAATATGGATTGGTTGTTTACTCCTTCAAAAAGTAGAAAAACTAGGGGATACACAATGAAGCTACAATGTAGCTTATTTAAGACTAATTGGAGAAACGTTTTTTCATTCAATGTGTAATAAAACTCTGGAATTCATCAACAGAGGATGTAGTATACCTGGTAGTATATCTGGTTTTAAAAAAGATTTGGACAAGTTTCTGGAGGAAAAGTCCATAACCCATTATTAGAAACATAGAAACATAGAAATATGATGACAGAAAAAGACCACATGGCCTGTCTAGTCTGTCCTTCCATATCAACAACTACAACAGTCCCCTTTTTTCCTTTAGAGATCCTCTGTGTTTGTCCCATGCTTTTTTGAATTCGGTTACTGTCCTCATCTCTACCACCTCCACTGGGAGACTATTCCACAGATCCACTACTCTTTCCGTAAAGAAATATTTCTGCATATCACTCCTGAATCTATCTCCCTTCACCCTCATCCCATGTCCCCTCCTAGCAGAACTTGCTTTCAATTGAAAGAGGCTCTCTCCCTGAACACTTATGCCACGGAGGTATTTAAACATCTCAATCATATCACCTCTATCCCTTATTAAAGAGGACCAGCGAATCCCACTGCTTACCCTTGGGATAAGCAATGTGAAATGTGTGTACCTTTTTGTGAGCCTGACTGGTACTTGTGACCTGGGTTGGCCCCTGTTGGAAACAGGACACTGGACTTGATGGACCTTAGTCTGATCCAGTATGACATTTTTTATGTTCATTTTTAAGAAGCTACATCCAGCTACAGGAATGGGTAACATAAAGTGAGTGGATGTGATGGGGGGGGGGGGGGATGGAGAGAGTCATTGGGTAAAGCCTAGGGGAGTAGGGCATGAGAAAGAGACTGTGGAAAGCTTGGGGGAGGGGATCATGAGTGGAAGAGAGAGTAGGAAGCCTGGAAAGGGCAATGAGAGGGCGACAGACTGTAGGAAGCCTGAATGGGCTCATTTGAGGGTCAGAGATTGAGGGAAGGTTGGTGGGGGGTTATGAAAGAGAGAGACTGGGGGAAGCCTGTGAAGGATTACGTGAGAGAGAGAAACACTGGGGAAGTCTGGGAGGGGAATTATGACAGAGACTGGGAGAAACTTGGGAGGGTGGGTCATGAGAGACACACACACACACACACACAGGCACGCCATCGCCAACACTTCCTATCACACACATGCACACACACACATATGCAGACAGTCCCTGACACTCCTCATGACACATGCACATAGCCTCCAACACTCCCCATGATGCACACACATACACATGCAGCCAACACGCCCCATGACAGATACATGCACAAAGCCCTTGACACTCACTATGACTTGACTTTATTTGGATTCTTTCTATATCGCCTTTCGACAACAACAACAAAACAGTTTACACACACACACACACACAATACACACCCCATCACACCTCCCTCATTAAACATACACACACATACACATGCCACTCTTACATCACGCTGTGCCTCTACACAGACACACATACTCATTCAAGATAGACACATATAAAGTATATGGCCAAGATGCCTCATACAGGTCCAGATCCCCTGCTGCCTTAGTGAGACACACCCAGTCCCTCAATAGACATATATAAGTTTGCTAATGGAGGAAAGGAAAACATGCAATGTTGTCACACTAGAAGAGTTAAATTTTCAACTTGTTTAATTTGTTTGCTTGTTTCTGTTTATTAATCTCTTTCTCCATGGAGAAGCAGGATGAGTCAACCACATTCTGGTGATGTCATCCGAAAGCATCATGGATGGAAGTGCTCTCATGTGTCAAGGTGCCCATACCCCCTTCCATCTGGTCCCTGCCACAGTTTCATTTTTTCCACCTATTCTAAAGGGTAGAATCCTCAGTTCTCCAAGTTTTTACATTTGAAGAAATAAGAAAAGATCATAAGAAATTTACCTCCACTGCTTCGAAAATGGGATTCAAGAAATGCCCCATGTGGAAGATTACCCCCACTATGTTTGGATATTCTCCTGAATCTGATGCTCATGAAGCCACACTCTTCAGCTGCATCACTGATGGCTCCCCAACAGAAATTTCTGCCTCAGCTGCTCATGTTGCTGGTCCCCAGCAAAGTACCATTGACCAGGTTGCAGGCCTCCACCACATGGCCAAGAAGAAAAGCAAGACCTCTGGGGCTTCCCAGCCAAACCCTGGCCTCTCTATGACATGGGATGTGCCAGCTAAGGCCTTCATCCCCAGCTCATTCACGGCTCCTGCCCCAGCTATTGCTGCCTGACTGGAGTTGAAGGACTTGACTCCCAGCAAAACTCCTCCGGTGATCCTGGCTCCCCCACCCAGCTTCGCTCCCACTTGGTGGCCATAGCACCAGGCCTGCCCTGCATGGGAGGGCCCTTCTCACTCCCTTGGTGAGATTGGTTAGGGTCATGGCAGCGAAGGCCTGCCTGCACCTCATTGTTCCACATCAACCAGACCATCATGCTATCCACCTTCTATCCTAAGCCCCACCCCATCCCTGAGGAGCAACAGCTCCACACCCTAGCCTGCATACAGGTCCTATGTGTGTACATTCAGAAGACAGAGCACAACCAGCAAGCAGCTCAACTCTTTGTCTCCTTTGATTCTAACAGCTCAGGAGTCCCGGTCATGAAATGGACACTATTGTGGTGGATCCTGTGAAAATACATCATTGGACAGCACAGGTTGATGGTTCTCTTGAGTTAACATTTTGCCTTGACTGTGGCTGCTCTTTGCCTCCTCCTGTCCCCACACCCTTGATTTGTTTGCCTAGTTTAAGAGGACCATGCCTAGAAGCTGTTTGTTTAGATTTGTAGTTTCTAAATTAGCATGGAGCTTGGTGGTAAGGTATGATAGAGGTGGGAATCTAGCAATTGGACTGGGAATGGGATTTTCTATGGTTATCCATCTAGGACAGTGAAGAACTAAGAGGAAACAGACAAACGTTGAATGGAAAAACAGTGATTTTGTGCAAAAGGGGGTCAAATTTCTATAGCCGGGTTATATCTCTGCAATGGATAGGGATAACCTGGAAGATTGGATGGGCTGAACAGTCTTTTCTGCTCTCAGCTACTATAATCCAACTGTGAGAAATTTGCACCATTTGCTTCTTTTACTCTTTAATTCTTATTTTTAAGGATTAAAAGGGTGAGAGCTTATGGGAGCAGTTAGGTTTGAGAAGTGTAGCTATGAGTTCCATAATTGTCTTACCTGCATTCCTCTCATGACAATCATGGGACAGCATACCTCATCAGCCACTGCAAACAAAATTACTCCCCTGAAAACTGGTAGAAAAGATGTATGCTTCCTTTAATTAATAATCCTAATAGGAGTCTGTAAACAAGTGGGGAAAGCATGCAGAGCATGGTTTATGGAATTCTTTCCAACCGCTATGGATGTGTGTGTGTATGGATGTGCACTGACACATCTGTGTTTACATCTGCATTTGGGGGCAGTTGCAGGGGGTATTTTTGGGCATAGGGGTTGTTTGCAGAATGGTGGGGCAGTTGCATGGGGTAGATTTTGGGGGTGGGGAAGTCATTGAGGTATTTTTTGGGGGTGAGAGCAGTTTGCGGATTAGTGGGGCAGTTGCATGGGTAGTTTTGGGGGGTGGAGCCAGTTTGCAGGGGGGGTGGAGTCAGTTTGCAGAGGGTATTGTTTTGGGGGCGGTTTTTGGGGGATGAGAGAGCATTTTGGAAGGTTGAGAGAGTAGAGAACAGGGAGATGAAATTTCACTGTAGGTAAGTTTCTATGCTACAAAAGCTGGAAATATACTGGGCCATTTTTGGGGGGAGCTTATTTCTCAGGAACCCCCAGTCCATTCTGGCCCATTTTACTGTTTTTTCCCACATGCAAGTTTGACACCATTACATTAAGGGGTGTATTTACTCAGCCACGTTAGGCTTTTGCTGCTAATGTTGGACGGGTAGGTGCAGGGGGTGTTCTTAGCATTTCCTCTGCAGGTACCGAGGAGAAAGTGCTGGGATCCTGGGGGGAGGGGGTGGGGCAAGCATCACGGATGTTGCTCTCGCCACCCATTGAGGTAGGGATAGCTGCATCCACGCAGCCTGCAAACCTTGGCGATTACCACTCGCTGGTAACATCCACAGTAATTGCCCATCGCAGGCTCGCCCACTCTCTGCCTTACTCTCGTCCAAGCCTGCAGCTACCGCATGAAATTAGACACTATGATATCTGCATTTTTCTTGCCTTAGCTGCTACCATTACGTTAGCACTATTGTAGCAGATAACGTTTTTAGGTAAACAAACTTAAATATTTGGACAGATATTTTGACAGCAGATAGACAGATAGTTAGAGAGACATTCCTTAACCCCTTTTGTATACAGTAATTTTTTTCCAACTTCCACTGGGTTGGAAAAAAACAGTGATTGTTTCAGAGTTATTGGCTGATGGGCTTGAGAGTCTGACAGTGGGAAAGCAGCTTGGGTGGTCTCCTCCCCCTTTCTTCACTCACTCCTCGATCCTATGATCTCGTGAGTGCTTGTCTGCATTCTGCGCACTCACCCCCCACCCCCTTCTCTCAGAGTCACTCGTATGCTCCTTCTTCTGGCTACGCTTCTGCCTTTGTGGAATGGATGTTCATAGGTTCTTCATAAAAAGGATTTGTCACAGTGACATTCTGTCGCTATTAAAATATCAGCTGGTGCCTACATTGGGAGGACAATGTTTAGCAGAGTTAAGTGAGAGCTTTGGACCCACTGAACCAGATGCATTCACTTCAATACAGTTAGGGCCCCTTTTAGTAACACAGAGTTGCTAAGTTACCCAATTCCAGGAGTGAAATTTTTTTGGCTTGTTCTAGCTTTAAATGTGTATTGCAAAACAGTATGGTATTTGTAGTTCCTGATTTTGCCCATTGGTATCAGTGCTGCAGGTCCCATAATGCATCAGAATAAGAGTGTCAGAAATCCAGGACTGGCTTAAAATCTCACTCCTGGAACTGAGTAACTTGGCAACTCTGCTAATACTTAGCTCGCGCTATCTGCTGCATGACCCATTTTATTCCTATGGACTGCATGGCAGATAGCTCGACCTAAATGTTAGCAAAAGGGGCTGTTAATATTAAAATTGCAAATAGGTGACTTTTCTATCCTTCTGTAGAAGGTGAACAACAGGAAACCAGTGCTAGGGTCCCTTGGCATTTTCATCTTTAAATGAAAATGTAAAGAATCAGCTTTCAGTGAGACAAAAATCAGCTTTAGAATGTGCTGGACAAAATTAGATACCCTTAAGTTCCTCTAGGGAGGGAGGAAAGCAACTAGTTACTCAATAAGCAGCAGATCTCTCATTTAACCATTTAGGGCTCAGTTTTAAGGTGTAGGGACATCATAGAACAACCACATGATGCACATACTGTAGCAAGACGGTGAGCATGAACAGTAAAGTTGAGAGACTGAGATCATACCCTACATAGCCTGGTTAGGAGTGATGTCATTGTATGCAACCTATTTGGAGAAATGGCTCTTGAGTGAAATCACTTTGGAATCCAGATCAGTTTTTGCACTGAAAATGTGATGCTATGTGCAAGCTTCTTTAGGGCCTGCCTTGACCTTTTCTGTGCCAAAATATACTAAATGGTTCTGCTTTTCTGCCAAAGGCGGAATGCCTAGTACTTCGGCCCCATAGTGTTTTATTTCCTGAGTCTTTTCCAGACCTCGGTGGGTAAGGAATGGGGGTGTGAGATTCAGAGCTAGCAATCCCTTCTGTTGTATTTTATTCTATCTCTGTTGCATCTGTGGGAGGACTGGCCAAGAGTCACATTATTACACCAACTCCTTCCCCTGCCCCATCACCTAATTTAATATCTTCTGCAGATCTGTGAAAAGGATTTTTGGAGTGTGTGTGTATGTGATCCCTTATTGATGCATGGAAAGATTTTTGTCTCTGTTATTGGAGCAGAGAAGTGTGTTTTCCAGGGGATTTCAGTAATGCCTCTTGTTTATCAGGTCCGGTCACCTAGTTTACCCCAGCTGGATTTGTTTTCTTGATGGGTCCTCAGTTGAGTTTTCCAGCCACAGACAGCAAACAATCATGCTTTAACAATTTGTAAACAAGACACTTTGCAAAATTTGCCATGTTTTGTATGCTTTAAACCCTTAATATTTTTTCCCAATTTTATCTTTTTCTTTTTCTCATACTGATGGCTGGGCATAGTTGGCTCTTCTCAGGGACCAGATGCTCTTCTGTATGCAGTATCTAGAGGGACAGAAAAACCCAAGAAGGGCTAAGTGCAACTTGAGGCAAATAGAGAAAAATAATCTTTAACTATAGGTACACAGTGCTGGCTTCCATATTAGGAATAAGAACCCAGGACAAGAATCTTGGAGTCATTGTGGACAATACATTGAAATCCTGAGCTTAGTGTGTGGCGGAAGTCAAAAATGCAGCTAGAATGTTAGAAATTATTTGGAAAGAACTCTAGAATGAAATGGAGAATATCATAATGCTTCAGTTATTATTCTATGGTACAGCCCCACTTTGAGTATTGTTTGCAGTTCTGATGGCCCCATCTCAGAAAAGGCATAGCAGAACCAGAACAGTGACAGAGGTTGACCAAAAACGAGAGAGGGGATGGAATGGCTTCCCTGGGAAGAAAGACTAAACAGTTTATTAGGGGTCTTCAGCTTGGAGAGGAGGTGGCTGAGAGGGGATATGATAGAGATTAATAAAATCTGCGAGAGGTAGAACAAGTAAATAATGAATGACTGTCTACCTTTTCTAATAGTACTAAGACACAAATTGGAGAAAGTATTTTTTCACTCAAGGAATAATGAAACTGTGGAATTTGTCAGAGGATATAGTCAAAGCATTTGGTACAAGTGAGTTTAAAAATAGTCTGAACAAGTTTCTGGAGGAAAAGTCCATAAACTATTATCAGCCATGTATATTTGGAGAAAGCCACCACTTATTCCATGTATATTTGGAGAAAGCCACCACTTATTCCTGGTAATGAATAACAAAGCTATTTCTCTCCTACCTCCCTTCGTCTAACCCATTTCCTGACTTTTATTTTCTATTTACCCTCTCTCTCTTTTGTGCAGGTTATGCTTTTATTGAACACCGCCTTGATAGTCACTTGTATTCGAAGGGTGATTTAGTAAATCTTGCGAATAAATATGGTCTTTGGAGTCTACTGGGTGCTTCCTACTGGCCTGGAAGGGCCACTGTCAGAGACAGGATGCTGGACTCGATGGACCTTTGGTTTGACCCAGATGGCATTTCTTATGTTTTTGTTTTCTGTGTATGTGCATATCCTCCCTAGGCTAACAGCACTGGTGCTGCTCATGGAGATTCTCCTTTCACTCATGGTATCTGCTGACGTTGGCATTTGGTGGGACAAGTGTCCTCATGGCACCATCTGTCGGGGAAGGATATGGAGTCAGCTGAGGATAAGGGTTCAGATCTCGCTTCCTCCACTGAAACTCCTGGAGATCTTGGACAAGTCAGTGTACTTTCCACTGTCTCAGATACTTATTTAGATTGTAAACTCTCTTGGGAAGGAACTTAGTATACTATACTATACTCTAATCTGACATGAGCATCTTCTGTAAAGATGGGCTAAAAGTCTACAAAAAAATTATGTCCAGATAGTTTTGTGTTCAGTTAATGTGATCTATATAGTCTTGGTAGAGTTTGTGTCAAGGAAAGGGCTGCACGGTTTTGCACTGTTTCATTGTTGGCCAGGAGGGGGCTCTCCGCATCCCAACCTATGCTCTGGAAAGCACAGCAATGCACATCAATGGAAGCTGGGGGTCTGGTAGATTGCAAGACTAATAAGTGTAAGGGGGGAAAAGGGAAAAGGACTGGACTGACACACAAGTCAGACCAGACCAGGGAGATAGCAAAGAGTGCTGGATTCAGCCTTTTACTTGTTTATAAATTTGATTTAATTAGTCGCTAACCAAATACTGCTCTTTGTGACATACACTACATTCTTCTCCAGTAAAATTTCAATGGGTGTCAGCTAGCAATTATAACATGGGTTCCCAAATCTGTCCTGGGGTGCCCATAGCCAGTGGGGTTTTCAGGACACCCGCAATGAATATGCATGAAACCAATTTCTATATACTGGGTTCCACTGTCTCTGACTTATTTCATGCATATTCATTATGGATGGATATCCTGAAAACCCCACTGGCTGTGGGCTCCGCAGGATATGGTCTGAAAAGCCCTGAATTATAATACTGTTTACTTACCTAGGGCTGGAGTTAGGGGGTGGCAAACACAATTGCCCTAGGCTCCCTTGCCACAGATGGCCCCAAGTCTTCCTCAAGCTGAAGTAGGGTTGCCAATTGGCTCCAAATGTGCCCAACAGGTATGATCCAGTCCTGGGTTTACGCCACTGCATGCAGGGACATGTAGTCTTGTTGTTATTACAGAGTGCAATGGAGAAATCAGAACTACATGTCCCTGCATGCAATGTGGTAAACCCAGGACTGGATCAAGCCTGTCAGGCGCATTTGGAGCCAGTTGGCAACCCTAAGCTGAAGGAGGTAGGTGGACTTTGGGGCCTCTTCACCAGTTTTTGCCCTGAGCCCCTACATGTCTAACACATGACTTTTGCCCAAACTGCTTTGCAGACCTGCTGAGCTGTGTCCCTGCACACACCTCATGTCAACTCTGTTACATGCCAGCTGACCTCAGCACAGACACGGTCTGCAATTTTTCTGTCTAGAGCTGCGTATTTATTAATTGGAGAAATATAGAAGGAAAGCCTGTTGGTGACTGGGGCTGGGAAAGTCGGGTAAATCTTGATAAGCCCTGACACTATTTACAGGAGCAGCACTGGAATTCTCTCCTTTGTATGTAAGCTTTCAAGACCATCAGCTGTACATGAAGAGACCTGTGTGGCTGCTGGTCCCACTATGTTCTCTCTGCTTCCTGTGTGTGCCAGGTGACATAGCTAAAGCCACACTAACAAGTAATCTATTTAGGATTAGTTGCTGGGGGTCTTTTGAGAAATAAGTTGGAGAGTCTTACTGACAGATCTTTTCCAGCTGGGTATGCTCTGTGAATCCCAACTGATGATATGTGCTACAGAGGCAAATTGGAAAGACACTGGATTTATTTACTTATTTAACTAGGCTTCTATACTGCTTTTCTACCAGTTGAAGTGCTGTACATTCAGGTACTGTATATATATTCTTCCCTTGTTCCCAAAAGGCTCACAATCTGGTTTTGTACCTGAGGCAAGGGAGGGTAAAGTGACTTGCCCAAGTCCCAAGGTTGCTGCCCTCTAGTGGGATTCAAGCCCATTAGGCCACTCCTCCCTCCTGAGAATCGGGAGGAAAGAACAGGATAGGACGGTGCCATGTGTTCATTTAACGACTCTACTGGCAATCTCATTTCCAATTAAGAGACTCTCAGAACCGTGTTTGTGTAGGTGTGTGAGAGTTTTAGTTTTGGACTATCAGAGGGTGCTGCAGGGCAGGAATGAGGTATATTGTAAGAGCAGCGCTGTATGTTTAGGTGTCTTAATACTAGCACAGCAGAGTGGTGTTGCAGGGCGGGAATGAGGTGCACTGACAGAGCTTTGTGTTTGTCTCCGCACAGGAATAACAGATGAAGGGGCAGGGTGGGAATGAGGTGCACAGGCAGAGCTGGGGGCATAGAAGTGTTAGTACTGGAATGGTTTCAGGTTGCACCTCTGCTATGACCTTGGATCCTGAAAGCTCCTCAGACAAAACGCCCCATCCAGGGATAGGCTGTACTACAGGGCTCTAATGTTTTTGATGCTGCAAAATGTTTATTGGGTTGAGAAGAAAATAGGGAATGGGAAACTTATGTAAACTGCTCTATGAAGAGATAAAAGGAAAAGGAAATGTATAAGAGTGAGACAGGGAGATTACCGAATGAGCCCACAAAGTCCATCTAAGAGGAGCAGCAGGAGCCAAGCAAGACAAATCTATCCCAGCCTTAGCAAAGAGACGATCAAATGAAGGTGCCGTGATTGTCTGCAGAGAACCAGAGAGAGGGGGTGAACCCAATGTGCTAGCCCGAGGACTACTACTGCCCACACAACTCCTTAAAAGAGCAAAACAGGGAACAGAAACAGCTGTACGTGTGATGTCTGCCGCATGCAGAAGTCTATAATTAATGAATGGAGTGGAGCGGGTAAACGTAGATCGATTGTTTACGTTATCAGAATATAGAAAGACTAGGGGACATGCAATGAAGCTACAGGGTAAACTATTTAAGACTAATAAAAGAAAATATTTTTTCACTCAACATGTAATCAAACTCTGGAATTTGTTACTGGAGGATGTGGTAAAGGCTGTTAGTGTAGCTGGGTTTAAAAAAGGTTTGGACAAGTTCCTGGAGGAAAGGTCCATAAGCCATTATTAAGAAGGGACCCAGGATATCAATGCTTGACCCAGTACAAGCATTGTGGAACCTGTGTCCCTTGGGGAAACTGCTAGGTATGTATGACCTAGATTGGCCACTGTTGGAAACAGGATACTGGGCTTGATGCATATCCAGTATGGCATATCTTATGTTCTTATGCCTTTTCAGTAGTGGTTCAGGGAAAGTTATGTTCAGGGACAGTATGTATTTTCCTCTCTCAGGAGGCTTACAGTCTAAAGCTTGTACCTGAGGCAATGGAAGGTGAAGTGACTCACCCAAGGTCACAAGGAGCATCACTTGGATTTGAACACTGACTTCCCAGGTTCTCAGCCCACTGCTCCCCCACCCCCCTTAGCTTGCAGGAAATGCCTCTGCATCCCCCAAGTGGGTAATGTTTCTACAATGAGTAAATCAAGGCTGGCAAACCCTCAGCTTCAAGGAACCTGATTACAAACAGAGGAATAAGGAAGTAATTTCAGAGAAGAGGCTTTAAAACACCACAAACTAATTAAATTAAAAATCCCACCATAAACTAAATAAACAAAAAATTGAGCATAGAAGCCAATAGGAAGCCAAGGCAGTAAGGGGGAAGGGGTGTGCCTGAGGAAGGGAGGGTCTTCTGTCCACTCTCAAAGGCTCTTCTTTGATGCCAGGGCCTGGATTAGGAAGGGTCATTTTTCACTCTGTTACAGTGGGCAAACTAACCAATATTGTGATTTGGGAGCTGATTTGTTTTTTTACTCAGATCCCAAGAACTGTGTCTGACCAATATTGTTCAGATATGAAGTGTTAAATCACAATACTTTCTACCCACTTCTGCTTTAAAGAGATCTTCTATAGAGCTGCCAAGATATCCAGTTCCAGAAGGGAGATACAGGCCAATCCGGGATTTCTGACCTCCCCACATTGGTGCACTATGGGACCTGCAGCACTAATCTCAATGAGATACAAATACCACACTGCATTGGGATGTAAGGTGAAATGCCTTCCTCCTAGAATTGGCTAACTTGGTAGCTCTGCCTTTCCGCTCTCTAATCTATGCAGAGTTACCCAGTTCCTAGAGTGAGATTTTTAAGCCAGTCCCGGATTTCTGACAATCTTATTATGACGCATTATAGGATCTGCAGCACTGATTCCAGTGGGTAAAATCAGGAACTACAAATACCATACGGCATTACAATCCAAATTTAAAACCAGAACTGGCCAAAAATATCTCACTCCTGGAACTGGGCAACATGTCATTTTTGTCTATGTCTGTTTAGGATCTACCGAGACCAAGTTACTAAGAGACCCAGCTTCTTCCTGGAGATTTTACAAGCGGACAAGCAGGGACTGTTAATCCCACAACACATTCAGATGACAGTTCAGACAGCAGTAGCTGACAGTCTAGGGTTGCCAACTCTTTGAAAGAGGATGTCCTGCCACCTGCTGCTGCTTGGGCTCCACCAATGCCCCTCCCTGCCCTGTCCCCCCCCCCCCCCCCATAACTGTGATGACTGCAGCAGTGCAGGCTTTAGTGCTTCAGGCCATATTGGGGGAGGGAGCATGCTCTACCATATGGGGTTAGGTTCAAACATACATTTTATATCCACAGAACTCCCAATCCCTCCCCCAACGATGGATGCAGAGCGGAGCTAAGAGGTTTCTCCATAAAACTTACCATACAAAACAAAATCTCTGATTCTAATGTAACAGCAGCATAAACCCTCTCAGTACCAGGCATATTGTGAAGCAATGAAAAACTTTACAAGAGTCATGCAGGACCTAGAGCAAATGTACCATGCCAGCGTTAACATCCAAAACTCACGCAACAAGGACCTACCCAGGTAAAGGCAGCACCATAGATTCACCTATTGGGAAAAACTGAACAAACCAGATTACCATAGATTGTTACATAGAAAATTCATGCCAACAGAATACCTGGTCTTAGCCCTACACTCAAAACACAGAAAAACCCACAGCAAGTACAAAATAAGTGACTACAAACTGAGAAAAGACATACAGGGGGTTATTGCGAACTGTGAATAGCAGGGGTGGATGTCCAGTTTGGAGTCCAACCCTGCTAGTTGCAGGGAGCGAATGGCGAACACCAGGTTCCCTGCATGTACATCAGTGTTGTGCGGGGAGCTCTGGACAGGGGCGGGAGGGGGAGGGCCGGAGGAAGAGCGAGGGTGGGAT
Source organism: Ichthyophis bannanicus (assembly GCA_033557465.1). Classification (NCBI taxonomy): domain Eukaryota; kingdom Metazoa; phylum Chordata; class Amphibia; order Gymnophiona; family Ichthyophiidae; genus Ichthyophis; species Ichthyophis bannanicus. Next base: position 759,503,676 of record CM066033.1, read on the forward strand.
GGAGGCGGGACCCTGACCCCGGATGTATAGGGCCGATTGTTGTCGTGGCCCTTACATCTGGTGTTGCCTTCTTAGATGGGGGACCTATTCCACGTTGGAGGTGGAATAAGTCCCCCCGATGTTGGAGGACAGCGCGACAGGACTGGCTCAGGCAAGGTGAGCGGTGCAGGGAGAGCCCTGCCGCCCTATCCCAGCCTTGATAGACCCAACTGGGGGTCGGGCAGCAGGGGATGGGTGGCTGACCTTGCTTCCGGCCGATCGGGGCTCCTGCATGATGTCCCGGTGCCATGGCGATGGGATGCCACAGCATCGAGGCTCCATGCAGGAGCTCTGGGTAGGTTGCATGGGGAGCAGGCCAGACGTGCAGCAGCTCAGAATCGGGGCATGTCCTGCATGTCCAGGCCTGTTGCACCTGATTCTGATCCTGCAGGAATGTAGCTCCAGCAAGTTCAGAATAGGGTGTCAGTTCAGCCCATCCAGATTTTGGACATCCAGACGGGCCGGATGTGCCCGGATGGTAATGGAGCACACAGTACATAGACAGACCTTAAGCTGAATCCCAAGAGGAGGGAAGCCAGCATATAATACAATACCAAAGAAATAGAAATTGAAAGAGATACATTTCCGCCATACTGTGCAAAATATAAAGGCAGCAAATGTCAGGCCCAGCCCGAACGAACCTGCTAGCGGGTTTTGGGTTCCTCTCCCAGATTTCTGCCCTGGGTCCCAGCCATGTCTAATACCAGTCTGGCACATGTACATTCAAAAAGCTGACATATTCCAATCACTAAATAGAAAATACAGTTATTTTTTTCTACCTTTATTGTCTGGCCATTTTGTTTTTGTAATCAGTTATCTTTTCTTAACTCTGTTTTCAGGGTTTCTTGTCTATTTGCCATTTCTTTTTTTCTCTTCCTGCCTTCATTCCCCCCACCCCTGCATCCATCTCTAACATTTGATCTCTACCTTTCCATCTTTCTTTTAGTAATTTTCTGATTTTCTATCCAGATTTCATCCATCTTTCCTACTAACCACTCCTCAATTTCCCTCTTTTGCTGCATCTACCTACAGTTTTCCATCTCTTTCCTTTACCTCAGCCTTCCCATTCCCAGTCTCTCTCCTTCTCAAGCCACTTACTGTATTCCCCAGTCTTTCACTAACTCTCCTTTCTCCCCCTTCTCTTGCCCCCATGCCAACATCTCATCTCCCTTTCCCATCCAGCATCTACCCCCTCCCTATCTTGCATCGCCCCCTCCTTCCTATTCAGTGTCTTCCTATCTGCCCTGTGTACAGCATCTCCCTTCTGGGTCATTAGCCTGCCATACAAATATGAGATCTAGAAGAGAACACTTACAAAACACACTTGTGATCCCCCCTATATTTAGAAAGACCAAACAATCTACAAGCAACCGTGCCTTTTCCATTGCGGCACCATCATTATGGAATGCCCTCCCAGCCTTCCTATGCGCCATTAAAGACCTGAGCACAATTAGGAAGGTGCTAAAAACCCTCCTCTTCACTCAGCACTATGGAGACAATATAAGAGACACCATTTCCCCCATCGAACCATCCCAAAATCAACCCTCCTCATAACTTCCATCCAATGTGTTATGAAGTCAAAGTACCTCACCCATTGTAAATAGTTCATGTTCACAATTGTATGCGTATAGTTAAGATATTTGTTGAATTTACTGACTGTTAAAACCTTCTTCTATGTAATACTGTTGTTCAACTGTAAACCGCCCTTGGTCTCAGGATTGGGCAGTATAAAAGAAACACCAAATAAATATAATAAAATACTGGGTCAAACCAAAGGTCCATCAGGTCCAGGGTGCTGTTTCCAACAGTAGTCAATCCAGGTCACAAGTACCTGACAAGTCCCAAAAATAGCCAGTTCCATGCTACATATCTCCAGGCTTAAGCAGTGGTTTTCTCTTGGAGAACCTTCAAAATGGTTTATGGACTTTTCCTCCAGGAATTTGTGCAAACCTTTTTTAAACCCAGCTACTCTACCTACTTTGACCACATGCGCTTGGCAAATGAGTTCCAAAGGTTAATTATAAATTGTGAGAAAAATATTTTTTCCCATCTGTATTAAAATACTACTGTATAGCTTCATGGCATGTCCCCTAGTCCTTATATTTTTTGAAAGAGTAAACAATTGATTTGTGTCTACCCATTTCATTCCATTCCAAGGGAGCAATACAGTATAGGAGGTGAAGTACTTTTGTCCACTAAAGAAGAGCGGGACCTAGGCGTGGTTGTGTCTGATGATCTTAAAGTAGCTAAACAGGTAGAAAAGGCGACAGCAAAAGCTAGGATGCTTGGGTGCATACAGAGAGGAATGGCTAGCAGAAAAAAGGAGGTGATAATGCCTCTGTATAAGTCTTTGGTGCAACCTCATTTGGAGTATGGTGTGCAATTCTGGATGTGAACAGGATGGAGTCGGTGCAGAGGGTGGCTACTAAAATGATTAATGGGCTTCATTATAAAGCATATGAGGACAGACTTAAGGATCTTAATATGTACACCTTAGAGGAAAGGTGGGATAGAGGTGATATGATTGAGATGTTTAAATACCTCCGTGGCATAAATGTTCAGGGGGAGAGCCTCTTTCAATTGAAAGCAAGTTCTGCTACGAGGGGACATGGGATAAGGGTGAAGGGAGATAGATTCAGGAGTGATATGCGGAAATATTTCTTTACAGAAAGAGTAGTGGATCCGTGGAATAGTCTCCCAGTGGAGGTGGTAGAGATGAGGACAGTAACTGAATTCAAAAAAGCATGGGACCAACACAGAGGATCTCTAAAGGTAAAAAGTGGACTGTTGTAGTTGTTGATATGGAAGGACAGACTAGATAGGCCATGTGGTCTTTTTCTGTCATCATGTTTCTATGTTTCTATTCAGGATTTATAGATCTCTATGGTATCTCCTCTTAGCCAGCTGTTCTTCAAGCTGAAGAGCCCTAACCTCTTTAGCCTTTCCTCTTAGGAGAGTTCTTCCATCCCCTTCATCATTTTGGTCGTCTGCACCTTTTCTAATGCCGCTATATGTTTTTTGCGATGCAAAGACCAGAATTGCACAGAGAGGCATTATGATATCCTCTGTTTTATTCTCTATTTCTTTCCTAATGATTCTTAGCCTTCTGTTTGCTCTTTTGGCCTATTACCCTGTGTCCAGAAAGCACAGTTACTTACCTGTAACAGGTGATCTCTGGGAACAGCAGGAATTAGTCATTACATATGGGTACGTCGGTACCGACGGAGCCCGCGCGGGAAAGCTCCCCAGCTTTTCAGATTAAAAGCTTTTGGGGCCTCCCACTGCACATGCGCGCTGCCTTCCCGCCTTCCTGACCAGCTCTCGTCAGTTCGAGTTTAAAGCTGAGACAATAGAGAGAGAGGACAGGAAGATAGATAGATAGAGATACAACTCCTAGGGGAGGTGGGTGGGTTGTGATGACTAATTCCTGCTGTTCCCAGAGATCACCTGTTACAGGTAAGTAACTGTGCTATCTCCAGGAACAAGCAGGAATAAGTCATCACATATGGGGACTCCCTAGCTAAGATGCCTGGGAGATCCCCCTCCAAGGGTAAACCATCTTCGTATGGATCTCAGGCATCCATCCAGGGAAGGTGGGCAGGAGTTGTTTAAGTATGGAACAGGTGTTTGAGGACAGCCTGACCAAACAAGGCATCCCGGCGGGAGTCCTTGTCCAAGCAGTAATGGGCTGTGAAGGTATGAACCGAGGCCCAAGTGGCTGCTCGACAGATCTGATCTATGGACACAGAGTGAAGATGAGCCATAGAAGTGGCCATGGCTCTCACATTGTGAGCTGTGACATGGCCCTCCAGAGAAATGTTCTTACTCTGGTAAGCAAAAGAAATACACTGAGCGATCCAATTGGAAAGTGTACGCTTGGTGACTGGAAGTCCCAAATGAGAAGGATCAAAAGCCACGAAAAGTTGGGAAGACTTTCGATGTGGTTGAGTCCTGTTGAGGTAAAAGGCAAGAGCTCTTTTACAATCCAGAGTATGAAGGTTCCTCTCTGCACTGGATGCATGAGGAGCCGGGAAAAAGACAGGTAGATATACCTCTTGATTAAGATGAAAAGGCGAGACCACTTTGGGCATAAAGTGGGGATTCGTCCTAAGGACCACCTTATCATGATGAAACCTAGTATAAGGTGGATGAGCCACTAAAGCCTGCAGTTCACTGATGCGGCGAGCCGAAGTGACTGCAATAAGGAAAACAACCTTCCAGGAAAGAAATTTGAAGGAGGTAGAGTCCAAAGGCTCAAAAGGTGGCTTCATAAGCTGACCTAGAACTAGGTTCAAATCCCATGCTACCGGGGGAGGTCGGATGGGAGGTTTAGTTAGGGTCAGGCCTCTCATGAAACGTGCAACAAGAGGATGAGAGGAGACAGGTTGTCCATTTATAGGTTTTAAGGATGCTGCAATAGCACTCAAATGGACCCTTACTGAATTCGTCTTAAGGCCTGCATTTGAAAGATGCAGGAGATAGTCCAAGAGGGAATTCAAAGGAAGTGCTAGAGGGTCAAGACCCTGCTGAGCACACCAAATGGAAAAACGCTTCCATTTGAAAGCATAAGAACGCCTCGTGGAAGGTTTCCTAGAGGCATGAAGGATATCTTTCACAGGCTGAGAAAGATTAAAGTCTTGAAGACTTAGGCCTTCAGTAACCAAGCTCTGAGATGTAGGGATTTGGGGTTTGGGTGCCACAAAGTCCCCTTCTCCTGAGACAGGAGGTCTGGCGCAGCTCCCAGGTCCAGGGAGGATCCCTGGGAGAGATGCAGAAGTAGAGGGAACCACACCTGGCGTGGCCAGCGGGGAGCTATGAGGATCATAGTCCCGTGATCCCTCTGGAGCTTGAACAGAGTCTTGGATATTAGAGGAATGGGTGGAAAGGCATAGAGGAATTCCTGACCCCAATGCAGGAGGAAGGCATCGTGGGCCTGAGCTCCCTGACACTGAGTTCTGGAACAGAACCGGGGAAGTTTGGCATTCCACGGACTTGCAAAGAGGTCTATGTCCGGGGTCCCCCATTCCTGAAAGATTCTGCGTATCTGGTCCATATGTAGGGACCATTCGTGTGGAAGCAGAACTCGACTGAGTCTGTCCGCACGAGAGTTTTGAACTCCTGGAAGATACACTGCAAGAAGGTGAATTTGATGCTCTCTGGCGAAGGCCCATAATCTGAGAGCTTCGTTGCAAAGCGACAGAGAGCCTGTCCCTCCTTGTTTGTTTATATAGAACATGGCTACCTGATTGTCTGTCTGAACTAGGACAGTCAGGTTGACAAGGAGGGTATAGAAGACCTTGAGGGCAAGGTAAATTGCTCGCAGTTCCAGGAGGTTGATATGAAGGGTGGTCTCCTGTGGAGACCAAGTGCTCTGAGTGGAGAGGTTCTGAAGATGAGCTCCCCACCCTGTCTGGGAGGCATCTGTTGTGAGGGTTGCTTGGGGCAACAAAGGTTGGAAGGGGGCCCCCAACAACAGATTCTTGGTGGATGTCCACCATTGGAGGGACCAAAACAGATGGCTTGAGGTGAGTATTTGGTCGGAGAGCGCTCCAGATGCTTGAGTCCACTGGGTGGCCAAGGTCCATTGAGCTGCTCTCATATGCAGACGAGCGTAGGGCACCACATGTACCGTGGAGGCCATGTGGCCCAGAAGTCGCAGCATTTCCCGGGCTGTCAAATGACTGCTGGACTGAGCTTGGGAGGCCAAACTCAGCAGGCGTTGGGCCCTGAGCTGAGGCAGGTAGGCCCTCGCAGTGATGGTGTCTAACTGGGCCCCTATGAACTCGAGAGACTGAGTAGGGATTAGTTGAGACTTGGGAAGGTTTACTACCAGTCCCAGATACTGCAGAAGACGCCTTGTGCGGTCCAGGGAAATTTGGGCCTGGGACTGAGATGGAGCTCGGATGAGCCAGTCGTCCAGGTATGGGAATATGAAAATTCCCAGGCCTCTTAGAAAGGCAGCTACGACTGCCATGCATTTGGTGAACACTCTTGGAGCAGAGGCTAGACCGAAGGGGAGTACTCTGTACTGGAAATGTTGTCCCTGAAACAGAAATCGAAGGTATTTTCTGTGGGATGGGTGGATGAGTATGTGTGTATACGCATCCTTTAGGTCTAGAGAACAAAGCCAATCCGGACTCTGAAGGTATGGAAGGAGAATGCCCAGAGAAAGCATTTTGAATTTCTCCTTGAAAAGAAATTTGTTCAATTCTCTCAGATCTAGAATTGGTCTGAAGCCCTCTGTCTTCTTTGGTATTAGAAAATAAGGGGAGTAGAATCCCGTCCCCTGTTGAAGAAGAGGGACCTCCTCTATTGCCCCTTGGGCAAGGAGGGAGGAGACTTCCTGACCCAAGAGGGTCAGGAGAGATGGGGGAGAATTGAACTGCCTCACCATAGTATAAGGAGGAAGGTCGGAAAAATGGAGTTTGTAACCCTCTCTGATGATAAAGAGGGTCCATTGCTCTGATGTAATTTGCTCCCATCTGGGAGCAAAGTGAGCTAACCTTCCGGGTATGGTGAGGGGCTCTGGTTGTTCTAGAGCCAGAAAAGTTAAGTTCTCTAGGGGCAAGTCAAAACCCCTGAGGGGGTTGAGCCTGCTGAGGCGTAGCAGACGCCGCAGGCTTTGACCTTGCCTGTTTAGGTTGCTGACGTTGAGCAGCAAAACGAGGCTGAGAGGATTGTTGGCCAGTATTTGTGGAAAATCTGGACTTCTTGTAATAAGGCCTCTTAAAAGACTTCGTTTTGGCAGGAGTGGAGGTAGACTTAGAAAGTCTATCTAAGGTGGCATTTTCTGCGTCCATTTGAGTGGCCTTAATTTGCCACTCCTCACCAAATAAGTTCTCACCTGTACAGGGCAGATTCCGTAAGCCATCTAGGACCCAAGGTTCTAGATCAGAAGCCTGGAGCCAAGCAAGACGTCGGGCTGCTATAGCAATGCCCGAAGCCCTACCAGCACCCTCAAAGGAATCAAAAGCTGCCCTGTTGGAGAACTTTGAAATATCCAAAAGGTGTTTCACTAAGAAAATGAACTCCTCCCTTTTATCCTCAGGGATGAAGGGGGCAAAATGCCGAACCTTTAGAGCGATTTCACTGAGAAACATGCCCATGTAAAGACTATAGGAATTAATCCTGGCTATAAGCATAGTAGCCTGGAAAATTTTCCTGCCAAAAGAGTCTAGAGTCTTACATTCTCGCCCTGGAGGAGTAGAAGAGTGCCTTTTGGTACTCTTTATCTTCTTCATTGCAGACTTCACCACAATAGAATGGTGAGGCAACTGGGTTTTTTGGAAACCAGGAGAAGGGGGGACACGGTACATGGTGTCCAACCTGCGAGAAGAAGGAGACAATGTTAGAGGAGCCTCCCATAAGTCCATCAAGTGTTCTTGAAGGATTTCATGGATAGGCAGGGTGACTGCCTCTTTAGGAGACTTAGAGTATCCTAAAATATCCAGTTTCTTTGATCTGGGTTCCTTTTCAGAGGATGAAGTAATAGAAAGACCTTTAGCTATTTCTATGATGAAGTCCTGAAAGGACAAATCCTCTGGTGGAGACATTCTCCTTTTAGGAGAAGAAGGCTCCTCAGGAAGATCAAGGGAGAACTCATCAGAATCATCAGAGGAGTTAAAATCCTCTGAAGAAGCAGAGTATCCTCTATGTGCTTCCAACGCACGATACGCATACCGTTCGGTATCGACATCGGGAGTACCGGGTATGGGATCGGTACCGGGCAAAAGCCCGGATCCGGCATGCGGAACCGATCTGCGTTTGGAAGACGATGGCCTCGGTTCCGGTATGGAAGCCATTACCGGAACCGGACCCGGTACCGCTGGCCGCGGTACCGAGGGCGTAGCAGCATTAATAAAAGCCAGAATGGCCTGCTGCATGACTTGGACAGTATTGCCCATAGACGCCACTGCTGCCTGGATGTCGGTACCGGTATGGGCCGGTACCCCAGAGCAGCACAACAGGTGATCTGTCGAGGCCGCGCCATCGATGTCAACCTGTGACCCCATGATTGCTTTGGAGGCCGGAACCTCCCGCCGGGGTTTTTTGGCCTGGGCAGTATCCTCGAACTCAGAATTGAGAGCCTCTCGATCTTTAGAAAGAGATTTGCTTTTAGAGGATTTGCCCACTGGAGTTTTGGTTACCTCAGATCCATCCGGAGAGGAAGACCTGGATGATTGTGATGCTTCTGAAGGAAACAGCACATGGAACTTGTTGGCCCGGTTCTGCAATCCACGTTTCGACATCTGGGAGCAGGATGGGCAGTCCGGTATGGAATGGTCAGGTCCTAAACAATTAAGATACCATTCATGGGTGTCTGTAACAGGGGTGTCTGTAACAGGAATGACAGCACTGCACTTGGTACACTTTTTAAAAGCAGGAACTGGCTTCTCCATGAGGAGAATTTGTGTAGGCCTGAAGGCCTAACAAAGTACCAAGCTGTGCTGAAGAAAAGAAAAATATTTTTTTATTTTTTTTAAAAGAAAGAAAGAGAGACCGGCAGTACCGGTTTCAGAATGGGGAAGGCAGGTACGCGGTCTAAAGAAAACAATAAAATTAACAATTTCTTCAGCGGTGACAGGAACACGACCTGCTGGCTCCGCGGAAAAAAAGAAACTGACGAGAGCTGGTCAGGAAGGCGGGAAGGCAGCGCGCATGTGCAGTGGGAGGCCCCAAAAGCTTTTAATCTGAAAAGCTGGGGAGCTTTCCCGCGCGGGCTCCGTCGGTACCGACGTACCCATATGTGATGACTTATTCCTGCTTGTTCCTGGAGATTACTCCCTCTGTGTCCTTGTCCTTACCACTCTCTGTGTTAGCTTCTGCCATTGGTCCAGCACCTCCCCTCTGTCACTGTCCTTATCACTCTCTGTGTTAGCTTCTGCCATTGGTCCAGCACCTCCCCTCTGTCACTGTCCTTATCACTCTCTGTGTTAGCTTCTGCCATTGGTCCTGCATCATCCCCTCTGTCACTGTCCTTATCATTCTCTGTGTCAGCTTTTGCCTTTGGTTCAGCATCTCTCCTCTTTGTCCTTGCCCCTATCCTCGCCTCTTCTCCCTATGTCCAGCATCTCCCCCTTTGTATCAAGATGTCCCTATCCTCCCTCACCACACCATGTCCAGAATGTCTCTTCTGTGTACTTGTCTCTCCTTGGTTCAACAAGTCCTCTCTGTCTCCCTATACCCCTCTAGCATTTCCCCTCTGTGTCCCTGTCTCCCCTTAGTTCAGCTCTCCCCTTTGTGCCCCGTCCCTATCTTTCCCCCCTCTCCCCCTATGTTCAGCATGTTTCCTCCACATCCCTATCCTCTTCTGTATTCAGCATCGCTTTTTGTATCCCTGTCTTCCCTTGGTCGAGTATCAATCCTCTAGGTCCCTGTCCCTATCCTTCGCCCTCTCTAATACTACTACTACTGAGCATTTGTATAGCGCTACAAGTCGTACGCAGCGCTGCACAGACAAATAAGAGACAGTCCCTGCTCATCAGAGCTTACAATCTAGTCAAGACAAACACAGAAGGTGTAGGCAGGGATAAAACAAGGGAAGGAAAAAGGAGATCCGGAGAGTCAAGATCCAAAAGCAACAGCGAAGAGGTGAGTTTTCAGCCTGGATTTGAAGCAGGTTAGAGAAGGTGTCAGGCATACAGACACCAGTAGTTTGTTCCAGGCGTAAGGTGCAGCAAGGTGAAAGGAGCAAAGTCTTGAGTTGGCAGTAGAAGAGAAGGGCACAGATAGAAGCAGTTTGCTAGAAGAGCGGAGTTCCCAAGGGGGGATGTAAGGAGAGATAAGAGAAGAAAGGTAGTGAGGAGCCGCAGAGTGAATGCATTTATAGGTCAGCAGGAGAAGTTTGAACTGGATGTGGAAATGGATAGGGAGCCAATGAAGTGACTTGAGAAGAGGAGTAATATGGGCATGATGAGGCTGGCGGAAGATTAGCCAAGCAGCAGAGTTTTGAAGAGATTGAAGGGGAGAGAGATGATTCAAAGGGAGACCAGCAAGGAGTAGGTTACAGTAGTCAAGATGGGAGGTAATTAAGGAGTGGACAAGGTTTTAGTAGTGTGTTCAGAAAGGTAGGGGCGGATTTTGCTGATGTTATAGAGAAAGAAGCAGCGGGTCTTAGCTATCAGATGGATGTGTGTGGAAAAAGAGAGGAGTCAAAGACAACCCCCAGATTGCGGGCTGAGGAAACAGGAAGGAGTACAAAGTTATCCACAGAGACTGAGAAAGGAGGAAGAGGAGGGGAGGTTTTAGGGGGAAGGATGAGAAGTTCAGCCTTGGCCATGTTCAATTTCAAGCGGTGGTGAGACCTCCCATGTCTAGTATCACCCTTCTCGCTTTCTATTCCCCACCTTTCTTGGCAGTCTAATATCTCCCGTCCACCTCAACTCTACCAGGTCAAGCAGCTCCTTTTTCTGCCTGCGGGTGCAGCAGCGTGACCCTGAATACACAATATGCAGGAGTGATGCTAGCTCATAGTATAGAAGATGACATGGAGCTTTCCTTGAGGATTAAGGCCATGGCCATGCTGATGTGGCTCTGCAGGTCCCGTCTCCTATGATACAACCATCAACGTCAAAGGGACAAGATGCCATGGAGCTGCCTCAGCACTTGCATGAGCTCCAGGCAGACCCTGCACTTCCTCTCTGCTGTTACGAACATAAGAAATGCCATACTGGGTCAGACCAAAGTCCATCAAGTCTAGTATCCTGTTTCCAACAGTGGCCAATCTAGGTCAGCAGTACCTGTCAGATTCCCAAAAAGGTACACAGGTTCCACAATGCTTGTCCCAGGGCAAACTGGATTTCCTTGGTCCTCTTTAATAATGGTCTATGGACCTTTCCTCCAGGTACCAGCTACACTAATAGCTTTTACTACATCCTCTGGCAACGAATTATAGAGTTTGATTACGCATTGAATGAAAAAAATATGTTCTCTTATTAGTCTTAAGTGGGTTACCCTGCAGCTTCATTGTTTTATGTGCAAGTGCCTCTGCCGCAGATCCCTCGGAGACAGGTGACAGCAGAAGCGGTGGTGAAGCAGGTGGAGGGCAGAGGATGAAGTAATCAGCAGTGGGGGGAGGGAGGGGGCACTGCCTGGTTTTCTGTCAAGCTAGTCACTGGTCTCCCCCTTGGAAAACCGGCCAGGGTAACCCAATACCGGCCAGTTGGCAATGCTATGCTAATCTCCCTCCAGTAGACGGGTCACTTAGTAGTAGGATTTCTGTTTCACTCCAGGTCATCTGGAAAAAACGGATCCATTCCTAGTTTTTCCCTATTCAATGCATGAATTTGTAGGTCTCATTATTGTCATTACTTTCCCTAGAAAAATCACATCTATAAATTCTTTCAGTCACTGGAGCTAAGACAGAACTAGATTAGCTTGTTCCTTTTAAAGGCAATCACTGGAAATTCTGCCTGGCAGCTGTGTTTAAAGCAGAAGTGGGTTACTGAGGGGCGTTTAGAAGGATCTTTTTGTGGGGCAGTGAAGATTGTTCCAGAGTTACAAATTTCATCTTTTAGTGGTGAAGCTCCAGAGCTGAGTGTTCCTTGAAGGAGTGGTTCTTGGGACACACCCGTCAGTTGCATAAGAAAGATTGGAAGGCAGTGCCTCTATTCTGTGTAAATTATCTCAGTGGATATCCTGAAAACCAGACGGACTAGAAGCCTTGGGAAGTGCCTTTCTGGAGAGTCCTTAAAGTTCATTCTGATTGTTTTGTAGTTCCCATCCTCTGTCTATTCAGTTTGCAAAATGAAATGCATGCCTTCAAGTCAATGCTGACTCCTGGCAACCCAGCAGCACCTGGGCTTTCTTGGCAGTGTGACCAGAAGTAGATTACCACGCCTTTCTTCCAAGGCAATGGAGAGTTAAGTGACTTGTCCAAGGCCACAAGAAGCATTAGTAGGAATCAAACCCTGATCTCTTAGTTAGCAAGCTACTGCTTTGGCCATTAGGCTACTCCTCCACTCCCATGCCTGTTCAGTTTACTGGTTAAAATCTCTTTGTCATGCATACAGTTGCTGCAGAGAGAAAGTGGAATATGAATTACAGGATGTATTTTCCATTATCATAGGATGCGGTGATCCTTATCTGATGCCAGCTTATGGAAGTGGTATTCACTTTCAGTCCTGGAGAGCCTTCATGGGGGCAAGTTTTCAGCAGGTCCCTCATGAATATTCATGAGAGGTTTGCATACAATGGAGGTAGTAGGTATACAAATTTATCATGCATATTTATTAGGGATATCCTGAAAACCTGACCTGTAAGCAGCCCTCCAGGACAGGGAGTGAATACCAAGGGGTTATGGTAGGATGTTATCAAGAACAAACAAGCTGAAAAGTGCACATTTAACAGTCTGACAAAAGGGCGTGTTTCTCCTTCCTCCATTTGCAAACACATGCATGTATGTGTGTGTGTGTTGGGGGGGGGGGGGGGTAATGTAATGCATATGTTTGTGTCTATCTTGAGAGTGAGTAGTCAGAGGTGTATGGTGATGGTGGTCTGTGTCTGTCAGTGTGTGGTGAGGGGTGGTGTTTGCAATGCATGTGTGGTGCAGTGGTGGGGTATATGCATGTGTGTGGTGTGCGGTGTGTGAGTGGAGAGAGTGTATTTGTGTGTGTCTGGTGTGTGAGTGGAGAGAGTGTGAGTATTTGTGTGTGTCTGGTGTGCGGTGTGTGAGTGGAGAGAGTGTGAGTATTTGTGTGTGTCTGGTGTGTGGTGTGTGAGTGGAGAGAGTGTATTTGTGTGTGTCTGGTGTGTGGTGTGTGAGTGGAGAGAGTGTGAGTATTTGTGTGTGTCTGGTGTGCGGTGTGTGAGTGGAGAGAGTGTGAGTATTTGTGTGTGTCTGGTGTGCGGTGTGTGAGTGGAGAGAGTGTGTGTGTTTGAGTGTGTGTGGTGTGTGGTGTGTGAGTTGAGAGAGTGTGTGTGTTTGTGTGTGTGTGGTGTGCGGTGTGTGAGTGGAGAGAGTGTGTGTGTTTGAGTGTGTGTGGTGTGCGGTGTGTGAGTGGAGAGAGTGTGAGTATTTGTGTGTGTCTGGTGTGCGGTGTGTGAGTGGAGAGAGTGTGTGTGTTTGAGGGTGTGTGGTGTGCGGTGTGTGAGTGGAGAGAGTGTGTGTGTTTGAGGGTGTGTGGTGTGCTGTGGTACAGGATGGGTTCTGTGCTTGGGGGATGTAGCTCTAGGCATAGACATTCTGGCTCCTTGCTCCCATGTGCTCTTCTCTTCAATCTTCCTCTTTCCCCTCCTCACTCCAGTACCTCTCCTGCAGCCCCTTTCCCTTGCACTCTCACCACCCTCCCCCTCCTTCTCAGACCTCCCATCACAAGCATCTATCCCTCCTCTTTCTTGCTCGTCGCTTCTTTTCTTTAAGCTGCCCCCCCTCCCTCCAGCTCTTCCCTCACCTTTTAACCTTGGTGCTGCGGTGGCCTTTCTCCTTCTGCTGGTGAAAGATGGGGTTCCTGTTGGCATAGTCTCATCTTCTGGCTGTGGTCATTTCCTGCTTCATTGCTGGGAGAAGATAGGGTCCCCACCAGAAGACTTCCCTCTTCCTGTCCGCAGTCGCAGCCTCTCTCTTTTCCCTAATAGGCACTATTGCTTGGACGAGACACACCTAAGAACACATGCTATACTCTGAATTCCATTTTCTCTCTCCGTAAGTGAAGTTAGGTAATGATTGAGTGATTTCAGCTTCAGTCTGCAATCTTTTCCTATCATAGGCCTAGTTTTAAGCTTTAAAAATTTCCAGCATAGAATTTGCCTTGTGAGTTTACCCTCTTTCTCTAAACCGTTGAGTCCCCAGACACAGGTTAATTTATTGCTATGCAAATGATCTTGGTATGGTCAGAGCTACTAAAAGAGATTCAATCTATTCTGTCCTTCTTGCGCTTTTGCAAAACTTAAAATCCTGGTTGTTCAATAATTAATAATTCTGTGTTTTTATAAACTTTTTCATTTTTTTTCTTTGTTAACAGCATTGAACCACTGGGTCTGGGAGTGTTGCGTATATACGTATGTGTTAGATTAGATTAGATGCAAATGATCTTGTCTGAAAACGAAATACAGCCAAACTGTTACCATAAGCTCTTCCTGGAAGCCTGGTTTTCCAGTATATTTCAAAGGAGCAAAATGCTTGGCTGTAATGACAACAGGCCAGGCAGCAGTGACTATTTAGATGAATGATGGAACATGGGAGAGAGATCTGGGGGTATCCTAGTTTCAGAAAACTTGTCCAGGCTGCAGAAAAGTCCTGATCCTAGAATGTTCATTCCAGACCTTCCCAGGCAAATATTTTGTGGCTACCTGACTTTTCTTGTAAAGTATTGTGTACAGTGATGGCATTACATAAATATTAATAGAAAAGGTCAAATTGTTGGCCCTTTCATCTCAGGTGATACTGTAATTATCTTTGGGAATAGAATTGATCCTTGCCACTTTTCTCAGTTACTCCAAGGATTACCTTATAAAGGGAGTTATTTTAGAAGCTTTATTCACAATTTACAGACATATAATCAGATGTATAACCTGCAAATCACATCCACGTATATATGGCCATTTGTAAAAGAGTCCACTTCACACGTGAATGTCCTTGGCACCTGCAAGTTTTTAGTGGGTGTGTCAGGGGCGTGGCCTTGGTGGGACAAAAGTCTAAATTTCACATAGGGAATGCACGTATAAGCCCAAAATTCTCCATGTCTGGATTTACACCAATTCACAGGCACATGAAGGTTTTTAAAAAGCGAGTATTTCAATCATCCCTTTACAGAAGGGATTAATGGGATTATCCTCCTTAATGCCCCCTACCTTATTTCCCCCTTCAAAGTGAATTGAGTTACTCCGCTGTAATTAATTAGCTGCATTTATGCATCAAAGTTTGTGAAATGGCTCGCATGTGAGTATAAATGTTGCCATTTACCCATACAAGTTGTGAATTGCCGGCACTTACATGTGTAAGTTGCAGGATTCCCTCCGTTGATATTTTCCATGTGTAAATTTGCAAAATGACTTCTCCCACTGCGCATAGTTATAAATCCATATGTGACTCTGCACTCCCTTCAATGCATTTTAGAAATGGTTCCACATTTAGCAGAGCCAGTTCTAAAATACCGTTGGACTGGAGTACATCCAAACGTCAATGTCTCAATTCCTATCTCCACGTACTATCTAAAATGTGCCTTTTCACATGTTTATATTTATGTTCTTTCTTTTTGCTGTCTTCTAGGAGGAAACAAGATATGGTTCCAGCCCACTGGCTATGCTGACAGCAGCCTGCAACAAGTTTGGAGGTTCAAGCCCCATCCGAGATTCAGCAACTCCTGGGAAAACTGGGAACAATTCTGTGAAGAAATTGTATAACCTCAACTCTGACCTGTCCATAGCCAAAAGCAGAAGCTCTGACATCATGGGGGACTCCTACACTGCTACCTACCCCAGTGGGAGCGGCTTAATGTCACCCTCTGCTAGCCCCCAAGCTTCCACCACCTATAGCACCGACTACAATCCATTCTCCCATTCCTTCCAAACATCCTCTGCTTCTCAAGATCCATCCCTCTTAGTGTCCAAGGGGCACCCCTCAACAGACTGTCTGCCCAATGTTTACACTTCCTTAGACATGGCACATCCTTATGGATCCTGGTATAAAGCTGGCATTCACCCTGGCATTTCCACCAGTTCTACAAATGCCACAGCCTCTTGGTGGGACATGCATTCCAATACCAACTGGCTGAGTGCCCAACCCCAGTCAGATGGCCTGCAG
Source organism: Ichthyophis bannanicus (assembly GCA_033557465.1). Taxonomy (NCBI): domain Eukaryota; kingdom Metazoa; phylum Chordata; class Amphibia; order Gymnophiona; family Ichthyophiidae; genus Ichthyophis; species Ichthyophis bannanicus. Next base: position 759,519,457 of record CM066033.1, read on the forward strand.
CCCTCTCTCCAATCCATGCCATCACAGAGTCCCATCAATGCTCAGCTTCCCAGCTATGGTTCTGATTTTACCACTTTGAACCCTGCCCCCTACCCAGCTGTTGGGATCACTTCCTCATCTCACCTCCTCCCCTCTGGCCAACACATGTTGTCCCAAGACATGTATAAGCCCAAGCCAGTGGCCAACAATTCACTGATGGATGGCTCTATTGGACTTAAATCTCCCCGAGGGGGATCTTACAGCAGTACAACAGGCAGGTCATCTTGTGACTGCCCCAACTGCCAGGAACTAGAGCGGCTGGGGACATCAGCGGCCAGCCTGAGAAAGAAACCCATCCACAGTTGCCATATCCCTGGCTGTGGGAAGGTCTATGGCAAAGCATCCCACTTGAAAGCACACTTGAGATGGCACACGGGAGAAAGACCATTTGTCTGCAACTGGCTGTTCTGTGGCAAGAGGTTCACTAGGTCAGATGAGCTAGAGAGGCATGTCCGAACCCACACCAGGGAGAAAAAGTTCACCTGCCTCCTCTGTAATAAGCGCTTTACCAGGAGTGACCACCTCAGCAAACACCAGAAAACGCATACTGAGGCTGGTGGCATCAAAACCACCGAAGGAGAGTCTGAGAGGGATGAAGTGGCCGCCGCAGCAACTTCTCCCTCCAATGGCATACAAGATAGCTTGGCCAACGGAGAGGAAAAGGCCAGCATGAGCCCTGAGCAAAGTAGTTTACTGGAGATCTAGCTGCAAGAAGAAGCACCCAGTTGCCTGCAGGATCTCCAGTGATGGGAAAGTCATCTCTTCTCTCCAGAAAGTTGCATGTGGTCTTGGCTCCTCTCCTAGGAAGACCCCGGCCTTGATTTACAGTGACAGAAGCTTGAATTCCATTTTTATAGGGGTCATCTTGTCCAGAGACTGGCAAACTCTATATGCCCCTCAAGAGGTTTTGTGCACAGACATGCCCATTCCAGTTACAGGAGATCAGCCCTTCCTACCCCATCGCACACCTTCTATCCTTCAGACACACAGGGATCTTCTAGGGGCAAGTGCACCTCTTTCTGCTCCTTAAACCCCCATCTATCTCTGTGACGTTTATGCAAATTGCTTTCGACAGGAGGGGATAGGGCAGTGAGGATTTAACTTTAAGCAGCTGAAAAAAACATATATTCAGCCACATGGTGTTTCATAAAGAAAGATGTGAAAGACATCTTATACTACAGGGAAAAAATATTATAAGGGAAAGGGGAAAATCTGACATGCACGGTGATGCTGATGCGTATTAGAAAATTTGTTAACAAAGGATGACCAGGGCTAATATTTTGTAGATCAACTTTTCTCTTCTACCACCAATGAAGAGGGCAGGGGAATGATGAGCTCACAAGAAGGGACACTAGTTCCTAGACCAGCTGGGCGGGGTAGGATGACCTCTCCCTGCATCACTGGACACTTCCCAAAAGAGGGAGGACTAAGCAGGGACAAACTTTGGTTTCTGTCATTTTATTTAAGCTATAAATTCTTATTAATTCTATTTATGGTTTTAAGTTATGTGACCACAAATGAACGGGATCTCCACTCAGCAAAAAAGGACTCATGGCTGAGGCTGAAGTAGCTACAAAGAGGCTGAAAGCAACTGAATAAGGCAGAATCTCTTCTATGTTTTTAATGTTTTGGGTTGTGAAACTCAGTTTGGTATTTATGGACTGTTCACAAACTATTATCAAATGCAGGGTGGGGGGTGGTGTGAATGTGGAAGGTGGTTGAGAGGAAAGCGATGTGTTGTAGGTTCAGCGAGAACCGTCTGTTTTCACCTGCAGATATTTTAATTTAATAATTTTAAATATAATTTGTTCTTTGGTTTATTTTATTTTATGTTTTACTTTGAAGGTGTCTTGTAGTTTAGCGACTTTGCTGAAAATAATGTCTTCCAACTGCCAAGAAGTTTGGAGGAAAAGAATTTTGTTTAAGATGATGCACTTCCTTTTCTTTCTTATCTGCAGGAAATACTTCCAGGTCACTGATCTGTTGACACAAAGAGCGCAAGCTGGGGGAAGGGTGGTAGTGACCGAGGGGGCCTTTAGCTCACCCCATACCAAGTCCAAGTCAAATTTTGCTAACAGTTTGAGTGAGGAGGCAGCAAATTCAGAGTCCTGTTCCTGAAAATGTGTCCAATGTGTCAGCTAATATTTCAGGAGGAGAAAAAAAAAGCGCTTGTGTGTAGGAAACAAAAATTCAGTTCGAAAATGCAATACTCGTACAATCTTAGGGCTAGATTTACTAAAACAAACTGCCGCGTTAACATGCACTAAAGCTATTAATATACAGTATTATTTAATAGTAATACACCATTTATAACCCTCCCCCCCAAAAATGTGCAAAAATGCTTTTTGTCAGACCACTTTTCTACAACTAGATCACCTAGACTGTTAGATATAGAGGTCCGTTTAATGCTTTAATGATAACATTTTTATAGTATTATGATAGTCTATAGATATGAAATCTTCAAAACATTCAGAGGCATGTTTACTAAGATGGGCTAATGGTTAGCATGAGCTATCTGTAACTACTGTAGGGCCCATGTTATCCAATGGCCTGTGCTAAGCATTAGCCCAGTTTAGTAAACATGCCCCTCAATCAATCATCTGGAGAAATTTACGTGGCATTTCTTTAAACACATAAAAATAATCATTGCAGATACAATGGCCCTCATTCTATAACGCAGGTTGCTGGGACGTATGTCCCACTGGGACATGAGGTTCCGCAATCCGCCTAAACCCTATTCCCCCACAGGCTCTCCCTATATATCCTGTGCTTCGAGACGGGGAGAGCTAGTAGGGGGCTAGAGGGGGTGGGATCGGGGATGGAGCGGGGACGTGCTGCCGGGCCTGCTGGGCCATACTGCTTATACCACCTCAGAGGTGGTACAAGAAGGGTTTTTTTTGGCGAATCAGGGCACAGCAGCCATCACCGGGGCCAGGGCCGGGTGCGGGGGTCCCTGCCACCCGATCCAGGCAACAGGAGGCCAGCCATGGGTCAGGCGGGGGGATCTTAGAGTCCTCAGCAGAATCGGGTTCCATGTTGTCTTTCAAACCCAATTATAAAACATACGGTTCTGCTTCAGGGCAAAATTTGCACTTATTCGAATATCCACGCTCCATTGTTGGTCAAGAAATTTCTGATAAAATTGCCACAAATGCCGACAAGTAATGGCTGTTCAAACCACTGAGCATGGCACTAAGGTTGGCAGCCCTGCATCTTATGTCACATGTTGAAGCAAAGTCAGAAGGATGGAGCAGCTGATGGCTTCAGGTGCATAGGAACGCCATTCATATCAATGGCAGCGAATCAATTTCAAGATCTTATGTAATTGGGTTTGAAACACAACGTTGTGTTGGTAGCTTTTATTTTAGTGTGTTTATACAAATACAATGTAAATTCCTCCAGATGATTGATTGAATGTTTTGAAGACTTCATATCTATAGTGTATCATAGTAATATATACATTTTGTTGTTAAAAAATTAAATGGACCTCTATATCTGACGGTTAAGGTGATCTAGTTGGAGAAAAGTAGTCCGACAAAAAATATTCTTGCACATTTTTTTTTGGGGGGGGGGGGGCGGTTTATAAATGGTGTATTGGATTTAACAGATAACCCTTTGTTCAGTTAATAGGTCCCAAGGTATAAAATGAGACCTGCACTAAATAATGCACAGTGATGTGCATTAGTACAAACTAATATGGCTGCACCTTTTAGTAAATCCAGCCCTCGGTATTTAAATAGTTTATTGATTTTAGGTCATTAAATATGATAGCAACATAAATAGAAAACCTCCATAACAGCAATAACAATACACATAGGGCCTGATTTGTGTCTTCTCCATCCACGTCTAACTTCCCTGCCGGTTGTGCAGGGAAGTTAGATGGGGGCGGGGAAGGGGCTGCTTGGGGGCGGAGTCTGGGCAGTCACCAGCCCCGGATGTACAGGGCCGTTTCTAATGCGACATGTGTGGGGAAGTTATTCCACCTCCAAGGTGGAATAACTTCTCTGGACATTTTTTTTTAGTACTGCCGGGACACAGATGGGACAGGGGGACTGGAGGACGTTCCCCACAGCCCCATCCTGGCCTTAGGAGGCCAGATCAGGGGTCGGGCTGCGGGAAATAAACACTTATCTGGAGGCCGGCATTGCGGCTTTTAAATGGAGCCTCAGTGCCATGGCAACCAGACAGCATGGCTCTGTGGCTCAATTTAAAAGCCCTGACTGAGTTAGTCGGCAGGTCATGTACGTGCAGACCGGACTGAATCGCAATCCCAGCCTGCACGTACATGACCGATCGCGATTCTGATCCCGCGGGGCTAGACGTTCAGACCGGATATACAGAGGCGATCTACGTCCGGACCGGAATGAGCCCCATAGGGGGTATGTCTACTAGGAGCATTAGCTGTCCTTGCAGCACTAACATGGGATAATTGCACCACAATGACAGTTAACGTGGGAGACATGCAGCTGCCACAGGTAACATTTTGCAATAGCTCCATGTTGCGCAGTAGCAGCAAGAATGGCTGGTTTGCGGCGGAGAGTTGGCGTGCCTGTACCATGTGATTACTGTGGGCGATACCTGCATGTTTTGCAGACATCACAGATGCATCTAACACTACCTCAGTGGGTGATGCGAGCTACATCAGCGATGCTATCTCACCACGATCCCCTACATTTTCATCACATTATCTATTGGGGACATGCTGGGTACGCCCCCATCAGATAATGAATGACTTTTTGCAGTTATGTGCGATAGTTGTCCTGCTATTTGCCCTAGATAACTGCAAAAGTCGATCATGCTTCAGTAAACCTACCCCATAGTTACATTTTTAGCATCACATGTTGATGTAACAAATTCCCATTAATCAATCTCTATTCTGTATTGATCTTAGAAGAGGAATATTCACAAATAACATGTACAGGATTCCGCCATACCTTATGAATAGATTCACAACTTTTTATGAATGTTAAGAATTCATTTAATTGCAAGCACTAGAAGCCAAATTTTCAGTACAGCATCACAATCTTTCAAAGACTGTGAGCATCTTGTGAACTGGAAGGCAGGGTTTTGTGGGAGTACGTGCGCTTCTGGGAAAATTACATACATTTTTCAAGAACCTCCTTCCACCCATGCTGCCGGTTTCTCAAAAAGTAATATCAGTGTTAGATTCTCTGAATCTGTGTCTCTTTTTCGTTTCTCTCTTTCCAAAGATCTGCCATATTTACTGAATCTCTCATGCAGACACCTATATCCTTATTTACCTCGGTGATCTGTGCGTTTCCCCTATTCACACAGCCCTCAACTGAACCCCCCTCTCTCCGTATCCTTAAAAAAGGAATCCCGGTTTAACTTTTCTATAATACTATTTTTTTAACATATTTTTTTGCCTTCTTCTTTTTAAAGGAAATTGAATCTTTGTCGTCAGACCTCCCAGTTAAACTCCCGGTGGTTTGGAGCAGTTGCTCCGAAAGCCAAAGCACAAGCAGGGTTAAATCATTCCGTCTGTGTGCTTGGAAATGCAGCATGCTGAGGCTTTGTTCACTTCTTCCTTGATGATCATTAATAGGGTGTTAGACCTGAGGGTTCCGTTAGCCTTGTGGTGAAGATATTTTACTTATGAATAAAATATGCAAGAAGCATGCTTGCAGTGGTAAAATCTTCCATTCTCCAAGAACTTTATTTACAACTTCTCTATAGGCAGCAAGTCTAACTTACAACCACTGTTGCTGTACATGCTCAATAGCTTAGTGATAATGTTCTTAAAAAGTTACTGCAGAGTAAACCCAAATGCTGAAGGTCAGGATGTGTTCTTTGCATAGTAAATATCAGTTTCTTTTTGGAAAACAGAATCCCAATTTCACTTCCTCATAACCTTTCCTTTCAGAGCATCCATGAGACTTTAAGAAACTTCTTTCTTTCTTCCATCTCCTTTTTGAGCCATTTTAAAATGGTGGTATTTGAAATCTGTTATGAAGGATTCTCGAGTACAGTTCAGCAGAAAGCAAATGGAATGAGGTGATTGTTTTGCTAAGGAAGAAGGTGTCTGTCCTACCGAAACTGGTCGTTGCTGCTTGCTGTGAGTGCACTGTTATGACAGAAGAGTCACCAGTGGTCTCTAAGGGCTACATTTTTCCCTAATTTTCAGCCTATGGTAATAAAGTGAGGTGACTCATTCTCCGAGGTCAGGATAGGGTTGCTACCTCACCGAACAGGTCAATCCAGTCTGGCTCTTGCTCCTCTACATGCTTTGTAGAAGTCATTCCATTTATCTCTCCCCCCCTCCCCCCATGAATATCCGGCCTACAAACAAAAACAGGGTAAAACCAGAGCTGGATCAGCCTTTTCGATTGGTTAGGATGCAGCAGCTTCTCTAGGACAGGAAAATCTGCCTGCCAAAGTCACTAATGAGAAAAGTTTTGTGCCTGTCAAAAGTCACTATCATTAAGAGACTGCGGTTTTGTAGGGAAATGTCAGTGGTATCTCTGCAGACAAATGGCATGAGAAGGAGAAGAAATGGCATTAAAATGTGGAGGGTGACACTAGCAGTGAAGGGAGAGGGAAGGCAAGACACAGATGTGTTTTCAAAAGAAGCACCAAAACTCTCCCATTAGAACTCCATGGATACAACTAATGGCTGTGTGTATTTTTAAAATATTGATCCAGGATCTAGTATCAGATGCCAAGCCAGCTAATGCCATTCTCAAGCTGGTCTGTTCTGATCGTACTAGCTCATGCATGCCAGTTTTGAGGCAATATTGGCTGCGTAGCTCTGTAGTAAGATTACAGGTTCCAGCATGTTTAGCAATAACAGCTTCTGCCCCAAAATGGCCTCTGGGCATGGAATGTGCGGGCAGATTTGCAAGTGTTCCTATACGCAAAGGAGAAGACTACATTTAGCAAAACCTTGGTCCTGACAGAAACAGTTTTAAACATTTCATGTGGAAATTTTCCTGTAAATGATGTTTCTTTTTAATTAATTTACTAATTCATGCACAACCCAACATCCAAACTTTTCCACATCTGAGCTCTGTCAAAGCTAATTTGCTCTAGGGAGTTGTTTCACGTGATTTTATGGTTTGTTTTGTGTGATCTGTTGTAGAAACATCCTTTTTAGTGTGGTTTTCTTTTCTATTTTCTTTTTGTTTAATAAAGAATAAGGAAAGGGTGATGTTTAATTATTTTAGTGGTTCGTACTTGCAGTGCACAAAGAGCTGATGGAAAGTAAAGAAAGCCCGAAGGAGGCTGAGGAGTAGCCAGGGCCGGCGCGGCCCAACAGAGCGCCAACGCCTCCAGGGTGCCCATTGCCACTGCTACGGCCCCTCCTCGGGAGCTGCAGCTGCGGCAATGGCATTTAAATGGCAAGACAGCACTTGCCCAGACTCGCCAGGGCCGCATTGCTCTTCCTGCTCTCTGCGATCTGCCACTTCCACCCCCTCCGTCGCAGACTACTGCAAGATCACTACTAAGGGCTTAAGCAACATCATTTTGGAAGAGGCAGCCACCAGAGTAGGAGCGACCAGGAGTAATTCCTGCTCAAGGCTGACCCAAGGGTATCAGATGCCCTGGGCAAACCATCGGCCCTGCCTTGCCCATAATTCAGCATCTCCCATTCCCAAGCCCCAGGTCTCCAGCTTCTCCCCTTCCTGAATTTCTTCCTCTCAGATCTCCAGCATCTCTCTCCTTACACCCTCCCCCCCCCAGGATAACCAGCATGTCCCCCTGTTTCCTACCTCTCCCTCCAAAGTGCCCAGCATCTTCCCCCTTTTCCCTTCCCTCTATCACCACACCACCCTACCTCCATGGGAGGCCAAAAAACCAGGCTTCGGGCACTGACACGGCCCTCACACAGCAGCAGGAAAGGCCTTTAAAGCCACTCTCTGCAGCGGACCTTTGAGTGTCTGCACACATGCGCCCATGCACTCAAGACCTGCTGCATCCCGCCCACTCCGACATGGAGGCACAGTGAGTGGAGAGGCAGGATGTGGAAGGCCTTGAGCATGTGCGCTTATACACGCACAGATGATGAAAAGCACGCAGCTGAGAGGGGCTAAAAGGGCTTTCCTGATGTTGTGCGAGGACTGTGCTAGCAGCTAAAGCCCAATTCTTTGGCCTCCCGTGGAGGTAGGGCGGTGGGAGTGGAAGCAGCAGTGGTAGAGGGAAGGGAAGAGGGGGTGGATACTGTTCTGACACCTCCCCTGAAGCCTGCCACCTTAGGCAAATGCCTAGTCTACCTAGTAGTAGGGCCAGCCCTGCTCCTGCCCTCCCACCACAGACCCCAGGAACAACTTCTATATGCCTGGGGGAGGAGGGCTCAGGTGCCCAACACGCTTTAAAAAGGGGCGGTGCAAGAGAATGTGAGAGGCACAGTGAGTGGTGACAAATTAAACTGTGGGTGGGGAATGGCCTAGCAACAATCTTTTAAAAGTGATCAGGAGATGGAGAGTGACTGTAGGTTTCTCTCTTAATTTCCTCAACAAGTCTCCAACATGGAGTGGAAGCAGTACGGTGGGCTGAAAGGAAGGAAGTGGCGGCGTCCTGAGCAGAATACTAGCGCAAAACAGGAACAGAGAAATGTAGGGGCCTTTTACTTAAGCCCGTTAGCATGAACACTAACATACGCTAAGTGCAAAGCCTCCGCGGTAACAGTCGACGGCATCTGCAGCATGCTCACGGCAGTTATCGTGTGGACATGTCCCCTAACATGTGATATTATTAACATGGGTGCACCTAATGCTACCCACAGAGGTATCATTATGGCCACCTGGCTAATTGCCACATTTGCAGCATGTGATATGTACCCCCACGCTGACGGCAGTGTGTTCTCCATGCGCGCACTCTACCCATATCCTAACAATTCCCCACCCCTTCACACGATGGACAATTAACGCACGGTTTAGTGGCTGGTAGCTTCATGCTCATGTGGTAACAGTTACCATAGGGTGCTACCGCCTGCTAAAACATGTGCTAACCACTTAGGGGGCTTTGGTGAAAGGACCCCTTAGTGTTACCCAATGTGTCCCATTGCTCTCCTGCTTTCTGCAGATTGTATTGACTATATTTTTAATTTTGGTAATTATTTATGCAATAAGAGAGTTTTAAAGTTTTGATGGAAGGAAAGGGGTGTTTCACTGTGCTCTTTGCATAGCCCCTCCCTCCTATTGGGGATCTCCCTGAAATCAGTAAAGAAAACGTACAGGCTGATGCAAAAACTAGCCCTTTAAGCACCGAAAACAGCATGTTTAAGCATGCTTTAAGCACATGTAAGCTAACGTCAAATGCAGAAAAAAGATGGACATGCGTGTAAATGGCGACGGACAAACTAGTGCTCAATTAACACCATGAGTATTTAAATGTATTTAAATTGCAGGCAAATGACCTGCATGTAACAATATGGAATGCAAATGATTTCTGCGTCCAATGCAGAGACAGGCGTAGAGGATTTTGCAATCAGCTTTAGTGCCAGTCTCTCTATGTGTGGGTCTGACACGGCTTAAACCTCTAGCGCGTGCCCCCAACAGGATTTTGATAGCATCGGTGGCGATTGCGGCATTAGGAAAAGTCCCAGATGCCATAAAATAATGTTGGGGGCCAGTGCCCCGACAGAAAGTCACTCCCAGGGTAGTTTTTTTTAAGTGGGGTGGGGTGGGGGTTCTAGGACTGCTAGACCACCAGGGAGTGACTTTCTGTCAGGGCACCGGTTCCCAACAGTATTTTAATGGCATTGGGGGATTTTTCCAATGCTGCAATCGCCCCCGATGCCATCAAAATCCTTTTGGGGCTGATATGCAAATTAGTCATGAGGTGCCCAAACCAGCGCCAATTTCTTGTGCGTATGTGTTTGGCGTGCTCTCCCAGTTTAACGCTGCCAGTTTGCACAGATTTTTTTTTTTTAAATTTATTTATAACTTTCAATTACATCACAAGAAAACAAATATTATAAAAAGAAAAACAAAGCATTCACATCAAATGTAATACAAAATCAAAATAAATTTAGCTCTCATCAAGAAGGAGCTCGAAAACAAAATAAGAAAAAAAATCCCATCATAGCCCGATAATCCCGGACAATCCCAAAAGACAAAGAGCCAAAGAAAAGAAACCAAAATCACACTTCATCCCTTATCCTTTAAAAATTCTAATAACTGTTGAGCCTCCCCAAAAACATAACGCTTACCTTGGTATACAATATGGCACTTACAAGGGAATTTTAAGTAAAATAAAGCCCCTAGGGCCACAACGCGTGGACGGATCTCCAAAAAGGCCCTCCTACGCTGCTGTGTGGCCCTAGAGACGTCAGGAAAGATTTGAACAAGTTGCCCACAGAACTTCTCATGTTTCTTTTTAAAATATGCACGAAAAATTCTCTCTTTATCTATCTCAGAGACTAATGTAATTAACAGAGTGACACGTGTTGTTATCACGTCCTGCGAAGTTTCAAGAAACTCAGAAATATTTAATGAAGGAACAGCCAACTGTTCATCTTGTAAACCCCCTTCCCTTAAATCTTTAGGTAAATTTCCCACAGGGAGATAAAAAAGTTTTGAAAGAACAATTAAATTTGCATCAGATATCAATAACACTTCTTTCAAATATTTTTGAAACAATATAGTTGGAGAAAGGTAGTGGGTACATGGAAAATTCAACAACCGCAGGTTCCTAGCACGCAAGGAGTTTTCTAACAGTTCATCCTGACGTTGTAAAGAGGTAACATTCTGTATCACTGTACTTAAAACTCCTTGCTGCGAGGAACCCTGCACTTCTCCTAAACGTTTTTCCACAACAGATAATCTAAATTCATGATTTGAAAGTTTTGCCACAGTCTGTTTTGAAAAATCAGAAATTTTCTGTAGAGAAGGCCCTAAGGCCAGCTCCATCCGAGCTAACATAGACCAAATATCTTTCAAAGATATATCCTCCGGTGGAAGTTGTGGCTTTTCTGCCACAGGAAATACTACAACTTAGGGAAGCGGTGGAGGCAAAGTCTCACCCATAGAATCCATATTCAAAAACGAGGAAGGTAACAAAGGTTTCTCAACTTCCAAAGCAACAGCTCCTAAAGGAGATGAAGTAAAAACTAAAGGTTCCTTGTCCTGGTGAGCCGGGAGCAAATTTCCATTCATCGGGGAAGCATAGGAAGGAGAAGTACTCACAGTTGAGGCATCTTCCAAAACACTATCCTCTGCTCAAGTTTCAGGCAGCGTCGAAGAAGGCTCACCAACCCTTACATGCGCATCCATTGGGCCTACCACTTTAACAGCCTTCACCTGCACCGCCGGGGGGTATTTCTTCTTCCACTTCCCCATTGGCGTTTACACTAAACGCCGAAATACGTCGAAGGGGCGCCAAAGGGGTAGAGCCTGCCCCTTTGGACACGCCCCTTCGGGCACGCACCACGGGCACGCGCCCGCTACCGCGTCCTGTGGAGAGGGCAAGATAGATATAGCTCCTCCAATCTAGCTGCCCCAATCAGAGCAGCCACAGCAGGCAAACCGGGCCAATCAGGAACAAGCTGGTAGCAAACAGCAGGAAGCAAACGAACTCCTCGGTGTCCCGCGGAGAGGGCAAGATAGATATAGCTCCTTCAATCTAGCTGCCCCAATTAGAGCAGCCACAGCAGGCAAACCGGGCCAATCAGGAACAAGCTGGTAGCAAACAGCAGGAAGCAAACAAACTCCTCAGTGTCCCGTGGAGAGGGCAAGATAGATATAGCTCCTCCAATCTAGCTGCCCCAATCAGAGCAGCCACAGCAGGCAAACCGGGCCAATCAGGAACAAGCTGGTAGCAAACAGCAGGAAGCAAACGAACTCCTCGGTGTCCCGCGGAGAGGGCAAGATAGATATAGCTCCTCCAATCTAGCTGCCCCAATCAGAGCAGCCACAGCAGGCAAACTGGGCCAATCAGGAACAAGCTGGTAGCAAACAGCAGGAAGCAAACGAACTCCTATTGCACAGATTTTAATGCATTGCTCGTCTGCATATGAGCCCCTTTCTGCATAGCCGCGCTGAAGTCATGCGCTATCGGTGCGCTGCAAACAGGCGTAAAAAGCCGATAGCGCGACTTCAGTGCCCGCTTTCTGCATCAGCCTAGATTGTCTGTGACCCACATACGACACCCTAAGTCTAATCACTTGGCTCCAACATTGCATGATATCTGAGATTCTCTTTCCAGGCCTAGGAGATAAACCCATGGTTTTACCAGAGCAGATATACCTAGGGATGTACATGCATTAGCAATCATTTGGTTCATTAAGGCCTACTACTATTCTTTTCAAGTGGAGGAGTAGCCTAATGGTTAGAGCACTGGAGTAAGAACCAACCCAACCCAATTCCAATCCCACTACTGCCCCACTTAACTCTCCATTGTCTCAGGAACAAAATTAGATTGTAAACCTTCCAAGGGATAGAAAAGTACCTGAATCTAAGATCAAAAAATTCTGCTCTGTACCTCCTTCCAGCAGAAAAACTGGGATGTAAGTTAAATCAATTTAGTGCACAATGAGGGGGTAATTTTAGAAGCCCTATTCGTGCTGATGTTTGAAAACGGTCATACAGATGTCTAAAACACAGAGACGTCCCTGGATCCATTTTAGAAAACGGTTTTAAAGACGTCCTCAGTGCGAGGATGTCCAAAACAGAATGGGGGTGTGGTGTAAGCATGTCTGGGGCATTCCCAAAGACCTCCATGTCCTTGTTCGATTTCAGAAATGCCCTGCATATCTAGAGTTGTTTCCAAGTTTATTCCTGCTCTAGGCATGAATAGGCATCAGAAAAGTGCTTGTTTTGCCAACAAAACATCTGGAGGGTATGGAGAATGAGATATTTTCCATGTTGACAACGAACATTGATGGGAAATGTGGGCTCTTGTTTTCCTTTTGCCACACAGACAGATATCCCCAAATGGAAACTACCATGCAATAGGTGTCCCCTCCCCACTTTTTAGTAGCGGGGATTTCTATATAGACGCCGATGTGGGAGTCCAAGTTGGGGGTGTCTATGTTTCTAAAATTAGGCCAAAAGATGGATGTCCCTGGCACGGTTTTGCACATTGTGCCCTGCATGTCTCAGACTGCCCTTGAACGCTCTTCCTAAAATGCTATTGAAATGTTGTAAAGCACATTAAGAGGCGTGCCGGCAGTGTGCTTTTGAGCCTGTGCTAACTTTAGGGGGCATGTGCATCTGTCCCCTGCGTGTTGCTAATGCATATTACCACATTAATGGGCACACGGGTGTGCTTAATGCCACCAACAAAGGAGGCATTAAATGCACCTGTAGTAATGACAACATTTGCAGTTAATGCACACCCAAAATGCCTGCTCTAACCACATTCCACCCCTAACCCAGTCAGTAAGTGTGGTATTTTTGGCACGATGTCCCAAGCATTGTACGCTTACCATGCAGCAAACCCCACACTAACGGTTAGTGTGGTTTAGTAAACATGCCCCTACATCCATTAGTGCACTTTAAAATGCTATACATTAAAACATTCAGTTTAAACAATCAGGAAAATTTTGTTAAATACAAGTACATGAACCATTTTTTTTTGCCGTGCACATCCAATATATATTTTTTCGAGGGGGGGGGGGCACTTCATAGTTTCTCCTTTCTCACAGAAAAATCAGAACCAGTGCTGGGACCATGAGCCCTCATTGACAACTACCTGGGGATTTCCCCCCTCTTTTAAGATCGACCCTCACACGGTTCCCAGTCCATTCATTCCTTCTGGAGCCTTCCAGCAAGGGCTCTAAATCCTTCCACAGGTGCCACCATTAGCAATGACCATGACTCTCCCGAGGAACTGTAAATGCCGCCCCCAGAGATTCCTGCAGCCAACCCAGGGACTGGAAGACCTGGCTCAAGGTTTGAGCTGAGGACCTTCCACATGGTAGTATCCATCGGGCCAGCCCAGAGCAGATATTTTAATGAGACTTAAGCCTGGGCCCAGACAGCTCAGCAATAACCTTGGGCTTGTGCTATTTTTTCACTTTTCATTTTCACACAGATGGTACAGTTTGACAACTCCAAAAGCTAAGGATTATTCCTGTCTCCTCTGATTTTACACTAATAACTCTGTGGGAGACGGAAGATGGCCACAAAATCGTGCACTTGATCGCGTTTTACTTTAATCTATTGAATGAAAATAAATGAATGCAGTATTTATATTAAACAGAAAAAAGGTTATTTCCAAATAATTCCAACCTCACTTTAAGGTGGGGGGAAGGAAGAAATAGTTCAATCCTTCAAAGACTGCAAATAAATATGGGGCCCAATATTCAAAGGGATTTAAATGATTAGCAGGATCTGCTAACCAGATTAATCCTGCTGAACCCAATATTCAGCAGCCCTAACTGGGCAGTGCCTCTGAACATCCCCTCTAATTGCCACAGCATTGTCCGGACTGTGCCAGGGAGCTCCGTGGGTGGGGTGAGGTCAGCCCTGGCACATATCTGTCTAGCAGTCTGCTAACCGGATAAATAACCGCATAAAGTTAGGTCACATCAGCAGTTACCCTAACTTTATGTGCTGCAGCTCTCTGGAGAGTGGCTGACTATTGCTTCTGTCTGGATAGCCACACCAGTCACCACTGAAACCAGTTATTCAGTGTCAGAGGATATCCGGATTCTGGCTCTCAATATCCAGTTTCACTTATGCCTGTGTCAGGCGGGTGCCTGAAAAACGCTGACCGCCACAGGCTGAATATCCGGCCCTTGGGGTTTTAGGCTAACCAAAAATTGCAAATTAACCCAGTTTATGGACTCAAATAAATGCAGATATACAGGATCAGTGCAAGGGTAAACATTTAGCTTTAAGGCCCCTGCCCTCAATTAATATCATCCCTCCCAGAACGATCCTGTGCAAGCACACATTTGGACATCATGCTTTTTAGTGCTAACCTTTGTTTCTTATAGATGTACATAAACAGGGTAATTTTATAAGGTGTGCCTAGGTTAATATGTGTTGGTTACTTTATAAAATAGGGGCACAAGAGGTGAGATATATATGTGCCAAATCTAGGCACGATCACTTGCACCAAACCTAGACTTGGTGTAAATGCCCTTACCTAGATTCATTGAGAACACGTAATTTATAGTAGTTTATAACTTACGTGCATAAATTTGTGTTCCACCCCTGTGCATACCTACCCTGAAAGTACCAGCCATCAGCCTGACCTGCGTACCTACAGAATAGCACCAGTCTAAAGTACGTGCCTAAAGGCTCGTCCACGTGTGACGTCATTGAACATCCATGACTTACATATGCTGATGCATGTAACTTTACATGGCTTCTTATTAAATGACCTTCAATGAGGGCAGTTTCCAAAAGCCATTTACCTGGGTACATGACTATTTAAAAATGACCCATCCACCCTGTGGGTAAAAGTATTCCCTGATGGCTCTTTGAGCTTCTGCATCTCTCAGGACCTGGTGTTTTGCTTTGATTGCAGGTGCTATTTGCCATCCTCTGGAAGCTGCTGTCCTAGGTGACTGTCTAATCTGCTCATTAGTTAAGCTGACCCTGAAAATATACTTGCTGCCTATTCTTTCTGCTTATTCTGAAAATCAGACCAGCTTTCAGCCCTTGTGCACCAGTTACCTGTCCTTGCTTTAAAGCATTGATGCCAGGTTGTTCACAATACTTATTTATTTCTTGATGCTTCTTATAGAGTAGTCCTGTGTCTCATTTGTTTTCTGTAAGAATTTATTTTGTTTAGTACTACTTTTTACTTTTGTTTTTGCCTGGAATAAAAGTGAACATCTCTTACAGCTTCACATCCCATTTTTACAGTTCTCTTTACCTAAGAGTCCTTTCTTCAGCTATTCAAACTGAGGAAACTATTAGAGGCAAAAACACATCATTCAAAAAGTAGAAATTATGATCAAATGAGAAAAGGCTGACAAACTCTGCCAAGTTAAATGTGAAACCGCAATGAGGCAGGCCAAAATAAAATTTGAGGAGGATTTTGCTAAATAAATAAAAGCTAATAATGTTTTTCTTTTTCCCAAAATACATCAGCAGCAGGAATCCTGCCAAAAAGTTAGTGATACCATTAGATGATCAGGGTGTAAAAGGTGCATTCAGAGATGCTGAATGAATTTTTTTTATAATAGTCTTTACTACATAGACTATTGGAAGGCATCCGAAACCAGAGTTATTCCTGTCAAAGGATAAATCTGAACCACTGCCTGAAACCGAGGCAATGTGAGACTAGATTTTAGAACAAACTGATGAATTAAAAAGTAGAAAATCACCAGGACCAGAGGGCATTCACCCTAGAGTTCTAAATAAAAATCTACAAAGCTACTATATAGCTTACAGCTTAGAACAGCCCTGGTGTCAGAAGACTTGAAAACTGGCAATATAAAAGCAATCTTTAAACTGACTTGAGGGAATTACAGAAGAGCAAGCTCAATGCCTAGTCTATGAAAATTGGTACAGCATATAATAAAAATATATTTATTTATTATCTTGATTTATAAATCTCTATCTCTGCCTAATACCCACCGTGATGTACAACATCACATGGGTAAATGTAAGATGCTGGGAAAGTGTAAACACGGCTTCCCTATGTCATTAAGCTGGTGGAGTTCTCTAATCATGTTAATAGGCACATGGATAAGGGGTATCCAGTTGCTATAATATACTTCAACTTTAAAAAAAACATCTGCTAAGGTCACTCACCCAAACATCTAAATAAAAGCTCAGTTGTAATGGAATGCCTTTGAGACAATGCTGACTCCTGCCAACTTAGTAGCTCCTTAGTTTTCTTGGCAGTGTGACCAGAAATAGATTGCCAGGCCTTTCTTCTATGGCAATGGAAGGTTAAGTGACTTGCCCAAGGCCACAAAGAGTGCAACTGAGAATCTAATCCTGGCCTCTTGGTTACCATGCTAGTGCTCTAACCACCAGGCTACTCTTCCCCTCTTGTGATGGAATAGGGCAAGTCAGAACATAAGAACATAAGACATGCCATACTGGGTCAGACCGAGGTCCATCAAGCCCAGTATCCTGTTTCCAACAGTGGCCAATCTAGGTTATACGTACCTAGCAATATCCCCAAAGACACAGGTTCCACAATGCTTGTACTGGTTCAAGCATTGATATCCTGGGTCCCTTTTTAATAGTGGTTTATGGACCTTTCCTCCAGGAACTTGTCCAAACCTTTTTAAAACCCAGCTATACTAACAGCCTTTACTACATCCTCCGGTAACAGATTCCAGAGTTTGATTACACGTTGAGTGAAAAAATATTTTCTCTTATTTGTCTTAAATAGTTTACCCTGTAGCTTCATTACATGTCCCCTAGTCTTTCTATACTCTGATAGCGTAAACAATTGATCCACGTTTATCCGTTCCACTCCATTCATTAATTTATAGACCTCTATCATATCTCCCCTCAGCCGTCTCTTCTCCAGGCTGAAAAGCCCTAACCTTCTTAGCCTCTCTTCATAGGAGTAGCCTTCCATCCCCTTCACCAATTTGGTGGCTCTTCTCTGTACTTTTTCTAATAACGCTATGTCCTTTTTAAGATACGGTGACCAGAATTGCACACAATATTCAAGGTGCGGTCGTACCATGGAGCGATACAGAGGCATTATAATATCCTTTGTTTTGTTCTCCATCCCTTTCCTTATGATACCTAGCATTCTATTTGCTTTCTTGGCCGCTGCTGCACACTGGGCGGAGGGTTTTAACATGTTATCCACAATGACTCCTAAATCTTTTTCCTGGGTGGTGGTTTCTAATGTGGAGCCTTGCATCGTGTAACTATAGTGTGGGTTGTTCTTTCCTAGGTGCATAACTTTGCACTTGTCCACATTAAATTTCATCTGCCATTTGGATGCCCAGTCTTCCAATTTATCCAGATCCTCCTGCAGTTTTCCACAATCCTCTTGGGTTTTAACAACTTTAAACAGTTTTGTGTCATCTGCAAATTTGATAATCTCACTAGTTATTCCCTTTTCCAGGTCATTTATGAATATGTCAAAAAGCAGCGGACCCAGTACAGATCCCTGGGGTACTCCCCTATTCACCTTTTTCCATTGGGAATATTGGCCATTTAGCCCTACCCTCTGCTTTCTATCTTTTAACCAGTTCCCGATCCACAATAGCACACTGCCTCCTATCCCATGACTTTTTAGCTTCGCCAAAAGTCTCTGATGGGGGACTTTGTCAAAAGCTTTCTGAAAGTCCAGATACACCATATCAACCGACTTACCTTTGTCTACCTGTTTATGCACACCTTCAAAAAAACATATCAGATTAGTAAGACAAGATCTTCCTTGTCTAAAGCCATGTTGGCTGTCTCCCATTAGGCCATGACTATCTACATGCTGTGTAATTTTGTTCTTTATGATGGTTTCTACCATTTTCCCTGGTACTGATGTCAGGCTCACCGGTCTGTAATTTCCTGGGTCACCCCTGGAACCCTTTTTAAAAATTGGTGTTACGTTGGCGACCCTCCAATCTTCAGGTATTACAGATGATTTTAATGAAAGTTTACAGATTACCAATAGCAGGTCTGCAATCTCATATTTCAGTTCTTTCAACACTCTGGGATGTATACCATCCGGTCCAGGTGATTTGCTACTATTCAGTTTATCAAATAGTTGTAATATATCTTCCCGGTGTAGCGATATTTCTCTCAATTCCTCTGCAGTATCACCTTTAAATACCACTTCAGTCTTGGGTAACATCCCTACATCTTCCTCAGTAAAGACCGAAGCAAAGAATTCATTCAGTCTCTCTGCTATAGCCTTGTTTCCTCTTACTGCCCCTTTTACCCCTCTATCATCTAATGGTCCAATTGACTCTCTCACAGGCCTTTTGCTACGAATGTACTTGAAAAAGTCTTTATTTCGTGTTTTTGCTTCTGTAGCAAGTTTCTTCTCAAATTCCCGCTTTGCCTGCCTTATCAATGCTTTGCATTTAGCTTGCCAGTGCTTGTGCTGTTTCCAGTTTTCATCGTTTGGCTCTTTTTTCCATTTCCTGAAGGTTGCTTTTTTGGCAGCAACAGCCTCTCTGACCTCACCTTTAAACCATGCTGGCAGTTTTTTGGACTTTCTTCCACTTTTCTTAATGCGTGGAATACAGCTGGTCTGGGCTTCGAGGATAGTATTTTTAAATAACACCCAAGCTTGCTGTAAGTCTTTAACCTTTGGAACCGCTCCTTTTAGTTTTTTCCTAACTATATTCCTCATCCTATCATAGTCTCCCTTTTGAAAGTTAAAAGGTAGTACTGTGGATGCCTTTACTATCTGTCCTCCACTAATTAAATCAAACATGATCATACTATGATCACTATTGCCAAGTGGTCCCAACACCCTTATTTCTTGCACCAGATCTGGCGTTCCACTAAGGACTAGGTCCAGTATGGCTTCCCCTCTGGTCAGTTCATGAACCAGCTGCTCCAAGAAGCAGTCATTTATTCCATCTAGAAACTTTATCTCTTTAGCTTGTCCTGCTGTGACACTGACCCAGTCGATACCGGGGTAATTGAAATCACCCATTATTACTACTCTGTTGTGACTTTTGTTAGCTTCCTTGATTTCTTTGAGCATTTCATCATCCATTTGTTCATTCTGGCCAGGCGGTCGATAGTATACTCCAACTGCCATCACCTTCCCCTTCATAAATGGAATTTCAATCCATAGAGATTCTACAGCAAATTTTGTTCCCTGAAAAACTTTAATCCTTTCTGACTCAATGCCCTCTCTAACATAGAGCACAACCCCTCCACCAATTTGATCAGCTCTATCATTACGATATAGTTTGTATCCAGGTATCACAGTGTCCCACTGGTTATCCTCCTTCCACCATTTCTCTGAGAGTGCAATCATATCTAACCTCTCATTTAGTGCTATATATTCTAACTCTCCCATCTTATTCTTTAGACTTCTAGCATTGGCATACAAGCATTTTAGAGACTGTATTTTATTCATATTAATCTGGCTATTGGTAGGCAGGGGTAATTTGGAATCTTTATGCTCTGTCAGCTCCTTACTCAAGGGCATTTGGGCTACTATACTCCCTTTTGGAACCTCACTGCTTTTGGTAGTATCCTTCAAGGATACCTTCGTCCGAACCATGCACTCCTGGGTGACTGTCGGCTTTTCCCTATTTTCTAGTTTAAAATCCCACTAGATGACAGCATTTCATTTTATTTATTTAGCTGCATTTATATCCTGCTTTTCACTGGGTCAAAGTGGTTGGGGGATACATTTAACACGAGGGGATATGAGACACATACACTAATACTTACAGGGAACATGGGCTATGGAGGGTTAAGTGGCTTGCCCAAGACCACAAGGAGCACCTGTGGGACTAGAAACCCCAGTCCTTCCGGCCCAAGGTTGCTGTCCTCTAGTGGGATTTGAACCCCCGACCTTCTGGCCTGTGGTACCTTGCCCCAACTACTAGGCCACTCCTCCCTGGAAGAAAATGTGCTTGAACCATAGTAAAGAAAGTTTTATTTTTCATGGTGGACAAGGATAGGCAGTGGTGTTTCAAGGGCCTGTGCTGTGAGCAGTTTTATTCAGTGTATTCATATATGAATATTAAGTGAGGCAATGAAGTAGGCAGAGAAATGCAGATTCCAAAATCTGACTCCAGTTTCCCTCAAGATCAGCTTCATCCCCTCTTCCCCCTCTTCAATACTAACTTTTTTCTTCAATCTTTGTTACCCTTTCTTCCTTTTCTAAGATCTCTGAAAAGGAAACTCATCTTCTTTCTTCCTCTAAACTTACTATCTGTTCATCTAATCTCCCATCTCCTTAATTCCATCTCTTCCTTTGTCATCCTTCCATCACACACATTCTCAACCTATCGTTCTCTACTGCAACTTTTCCTGCACCCTTCAAGCATGCTCTGGTCACACCTCTCCTCAAGAAACCTTCACTTGACCCTACTTGTCCCTCTAATTATCCACCCATTTCCCTTCTTCCCTTCATTTCCAAAATTCTTGAATGCGCAGTTCTCCACCGTAGCCTTGAATTTCTCTCCTCTCAAGTCCCCTTTGATCCACTTCAGACTGGCTTTCATCCCTTATAGTCTACTGAACCAGCCCTTGCTAAAGTCTCCAGTGATGTGTTCCTGTCTAAATCTAAAGTTATGTTATATCTAAAGTTAAACCCAAGTTATGATACCTGTTTTTTGTAAACACAAATCAGCAATCTGAGATGTGTAGTTTAATGTTCACTGTAAACCGCGCTGATGTCAATAGCACGGTATAAAAGAGACTTTAAATAAATAAATAAATAAATAAATAAAAGGCCTTTACTCAATCCTCATTCTTCTTGACCTTTCTGCTGCTTTTGACACGGCTGACCACCACATTCTCCTCGATACATTGTCCTCACTTGGTTTTAGAGGCTCTGTACTTTCCTGGTTCTCTTCTTATCTTTCCCAGCACGCTTTCAGTGTCTGTTCTGGTGGTTCCTCCTCTACTGCTATGCCTCTCTTAGTTGGTGTTTCCCCAAGGGCTGTTCTAGTCCCTCTCCTTTTCTCCCTCTATACCCAGTTCCTTGGTTCTCTCATCTCGTCCCATGGTTTTCAAAATCATTTTTATGCTGATGACTCTCAAATCTATCTATCTACACCTGATATTTCTCCAACACTCCAAGCCCGTATATTTGCCTGCCTATCTGACATCGCCGACTGGATGTCTCACTGCCATTTGAAATTGAACATGGACAAAACTGAACTTCATATTTTCCCCCCTAAACTCTCTTCCCCCTTCCTCCTTTCTCTATCTCTTTTGATAACACTCTTCTGTTTCCTGTTTCCTCAGCCCATAATCTTGGAGTCATCTTCAACTCCTCTCTCTCCTTCTCCACATACATCCAACAGATAGCAAAAATCTGTCCTTTCTTTATCTGTAACATTAACAAAATTTGCCCCTTCCTTTCTGAACACACTACTAAAACACTTATCCACGCTTTAATCACCTTTCGCTTAGATTATTGCAACCTCCTCTTTGTTGGTCTCCCGCTGAGTAATTTATCTCCCCTTCAGTCTGTTCAAAGGTCTGCTGCCCGGCTAACTTCCATCAGTCCCATTATACTCATATAAACCCTCTTCTTAAAACTTCATTGGCTTTCTTTCCATTTCCATATGTAATACAAACTTTTCCTTCTGACCAGGGGTGGCCCAAGGGGGGTGCGGGGCCATGTGCGGAGACTCGGTGCGGGGCCTCATTTGCATAAGGGGCCTCATTTGCATAAATATTTGCATAATGTTACCATACACTAACTTTTAGTAAACATGCTTCTTCATGAGTGTATGGATAAAGAAAGACTAAAAGACTTCTATATTACTACCGCCAGGCACATTAGGAACTACTACAAACACTGCCCATTTAAGCCCATAGCAAACCTGCCGTATCCTAACAGCACTACAAAGACTCATAAAACACCATACCATACCTATCAAAAGGCAACACTGCAAATATTAAACCAATACATTTCAGAGAATAACAATACATGACCTACTGGGGAAAGAGAACAAGTGGCAATGTCAAATAGGAATTACATAAACAGAATACCTCAGCTCAGTTACACATGCAGAACATAGGGGGATGTTTACTAAAAACCGGAAATGTGCGCACCGCAAAAGAGCGCACGGAAACGCGGCACTGAAACGCTAATAAACGCGTTTAAACGCCCCGCACACGTGCGTGTCATCCCCGCAAAGGTGCGCGGCACACTAACGGGCCCTGTACAAGTGCGGGCCCGCAAATGTCCGATAGAGGCGTGGAACGGCTAAAGGAGGGCGGAGGAAGGCTCCGGAGGGGCGGAGGGACGGGGTCAATGGGTGGAGAGTGGGAGGGGAGAGGCTCCCCGCACAGTATCGGGCCCGAATTTGCATGTAAAAACTACCGCGAGGGAAACACTCGCGGTAGAAAGCATTTAAAGGGAAGAGAAACCATTTCCGTCATCAATGTACAGGAAAACCGGGGAAACCAGCAAAACGTAAGCAGTGTGATACATGTGCACAGCACAAAAGTGCAAATAAAAATAGAAAATGACCACAACAGAACTATTAAAAATAGTAATTCAGCTGGGGAACAGTTATAGTGATGGGCAAATACAGAAAACACACCCAGCAAAGCTCCAGAAAAAAGAAATGAATTTTGGAAGGGTTTACGGAGCGGAGACTCTTCCAAAAAACATTTCCTTTTGTGGAGCTTTCCTGGGAGTGTTTGCTATGGTTGCCCATTAATATCACTGTTGCCCAGCGTGGTGATATTTTGTCCCCCATTTCCCGTGGTCATTTCCGGGGTTTATGTGCACGTTTGTCACCAGACAGGGTGCATATGCCCACAGTAAATTTGCGTAGAGCAGGGTTTGTGACTCCATCCTGCCAGGCTTACTACCTCCAGGGGCTGCACTATCTATGTGGCCATAGTGTGGTGCAGCAGACAGAGTCAATACCTCTAGGACCAGAGGTTCAAAGCCCAGCTGGGGCACTTGCCAGCCCAGTCCCTACATTTTACCCACCACCAAACACAGATAGCACAGACACCCCTGTATTGCAGGGGACATAAGCATGGGGAAAACACCCATATTTTACCCAACAACGCACACACACCACAACAATGGGCATTACCCACAGCCAAGTACCCCAAATGCAGTCCCGTACTGCCACATTCCAATCAGGTCACCTGCTTTTTATGGGAGAAGCTCATGCCAGCATGTTGGCGGATGAGTACATGTGGTGCAGGGGGCAGTGGCTGCTAGCGACAGAAGACAGAGGCCTAGCCATGTGCAGGCTGGCACAGTCCACAGCAACAGACAGGCCCTGCCGGATCCACAGTCATGGACTATCCAGGGAATTCAGCCAAGCTGTGGCTACATGGTGGTGCAGTGCACACAGACAGTGCATGCAAGAACAGAAAGTCACAGGTTCAAAGACCAGCTGGGGCTACCAGCAATCCTGTCCACATATTTTCCCCACAAATAAACAGTGACAGTAAGGACACACCTTTGGTGACAAGAACATATGCAATGGTAATACGTCTATCTTTTACCCCACTGAGCACAGACACCATGAACAGGGGCAGAACCTACAGCAGAATCCCCCAAATGCAGTCCTGGTGGGCCACACACCAGTCAGGTTCCATGCTGCCACTCATACAAATGCCTGTGCTGTATATCTATGCACCACCCCCACGGCATGTAGATGTAGCTCATGCATATTCATGAGAGACAGCAGGAAGACCCGAACAGTGTGATGCAAAACTGGACCGGATTTGGGAAGCGCTGCCGTAAAGCAGCAGCCAACAGGGGCAGACACACCCACACCCACACCCACAGGCCCCATTGGCCAATGTCTCCTGTAGAGGCAAAACATTGGACCCTGCGTGCATCTCCCAATATCAGCACCTGCATACCTTAGCAATGTCACCCTACACCTGAGGTACACAGCTCTGAAATGTTTGCTAAGAGTACAGGCTGATAGATATCCCTACGTTACGCACATACTGCTAGTTGACCCCATCCGAACAATCTGCTTGGTGTCTGACGGTGTTCACCACCCTGGGGAGTGACCCCCAGCAGTACTGCGTACCATATCCATGCCTGTGCCGTGCCCAGGACCGGTGTGGTGGCCAAGGCTAATCACCCCCTCAATAGTAGCACAATGCTGGCATAGGTGTGGGAGTGTGTGTCTGTCTATAGTACTCTATACAGTGTGTGTTGGCTGCAAACACCTTCCCCAACCCACACTGCCAGCACTACTGCCAGTATTGGCCTGCCAATGTGCATAATGAGCAGCAATGTACCATGGGTATAGGTCAGACATGGTGGACTGGCCAGGATGCATCTGCACAGGGCATAGGGCACTGGCTGTGACATTGTAGTGCCAGGCCACCACCTACACAGACAGGGTGACCTCTGTATGTGCTGCTGGGGGAGCACTCTCACTCTGAGTGTGCAGTGATGACAGCATGGCTAGGCACCCCCATAGTGCTGTATTGTGTTTCTCTCTTGTGATATATATGGATTTCCTGTTGGGGCCTCCTCACAGAACTCTCTGCTTGTGTGTGTTGCCACCCCAGTTTTGGGTGCATGCATTTCCATCAGGGCTAACCAGCAGACTGTTCACAGCTGGTATGTGTCTTGATGGAGTGCCTTGCAGGGTGCAGCGGCTGATGGCTTGCTGCAGGTGAATATCAGATAGTGCTGGGGTGCATCTTTGGATATCCAGGCCTAAAGTCTGCCTGATACTGAATTCCCTTCCTGCCCCCAGAAATACAGGTTGTATTGGCATTAAAAATTGTGTGGCGTGCTGGAAGAGAAGATGGCTCTTGTGTTGGGTATGCCATCTTCTTTTAGTAGAGGTCCTGGGACAAGAGATCAAGGGCAGAATAGATAGGCCATATGGTCTTTTTCTGCTGTCATATTTCTAAGATTCCCTTCTGCATGTAACTCTGTGAATGACTTTGGGTGAATCACTTTATCATATGGGCAAACAAGAGCCTTTTGTGCATCTAAGGGCCAGGACCCAGGGAAGGTGAAGAGAGAGACCCACCTAGCTGATGGCCACTATTTGCATGTAAGGTGCATGTTTGCAAAAGTACAGCCTTCCTGCACCCTTATGTGTCCCAGAAAACATTGCATAATGTCCTGCTTCCTCTCTCATGTAGATTTCCCTCCCTTTTTCCTACGTTTCTTCCATCTCAGGTCTTGTTTGCCTTCCTCCTGAGCACTGAGCCCCATCTTTACTGCCTTGTAGTGGTGGAGGATGGCCCCAAATCCTCCTCTCCAGTCCGCACTCTTCTTTTTCAACTATTACACTTGCTATATATTAACCTGACCGTCTTTTCTAAGTTCAAATACGGGACACTCAATCAAGCCGGGGGAGGGGGGGGGGGGTGTTCAAATTTAAGGAAAATAAAAAATATGTTTATAATTACAATTTTAATTTAAACCAACATTTTAATCAGTAGGTTATCACCAGAATGCTTCTTAATGAACAGGTATTCATTTTGTAGTTGGTCATTAAAAATACACTTTTTTTTAGCATTTTAAAATGAAAATAAAGTCTAAAGACGAAATAGAAACACGTACCCTTGGCTAACAGCCTACATAGATGACAGTCAATGAAATCAGCTGACCACTGACCATGATACTGATACTGATGTTGGTCCCAGGATCATAGGCACCAGCTCTCTAGGTGCTGTGGGTGCTTGAGTATCCCCAATATTTTCTTCTATAGGTCTGTATATCTGTAGCAAAAAAATGCACCATACTCCAGAGCTGCAGGACAAGGGAGAAAGGAAGGGTTCTGAATCCTAGCTACTGTTCCCACTTCCCCCTGCTCCCTATTGACTGGCTGTGTCTGCTGTAACCTATTGGCTGGCTTTGTCTGACTGATGGTTGCCTGGGTCCTGGGGAGGAAGCAGAGCCAAATTTGTAAGGTGTGCTGAGGACTCAGGAGTTTAGGATTACTAACCATCTAAATTATTTTAGGATTCTACAACTTTGTAAAGTAGCTATTTTAGGCAGAATGATGTCTAAATTGTCTGGGTATATTTTAGAGTTTAGCTCTACAGCTTACCAGTGCTCCTCCCTCACTATGCCAAGTAAGTGGTAGATCCAGCCAATGGAAAGGCTGCACTAGTCACAGGAGGGGTGGGCTGATTTTCTGTACAGGGTCCGGGAGAAAGTCAATGGAATAAATGGGTTTCTTGGTAGGGGTGGAATGGAGTACAGTGTGAGGAGGCTATTGCAGGCTGAGAAAAAGAACCGGTAGAAAAAGCAACACAGCACCAGTAGACAGTCAGAGACAGAATCTATCTGAAAAGTGCTAGTATGCATGTGTGTACCTGATTTTGGGGGGTGGGGTGGATGAATGCATGTGCATATGTGGGTGACTGAGGTACAACAGAGTGCATGCATGTGTATATGTTTCTGTGTCTCTGATAGAAAAACTCATATAAATAGAGTTTCCCTTTAAAAATTTCAGCTGGATTGGAGAAATCTGCTGGTACAGTTGTGGAGGAGTGTAGGAGTGGGACACGTGTTTTAAAATAGGGGACATTTAGGGGTCCCAACCAAAGTAATACAATTCAAGGGACAAATCCTTAAAATACGGGACTGTCCCATATAATATGGGATGGTTGGTCACTTTAGCTATATATATATCTATCTTCCACTTTGCTGTCTCCCTTTCTTCCCCAGTTGTCGAGTTACCACTGAATAGCACTAGACCACTAACGCTGAAGCTGCTGATTCAGAACTTCATTTGGAGCTGGGCAAGTACTGGGAGGTCAAGGCCTTTTCCAGGAGCCTGGGAGGGCTCTTCCCTTCTCTTCGTCCCATGATGCAGCAGTTTGCTACAATAATTAAAAAGACCCCCACATTGTACTTAGGACAATCATCCTCACTTACCTCACAATCAGAAAGTGCCTGGCACACAAAGCTCCTCTCTACTACAGAACAATTGGGTCTTGTAGTGATAGAGGCTCTGAGCCTTGCTGCCAAGGATGGGGGAGGGAGGGGGCAGGTCATTATCAAAAACACCATGTCTGTGAGAATCAGCGATGAAACCCCCTCTTGGGATTCAGATTCTCTCTTTCTCTCCAAGACCATAAAAGAGAATATTGTTGCAGCTTTTAACTCCTCAAAATCCAACCTTCAGATAGGAAGACATGACGATTCATGTGGGGTTTCTAGATTTAATGTCCCTATTTTCCCTCTGATTCTCTGTTTGACCTTAGGGTGAGTTACCTTACTTCCCTGAGCCTCAGTTCTAATCCCAGTTCTGTGAGTTAGGATAAGTCAATTAGGGCCCTATGCAATAAAAAAACTGCCATAATTCTTTTAAACTTGTGAGCAGGTAAACATTTAACATGCATGGATCTAGTATGCAATAAATTCTACCCTGTACTCAATAAATGAGTGTAAAACTAATAAGAATAATTTTATAAGGAGGCACCTAGTTTATAAGGGAAGATATATTGCTTTATGAAATACCAATGTAAGGGCCTTAGGCCTCCTTCCCCTCTCTCCCTGAGTCAAAGTTAGGAACTGCCATGCCCACGCCATCCCCTTACCAGGCCTCC
This sequence comes from Ichthyophis bannanicus, assembly GCA_033557465.1. Taxonomy (NCBI): domain Eukaryota; kingdom Metazoa; phylum Chordata; class Amphibia; order Gymnophiona; family Ichthyophiidae; genus Ichthyophis; species Ichthyophis bannanicus. Next base: position 759,547,551 of record CM066033.1, read on the forward strand.
CCTTGTCTTTTCTCATTGGAGATAAGGCACAAAAGACAGATGTGGGAAAGAATGCAAAACCCCCCCGAAAACCCCCAGAGATCACAATGTAATTCTTGTGCCAGGTCCGGGCTCCTGTCTTCATCTTTTAGAGTCACTGGCGGCTGAGCTTCCTTGGGTACATTAACCCACCCCCTCCCACTGGGCAAGGCACAACAAAGATACTACTCCTTCATGAGATTACAATATACTCTCACGATAGATCTCCCTGGCGGTTGGGGACAAGGGGCTGGCGCTGAAAAGAAATGGATGAGGTTATTGAAAAAGGAAGGATTGATAGTGAAAATACACTGAACAAGAATGAGGTATTTAACACAATGTATTGAATGTTGCGGAAGGGTTGGTGAATGGTGAGTAAGAGCTTGAGAACCAACTTGGTTAAAAAGTATGAGAAGAAACATGAGAAAATGTAATATAATATGGTTATCCAAACTCTATACCATCAATGAACAATCACTGTGATCCCTCAAAATCCTTCAGTCACTCTAACAATTTCCTTTTTTCACGTTCTCAGCATTCCTTAATGTGACTCTCCCAAAGCTTATGGAGGAAATGTGCACACAAAACTACATCTACTGTCCCACCACAGTTACGTATAAGCAGCCCCTCTTGAGCATCTTTGTACTGTAGCATCCCCTCTTAGTGCTAATTGAGCTCAATTAAGCTAGTGTTCTGTCCAGAGGTGTAGTGATGCATGCTTAGGTCTCACTGTTGGACGCTTCGCTCAATGTCATTGCTGCTGGGAGGTTATCTTGGTTCATCGTGTAGATGCTGGTTCCAAGGAGGTCTAAGACATTCACATGCTGTGGGCAGTCATACTCTCGGGTCCCTGGGTGCACCTGACTAGTTAACAAAACTTAACAAAACACCTCTAAAGGTTCTAATCAAAAGTAGGCCTGCCCTTGGTGCCTGCACTGACTCTCAACTATATATTAATTGGGGGTGGGGGGGGGACCCTTCCCAATCACTCCCCTCATACACCTGGCACTGCACCATTGCTAGTGAGGGATGCAGCGCTCCCTCATGTGGGTGAAGAGTGGGTGTAATGGCCCACTGAGCAAATCCGCTGGACAACACAGAGACCACACAGAAATGGGCTGCAGTTGGCAGGCAGGAGTGTTCTGCTCTTCACCCCTCCTACTAAATGCGGTTGAGGTTGTCCAGATGCATCTTATATGTCAAGCATATAGGACACCCACCCACAAACAACTGGAGTTGCAGGAGGTGGACACTCACTCCTATGGCCAAACCAATGCCAGGGGGTGGGAGGCTAGCCACAGCAGCCACCTGTGCTCTTAAGATGGTGAAAGCACTGAAGCCACACTGGAGTACACTTTATACACACCATAGGAAACAGCACTACCAATTAATCTCTACTTCTAGCAGTCCTGAAACTCATACTTGTTGTTTGAAGTTTGTCACTTGAAAAGCTGTGGCTTAAGCTTCATTTCAATTACTGTGGAACACTTAGGGGTATGTTTACTAAACCGTCTTAATGTAGCAGCGGTGACGTTATCATGCGATACGTGACATTATCGCACAATAAACCGTGCGAGAACATCACATATTGCGCGATAATGTCTGCGGCGGCATTAAGGTGCGCAGAGGGTGGAGTAAGGCTCCCCAGAGGGCGGAGTGAGGCTCCCCAGGGGTGGAGATGAGGGGTCAATGGGTGGAGAGTGGGCGGGGAGAGGCCCCATGCACACTAATGCCATGAAATGAAGGTCTGAAAAATTAGTGGCAGTGAAAACCTCACGCTAGAGGCACATTTGCAGGAGAGAGAAACCATTTCAGTCAGCAATGTACAGCAAAACCAAGGAAACCCCGAAAAGTGAGTGTAGTGATACATGTGCAGGAACCAAAAAGGCAAATAAACATATTAAATGACCAGGACCACATTTGAAATCCCCATAACCAAGCTAGCCAATAGTGCTATTAATGATAAACATAAAGCAACACTACTGACAAAGCGTAAAAAGGAAGATATCATGTTTGGAAGGGGCTATGCTCTGTCCCCCTACAAAGTGAATGATCCCACAGTGAAATAGCAGTGATCAGGGTTTTGTCGTTTATATTGGGCAGGTTTGTTATGCTGTGGTCCAGCTGGGGCACAGTGCGGACTAGGCAGATGCCTAGGTGGCACATAGGAATGCCGAAATTGTAAAGCAGCAAGACAGCAACTGACGAGGGTCCAACATGGGCATGAGTGTGTGTCCCACAGTGTCACAGGGGATATTACCCAGCAGGTACCCCCAAGGGCACATAACATTGGCAGGCGGTGCCGGGGGGAAGTGCACGTGTCCATGTAGGCACCCCTACCCGAGAACCCACACCATAGGCAGCTGCCTACCGGCACACTGGATGGCCTGGGACTGCACACCACCAGCACCACTGGCACAAGGGCATGCCAGCATGGTGGCGGAGGGGTGCTGGTGTTGGAGGGGGCAGTGGCATCTGCCCACAGCAGACCAAGGCCAAGCCCTGTTTAGGTGGGTGCCATGCAGTGAAACAGACAAGGTCTGTCTAATGAACACTAATGGTAGCCCCAGGGAATGATCTGCCTCTGTGGCAACAGTTTGGTACAGTATACACAGCCAGTGTGTGTTCAGGGGCAGAAGGTCACAGGTTCAAGCCCCAGCTGTGGCTCCTGCAAACCATGTTCCTATATTTTACCCAGTACTAAACCGTGGTAATAAAGACGGAACTGTTATTGCAGATTAAATAAACAAGCCATAAACACCTATATTTTACCCTACAGGGCACAGACACCATAAACATGTGCAGTCTCTAGAGCAGAGTTTCCCAACTGCAGTCCTGGAGGGCCAAACACCATTCAGGTGTAATGCTGTCCCTAATAAATATGCCTGTGCTGCAATTGTATGCAACGCCTCCATTGTATGCAAATGTATCTCATGCATATTCATTAGGGACAGCATGAAAACCTGAACCGTGTTTGACCCACCAGGACCGGATTTGGGAAACTCAGCCCTAGAGCAGCGGCCAACAGGGGTATGAACACCCACACCCACAGGCCCCACTATCCAAAGCCTCATGGAGAGTCAGGCTGTTGGACCCTGCGCGGAGCAGCATCTCGCAATACTAGCACTTGCATACCTTAGCAATGCCGCCCTAAACTTGGGAACATGTTACACATATATCAGAAGGTTGCTATGATTAATGGCAGATAACAAATCCTAAGTTAAACACAATTTGTTGACAGAGCTGTATCATAGCAACCTTTCTGATATCTGTGGAGTGTGTTTCAGTTTTGGTTTCTGACAGTGTTTACCACCACAGGGAGTAACCCCAACAGTATTATGTACCATAGCCATGCCTGCACTGTGCCCAGGACTGCCAAAAACCTCTATATTTACACAATGCTGGCATAGTTGTGGGAGTGTGTGTATGTCTATCCAGTGTGTTATGGCTGCCTACACCTTACTGAGCCCACACTGCTTGCACTGTTTCCAGTGTTAGCCTGCCAATGTGCATAATGAGGAGCAAGGTACTGTGGGTATGGCCCGGACAGGGCGGCTTGGGCAGGATGCATCTGCACAGGGCATAGGGCAATGGGTGGGACATTGTAGTGCCCGACCACCACCTGCACGGACAGGGTGGCCACAGCATGTCATGCTGGGAGGTCACTCTCACCCTGACTGAACAGTGACCACGGCATGGCTAGGTTCCCCCATAGTGCTGTACAGTTTTCTTCATTATAGTGGTCCATTAAAGATCCTGGTGTCAGGGTAATTGCATCAGTTGAAGTTTCACAGCTCTGCTCTAACTCCAGGAGGCCCTGGACCTCATTACAGAGGTTTGTTATAGAACCTGATGTCAGGGTAAGTGCATCAGTTGGGTTTCACAGCTCTGCCCTAACCCCAGGAGGCCCTGGACCTGATTACAGAGGTCTATTATAAATCCTGGTGTCAGGGTAACTGCATCAGTTGGGGTTTCACAGCTCTGCTCTAACTCCATTACAAATTACGCTGACAAACTATGCTAGGTACCAATACCCATGGGGAGTGGTCAGTCAAGTAAGCTGTCTAGGTGACCTGGGATAGGTGTTTACCGCTGTGCGCTTCCATGGGGTATATGGACGTGAACAGTGTGTGTGTGTCTGAGCTCCTCACACATGCTGACACCTGAGAAGCCATGCTACCAGAGGGTAGAATGCACATGGCACAGCCCCCCCCCCCCCCGCACATATGAAATGATCTGCTATGTTGCCAACATATTGTGGTGCAAATGCAATCACATTGTGGATATTACATCAACCCCCATGGGGATTGTTGTGTATGCTGTTACCCACCTTCGGCATCATGCCTTGCTGAGACACTGTGGGCCCGCAGCTTTGCCAAGATCGTAGCCATGCTTGTGGGAGGGGTGGCTGATGTCCCTGGTGCCTGCACGGTGTAGTGACTCCCCTCCATCTCCGTACCCTCTAGAGGCTGTGACTTGCGTCTAGTGGCCCCCACTGTAGCGTTGACATCCGGTGGCGTGTCCTCTGCCTCGGCCAGCACATTGTCTCCTGTTGTGCCCTCGCCATTGCTGGCAGTGTACTCGTACATTGCGGCCTCTGGCCCCTCACCTTCCTGATGCCCTGCCACATCTTCCTCCTCATGTGCCTCCATGGTCCTGTAGTCACCTGGGGGTTGGAAAAGGGTACACAGCACAGATGAGTTTGCGCAGTGCACCTATGTATACCTGTGTAGTACATCCCCGCCAAAAACAATGTGTTGTCCACCTGTGCCTGCTGTTGGTGCGCCTACAATAGGGACAGCAGAGGTGCCTTCAGTGTGCTGTGCCTGGCAGGGTGTGGGGGGGGGGGTAGCAGCCTCATTCCCTGGTGTAGCTGTGCCACATGGGATGCGGTGTGTGGGGGATGGTGTGCTGAGTGCCGTGCCCCCTATCTGCAGTATCAGGTATGGACTGTCCGCCTGACCTTGGATATGGCCTCAGCAATACATGTGGCCGTGGCACATGTGGGAGTCCTGACTGGGATTGTGTGGTGTCATTGTGTGTGTGAGTGATGTGCTTGCATTGCCCTGAGTGGTATGGACGTTAGGTGTTGCAGGATGTGTCTGTTTCAGCCAGACGTTGTGGGGGCCCTCCACTTTGCAAGACACTGTGCGGTGTGGGTGGACAGCTATCCCATACTCCATGGGTGTGGTGGGGTGTCTGGGGGGATGGGTGGAGCACTGCTGGGTATGGGATTGCACCGTTTGTGGGTGTATGGGAATGTATGTGTCACTGCGGGATGTGTATAAGGGCTGCTCCCAGGTGTTGTGGGGGTTGTGCTATGTGCATTTGGTATGGGTGTGGCAATGTGCCTTCCAATGTCTGGTGAGGGTGGGTGGGGTATCCCCACTGTATGTGGGCCCCAACAGAGTGTTAAGTGTGTGACATGTGTGTGGTGTGTTTGCTGCCGTTTGTTTGCGTCTACGTCATCATCCCCGTGTGTTAGTCCCTTCCCTATCAGTGGTCTGGGATATGTCCCTAGATAGGTAGGTGCATACAGACGTCATATGTGTTTTGGTGGTGTGTGTGAGTACCCACAGGACAATGTGTTCTGGGCTAGTTGTATGTCCCTCTTGTATGTCTGCCCCTGTCACAATATGCTTGGTGACTGGCTGCAGAGGTATGATGACTGGCTGTGACCTATATGCCAGGTACTATTTTCACAAGTAGACCTCAGGGGGACAGAGGACACAGGCTGGTAATGATGAACACACCCCAAATGGAGTAGGCACAAAAAAATAACTAAATATAAGCCCTCATAAGCCATATGTGAAGAAGGAACGCTAGACCAATCTAGGTAGGATAACTCCAGTAGTAGAGGAATCAGACCTCAGTTAGTCCCCCAACCGCACATCCTTAGGAGGAGGAGTACTTCGAAGGACAGACAAGCCCTGTAATCGCATGAACTCTGCATATATCAGTGGCCAAACTCACCTATATGAAAGGCCCAGAGGGTCCAGCAGCACAGCCAAACTTCATAGCACTAGAGAGCAACAATGTAAACGTGATCCAAGGAGGTTATCTGAGTACTGTCAAATGATATCCCAATGTGGCTCTTTACTGTTACATTGCTGCTCATGTATGCTGTGATGCTCATTGATTACAGTGGGATATCATTAGCCACTCCTCAGATAGGTCCTTTACATCACTGTTACATTGCTGATCTGTAGTGCTGTGAAATGTTGTTATGCAGCTTAACCCTCTGGGCTTTGCATGTCTGTTTTCTGGACCATTGATGTACTCAGTGTTCAATCAGATATGGGCCTTGTCCGCCACGCCCCCTGCTTCTCCACTGCGTTGCGGTCCTCGACTACATTCAGGACTGTGTCTATCATGCACACAGGCCCAGGTACCTGTCACACACACCCTGTACCTACCCTGCCATGTGCTGCTGTGTCATCACCCCACAGTTGCCTGTGTTAGGGCATGCATGCTCTCAGGACATGGTTCACCACCAATCCCCTCCATGTGCCACATGTGCTTGGGCATGCCCTGTACGTGTCCTGCATATCTACTACTACTACTCCACTACTACTACGAAGCATTTATAGGGCAAAAATGACAATCCCTGCTCAACGGAGTTTATAATCTAAAAAGACAGAGCACTAACAGGTGTGGAAACAGGTTTGGAACAGGAGCAAAGAGACAAGAGCAGGGGAGACAGGACAAAGGAAGGATTTAGGAACAAGTGTGAGAGGAAGACAGAAAGGTGAAATTAAAAAGGGGAGGAATGGAGAACAGCACACTCATGAGCCAAAGGCAGAGGCAAAAATATGAGCTTTGAACTCAAATGTGAGGAGGAGCAAAGAAGATGCCTGACACATGGACAAAGGACGTTTATTCCAAGCGTAAGGAGCAGCAAGGTGTAAGGTGCATACCTACCTGACTGTGGATGAGCGGTGTCCAGTGCTTCTGGCAGTCCATGCAGGTAGATGGGCCCAAGAAGGTCTGCTAGCTCCTGTTCCAGGGGTGTGAGAGTTGGGGCAAAGGGGGCACCCCCACCAGTGCCCATGGCATGTTGCCTCTCCGCCAACATGTGTGCATGGACACCACGCTTAATGTCATTAAATCTCTTTCTCAGGCTGTCCAGGTCCCTGGTTGGTCCCCCTGCCTGGACTATGGCCTCCTGCACCTCCTTCCACACATGTGTACGTATTGCACAGTGGTGCTGTTGCTCAGCCGGCCATAGAGCTCCTCATACCGCTCCAACACACTGGCCAGCAGGATGTGGTTTTCTTGCTGACTGAATCTCATAGCCCTCCTCCGTTCCTCAGCTGACACCGGTATACGCCTTCGTTTGGCACTGGGTGGCCCCTATGTGGGCTGCGACACACCTGATGGGCCTGCAGCCACCACCACAGGCCCAACACTCCCTGCCGGTTCTGGGTCCTGCTGAACAGGTGGCCTCCCCTCCTCCCCTCCTGCCATGTCCTGTTGCTCCATCTCCCTGCCCTCTGTGCCCTCTCCTTCCCTGTCACACATCCCTGCTCCTCGGCTCCTCTGCTATACCTCACACCCGCTCCTCACCCCACCTCCTCTCCCTGCTGCCTGCTCCTCAACTCAGCTCCTGTCTCTCTTGCCAGCTCCTCGCCTCCCTTCCTCTCTCTCTCACCTGCTTTGCCATATACCTCTCCACACCAAACCTGCCTCTGACACTCTCCATCACCACTCACCAACCCAGCCACTCTCCACGACACACCTGCCTCTGACACTTTCCTTGCTTCACCAACAACCAACAGCGCACGCCTTCTCTACCTTGCCTACACAAACCCCTCAATGTGTACCAGGTATGCATGTGTATTTATAGGTTTTTTTACGTTGCGCATGCGCAGTGGCACGAGCATGTTGGCTGCGTGCATTGTGCATGTGCCATGGAGACATGGAAGATGTGTGGGCGGGACACCATGTTACACATGCGCTGTGCATGAGAGTGAGGCTTGGCGCATGCGTGTCACGTCACGCAGCACATGCGCATGTCTCACGCTCACATGCAGTGCATGTGTAACATGGTGTCCGGCACAGGGCACCTTCTGCATCTATGTGGTGCATGTACAATGCGTGCAGCTGACGTGCTTGCGCCACTGCACATGCGCAACGCGCGCAACATAAAAAAACTATAAATACACATGCACACCTGGTACACATTGAGGGGTTTGTGTAGGTGAGGGAGAGAAGGCATGCGCTGCTGGTTGTTGGTGAAGCAAGGAGAGTGTCAGAGGCAGGTGTGTCATAGGGAGTGGCTGGGTTCATGAGTGGTGGTGGGGTTGTGTGGCTGGGTTGGTGTGTGGTGGGGGAGGTGTGTGGCTAGGTTGGTGAAGTGAGTGTCTGAGTTTGAGTGAGTTAGAGGAGTTGAGGGGGTGGAGTTTATGACGGTCTTTGTGGTTGCTGCATGTGCAGTGGGAGGTGAGCAGGGGCTGCAGTTGCCAGACAGGGGAGATGGTGTCCATGGGGCTGAGGCACAGGGCATGGGTGTAGTCCCGCTGCAACACAGACCTGCAGCTGTGGGGGCAGGACAGGCAGGGGCTGTGCCGGCACAGTGCAGGAGGTGTGTGGAGTTGCAGGCTCATCAGCCTCACCTCTACAGGCCCAGGGCCCAGCTCCAGGGCATGCGTGAGGACCAGGTCATCTCCCTCTACCGCCTGAGCATGGGGACTATTAGGGAGCTCTATGAGGATCTAAGAACTGATCTCGAGCCCCTGACTGGTCGTTCACATACCATACCAGGTTTGGTCAAGCTCCTTGGTGCCCTACATTTCTTTGCCTCTGGCTATTTCCAGTCATCTGTGGCCGCAGTGGGTGGCATGAGCCGCCCCACCTTCTCACGCTGTTTCCACCAGGTACTGCATGCCATGATCAGCCGGGTGGGGAATTACATTGCCATTCCCAACACTAGGCAACAGTGGGGGACCTTGAACCAGGCCTTTGAGGCATTTGCCGGGATACCACACGTGATGGGAGCTATTGATTGCACACATGTTGCCCTGGTCCCGCCCAGAGACATGGAGGTAGTGTTCCGCAACCGCAAACACTACCATTCCCTGAATGTTTAAGTTGTATGTGAAGCAAATATGCATATTCTGAATGTGGTCCCTAGGTTTGCAGGGTCCACCCATGACTCCTATATCCTGCATCACTCGGCACTATTCAGACAATTTGAGGCAGGCCAGTATGAGGACTGTATACTGCTGGGTGTGTATTTCTCATCTCTGACATGCACATGGTGATCCTGTGACTAACCGTATGTGCACATGTCTGTCTTTGAGGTGTATCCCTAGTTGTGTGTGTGTCTCATCTGTCTGTGTGTGACCTAATGTTGGGGAGGGGGGGGGGCGGTAGTGCCCTCCAGCTCTACCTTGCTATGGTGCTGTGTGATGATGGTAGAATTCACACTAGCATTTGTGTAGTGGTTACAGATTAGGTTGATTGCACTCCGTACACCTACCCCTTGTTTTGTGTGTTATAACTTCACACGCTGATGCATAGTTGTGTCCATTCATGTGATGTCATATGTTTCTGTGAGGATGTTTTGTGCATTTGGTTTAAACGTACATACTTGTGTCCATTTGGGTAGACATCAGCTCCTGCTTTAATGTTCCACATCTCTTTCTGCAGGTGATTCAGGATATGGGTGTTGCCGCTGGTTGCTGACCCTGTGCATCAACCACGGACACGTGCAGAGAGGAGTTACAATGAGGCCCATGCCTCCAGCCGCTCCGTCATAGAGCGCACCTTTGGCATTTTAAAGAGTCGCTTCAGGTGTCTGGATAGGACAGATGGGGCCTTACAATACAAACCACAGACTGTGGTAGAGATCATTATAGTCTGTTGCATCCTGCACAACATTGCTCTCAGGCACCATATCCCTGACCAAATTAATGAGGATCTGGGGATGATCCTACGTGCCCTCCTGCACGTGCCCGTGGTGATGTGAGGGCACAGCAGTCAGGCGGCAGGTGAGGTTTCTGGAGTCCAGCGGATTACAGGATCCGAGGCAGCATGGATTCACCAGAGGCAGGTCTTGTCAGACAAATCTGATTGATTTCTTTGACTGGGTGACCAGGGAGTTGGACCGAGGGAGAGCTCTAGATGTGGTGTGTTTAGATTTCAGTAAAGCCGTTGACACTGTTCCTCACAGGCGACTTATAAACAAACTGAGCACCCTAGGGATGGACCCTAAAGTTACTGCTTGGGTTAGAAATTGGTTGGGTGGGAGGCAACAAAGAGTACAAGTAAATGGAGCTCACTCTGAGGAGAAGGATGTTACCAGTGGTGTGCCCCAGGGATCTGTCCTTGGTCTGATTCTTTTTAATATCTTTGTTAGTGATATAGCGGAAGGGCTGTCGGGTAAGGTTTGCTTCTTTGCGGATGATACCAAACTCTGCAATAGAGTAGACACCCAGGAAGTTGTAGATAACATGAGGAGGGATCTAGCTAAGCTTGAAGAATGGTCTAGAATTTGGCAGCTGGGATTTAATGTTAAAAAATGTAAGGTCATGCATTTGGGCTGCAGCAATCCAAGGGAGCAATATAGTATAGGGGGTGAAGTACTTTTGTCCACTAAAGAAGAGCAGGACCTTGGCGTGGTTGTGTCTGATGATCTTAAAGTAGCTAAACAGGTAGAAAAGGCGACGTCAAAAGCTAAAAGGATGCTTGGGTGCATACAGAGAGGAATGGCTAGCAGAAAAAAGGAGATGATAATGCCTCTCTATAAGTCTTTGGTGTGACCTCATTTGGAGTATAGTGTGCAGTTCTGGAGACCGCACCTTCAAAAGGATGTGAACAGGATGGAGTCGGTGCAGAGGGTGGCTACTAAAATGATTAGTGGTCTTCATTATAAAGCATATGAGGACAGACTGAAGGATCTTAATATGTACACCTTAGAGGAAAGGCGGGATAGAGGTGATATGATTGAGATGTTTAAATACCTCCATGGCATAAATGTTCAAGGAGAGAGCCTCTTTCAATTGAAAGCAAGTTCTGCTACGAGGGGACATGGGATGAGGGTAAAGGGAGATAGATTCAGGAGTGATATGCGGAAATGTTTCTTTACGGAAAGAGTAGTGGATCCATGGAATAGTCTCCCAGTGGAGGTGGTAGAGATGAGGACAGTAACTGAATTCAAAAAAGCATGGGACAAACACAGAGGATCTCTAAAGGTAAAAAGGGGACTATTGTAGTTGTTGATATAGAAGGACAGACTAGATAGGCCATGTGGTCTTTTTCTGTCATCATATTTCTATGTTTCTATGTTTCTATTCAGGCAGTACTCATGGTAGTGTGGTGTTCTTAGCATGGAGGCTTTAATCCAGCGTGCTTTCAGCTACTGTGGCCCAAAACTCGGTGCTAGTCCTGCACTGAATACCATGCTCCTGGCTATAGCATTTTAGTAAACATGTCCCTGGATGTCTAAGAGGAGTCAACTAAGGAGCTAAGCTACAAAACTCATTTTATTTCTGTTTGAATTACTTAAATCCAGAGACAGTTCTCATTTCAATCGCTCCCCCAGACCCCAAATCAAATGGTGATGATACAGTAAGAAAGAAATCACAAGAGAGAATAAAGAGATGACGTGCAACTTGTAAGGTTAATGGAACCCCAATGACCAAGAAGATAAAAATTACATCTATGAGAATGCTCTAGAAATGGCTCACCAATGGAATGAAACTGGAACACCTCAAAGGGTTTAAGTATCTAGGTACCTGAATCACAGAAGATGGAAATGAATAATTAAGGCAAAGAATGATTTTTGAGATCGTAAGGGGTCGTTTAAGAGGAACTTAATTTGAAAGTTGATGAGAAATCTACTAAGTGCATACTAGGTTTGCCAGCTGTCAATAGTTACTCTAGAAAATAGCCAAAAATGGCATATCTGTAGAAAGGATTTCATATGGGTAAAAATGGCATATGCAACAGGATCTGTGTCTCCAGGGAATACTGGTTCCGCCCAGGTCTATGTCTTCAGGACTGCACTGCACGCATTGTCTCAATGTAGGATATGGAAGTGAAACATGCATCTATAGTAAAGAGTTCCTGGAGAGGATACAAGCATGTGAAATGTGTTATTACAGAAAAATTCCAAAGTCTCAGCTGCCAGGGCAGAGGTAGCAGGAATCCCATTTAAGGGGTCTTGTAGATGCTGATATGGACCCTCGACATCAGGGAACACAGAGTTCCTGTACAAAAGCACTTCACACATCAGGCTAGCACTCTCAGTGGTTTGCATTTGATGTTGACATAGAATAATTACAGGTATTTACTACAGAAAAACACATTCTGTGTGCAGTCATCCTTTCTATTTTTGCTGAATAGATGTCTCCCGTCTCCCAACTCCTCAGAGCTAAGGTACTGTACTATTTTCTTACAGAGTTCTGCACTGAGCTTTCCTAGCCACAGGGGAAACCCTTTTTCTTAGGGTAGAAAAGACCTCATCTGTGCCTAGCCTATGTGGATATAGCCAGAAGTATTCTGCCGTCTGTTCATCATGCCAAAACCCTGAGGTTGTTTCCCTTGTCCCACAAGAGCATGTAGACAGGCATCAGAGCCAGTACTAGGGAGGGATGTTATCTCAGTAATTTTCTTAGGCCTACATATCACAGGGGTCTTGAAACCCTCCTTAGGCTGAAGCAGATATGGCCTGGACCCCAGCAAGTCTAACATTGGCCCCAACTGGTAGCGCAGGTATACCAGTACTCAGATGACTCCTACTTACGGTTCACATTGGAGAGCCCCGTGAGAGAGAGTAGTGATTTCAAACTGAAAATCCTGCCAATTCCTTAGGCATCTATACTTCCTTCTGCTGGCTCTCTCACCCCTCCAGAAAAATAAATTCCTATAAAATTCTGGAAAGTACACTCCTTATTGGACAAGATAATTTTTCGGTCCATCATAGGGGTGATGGGATCATACTATATCTAGAGTTAGTATAATGAAGTCAACTAAATTAAAGCAAAAGGTTTTATACTGAAGGTTATCTGGAAGGATGTGATTTCATGAGATGGGAGGAGTAGGAGTTAGGGATCTCTACAGCAAAAGCTTTTGGTTGAATTCATGTTCCATTCAATCATGTATTCGGTTTGTTTAGATTCTGAAATATTTGTATCATTTGGAACCACTAAAGTCAATGGGACAATCAATTTGGCACTCTAACAGTGGGATTTTCCAAGCCACTATGAGAGGGCAATGAAGACCCTAAGGTACACTGAGAGGGGTACACTGACACCAACATTAGCACGAAAACCTCAGTCCTCTAGGCATGTGGCAAAGAAACAAGAAGATTAAGTGTAGGTTGACCTTTTGTGGGAGAATGAGCCCATTTGAGGCTGCATGAAGGAGTATCAGGGTATCTTCACATGAGATTTTGATAAGAGTTGCCATTTCCAGGAATGAGATTTTAAGCCAGTCCTGGATTTCTGACAATCTCATCCTGATCCATTATGGGACCTGCAGCACTGATTCCAATGGGTAAAATCAGGGATTACAAATGCCATGCTGCATTAGGAATGTGAATTTAAAATACGTCTCACTCCTGGACCTGGGTAACTTGGTGACTCTGTTTTGATGGCAAGAGTGTACTTTGTGTTTCACTACTAGAAAGATCACATGAAAAAACGTAGGCACCTTCTTTGAAAGGAATAGTGGCATTGGCAGCTGCAGTTAGAGGCATGAACAGACCAATCTATTAATACTTATCATTTTTAAAATGCTTATAGATGGATGCAGCACTGTACAGTGGTGATAAATATTCAGCATCCCCATTTGTAAATAGTGGCTCTTAATGTGTAAATTGTCCATACGTGCAAATACTGATTCTAAAAAGCTGCTATTTTAGATTGCATGGAGAGGGAGTATGTTTGGTGGACCTAAAATACTGATGTGTATTCCCCATTTTACAAGGGAGATGCATATACATAAAAACATAAGAAATGCCATACTGGTTATGACCACTCATTCCAGAGCTTCCTTTCCACTGAAAGAGGCCCACCTCCTATGCATTTATACCTTGAAGATATTTGTATGTCTCTGTCATATCTCCCCTATCCCTTCTTTCCTCCAGGATATACATATTTTGATCATTTAGTCTGACCCATATGCTTTATGATGGACATTGCTGACTATTTTAGCAGTGACCTTCTGAAATGACTCCATCTGGTTTATATCCTTTTGAAGGTGATGTCTCCAGAATTATACACAACACTCCAAGTAAGGTCTCATCAGATTTTGATATAGGCAGTGATTTTCAACTGGCTATGCGATGCATAGCCCACCCCACTTCTGCCTAACCCAAATTTTCAATGCTGGGGTCATATGTAGCCCCAGCTTTGAAAATCCGGGTCTCGCCACACAACCTGGAAACCACAGGAGCTAGCCAGGTACCCGCTTGGCCCCTGTGCCTGAAAGATAGATGAGGAAAAGCCTTGCCTATCTTTAAGGCACAGAGGACTAAGCGACTAGCATCAAAAAGACCTTTCCTCCTCTCCTGTTCCACCCCAAAATGCCCCTAACATGCCCCGATGCTAACTACATAGCATCTGGGCACATTAGGGGCATATTCGGGATTTTCAAAAGGTACTACCCATGTAGGTGCCCTTTGAAAATCCCAGATATGGCATTTACATGGGTAAGCAGGGCAGTTGCCTGTGTAACTGCCTTCATAAATCGGGCCCATACTCTTTAATGCTGAATAGAATCAATTTTTTCTGGTATTAATTCATCCTTGATAAAAAGACTCTGGATTATTCAGAACTCAGCAGTTCAAAATTTATTTAATGTAGGTAAATCGGAGCATGTAACTGTTGCTTCAGATGTAACATTGGCAACCCATTCCTTAAAGAATCCAACCTAAAATTATTTTGGTGCACTGGGAATTTTACACTCGTCTCCCTGACTACTTAGCACCATCTACTTTCTCACCATCCTATTACGTTTTCTCAGCTTGCCCAACCTTGATTACCTAATGTTTATGAGGTCAAATTTGAAGAAACTCGACAATGATCATTTTTGTACCTTGTGCTATTATTATGGAATAGGTTTCTTTCTGATTCATGAAATGAATCTAAAGCCACATTGGAAGACTGGCTCCTTTGATGAACTTTAGATAATTTGCTATTTCATTGTGGGCTGTTGCTTCTACAGTAGTTTGTGAATTTTTGGTCTTTCCATGTTTGTATTAGGTGATACAAGAATTGTAATAGCTCACGGTGTATTCCTTTTGCTTCTTGTCTGTCTACATAACATTTGTCTTCCCTGTTTTACAGATATGTTTGATTGTAAGTCACCTTGACATCTAAGGATGTAGAGAAATTAATCAAATAAATTAAACCTTAAATCATATACAAAGGCACTATCATCTCCTTTTACCTGTTGGCCAGTTCTCTCTCCCTATGTACCAAGCATCCTTCTGGCTTTTGCCGTTGCCTCATCTACCTATTCGACCACTTTATGATCATCAGATCCAGGTCTTTTCTTACAGAAAAGAAGAACTTCTCCTTGGACCTTTGCAGCTTCAATGCATTTTTTTAGCATTAAATTTTAGCTTCCAGACTCTAGACCATTTCTCAAGCTTTGCTAGATCCCTCATATCTCCAACTTCTAGGGTGTCTACCCTTTTGAAGATTTTGGTATTATCTGCAATGAGGAAAACCTTTCCTGATAGCCCTTCGTTAATACTGCTTACAAAAACATTGAAAAGAACTGGATCTAGGACATATCCCTGTGACATACCATTGGTAACACCCTTTGCTTAGAGTAAACTCCATTTACCACTACCCTTTGTTGCCTCCCACTCAACCAGTTCCTAACCCAGTCAGTCACCTTAGGGCCCATACCAAAGCATTTTGTCTATAAACAGGCCTGGCAGTACCATTAGGTGAACTAGGCTGTCTCCTAGAGCGCCAGTGGTCTGAGGGTGACCCATTTCCATTGTTGCCACCCCTCTCTGGGACCTGCAGCGGCGGCAATGCCTTTAAACAGCACCACGGTGCATACCGAAACTTTTGGCTCTGCCATGCTGTTGGTACTTCAGCCCCTCTGATGCAAACTTCCTGTTTGTATGAGGGCAGGAGTGGCTGGACCAGCATCTTCCACCCCTATGCAAAAGTAAGTGAAATTGGAGGGGGCGGAAGCAGGAACAGTACAGCCGTGATGGAGGTTATGGTAAGCACCGTGGTGCCATTTTAAAGGCATTGCCGCCACAGCAGGTCCTGGAGAGGGGCGATAGCAACGGCAACGGGGCGGAGCAGGAGCATGGGAGTGCCAGAAATGAGGTTCACCTAGGTTACCTCCTATCCTTGTACCAACTCTGCTCAGAAACAAACTATACCTAAGGCCTTGTTGATATCTATGTACACCGATGCTCTCCTCTGATCCAACCAAAAGTTGATCAGGTTCAGCTACCTCTAGTTAATCCAAGCTGTTTTTGACCCTGCAATCTAGTGGATTTCAGAAACTGCACTATCCTTTGGTTTAGCAAAATTTCTATTAATTTACTCACCATTGAAGACAAATTAACCAGCCTGTCATTCAGGGTTCGGCTTGGGAATGGTGTAGATCCTACCTAACTAACCGCTGGCAACAGGTTCGGAAGGATCCTCTTTATCTGCTCTACTTTTCAACATATATATGCAACCGATCTGTGACATCATCCGAGCATTCAATATTTCCAGTCTGATCTATGCAGATGATGTCCTGATATTCACCCCAATAAGAATCAAGACCCCTGACTTCTCCCCAATAATCGAGTGCTTCAATGCAATTACGGACTGGCTCTTATCCCAGAATCTGCGAATAAACTTTAAGAAAACCGAGGTCCTATTCGTAACCAGGAATAAGAACTTCTCTCCCCCCACAACATTGAAGGTGAGAGACGCGGAACTTCCATGTAAATCATTGATACGCTACCTGGGAGTCACCATAGATCAAGAACTAACCTTCAGAGATCACATAAAGCAGACTGTCAAATCCATCTACAATAAAATACGAACGCTGAAACACTTAAGACCTCTACTTGCTCCTAATGATTTCAGAACAATCTTCCAATCCCTTGTGATACCACATTTTGATTATGCCAACATCATTCTACATGGTCTTCCTAAGAGCACCCTCAATCCACTTCAATTGGCGATGAATACAGCAGCTCGCATCCTCCGCTGTATTTCCAGAAGAGACCACATCACTCCCATACTCATAGAGCTACACTGGCTACCCCTACAAGCCAGGATCACCTACAAGGCACTATTGCTATCTTTTAAAGCAATCAATCAGATAGCCCCCCCTTCCCTCTCTTCACTCCTTACTAGTACTCCCACAAACAGGCTAAGAAGGGCGGCAGCCGCTAATACCCTTGCTATACCAATTGAGTACACTAAATGTAACCAATCAACCAGAGATAGGGCTTTCACTTTCTTCGCTCCGACCTGTTGGAACAATCTCCTTTCGCATATCCGATCAATAAAGGACCTCTCCCAGTTTAGAAAGGTCCTTAAACACTACCTATTCTGCCTGCACCTTGTATGCACTAATCCTACGCCCCCTCTCCCCACAGCTTCTGACACCCCAACAACATAGCCCTGGTAGAACATGAAGCAGACCCTCTGCACACCCAAAATGTCCATAGACCTCAAAGTTTCTCCACTACGATTTTCAACATGTTACATGATCTGTAAATAGTCCACAGGTGAAATATCCATTTTTGTATATAGTTACCCGTTACTTTCCAAGTTACTGATCCTGTTGTAATGTAAGCAAAAGATTGTTCTGATGCAAAAATTTGTTATCTGTAAACCGCACTGATACCAAAGAGCGCGGTATATAAGAACTGTAAAATAAATAAAATAAATAAATAAAAATAAAATTCCCAAGCTCCTCTTTACTCCCACTTTTGTGCAGAGGGACCACATCCTTCCATCTCCAGTCTTCTGGGACCTCTCCCAACTCTAAAGAAGCATTGAAAAGGTCAGATAGCTTAACTGCCCAAACTTCTTTAAGTTTCCACAGTGCCCTCAGATGTATCCCATCCGGCCCCATCACTTTATCTACTTTTAGGTTTAGCTAGCTCCTCATGAACATTTCTTCTGAAAATTATTCAACATCTACCTCACTTACTTTCCTGTTTGTGTCTCTTGTCTGTAGTCCTATTCCCAGTCTATCTTCCATGAATGCTGAACAGAAATACTTGTTAAGGAATTCTGCTTTTTGTTCTTAGGTCTCTACATGGTGCTTACCTTCAAATCACAGTGCTACTTTTGTACTTCCCCCCGTTATTAACAGTTCTAAAAAAAATCTTGTCTTCGTCTCTCCCACCTCCACTATTTTAGCTATTCTCCTGACTACTTTCCCAAATGTTCCTAGATTGTCCAGACATTGTTACCTGTTTTCCTCTGTCTGCAATATCTCATAATTCATCAAAGCTAATTTTTTTTTACCTTACCCTTTCAGCTACTTCTTTCAAAAGCCATAGCAGCCTCTTTTGTTCTTACTTTTATTAACCTTCCTAACAAAAAGGTCTACGGTCTGTTGCCCTTAAAATTTAAAATATCTCCTTTTAGTTTTTCCCATCGCTTTTCTTCTTCCCCCAGATGTTCCCATCCAGCTAACAACTTTTGAGGTATTCCAACATCCACAGCTGGTGCAAGAATATGAAACGCCCCAGGAGAACCCTCAATCCTGCCGCCCACCCCCCTCCTTTTATTACCACTACTGATGCTCCTCTCTGGGACCTGAACTGGTGGCAGTGCCAGTTAAAGCACAACTCATTGCTTACCTCTCTGGCACTGTTCCTGCTCTCTGACGAAGACTCCCTGCACCCCCATGCAAACAGGAAATCTGCATCGGAGGTTGGAGAAGCGGCAGGTCAAAGAGAGCAGGAACAGCAATGCAGTGTCAGAGAGTTCGGGTAAGCATGGCATTGCAATTTAAATAGCATTGCTGTCACTGCAGGACCCAGAGAGGGTGGCAATAAAGGCAATAGGCCACCTGGGGAACATTAGCGCATTGTCTAATGGGCTGCACCAGCCCTGCCCCCATTTTGACAAAGCTAGTTTTCCTGACTCCTCACTTTAAAATGAACCCTTATTGCCTGCTCTCTAATACTGAACCACACCATTCTATGATCACTAGATTCATGATGATCACCCACTATGACATCAAAAGACACATACTCCCCTTTCATAAGCACCATTAAATTGTTGGTAAATATTTTCACAGAGAATATGACTAGATCGGGGACAGCGAAACATCTTTTTTGGGTGAAGGGGCCAAACAAACCAACCTCCAGCCTCGCCCCCAAGCTCTCTAGTTGCTGTGTTGGGCAAATTATTGGCAGGGCCATGACCTCAGTGGCCCAACCCATTCCACTGCCTATGGAATAGATAGTCAGAGGGAGGAAGGGACTTCCATTCACTCAGGCTGCTTTTGTCCTATGTTTTCCTATCCAAACTAATTTTGCTACCATTATGGTACGGAATCATGAGATCTGGGATCAGTTTCTTGCAAAAAAATGCAGATGCAGGTTTGGGTCCGAAAATATACCTGCATCAAGCTATCTACTAGAATAATGATCCCTTTTAAAAACAGGAGTGAACCCAATGAAGCTTGTTATCATGCAGTTCTGTCTGGGATGTTGCATATTATACGATAACAGCACTGCCAACGAGCACTGGCAAAACTCATCTGCACTGCGCCACTCTCATATACCGTAGGATCGGCGCATCTAATTTGAAATTGTTCACTGGTAGTGCTGAGGCGTGCCAGATAGAAGCTTCTTGTGTAGCACCATGTGGCACATGTGACGGAGGTTGCCGATCCCTACTCTAAAGGCTTAAGATATATGAGGGGGAGTCTCCTACTGAAAGTGTGAAACATGCTTCTCTACCTGTAACAGGCCACAAATTCTGAAGTGTCTTGGTTATTTTGAGGGAGTTGTCCCTATTCTGCTTGCTGGGAGTCGCAGAGGAAGAGAAGGCTAAATTTAGCCAGAAGCTACCGAGCAGTCTGCAAGCAGAGGATGTCAGTAAATCATTCAGAAACCAGATGGAGAGAAAGAGAGACAGAGAGAGGGGAGGGAAAAGTCAACAGAGAGACCGGGAGATTCACATATCCAAAGCATGGGAGAAACACAGGGAGCGAAAAAAAAAAGTTTAGGAAGGATACACAAGTGATGAGGGAGAGATAAAAGAAGAAAGGGAGAGTGGAGGACGGAGATAGAGAAGGGACTAGGAGGAGGAATGAGAGAATGAAAAGAGAGGGATGGAGTGAGGGAAGGATAGAAGAGAGAAATGTAGAAGGAAAGAGAGGAAGGTAAGAGACAGGAGGAGAAGGAGAATGAAAGAGTGAAAAAGGAGGAAGGGGAGGTGCTAGTTGCATAAACATCAGGAGTGCTGTGGGACATTTCCAAATCAACATGGTGTCTTTGTCTCTTTGTTAACACTACAGAAAGGGAGAGACAGGGAGAGGAGGACAAGAAAGAGGACAGGAAAGGAAAGGAGAGGGAGAGAGAATGGAATGAAGAGGAAGGAGAGAGATCCAGAGTAATGACGTTCCTCTCCAATCCCGCTGTACCATTCTCCTGAAGCAGCCTTTAGAAATTACATGGGCAAAATTTGAGTAGAGTACTGGTCTAATAGCCGGGAAGATTCTGCAGAGCTTCCTGTTATACTGAGCTAAGTAGCCTTTTATATGCATTTAAAAACTAACAAGTATATGAATTTGGTTTGATAAGGACTGATGAAAGAGACCAAACGGGGGTAGTATTGTACCCGCAGCCTTGCAGTGGGGACACCCCAACTGAGGTCCTGAGGAGTGGAGGAGTGGCCTAGTGGTTGGGGCAAGGTACTTAAGGTCAGTGGTTCAAATCCCACTAGAGGACAGCAACCTTGGGCCAGAAGGACTGGGGTTTCTAGTCCCACAGGTGCTCCTTGTGGTCTTGGGCAAGCCACTTAACCCTCCATAGCCCATGTTCCCTGTAAAATAGTTATCTCCAAGTTATAATGCCCTGTTCAATGTAATTTCAGTTTGTTCAATGCAAACCGCACTGATGCAGAATAGCACGGTATATAAGAGAATGTAAATAAATAAAATAAATCAATTTATATATTTATATGTAGCATATATTTTTTGCTATTGCGTAGTGGCATCCTTTATATTAAAGTTACTACTTGCAAGATTCAATTAGAGGGTCTCTTTATGGGATGGAAAAGATACAACAAACATAGCAAAATATTCATTTTAATAAGATTAAGCGGTCCCCCCCCCCCCCCCCCACTCCAAGATATAGGCAAAACCTGACAGGCTCTCAAGTCAGAAGCAATCCATTTATTTATTACAAGTTCTTATATACCGCACTATTCGGCATCAGCGCGGTTTACATTATAACATAAAGACCATAACAACAAGCTGTTTGGTTTACATCGAACAGGAGTACAAACTTGGAGAACCGGGGTAAACTATATACAAGAGATAATTACATAGAACAGAATAGAGTCTTAATAATATCAAGAACGGCATGGTGTCACAAAAAGGGCCATAATTCACTCAGCTGGCAGCAAAAAGGAATCCAAAAGTCCCAGCTAAGTAAATGACTCCGCCTGATGAAAAAGGCTGAAAGGAAGGGCAGAGCCCTCCATCCCCCTGCAGTATAAGTTCCAATTTGGCAAAGTTAAGGTGATATCCCACCACCTTCCCAAAATCCTGCAGCACACACATCAAAGCTGGCCAGAGGTACCCAGGTGGCTTAGGTAAAACAGTACATTATCTGTGTACAAAGATATTAAATGCTTCGTCCCATCTATGTGAAAGCCTTGTAGACACAGAGAAGTTTAGACATTTTGGGCGAGTGGCTCCATTACTAGGTCAAATAGAAGGGCAGACAGAGGGCAACCCTACCTCATGGCACCAAGAATGGAAAAGGACTCCAATAGTGTCCCATTCAACAAAAGATGCACTTGGGGTATAGAATACAAAGCTCAAAGCCAAAACCAGTTATGCGATTTTTGATGTGCACAGCACGATGCTTTAGTGAATGAGGACAGAGGTACTGTAGACACATTGCAGAGAAAAAAAACCAGAGAAGTCAGAACATTGTGTGCTACCCATGACTTTATGCAGCTTGTAGTCTTCCAGTGGTCCTCCGCAGAACTCACCGGACACATCTTCGGTAGAATCTCTGGGATGGTGATCTTCATACCCCATTTCTCTACAATTGCATCCCGGCTCTCCAGACCCCCTGCATCTTAATGCTGTTCTTGTTCTGTGATGTGTATTGCTTCCCCACTGCTTGGGTGAGACCACAAGATTGCCATTTAGGGGGTAATTTGTTAAGCAACTTAAACATAGAATAGTATTTTACATCCTCAAGTAAGTGCTTATAAAACTGTCTGGGGCTTTACATACATAAAAGTAGATGCTCAGAAAACATAGTGCATTCCTGAAGGCAGAATTGTCACCTATGAATTTATTTTATAATACCCACATGTGTGCAGATTCCTCCTGGCACATGAATGCACAGTTACCTTTGCTTGGGAGAAGGTGCAACCAGAGCCGGCATAAGGTGTGAGTCAGTGAGGTACTGGCTCAGGGCGCCCAAGCTTATGGATGTCAAAGGCTTGCTTCAGCGGCTCACCTCCTGACAGTGGTGGGAGTTTGCTCCTTCCCTCCTGCTGCTGTGTACTGCTTCTGCATGCACTGCCACTGAAAGCAAGCACCTACAGTATCTTGCAACTGGGAATGGAAGGGGACTAACGTTGGGAAGGGGAGGTGGGATTGGAAGGGGGCTCATACTGGCAGGGACTGGAAATGGGTTAATGCTGGGGGGGACTGGAAGGGGGTTAATGGGGAGACTGGGAATGAAGGAGGTTGATGGTTGGAGGGACTAGGACAGAAAGGGGGCTGGGATTGGGGGCTGATGCTGGGACTGGAAATAGGCTGATGCTAGTGTCCAGGGTGACTAGACCAAGAAAATGGCTGATGCTGGGGGGGGGGGGGGGGGAGGGGGGCTGGGCACTGAGATTGGAAGGGGACTGATGTAGGGGCTGGGAATATGGGGGACTGATGCTAAGAGGGTGGTAGGGACTAGAAGGGGGCTGGGACTGGAAGGGGACTGATGTTGGAAGGGTAGAACAGGAAGGGGATTGATGCTGACAGATGCAGGATGAGAGAAAGGGGTAGATACTGGGAGGGGTGGGAAGGGAGATGAGGGCAGATATTTTTTTTGGGGGGGGAAGAAACAAGGGCATATACAGGGGAAGGTTGAAAAGGAGGGGAATAGAGGCAGATGCTGGTGTGGTGAGGAGGAAAGGCAAGGTCAATGAATATTGGAGAAGGAATGCTGAGGAAGGAGAGGAGGAGACAAGAGGACAAATACTGAGGATACAGTGATGTGGGAGAATAGGGACTTGGACTTGGGTGGAGACTATAAGATTAGATGGGAGACTAGGAGAAAACAAGACTAAGCTTAATTGGGCATTGGGAGTGTATGTGGGGACTCGGTGGGATTGTGAGTGAGGAGTCAAACTGAGTAGGATGAGAAGGGACTTGAGGATTAGCTGGGGAATAGTGGGGACTAAGAAATTGATCAGGGGTTAGGAGGTCAATGAGGACTAAGTGATTGAGTGAGGAGTATGAGTAAGGCTGTGAGACAGAAATATGGGGAGAGAAGACTGCGGGAGCTGGAGGGGTTGGGAGGTAGCTGAAAAGGACAGAGGGCCATGGAGCGAATGAGAGACAAAGAAAGGGGTCAGGTCTTTGAAGGAGGTGAGAGAAGGTAGACATGGGGAAGTAAAAGAGGAATGGGAGTTTGGATAGAGAGTAAGATATAAGAAAGGAACAGGAAATGGAGAGAGGATGAGTGATAGGGAAGCAATTGGGGCTGATGAGGTGATGAAAGGCAAAAGAAGGTAGATGAGGCTGGAAAGGGGATGAGTACAGAGGGAGGAAATGAGGAACTAGAAAGTGGGTGAAAACAAGGGAATATTTATTTATGTTTACTAAAGATTAACATGCATTAAGTGCTGCAATGGCCCATAGCAATAAATGGACAGTAGGAGCACTTAACACACGTTAGCTTTCATTAATGAATAGAAGACTGGGAAAGGAATGAAAGAGAAGTGGGGAATAGGAGGATTAGGAAAGAAAGAATAGTTCTCCATGGACAAGCAGGATGCGTTAGTCACACCTGGTGGTGTCGTTCTCCGGGCAGTGCCGTAGATGGACGTGCTCTCCAGAGCTCAGAAAAGTGAACCTTTCTGAGCATGCACAGGTAGCACCACCTCACCGGCCCGCCCCTAGCCCGGCCAGTCTTTGTTCTTCCACCTTGCCAACAAGACAGATCCCAGCTCTCCAGCTACTTCAATTAAGATATCAGCTAAAATGCCCAAACCAGGCTTCAAGAAATGTCCTCTCTGCGGTAGGAAGATGAATAGCACGGACACACATGATCTGTGTGTCCGATGCTTGGGAGCCGGGCACAAAGTGGAAGAGTGCTCCCACTGTGCAAGAATGTCTCCAAGAGCCATGAAATCCAGAGGCCATGCACTGAAAGATTACCTGGCAGCATCTTCTGAGCCGCAGGAAGATAACTCGCTGTCCTTCAAAGAGCCGGCGCTCTCTACTCTTCCTCCTGGCCAGACCCCGACTCGGGATGTGCCCGATAGGGCCTCCATCCCCAGCCACTCTGCTGAGACGACTACGGCACCCTCGGTGGCTCCCGCAGTGGGTCAGGCCTCTTCACGAAGCTCCTCTAACATCCTCCGGACCCTGCAGACCCAGCAGCCTAAAATCACGGTCGTACGGCCTCCACCAAACGTGCTCATGTGGGCCGCCATTATGGCACTGCTGACATGACCACTAACTCCGCCGCCTGATTGGCCAAGGCCACTGCAGCCTGGGAAGCCTACACCATCGTGCCATCTCTGGAAGCCCTCAACGTCATTGCGCCAACTTGGGAAGCCCCCAACGTCACTGCGCCAACAAAACAGCCTACCACAATGCAAATCAAGCTTCCTGCCCTCACAGCAGCGCCGAGCAGTTGCAGCTTGCACGACATCACAGTGCTGATGCTGAGAACTCACATTGGCGCAGACTCCACAATCACGGCAGCAACAGCAGGAAAGGGAAGAGGCACCGGTGGGAGGACGGCAAAAGCACAGATAGCAGCGGCGGCGGCAGCAGCACACCGCGCAGGGAATGATGCAGTGGCAGGAGGCGCAGGACCAGCAGTGCCAGCAGCGGATCCAGCAGCAGGCAGCCTAGGAGATGCAGCAGACTGTGAACGCCACGGCAGACAGCCTGGAAGCCGACACCATCACAGTTTCCGACAAGATGGCAGGAGCACTGAGTGCATCAGGCACAAAAGGCGACCTGACTCCCCCACCTCCATCTCCAGCCCACACAGCAAACGCAGGAGGCCCCATCACTGGGACATAAGCACTGACAACTCTGCTGCCATTCTGAAACTCCTCATGCAGCTAGTGGAGCAGATCTCAACCTGCAACACCCCTCCAAGCCCTTCGTCCCTGGCACGCAGCATCCCAGACCACGCACAGACCGCCTCCCCTGCCCCGCTATCCCCCGGTACACGGACGCCGGACAGTACTGCAGAGGAGCAAGATATTGAGGCGGTTGTCATTAGTTCTGCATCCATGAATCATACCCCCTCAGAGGAGAGACCCTCCCTGGATGCAGAAGGTCAGCCGCCCCCCCCCCCCAGAGGACCTCATCTACCCCACGTTTATAAGGAAGGTGGCCACTACATTAGCCCTAACATTACTGGACGCATCAGGGGAACCAGAACCGGAGGTCCTGAAGTACCTTAATTCTCCAAAGTCCTCCTTTGTTCTGCCAGTCCACCAAAAATTGCGGGACAACCATCTAAGATTATGGCAGACCCCTGCCTTGGGATGCCCTTATTCGAGAAGGCTGGACTCCAAGTACCAGGTCCAGCCCATATCTGGATTCAAAAACCTCAACTCTCTAAAAAGTGAAATCCTCACGCACCCACTCCAACAACCTGCCTGACCGAGATCACAAGCTCCTAGATAACATTTGAAAGAAGGTCTTCCAAGGGGCCATGCTCAGCATCAGAATCGCAGCGCACCAGTTTCAGCAATCCTCTTCCAGGATGCTCTTATGGCAAACATTAAAAGCTCCGTCGTAACCTTTCCTAAAGAAACACATGCCTCGATCTCCAGCACACTCACCGACATAGCTGAATGCAGCAAGCACTTAGCGAGCACAGCCTTTGATGCCTTCGACACATCCATCAGAACCGCTGGGACAGCGATTTCCGCCAGGTGATGGGCATGGCTCAGAGCCTCCGGTCTGCACGACGACACACATGACAGAATCGCTGATGCGCCCTCTACGGGGGAATCACTCTTTAGGGACAATGTAACAGATACAGTGAATGACATGAAGGAACACTGCACTACCTTACAGACCTTGGTAGAGGATGGGCTCGAGCACCACAGCAGCACACAAAAGAGCAACTACTAGCGCAAGCCCTACTACCCAACCAACAAAAGCTACACCTCCAACCGGAAGTGGCAGGACCCCAGATACAAACACAATGCTTACAACAGCCCTTCTCATCAGTGCCAGAACCAAAGGGAGCGCAAGCAGAAGAAACATACTAACTCCCAGGTGGGTAAAAGTGGGACCTCCTTTTGATAGCCAGCAGCAGGAAGTCCCCCCCGGTCGGGGGACGCCTGTCAAAATTCCTGAAGGCGTGGGAAGCAATTACTACCGATAAATTGGTCCTCCAGATCATCTGGGAGGGGTACCATATACGGTTTTTTGTTCTGCCCTTCTAGCGTTCCAAACCTGTCAGCGACATGCCACCTCACCTGACAGCCCCCATGGCGACAGAACTGACTTCTCGGGCCATAGAGGAGGTGCCCGCAAATGAATCCAACACTGGATTCTACTCCAGATACTTCCTCGTTCCCAAAAGGTCAGGCAGAGTACGCCCCATCCTGGATCTTCACAACCTAAACAAGTTTATCACTAGGGAGAAATTCAGGATGTACTCCTCAACTCCATCCTGCCACTGATACAACCCTGGGATTGGATGGCATCCTTGGACCTTCAGGAGGCCTAAAACCATGTTCGCATACACAAGTCCCACAGAAAATACCTCCACTTCCACGTACTGGGACAACACTACCAGTACAGAGTTCTTCCCTTTGGTCTGTCACCAGCATCACATGTCTTCACAAAATACGTGGCCGTAGCAGCACCTCCGCAGACAGGGCATCAACATCTTCCTCTACCTGGATTACTGGCTCCTTGCAGCACCTTCCACTCGAGAGCTACAGGAGTCACTGCAGAAGACCACAACCCTATTCTCCACCCTGGGCTTCATCATCAACCGCGACAAGTCACAGTTGCAGCCCTCCTAGTGACTGGAATTCATAGGGGTGGTTATCGACACCTGTACTTCGAGGGTTTACCTCCCAGACCACCGAGTGTGTGCGATCACCTCGCTAGCGAAAGACCTGTCAGCGATGGAACATGCCTCTACACGCTTCATTTTGCGCCTCTTAGGGCATATGGCAGCGACGACATCGGTCCTTCCACTAGCAAGAATGCACTTACGTGAACTCCAGTGTCACCTGCACGTTCACTGGAACCATTACTCCCAGCCCTCACCACATATATCCTGGTAGCCCCAGTCAGACGGCTGCCTGGGTGAGAATGTTCACAGTCTTGGCAAGTGCATATATCAATATGATTTGCAAGGGATTGTGGGAAATGCAGTCCATTCACACCAGACACAGCTGCTCACAATTAGTTGTGCTTGAGTGTAAAGCCAATAAGATATTTATTTATGGGGTTATTTCTCCCAACACAGACATGCTTGGTAGCACATAAAACAGGATACTTGCTTTCAGTGTTAAACTTGGAAAAACAAAATCAGGAAAACAGTTGAACTTGTCAGGCAATCAAAGCAAAAGAATAAAGACCTGGTTGGTAACAAACTGGTCTTTTCTGTAGGCTTTAGATAATATTTTCTTAGCAGTATTTCAAACAACAAGCAAAACCCACAAAGAAGGGAAAAACTGTTCTTTTCAGGTTAACTTCTTATATCTTCACACATAGACTCAGAAGTGATTCCATCAGAGCTCACAAGCAATTAGGTAAGGCTCAATTGCTAGCAGTTATCCAGCTGAAACCCCTTAGCTGACTTAATTTCTACTGCATGGCTCAAAATCCTACGCAGGAGCTTTTCTGAGTAGATTAAAGAACAAGTTTGTATTTCTTTGTGATGGTCGTTGTACTTTGTAACAGTAAATTACCAAAGGAGTTTAGACAGAGAGCAATCCATATATTCACAGCCTGTATCTAAGACCGCTCCCCCTTCTTCAACAATCATGGGTTCAATATCATGGATTGGCACAGAGGAATTTCTCAATGGAGCACTCTCAGGAGAATACTTGTTTCCCTGCTGTCTTTCAAGGGTATAGCTAGGGCATAGATCAGTGTTCATACCTGAGCTTCCATTGCTGTTAGAGTTCCTCTCTAAATAGCCTGGCCAGTATGTAGTCCAGTTCTTATGTTCAGCCTTCCAATCCAGATCCCTGGACACTGGATCTCTCTTCACATACCTTCTGGCACGGGTCTTAGGGTCCCTTCCACGTGCAGCCGTCTCCCTCACAGGTACCGTCTGGAGATTCCTAGCCCTGCAGCACCATTCCTCTGGCTTTCCCCAGTCCAATGGTGTATGCTGGCCCTTGGAATGCCTTCCAGTATACGTACTGCTCTGGACTCCTTTAGACCTCCCAAAGGCTTTTCTCTTCTTTCTTCCAAAGGGTTTCTTGCCCTCTCTGTCCATCCGGTTTGGCTTCTGCTTCTGATGATCCTCCCGATGATGAAGATGTCCAAGATGAGGATCTCCAAGCTGATCCTGAGGATGAGGATAATTTTCTGTAGAATAAACTCTACCTTTATTCTGCTTAGATGAGTGCTCCACCCTAGCACAGCGCAGCTGTGCTGAATCAGGCCCTGCCCTTTGAGATGAGTGCTTGGGGATTACCTCATAGCCCTCTTGATTGAACACACGTTTCCTCACTTCAGCTCCTCTAATGGCTGTTGGAAACCTGGTGCATTCTGGGACTGGTAGTCTTTTATGGGAAAATTCTGTTTTCTTTTTTCTACCAGAACTGACAGGTTGCTTGTTCAGAGTCACTTCACCTTTACTATAGCTCCTTCCTGAGCTATGATAAGCTTCCTTATCACATACCCCCCTGCTTAAGTTATTACGGACTGGTGTAACTGGTGAAACTTCTTCCCTACAGTCCGTAATACAGGAAAGGGCATCCGCATTCTTGTGTAACTTCCCAGCACGATGTTCCACTTGAAAATCAAATGCCTGTAAGGCCATGTCCAGCGTGTCAACCTGGCATTGTGGTTCTTCATTTGCTGCAACCACTTAAGTGGGGCATGGTCTGTGACCAACTGGAACTTTCTTCCTGTAAGGTAAAACCTTAACGCCTCCACTGACCACTTTATAGCTAAACATTCTTTTTCTATTGTGGAATACTTTTGTTCAGCTGGTGACAACTTCCTGCTCAGGTACATCACAGGATGCTCCTCCCCTTCATGACACTGGGATAGAACCGCTCCTAGCCCTACATCCAATGCATCTGTTTGAACCAGAAAGGGTTTCCTGAAGTCCACCCCTTTCAGTACCGGTCCTGTACACAATTTTCCTTTTAGGACTGAAAATGCTTTTTCAGCTTCAGGTGTCCACTTTAGCTGGTTTGGACAATTCTTCCGCAGCATATCCGTGAAAATTGCACTTTTCTCTGCAAATTGCGGTATAAATCTGCGGTAGTATCCAATAAGTCCCAAGAAACTTCTTAGTTGTTTCTTTGTTGTTGGAGGGGGAAAATTCCTGATGCTATCTACCTTACTCAATAGAGGTTTAATTTTTCCTCTTCCCACTAGGTGGCCCAGGTATTTTACCTCCCTATTTGCAAAGGCACACTTCTTTGGGTTTAAAGTGATTCCCGCTTGCTTCATGGAGCACAAGACTGCCCTGATCCTCTTTAGATGCTCCGCCCAGGTGTTACTATGGATTATGACATCATCCATATATGCAAAAGCATAATTTTGGTGGGGTCGAAGTACCTGATCCACTAACCTTTGGCAGGTAGCCGCTGCTCCATGCAGTCCGAAAGGCATCCTCTTGAACTGGAAAAGGCCAACGGGGGTGCTGAACGCAGTCTTCGGCTTCGACTCCCTGGTTAGAGGGATTTGCCAATATCCTTTTGTCATATCAAGGGTGGTTAAGTATTGAGCCTGTCCCAGCTGGTCCAACAGCTCTTCAATTCTTGGCATTGGATATGCATCAAAAACAGATATTGTGTTTACCTGCCGGAAGTCAATACAAAATCTTAAAGATCCATCAGGCTTCGGCACCAGGACTATGGGGCTATTCCAGGGACTCTTTGACTCCTCTATTACTCCCATGTCCAACATCTCCTGGACTTGTGCCACTACTTCCTGTCTCTTGGCTTCAGGCAAGCGATATGGCCTTTGACGAATTAATTTCCCAGTTGGAGTTATTATTTCATGGGCAACCAAATGTGTCTCCCCAGGTATGGGTGTCAACACATCTGGGAATTCTTTAAGCAATTTCCTAATTTCTTCCTGTTGTACCACTGTCAGGTCCTCCCCTATTTGGGGCTCTGATTTTTCTTTACAATCATAAGAACATAAGAACATAAGATATGCCATACTGGGTCAGACCAAGGTCCATCAAGCCCAGTATTCTGTTTCCAACAGTGGCCAATCTAGGTCATATGTACCTAGCAGTTTCCCCAAGGGACACAGGTTCCACAATGCTTGTATTGGTTCAAGCATTGATATCCTGGGTCCCTTCTTAATAATGGCTTATGGACCTTTCCTCCAGGAACTTGTCCAAACCTTTTTTAAACCCAGCTACACTAACAGCCTTTACTACATCCTCCGGTAACAAATTCCAGAGTTTGATTACACGTTGAGTGAAAAATTATTTTCTTTTATTAGTCTTAAATAGTTTACCCTGTAGCTTCATTGCATGTCCCCTAGTCTTTCTATATTCTGATAAGGTAAACAATCGATCTACGTTTACCCGTTCCACTCCGCTCATTAATTTATAGACTTCTATCATATCTCCCCTCAGCCGTCTCTTTTCCAGGTTAAAGAGCCCTAACCTTTTTAGCCTTTCTTCATAGGAGTATCCTTCCATCCCCTTTACCATTTTGGTGGCTCTTCTCTGAACCTTTTCTAATAACTCTATATCAGATACCTGGGGTCCCAAATCTTCCTCTTCATTCACCTCCCTCTCTCGGGCACAGGTGGCAGCTAGGCGTTTAACCCCTTTGACGTCATTAGAACCAAAGCCTTTGGTTCCACGCTCAGAATTTTCCAGGGATGTGACCTCCTCCACAGGTGGAAAACCCAGTCTCTCACAGATCAATTGGGCAATTCTGTCTCCTGTCTTCACGTGATAATCATTCTGTCCAAAATTAAATAACAGAACTTTAATATTGCCCCTGTAATCGGGATCAATTACTCCCGCACCCACATCGATGAAATATTTAAGGGCTAATCTGGACCTTGGGGCTACTCTCCCATAGCATCCAATAGGTATTTCCACTTGGAGACCAGTGTCCACCAGGGCTCTCCCTTGGCTAGGTACAGTCACATTTTCTATGCTGCACAGGTCAAACCCAGCAGCTTGAGGGGTTGCCCGCTTAGGAGCTTGGTCCTTCTCTGTGACCCTATGGTACTTTAAGACGAATGTCTGCTTTGGGGTAGCTTGGTCTTCTGGATGCTTAACCATCTTTTTAGCTGGGGTCTGAGGACTTCCAAATAAAGGCCCGGGAGCTATTACCATTAATCCTTCTCCCTCCTTCTTTCCTAGTCCTTCCACTAGACCCTGCTTAAATCTTGGCCAGTCTCTTCCTAGAACCAAATCAAAGGGTAGCCTAGGCACCACTGCTAACAGGACTTCCTCTTGTTCTCCCAGGCACTTAACCTTTAGCCTATAGGTGGGATATGATGTTGCAGCACCATGAATGCATCTGATGTGAACTTGGCTTTCAGGGGTTCTAGGCACAAATCCTTCTTGGGCCTCTATTCTCTTCCAAAGCCTTTTTGACATCATACTCTGGTCTGCCCCAGATTCTAACAAAGCATTTGTGGTAATTCCTTGCACATCAACCATCAAAAGAAATCCTTCTTTGGGCTGTTTTAAATCCACCCCCATTAAGCTAGTGTGTGTCTGGCATCTCTTTTCTAAATGTCCCCATTTTTCACACTTGAAACATTTTTTCCTACTACACTGTGTCATCTGGTTTGGCACAGTACATTTATTTTCAGAAATATTTTTAAGCATTTTCTTTTCTGATACAGCACAGCTTGCCTCAGCACCCATCTTCAGAGGGCCACCCATTCTATGGCAAGCCTGCGTGGCTTCCAAGAATCTCTCTGCTAGCATGGTTGCCTCTCCAAGATTTTGGCAATTTTGCTGTATAAGGAAAGTGTGCAAATCTTTAGGCACCGCAGACATAAATTGTTCAAGCATAATAATGTCTAATAACATTTCTACCGTCTTTTGCTCAGGCTCCAACCATTTTACAGCTAATCCTCTGATTCTCTGACTCAGAGCCCTGGGTGTTTCACCCACTCTCAATATAGTAGCTCTAACCATTCGCCTATACTCTGAAATAGACAACCCTAGGCGATCTCTAATAGCAGCCTTTACATCTTTATAATTCAAAGCCTGGGCTGCTGGCATTGCTCTGTAAGCTGCAAGCGCCTCTCCAGTTAATGAGGCTGCCAGCCTTACTGCCCACTGGGTCTCTGGCCATGCTAATGCTTGTGCAACTCTTTCAAAAGACTCTAGAAAATCATCAACATTATCATCTGGAGTTAGCTTCCCAAAACTAAATGCCCCAATTCCATGATTGAGTCCCACACTGTCCACATGTGGTGTACCAGTATTTACTGCTGGTCTTGCATCTGGTCCACTTTGGTTCTGCAGCTTAACTAGGGCTTGCACCAGATCAAGCACTGGCTTCTGCTGGTCCATTAAGGCTTTCATAGCAGTGTCCTGAGCCTGCTGTGCTAGCTCCTGTTGCCTGCTAAACTGGGCTGCCATCCAATCAGCTAGTTCCCTTGGATCCATCTTGATCCCTGCAAGAAAGCACAAAAAAAAACCACAGTGCACCACCTTCCAAACAGGTGTTTTTTCTACTTTTTTTTTTTCAATTACCCCTATGCCTTACTCCCATCCACCACTAGACATGCCCAGGTACTTGTTACCTTATGCCAGTGATGAATCCAGCTCTGCACAGGGTCTTTTCTTCCTGGAACAGCTACCTGGAACAGCCACCTCTCCTCCAAAGTGCAGTTGAGGGAAAATCTTTTCTTTCAGCTTTTAAGCTTGAGCTGTCTTTTCCTTCAGACTTGAGTTGTAATCCTTAGCAAGTAAATCCCTTTGCGCAAAAGCAATCCGTAAAACTACGCCATTTGTCAGACGGCTGCCTGGGTGAGAATGTTCACAGTCTTGGCAAGTGCATATATCAATATGATTTGCAAGGGATTGTGGGAAATGCAGTCCATTCACACCAGACACAGCTGCTCACAATAATTAGTTGTGCTTGAGTGTAAAGCCAATAAGATATTTATTTATGGGGTTATTTCTCCCAACACAGATATGCTTGGTAGCACATAAAACAGGATACTTGCTTTCAGTGTTAAACTTGGAAAAACAAAATCAGGAAAACAGTTGAACTTGTCAGGCAATCAAAGCAAAAGAATAAAGACCTGGTTGGTAACAAACTGGTCTTTTCTGTAGGCTTTAGATAATATTTTCTTAGCAGTGTTTCAAACAACAAGCAAAACCCACAAAGAAGGGAAAAACTGTTCTTTTCAGGTTAACTTCTTATATCTTCACACATAGACTCAGAAGTGATTCCATCAGAGCTCACAAGCCATTAGGTAAGGCTCAATTGCTAGCAGTTATCCAGCTGAAACCCCTTAGCTGGCTTAATTTCTACTGCATGGCTCAAAATCCTACGCAGGAGCTTTTCTGAGTAGATTAAAGAACAAGTTTGTATTTCTTTGTGATGGTCGTTGTACTTTGTAACAGTAAATTACCAAAGGAGTTTAGACAGAGAGCAATCCATATATTCACAGCCTGTATCTAAGACCGCTCCCCCTTCTTCAACAATCATGGGTTCAATATCATGGATTGGCACAGAGGAATTTCTCAGTGGAGCACTCAGGAGAATACTTGTTTCCCTGCTGTCTTTCAAGGGTATAGCTAGGGCATAGATCAGTGTTCATACCTGAGCTTCCATTGCTGTTAGAGTTCCTCTCTAAATAGCCTGGCCAGTATGTAGTCCAGTTCTTATGTCCAGCCTTCCAATCCAGATCCCTGGACACTGGATCTCTCTTCACATACCTTCTGGCACGGGTCTTAGGGTCCCTTCCACGTGCAGCCGTCTCCCTCACAGGTACCGTCTGGAGATTCCTAGCCCTGCAGCACCATTCCTCTGGCTTTCCCCAGTCCAATGGTGTATGCTGGCCCTTGGAATGCCTTCCAGTATACGTACTGCTCTGGACTCCTTTATAGCTCCCAAAGGCTTTTCTCTTCTTTCTTCCAAAGGGTTTCTTGCCCTCTCTGTCCGTCCGGTTTGGCTTCTGCTTCTGATGATCCTCCCGATGATGAAGATGTCCAAGATGAGGATCTCCAAGCTGATCCTGAGGATGAGGATAATTCTCTGTAGAATAAACTACCTTTATTCTGCTTAGATGAGTGCTCCACCCTAGCACAGCGCAGCTGTGCTGAATCAGGCCCTTTGAGATGAGTGCTTGGGGATTACCTCATAGCCCTCTTGATTGAACACATGTTTCCTCACTTCAGCTCCTCTAATGGCTGTTGGAAACCTGGTGCATTCTGGGACTGGTAGTCTTTTATGGGAAAATTCTGTTTTCTTATTTCTACCAGAACTGACAGGTTGCTTGTTCAGAGTCACTTCACCTTTACTATAGCTCCTTCCTGAGCTATGATAAGCTTCCTTATCACACCCCCCATGTCAAGAAACAGCTCCACTGGTGGACTTCGCCAGCGAACCTCTCAGGGAGCAAGGACATCCACCAACACAAGCACCAGGTGGTGCTCACCACAGACGCGTCCAACACTGGTTGGGGAGAGCACCTTCTGCAACTCAACACCCAAGGGGCATGGACTTCACAAGAAAGGAAATTGCATATTAACCTCCTCGAGCTCAGGGCAGTCAAATACGTACTATGTGCATTCCTGCAACACCTCAGAGAGAAATCCAACCAGGTGGCCATGTTCTACATCAACAAACAGGGAGGGACCGGGTCACACTCCCTCTGCAAGGAGGTGCTGGCGATATGGTCTCTAGCGCTCGCAAACAACTTCAGGATATGGGCCTCCTATCTCCTGGGAGATCAGAACACCCTGGCAGACAAGCTGAGCAGACAGTTACAACCTCACGAATGGGCCCTACTTCTAGAGGTCTCCGACTACGTCTTCCAGCGATGGGGGACAGCACAGATTGACCTCTTTGCCACGGAACAGAACACCAAGTACTCCCTATTCTGCTCCAAGCATCCGTCAGCCAGAAGGCTAGCAGTGGATGCATTCGATGTGTGCTGGGGGGAGTGGTCACTGGTGTACGCCTTCCCACTGACCTCCCTGATTTTGGCGACGTTGCAGCGGGTCATCCAGGACAAAGCAAACGCCATCCTAGTGGTGCTCCACTGGCTATGTCAGATGTGGTTTGTGCTCCTGCTATGCCTTGCCCAGGGCCCTCCAATACGGCTCCCCTCAGACCGGACCTGCTCACACAGGACACCAGATAAATGAGACACCCCAACCTCCAAGCCCTCGCACTCACAGCCTGGAGGTTGAGAGGCTGAACCTCTTGGCACTCGATCTACCGGCGGAAGTGCAGGACATGGTCCTGGCGGCCAGGAGGCCATCCACGAGGAAATCTTACGGCCTCAAGTGGAAGAGGTTCAGCATCTGGTGCACGGCCTACGGCCTCGACCCAACCACGTGCCCAGTTGCAAATATCCTGCAGTACCTCTCTCTCCGAGTTTGGCCTCAAGACCCAATCCATCAGGGTCTACCTCTCCGCGATAGCGGCCTTACATATTCCGGTGGACGGAACCACGAATAACTCAATCGTGGTGTTGCCCTTGGTCACGCAATTCATGAAGGGACTGGCAAACCTCAGACCCCCAGTCAGACCACCAGTACCACTCTGGGACCTCAACATTGTCCTCCAGTGGCTGATGTGAGTACCCTTCGAACCTCTCCAGTCTACAGCCCTAAAATTTGCGTCCTGGAAAACACTATTCCTGATAGAGAAAACTTCTGCTAGGAGAATCAGCGAGCTACAGGCACTCGTGGCCCACCCGCCATACATACAGCTACACCAAGACCGTGCATCTTTGCGCACCAACCCAAAGTTCGTGCCAAAGGTGCCATCTGCGTTCCAAGTAAACCAATCCATAGAACTTCCCACCTTCTTCCTGGAGCCTCATGTTTTCACAGAGGAGCAGCAGCTACATACTTTGGACTGTGTCAGGGCCTTCCACATCTACCTCCAGAGAACGGAACCCATCCGGCAGGGCGAACTACTCTTCGTATCCTTCGACCCAAACAGGCCTGGCAATCCCATCATGAAGAGGACACTCTCGCACTGAGTGTCCTCCTGCATCACCAACTACCTCGATCCGACCAGCACGTAGAAGGCTTCAAGAGTGGGGCCGCACCAACTCTGGGCGCTGGCCACCTCTTTGGCCAACGTGCGCTCAGTTCCAGTGAGCGCCATCTCCAAGGTCCCCATGTGGTCTTCACTACACACCTTCCAGAAGCACTACTGTCTTGACTTCAGGTCACAGAATGACTGCACCCTCGGCAGGGCCGTACTCTCCACTGCAGTGGAGGAAGCCCGGATGGAGCACCCTCAGGTCAACTCAGCCGGGCACTATGGGAACTGATGCATCACCCAAGACTAAAGGGAGCTCTGTTACTCAGGTTTACTGCTGTAGGTGTACACTCTAGAGACTCTCCTTACTCTGACACCCATGTGTATGGCTCTGTGTGTACGTTCTATGCTTACGCTCCTTGTTGATCATTGCGCTGTGATTATCTTGCACTGTTTGCATGAGGCACATGTTGTTGATGCTCTATGTTGCACAAGTTGTTATAATTGTACTATTGCATGTAAAGTTCTCCATGTTGCACTGTGTTCACTAACTGTTGCACTGTATGCTCCCTAAGGCATGTTTGATCTGGTTCACTATTGATTAAAATAATCCTGCTTACACTCGGTGACCCAGTAGTCTTCCTAATGTTCACGCCTCCCTCCTCCACCTCAGTGCGCAGCCCACACAGCTAGGGAGGCATCAGGTGTGACTGACGCATCCTGCTTGTCCATGGAGAAAGCGAGGTTACTTAAGTGTAACGGGGGTTCTCCGTGGACAGCAGGATAAGTCAGCCACACAATCCCACCCACCTCCCCTGGACGAGGTCGGCCTGAACTGGCACGCATTCTAGTCGGGAAAAGCCTAGCTGGAAACACACTGGCCAGGCTAGGGGCGGGCCGGTGAGGTGTGGCTACCTGTGCATGCTCAGAAAGGTTCACCTTCCTGAGCTCTGGAGAGCACTTCCGTCTATGGCGCTGCCCGGAGGATGTCACCACCTGGTGTGGCTGACTTATCCTGCTGTCCATGGAGAACCCCTGTTACAAGTAAGTAACCTCGCTGAAATGAAAGCTGGTAGGTAGGTGAAAGGTGACAAGAGGGAAACTGAAGACTAGAGGGGGGAGAAGGAGGAATGAAAGCTAGATATAGTAATTAGGTAAAAGGCAGATGAGAGGAATATAGAAAAACAATGAAACAAAAGGTTCTACCTGAGAGAGAAATGAAGGGAAGAAAGAAAAGAAGACAGGAAGAATGAAGAAACAAAAATGGAAGCAAGATCCTGAGAAAGGACTTAGAAGGAAATCAACAGGAGGAAATGGTAAAGAGGGACCAGGACTGACCCAACTGGAAAAATAAAATGA
Source organism: Ichthyophis bannanicus (assembly GCA_033557465.1). NCBI lineage: Eukaryota > Metazoa > Chordata > Amphibia > Gymnophiona > Ichthyophiidae > Ichthyophis > Ichthyophis bannanicus. The sequence continues at coordinate 759,585,695 of CM066033.1, forward strand.
GCAGACAACAAAGGTAGTAAATAATTTTACTGCTTGTTTCTAGCACATAAAACATGTCAGTAGGGCCGTTTCAACCCCTTGGGCAAACCTTTGAGAATGGACCCCCTGTTCGCAGCCGCCCCTCCCGTTCACATGGGCCCTCCTCCCTGTTCACGGACTTCCCAGAGCAGCACAGTCAGTGACAATGTTCCTGCTAAGCAGATTGAAGCTGTACGGGAGTCCTCCCTCTCCATTCTTGCTGGTGGGGGGAAGTGCAATGCGATCACACCTAGAATTGCACGGCATAGACAGGTCCCAGGGGCATTTTTACAAAGGGGCAAGTGTACTAAAGGTTAACATGCGTTAAGGAAAGTTAATGCATGCTAAGTGCTGCCATTGCCCATTGACGTCTATGGGCCGTTGCAGCACTTGATGCATATTAACGTTCATTAGCATATGTTAATCTTCATATTTATTATGATAAAAACATGCACGTTGGACCCATGATGAAAGAAGTGAAATGGCTCTTGTACTGGTTTTGATGGTCCTAAAAAGTTTGTCTCTTGTGGAGTATAGGCTAAGTGTGTGTTGAGCTGTTAAATTAAAACTTAGCAGAAGTGATATTTGAATCTTCTTGATAAAACAGGCACAACATAGGCCTTTCATAACTAAGCGTCCTGTTGGGAAATTAGCCTCATAGAGAGTAGTTTCATAACAGGGCACCTTTAACAAATATGAAAAAGGTGCCTATTATATGCAAGCAAAGTGATGCACAAATGATCCCATGCAAAAAAACTTGCTCCAAGGCAGGTCTGCATGGAGATACGCATGCTCGCTGGCACATGTTCGTGGATAGTCACTCACCCATTTGTGTAACAACCATTTCCCATATATAACAAAAGAGGTGCTTTACGAAATGACTATCTTACTGTGCACAACAGGGCAAGAGATATATCATGTAGTACAAGGTCCCTTCACCAAAGGGCTTACATGTATGTTAAAGTATGGGAGAGGTTAAATGGCTAGTTTAAAGTCATTTGGCCTACCGATGGCAATGGTAGGATTAGAACTCAGGTCTTCATAGGTTAGTTTTGTAGCCAGTAGCTTATAGGGCTTGGCCTAATCAGTCACTCTATTCATGTGTTTGTTGTATACAGGAGAGTCCAGAGAAAGACTGTTAGATGGTGCAGGATCTGCAGTAAAAGCATTATGAGACTTAAGGTCATAAATATACCAAGAAGAGATGGGTCAGGAGCATTGGAAGGGGCAGGCAAGACGGTCATCCAACAGATGACAATACTGTAATCTATACTGTAAGCGAATACTTTTGTAATTCACTTATGTATTATGGCATTGTCATCTGTTACTGATACTGTCCTGACCTGAAGAAGAAGGTGTTAACCTTCAAAAATGAATCCCATAAAAAGATATCACCTTATTTTCCATTTTTGTTTTTATTTAACTGCAAGTACAACAGAGACATTCAAAAACCTTAGAGATTTTTAATGCATAAGAAGCAAATTTTTTTCCAGCGAAAAGAAGTTATAGAATGACAAGTTGTGATATGAGGATCCAAAGGGGATCAACTGAGTCATAACAAGGAACTATTTCATCACAGAAAGGATGGTGGGTACACAAAACAGCCACTCGTGCGGGTAGGGAGGACAAAAATGGTGCTGCAATTCAAGAAAGCCTGGGATAAGCAGAAAGGATCCTTAGGGGTGGGGGCGTGAGGGGAATGCTAAGACTAATCAGACGGTGTGCTACGGCCACAGGAAGGGAGAATGTGCAGACTAGATGGGCCTTGCGGTCTCTGTGTGCCTTCAGAATTTATATTTTTCTGTTCCTCTGACTCCAATAAAGTTTAGTGGGAAAATAACACCTCACCTCCTTTCTCTGGCTAAAACGGATTTATTTAGCTCTTTAACCAGCAGAGCAGCCTTTAAGTCATTATGCTAGAGTTAATGGAAAAGCGAGCTGTACTGTAAATGTGTTTGATAGCTAAAACAATACACAGATACAGACAGTTCCTGTAACCCGTCATGCCTCCATGCATGCAAAGATATACATAAACTAGGCTCATTGGACCCACGGACTTCCTAAACATGCACAGATAGATGCACACGGATGGAGAGGTTACATTCATTCGATACATTCATCCCGTCTGCTTGCTCCTTACAACCACTGTCTCCTTTCCGAGTGACAGCAGAGACACCCTGCACATGCATGAACACACACACACACACACACACACACACACAAACCCTCCTTCTCTGCTCCAGCCCACCAGGGCAGGGCTGGTGGCAGTGCTGGTGCCACAGGGTCTGAGCTCTGCCTAGCTCAGGCAGCCACAGACCAGTTATTTCCACTGCCTCGTTCTCCAACCACACTTTTCATCTTGGCCAGCCTCTGTTTGGGGCTTTCTTGGTTTCTCCGAGATGAAAAAAGCCTCAAATTCACAAGCAGGCTTTTGCCAGTACAAATACAGAATGAGGGGATGAGCTTGTGGTGAGCGGGGAGGAGGAGGTGTGTGGCAGGGACATGTGTGAATGGTTACGGAGCAGGGGGCTGAGGGGCTGTGGAAGGGGACGGTTTGAGGTAGTTGTACTAATGATCCCATTCCTCTGCACTCCTGGGTCTGTGGCGAGAGGGGAAGCTGCTGCTACAGCACAGCCATAATAGGAAATAACTATAAAAGATATTAAACTACACCCTTTTAATCTATTGAAATAACAGACTTAGAAGCAGCTGAAGTAACCAAGCTCTGCTGAGGGGAGATTTAAAAGGAAAAGAGGGAATCCTCTTCTGCTCTGCACTGAAATACACCGGGTTAGAATGTTTTGAAGGGCAGCCCAGTCGTTCTTCCAAGGTACTGCTCTGCTTATCAGCAGGGAAATGACTTACCGTGGGAGGGAATGTGTGCTGTTGTCTGCCCTCTGACCCCTGTGTCGCTTGTGGTCCTCAGAGGGTAATGCTAGCTGACAGTAGGCTGGGATCTTCAGTGCTGCTCCCTTCACAGACAACTAGCCTGGTGTAATAACCTGCGCTTCTACGTTATCACACACCAATGGGCATTATGTATTTCTTGCAGGTCGCATTGTAAGCAATGGGGCCTGCGATACTCTGCGTGACTCTCTCCACTTAGGGCTGCCAACAGTCCCACAGGTCAGAAGGGTCTGGTTGATTGAGCCCTGGTTGGGTCCCACAGCAGCTGTAGTTGTAATTTCCTTAAGATAAATATTACTATAGCTTCAGGCACTGGGGCACAACCAGGACTGCCCTGACCTGTCCCTTGTGGCATGGGACTATAGGCAGCCCAAAACTGGAGAAAGTATTATTCCCCTTAAAGAGTAGAGCAGTCTCAGGAGGCTGGTAGAGAGAAAGAAACAAGTGAAGTGGTTTCCAGGCCAGTGCTTTAACCATTATGCTACTCCTCCACTCCTGCAGCTACCTCACCACCCCACAAAGTGCCTCCACGTCTATAAACTACCACCCTGCAATTGACCGTCCCCAAAACTACTCCCCCGCAACTGCACAAACCAGCAAAAATATCCCCTTTGCACCACTGTCCCACTCTCAAAAACACTCAACATGCAAATGCCCCGCCCCCAAAAACTCCCCACTGTAACTGTTCCACTATCCTGCAAACTATCCTCGCCCCCAAAACTACCTCACCACAACTGTCACCAACCCGAAAAACTACATCCCCGATAAATGTCCTTCTACCCTCAGCTACTCCACCACAGACACACACAGAACATGCAACAGAGATATACACACACACAGAGAAATGCATGAACGCAAAACATACCCACACAAGCACAGGGTTTACAAATAATTGTCTTGTTGAGTTGTACTTCATGTTAAATTATTTATTTTCATTTTCTTTGCTGTTATTTTTACTGTGAAAGCTACTGACTGAACTGTTCTGCTTTCTGTTGGTTGCTATGTGTACTGTCAGCATCTGTTAGAAAAATAAAAAAATACTAAAAATCACTCCATTAGCTCACCAATTTTTATAGTATTAACCTCAAGGACACAAAAACCAGGAGAAAAACAGGACTCAGACCAATTGGGGTTATATGTGGACAATGAAGAAAACCCTCTAGCCACTTCCCCAAAAAACATCAACAACCCAAATACACTCCTTATCATAAAATACTCAGTTCAACAAAAAACAATATCCCAAAAATATGTGCTTCCAAACAAATCAAACCAATGCCATTCATCTACAGACATAGTATAAACTGATTATCTGCTCAAAGATTCACCACTCAGAAACTAAAGAAAAAGATTTATTATAGTGCCACAAAGCTAACCAATGCTAGGTACACGGGTCTCAGTAAATAACAACGCAGCTATTTGTAAGGTCTGAAAATCATCACCATTACTTTGCTGCTATTCACATCAACGACCCTTTTCCATGTACCACTTTAATTTTTTTATACATTTTATTGTTTGTTATTTTATCATCTCTTCTGTGCCCATATTTTTTCCTTGTTTTCTTAAAACCAAGGTATTAATCCTCTGTACTTATTTCCTTAAAAATCCTTAAGTCGCCTCTTCAGAAATATTAATTTATAGCCATTGATTGTCCATTAATGAATGATTATAATATGAACACTTATCTTCTCATCCATACACAACTTCCAATGCTTCACTGAGGTGATAAGAAGCTCTAGTGCTGGCGGCTATTGAAAAGGTCCCAACGCCGTTCTTCTAAGGCGCCCAAGCGTTTCACAATATAGGTTTCTTCAGGGGAGTGCTCACACACATTATAAATTAACCTAAAAGAATGATAAATACAGTCACAGAATAACATTTCTTTGTTTCATTAAAGGCTACTCCAGTCCTCCTATTTCCCATCTATCTCCCTCCTTCTCCACACTCTCTCTTCTCTCCATATCCCTTCTCCCTGCTCCTTCTCCAGCATTTTTCTTTCTCTTCCCTTTATCCTGCTCCTTATCTAATATTTCACCTTCTCTCCCCTTCCCCACCCTCCCAGGCCAGCATTTCTCCTTACCCCCTCCTCCAGGTTTCTAGCATCTTCCCTTCCTTACTACCCCCCAGGTGTCCATCATCTCCCTTTCCCATCACTATCCACCCTCCCCCATATATCCAGCATCTCCCCCCCCCTCTCTCTCTCTCATCCTGTTCCCAGCATTTCCCCTATCTCCAATCCAGAATCTGCACGCCATCCCATCCCATGTTGACTTTTCCTGTCTTCTACCTCCCTTGCCCTGTGGCCAGCATCTTTCTACCACATCCCCTTGGCCTACCACTGCCACTGCCACTGCATCTCTCAATGTCTGTGGCAGCCATTACCCGATCTCGCTCTCTCTCTTCTTACCCTCCCGCAGTCAACATCTGATCTCTCTCTCCTTGTTCCCCCGCAGCCATCACCCAATCTCTCTTTTCTTACGCCCCCCCAGCCATTGCCTTATCTCTCTTTCTCTCCTTGTCCCCCCCACTGTCATCACCCAATCTCTCTTTTCTTACCCCCCCTGCAGCCATCACCCAATCTCTCTTTTCTTACCCTCCCGTAGCCATCACCTGATCTCTCTCTCCTTGAACTCTCCGCGTAGTCATCACTGATTGTTTTTTTCTAGGCACACGGTGGACAGGAATTTAAAACAGCTAAGGGCTTTGAAGCCCATGAGCACACTGTACGTCTGATGTGAAACGCATGCATGAGCCCCAAAGCCCCACATTGATTTTACTTCCTGTCCACACCTCCGGAAAACACTGATAGGTGATAGCTGTGTGGAGGGGACAAGGAGAGAGAGAGAGAGTGGGTGATGGCTGCGGGAGGGAGGGGGGGAGGGACAAGGAGAGAGAACGAGGCATCGGGTGGTAGCTGTGAGGGGTGCTTACTGATTGTGGCGGTGATGGGGGGGTGGGGTGACCCTGCTGCCACAGACCTGGCATGGCATTTCTGTTCCCACTACTGGAATCGGGGACAGGAGGCTGCCAAAGAAGTAGGATTCAGGGACAAAGCCCTGAAATTGAGGACAGACTCCAAAAAATGGGGACATCTGGTAACCCTCCGAGAATGGCAGTGAGTGAGGCTGTCTTGCCTGATTCTAATGTAGCTAGTAGCAGAGGTGGGGGTAGGATCCATCCAATGGGAAAGCTGTGGGGATAGAGCACTGGAATGCTTCTCTAGTCAGAAAAGGGAGGAAGTTACTACTATTACTATGACTTATCATTTATATAGCGCTAGAAGGCGTACGCAGCGTCATACAGAGTCATGTAAGAGACAGTCCCTGCTCCTAAGAGCTTAGGGCCCGATTTTCAAAGGTATTTACACAGGTAACTGCCCTAGTTACCCATGTAAATGCCATATCCAGGATTTTTGAAGGGCACCTACATGGATAGTGCCCTTCAAAAACCCCGGATAAGTCCCTAACGCGCCCAGATGCTATGCGGTTACATCAGGGCATGTTAGAGGCGTTCCGGGGTGGAGCAGGGGCGGAGGACAGGGCTAACTGGGTAGCACCAATTTTTTTTTTAAATTTATGCAATTTTACAAATAAACATATCAAGCAAAAACAACTTGCCTGCAAAGAGAAATGAAGCAGATAAACCTCCAATCTTACATTATGAAAAATACAATTAAGGTAACGTTAAGTATGCCCATTATTCATAAGTCCTCTTATTAACGGGATCCAAGACAGAACAAAGGAAATAAAAATAAAAATATATCAATGTACAGGAAAAGCGGACTATGCTTAATCACTAAGTTATATAATATCTACAGAGAGGCAGATCAAACAACATCCTCCCTCGGGGCCACCACAAGGCGGGAGCTAATAAAGGTAGCCAAATTGGAAGGGTCATAAAAAATATAAGAAATAGAATTCAACTTTATCAAACATTGGCAAGGAGATTTAAGGAAAAATAAGCTCCCCCCAACTGAGTCACCCGAGGCCTAAGAACCAGAGACTCCCTCCTCCTTTTCTGAGTATCCCAGCTCAAATCTGGAAACATATGGATGGGCAGTCCTTTAAACAAAACAGGTATTTTCCTAAAATAGATCTTCAGCAGCCATTCTTGATCAGAGAGCAGTGCCAATGAGATCACCAGAGTAGCTGGAGCAACAGAGTCAGAGATCGAAGTATCCAACAGGTCCGATACATTCAATATATCCAGGGGACCAGACTCTGGAGAAGTTTTCACATTAGATTTTCCATCTTTCTTCCCAGTAGGGATATAAAAATCTTTAGAAAGCAGTGGATGGGATTCAACAGGAACCCCAAGAACTTCCACCAAATAAGCTTTAAACATGTCTTATGCTGAAATCAACAGTCTCAGATTTGTAGATCTAAACAGATTTTCCAACATCTCAAGCTTTATTCTTTGACCAGACAGATCCTTAGTAACCATAGAACACTGTTCCTCCACTTGTGAGACTTTATTTTCCAAAGTGGAAATCTGAGTGTGAGTCCCAGCTATAGAGTCCATGCAGTTTTGCACCGCACCTGCATTCACACAAATAAGGTGTAAAGTGATTTTGGTTTGAGCAATTAAACACTCACCAAGGTTTGTAAGGGCTGTTCAAACTGAGTCTAAGGTAATATTATCCGGTTTTACCAAAGAGAAGGGAGCCATAGCAGCTTGCTCACTGTTGGCCACAACAGGACTCACCAGAGTACCTGGTTCCCGCTCCACTGACTTGCTTCCTTGGGAGTCTCGGAGTCCTGCCCCCTCTTCCACACATGCAGCCGCAGAAGGTCTCCCAGGGCCCACCTCTGCTGAAAGCACTTCCAGCACACTCCCCCCCCAACGAGGGCACAGCCTTCCCTGCAATGGGACCTACTATCTCAGGCAAGCTCAAGCACAGAAGACCAGCAGGACTAGCAGGCGGAAGGGTAGCACCGATTTTTGATGCTATTCACTTAGCCCTCTGCGCCTAAAAGATAGGCAAGGTTTTTCCTCACCTGTCTTTCAGGCGCAGGGGCTAAGCGGGTAGCTCTTGTGGCTTCCGAGTTGTGTGGCGAGACCTGGATTTTCATTGCTGAGACCGCATATGATTCCAGCATTGAAAATCCAGATTAGGCGGAAGGGGGGTGGGCCATGTGCCAACGCGGTGCATAGCACCGCCCAGTTGAAAATCGGGTCCTTACAGTCTAGTCAAAACAGACAATGCAAATGGAGATTAGGATATATCTAGGGGAATGGTAAGGAAACATATAGGAGGTGAAAAGGAGACAAGGGGGATCAGGATGGAAAAGTAGTCTCAAAGAAGTGAGTTTTCAGCCTGGATTTGAACCAAGCCTGCGCCAGCCCCACCCAGGAAGGGCCATGGGCACTGTGCCTTGAAGGATGTAATCAGTGGAGTCCATGCCTTCTTCATACTTAGGGGAGGCGGGCGGGAACTTGTGACTGACATATCCTGCTGTTCATGGAGAACCCCCATTACAGGTAAGTAACCCCGCTTTTTCCATGGGCAAGCAGGATGTGTCATCCGCACCTAGTGACTCCCCAGCAATGGCCATAAGGCTGCTGGAGCTGCGGTAGGATGAAGGTTTTGCAGTAAGACACTATACTTCCAGATGGAACAGGATGATTTATTAAACTGTCACCACAAGCAAATGAGCGTTGGGATCACAACGAGCAACCAATGAAAGAACACGCTTTGGGTGGTCACAACAGTCAACCAATGCAAAAAATACCAATGCAAGATCATATCAGTGCCAGAACAGAATTTAGGTGGGCACCACAGGCACCTGCAACAAAGGCGCATCATGCCTGGCACAGCAGGCACCACTTAATTAACACACTTGTGCTCGAATCAATGAGCAACAGCAATGGTATCAGTAGCCACTAGTGGTGGCATCACCATGGTAAGTCAGAGTCAGAATGAGATGTCTGAGCAGGTAGGGTGCATCTGCTACCCTTGACTAGAGTCCATGGGCACTGGTGGTTCCTGTCTTGGTCAGGTCGCCACACTCAGGATGGACTGCCCAAAGGAACTGTCAGTCAATGCTAGTTGGTCTAGGCAATAGTGTCTCTAAAAGGTGTGTGCCGAGAACCAGGCCACAGCCTTGCAGGTGTGTTGAAGGGGGACAGCACTGTGGTTCACCAGGGTGGTAGCCATCGCCTGGAATTGGTGGACCCTGATGGAGGCAGGGGGGTTGCCTCCCGCCTTTGAGTAGCGGAAGGCGATATATGCAGAGATCCACTGTGAAAGAGTCCTTTTTGTCATAGGGCAGTCCGGTCTGTTGGGGTTGAAGATGATGAAGAGCTGCAGTCCTTGACAGGTAGCCCTAGTTCATGTCAGATAGGTGCGCAACACCCGCATGCAATCGAGGGTGTGGAGGTGACACTTTTCTGGAGTGTTGTGTGGCTCCAGGTAGAAGGTGGGGAGCTCAATGGTCTGGTTGATGTAGAATGTTGATGCCATCTTTGACAGAAATGTGGGATGGGTCCTCAGCGAGGCACAGTCTGGGTAGATGAGGGTGTAGGGAGTGTGTGCGATGAGCACCTGGAGCTCACTCACCCTCCTGGCCAAGGTGATAGCGATATGAAACAGGGTCTTCCATGTGGCGTATTGAGAGGTGCACTTTCCAGCCACTTGAAGGATTCCTTTGTGAGTTGCTAAAGGATGATGTTGAGGTCCCAAGACGGCACTGGCCTTTTCACGGTGGGTCACAGGTTTGCAAGGCCCTTCATGAACCACTGAGGCCAGCAGGTGTGCAGAAATAGGCTGGTCACTGAGGTGGTCATGGAAGGCCATGATGACTGAGAGTTGCACACTGACAGAAGAAATCTGGAGGCCTGCTTGCACGAAGGTGGCAAAGTATTGGAGTACCCTAGGCAGGGGGCAGGAGAGGGGGTTCAGACCTGTCGATTCGTACCAGGCATTGAACCGCTTCCACTTCAGAGAGGATGAGCATTGAATGGAGTCCCTCTGGGCTGTGAGGATGAACTGCTGGATGTCCCCCATGAGGTTCATGGTGGTGACACTGTGATCTTTCAACTTCCAAGAAGTCAGTGCGAGGGCAGAGAGGTTGGGGTGTAGAGCAATGTTCCCTCTAATTTTCTGTAGGCTGTGTGCGCATAAAATATCAGCTGTGTGCAGCTTTTGAAGGAAGGTTAAATTTTTGTGCGCCACATAATGACACTCGGAGTTATATACTTTAAAATTTGACTACACGTCAGAATACAGTATGTACACCACATTGATTTTAATCAAATTAAATGAAAATAGACAATTACTAAATGAAGCGGGAAATTTCTAGTAATTACAATCATAACTTTTAAATTTTAAGATGTCTGTGTTGTTTTCTATCAGAATCAGAGCCGTAATTTTTGTGCGCTCTGTTGTAAAGTATGTGCGCTCGCTTGGTGAGGTGTGTGCGCGCGCACACGCGCACAGCTTAGAGGGGACAGTGGTGTAGAGTCCTCCCCCCCCCATCTTGGGTGATGAGGTGCAGCCGCATAGACAGGTGCACCAGCGGTCTTTTGGCAAGGTGTTGGAGATAGGGAAACCACATCTGTCTCGGCCAGTAGGGGGCAACGAGGATGACTGTTACTTTGTCAGATATGGTTTTCTGCAGAACCTTGGAGATGATCGGCATCAGGGGATAGGTGTACAGTGGTTTGTGGCCCCTCCATATCAGGCTGAATGCGTCCGCCACATCCACTGCTCCAATGGGTGTCTGGAGGAGAACTCCATGCACTTGGGCATCCAAATGGCAGATGAAATTTAATGTGGACAAGTGCAAAGTTATGCACCTAGGAAAAAACAACCCAAACTATGGTTACATGATGCAAGTTTTCACATTGGGAACCACCACCCAGGAAAAAGATTTAGGCGTCATCGTGGATAACATGTTAAAACCCTCCGCCCAGTGTGCGGCAGTGGCCAAGAGAGCAAATAGAATGCTAGGTATCATAAGGAATGGAAAATAAAACAAAGGATATTATAATGCCTCTGTATCGTTCCATGGTGCAACCACACCTTGAATATTGTGTGCAATTCTAGTCGCCGTATCTTAAAAAGGATATAGCATTATTAGAAAAGGTACAGAGAAGAGCCACCAAAATGGTAAAGGGGATGGAAGGATACTCCTATGAAGAGAGGTTAAAAAGGTTAGAGCTCTTCAACCTGGAAAAGAGACAGCTGAGGGGAGATATGATGTTGTTGTTGTTAAGTGCCATCGAGTTGGTGTCGACTCATGGCGACCCTCTGGATAGTTGTCCTAAATTGTGTTCAGTCTTCAGTCAGGCGGCTCATTGTTGACAGACTGGTACCCATAGCTGCTGTTATTGTATCGATCCATCTGTCTTGAAGGACTAGAAAAGGGACTGTTACTTCTGGAGAGAGATCTGCAACTGTGAGTATATACTTCTGGTAATTTTCTAAAAGGAATTCTTTGTATTAAAGCTAATTAATCTGTGAACCCACTATTTTTTGTTAAATCAGTCAGGGCCTAGTAGCAGCAGTTTAAGTTTAAATTTAAAACACAGAGGAGAACTTTCTGGTTACATTTCATAACCAGCAGAGAGCTTGTAGTTTAAATTTAATAGTCACTCAGGGTCTAGTAACAGCAAAGTACTTTTAGTTTAAATTTAAAACACAGAAGAGAGCTTTCTGGTTACATTTGGAACCCAGCAGAGAGCTTGTAGTTTACATTTAATTGTCACTCAGGGCCTAGCATCAGAAAAGTACTTTTAGTTTTAAAACAGAGGAGAACTTTCTGGTTACATTTCATACCCAGCAGAGAGCTTGTAGTTTAAATTTAATAGTCACTCAGGGCCTAGTAACAGCAAAGTACTTTTAGTTTAAATTTAAAACACAGAAGAGAGCTTTCTGGTTAAATTTAGAACCCAGCAGAGAGCTTGTAGTTTAAATTTCATAAGAAGTTAGAACCTAGCAGCAGCTAAGAGCTATAATTTAAATCAAATCAGAATATAGCTTACCTCAGCAGCACAAGACAGGGTACTGTGTAGCAGCCCTCTTTTAATAAGTGTTATTACCATCCCTCCCTCCCCCCCTGGGATAATCGTAGCTTTATAGGTACTTACACACCTTAAAAGACAGGAGGTGCTCTCAGGTGAAGCTCATTACCCAAATCAGTCATACACTAAGGACCTAAGATTAGTTAAGCTTCAGGTGAACAAGGTATATTACACGTATTAGGTACAGTTTTATAAGTATGAATATCCATAGCAACCCTTAGTAAGTAAAGAACTTAGATCTAAACACAAACTTAAAACTAAGATACAGACAGCAGTCCAGCAGCGGGATGGGGGCTTGAGAGGTCTTACGTGTGCACTAGGTGCAAGGAGCTCTTTGCTCTCAGGGAACGAGTCCGTTCTCTAGAGGCTAAAGTAGCAGACTTGGAAAGCATAAGACAGACAGAGAGGTACATAGACGAGACCTACAGGGATATAGTCCTGAAGTCCCACCTCTAGTCTGGCAGCATCCCTGTTGCCATGGAGGAGAGAGGTCACGTGACAGGACAGCATCACCCTGGTGTGGCAGGAAGTGATCCTGTAACTAGGACCTGTCATCCAGGTGATGTAAAACCCTCTTGCACCGAGGACGTTTCTCCAGGGCCATGTGCCCATGAGGGAAGGGTTAGGACAGCCGTTATAGTTGGTGATTCAATCATTAGGCATGTAGATAGCTGGGTGGCTGGTGGACGTGAGGATCGCCTGGTAACATGCCTGCCTGGTGCGAAGGTAGCGGACCTCATGCGCCACCTAGATAAGGTCTTAGATAGTGCTGGGGAGGAGTCTGCTGTCTTGGTACATGTTGGTACCAATGACATAGGAAAATGTGGTAGGGAGGTTCTGGAGGCTAAATTTAGGCTTTTAGGTAGGAAGTTGAAATCCAGAACTTCCAGGGTAGCATTCTCCGAAATGCTTCCTGTTCCACACGCAGGACCAAAAAGGCAGGCAGAGCTCCGGAGTCTCAATGCGTGGATGAGACAATGGTGCAGAGATGAGGGTTTTGGATTTGTTAGGAACTGGGGAACATTCTGGGGAAAGGAGGGGCTCTTCCGAAGGAATGGGCTTCACCTTAACCGGGATGGAACCAGGTTGCTGGCATTAACCTTTAAAAAGGAGATAGAGCAGCTTTTAAACTAGATATTAGGGGAAAGCCGACAGTCGCCCAAGAGCGGATGGTTTGGAAGAATGTATCTTTGAAGGATACTACCAAAAGCAGAGAGATTCCACAAAAGAGTAAAGTAGCCCAAATGCCCTCAAGTATGGAGCAGACAGAGCTTAAGGATCCCAAATTACCCATGTCTAACAATAGCCAAATTAATATGAATAAAATACATTCTCTAAAATGCTTGTATGCAAATGCTAGAAGTCTAAAAAATAAGATGGGAGAGTTAGAATATATAGCACTAAATGAAAGGTTAGATATGATTGGAATATCAGAGACATGGTGGAAGGAGAACAACCAGTGGGACACTGTGATACCTGGGTACAAACTATATCGAAATGATAGAGCTGATCAAATTGGTGGAGGGGTTGCTCTCTATGTTAGAGAGGGCATTGAGTCAGAAAGGATTAAAGTTTTGCAGGAAGCAAAATCTGCTATAGAATCTATATGGATTGAAATTCCATGTAAAAGGGGGAAGGCAATGGCAGTGGGGGTGTACTATCGAGCGCCTGGCCAGAATGACCAAATGGATGATGAAATGCTCAAAGAAATCAAGGAAGCTAACAAAGGTTACAGCGCAGTAATAATAATGGGTGATTTCAACTACCCCGGTATCGACTGGATCAGTGTCACGTCAGGACATGCTAGGGAGATAAAGTTCCTAGATGAAATAAATGACTGCTTCTTGGAGCAGCTGGTTCATGAACCGACCAGAGGGGAAGCCATATTAGACCTAGTCCTTACTGGAACACCAGATCTAGTGCAAGAGATAAAGTTGTTGGGGCCACTTGGCAATAGTGATCATAGCATGATCGCCTTTGATTTAATTAGTGGAGGAGGGATAGTAAGGAAATCCACAGTACTACCTTTTAACTTTCGAAAGGGAGACTATGATAAAATGAGGAAAACAGTTAAGAAAAAACGAAAAGGAGCAGTTGCAAAGGTTAAAGACGTACATCAGGCTTGGCTGTTGTTGAAAAATGCTATCTTGGAAGCCCAGACCAGCTGTATTCCACGTTTTAAGAAAAGTGTAAGGAAGTCCAAAAAACTGCCAGCATGGCTTAAAGGTGAGGTCAGAGAGGCTGTTGTTGCTAAAAAAGCATCTTTCAGGAAATGGAAAAAAGAGCCAAACGACGAAACCTGGAAACAGCACAAGCACTGGCAAGTCAAATGCAAGGCATTGATAAGGCAGGCAAAGGGAGAATTTGAGAAGAAGCTTGCTGCGGAAGCAAAAACTCGAAGTAAAGACCTTTTCAAGTACATTCGTAGCAAAAAACCTGTGAGAGAGTTAGTTCGTCCATTAGATGATAAAGGGGTTAAAGGAGCACTAAGAGGAGACAAGGCGATAGCGGAGAGACTGAATGAATTCTTTGCTTCAGTCTTTACTGAGGAAGATGTAGGGATGTTACCCATGACTGAAGTGGTATTTAAAGGTGCGGAAGAATTGAAGGAAATATCGATACATCGTGAAGATGTATTACAACTATTAGATAAACTGAAGAGTAGCAAATCACCTGGGCCGGATGGTGTACATCCAAGGGTGTTGAAAGAACTGAAATATGAGATTGCAGACCTGCTATTAGTAATCTGTGAACTATCATTAAAATCATCTCTAATACCTGAAGATTGGAGGATCGCCAATGTAACACCAATTTTTAAAAAGGGTTCCAAGGGTGATCCGGGAAACTACAGACCGGTGAGCCTGACATCAGTACCGGGAAAAATGGCAGAAACCATCATAAAGAATAAAATTACTCAGCATGTAGATAGTCATGACCTAATGGGAGACAGCCAACATGGCTTTAGACAAGGAAGATCTTGTCTTACTAATCTGTTATGTTTTTTTGAAGGAGTGAATAATCAGGTGGACAAAGGTGAGTCAGTTGATATTGTGTATCTGGACTTTCAGAAAGCCTTTGACAAGGTCCCTCATCAGAGACTTTTGGCAAAACTAAAGAGTCATGGGATAGGAGGCAGTGTACTATTGTGGATCAGGAACTGGTTAAAAGATAGAAAGCAGAGGGTAGGGCTAAATGGCCAATTTTCCCAATTTATTTATTTATTTATTTAACAAGTTTTTTATACCGCCTTTTCCTTAAATCAAAGCGGTTACAAGACATACAAAGGTTATAAAGTAAGGGAAATATACACTGTATAAACAAAACATGAGAGTAGTAAGGAAGGATAAACAATATAGGTCAACCACTACAGGAAATCATTTTATAAAACAGCTACAATAGACGGAATATAGTTAATTGATCCGTAGTGTTCAATGAAGAGTATCGTCTTTAATTGTTTACGAAAGTCCTTTAAGTCGTCAATTGATCGTAAGTCAGGAGGGAGAGAGTTCCATATCAATGGGGCAGCCAACGAAATTGCTCTTTGTGTAGAGAAATTGCATGATTTTGCGTAGTTTCTTGGGGTGCTGAGGGTGTTTGAAGTGGTTTGCCTCCTTGGTCTGTTGCTGGAATTAGGGAGTAAAGAGAGCATGGAGGCTGAATGCAGAGCTCTTATGTCTAATTTTGAAAATATTTATGATGATTTATATTTGATACGGTGACTTATTGGGAGCCAATGGAGTTCTTTGAGGATAGGGGTAATGTGGTCATAATTTGCGGAGCCGTTGATTATTCTGGCTGCTGTGTTCTGAGCCATTTGTAGGGGTTTGAGAGAATGTTTGAAAGACCGTTGTAGATTGGGTTACAAAAATCTAGTATGGGAGTTATGAGCGCTTGACAGACTGTACGGAAGTGTTCATATGAGAGAAGAGGCTTGAGGCGTCTGATTATTTTCATTCTGTAATATGCGTTTTTAACCGTTTTTCTTATGTGGGACCGTAGGTTGAGTCCTTTGTCAAGGGTTACTCCGAGGTATCTAACTTCGTCCTTAATTGGTATCGTTGTGTTGTTACATGTGATGTATGGTGGGGGGCTAAAGTTGGTGTTTCTGGTGATAATAAGTGCCTCTGTCTTGTTAAAGTTTATAGCAAGGTTGTTGTTCGTTAGCCACGTGGACATGTGGGCAAGGCAGTTCGTAATTCTGTTGTAGTCAGGGCTGTTAATGTCGATCGGAGTGTAAATCATAATGTCGTCTGCATAAATAGTGTAATCTATTTGATGGGCTGTGTGACACCTCACCACCTAGCTCTGGGCATATTAGGTAGTTGGTAAGTGCGACACGGGATTTTAAAGTCCTTGATAGTGCTGTAGCCCTGTGTCCTAGTGTAGTTGTGGACCGAAGTGACGACAGCCAAGGTTGGGTTTCAAGTTAAAGAATACTTTTATTGTTGCACAAAGTATAGCACAAAGTATTGCATAAAGAACCGCACAGGATTTACTCCCCCAACACAGAAAGTAAAGTGGTAACTTTTTGTACCAAATGAAAGTCCAAGTATAAAGTCAGTTCTCCTGATTCTTCTCAGGGACAGATAACAAACTTAAATGCTTTTAGGCTTCTTCCAGCTTTATCAATACAACAACTTTCCCAGAACGCTAGCAATGCTTTCCAAGTATCAGCTCTCAATAAAGGAAACTTCTAGCTGTTGTAATTTCTTTCTAATATTCATATCTTGCTTTAACAGCTTTAAATAAAATGGCAATCTCCACACTCTCTTGGCCTCTTGATAACAGGCTTCTTGTGCAGGAACACTTCCTTACGTTGCCTTTCATACACAGCTGCAAGGTATGAAGCTTTGAGTCATTGCACCCAGCAGAACGCTGCTGTTTCTTGTGCAAACTCTAAGAATCTCAATTTGGGCTTCACAGCACTCAGTCATAGAACTCAGATAAATTATAGATCCTTACTCTTTCATACACATTCCACATTCCATCTCAGAATCACTGTTACTGGATAAGGGAACCCCTAACTCCATTGGTGCTTCCAGCCTCTCTGAAATCCCTTTATCCTGGGGAACATATAAGCCTTCAGACTTTAATTCCTTAATTATAGCCTGAAGCTGTTTCCATTTACTCTCTCTCTGTCTTCTGGGCACTTGCAAGGCTTTGGGTTTATCAGCACCTCTTAACACCTCATAAAAGGGGTTTATTTCCTCCTTGCCTTGCCTAGGTAGTTGCCTCTGGTTGGGAGGGATATGTCTCTTCTGGTACTGCCTTATGAGATCCCTCAGCACAGCCTGGTCCTCAGGATCTGTTCCTAGTTCTCTGACCGGTAGCTGCCAATTAGTCTTTTGCTGATAGGCAGGTGTGCTACCTTCTGAGCTAGTGCTCTGGTCACGCTGTCTGTATAAGGGAAATGCTTGCAGTTTCTCAATAGGGACTCTCCTACAGCCCAACTTCTCTCTGGTAATTCCAGGTTTCCTTTCAAAACTTGGTTCAGGCCTGTTCCTCCTAGAAAGCACTCTGTTACCACTCTCTCGAGACTGGCTTACTTCAGAGCTATCTACTTTACAAGGTTCAAAAGGTTTTGCTCTGACCTGGTTCTGGCAGCTTTTAACTCTGGGGAACTCCACCTACTCCAAGTCTATGTCCAAGGATCCTGAGTCTGGCTCGGGGTCCCTTCCAGGGTCCACTCTCCCTTGGAGCTGAGCTCTGCCTGGGTCTCTTCCTGGACCACCCACAGGAACTCTCCTTTCAACTCCACCTCCGGTCCTTGTAACTCATTTCCTCCTCCTTCCTCCAGTTCTGTCCTTTGTTCCCCTTTCTCTTTCTCTACTAACTGCTGCTTCCTGGTTATGAGTGCAGGGGGGCCCAATCCGGTCTGACTCCGCCCACCTCCCTGATTGGCTAGGTCTCTGGGTTAGCCTAGAGCTAGGGTGTGGTTCTTTCCCTGCTCTTCTTTGCAGAGAAGGTTCATGTGCTGAAATCTTAACCCCTTCCTGTCCTGTATCCGTAAACATATGAGGTGACAGAAGGTGTTTTAAACCCTTTTTCTTCTCTTTCTGAGCCTCTGCATTGTCACATAACCCCCCATTTAAGATATTCCGAGCTGGCTGAATAGATTCAGAACAGCACGGAATCCTTGAAAGGGCATCTGCGTTAAGATGCAGCTTACCAGGCCTATGCTCTATGTGAAATTCATATGCTTGCAGGGCCATATACCACCTAGTCAAGCGGGGATTATGGTCCTTCATACTTGACAGCCACTTTAGAGGAGCGTGATCCGTTACCAAAGTGAAACGGCGGCCTGTTAAATAAAATCTGAGGGCCCCTATAGCCCATCAGATCGCCAGGCATTCCCTCTCCACTGTCGAGTATTTCTGTTCCGCCGGCGCTAGCTTCCTGCTTAGAAACATTAAGGGGTGCTCCACTCCCCCATGCTTTTGTGACAGGACGGCTCCTAGCCCGGTATCCGACGCGTCGGTCTGTAAAATGAAAGTTTCACTAAAGTCTACCCCCTTAAGGATTGGGGCCGCGCACAACTGTTCTTTTAACCGGGCGAAGGCCTCTTCTGCTGTCGAGGTCCATTGCACTAGGTTAGGTGCATTTTTCCTCAGCATATTCGTGAGGGGGGTACTTTCACTAGCAAAATGTGGCAGGAACCTCCTATAATACCCAATCAGGCCTAAAAAGCTTCGGATCTGCTTTTTGGTGGAAGGTCGCGGGAAGTCCCTTACACTCACTATTTTGTCCATGAGTGGTTTCACTACCCCTCGTCCCACTAGATGCCCTAAATATTTTACCTCTTTTCCTCCAAAGAGGCATTTTGCAGGGTTCAAGGTGATTCCAGCCTTTCTCATGTCCTTAAGTACTGCCTGAATCTGAGCTAAATGGAGCTCCCAATTATCACTATGGATAATTACATCATCCATATAGGCTAGGGCATAGGAACGATGGGGACGTAAGACTATATCGATCAGTCTTTGGCACGTCGCCGCGGCGCCGTGCAGTCCAAAGGGCATGCGGCGGAACTGATATAGACCAAGGGGCGTACTGAAGGCAGTTTTAGGGCGAGATTCCCGGGTGAGGGGAATCTGCCAATACCCCTTGGTCATATCCAGGGTGGTAAGGTAGGTGGCTTGCCCGAGCTGATCTAACAGCTCCTCTATTCGAGGTAAGGGGTATGTATCAAATCGGGAGATGGAGTTTACTTTCCTAAAATCGATACAAAACCTTATGCTCCCATCAGGTTTGGGGACCATAACCACGGGGCTGTTCCAGGGGCTGACTGACTCCTCAATCACCCCCATCCGGAGCATCTCCTGGACCTGCCTAATCACCTCCTTACGTTTTGCCTCGGGCAGCCTATACGGCCTTTGCCGGATTACCTCTCCAGGCGGGGTCACTATTTCGTGAGCGACCAACTGTGTTTCTCCGGGCATAGGGGTTAATACATCAGGGAAGCTTCCCAACAACCTCAACAGAGCTTGTTGTTGAACCCAGGAGAGCTCTGTCCCTAGCCTAGGAAGGGCTTTGGCCTTACACTCCTCTAGCTGGGGTCCCAGGTCCATCTCCGTTTTCTCCTCCCCTTCGGGGTCTGTCAAGCCTATCAACACGGCTCGGCCGGTAGACCCAAACCCACCTGAGCCCCTCACGGTGGTGTTCACTTCAGTGACCTCTTCTACGGAGGGAAAGCCCACCCTTTCCATAATAAGCTGGGCTATCCTATCTCCTACTGCTACCTTAAACTCTTTATTGGAAAAATTAAGGAGTAAGACCTTAATCACTCCCCTAAAATCTGGGTCTATAACCCCTGCACCCACATCAATGCTGTCCTTCACAGCTAGCCCTGATCGTGGAGCGATCCGACCGAAACAACCTGACGGAATTTCCAGCTGTATACCGGTCTCTATCAAGGCTCTACCCTGTCGGGGGGCTATAGTGTCTTCTGCACTATAGAGGTCGAAACCTGCAGCATTCTCTGTGGCTCTTTTAGGAATCCTTGCGTTAGGGGTGACCCTACAACATTTTAGGACGAATGTGTTTTTCTTATTGGGAGGGTCTTGGATAGGGATTCTCTCCCTACCTGACTTCTCTCGAGGTTTCGCAAATAACGGAGCTGGTACCATCCCCAGCCTGGATTTACTTCTCTGAGAGGTTGCTACTGGTTTTTCCTCATGCTCCCTCCTCTCAGGGTCCTTTGTTCCCCTAGGACATTCAGGGATTTTGGCCTCTGCAGTAGCAGCTAAACCTTTGACTAGGCCCCTTCTGAATTGCGGCCAATCCCTGCCTAACACTATAGGGTGGGGCAACCTTGGTACCACCGCTACTGGGATGTCCTGGCTTAAACCCATTCCCTTTACCGTTACTGTGTGCCTCGGGTATGCTGTTGCAGCACCATGCACGCAGCGAATCTTAATTTTACCCTCAGGGTGTTTTTTATCACTCCCACTCTGAGTTCCTATCTCCTTCCACAGACTTTCAGAGACCATGGACTGGTCTGCGCCTGAATCTAACAAGGCTTCGACCGGGATATTATTGACCGTGACCATCAGCAAGAATCCCTCCCCAACCTCCTTGGACTGGGTGGTGATTAGTGCTAGCCTAGCCCTACAATTCCTCCTGAGGTGTCCCTTCTGACCACAGGAAAAGCACTTGCGTTCATTCCCACCAGGTCTGAACAAAGGCCTAGATGGAGATTCACCCACCTTTGCTCCTCCCTTCATTCCTGGCTCCCTCAAGACTGTATCCTCTGGAACACCTTTCCTCCTCTGACCTAAGGCTTGCGCCTCAAGGAACCTGTCAGCGAGGGCGACGGCATCCTTTGTATTCTGGCAGTCTTGGAGGATTAGGAAGGACTGTACTTCCCGGGGTAGTGCTTCCAAGAATTGCTCGAGCACAATATCATCCATTACCGTGTCCATGCTCCTACCCTGTGGAGATAGCCATTTATATGCCAAAGCTTTTATCCTATGGCATAAGGCCTGTGGTGTCTCGCCTGGGATTAACCTGCACCCTCTTAAAAGCCGGCGATACACCACGGGAGTTAGGCCTAATCTATCTCTTATTGCTTCAACCACAGCTCCATAATCGTTGGCTAGATCACTGGGCATCTCCCTATAGGCCGTAAGAGCCTCTCCCGTTAGGGATGTAGCCAATCTGATAACCCAGTGTTCTTTAGGCCATCCGCTCATGGTTGCAATGCGCTCAAACACTTCGAGATGATCATCAACGTTATCATCCTTAGACCACTGTCCTAATGACAACATTCCCTGACCAAGAACTCCAAGTCCTGTGGCAGTTCCTAACGAACTGGACACAGTCTGTAGCGTTTCTGATGTCCGCTTTTGTTCTCCCATCCAGGATCCTAGCAGGTCTAACAAAGGCTGTTGTTGCGCGCGTAGCATCGCGGCCATCCTCTCTTGGGTCTGCACCGACCTTGCCTCCTGCTCCTGGAACCTCTCCGCTACCCAGTTCATCAGGGATGCGGGCTCCATCTTGACGTACCTGTGGAGAAACAAAAAAGAAACACCAAGTGCGGAACCACCACAAAAGCACCTTCCTCCGCTCCCAGCTTAGCTCTGCCAAATTACCACCCCCTTGTAGCAGTATCCTGAAAGGACCCCTCTCAGCTACGGGTTACCTGCTACAAGTGGAGTGTCTCGCTCCTCAGCAGTGCGGTAGCCTTAGAACCGGAACTCTGGTCCGCCTCAGCTGAACTGTAATCTGCAGCACTGGTAAGCTCTTCTTCAGGTACCCTTGGTGTCAAAACTTCTCTTTTTTTTTTTTCAAAAATTTTCAAAAGTGCCCATTCTTCAGAACTTTACTGGTAACATTGGTCAGTCACTTCTTCTGTGCAAGGCAGCAATTTTAATAATCCGAAAAACTACGCCAAAAATCTCCCTATGTGACACCTCACCGCCTAGCTCTGGGCATATTAGGTAGTTGGTAAGTGCGACACGGGATTTTAAAGTCCTTGATAGTGCTGTAGCCCTGTGTCCTAGTGTAGTTGTGGACCGAAGTGACGACAGCCAAGGTTGGGTTTCAAGTTAAAGAATACTTTTATTGTTGCACAAAGTATAGCACAAAGTATTGCATAAAGAACCGCACAGGATTTACTCCCCCAACACAGAAAGTAAAGTGGTAACTTTTTGTTCCAAATGAAAGTCCAAGTATAAAGTCAGTTCTCCTGATTCTTCTCAGGGACAGATAACAAACTTAAATGCTTTTAGGCTTCTTCCAGGTAACTAAGAAATGCGTGCCGTTTAATGACTCACTCTGCAACCAAAAGGCTTTAATTATTGCACTCTAAACTTAGGCAATTGGTCTCAGAAAAAACGGTGGCACGTAAACCAAGAGCTGATCGCTCGTTGCTGATGCCAGTTTTACATCAATGACCCTCTGCCGTTTCTAGCCTTATTTCACTTTTTATTACTTTGTTTCCAAATATTTTCTTAAAAAAGTCTTGTTATAAACTTTCACTGTAAATAAGTTTCTTCTACCAAGTAAAGCTGTGTTCCTCATGTAATAATTCTTGCATAATTCCTTCTTTCATATTTTTCATCGAAAAAAACTTCATTATACAGGGGAACCATAAAGCTGATAATAAGAAACTTAGCTCCAATCAGATGAACGGGGTTATTCCAACGCTCACAGCTAGGTACCCCAAGCGTTTCACAACTGTTGTTTCTTCAGGGAATCATCCCCTTAAGGCTGTAGTATTGATGCTGTCGGCGCATTTGTCTATTTTTGAAGAATATTCAAAATCATTCCACTATACCGAAACTCCGATGTGAATATCTTAATACGTCGAACGCCGCGCGGCGTTCAACGTATTAAGATATTCACATCGGAGTTTCGGTATAGTGGAATGATTTTGAATATTCTTCAAAAATAGACAAATGCGCCGACAGCATCAATTCTACAGCCTTAAGGGGATGATTCTCTGAAGAAACAATAGTTGTGAAACGCTTGGGGTACCTAGCTGTGAGCGTTGGAATAACCCCGTTCATCTTCTGACTGGAGCTAAGTTTCTTATTATCAGCTTTATGGTTCCTCTGTATAATGAAGTTTTTTTCGATGAAAAATATGAAAGAAGGAATTATGCAAGAATTATTACATGAGGAACACAGCTTTACTTGGTAGAAGAAACTTATTTACAGTGAAAGTTTATAAACAAGACTTTTTAAAGAAAATATTTGGAAACAAAGTAATAAAAAGTGAAATAAGGCTAGAAAGGGCAGAGGGTCATTGATGTAAAACTGGCATCAGCAACGAGCGATCAGCTCTTGGTTTACGTGCCACCGTTTTTTCTGAGACCAATTGCCTAAGTTTAGAGTGCAATAATTAAAGCCTTTTGGTTGCAGAGTGAGTCATTAAACGGCACGCATTTCTTAGTTACCTGGTGTTATCTGTTTAAAGAGTAACAGACTAAAACCCAGTGGTGTATTTTAGGCTTCTTCCAGCTTTATCAATACAACAACTTTCCCAGAACGCTAGCAATGCTTTCCAAGTATCAGCTCTCAATAAAGGAAACTTCTAGCTGTTGTATTTTCTTTCTAATATTCATATCTTGCTTTAACAGCTTTAAATAAAATGGCAATCTCCACACTCTCTTGGCCTCTTGATAACAGGCTTCTTGTGCAGGAACACTTCCTTACGTTGCCTTTCATACACAGCTGCAAGGTATGAAGCTTTGAGTCATTGCACCCAGCAGAACGCTGCTGTTTCTTGTGCAAACTCTAAGAATCTCAATTTGGGCTTCACAGCACTCAGTCATAGAACCTGGATAAATTATAGATCCTTACTCTTTCATACACATTCCACATTCCATCTCAGAATCACTGTTACTGGATAAGGGAGCCCCTAACTCCATTGGTGCTTCCAGCCTCTCTGAAATCCCTTTATCCTGGGGAACATATAAGCCTTCAGACTTTAATTCCTTAATTATAGCCTGAAGCTGTTTCCATTTACTCTCTCTCTGTCTTCTGGGCACTTGCAAGGCTTTGGGTTTATCAGCACCTCTTAACACCTCATAAAAGGGGTTTATTTCCTCCTTGCCTTGCCTAGGTAGTTGCCTCTGGTTGGGAGGGATATGTCTCTTCTGGTACTGCCTTATGAGATCCCTCAGCACAGCCTGGTCCTCAGGATCTGTTCCTAGTTCTCTGACCGGTAGCTGCCAATTAGTCTTTTGCTGTTAGGCAGGTGTGCTACCTTCTGAGCTAGTGCTCTGGTCACGCTGTCTGTATAAGGGAAATGCTTGCAGTTTCTCAATAGGGACTCTCCTACAGCCCAACTTCTCTCTGGTAATTCCAGGTTTCCTTTCAAAACTTGGTTCAGGCCTGTTCCTCCTAGAAAGCACTCTGTTACCACTCTCTCGAGACTGGCTTACTTCAGAGCTATCTACTTTACAAGGTTCAAAAGGTTTTGCTCTGACCTGGTTCTGGCAGCTTTTAACTCTGGGGAACTCCACTGACTCCAAGTCTATGTCCAAGGATCCTGAGTCTGGCTCGGGGTCCCTTCCAGGGTCCACTCTCCCTTGGAGCTGAGCTCTGCCTGGGTCTCTTCCTGGACCACCCACAGGAACTCTCCTTTCAACTCCACCTCCGGTCCTTGTAACCACTGTTCCCTCTAAGCTGTGCGCGTGTGCGCGTGCACACACCTCGCCGAGCGAGCGCACATACTTTATAACAGAGCGCACAAAAATTATGGTTCTAATTCTGATAGAAAACAACACAGACATCTTAAAATGTAAAAGTTGTTGTGTATTTACGGTTTTCACAAGTTCTACAATATTATCTAGTGCAATCAATGTGGTGTACATACTGTATTCTGACGTGTAGTCAAATTTTAAAGTATAGAACTCCGAGTGTCGTTATGTGATGCACAAAAATTGAACCTTCCTTCAAAAGCTGCACAGCTGATATTTTATGCGCACACGGCCTACAGAAAATTAGAGGGAACATTGCTTGTAACTCATTTCCTCCTCCTTTCTCCAGTTCTGTCCTTCGTTCCCCTTTCTCTTTCTCTACTAACTGCTGCTTCCTGGTTATGAGTGCAGGGGGGCCCAATCCGGTCTGACTCCGCCCACCTCCCTGATTGGCTAGGTCTCTGGGTTAGCCTAGAGCTAGGGTGTGGTTCTTTCCCTGCTCTTCTTTGCAGAGAAGGTTCATGTGCTGAAATCTTAACCCCTTCCTGTCCTGTATCCGTAAACATATGAGGTGACAGAAGGTGTTTTAAACCCTTTTTCTTCTCTTTCTGAGCCTCTGCATTGTCACAGCTGCCATGATGTGACAGATCGGTTGGATAAATAAGTTAAATAGCAGTGAGGAGAATGCAGATCCTTGCGGTACACCTTGTTTGATCATTGTGGGCTGTGATGTGTTAGTTCCTATTTTAACCTGGAACTGTCTGTCTGTCAGGTATGATTTGAACCAGCTTAGGATGGTGCCAGTTAATCCAATGCTCTGTAGTCTGGCTAGGAGGATTTTGTGGTGCACTGTATCGAAGGCCGCTGAAATATCTATAAATATCATTAGGGTTCCTCGATTGTAATTGTCTATGGTCTGGATGATGTCATTGAATAGATATAGCAGCAGTGTTTCAACTCCATGGTTGGGGCGGAAGCCATGTTGATGTAAATCAAGTGGAGCATGCTTATCATTGTGGTCCTGGAGTTGTAGTTGTACTGTCTTTTCTATAATTTTGGCTAGGAGTGGTATGCTGGAGATTGGCCTATATGCTGCTGGATTGCTCTTTTCTAGGTTGGTCTTCTTGGGGATAGGCCTTATTGTGGCTAGTTTTAGCTGTTTTGGCATGATTCCTTGAGTTAGGGAGTTGTTTACGAGGTGGTGTAAATAACTGAGGAAGTCTTGCTTGGTTGCTTTGATCCAAGGGACTGGGCAAGGATCTGTGGGTGCAGTGCTTGTGTTGAGTACGGCGATGATGTCTGATAGTTGCATAGTTGAAGGAGTGTGGAACTTGTTCCAAGTTGTGCCAGGTAAGATATGGCTGTTGGTTTCTGAGTGTTTTAGTGGCGGAGTTTGGCCTATTTCCTCTTGAAGATAAACTGCATATGTTTGTGGGTTGACCTGTATATCTTTATCAGAGCTAGGTTCATTGGTTAGATTTTTTACTATTTCAAAAAGTTCCCTAGGTTTGTTATAAGCTTTCTGGATAGTGTTTGTGTGGTGCTCTCTTTTTTTCAATGGAGAAAGGTGAATAGTGGTGTACCCCAGGGATCTGTGCTGGGTCCGCTGCTTTTTGACATATTCATAAATGACCTGGAAAGTGGAATAACGAGTGAGGTTATCAAATTTGCAGATGACACAAAACTATTTAAAGTTGTTAAAACACAAGAGGATTGTGGAAAATTGCAAGAGCATCTTGACAAATTGGAAGACTGGGCATGAAAATGGCAGATGAAATTTAATGTGGACAAGTGCAAGGTTATGCACCTAGGGAAGAACAACCCAAACTATGGTTACACGATGCAAGATTCCACATTAGGAACCACCACCCAGGAAAAAGATTTAGGCGTCATTGTGGATACCATGTTAAAACCCTCGGCCCAGTGTGCAGCGGCGGCCAAGAGAGCAAATAGAATGCTAGGTATGATAAGGAAAGGAATGAAAAATAAAACAAAAGATATTATAATGCCTCTGTATCGTTCCATGGTGAGACCGCACCTTGAATATTGTGTGCAATTCTGGTCGCCGTATCTTAAAAAGGATATAGCGATTTTAGAAAAGGTTCAGAGAAGAGCCACCAAAATGGTAAAGGGGATGGAAGGATTCTCCTATGAAGAAAGGCTAAAAAGGTTAGGGCTCTTTAACCTGGAAAAGAGACGGCTGAGGGGAGATATGATAGAAGTCTATAAATTAATGAACGGAGTGGAACGGGTAAACGTAGATCGATTGTTTACCTTATCAGAATATAGAAAGACTAGGGGACATGCAATAAAGCTACAGGGTAAACTATTTAAGACTAATAAAAGAAAATATTTTTTCACTCAACGTGTAATCAAACTCTGGAATTTGTTACCGGAGGATGTAGTAAAGGCTGTTAGTGTAGCTGGGTTTAAAAAAGGTTTGGACAAGTTCCTGGAGGAAAGGTCCATAAACTATTATTAAGAAGGGACCCAGGATATCAATGCTTGAACCAATACAAGCATTGTGGAACCTGTGTCCCTTGGGGAAACTGCTAGGTACATATGACCTAGATTGGCCACTGTTGGAAACAGAATACTGGGCTTGATGGACCTTGGTCTGACCCAGTATGGCATATCTTATGTTCTTATATCTCATTGCTGACCTTCCTCTTTTGTGTTGACCTTCTATCTTGCCAAGCATGATGTCTTTCTCTAATGATCTCTCTCTTTGCATGATATGTCCAAAGTATGAAAGTCAAAGTCTTGTCATCTGAGCTTCTAGAGAAAGCTTAGGTTTGATCTCCTCTAGTACCGACTGGTTTGTTCTTCAGGCAGTCCATGGTATACACAGTATTCGCCGCCAGCACCATAATTCAAAGGCATAAATTTTCTTCCTGTCTATCTTTTTCACTGTCCAGCTTTCGCATCCATATGATGTTATTGAAAATACCATGGCTTGAACGAGTTGAATCTTTGTATGGAGAGAGACATCTCTGCTCTTGAGAATCTTGTCTAGGTCTTTCATAGCCATTCTGCCAAGAGCAATGTGTCGTCGGATTTCTTGACTACTTTTTGCTTCTTTATTAATAGTTGATCCAAGTAGGTTAAAGTTGTCCTCTTCAATTTCGTCTCCTTCAATGATGAACTTGTTGATTTTGCCAGTTGTCATGATCTTTGTCTTCTTTACATTAAGGTGCAGGCCCAATTTTAAGACTATGTTCTTTGATCGTGAGAAGCAAATGTTTCAGATCATCTTCACTTTCAGCCAGTAATGTGGTATCATCAGCATAGCGAAGGTTAATTCTGCAAGACCAACAATCTAGTCATCTCAAACACCTTTTTCCAGCAACACAAGCGACAACTATACACAAGGACTTCACCCAATGGATTGTACAAAAATCAAATTGACTACATCTGTGGAAGTCAACAATGGAAAAGCTGTATAACATCAACAAACACAAAACGTCAGACGCCTCAAGCCAATTCTTGACCAAGAGCACTTCAGAACGGTCTGCCAAGCCATCATCACACCAATCCCTGGACTATTGTAACGAAATTTACCTCAGCCTCCCAAAACATACACTCCGACCCTTGCAGTTGGCGCAGAACACCGCTGCCCGCATATCTGGATTCACAAGGCATGACCACATCACCCCCATTATGAACCTCCTACATTGGCTTCCAATAGAATCTTGCATCTAATACAAAACCATAATAATCCTATTCAAAATCAAACAGGACATCTCAATGGACAGTCTGCAGGCAATTATCAGCTTCGACTCAAGCTCCAGACCCAGAAGGAGAGGTACCATGAATGCCATCACAACCCCCAAAGACTTCACCAAAATGAGGAAAACCACATCAAAGAGAGCCATATTCCTGGCAGCACCCGCCATCCTGGAACTCCCTCCCAGCCAGCTTAAGATCAATGATCGACATCAAGGACTTCTGAAAATCACTCAAAACCACGCTATACACAGAGCATTACGGTGACATTACGTGATTCCTCCAATTGATCAGTATACCCTCCCCCGCCCGACAACTGCCCCCATTCCTTGTATATAGCCCACTGTAGATAGCTCACCTGTATATACTACACCCCAAATCAAGATATACCTACCCACACACGAACACCACCTTCACAACCACTGCATGCCGACACCTCCTCACCTCCCTACTTGATTGGTTTGCAGTGAAAACCGCTTTGATTTAAGGATAAATAAAATAAATAAACCTGGAGCTGACTGTGGTACAGATCATCAACTACAAGTATGCAAACTCAAGCTAAAGTTGAAAAGGGAGATATGATAGAGGTCTATAAATTAATGAATGGAGTGGAACGGGTAAACGTAGATCGATTGTTTATGTCATCAGAATATAAAAAGACTAGGGGACATGCAATGAAGCTACAGGGTAACCTATTTAAGCCTAATAAGAGAAAATATTTTCTCACTCAACGTGTAATCAAACTCTGGAATTTGTTACCGGAGGATGTAGCAAGAGCTGTTAGTGTAGCTGGGTTTAAAAAAGGTTTGGACAAGTTCCTGGAGGAAAGGTCCATAAACCATTATTAAAAGGGACCCAAGATATCACTGCTTGACCCAGTACAAGCACTGAGGAACCTGTGTCTTTTGGGGAAACTGCTAAGTACTTATAACCTAGATTGGCCACTGTTGGAAACAGGATACTGGGCTTGATGAACCTTGGTCTGATGCAGTATGGCATATCTTATGTTCTTATGTTCACTTTGTGTTGGTGGGGTTTGCGAATAGATCCATTTGTGGCAAGTCCCACCAATGGAAAAGGGAAGCTATGATCTCTGAGTTGAGTGACCACTTGTAGAGTTGCAGCTGTCTGCTCAGCTTGGTTGACAGCTGGTTGTGCATGCCAGGCATGTAGATAGCTATGAGATGGCATTTCTAGGACAGCGCGAGACTCCAGACCTAGTGTGCTTCCTTGCACAGAGAGAGTGATCCCATGTCTCCTTGCTTGTTGACATAGAACATAGCAACATGGCTGTCTGTCTGGATCAGTACCACCTTGTTGACTATCCTTGTTGAGGGAGGAGTGGCCTAGTGGTTAGGACAGGTTGCCGAGGGCTGGGGGTTTGAATCCCACTGGAGGACAGCAACCCTAGGGCTGGAAGGAGTGGGGTTTCTAGTTCCCCTAGCTGTTCCTTGTGACCTTGTGTAAGCCACTTAACCCTCTGTTGCCTCAGGTACAAAACATAGATTGTGAGCCCTTTAGGGACTAAGGGAAATATATACTGAACCTGAAATGTACACTGCTTTGACCCAGTGAAAAGTGTTATATAAGCATTGTTAAATAAATAAAAATATCCAAGGCCTGGAGGGCATATCTGATTGCCCTCAACTCCAGCAGGTTGATATGTAGCTGGCTCTCTCTTGCTGTCCATGTCCCTTGGGTTCATAGGTAGAGGAGGCAGCCCAGCTTGGAGACATTTGTGGTAATAACCAGGTTGTGTTGAGGGTCCTTGAAGGGCCTGCCTTAGGTGAGGTGGTCCTTGTGCATCCACCATACAAGCAAGGCCAGTGCTTTCTGGTCTATAGCTACTTTGTGGGACATGGGTTGAGATTGTCAGGCTTTCCATATGATGTCTGGTAAGGTGGACAGCCTGGGTTGTTGCTGCCATATGGCCTAGGAGGCAGAGGAGTGTTTTGGCTGCTGATACATCCCAAGCTGAAGGGAGGAAGGCTTTTGCCTGAGAGGTACAGAGTGTTGCACCAATGAAGTCCAAAGCTTGTGTGGTTTGCAATTGTGACTTCTTGAAATTGACATAGTGGCTTGTAGGTAGTCCAGAGTGTGGCTGAGAGTGAAAAATTTCTGGTGAGGGGTTGTAAGGAAGCAAATGTGATAGCCTTGGTCGATGATTTGCAGCATCCACTTACTGGTGGTGATATTCACCCAGACATCCTTAAAGACGGAGATGCGGCCCCCCACTGGCAGGACTGTGTGGGACGAGGCATCAAAAGGAAGGGGTACTCTTCTCTGAGGATGTTGTTGTCTGTTTCTGCTGTCTGCATTCCTTCTGATGTGGTATCTGATGGTAGGAATGGTAGAACTAGTGCTTGGAGTGTTGTGGCTGCCAACTGTAATATGGTGGAGTAAGGTTTGCACTGGTATGACCCTTGAGACATGCAGGAGTTAGAGTTTCACTCGAGACTGTTGGAGGCTAAGGTCTGTAGGGTGGTAAAGCATTCCTTCATTTTTCTTGGACTTTTTCTCTGAATAGGTTGTTCCTGGAGCAGAGGGCATCTACGAGGTGCTCATGAATGTCCTCTCATAGGCCCATGACTTGAATCTAGGCCTTGCATCTGGGGCAGTCCGGGATGCCGAGTCTAAAACATCAAAGGCCGAGTGAATGAGATGCTTGCCGCTTGAGGGGCAAGAAGGTGGTCTTGGATTCCACCACTAGTTCTTCTGTTGCCTTCTTGAGGCTGTCCAAGATGGTATCCAGGCACAGTACCTGCTGGAATTGGTGAGCGGTGATCTTTGCACTCAGCATGGTGGCCTGATAGGTTTTTTCTCCATGTTCATTCAGAAGTTTGTTGTTGTTCTCGGGAGGAGCGTTAGAGTGCGTGCGGGAGGCTTTAGCCTGCTTCAAGATGGACTCCACCATGATGGATTGGTACGGCAGTTGGGTCTTGTCAAATACCAGTGCTGGCTGTACCTGGTACTTGGTATCGAGTCTCCGTGATGTGGCTGGGCCAGATGCTGGGGTCTGCCAGATGTGGGTAAGGCTGTCCAGTAGGAGGCGGTGGACTGGGATGGAGACCACTAACCTTGGATTGTCAAGGTACTTGAGGAGGCCCAGGATCTTGCTCCTAGGGTCTGGGGCATCTGCTGGTTTAAGTTCTAGGCGAGAGGATAGCTTCTGGAAGAACTTCGGATAAGTCAGGTCTTCTGATGGTGATGATGGGAGCGAAGGTGGTGGAGAGGGATCCAAAGGGGTCTCACCATCATCGATGGGAAGGTGAGAGCTGCCCATAGAACCCAGCTTATGGCTTCTTCTCCTTTGCTGTCTGAGGAGAGGGGCCCTGGGGAGAAGCCAACGGGGGGCAGAGACATCTTTGGTGAGGATGTCTGTGTAGGAGTGGATGCTAGTGGCACAGCCAGGACTTGTGCCAGATAGGGCCAATAAGGTTCTTGTGTGGGGTAGTTTTGTGCCAGGAAGACTTTCCAGAGGTCCTTCATGGCCGCTGGTGGATGCTTTGGGTCTAGTGCCGCAATGTAGGACTGGTCATGTCACTGGCAACTCAAGGAGGGGTGGCTGAAGAGCATGGGCTGGTGGAAGGATTTTTTGCCCTTCTGTGTCTGTGCCTGCCCCATTTCCTTGCATAGCTGCTTCTGCTGCTGTCACTGCTTAATGAGTTGTCCTGGGCAGTGCAGCTGGTTCCTATGCTGTCCTGGGGGCATGGCGGGTTCCTGTGCTCAGGCACTGGTATGCTTGTTGTGGTGAGGGGTGTTGCACTGCACCAAAGAGACTGGCCCTGGAGGTGTTTCCCATGTGGCACAGTGACAACCGACATCACGGCTGACGTCACTGCAATGTTTTCCAATTGCGGCGACTCTGGGCAGAGTTGGGGGCCATGCCCAGACATTGGCACTGATGGGGGGAAGTCCTTGACTAGAGTCCTTCCTTCTCTCTGTTGTTCCAGTTGCTGCGGTGGCTGCTGCTGTTGGAGGGGCAGTTGCTGCAGGAGGAGGAATGATTGCCGGGCCAGGGATGGAGGCCACGGGGGGGGAGGGGGGGGGCACATCCCATGCCATGGCTGGAGCAGCAGAGTGGTTTTGTCTTCATCCCATCTCTATTTCTATGGATAATACTGCACGCCTCCCTGTTTCCTCAGCTCGCAACCTTGGGATCACCTTCCACTCTACTTTCTCTTTCTCTGCACACAACCAACAAACAGCTAAAACTTACCGCTTCTTTCTCTACAGCTGCAACGAGGGGACATAGGATGAGGGTGAAAGGGGATAGACTCAGGGGTAATATGCAAAATATTTCTTTACGGAAAGAGTGGTAAATGCATGGAATAGTCTGCCAATGGAGGTAGTAGAGACAAGAACAGTATTTGAATTCAAGAAAGCATGGGAGAAACACAGAAGATCTCTAAAGGGAAAAAAGGGGCTACAGTAATTGTTATGGAGGGGCAGATTAGATAAGCTATATGGTCTTTTTCTGACATCATGTGTCTACGGCTTTCTTCCTATGATACTTTCAAAGGAGGCTGTAAGATGTCTGTTATTGACAACCAACACTTGCAGTGGAAGATGATGAACTGTAGCGTAAGTATTTCCCAAAGTTCTTGGTTGACAGAATCTGAGACTTTTGTGAGGTTAAAGAGGAGCATAGTTCCTGACATTTCTCCTGCAACTGATGGGCAGTGAAGATCTCATTGGTTGTGCTTTCTGGTATTCTGAAATGAACACTTTAGGGAGTGGGAAGAGAGGGCCCAGGAGGGCTCTCACAATGATCCCTTCTGTGATGGACAGCAATGCAATAATGCAAAGTGTGCCTTTGAGTAGGGGCTGACTCCTGGCGACCCAGCAGTTCCTGGGTATTCTTGGCAGCGTGACCAGAAGTAGACTTCCTTCTGAGGCATAGGAGAGTTAAGTGACAAGTGGCCCCTAATATCCTGAACAGGTCAAGGCTCTCCATGTGACTCAGTGTGAGATCTTGAGCAGCTAACAGGGTCAAAATGAACCCGGCAGAGAAAATACTGAGAATTATATAAAAATAGCAAAAGAAAGTTCATCTGGACACCCCTTTCCTGAGCACGAAAGGATGCCATTTACTGCTGGAGTTTGGTGTTGTAGTTGCTGGGAGGAGTGATGAGAATATCAAATCAACCTTTTAGCTCAACAATATTATGCATTTTCTAAAGGTTTATATATTATTTGTCATCCTGAGTGCCAGCTGTGAGCTTCCTCATAGTGGTGTCTTGTTAGTGTTCTCTGAGATCCTGGCAGTGTGATGTTCTCCCTCCTTCCCCCCTCCCCCCCCCCCACCTTCCTCACTTCTCCCTCCATTCTGTCCTCTTACTTAGCATCTGCTCTTGAGCTTCAGCACACCATCCCCCGCATTCAACCAAGCCCTCTCTCTCTAAGGCAACCCCACCCTCGCTTCCGCCATACCGTCTCCGCTTTACCACGCTCTCTACTACTCCTTCTCCTTTTCTCATCAGGTAACATCAACCCCAACCCTGGCCCCCCTCGATTTCTTTCTCACACTAAAAAGAGTTCCTCACGTACCTTATCTAATCTCATCCACATCCCGCTCCTCCCCCCTTCCACCTTCCCTCACTCATCCCCCAATCACTCATACAGAGATATCAACCCCAACCTTATCTCCAAAAAGAAATCCTCATATAGCCTATCTGATACCATCAACATCACCCCTCTTTCACCCCCCACCTCCCTTCTCTCAAGTCCCTCTTGGAGGGCACACTCACCCAGACATATCCACCTGCACCCTGCTCCCTCTAAATCTCTGCACTTCTCTAGAAATAAAGCCTCACGTTACTCTGATAAGAAATCCTCACGTAACTTGTCTAACCTTATCCATATCCCTCTTCTTCCTCCCTCCGCTCTTCCGTTCTCATGTGCCCTATGGAACGCATGCTCAGCCACTAACAAACTTCCTTTTACTCACAATCTCTTTATCTCTAATGCCCTACACCTTCTCGCCCTGACTGAGACCTGGCTCCCCACAGACGACACTGTATCCATTGCTTCTCTCTGCTATGGGGGTTACCAGTTCTCCCATACACCTTGATCTACTGGTCACGGTGGTGGTGTTGGTCTCCTACTTTCTCCCTCCTGCCAATTCCAACCTCTCCTGCTACCTCAGTCACCCTCCCCCCTCTCCTTTGAAGTTAACTCCATTCACCTCCTCATACCACTTCCCCTCCGTGTGCTGTCATTTATCGCCCACCCGACAAATCCCAATCAACCTTCCTCACCGACTTCGACTCCTGGCTCTCCGCCTTTCTGGATCCCTCCTCCCCAACTCTTATTCTTGGCGATTTTAACATTCACATCAACAACCCATCCGACCTCCATGCCTCAAAGTTCCTCACCCTCATCTCCTCGTACGGCCTCCAGCTTTGCTCCACCGCCCCCACACACCTACACGGCCACTGCCTTGACCTAATACTCTTCTCTAATTCCTCTCCCTCAGACTTCCAGAACTCAGTCCTTCCCTCATCTGACCATCACCTTTTAACCTTTACTCTTCAGCTTCCGCCGTCTCAACCTCATCCTGTCTCCTCTGACCTATTTAGAAACCTCCTTAATATTGATCCCCTAACTCTCTCCTCCACCATTTCTCCACCTCTTTCCTCCATTATATCTTCCAAGTCCATCGATGAGGCACTATCTTCCTACAATGCTATACTATCCTCAGCTCTTGACACTCTTGCCCCACCCACCCCACGTCCAGTCAAACGATCTACTCCCCAGCCCTGGCTTTTGCCCACAACCCGCTATCTACGCAACTGTGCACGTTCCGCCAAGCATGCTTGGTCCAAATCCCGCTCCCCGGAGGACCTTCTACACTTCAAATTCATGCTTGGCTCCTTCCAGTCAGCCATAGCACTTGCCAAGCAAGACTACTACATCCACCTGACCAACTCCCTCACCTCTGATCCTCGCCGTCTCTTTAATACCCTCAATTCTCTCCTCAAGGTCCCCCCGCCCCCAGTCCCGCCCTCCCTTTCTGCTCAAACCGTAGCCGACTACTTCCATGACAAAATCCATAAGATTACCCTCCAATTCCCCACCCCCTCATCTACCTCCCCCCTCCCCAAGTCTCCCCCCATCTGTACTTCCTCCGCTACCCTCTCCTCCTTCCCGCCGATCTCTGAAGAAGAAACCGTACTCCTTCTTACCTCCTTCAAACCCACCACCTGTTCATCTGACCCTATCCCCATCCATCTCTTACACCCCATCCCCCCCACCATTGTACCCCCCATTTCTCATATCCTCAACCTTTCACTCTCCACTGCAACTGTCCCCGTTGACTTCAAACATGCTGTTGTCACACCCCTCCTCAAGAAACCCTCACTCGATCCCACATGCCCTTCTAACTATCGACCCATCTCCCTCCTTCCCTTCATATCCAAACTACTAGAACGAGCAGTCCACCGCTGCTGCCTCGACTTCCTCACCTCCCAGGCCCTCCTGGACCCACTACAATCTGGCTTCCGTCCCTTACACTCCACTGAAACGGCTCTCGCAAGAGTCTCCAATGACCTGTTCCTGGTTAAATCTAAGGACCTCTATTCTATCCTCATCCTTCTTGATCTCTCTGCTGCTTTTGACACTATTGACCACAATCTTCTCCTCACCACCCTCTTCTCCCTTGGCTTCAAGGACCGGGTACTATCCTGGTTCTCCTCCTACCTCTCCCATCGCTCATTCAGTGTGTGCTCTGTGCTCCTCTTCCTCCCCTACCCCGCTCCATGTAGGTGTACCCCAGGGATCCGTCTTCGGTCCCCTCCTTTTCTCTCTCTCTACACCCAAGCCCTTGGCGCGCTTATCTCCTCCCACAGCTTTCAGTACCATCTTTATGCTGATGACTCCCAAATCTACCTCTCTACACCTAATATTTCTCCAGCAACCCAGTCCAAGATCTCTGCCTGCCTCTCCGACATCGCTGCCTGGATGTCTCATCGCCGATTGAAATTGAACATGGCCAAGACTGAACTCCTTGTCTTTCCCCCAACTCCTCCCCTCCTCTTCCCCCTTTCTCAGTCTATGTGGATGGAGCTACTATCCTTCCTGTTCACTCGGCCCGCAACCTAGGGGTTATCTTTGACACCTCTCTCTCCTTCTCCGCACATATCCAGCTTGTAGCCAAGACCTGCCGCTTCTTTCTCTACAACACTGGCAAAATCCACCCCTTCCTCTCTGAACACACCACCAAAACACTTATCCACTCCTTAATCTCCTCTTGCCTCGATTATTGCAACCTACTCCTTGCTGGTCTCCCCGTCAGCCACCTCCTTCCCCTTCAATCTCGCTGCTCGACTAATCTTCCGCCAGTCTCGCCATGCCCACATTACTCCTCTTCTCAAGTCGCTTCACTGGCTCCCTGTCCAATTCCGCATCCAATTCAAACTTCTCCTACTGATCTATAAATGCATTCACTCTATGGCCCCTCAATACCTCTCATTCCTTATCTCTCCCTCCATCCCCTCTCGGAACCTGCGCTCCGCTAGCAAATCACTTCTATCTATGCGGTTCACCCACACCGCTAACTCCCGACTTCGCTCCTTTCACCTTGCTGCACCTCACGCCTGGAACAGCCTACCTGTGTCTATAAGCCAGGCACCCTCCCTGGCCCTTTTCAAATCCAGTTTGAAGACCCACCTTTTCACTGTCGCCTTCAGATCCTGACTTCTATCCTTATCTTATCTTAACTCCCATCAACTCTCATGATCAAATTGTATTGACCATACTGTGCCTTGCACTAATCCAACCAATGCTCTGTAATGTTCTGACTAGATTGTAAGCTCCGATGAGCATGACTCTGACGGGCAGGGACTGTCTCTTGTATTCTGGCTAACTCTTGTTGGTTAGCTGTACAGCGCTGCGTGCGTGGCGCTCTATAAGTGGTAAATAGTAGTAGTAGTAGGGGGTGCTATGATTAAGGGAGCATTAAGGCAACTACTGTAGAGCTGCAGATGTACTGATGGATGCCTGCGCCCTGGATGCTTCCATGGTCCTGGTAGAGCCACAGCACAGAGAACACCACAGTTTACATTTCAGTCATGGTCTCACTTTCAAAGGAGGTAAAATGACCTCAGCCATTTATCCCCAGAACAAAATCTATTTTATTTGCTTGTAAAACAGGACCTTATTTTAGGGGCCAGTAGGTTTCTGTGGAAGGCTGTTCCCTTCAGGGAGGTCTCTCTCAGACCCACATTCCAGGATCTGCTCTCCAAGCCAAATGCAGTTTCTGTGAAGTGGCTAAAGCTGGTCAGACTGGAGGTTACCAGTGTGCACATGCTGGGAGCCTGGCTAAGGAATTTGTAACTGCAGGAAGTAATACATCTATTTTGGAGAGTTTTTGATATGTTCTAATTCTGGTGAAATGTATAGTCTTATCTTTATTTAGCCTCTACTCCCTCCCTGTACTGTGTTCTATTGCCAAGTGCATAAGAACCGATTCCTGAATCTGGCTCATGCTTCTCATATGCTGGGGGCTTTGGATGCTACAGAGAGGCAGAGGGCAGGAGTCCCGGCCATCGCATGACAGCAACATTTCCAGTGGCATTCAGGAGTTCAGATGGACCAAAACTCCAAGAAAAGCTGTGGACTGTGGCTCCTGTCTGGAGACTCTCACTAGAATGCCTGTGCTATGGAGGAAAGAAAGTGGGAGGTCTTACTGGGAGAGGCCAACCCCTGGAAGAGAAGAATGAAGGCCCATAGTGCTTCACCAAGGCTGGTGCAATGGTTTTAGGTACCTTAGTTGAAACTTCAGCTTTGTGCCTCCTCACAATTAGCTTTTAGGTCTCTAGAGCTCGCCCTCTTCCCCCCCTCCCCCCCGTCAAGATTTTGATCATAAAACTCAATTTAAATCATTTCAGCACCATTCCTCCCAGAACAATCCTGTCAAACTGTATATTTTGGCATCACACTTTAAATATTAAAATTGATTTTGTAAATATATACATTGTGAGGGAGATTTCAAAAGGCCACTTACAAGGGTATATGAACTCTTTGCATATTGCCCATTCTACCTGCAGGTAAAAGTATGCTCTGGCTACCAGGACTCACAAATGTTGCTTTGCTTTGACTGTAGCTGTTCCTTGCTTCCCCCCCCCCCCTTGAAGCTGTTGCCTTAGGTGAGTGCCTGGTTGGCCTAGTGGTTGGGCTGGCCCTATACTTCACTATACTGTACACAGCTGTGAACAAGGTCAAGGCAGTTCTGATAAGGCTGTAAGCTCATGGATGGGGGAAAGACAGCCAGGTCAAACTGAAAAGCATCTAAATACACTATGGGGCCAATGCAGAAATGTTAGTGTACTGTCTACGCATAGGTAGGTGACATCTGTGCATATTTTTTATGTGTAAACATCATACCACAATGCAGAAAAGTGATCAGTGTGAATATAATCACTGGCCAGATGCCAGCACCAATGTTAGCTCTTGGCCCATCCATTCAAATTACATGATAATCGAGTAATTAGTTATTCCACCCGGATGCAGAGAAGTGTGCAGAAGAGCGCAGACTGAACTTAATGCCGGAACTTTAACGCCTACTCAAAGGAGATTTAAGGAGTCTGTGCTCAGTGCCGAGAAGGAATTTATCTTTTTCATGAGTGAACAATCCCCTGTAGCATTTTCTGGGCTTTGCTGAAATGAGTTCTGAAAATAAAAAGCAGGCAATCGTGCTAGAACAAATGTATGCGCATGTGATACAACTGTATGTAACATACAACAGCAACCATTCTGCTTGGAATATTGCTCAGAGTAATATCGCGGGACAGTTTCTCCAAATGGGTTCGTTGTGCACATACCATGACAGTCATGAACCTCACTTCTAAGCCAGGGTATGTGGAATATGATCACAGTCTCGAATTTACTGCTAATGCTCAGTGTAGTACTTGCATTGTGCCAAAGAGAGCTGCTGGAGTTCGTAAGGTTTAACAGGTATGGGTAATTTGTCAAGATGTGCAGGAAATTTTTCTTTATCAAGCCTGTGGCTTCCAATGCAATGGGAAATATTTCTGTATCTTTCTTCCACATTTTTTTGGTCTCTGACTACATTTCATGGTACTTTAGGATTTTCTCCCTCTTCGCGCAATTCACAGAATAATCACTTGGAACCAACACTTCTATTATCAATACCATTCTGCTGCTTTTCTCCTTTACCACTATGTTAGGTTTTCTTACATCCAGTTTCTTATCCATTGGAATGGGAATGTCCTAAGTGATCATAACCTCCTCATTCTCTGTAATTCTGTTAGGGTCATGATTCCAGTGCTTTTCAGGCACAGTGATGTTGTAGTGTTTACAGAGTTTCCAATGTATGAGGCATGCTACTTTGTTGTGCCTTTCTGCATAGAAATTTTCTGCCATCAGAACTTCACAACCAGCTATTGTTCAGAATAAAACGTATGAGTAGAGATATGAACCACATATAGTAGAATTCTAGCACATGTGCATAAGTGCCTTTTTGTACGCAAGATCTAGGCACTGCTAATGCAGATGCCTATGCGCATGTGCCTGCCAGTTTAGTGCACTTTCTGCACCTATATTTGCATGCTATTGCACAGGCACCCAACCTCTGCATTACTCTTGCACTAGAAAACCGTGCGCATGGCTTTTAACACACAACTCTAATGCCGGCTTTCTGCATCAGCCCTATGTCAATTTTTCAGATGTTTTCAAATCCTCTAAGCCCCTGGGAGCAGCCATGAGTTTTTCTGATCAGTTCTTGTGGGCAGTCCATGGCATTGCTGTATGATGCTGCACGAATCTAGCATCTGCTAGATGTCTTCATTTCTTCTGAGTAGGCTGATGCATTCCTGGTAGGGCCCCACTGCATGCATGGAGCTGCAGTGACATAGGCGGTCGTTGGCTCAGCTGTTTTTGGAAGCTAAGGTGGGGCGGGACTGAATGGGATGGAATGCGGCATGTCGGGGTGAGTTAAAATCCTTGGGGTGGAGAGCAGAACCTACAGTATGTCAGCAGTAAAGGGACAGTGAAGCCACTGTGGAGCACTATAGGGAAGTATTCCTTCACTGTGTGACTGGTCTCTAGAGCTGCCCCCCCCCCCAATCAAGATTTTGATCATAAAACTCAATTGTAATCATTTCAGCACCATTCCTCCCAGAACAATCCTGTCAAACTGTATATTTTGGCATCACACGTTACCTAGTGCCACTGTTATTGATGGTAATATGCACACTGAATATCTGCCAGGCAATTATGTGCCAAAAAAATAATGCACCAAATATTGCAACATATTAAACAGAACAGTAATTGCAATATTCTGGAATACATGCAGGTAGTTTAATGCTCAGGACCCCGATTTTCCGGCAGGCTATCTGAACAGTGGTGTTCAGCAGCACTGTAACAGAAATCCTGTGGTTACGGGCAACCACAAAATGGTTTACTCATCAGTTCTTTTGGTAGGTTGCCAAATGGCAATAGGCTTCAGAGCTACTGGCCTTTAGTTTATTATCGCGTTCCCAAACATGTTTGGAATATGCATCATCTGCATTAGCTGGACCAATTACTACTCCTATGAAGAAAGACTAAAAAGGATAGGGCTCTTTAACCTGGAAAAGAGACGGCTGAGGGGAGATATGATAGAAGTCTATAAATTAATGAATGGATTGGAACGGGTAAACGTAGATCGATTGTTTACGTTATCAGAATATAGAAAGACTAGGGATATGCAATGAAGTTACAGGGTAAACTATTTAAGACTAATAAAAAAAAATATTTTTTCACTCTGTTGTTAAGTGCCGTCGACTCATGGCGACCCTCTGGATAGCTATCCTAAATTGTGTTCGGTCTTCAGTCAGGCGGCTCATTGTTGACAGACTGGTACCCGTAGCTGCTGTTATTGTATCGATCCATCTCATTGCTGGCCTTCCTCTTTTGCGTTGACCTTCTATCTTGCCAAGCATAATGTCTTTCTCTAATGATCTCTCTCTTTGCATGATGTGTCCAAATTATGAAAGTTGAAGTCTTGTCATCTGAGCTTCTAAAGAAAGCTTAGGTTTGATCTCCTCTAGTACTGACTGGTTTGTTCTTCGGGCAGTCCATGGTATACACAGTATTCGCTGCCAGCACCATAATTCAAAGGCATCAATTTTCTTCCTGTCTGTCTTTTTCACTGTCCAGCTTTCACATCCATATGATGTTATTGAAAATACCATGGCTTGAACAAGTCGAATCTTTGTATGGAGAGAGACATCTCTACTCTTGAGAATCTTATCTAGGTCTTTCATAGACATTCTGCCAAGAGCAATGTGCCGTTTGATTTCTTGACTGCTTGTTGCTTCTTTATTGATAGTTGATCCAAGTAGATTAAAGTTATTCACAATTTCAATTTCTTCTCCTTCAACGATGAACCTGTTGATTATGCCAGTTGTCATGATCTTTGTCTTCTTTACATTAAGGTGCAGGCCCATTTTGAGACTATGTTCTTTGATTGTGAGAAGCAAATGTTTCAGATCATCTTCACTTTCAGCCAGTAATGTGGTATCATCAGCATAGCGAAGGTTGTTGATGAGTCTTCCACCAATCTTCACACCTCTGTTGTCTTCATACAATCCTGCTTCTCTGATGATTTGTTCTGCATATAAATTAAACAGGTAGGGGGAAAGTATGCAGCCTTGTCTTACACCTTTGCTTATTTTAAACCATTCTGTTTCTCCTTGTTCCGTTCAAACTGTTGCTTCTTGATCAATGTACAGATTGCGCAAGAGAATGATCAGGTGTTCTGGTATACCCATGCTTCTTAATGTGGCCCAGAGTTTCTCATGGTTTACACAGTCAAAAGCCTTGCTATAGTCGATAAAGCACAAATAGATATCCTTTTGGTATTCTTTAGTCTTTTCAAGGATCCATCTCACATCCGCAATGATGTCTCTCGTTCCTCGCCCTTTCCGGAACCCTGCTTGCACTTCAGGTAGTTCTTGTTCCAGGTATGGTTGTAGTCTCTTTTGAATAATCTTCAGTAGAATCTTGCTGGCATGTGGGATCAGAGCGATTGTGCGATAATTTCCACAGTCAGTTGGATCACCTTTCTTTAGTATTGGTATAAACACAGATCTTTTCCAGTCAGTTGGCCATGATGTTGTCTTCCATATTTCTTGGCAGAGCCTTGTGAGTACGGTAACAGCTGCATCAGATTGCTGCAATACTTCTATGGGAATACTATCAATGTCCGGTGCTTTGTTCTTTGATAAGGCTTTCAATGCTGTTTCAACTTCTTCTTTCATCACCAATGGTTCCCGATCATAAGGTACAGGTTGAAACGGCTGTTGGTCCACTTGATCTTTATCATATAAAAACTCTGTATATTCAATCCACCTTTTCTTGATCTTCTCAGCATCATTCAACATAGAACCTTGAGCATCTTGTAACATTTCAATTCGAGGCTGGAACTTTTTCTTTAACTCTCGTAGCTTTAGGAAAGCCGATCTTGTTCTTCCTCTAATAGTTTCTGCTTCTATTTCCTTGCAAGTGTCATTGTAGTACTTTTCCTTGTCCTGTCTTGCTGCACGTTGGAAATCTCTGTTGAGTTCTGTGATTGTCTTTCTTTCTCCTCTGGCTTTAGCTTCTCTGCGTTTCTGGGCAATTTTCAGAGTTTCTTCCGTCATCCATTTTGGCCGTTTTTGCTTTTTCACCTTTTGTAGAGACTTCTCGCTTTCTTCCAACACAACCTTCTTGATGTCATTCCATAACTCTTCCGGAGCTCTGTCATTTGTATCTAAAGCAGCAAATCGATTTTGCAGGCAGTCTTTAAATTCCAGTGGTATATTCTCAAGGTCATATTTTGCTGCATTCATGAGTGGTTTGCTCTTTTTCAACTTTAGCTTGAGTTTGCATACTAGTAGTTGATGATCTGTACCACAGTCAGCTCCAGGTTTTGTCTTTGTTGATGTTACAGAGCTTTTCCATCGTTGACTTCCACAGATGTAGTCAATTTGATTTTTATACAATCCATTGGGTGAAGTCCATGTGTACAGTCGACGCTTGTGTTGCTGGAAGAAGGTGTTTGAGATGAATAGATCATTGGTCTTGCAGAATTCTATCAGTCTTTCTCCAGCTTCATTTCTGTTGCCAAGTCCATATTTTCCAACTACTTTGCTACGTGTAATCAAACTCTGGAATTTGTTACCGGAGGATGTAGTAAAGGCTGTTAGTGTAGCTGGGTTTAAAAAAGGTTTGGACAAGTTCCTGGAGGAAAGGTCCATAAACCATTATTAAGAAGGGACCCAGGATATCAATGCTTGACCCAGTACAAGCATTGTGGAACCTGTGTCTTTTGGGGAAACTGCTAGATACGTATGACCTAGATTGGCCACTGTTGGAAACAGGATACTGGGCTTGATGGACCTTGGTCTGACCCAGTATGGCATATCTTATGTTCTTATGTAATTCTTTTTAACAGAAACCTTCTCCATTACCAGGCATATTATGAATTAATATTAAACTCTGCAAAGGTCATTCAAGATCTACAGTATAGAGCAATTCTGCCATCCTCAACAGCATTAAACTTCCAGAAGTTACACGACAAGGGTCCTACCTAGGAAAAGGCAGCACTGTGAACACTGCAATGGACACTACACCTAGTGGGAAAACTAAACAGGCAGGGTTAGCATAGATTGATCTTACACAGACTTTGAATGCAAACTGAATACTTGGCCTCCTTCACACACAGATAGCAGAGATAGACCCTCACCAAGTATACAACAAGTCAGGGGCAGTACAAGGGTGATGTGGGGTTATGTGCGGAGACTCATGCGGGGCCTCATTTGCACAAATATTTATAAATCCATTGGGCTTCATTGGTATAAATATAATGTTTTTTAAAATGTATATGCCACCTATCTAAAATCTTAGATGGCTTCCAAACATACATATACAATATATTAAAACAGACATTACAATAAACCATAAAAATAATTATGAATCAAAATTAGCTTAAAACAACTTTCACAGCCCCATAAAAAAGCAAACCATTATAAATGTCTACATGCCATATTTATTTGGTCAGTGCTATGACCAGTTTATTGGTGAAGAGGGAAGATATAAAATAAGAAAAACTAATCTTGGTAACCAGGAATTCAAGATCACAGTGCTCGGGCTAGATTGGATCGTATTAGTGGAAAAGCCAAGAAATCAATAGCAGTGAAGCTATCAGGCTACTCAACAAAATTAAACTGACATGTTCCCTTAAAAATTGGTATTTCCTTGAATCTGAGCTAACAACATATTTTAAATTTTAGATTGCACTTCCAAGCACCAACACCTTACAGTTCATTACACACCAAGAACAGGACCCATAGAGTAAATCTACCATTCCATAACAGCACTAACTTCCAAAACTCACACAACAAGGAGTGTGCCCAGAAAAGGACGGCACCATAAATACTGTAGT
The DNA here is from genome assembly GCA_033557465.1 of Ichthyophis bannanicus. Lineage (NCBI taxonomy): Eukaryota > Metazoa > Chordata > Amphibia > Gymnophiona > Ichthyophiidae > Ichthyophis > Ichthyophis bannanicus. Next base: position 759,630,439 of record CM066033.1, read on the forward strand.
GGAACCTAGAATGTCCACATACCTTCTGGGAAAACCGAACAAACCAGATTCCTGCATAGAAACTCCATACTAACAGAATACCTGGCTTCAGCCACACACTTAGAACACAGGTAGACCCTCGTCAAGGACAAAATAGGGGACCACAAACTTAAAATAGAAATATGTTGACAAAAATTAAACTTAAATCCCAAGAAGCCACACTCTGCATAAAGCGCAACACCTAAGAAATAAAAAGCCGTATATAAAGAAAGAAGATGTAAATTACAAAAACCAATGGGGGGATATTCAGTGGTGACGGCTAGTACTTGTGAAGCGCATAGCCTTTACTGCTGAATTCTAACCCCAGATTTTCAATGCCAGGCCATATCCAGCCACCGGCAATGAATATCCGGGTCATCGCAGAACCCGGAAGCTAACCAGGCAGTGGTGAAACTGACCCAGTTAACCTCTGCGGGTAAAGCTAGCCCAGCATTTGCTATGCCTTACTTTACTCACTTGTCGCTAACCGGGAAACCACTCAATATCCCGCTGCCCGGTTAGTGATGGGTGCTGCCTGCCCTCTGCCCTGGAACACAGTTACACAAGTCAAAGGCTCTGACCTCGAGGTAAAGAAGAAGGTGAGATATCTAGGGGTTATCCTAGATCAGAATCTAAGTTTAAGGAAGCATATGAACTCAATAACTCGAACAATTTACAACAAATTAAGAATGATACAAAACTTAAGACCCCTCTTATCACCTTGAGACTTCCGTTCGGTAATACAAACAATGATTTGTCCCCACTTCAATTATTGCAACAGCATCCTACAAAGTCTTCCGAAACAAGCCATAAACCAGCTACAAATAGCACAACATGCAGTTGCACGTAACATACAGAGAGTGCCAAAAGCCGAGCATATCACACCCATCCTACACCAGCTCCACTGGTTACCTGTATCAAGTAGAATTCAATATAAATCCTCAATTATCACATTCAAGGTACTCCACAACTTGGCCCCAACCCATCTAAGTTCCCTATTAACAATGCTACCAGACTCAAGACAAAGAAGAGAATGCATATGAAACACATTGTCAATCCCTAAAGACTTCAGAAAAAACAACCAAGTAACGAGTACTAGAGCTTTTACCTTCTACTCCCCAGTCTTTTGGAATTCTCTCCCTACAAATCTAAGGTTTATAAATGACTTATCCACCTTCCGGAAACAAATTAAAATACACCTGTTCACAGAATATTATCAGAATAAGATACCAGGACCTAATATATACCCTATATAATCAAATATAGTTAGCTGATTTCCCCTCATGGGAACACTCCCATATCATGACAAGTGCACATCCCATGGACCCGGTAGTTTATTTAATTGTATAATTCATGTAAATATGTTCCTCGATATTAAATGTTTGGTTCTTGAATTCATTTTATATCATGGCTAAATGTTACCTGCACCCATGTTCCTTGTTCTATGTATATTTAATAGTTTCATGTAAACCGCCTTGATTTTGCTGATAAAGCGAAATAGAAAACTTCCCTGTTCACCCTATTGCCTCCCCCTGCCTGCAGCATTCCCTTTTATATCCCTACCCTCCCTTTCCCCATCCCTGAGGCAGCATATCTTGTCATCCAACTTCCCCTCCTGTGTCCAACCCCCAAGCCACCCTATCCTTTTTCTTCCATCCCGATTCAGTATTTCCTACTTCTTCCCTTTCCCGATTCATAGAATCTCCTGATTCTTCGCCTTCGTCCCCCTTTCCAGCATCTCCTGCTTCTTCCTCTTTCCACCCTTGCTGTCACCTCTACCTCTTCCTTTGACCCGGAGCAGCAGCTCAATACCTAAATAAAAGACACAGGGGCATTCACTCCATGCATGCCCCTGATGGCTCTGCCAGTCCTGCCCCTCAGAAACAAGAAGTCTACATCAGAGGGGTGGGACTGGCAGAGCCATCAGCGGGGTATATGGAGGGAATATACCTGTTCTTTTTTAAGTATTCAGCTGCTTCCACATGCCAATAGAAGTGACAGAGGTGGCAACCAATGTTCCCTCTAATTTTCTGTAGGCTGTGTGCGCATAAAATATCAGCTGTGTGCAGCTTTTGAAGGAAGGTTAAATTTTTGTGCGCCACATAACGACACTTGGAGTTATATACTTTAAAATTTGACTACATGTCAGAATACAGTATGTACACCACATTGATTACGCTAGAAAATATTGTAGAACTTGTGAAAACCATAAATACACATCTTTTAAATTTTAAGACGTCTGTGTTGTTTTCTATCAGAACCGTAATTTTTGTGCGCTCTGTTGTAAAGTACATGCGCTCACTCGGCGAGGTGTGTGCGCGCGCACACGCGCACAGCTTAGAGGGAACAGTGGTGGGAACTAGGGTTGTGTGGGGGAAAAGGAAGATGCTGTACTTGTGGCTAGGACATTCTATTGCCTTGACTGTGAGTAAATTGGCAAGCAGATTAAATAACAGCACTGCCTACTGTTAGTATAAACCTACCCACAATTCAATTCAGCTGACCTGAGTTAACCTGACTAGGGCTAGGTATTTCACTATCAGAAGCCCTGACTCCTGGGCTTAGGTGATGTCAGTGTAGTAGACTTTGGAGGTTATTCTGTGCCACGAATAGCGGAGATGGACGTCCATCCCCGCTATTTGTGCCATTCCCGCCAGCATCTAACTTCCCCGCTGGTTGTATGGGGAGATTGGAAGGGAGCGGGTAGGGGTGGATCGGGGTGGAGGCGGGGTGGGCGATGGGCGGTCAACGGCCCTGGCTGTACAGGGCTGATTGCAATGTTGGCCTTGTAAGTCCATGGCCAACGGCTTAGATGGGGAACGTATTCCACCTTTGAGGTGAAATAAGTTTCCTGATCTTGCAGGGGATGGTGGCCCAGGGCTCAAAAGAAATGGCAGGGGGCAGAGGAAATTGCCCGCAGCCCGACCCTGGCCTTGGGAGGCCAGATCAGGGGTCGGGCTGTGGGGAAAGCATTTTTCTGTGCCGATGCCAGGGATCGTGCCTTTACAATGGAGCTGCGGTGCCATGGCAACCAGTCGCCATGGCACCATGGTTCCATTGTAGAGCCCTGACTGAGTTAACCAGGGACAGGCCTGTACATGCAGGCCGGGCTGAATTGCAGTCCTGGCCTGCATGCACAGGCCTGTTCGTGATTCTGATCCTGCGTTCTATTCTGATCAACGTGTAATCAAACTCTTGAATTTGTTACCGGAGGATGTAGTAAAGGCTGTTAGTGTAGCTGGGTTTAAAAAAGGTTTGGACAAGTTCCTGGAGGAAAGGTCCATAAACCATTATTAAGAAAGGACCCAGGATATCAATGCTTGACCCAATACAAGCATTGTGGAACCTGTGTCTTTTGGGGGAAACTGCTAGGTACGTATGACCTAGATTGGCCACTGTTGGAAGCAGGATATTGGGCTTGATGGACCTTGGTCTGACCCAGTATGGCATATCAATAAAAAAAAAAAAAAACACAATAAAACCCCTCTGTATGTCCGGCTCAGACCAGACGTTCAGAGGGGCTGTATGTCTCGGATGGAATGAACCCCTTTATGTCTCCAGAAATTTTCAGGCCATTCAGACATCAATGGAACATTATTTAGCATTTTCAGGGGTGGCAGAAGGGTTTTTTCTTTGGGGGGACGCAAGCACTGCCCCAGGCTCTGCCCGAGCCCCTCAGTCAGAGACCCATCCTGTTCGCAGATAGGAAGGGTGTTTGCCGCAATCCTGGCTTTTCTTTTGCATCCCTGTCTTTGTAATGATCGCAGCCAGCAGGCAGTAGACTGCCCGCGGGGATCCTATTCCCCATGGGTAGAAGAAAAAGAGAAGCTGCAATTGCAGGAAAGACCTTTCCTGTCTGCCTATGGGAATCTGATCTCCCATGGACAGACAGGAAAACGGAGTTACTTACCTGTAACTGGAGTTCTCCGGGGACAGCAGGATAAGTCAGCCACACTTGGTGACGTCATCCGACGGCGCCGAGACGGAAGTACTCTTCATAGCTCAGAAGGGCTTTTGCCCTTCTGAGCATGAGCCAACAGGCCCACCCCCCTTGCCCGCCCCTAGCCGGCCAGTTCGTCACTAGCTGAGCCTTTTTCCGCTAGGAGGCGGGCACTAGGAAAGAGGCAGACCCCATCCCAGGGGAGGTGGGCGGGTATGTGTGGCTGACTTATCCTGCTGTCCCCGGAGAACTCCAGTTACAGGTAAGTAACTCCGTTTTCTCCTAGGACAAGCAGGATGAGTCAGCCACACTTGGTGCCTCCCAAGCTGCCACGCGCTGTGGTGGATGGGGGAAGGCCGAGACACTATTTCAGGGCTAGTATGAGCCTTTGTGAAGCAGAATGCTGCAACGGAAAACTGCCGGACTGCAGTGGCGAAACACGCATGTGAAGTAGCAGCGTTGTGAGAGGGTGCAGTAGGAAGGCCCTTTCCGTATGAGCTTGTGATTGCGATACACACATGTGCAGAAGGTGAAGTTACCCGCATACTGGTTTGCAGATGCGATACACACATGTGCAGAGGGTGAAAATAAAGGTACACCTGGAGATGTAGTCATATCGATCAGTAGTAGTGCGATATTCAGCCATCGATCAATAGTAGAGTGCGGGATTCACCGCTGTCGTGATGCATGCCATCTAGCAGTAGTCATAGTTGTCATCGCGTAGCAGTAGTATTGCGGGGTCACCGCTGTCGCGATGCACGCATGTGCAGAGGTTGTGAGAACAAGGCACGCCTGCACCGTAAGAGATGTAGGTACTTCGCAGTAGTAGTTATCGTGAAGAAGCAGGGGCATCAGTAACACTGGGCATTAACATCATTTAACACATCACTAATAAGAGAGGCTTCTCCCTCTTTTTTTTTTTTTTTTTTTGAGAACCGATAGAATGGCAGGATATCAGAGGGACCGGGAGACGTGACCTGGATTGGCCACTGTTGGGGACAGAAAACTGCACTGCCAGTCGTACCCTGCATTCAGGGTGCATGTCCCACTCCCTGCATGCTTACGCATTGCTGCTGGCATCTGCGCCATGGCCAGAACTGCTCTGCTTATGGGGCAATCTGAGATAAAGGTGTTGTCAGAAGACCGGGTGTTGGTTTCACCCACGTTGGACCCCGGCACGGTATGCATGTAGGGGAGGTATTGAGTCTGGAGCCAGTGTATGAATATCCCTGCCTGGCTGAGGCTCCTGTCTGGTCTAGGCAGGAATTAGTTATTGACAGGTCCTCCTGGAGAATGGAAGTACTGTGTAGGAGGGAACAGGGTTGGGTCCCTTGACGCTGGTGTGTGATCACGCGACCGTGTGCCATCCTGTTTCCGTGGGGCTCCGTTCCTCCCAGGAAGCGTGGTGTGTAGCCGATCCGGGGAGTGGCTCATATCTGGAGCACTGCGTGTTGGGCGAGTGCCGGGCCTCTTGGTGGGTGAGCGTCCCGCAAAGATCGGTTAACGTAAAAGTGGGTCCAGATAATCTCAGCAGCTGGGGTTGCCTGTCTGCCACCGTGAGCAGCCCTACAGGAGACAGCAAATGAATTTGGACAACTATCCAGAGGGTCGTCAAGGGGTGACTGCGACTTGACGGCACTTAACCACTCAGCTTCATTTCAGTAGTAACATGAGCAGGCAAAGGCTCAGGCATTGGTTAATTGAGGATGGTGCTAAGCTACCTGAAGTTGAGGCTGGTTAGCTCTTGTTAGGTCCCTCCTGAGACGTGTAGCTCTCCCTGATGGGCTCTCCTTGACATGATGGTGGAAAGGCGTAGCGGGAGGTGCTTACTGTAGTCTACAGTAGCGGTGAGGCACCGGAGGACTCGTGGAGGGTTCTGGTTGGAGTAACCTGGGAAGGAGAAGACATCCAATTGCTGCCATGTGCTTTGGGAGCCGAAGCGTTGCTATGTCAAATGCCGGGCCTCCTGTCGGTAGGCGCTTGGCTGTCAGTACAAGATCGTCTGTTGGAGGGAAGATAGAAGAAGGCAGGATGGCTTCTGAGTGCAATTGCAGGTGCATGCACTTTCTGATGCATGTAGCAAAGAGACTGCCCACTTACAGGCCCAAAGCAGTGATCTTATCCGCTTGGTACGTGCCTCATGGTCCTAACCACTAGGCCCGTGCCCCCATTGGGAATGTCCCAAGCGTTGTCCAGAGCGATATTAAGGGGTGGTCAAAGCTTTGTCCATAGGCAATGTCGGGAAAAACAGGGATGCATTGTATTCCCCCCTGCGGCCATAGCCGACAATACCAGAGAGACAGGGTGGGTGACAGGAGCTGGAATGAGACCCCCATCTGGGATCTGAGCACTTAGTCAGAGGGAGGCTGTTGTTCAGTCGACAGTGGTGAGAGCCTCTATAGATGAGCGCCTTTGTGAGAGCCTTTGACTTGCCTGAACACCCCGGCCTGTATGAGTTGTACCGCGCTGTCACCACTCTGGAGGCGGCCCTCGGTGAAACGGGTCTCCAAGAGCTCTGTGGAGCCCGGCCAGTAGATGGCACCGTTTGTGCCCTATCACCTTCTTCTTTGTTAAGTGGTAGCTTGTCGTGTAATAAGGAAGGTGCCGCAGTCGCTGGCCAGCGAGGAGCAGAGCCCACGCTTAGGCCCGTGAGTCGTGACATAGTTCACAGGTGGGTGTGCTAAGTAGCTTCATGCCTCTCGTGAAGCAATAATGCCGGAGGTGTGGGCCTGATGGAACGGGCCTTGACCAGTCTGGCAGTTGTCTTACATTCCCCATGTATACATATATATAGGAGTGGAGGAGTAGCCTAGTGGTTAGAGCACTGGCTTGGTAACCAAGCAACCAGAGTTCAATTCCCACTAGCACTCCTTGTGGCCTTGGGCAAGTCACTTAACCCTCCATTGCCTCTGAAGAAAGGCCTGGCAATCTACCTCCAGTGACACTGCCAGGAAAACCCAGGAGCTTCTGGGTCACCAGGAGTCAGGACTGACTCAAAGTCACACATTGCATTGCATTTTTGCATATATATATTTTAAATTTATTTATTTATTTATTTTTGTTTGTTTAAAATGCAGGCTGTGGTTAGGCCCTGTTGGTGCCTGACACCAGCACTTATAAGGGTCAAGACTGCTCATAAGGGCGAGATCCAAGAGCCAAGGAATTCCACGTGGAGGGCCAATGCCTGTGGACCTGCAGACAGCGGATAGCTGCTTTAGTTTGACACTGTCTGAGGTGAATGGTGGCTGGGTCATTGCCACAGGCCTGTTTTCTGATAACAGGGCTGACCGCACTGATGCCGAGAGTCCCACCCAGGGACCTGGTGGTGCACGAGCTCTTCCTCTCATGGCCGTTAGGTGCGGTGATGGTCTTAATGGAGTGTGGTGGAATCCAAGCTTGGTTTCTTGTTGTCAATGCAGGGTTCGAAACCTTAGGCTATTCCTCCACTCCATCCTGCACAAGGCCCAGCAGGAATGTGGTAGCTATTGTACCATGCAAGGTTACCCCTTCAGCAAGAGCTTCCCTTTGGTAGTAAAATATTATTATTCATCAGGTCCACTCGGGAATCAAACTCATGACCCTTGTATCACAGGTCAGTGTATTAACCATTGGGTTGCAGCTCTGTTAGGGATTCCTTTCGCTAGTTGCTGTTCAGGGCAGGCAGTCCATCGCCATAAGACATATGCAGGACAGGGAGGTTCGGGCAATAGTCCTGCGCCAGAGGGAGAATTTTCCCTTGATGAACAGGTCACATCAGGACCTGGGCGATGCTCGGTTGCAGGTGCGGGGAGAGGCCGATTTTACCGCTGAACGTAATGCCGCCGCTGCCGCCGACCTCCTTCACCACGTTCGGCCACAGGCAATGCCAGGCGGATTCTCCTTGTAAGAGCGGCTGGTCCTGGATCTCCAGTCAGGAGTATGCTCGCCCCCGTCCTGCAGAAGGTATCCTGGTGCCGAACCCGAAAATCCTGGCACTGTGACTCACTGTCTCCAACCCCTCAGATGACTCGAGGGCGCTCCTATGCTGGCCAGGACAACATCAGACCTGACGCCAGCCAATCGCGCTGAGGGACGGGCTAGAAGCATTCAATCGTGTGTGGGGGGGGGGGGTGCTTGAATCGTCAGCGCTGACAGGGTGTTCTGTTGCCGGCGCGGGCTCATGGCGCTGCTTGAAGCACGACGCTGAGAACTCCTTCCCCCGATGCTGCACCGCTCCGATTGGCCAGAGGCGGAGGCTCTGAGAGATGACGCTGGGATCGGGTTCCTTTAGTGCAGCCTAGTACAGAGCTCTCAGAGTTGAAGGCTTGGTGCGTCCCACCTACCCGCGCCATCCGGAGAGGGAAGCGGCCCCTCCTATAGCTTGGAGCGGAGCTGATGCTCGGAGCGGAGCTGATGCTCGGAACGGAGCCAACGTTGCAGGGCAGTCGCCGAGCAAGCAGGCCATACTCCCTGCTCGGAGCGGAGCCGATGTCTGGAACGGTGCCGACGCTGCAGGGGAGGAGACGAGCAATTAGGCCAATGGCGCCGCAGGGGAAGACGGAGGCCGTGATGTCATTGGCCAGGTGACTGCCGTGCAGGAATCCTCGCGGCCGCAGAAGGTGGGCGGAGACTTGCAGGTCCGGGCAAGATGGCCGCCTCCATGGTCCCCCACGTGAGGTGGACCCGTGCAGAGGAAGGGGTGCGCCAAGCTACAGCTGGCCGGGGACGGAGGCCTGCAGGCACGTCCTGGGCTGCCGAGTCTCCCGGAAGGCGAGTCCTGGGCGTAGAGCTTCTCCGCAGCGGCTTCCGAAGTCCGGGGCAGAAACCTCGATCGGCGGGACCGGCTGTAATTTCAGGCCGGGACCAAGATGCTGCGCCAGAATCACTAGGAGTCCCGCATCGCCGGAGCTGCGACGGCTACCGGGAGTTTGCGGCTGAGGATGGAGGCCCTGGGGCACATCCCAAGTGACGTCATCTGCCAAGGAGGCATCCAAAAAATCAGGAGTGAGCAGCGCCCGATTTGATCTGTTCGCGGCTCACGAAGTGCAGCTGTCCGTGATGAATGCAGTTTAACATACCTAAGAAAGGTGAGACTCATTCTTCTAGTTGTTTTAAAAAGTTCTATAGTGCAATTTTGTTACGCTGCAGCCGATGGCACCTTGAGGTGGAGAAGGATCGCTGACCTCACCTCTGGCTGGTCAAGATGGCTGCCCCCATGGTCCACACGTGTGATGGGGAATCCCGGAGCAAAAGCAAGGTAGAGGAGGCTGGCCGGGGACGGAGGCCTTCTCAGGCACATCCCGGGCTGCCGCGAGGGCTGCTTTCCGCGAGTTTCCTTCTCCGGTGCGATAGCAGAGCAGAGGAGGCTGGCCGGGGACGGAGGCCTTTTCAGGCACGTCCCGGGCTGCCGCGAGGGCTATCTTCCCACCAAGTCCTTAGTCTGGGATTCTTCTGCCCTTGAGAAAGGGAGAGAGAGGTAGGAGGCTAGCCGGGAACGGAGGCCAATTTGGCACGTCCTGGGCTGCCGTGGACTACTCCCGTCCGGGAGCTTCCTGCTTCTTCCTGGAGCATGAGTAGTTCTTCTTGAATTCTGCTTCTGATGATATATAAATCATCTTTCTGTAGAAATGTAGAAAGAAAGCGTTAGTATTAAATTGAAGTGAATAAGGGGGATTTTCCTCTTTCTTTAGATGGTAATCTTTGTGGAGAGTAGAGAGGTCCGTCTTGCTGGCAAGGCGGAAGAAGTGAAACTGGCCGGCTAGGGGCGGGCAAGGGGGGTGGGGCCTGTTGGCTCATGCTCAGAAGGGCAAAAGCCCTTCTGAGCTATGAAGAGTACTTCCGTCTCGGCGCCGTCGGATGACGTCACCAAGTGTGGCTGACTTATCCTGCTTGTCCTAGGAGAAGGGGCTTTTCTTCTGCTTGCTGGGGATGGGATCCCACAGGCTGCCTGCTTCCTGCCATCCTGTGATTTTTGGTGGGGCCGGGGTCCGTGTGGCCTACCCCTTTCTGACGCCTATGAGCATTCTAACAACTGTATGGCCAAAAAGGCTCCTGTGGTCTCAACACAAAAGGTATTCACACCTGCATTATAATGGACCAGAGGAAGCATCTTTTTAGAACAAAGGAGCAGAGGCCGAGAACAAAGAACATTTATTCTACAAACACCTGCCTCCATGTATCATTTTGCTATACTCATTGTCTCTGAGAAGTGGACACAGGACCAGCTTGGGGTTGTCTGAATATCCTCATCTTTACCCCTAGACAAAGAACCCTAGCCAAAAGGAGGATTCAGATCCATTGTAGCCCAATCCTGACATTGTAGGGACTTGTCCATAATCCTGATACCTACCAATTTGACTCAGAGTCGGGTGGGGAGAGACTGCAGTTGAGGCTGGGAAGACTTGCCCTCCCAAAGCCCCTTATATGAGATGCTGTTTATTTAATCAGCTTATAGACCACCTACAAGAAGTCAAAACTACAGGTCCATTCATGAAATGGGCAACACCAGAACTGACTCAGCCTTTTCAGCTTGACCTGAATGAGATGGACACTCTACTCTGGCCTTACTAATGAATTTCAATAGTGATATTTCAGAGGGTGGTGGCACTGAGGATGAATAGCATTGTTAGGAGGGTGCAGGGGGAGTGGAATGCCTCTTTGGTTGGTGGAGCCAAGCTCCACCCCCCAAGTTCCACCCCCAAGCTCCACCGCCAAGTTCCTCCTCCAAGCTTCACCCCCAAGCTCGCGCAGATAATTTTAATGTCATTCATTCTTCCATACATTCTTCATAACACAAATTGCTAGCTTCAAAATAATGGGGTTTATAGTTTATTACAAATTTTGATATACTGCTACCATCACAATCATATCAGAGCGGTGTACAATAAAAACAAAATAAGTTAAAAACGATAAAATCAATCAGGGGAAGAAGAAGGAAAATAGAGTGAAAGCTAGAAGGCTTTACAATGTTTAAACAAGAAGAGCAGGAGGGAAAGAAAAAAAAAAAAAAACCAGAATCTGTTCTCCTTTAGAGGAAACCTAATTTACTTCAGAGAGGCAAGCTGAAAGAAATAAGCTTTAAGGTTTTTCTTGAATGCTTTAAACAACAGTTCAGCTGTAGATAAACGTTTCTTTGGGCAGCAGGTTAGCATCTTTCCAGACTTCTCTAGGGCCACACAAGGCACACATGGGAAATTTTAGATTATCAATAAAAAGCCTTAGATATCGGGGATTCTTTTTGCTTAAAGTACTCAGCTAAGTGTAGAACCGTATTTATATAATATAGTATATGATGACCCATTCAGTCAAACCAGGTGATTCTGTTTCCACACTGCCAAAGATATATCTCAATTGTCAGTTACAAAACATGCAAGATATCACTTTTTAGCCAAGACAGTTTGTGTTATCTTGCTCCTTAGTTCTTCACCATTTTGGGCAGGTGAGAATACAAGATCAACTATTTAGTTCATACGAAGTACTGCTCCCTTTCCAGGTGAAACCACAGAGCTGTTGCGAGAACACCTGGTCTCCTAGGTTTCCTGAGTAGCCTGCCAGATAGACCTGGCTATGTGAGCGTCTGCATTTCCACTGGGACTACTAACTGTTATTGTACTTGGAGACAGTCAGAAAAAAACCTGGGTGCTAGCTTAATTCTGTCATTACAGCCTATGCCTATGTCGTAAACTCTTCTCCCTAAATACGTGTGCAAGCCTCCAAATTTACACATTTTCTTCTTGGCTTCATTTCTTTCATGGCTGTTGTTCCTCTGTACTCACCTGTCTGGCCCATCTCTGCTACTGCCAGCCAGTCCCTCGCACAGCCCTGCACGCTCTTCAGGCGGCAGCCTGGAGCATTGGCAGGAAAGAAGCTCTAAGACCTGGCCCTCTCTTCTTCTCTTGCGGGGAGAGACTGCACAAAGCCTTCGTCGCTAGGTAGTCATTCCATGGTGAAAGCAGCACGAGAGTGGCCGCGCATAGCTTAGCATATGCAACATACCTCTAGGAGCAGATCTCAGAACTGCAAGCAATTTCAAGAGCAAAGGACTTGGAGCAAGTATCACCCAAACCCCTAAGATCAAATTTTGTGATGGGTACCTGAATTGCCCATGTGGTCACGTCAATCCATTTTCTGGGAAGGGCAAGGAACTTCTCCGATATGCCATGATTGACTCTGGAGTCTCAGTGTGTTTGATCTTTGCCCAACAGCATCAAGTTCCAGTACGTGAGAAAGTGATGAGTGGTGCCGTGGAACCATTGAAAGCTCACCCTTGTCCTCAGGGCCCATAACTCTAGAGACTGAACCTCTTATAGTGACTATGATTGAGGATCACCAGAAGATGATATGATACGACTTGATTTATGCACCACATTTTGCCATAATCCTGGGAATACCTTGGCTAGAGTGGCATGAACCCCATATCCGGTGAAGATCTTGCCAGATCATGTTTTCCAGGAGAACTGTTTTCCTAATTTAGAAATGAAAAAAAAAAAATGACTGAGAGGATGCTGCCATGGAAATCCAGGTATCTGCAGCAATCCAGGAGGAAACTGGGAAGTGTTCAATAAGGAGACTGCAGACACTTTGCCTGTCATCCCATGTCCCCTCGTAGCAGTGCTTGCTTTCAATCGAAAGCAGCTCTCCTCCTGTGCATTTATGCCACAGAGGTATTTAAACGTCTCAATCATATCACTTCTATTTCACCTTTCCTCTAAAGTAAGATTAGATACCAAATATAAGGAGGTCCACCTACATACACCCTTTCTGGTTCTACAGCTTTTCGTGGGCCCATCCTGTGTCTACTGCTATCCAGCCCCACTTTGCTGTCTAGGGGAATGTTTTTGCTGCTTCATTTGATTCCTGCTCCACACCTGTTTTTTGCTCCATGTCAGGTTTCTGCTCCACCCTGCCCTGGGCCTCAACTCAGGACTGTACCTAGCACTGTGTGAGCGGTGTGGCCGCACAGGGCACAAAGGCTTAAGGGGCGCATTTCAGCTGTCTGCCGTTGCCTGCCGCCACCACTTTTTCTTCTCTCAGCAGCAGCAGGCAATGGCAGACAGCTGAAACGCGCCCCTTAAGCCTTCTCGTGGCACACTAAACAGGTCTGGTCCCTTCCTCCTCTGACGTGGCGTCAGAGCAGGGAAGGACAGATCTGCTTAGTGTGCTGGCGACTTGAATATCGAGTGTGCCTCTTCTCTCCCGCCCCATCCAGAAAGTGGCTAGATGGAGGTGCGGAGAGCTGCGCCCGATGTGCAAGTCACACAGGGTGCAATTCACGCTCAGTACGGCCCTGCCTCAGCTGTCCACCACGCTCCTGCCTAGAGAAGGACCTAGCAAACCGGAGTGGAGGACCTTTGTGTGAATTTCAGCAAGAAAGATGGAACTATAAGTTCCCACATGCAACAGACACAGTAAAACCAGGCCTAGCTCAACCACTCCCTTATGACCCAGAGTCCATTGTCAATCCTAGGATCAGCAGGCCTTGAGTTAACCTCACTTTCAAAAATGTGCAAAAACAGCTAAAAATTAAAGGGTGGAAATAACCCAATTTCCTCACTATGCCCTTTTCCTGATATCTTGCTGAATGACCGCTATAAACTATGCAAATGTCCAAATTTAAGCATTGATTTTTTTCTAAACTTCTGAAATGCAGCAAAAGTCCTGGGTATCATCTTCTTGACAAGAGATGAGTCAAGGATGTGTGGCGTATGCAGGGGCGGCCCAAGGATTTCTGATGCCCCAGGCAGAAGCCCCTGCTTTGCCACTCCCCACCCCGCCACTTCCGCTGCTTCCCCCAAATCTTCTCATCTTGGGGCGGTGGTGACTCAACTCCGTTTTGAGTCGTTGCCACATTCACAAATTGAGTCAGGCCGCCATTGGCACCATGATATGAGAAAGATGGATTCAAGGGGAGGCGGCGGCCTGACTCCATTTTGAAAGAAGGGTCTGCTACCCTAGGCAGTTGCCTAGTCAGCCTAGTGGACAGGCCAGCCCTGGGGGTATGTAGAGGCTGACAGATGTTTCTTGCTTTTTTAGTAACCCTGCGTCAAGTCCTAGCATGGTGGGTGGTATGAGTCTCCCCTGCCTTGCTGCTATTTTCTAACTGGCCTTGTCTGGGCTTGCAAGGGCTTCTGGCACAAGTGCCTGAGGCCTGCGGTGGCTCCAAAGGTCTCCATCGGGAAGCGGCATTCAGTCCTCAGCTCCTGTCTACCAGCATGAGCTGCAGGGAGGCTGGCTGGCACCAGATGGGGAATGCAGGCCTTTTCGGAGCGTTTATTTAATATCCTGAAAAAATTAAAATAACTTTGTGGCCGAAACTAAAAAAACAAATAAAAGAAAATATGGTAAAAAAAAAGGCAAGGCAAAGAAAATAAAACAGGGGATTGAAATTCTTCCAGGCCTGGGCTCCAAGGTCCAGAGTGGAATTTGAAACCAGCAAGGAAAAACATTACTCTCTCACCACAGGAAAGAAAAAATGCATTTGAAATCAGATAATCCCAAAAGAAAAGGGAAGAAACTGGAAGGGGAAGTGGGGAGGACAGGGAGTAAGAGGAAAGAGAGAGAGAACGGGAAAAGAGAGCTAGGGGAAAGCGGATGAGAGGAAAAGGAGAGAAAGAGGAATGTAGGGAACTAGAACTAGGAAGGGAATGAGGAAGGGGAACACAAATTTCATTTCATATCACATTTTCCACTTGCACTAGGCTGAGGAAGGTGGAAAGAGAAAAGAAAGAAACAGCAGAAAGAGATAAGAGAGAAGAAGTAAAGAAACAAGGCGGGGTAAGAGAGTAAGTGGAGAAAAGATACTTTCTACTATAAGTCTCCCCTGCCATCTTCAGCTTTTGCGTCTTCCTGTCAATTATTTCACATACAATTAGAAAGGTGTGAATTATACATGCAAATGTCTCCATTCAACATGGTCAGACGTTACATATTCAGTGTCTAATCTGAAACTAAAATGCAGTTCTCTACCTATGTTGCTGAAGGTTGTTTTTCTTTACCATATTAGATGTCACAGTTACAGGGGTGAATATACAGGTAGGTTGGTTGATATAGTGTATCTGGATTTTCAGAAAGCCTTTGGCAAGACCCCTCATGAGAGACTCCTGAGAACTCAATACCCAATCATCCCAACTACAATTAGGAGTTCATTGTATAGTGTTGTTAAGCACCCTCATGCTAAATGTAACCCTCCATAATGTTGTTAAGTGCCCTCATACTAATTGTAACCCACCAATTGTGATGTCTAAGGGGTATGTTTACTAAACCTTCTTAACGTGCGCGCTGTGCAATTAGCACGCGCTAAGGTACCTTAGCGCACGCTAATGATGCTTTACGGGGCAAAAATGCGCTTTAGTGCGCGCTCACACGCGCAGCGGCGCAAACGAGCGCTGAAGGCGTGGAAAGGCTCCCGGAGGGCGGAGGAAGGCTCCCCAGGGGCGGAGAGAAGGGGTCAATGGGTGGAGAGTGGGAGGGGATAGGCTCCCCGCACACTAACGATGTGAAATTCAAGGCCAAAAATAGCGCAAGTGAAAACCTCGCGTTAGAGCTGATTTAAAGGGAAAAGAAACCATTTATGTCAGCAATGTACAGCAAAATCAGGGAAACCTACAAAAAAGTGATAAGTGTGATACATGTGCACGGAACAAAAGTGCAAATAAACATTGAAAATGACCCCAACAAAATTTAAAAAAATCATAATCAAGCTGGGTAATAGTGATAGTAATGGGAAACATCAAAAAACACTCCCAAGAAAGCCCCAAAAAATAAATATGAATTTTGGAAGGGTCTACTCTCCGTCCCCATACAAGGTGAATGATTCCACAGTGAAATAGTACTGATCAGGGTTTCCCTCTCCATTGGACAGGTTACCTATGGCATGCACATGTTCCACAACAGCAGGGCGGGCATGTCGGAATGGGCAACTGGACAGATGCTGGGAAAGGGGATACAGAGGGCTGCAGGCGGCACATGCTGTGGTGCAGCTGGGGCACAGTGCGGACTAGGCAGATGCCTAGGTGGCACTTAGGAATGCTGAAACTGAACAGCAGCCAGACAGCAACTGATGAGGGCCCAACATGGGCATGAGAGTGTTTATCACAGTGTCACAGGGGATAGTACCCAGCAGGTACCCCCAAGGGCAGGCGGTGTTGGGGGGAAGTGTGGACGCATATGCAGGCACCCCTACCCCACAACACGCACCATAGGCAGCCGCCTACCTGCACACTGGATGGCTTGAGACTGCACACCACCAGCACCACCAGCAGAAGGGCATGTCAGCATGGTGGCAGAGGGGTACTGGAGGTGGAGGGGGGCAGTGGCAGCTGCCCAGAGCCGACCATGGCCTAGCCCTGAGTAGGTGGGTGCCATGCACTGCAACAGACAGGATCTGTCTGACAAACAACCATGGTATCTCCAGGGACTGCACTGTCTCTGTGAGCACAGTGTGGTGTGGTGAACACAGCCAGTGTGCTCAGGAGCAGAAGGTCACAAGTTCAAATCCCAGCTGGGGCTTCTGCCAATCCAGTCCCCATGTTTTCCTGCTACTAAACCATGATAGTAAGGACAAACCTTTATTGCAGAGAACATACGCATGGTTCAAAAGCCTATATATTACCCCACCGAGCACAGACACCAGAAACATGCGCATTACCTAGAGCAGAGTCCCCCAAATGCAGTCCTGGAGGGCCACAAATCATTCAGGTTTTATGCTGTCTCCAATATAAGGCCATGTCAGCATGGTGGCGGAGGGTTACTGGTGGTGGAGGGGCCAGTGGCAGCTGCCCAGAGCAGACCATGGCCTAGCCCTGTGTAGGTGGGTGCCATGCACTGCAACAGACAGGCCCTGCTGGACAAACAGTCATGGTATCACCAGGGAATGCATTGTCTCTGTGGCAACACGGTGGTGCAGTGCACACAACCAGTATGTTTCGAGGTAGAAGGTCACAGGTTCAAGTCCCAGCTATGGTGCCTGCCAACCCAGTCCCCATATTTTACCCACTACTACAACATGCTAATACAGACAGAACGTTTATTGCAGATGACGTAAACATGCTCAAAACACCACCATTTTACCCTACAGAGCAAAGACACCATAAACAGGCGCATTACCTAGAGCAGAGTCTCCCAAATGCAGTCCTGGAGGGCCAAACACCATTCAGGTTCCATGCTGCCTCTAATAAAGATGCCTGTGCTGCATATCTATGCACCACCCCATGGTATGCAGATGTATCTCATGCATATTCATGAGGGACAGCATGAAAACCAGAACAGTGTTTGGCACACCAGGACTGGAGTTGGGAACCTCTGCCATAAAGCAGCAGCCAACAGGGGCAGACACACCCACACCCACAGGCTCCATTAGCCAATGCCTCCTGGAGAGGCAGGACATTGGGCCCTGCGTGCATCTCCCAATACTAGCACTTGCATGCCTTAGTAATGGCACCCTACACCTGGGAATATGGTACACAGCTATCAAAGGTTTGCTATGATTACTGGCAGATAGCAATTCCTACGTTAAGCACAGTTTGCTGATTGAGCTCCATCATAGCAACCTTTCTGATGTCTGTGGAGTGTGCTTCAGGTCTGGTCTCTGACAGTGTTTACCACCTTGGGGTGTGACCCCCAACAGTATCGTGTACCATATCCATGCCTGCACTGTGCCCAGGACTGGTGTGGTGGCCAGGGCTGCTAAACTCCTCTATAGTAGCACAATGCTGGCATAGGTGTGGGAGTGTGTGTCTGTCTATCCAGTGTGTGATGGCTGCAAACACCCTCCACAGCCTACACTGCCAGCACTGTTGCCAGTATTGGCCTGCCAATGTGCATAATGAGGAGCAAGGTACCATGGGTATAGCCCGGACAGGGTGGCCTGGCCAGGATGCATCTGCACAGGGCATAGGGCACTGGCTGGGACATTGTAGTGCCCGGCCACCACCTGCACAGACAGGGTGGCCACAGCATGTCCTGCTGGGAGATCACTCTCACCCTGACTGAGCAGTGACCACAGCATGGCTAGGCACCCCCATAGTGCTATTCTAGCATTTCTCTCATGTGTTATTTATGGGTTTCCTTTTGGGGCCCAGTCACTGACTTATCTGCTTGTTGTGTATGCTGACATCCCAGTTCTGGGTGCATGCATTTCCACCAGGAACATGCACTATGGACTAGCTAGCAGACTGTCTGCAGCTGGTATGTGTCTTGATGGAGCGCCTTGCAGGGTGCAGCGGCTGAAGGCTTGCTGCAGGAGAATATCAGATAGTGGTGGGGTGCAGCTTAGCATATCCAGGCCTAATGTCTGTCTGCTATTGCGGTATGGATGTGTACAGAGCTGCATTAAGTGCCCTGTAGGGTGTCTGTTCCCCAGCAGGACTGGGGTTGATGGTCCCCTCTACTGCCACCAGTGTAGGAAGGTAGAATGTGGATCTGTTGGTGGGAGACCCTGTTTACCACCCTCAGCCCTGGAGGAGGAGGTGGTACATAATCCTCCTAGGGGTCCATAGGGGCTACACCTGACTGAGACATACAGATATATCCAAGGTGTGTCTGCAGAAACTACCTATCTCACACATTAGCACTTCTGGGGACCTGCAGCATGGCCTATCTCTGCTGTGGACCTGGTGCTGGGCGCCCCACCTCACCCTCAGGGTGAGTGCAGTACCTGCACAATGTGACGGTGTGTAGCTACTCTGTGCCAGTACCACACACGGTCAGTTCCCCCTACCAGGCCGAGGTGTTGTGTGGGTGCATACCCCATCTTGTGATCATCTGTAGACTGCTGATTTGCATGTTCAGTGCATCATGGGTATGGGTGGGTTAACCCTACCTGGTGACCACAGCAGACTGTTTGTGTGGTGACTTGCAGTCCTTCTGCAGTCAGCCAGGGGCTTGCTAGCAGCTATAGAGCTGTAGCCCACTGGTTGCTTTACTGCCAGTGAAGCCAGAGATCGTGGGTTCAAACCCACAGTGGGGTTATTTGATAGGGCTGTCCAAAGCATTGTCTATTTTTAATGTACATTAGTGCTGCCAGCAAAAACACCCTCAGCGTACTGTACCCATAAGGTGCCTCAGAGGGCACTTTATAGGGCGCCCTATAGGGCACCTTATGGTTATTGTCCATATAAGGTGCACTATACAGTATCCTATGGAGCGACTGATAGGGTGCCCTATAGGGGACATTATAGGGTGCCGTGGCGGATAGTGCACTTTATAATGTGCCCTATGGAGTGCCTTTTGCAGTGGTCCCCATCCCAGTCCTATGGGGCCCACCGGCCAGTCAGGTTTTCGGGATATCCCTAATGACTATGCATGAGATATATATGCATTAGAGATATCCTGCCAACCTGACTGGTTTGTGGCCCTCCAGGGCTGGATTTGGAGACCCCTGCCTTACACCTCTGTCATTTAAGATTGTGAGTGGGCAAGGTACAGATGTCCTAGACATCGAAAGGGTATATAGAATGTGTCACATTCCTCCTCGATTCTCACCACCACCAAAAAGTTGTCTAATAGACAATTTTTTGGTGGTGGTGAGAAGTGAGGAGGACTGTGACAAATTCTATCTAGCCTTTTGATGTCTTGGACATCTGCACCTTGCCCACTCACAATCTTAAATGACGGAGGTGTAAGGCAGGGGTCTCCAAATCCAGCCCTGGAGGGCCACAAACCAGTCAGGTTGGCAGGATATCTCTAATGCATATATATCTCATGCATAGTCATTAGGGATATCCCGAAAACCTGACTGGCTGGTGGGCCCCATAGGACTGAGTTGGGGACCACTGCCTTATAGGGTGCCTTACGCAGCACCTTAGGTTACGGCACATGAGGGTGTGTTTGCTGGCAGCAATTAATAAAATACAAATAAAGTGCTGCAGGAAACAATACTTATGTGTCAAAGCTGATGCCTCAGCCAGCCTTACATATTAGGCACACTGGGGATTGAACTCATGACCCCTGTATCATTAGTCAGTGCTTTAACCATTGTGCTACACTGCTGTTCCTCCTTGCATGTTAGCGCACCTACTTAAGATTCCCATGCGTTTAAATGCACAGTGCTGCCATCAAAAACAGTGCTATGACCTTGCTGTGCCTCATAGGGCACCCTATATGGTGCCCTATAGGCCACCCTTTATGCAACATTGTAGGGTGCCGTGGCGGACAGTGCACTTTAAAATGTGCCCTCTGGGGTACCTTATGGGGTGCCTTATGCAGCACCTTATGTTACAGCACTTTGAGAGTGCGTTTGCTAGCAGCAGTAATTAAAATAAATTTAAAATGCCTCATAATGCAATATTACACATAACAGGTGGTGCCTCTGGCAGTCTTATTCATTGGGCACAGTGGGGGATTGAACCCATGACCCCTGCACCATCTGTCAGTGCCTTTACCATTGTACTGCAGCCCTGTTCCTTTGTTTGTACATCAGCGCGCCTGCTTATGCTTCCTGCACGCATTAGTCGTGCGCTAATGTGCGCGGCGCACAAGAGCGCGCAGCGCAGCATGCGCTAATCCCGTTTTGCTATTTTTGACCGGACCGCCCACTCCTTTTATGGCATCCTGCAGACTAACGCGGCGCGCACGTTAAGAAGGTTTAGTAAACATACCCCTAAATGTTGTTAAATACCCTCATGTTAAATGTTGTAAAGTACCCACATGTCAAATGTAACCCTCGAATGTGATGTAACCACTTTGATTGTAAGATAAGGTGGTATACAAATCTGTCTAAATAAATAAATTCAAAAGTTATGGGATAGGAAGCAGTGTCCTGTTGTGGATTGGGAATTGATTAAAAAATAGAAAACTGGACTACTTCAAGGATCTGTACTGGAGCCGATGATTTTTAGCATATTTATAAATAGTCTGGAAATAGGAGCAATGAGTGAGGTAATCATATTTACAGGTGATACAAAATTATTCAAAATTGTTAGATCACAAGAGGATTGCGAAAAAAATTGCAAGAGGACCTTGAGAAACTGGGAGACTGTGCATCCAAATGACAGATGAAATGTAATGTGACCAAGTGCAAAGTAATGCGTTGAGGGGCATGGTTGCTAAAGTGCATTGCCTGGAAGGGTGGGATTTAGCGTGCGGTTTGGGTACTACACTAAACATCGCATGCTACTGGAATTGCATGTGATAGAGTGGGGGCAGGGGTGCAACAAAGATGTTGTTGGAACGTCACAGTTAGCAGAGGTGTCAGTAACCTGCGCTAACTGCACTCGCTGCCTTTAGCATGGGTGCACTTAATGCCACCCCACTGGATGGTGTTAGGTGCGCCCAAGTGCTGACTGATGCAGTGCAGCGTCTTGGGGCTGCACCAACTGCAAGGCATCGGATGCACACGGCCCCTGAAGTTAGCTCAGGCTCCCCATGCTGGTAACACAGCTCACACATCCTTCACCAGTGTGAGCCTTAGTAAACATGCCCCTTAGGGAAGAACAACTACACGATGCAAGGTTCCACATTAGG
The DNA here is from genome assembly GCA_033557465.1 of Ichthyophis bannanicus. Taxonomy (NCBI): domain Eukaryota; kingdom Metazoa; phylum Chordata; class Amphibia; order Gymnophiona; family Ichthyophiidae; genus Ichthyophis; species Ichthyophis bannanicus. The sequence continues at coordinate 759,651,836 of CM066033.1, forward strand.
AGTCTCAACCCCCCCCCCCCCCCCAAGGTAAGAATCTAGATGTCTTCGTGGCTAATACACTGAAATCCTTTGCTCATTGTGCAGCAATGGCCAAGAAAGCTAATAGAATGCCAGGAATCATAAGGAAAGGAATGGAGGATAAAACAAAGGATATCAGAATGCCTCTGTATTGCTCCATGGTGCAACCGTACCTTGAATAGTGGTGTGCAATTCTGGTTGCTGCATCTAAAATATGACATAGTGGAATTAGAAAAAGTACAGAGAAGGACAACCAAAATTATAAATGGGATGGAAGGATACTCTTATGAGGAAAAGCTGAAAAGGTTAGGGCTCTCCTTTCTGGAGAAGAGACAGCTGAGGGGAGATGTGATAGAAGTCTATAAAATACTGAATAGAGTGAAACGAGTAAACATGTATTGGTTGATTACTTCATCAAAAAGTGCAAAGATTAGGAGACATGAAATGAAGCTTTAAAGCAGTACATTTAAGACTAATTGGAGAAACATTATTTTTATTCAAACTCTAGAATTCATTGCTGGAGGAATTAGTGAAAGCTGTTTTTTTAGTGCCATCAAGCCAGTGCTGACTCCTGGCAACCCAGCTGCCTTTGGGTTTTCTTGACAATGTATCACTTGAAGTAGATTGCCAGGCCTTTTCTTTTGAGGCAATGGATGGTAAGGTGACTTGCTCAAGGAGTGCCAGTGGGCATTGAACCCTTGGCCTGATGGGTACCACTAGGCTACTCCTCCACTCTGCTTAATGTAGCTAGGTTTAAAAAATGTTTGAGAAACACAAAAGGAGGAGACACCATAAAAACCAAACACGTCCACTCCGCTTCCTGTGAACTTAAAAAATGTTTGGACAAGTTCATGGAGGAAAAGCATTATTAAAGAGGACTGGAAGAAAGCCACACATCTCTGGGATAGGCAGCATAGAGTAAGTGGCAGAAACTGTGCCCTACATTAAGGCCCTAGTGCTAGTGTAAATGCCTAGGCCTATATTCTACACTTGTGTGTATAAATTATAGTATTCTGTAATCTATGTATGTACTTTCATGCTCCACCTATGCTCTGCTCATATGCATGCCCCCCAATAAAGTACGTGCTATCAAATCAACGTGTGTTATTTTAGAAGAGGCCATTCACATGCAGAAATGACTAAAATAGCTACCATTAGGTGCCTACTTTCATGCATACAGTGGGCGCCTCCTTATAAAATTTCCCCCTTGAGGGTCATTTTAAAAGTCTTAGTCGTGATTTAGGATGTCCCTAGATTGTCACGTGGATGTCAAAATCATGCAGACGTCTTTGGAGGCATTTTACAAATGATGTTTAGAAACGACTCCAATGCAGATCCAATTAAACAAGGAGCGTGATTAAAGCATATCTGGAGAGGTGCAATGAACTTAGATGTGCCAGTTCCGATTTCACAAACATTGGGACATCTGTTGGCATGTCTACGATTAGACCTTCTCCAGGTACAAATAGGAATCAGGAAAGTGCTTGTTTGGGCTTTAAAACATTTGACGGGTATAGAGAAGAGGGAGAATTAAGTAACTAGCCTAAGATTACAAAGGCCCGCATTGGGGTTTGAGCCCTGGCCATCTCACACCTACCCCAGCATTTTAACTGTTATACCCCAGTATTTTAACTGTTATACACATGTTCTGAGGGGCTATTCTAGGGATGTCTATGTAGACATCCATATCAGGCACCTCCACATGTCTGAAATCATGCCTGAACTTGCATGCGCCCTGCTTTTTTTTCATATGTTCTGGCTTTGACATTCCAGATTGCACTTGGATCTCCCATTGTAAAATGTGTCTTTATGTCTGTTTACAGGAGATATTTGATTGGTTGTGAGGTTATGAACTATAACTCAATATGCCTGAAACCGAGGCATTATTAATGATAGAGGTGAAGGGGTGATTATCCAGTGGGCCCATAAAGGATTTGGATCATTGGTTGGATGAGGACCTGCCTATAGATGTACAGGAGTCAGCTTTGACTCTAGCATCATTTTGGAAATAGAGGAGGATCCAGCAGTAAACTCATACAGTCCCCAAAATAAGAAGAACTAACTCACAACTTAAGAAAAATGCATTTATAAATCAGCCAATAAAATATATAAAAACTGGAGGTCTCAGACATGCTAGTATGACTAAGGTTATCAACGCTCTGTTGACACTGGGTGGGCGGGACTCCACATATCAGCTCTCATGCAAAGAATTAGATAATAGGCTTCAGATACCATAGGAGTAGCCTTTTCAGGAATTTGCAAGACTTCTTAGATATAGGGGGAACTTTATAGGAAACCATTCAGAATCATGCATGAACAATGTGTGTAAATTCAGTTTTTTTAGTGACACTTAAGCACATAAATGACCTCTTCTAAACTACTGCCTAGCATGAAATTATTGCACATACAGTAGTTTGCCTCACACATACTTTACTGGGGTGTGCACATGGGTGGAGTTTAGGCGGCTTGGGGGTGTATGAGCAATTAATGTGTTGATTATGAATTTCTTTAATTTCTGTGTGTAATTGCAAAAAGAAGGTGTGGTCATTTACACCAGTTCTAGGGGTGGTGTAAGTGATCATGCTTTGACGCATGTGCGTACATTTGCACTTACGCTCTATTTTATAAAGTATGCATGTAAAATAGGTATAAAGTACACATGTGAAAACATGTCAAACTTCATACTGTCAAAATTCCTCTTCCTCATTACATTTTCTACCAATTTCACTTTATTCTAAAGGAGTTGCTTGCCTTTAGTAAAGCAGCCTTGCTTTCCTGAAGACAATTAATCTTTTGTTCAATTGTCTTCACTTTTTGGTTGGTTTGAAAAAATCCACATTCTAACTCCTTATTAAATTTCAAAGATGACTACACTTGCAGAGACAACTAGGCAATTTGAGGTGAAAATAATGTCATAGCTTCCCATATAGTCCTAATTTTATCAGCCCAGGCTTGGCAAGGGGTAAAGCCAAAAACTCCTGAGGCAACTCTAAAGACAATTTTCCTACTGATATAGAGTTCCATGATTGTTGTGTGTGATGCCTCGGTCTGACACAAAACATGAATGCCTGCCCAAAATGCAAAAAAAGGAAAAAAAAGACTCCGTTGGTTCAGTGATGTGGGAGCCGTGCTCTAACAGAGTTTCTATTTGAGCCAGACAAGGATTTAGAAAAACGTTCATCGTCTATTGGTAACATGGCATTCAGATCCTCCATTTGAGGGATCTACTGCTGAAAGCAATCATTGTGCTTTAGCTATCACCTCTGTGGGATAGTCTGGCTTCATTTCTACTTCGGCCATGAAAGGCACAGTCCCTCACACCATACCAAAACCAATACGGCAAAGGTACCAAAAATAAACATACTTCCAAGAGCAAACAACAAACCAAACACTTGGAGGACAGAGCCCTTAAATAGCACAACCCCAAGAGTCGATTATAACACTAGAAACTCACATCAGCGCAAGCACGGCATGGAACTCATTGCACATAGGACCAAGAGCCACTGCAGCCACATCAGACCAACAAGAACAACAGCAAAAGACAAGCAAGGAACAGCGCCCACTGGCCACTCATAATAGAAGTGCCTTAACGTTTATGGAGAACTCAAGGTTCAGCATCCCTTCACACCTCCTCTCCTCCAAGGCTCAACCTGTAGTCAGCAGTACCATAAGAATATAAGAAATGCCATACTGGGTCAGACCAAGGTCCATCAAATCCAGTATCCTGTTTCCAACAGTGGTTAATCCAGATCACAAGTACCTGACAGGTTCCCAAAAAGGCACACAGGTTTCACAGTGCTTGTCCAAAGCAGTGGATTTACCAGGTCCTCTTTAATAATGGTTTATGCACCTTTCCTTCAGGAACTTGTCCAAACCTTTTTATAAACTTAGCTATAATAACAACTTTTACTACATCCCCTGGTAACGAATTTCTGAGTTTGATTACGTGTTGAGTGAAAAAATAATTTCTCTTTTTGCTCTTAAATGGGTTACACTGTAGCTTCATTGCATGTCCTCTAGTCTTTCTACTTTTTGATGGCGTAAAGAAGTGGCTGTTCTAATAAAGGCAAAAACCACAGCTTTCACAAAATTCAGAAGCTCGCAAACAGAGTAACACGGAGAGGATTTATTTATTTATTTAAACGTATTTCTATACCACCTTATCCTGCAATCAAGGCGGTCTGATCAGCAAACAATCAATAAGATACAGTGTATAGTGTGCACATGCAGTGAGTAGTGTATGCGTGTGAGTGTATCTGGACGTTGATTCTTGTGGTGCTATTTACAGCGTGTGCTATTTACAATTCTATGGGTATCAGTTCCTTGCTTAATTACAATTATAGTGACATGTGGGGGGAATTGAGGTGTCTGTTGCATGGTTTAAGTAATGTCACCATAGTGTTCTATGAAGAGGGTTGTCTTCAGTAGCTTCCTGAATTCCTTAAGGTCTGTTGTTGAACTCAGTTTGTCGGGGAAGGCGTTCCAAATTGTTGGTGCCGCCTTTGATAAGGCTCGTTTTTCGGTGTCCTTGCATACCCTGTTGATATCTTTAGGTGTGTTGACACGGTTGGATGTGCCTCTTCTTCTCGGTCTTGTGCTGTTGTCTGGTTGTATGAGTGGGTGTAGGCTGAAAGCTGATGATTGATGTTTGATTTTGAAAATGTTTATGATTGTCTTGTATCTAATGCGGGCGCTGATAGGCAGCCAGTGGAGCTCTTTTAGGGTGGGTGTGATGTGTTCTTGTCTTTTGGTGCCAGCAATTATGCGTGCTGCAGTGTTTTTTGCCAGTTGCAATGGTCTTAGTGTCTGTTTCATTAGACCTAGATAGATTGGGTTGCAGAAGTCTAGGATTGGGGTTATTAGTGCTTGACAAACTGTGCGGAAGTGTTCCTGAGTGAGGAGGGGCTTGAGGCGTCGTACTAGTCTCATCCTGTGGTATGCATTTTTGGTGGTTCTGCTGATGTGGGACTGAAGGTTAAGTTCTTTGTCCATTGTCACTCCGAGGTATTTCACTTCTGATTGTATGGGTATGGTTGTGGCGCCTATCTTGATGTCGCGGGGGGGGGGGGGAGACAAGCTCGCAAACAGAGTAACACAGAGAGGATCAAACTAAAAGAGACGAAACAAGAAATAAGAATAGCAAAATCAAAGGCAGAAGAAAAAATGGCTAAAGATGTGAAGTGTGGCGACAAAACTTTCTTCAGGTATATTTGGGAGAGGAGGAAAATCAGAATTGCAGGACTGAAAAGGGCTGTGAACAGAATCGTGGAAATTGACATTGAAAAAGCGAAAATGCTAAACAAATACTTCTGTTCTGTTTTTACTAAAGAAAATCCTGGAGAAGGACGACCTGTGATTCTCAAATATAAAAATGGGAATGGAGTAGATACCACACCATTCACAGAAGATTATGTGTTAGAATAAATAGCTTGCAAAACTGAAAGTGGATAAGGCCATGGGACCGGATAGGATATATACCAGGATAGTGAAAGAGCTCAGAGAAGTTCTTGCAGGGTCATTAAAGGATGTTTTTAATAGATCCTTGGAGACTGGAGAAGTTCCACAAGACTGGTACCTCTTCATAAAAGTAGTAACAGGGAAGAAGTGACAAACCATAGGTGGTAAGCCTTACCTCGGTGGTGGGAAAAGTAATGGAGGCACTCCTGAAAGAATGAATAGTGGACTTTCTCAAAAGAAACCAGAACTAGGACATTCCCCTTATAGAATTTAACATACAACAAATATTTTTTGATTCTGGTGTTATCTCAGTATAAGCAATACAAACCCTCACCAGTGCAAAACCCTATAAAAATCACTCAGGACCTATAGAGAAAATCTACCATACCATAACAGCATTAACTTCCAAAATTCACACAAGGAACCTATCCAGAAAAGAGCAGCACCTTAAAGATGGCAGTGGATCCTAGATCACCTATTTGGAAAACTAAACAAACCGGATTATGTCAGTACAGGTCCCTATATAGAAACTCAAAGCTAACAGATCACCTGGCCTCAGTCGCATATGTAGAACACAGATAGACCCTCATCAAATACAGAATAAGTGACCACAAACTAAAAACAGAAACATGTAGACAAAAATTAAACTGAAATCCCAAGAAGCCAGACTCTGCATGCAATACTACACCAAAGAAATAGAACAAAATGTAGATGCAACTGTACTGTGAAAAATATAAAGATAGAACATGTAAATTCCAAAGACTGACATATTCCAATCATTAAACTGAAAATAAAAATCTTTTCAATACCTTTGTTGTCTACCGTGTTTACTAAACCAGGCTAATGTTTAACCCGGGCTATCTGCAACTAGGGGCCATGTTATTCATTGGGACCTAGTTGCAAATAGCCCAGTTTAATAAACAAAGCTATGATTATGTTGATCTCAGTCTCTGGTTCCGGCTTTCCTCTACCTTCTCTTAGCTCACTTTCTAAGGTCTCTATTCTATCTGCCACTTCTCTCCCCTCCTGGCTTCTTCACTTTTGTCCATCTCTGACATTGATTTTCCATTCATTTTTCTTCCATTTATTTTTCTATCTCAGTCAACTCAAATTTCACTGCTCCTTATCATCCAGTCATTAATTTCCCTCTTTTAACTCACTCATCTACCTACCACTTTTCAGCCCTTAACACAGCCCTCCCATTTCCCATCTTTCTCCAGCCTTTTATTCCCAAGTCTTGAACTAACTCTCCCCTTTCTTCTACCCCCCAGGCCCAACATCTCTCTCCTTTTTTCCACCCCTGTCCAGCATTTTCCCCATCCAGAGCCTATCCCCTCTCTATACCCCTGTCCAGTACCTCCATCCTTTTCTTTACCCATGCCCCCTGTATTAAGCATTCCCCTCTCTCTCCCTAACCCCCACTCCAATGACCAGAATCTTCCCTCCCTTTCTCTCTTCCTATCCTTCTATGTCCAGCATCTCCTATTTCTCCCTGCCCCCTTTTCAGCACCTCCCTCCACTCTCTATAATCCTCCCAATGTCCAGTTTCTCTCTTCTCTCTCTCTATCCATCCCAGGTCTATCATCTCCCCTCTCTTTCTGCCTATCTCCCCCTGTGTCCGGCATATCCCCCTCCATCTCCCCCTGCCCCTCATGTCCAATATATCGTCTCCATCTTCCTATGCTCCTCATGTCCAATATATCGTCTCCACCTTCCTATGCTCCCCACTATGCCAGCATTTCTCCTCTGTCTCGCTAAGCCACTTTAGGGTTCAACATCTCCCCTCCGTTTCCCTATTTGCCCCCATTTCAAGCATCTCCATCTCCTTTATGCCCTCCTCTGTATCCAGCATCTGCCCTTTCTTTCCCTCTACCCCCTGTCCAGCATCTGCTCTTTACTCCATATGTGCCCTCCCATGCCCAGCATTTGCTTTCCATCTATCTATGTCCCTGTGTCTAGCATCTCGTCTCCCTTATCTTCCTATGTTCTACCCCAATGTCCAGCATCACTTGTCTCCCTTGCCCCCTCCCCCAGCTACTGCTGTTGCCGCTGCCACTGCATTGCCTGCAGTCTGCAGCGGCAGCAATAAAATAAGTAATAAGTATGGGATCCTTAAGACTGGCATGCACTTCCAAGGTCTGCACTTCCAGCCCACCCCCTCTGACATGAAGCAAGAGAATGGAGGAGTAGCCTACCACCCAAGCAATCTGGGCTTGATTCCTACTGGCACTGCTTGTGCCCTTGGAAAAGTCACTTTACGCTCCAGTCCCTTGGAAAAAAAAGCCTGACAATCTACTTCCAGTCATTCCTTGACAAGAAAACCCAGGGGCTGCTGAGATGCCAGGAGTCAGCACTGACTTGAAGGCACTCAAAATCAGCCAAGCAACTTGATAATGATTAAGTAGGTGTCCTTGTGTTTTTTCACAAGTGCAAATTTATGCACTTAGGGAAGAACAATCCAAACTACGGTTACATGATATAAGGTTCCAGTATGTAGGTGCGGCCAAGAAAGCAAATATTGTAGAATGTTAGGAATCATAAGGAAAGGAATGGAGAATATAACTAAGGCTATTGCCTCTGTATCACTCCATGGTGCGACCACACCTTGACTATTGTATGCAATTCTGGTTGCTATATCTTAAAAAAGATATAGCAGAAGTAGAAAAGGTACAGAGAAGAGCGACACAAAATGGTAAAGGGGACAAAGCAATACAGAGTGGAGGAGTAACATAATGGTTAGAGTACTGGCTTAGGAACCAAAAGACCATGATTCAATTCCCAGTCCTTGTTGTCTTGGGCAAATCACTTAAACCTCCATCTTCTCAGAAAATTCCAAGTTATTAATGCCCCTGTTTAATGAACATTGCCAAGTTTAGGTTACAATGTAAACTGCTTTGATTCAAATGATAAAGTAATATAAAAGACCTGCTAAATAAATATCCCTTTGAGGAAAGACTTAAAAGGTTAGGTCTCCTCAATTTGGAAAAGAAATGGCTGAGAGGGGATATGATAGAGGTCTATAAAATAATGATTGGAGTAGAATGGGTGAATATAGATCGGAAGTTTACTTCTTCAAAAAGTAGAATGACTAGGGGACATATAATGAAGCTATAATGTAGTGTAGCACATTTGCAGTAAGACTAATTGGAGAAAATAATTTTTCACTCAATGCATAATCAAACTCTGGAATTTGTTACCAGAGGATATATTAAAATTTGTAAGTATAGCTGGATTTAAAAGAGGTTTGGACAACTTCCTGGAGGAAAAGTCCATAAACCATTATTAAAGAGGACTGGGAAAATCCACCACTTACCCATGGGACAAACAGCATGGAATCTGTCTGCCTTTTGGGAACCTGACAGGTACTTGTGACCTGGAGTGGTCACTGTTGGAAACAGGATACTGGGCTTGATGGGCCCTTGGTCTGACCCCATATGGCATATCTTTATTTTATTTATTTATTTAACAGGATTTCTAAACCGCCTTATCATAATAATCAAGGTGGTATCACAGCAAACAATCTGGTAGTGTGAGTGGGTTATACATGCAGTGAGGGTGGAGATTTCGTTGGGGGTGTGTTGTGTGCTAGATTGGTTTGAGCTATGTACAATGTGGGCTATATACAGTGGTGCTAAAAACATTTTATATACATATAGCGTTAGGCGGTAACGTGTGCTGCTATACAGTTACTTAGTTTATGTGATGTGTCCATAGTGTTCTATGAACAGCATGGTTTTCAGCTGTTTTCTGAAGTCTTTGAGGTCTGTAGTTGCCCTCAAATCGTCCGGTAGTTTGTTCCATATTGTTGTAGCAGCCATGGGGAGTGCTCTGTCTGTTGTGTCCTTGCGTGTGTGTTTGTATTCACTTGGGGTGCTGACTCGGTTGTGTGTTTGTTTTCTTCTAGGACGTGTGCTGGTGTCTGGTTGTATGAGGGTGTGCAGGCTGTTGGCTGATGTTTGCTGTTTTATCTTAAATAGGTTTATGATAGTTTTGTATCTGATGCGTGCATCGATTGGTAGCCAGTGTAAGTCCTTTAAGGTGGGTGTGATGTGCTCCTGTCTTGCAGTTCCGGATATGATTCGTGCTGCGGTGTTTTGTGCCAGTTGGAGTGGTTTGATGGCTTGTTTCGGTAGTCCAAGGTATATCGGATTGCAGAAGTCCAGTAGAGGGGTTATCAGTGCTTGACAGACGGTACGGAAGTGTTCTGGGGCGAGGAGTGGTTTCAGTCTCCTGATGATTCGCATCTTGTAGTAGGCTTTTTGTATTGTTTTGTCTATGTGTGGCTTGAGATTGAGTTTATTGTCCAGCGTAACCCCGAGGTATCTTACTTCTGACCTTATTGGTATAGTAATGTTTTGTATCTTTATATTTGGTGGGTGTATGAAGCTTTGGTTCCGAGTGATGATTAGAGCTTCAGTCTTGTTGTAGTTTATGGCGAGGTTGTTGTTTTGACACCAACTGGTCATTTGTGTAAGGCAGTCTGTTATCTTAGAGAAGTCCGGGTTGTCGATTGATATCGGGGTGTATAATCTTATGTTATGTTCTTAGGGCAGGAGCAGCAGGGTCTTTAAAGAATGCGAGAGTGTCAAAGATCCTGTTCTTATTGCTCATTTTATTTGTGTCACTGCAGATCAGAGGATAAGAAAAGTAATTGGGACTGGTGGGTGGAAGGGGAGGGGAGATACTGCAGCTGGGACCAAGTAGAAGTGAGGTAGCTGCTACTGGTGTGATTTGAGGCACTTTTGTCAACCCCAAAAATTTGTGAACTGAAGCTGCTGTCTCACCAAGCTGCTCCTGCCTCCCACTGTCCCCTCTTGGGCTGAAACTGCCACCAGCTCTGGCAATGACTCAAGGGATAAGGTGGCCTCATGAAAGGTGATCAAGGACTGAAAATGAAGAACAGGCAATTTACTGAATCTTGGCAAGAGATTTCTTCACTGAAAATAAGACAAACTAATATACTAAGGGGCTTGTTTACAAAGCCGCGGTAGCAGCAGGAGGTGACAGAAGCAGGTATAGGCCCAGACTCATCTTCCCAGTGAAGAGGAATGAAGAGGCTGAGGGAAAAGAAGGAGAACTGTACAAATTCAATGGGGCCGCGGCTCCGATATCGGGCAGAAGCCGCTACCGCGGCCTTGTAAACAAGCCCCTAAGTAGTAACCTAGTGATCAGTGCAGTGGACTGCGAACCAGGGAAGTCATGTCCCACTGATGCTTTTTGTGGCCTCGGGCAAGTCCCATAATCCTCCATTGCCTCAGGTACAAGCTTAGACTGTGAGCCCTGCAGGGACAGAGAAATGCCTACTGTACCTGAATGTAACCTCACCCTGAACTACAATGGAAAGGCATGAGTAAAACACAAATTTTCATAAAGCCACGTGGCTAAGAAATTCAATCCAAAGAAACCTATGAAATAAATCTCAGAGCTTGGAGTATTTCACCAAAAAACAGCATAAACAAAATTGTCTTAAAATGTGGTCATAATATACATCGATCAGTATTTGCAAAATTTACCTTTCAATGAAATATCAGAGTTGATCACAAAAGTCCTTCTGGCTTTCCACTTAAGAACATAAGATATGCCATACTGCATCAGACCAAGGACCATCAAGCCCAGTATCCTGTTTCCAACAGTAGCCAATCTAGGTCATACGTACCTAGCAGTTCCCCAAAAGACACAGGTTCCTCAATGCTTGTATTGGGTCAAGCATTGATATCCTGGGTCCCTTCTTAAAAATGGTTTATGGACCTTTTCTCCAGGAACTTGTCCAAACCTTTTTTAAACCCAGCTACACTAACAGCCTTTATTACATCCTCCGGTAACAAATTCCAGAGTTTGATTACACGTTGAGAGAAAAAATATTTTCTCTTATTAGTCTTAAATTTACCCTGTAGCTTCAATGCATGTCCCCTAGTCTTTCTATATTCGGATAACGTAAACAATCGATCTACGTTTACCCATTCCACTCCATTCATTAATTTATAGACTTCTATCATATCTCGCCTCAGCCGTCTCTTTTCCAGGTTAAAGAGCCATAACCTTTTTAGCCTTTCTTCATAGGGGTATCCTTCCATCTCCTTTACCATTTTGGTGGCTCTTCTCTGAACCTTTTCTAATAACGCTATATCCTTTTTAAGATATGGTGACCAGAATTGCACACAATATTCAAGGTTCGGTCGCACCATGGAACGATACAGAGGCATAATATTATCCTTTGTTTTATTTTCCATTCCTTTCCTTATGATACCTAGCATTCTATTTGCTCTCTTGGCTGCCTCTGCACACTGAGAGGAGAGTTTTAACATGTTGTCCACAATGACGCCTAAATCTTTTTCCTGGGTGGTGGTTCCCAATGTGGAACCTTGCATCGTGTAACCATAGTTTGGGTTGTTCTTCCCTAGGTGCATAACTTTCACTTGTCCACATTAAATTTCAGCTGCCATTTTGATGCCTAGTCTTCCAATTTATCAAGATCCTCTTGCAATTTTCCACAATCCTCATGGGTTTTAACAACTTTAAATAGTTTTGTGTCATCTGCAAATTTGATAACCTCACTCCTTATTCCCTTTTCCAGGTCATTTATGAATATGTCAAAAAGCAGCGGACCCAGCACAGATCCCTGGGGTACACCACTATTCACCTTTCTCCACTGGGAAAATTGGCCATTTAGCCCTACCCTCTGCTTTCTATCTTTTAACCAGTTCCTGATTCACAATAGTACACTGCTTCCTATCCCATGACTCTTTAGTTTTGCCAAAAGTCTCTGATGAGGGATCTTGTCAAAGGCTTTCTGACTCACCTTGTCTACCTGTTTATTCACACCTTCAAAAAAACGTAACAGATTAGTAAGACAAGATCTTCCTTGTCTAAATCCATGTTGGCTGTCTCCCATTAAGCCATGACTATCTACATGTTCAGCAATTTTGTTCTTTATGATGGTTTCTACCATTTTTCCCAGTACTGACGTCAGGCTCACCGGTCTGTAGTTTCCTGGATCACCCCTGGAACCTTTTTTAAAAATTGGCTTTACATTGGCCATCCTCCAATCTTCAGGTATTACAGATGATTTTAGTGATAGTTCACAGATTACTACTAGCAGGTCTGCAATATCATATTTCAGTTCTTTCAACACCCTTGAATGTATATCATCTGGTCCAGGTGATTTGCTACTCTTCAGTTTATCAAATAATTGTAATACATCTTCCTGATGTATCGATATTTCCTTAAATTCTTCCGCACCTTTAAATACCACTTCAGTCATGGGTAACATACCTACATCTACCTCAGTAAAGACCGAAGCAAAGAATTCATTCAGTCTCTCCACTATCGCCTTGTCGCCTCTTAGTGCCCCTTTAACCCCTCTATCATCTAATGGACCAACTGACTCTCTCACAGGTTTTTTGCAATGAATGTACTTGAAAAAGTCTTTATTATGCATTTTTGCTTCCGCAGCAAGCTTCTTCTCAAATTCTCCCTTTGCCTGCCTTATCAATGCCTTGCATTTAACTTGCCAGTGCTTGTGCTGTTTCCAGTTTTCATCATTTGGCTCTTTTTTCCATTTCCTGAAAGATTCTTTTTTGGCAAGAACAGCCTCTCTGACCTCACCTTTAAACCATGTGGCAGTTTTTTGGACTTCCTTCCACTTTTCTTAAAGCGTGGAATACAGCTGTTCTGGGCTTCCAAGATAGTATTTTTCAACAACACACAAGCTTGATGTAAGTCTTTAACCTTTGCAACTGCTCCTTTTAGTCTTTTCTTAACTATTTTCCTCATTTTATCATAGGGGTATGTTTACTAAACTGCATTAGTGTGATTCGCGTTAGGAGCCGCGGAAGAGACAGAAATCCCAAATAAGGACATGGGCGGTACATCGTTACCGATAACGCGCGTTACCAGGTGCCATAAATGAACGAGTGCTACAGGGCACGTTACCGCATGTTAATCTTAAGAAGGCGCGCAGGCATACAAGCACAGCAACAGAGCTGTAGCACAATGGTTACAACACTGACTGATGGTACAGGGGTCCTGGGTCCGATTCCCCAGTGGGCCTAATGTATAAGGCTGGCTGAGGCAGCACCCTTTAAATTTAAGTAGTGATTGTTGAGGCATTTGACGTGTATTTTAATTAGTGCTGCCAGCAAACACACCCTCACGGTGGCATAATCTAAGGTGCCGCATAAGGCACCCCATAACGCACTCCAAAGGGCACATTATAAAGTGTACTGTCCGCCAAGGCACCCTATAATGTCCCCTATAGGACACCTTATAAGGCTGTGAACAAAGCCCTGGCTGGCTGCAGAAGGACTGCACGTCACCACACAAACTGCCTGCTGTTGTTACCAGCTATGATGCAGCTCACTCAGAAAATTGTACTTAAGCTAGGAATTGCTATCTGCCAGTAATCATAGCAACCTTTTGATAGATGTGTACCATATTCCCAGGTTTAGGGTGGCATTACTAAGGTATGCAAGTGCTAGTATTGGGAGATGCACGCAGAGCCCAAAGTCCTGCCTCTCCAGGAGGCTTTGGATAATTGGGCCTGTGGGTGCGGGTGTGTCTGCCCCTGTTGGCTGCTGCTTTACGGCAGGTTCCCAACTCCAGTCCTGTGGTGCCATACACTGTTCGGGTTTTCATGCTGTCCCTCGTGAATATGCATGAGATACATCTGCATACCATGGGGGTGGCGCATAGAAATGCAGCACAGGCATCTTTATCAGAGGCAGCATGGAACCGGAATGGTGTTTGGCCCTCCAGGACTGCATTTGGGAGACTCTGCTCTAGGTAATGTGCATGTTTATGGTGTCTGTGCTCTGTAGGGTAAAATGTAGGTGTCTTGGGCATGTTTACGTCATCTGCAATAAAGGTGCTGTTTGTATTAGCATGTTGTAGTAGTGGGTAAAATATGGGGACTGGGTTGGCAGGAACCACAGTTGGGACTTGAACCTGTGACCCTCTGCTTCTAAATACACTGGTTTTGTGCACTGCACCACCTTGTTGCCACAGAGTCAGTACATTCCTTGGTGATACCATGACTGTTCATCAGACAGGGCCCGTCTGTTGCAGTACATGGCACCCACCTACACAGGGCTAGGCCACGGTCTGCTCTGGGCAGCTGCCACTGCCCCCTCCACCACCAGTATCCCTCAGCCACCATGCTGACATGCCCTTCTGCTGGTGGTGCTGGTGGTGCGCAGTCTCAGGCCATCCAGTGTGCAGGTAGGCGGCTGCCTATGGTGTGGGTTCTGGGGTAGAGGTGCCTGCATAGATGTCCACGCTCCCCCCAGCCCCGCCTGCCAATGTTCCGTGCCCTTTGGGGTAGCTCTTGGGTACTATCCCCTGTGACAATGTGGGAAACACACTCGTTCCCATGATGGGCCTTCAGCAGTTGCTGTCTGGCTGCTCTGCTGTTTCAGCATTCGTATGGGCCACCTAGGCATCACCCTAGTCCGCACTGTGGCCCAGCTCCACCACAGCATGTGCTGCCTGCGGCCCTCTGTATCCCCTTCTCCGGCATCTGTCCAGTTGCCGTTCCGACATGCCCGCCCTGATGTTGCAGGACATGTGTACGCCATAGTAACCCTGTCCGATGGTGGGGAAAACTCTGAGCAGCGCTATTTCACTGTGGGCTCATTCACCTTGTATGGGGACGGAGTATAGACCCTTCCACGATTTATATCTTTTCTATGGAGCTTACTCGGGGGGGGGGGAGGGGTTGATGTTTCTCATTGATACCACTATTGGCCAGCTTGGTTATCATTTTTTTCCAGTTTGTTGGGGTCATTTTCAGTGTTTATGTGCCCTTTTGTTCTGTGCACATGTATCACACTTATCACTGTTTTTAGGTTTCCCTTCCTGGGCTGTACATTGCTGACACTGAAATTGTTTCTCTCCCCTGTAATGTGCTTTTAACGGCAGGTTTTCAATCGCGTTTGGATTCAGCTCTTCAGATCAGCGCGTTAGTGTGAAGGGAGCCTCTCCCCGCCCACTCTCTGCCCACTGACCCCTTCTCTCCGCCCTCTCTCCACCTTCTGTGGGGTTTTACTGCGCCGCGGAGCTTTACGATTGTTAATGTTGGTTAACGCGCGTTATATAACGTTAACGCAGTTTAGTAAACATCCCCCATAGTCTCCCTTTCGAAAGTTAAAAGGCAATACTGTGGATTTCCTTACCATCCCTCCTCCAGTAATTAAATCAAACGCGATCATGCTATGATCACTATTGCCAAGTGGCCCCAACTCCCTTATCTCTTGCACCAGATCTGGTGTTCCACTAAGGACTAGGTACAATATGGCTTCCCCTCTGGTCTGTTCATGAACCAGCTGCTCCAAGAAGCAGTCATTTATTTCATCTAGGAACTTTTTCTCCCTAGCATGTCCTGCCGTTACACTGACCCAGTCGATACCGGGGTAATTGAAATCACCCATTATTATTACTGTGCTGTAACTTTTGTTAGCTTCCTTGATTTCTTTGAGCATTTCATCATCCATTTGTTCATTCTGGCCAGGCGGTCGATAGTACACCCCCACTGCCATCGCCTTCCCCTTTTTACATGGAATTTCAATCCATAGAGACTCTACAGCAAATTTTGTTTCCTGCAAAACTTTAATCCTTTCTGACTCAATGCCCTCTCTAACATAGAGTGCAACCCCTCCACCAATTTGATCAGCTCTATCATTACGATATAGTTTGTACCCAGGTATCACAGTGTCCCACTGGTTTTCCTCCTTCCACCATGTCTCTGATATTCCAATCATATCTAACCTCTCGTTTAGTGCTCTAACTCTCCCATCTTGTTTTTTAGACTTCTAGCATTTGCATACAAGCATTTTAGAGACTGTATTTTATTCATATTAATTTGGCTATTGGTAGAAATGGGTAATTTGGAATCTTTAAGCTATGTCTTCTCCATACTCAAGGGCATTTGGGCTACTTTACTTTTTTTTGGAACCTCTCTGCTTTTGGTAGTATCCTTCAAGGATACATTCTTCCGAACCATGCGCTTTTGTGTGACTGTTGACTTTCCCCTATTATCTAGTTTAAAAGCTGCTCTATCTCCCTTTTAAAGGTTAATGCTAGCAGCCTGGTTCCATCCCAGTTAAGGTGAAGCTCATCCCTTTGGAAGAGTCCCTCCTTTCCCCAGAATGTTCCCCAGTTCCTAACAAATTCAAAACCCTCATCCTTGCACCATCATCTCATACTCGCTTTGAGACTCCGGAGCTCTGCCTGCCTTTTGGGTCCTGCGCGTGGAACAGGAAGCATTTCGGAGAATGCTACCCTGGAAGTTCTGGATTTCAACTTCCTACCTAAAAGCCTAAATTTAGCCTCCAGAACCTCCCTACCACAGTTTCCTATGTCATTGGTACCGACAGGTACCAAGACAGCAGACTCCTACCCAGCACTTCATTAAATAATATGCCATGATTGCCATAGAAAAACTCTGCCCAGATTTTATACAAAAATATAGAAAAGTAAGTCTAATCTGTATGACACTTCAGTGAAGAGTTAAAAGCATATAGGATAGTATGAACTACAGCAGGCCCTATAGCTGGAGAGATCCTGTCATAGTTTCCTAAAGATACATCAGCAGTCAGGAGCAAATAGCAGATCTGGCTCCTATATGGAACCAGCAGGAGGTGGAGGGGAATAGCAAACTCCCATCCAGGCCTGGCCAAAGGAGTTTGTGCAGTTCTCCTTCTTTTCCCTCAGCCTCTTCATTTTTCTTCACTAGAAAGATGAGTCTGGGCCTATACTGTGGTAGGCTATGGCCTAGGAATATGGTAGGCTATGGCCTAGTATGGTTTACTATTGTGAAAGGCCTATAAGTGAGGCCTGAGTCCCAACCCCCACTTGTGAATACTGTAGCTATAAGAATCAAAACTTAACTCAGTTTAACTGAACATAGCTAAGCAGAAACGAAACTTGGAAAATAGAAGAAAAACAAGTTTAATTGGTACTGATAAGGTGTGCTATGCTTCTATGGAATTAATTAACTCTGCAGAGAGCAAGGTCACAGTGCCTCTGCTTCCCATATGTTTTAACAAGCTCAGCGACCTTGGAGGAGAGAAGTAACAAGTTGGAGACACTGACCATTGTAATTGGGACTAGAAGGGGGGCAACCAGGTGCTGGGCCCAGACCAGAGTCCCGATTGGGTAGCCATATCAGTACCGGGACCAATAGATGGGTGAGAGGGGTACTGGGACCAATGAAAAGTTTGCCTATGCTTAGAATGGACAAGAAAGCTATAAAAGTTGTTGTTTTACTAGAAGCCATTGCTCAGCCATTTTGAAATTGCTTATTGCTTGAGCCATGTGCACATTAAACTGGCTTGGATCCTTGAAAAGACTCCTGGATTTATTTATTGCATGCTTATCTGCTGCTACAATACCTGCTTCTGTCACCTCCTGCTGCTAATTGTCTTATTGCAATCAGGTGCACCGATCAATTTTGGGGGAGGAGGAAGTCCTCCTGGGCTAGCAGCTTTCACCCCTACTCAACATGGTGCTGCTGCTGACCCGGGTGAGTGATACAAATAAGGGTTTAGGGGAAAAGTACTGCGAGCAAGAAGGGAGCAGGAGAGATAAGAGCAGGGGGATATGGGGGGGAGAGAGTGAAAGTAGGGAGTTAGCAGATGTATGAGCAAGGAGAAGGCTTAGAGGAAGGAAGAGAGAGCTGCATGGAAAATGGTGGTAGGAGATAGAAAGAATGCTCTGGAAGGTGGCGTAGAAACAGAGAGAAAGAAAGGCTACAGTGAGGAGAGGTGGAAGAGAGAAGGTTGTCTTGGGCAGGGCCGGATTTACCTTGAGTGAGGCCCTACGCCAACAAAAATTGTGGGCCCCCAGCAGGGGCGGCCCAAGGGGGGTGTGGCCCTCATTTGTATAAGGGGCCTCATTTGCATAAATATTTGCATAATGTAACCATATACTAACTTTTAGTAAACGCGCCCCTTAATGAGTGTATGGATAAAGAAAGACTAAAAGATTTCTACATTACTATAATCCAGTGCCAACTGCCAGACACATTAGGAACTACTACAAACACTGCCCATTTAGAACCCATAGCAAACCCGCCGTATCCTAACAGCACTACCAGGACTCACAAAGCACCATACTCTACCAATCAAAAGGCACATGCAGAACATAGACCATCACCAAACAAGTAATCACATTTTAGAAACAGGAAGACAATAATTAAACTGGGAATCCCAAAAGCCAAACTTGGAATGTACAACACTGTAGAAATAAAACTATACATTAATTTGCTCTTGTACTAAACAAAGCGCAGACGTTAATGATGCACATTTACCAGAGCTGACATATTCCAATTAATAAATTCAAAATAAAGAGATATTTTTCTACCTTTTGTGCATTTTTTTCAGCTGCAATTGCTCCAGCCACTTTCTTCTGGTTTCTTCGTGTCTTCTGCTAACTCTCCATCGTCTGCTGTCCATTTGTCCTTTCTTCTCTCTTCTAGTTTTTTTCCATTCTCTCTCTACATCTGCTTTAACATACTAATCTTTCTCCTTTTGCTCTTTCCTCATTCCTATTTCATCCACTCAAATTTTACCCCTCCATCCTCAATCCCCACTTACTCTCCCAATACCCGGCCAATTGTAGATTTTTTATCCCTCCCACACAAAATATTTTTCCCTTCTCCATTTTACTCTTCCAGCCCCATCCCATTCTAATCCTCCCCCAACATCAGCTCCCTTCTAGTTCCAGCCTCACCCAGCATCCATTCCCTTCTAGTCCCTGCATCAGCCCATTTCCAGTCCTAGCCACCCATCAGCCCATTTCCAGTCCTAGCAACCCCCCAACCCAATACCAGTCCTAGCCCCCCATCAACCCACTTACAGTCCTAACCCCCCATCACCCCATTTTCAGTTTAAGCCCCCCTATAACCCATTACCAGTCCTAACCCCCCATCAGCCCACTTCCAGTCCTAACCCCATCAACCCATTTCCAGTCAGCCCCCCATAGCCCATTGCCAGTCCTACCCCCCCCATCAGTCCACAGCCCATTACCAGTCCTAATCCCATCAGCCCACCTCCAGTCTTAACCCCCCCCAGCCCATTTCCAGTCCTAGCCCCCCCATAGCCCATTACCAGACAGCCCCCATCAGCCCACAGCCCATTACCAGTCTTAACCCCCCCCAAAGCCCATTACCAGTTCTAAACCCCCCCCAACAGCCCATTATCAGTCCTAACCCCATCAGCCCACCTCCAGTCTTAACCCCCCCAGCCCCTTTCATGTCCTTGCCCCCCCATAGCCCATTACCAGACAGCCCCCATCAGCCCACAGCCCATTACCAGTCTAAACCCCCCCAAAGCCCATTACCAGTTCTAAACCCCCCAACAGCCCACAGCCCATTACCAGTCCTAACCTCATCAGCCCACCTCCAGCCAGAAAACCCCAACCCATTTCCAGTCCCATCCCCAGCCCCCCCAATAGCCCATTACCAGTCCTAACCCCTCCCCCAGCCAAAATTAAAATTTAAATTTAAAAAAAAACCTGCTGGCTGCCGCCACGGGGCCCCCGCTGCTGCCGCGGCAGCATGGACTGACCCGCGGGGGCCCCCTCTGCAAGCTCGATCCCTCCCTCCGTGCCTCCCTCCCTGCAGGCTGTGAGAGGCGCGAAGGGAGACTGTCTCCCTCGCGTCTCTGTTAAGCCCGCAGGGGCTGATGGGAAATTTCCCATCAGCCCCTGCGGGCTTAACAGAGACGCGAAGGAGACAGTCTGCCTTCGCGCCTCTCACAGCCTGCACGGAGGGAGGCATGGAGGCACGGAGGGAGGGATCGAGCTTGCAGAGGGGGCCCCCGCGGGTCAGTCCATGCTGCTGCGGCAGCAGAGGGGGCCCCGCGGCGGCAGCCAGCAGGTTTTTTTAAATTTTATTTTTTAAAAAAAGCCTAACTTGTTCCATTTTTGTGGGCCCTTTGCAGCTGTGGGCCCTACGCCATGGCGTACATGGCATATAGGTAAATCCGGCCCTGGTCTTGGGTAGGGTTGGTTCAGAAGAGAGTGAAGCCTTTGGAGGGCGAGAATGGTGGTAGGTGTTATAAGGGAAACAAGGGTGAGAAGGTTGATGTATGAATGAGAAGAGAGAAAGGAATGATTGAAGGAGGGAAGAAAGGAAACCTGAGAGGATGGTTAATTCTGGCAAGGCGAAAGAAGCAAGAGGGAGCAATGATAGGAAAATAGTAAAGAAGAGTGAAGTCAGCAATTGAAAAAGAAAAGGGTGAATGAAAAGGCAACAAAACAGACCGATGAGGAGAATGAAGAACAGAAGGAGAGAAAAGAAGACATTAGCTATAGAGAGATTAGGAAAAAAAGCTTGCCTATCCATTTTCTTGAGTCAAAATTTTGTCTCGGTGCTATACAAATTATGTGCTATAAAATATTCTGGTACATGCACATGCCCCCACTACTCATTACTGTATCAATCCCTGCTCCAGCCTAAAAATGGTTCTAAATCATGGAAACCAGTATACAAACTCACCACAAAAAACTGAGGCTTCGCTACATGAAGAGAGTCCATACGGAGTCTTTGTATGTGACTTGAGTCCCTACTGAAGTGAATGAGAAACGCGAGTCATGTCGGATTCTTTAATAAGAACTCCAATTTTGAGATCAGCCTGCACTTTGAAATAGCTTCATCGAGTGAATGTATCCAGATAAGTATTTTTTGTACACCAGAAATATGCTAGGATTGTATTTTGAGTATTTGCAGTGTCAATGGAGTTTTATTTGACCAATGATACCATAAGGTGAATGGTCTTTTTTCCTCCATGATATACGAGTATATAAAAGATAAAGAATGACAAATTAAAAATAAAAACTAGAAATTCATTCAATGCATCTTATAGCCAAAACAATTTATTGAGGCATGAGCTTTCGAGAGAAAGAGTTGCATCTGATCAAGTCCAGTGGCATGCCAAGGGCAGGGCAGTGGGTATGGCCTGCCCCGGGTGCCAGCTGGGAAGAGGTGCATCTCCGCCTGGCCCACAGACGCAGTGTGGCAAACTTACAATTAAGCTAGCTTGCTGCAGTGCCTCGCGCTTCAGGGTTCGGCTGCTCTCCTGGCTGAAGTTTCGTGAATTGCAAGACTTCGGCCAGGAGAGAAGAGTGACGGTCTCTGGAGTATGAGGCACTGTGGTAAGCCAGCATAATCGGAAGTTTGCCGCTTTGCCTGTGTAGGGCCGGCTAGGGTTGGAAGAGTGCAGCGCCACGTGGGGGGTACCAGCAGCATGAGGGTGGCGTCTGCCCCAGTTGACAGGGGGTTAGGAATGCCACTGATCACGTCTATAGTTCTATAGTTTATTTGTTTCTTGATATACCAACTTTCAGTTAGCAATCAAAGTGGTTTACAATAACATGATATCAAAACAGAGATTAAAAAAGAATTCCAATTTAGGACAGAGCAGAAAGAGAGCAGAGAGAAAAATAGAGAGTCTTCATAGAACAGCCTTCTCCACTAATAACACCAGTCACAGAGCTCCAAAGTTCATGTCTCAATAAATTGGTTAGTCTATAAAGTGCCAGAGTGTAGGAGTAGCCTAGCACCCAGGAGATCTGGGTTCGATTCCAACAGGCACTCCTTGTGATCTTATCCTCCATTGCCTCAGAAGAAAAGGCCTGGAGATCTACTTCCAGTCATACCTTGCCAAGAAAGTCCAGGGCCTGCTGGATCACCAGAAGTCAGCATTGTTTTTACTGCACTTTAAATAGAAAAAAGGTGCCACCAGCCTCTGTTATTTTTAGGCATGTTTCTCATAAGCAATCCAGCCTGCCTTGTAAAGTTGTTTGTCTGTTTGTACACATCTGTTTGTTTGTGCATGAGCAAACTGATGCGCATGGCATCAGTCTACCCCCCCCCCCCCAGCAGGTTGAAGAGCCTGCAGGAGTCCTGGTCCTGTTGACATGAAGAGCAGGCTGCAGGCAGAAAATGCTGGCGGGAGTCCCTGGGTCTCACTGGTGTGAAAAGCAGGGCTGCAGGCAAAGAGCATTGGCAGGAGTCCCCTGCTCTCGCTGGCACAAGAAGAGGAGGGACAGTGCAATCAGTGGGAGTCCTCAGGTCTTACTGGAAGAAGAGGTGCAGGGAGTGTTGAATGGCCGGTGGGAGTCCCCAGCTCCCACCAGCACGGGAAGAAAAGCAACAGCAGATAGGAGGCCTCGGCTCCCACCAGCGCAAGGAAAGAAGTAAAAGTGCAGACCGGCCAATAGAAGAGGCTGAGGGAGAACTGAAGAGTCAGTGGGAATTACCAGCTCCCGCTGTCAAATGAAGAGGAGGGGCAGCAGCTGGAGCTGGCAGGAGTCCTCCAGCTGTCATCAGTGAAGATCACGGAAGGAAGGGGTATGGCATTAGGAAGTTAAAAAGAGAGGGGCATGGTAAGGGGAACTGAGCATAGGGGAAGGGGCGGGGTTAAAGAGGGGAAAAAGAGGAGGGGTGGAGCAAAAGGAATGGGGTGTGTTTATAGGGAAAAAGCAGTATTAAGAGGAAAGGAAAGGTGGGGCGGAGCAGAAAGGAAGGGGGCAGATAGGAAACAAAGAGAGGGAAGGGGCAGAAGATAAAGGAAGGGCCTGATTAGAGGGAAAGGAAAGGGGAAAGGGCAAGAAGAGCATGGAAATTTGAGGAATGCAAGGAGGCAGAGAAAATAGGGAGAATTAAAGAAGGGGAGTAGAGTGTGAAAGGGGATGGCTGGGGAAGGAGGAAAAGTAGTGAAGGGTAGGAAGGGACAGGGAGTGAATACAGGATAGAGGAAAACGCGAGGAGGAGAGAAGCCTACATGCTCTCAGCTATACAAGCACATTGCCGGCATGGACACATCACCCCACCCCCGTGACACCCCTTTCCCACTATGACAAAGGCACACACACACACACACACACACACACAATCCCCATATGATGCACACACACACACCCTCTGCGACACACTGCAAATACACACATGCTAGTAGCACATTGACATACACACACACACACACACATCTAACGCACTCACACACAGGCTTGAAAACATGCTCCGACACACATACACACACACACACACACACACACACACAGACATAACATGTGCACATCCAGAGCTACTGATACACACTGTCAGATATACACCCCAACATGTACAAAACACAATCTTCAAGACACACACTCACAGACATACATAAACAACCCCCAACATGCACTGCCAATAAGCACAAAAGCTCAACACACACATAAACCCATAACACACACACAAACATTCCCCTCTCACATGCACACAGAAAAACAACTAACGTCTTTCCATGGAGACAGTCGTACACATCATACCATTTGTACACACACACTCATCTACCTCACAGCATCGATCATTACCCACACTCTGCTCGCCTGCCCGGATGCACACTCATACGTCCCCTGCTTCCTTACTGAGACAGATTTTACCATAGCTGTTGCGATCAAGTCCCCTACACACAGATGCCCCAGTCTGCGTATGGAGGAAAGGGGGAAACATGCCACTATGTCACACTATAATTGCACCACCCTTCTGAAAATTCTCATCAATTTAATTTGTTATAGAATAGTCCTCATGTGTTGGATTTATTCTCTTTTGATTTTGTGTATGTTGGTGAGAATTTGTTGATCGACTTTGAATCATAGACACATATGGTAGAGAATGTTTCAGATCTGATCAAGGAGAAAGCGAAGAACATTTTATTCCCTTCCTTGGCTGTAGATAAATCCACAGATTTTGCTTCAACCGTGTCTCATATATTTGTATTTGTTTATGGTATGGCAAGTCATTTTTACATCGCAGAGGAGTTGCTAGCATGTTCTTATTTTCTGGCCAAACGAAAGAACCAATTTGTTAAAGATTATCCTTGCAGTATGAGCTAATGTGAAATTATATTTGAACAAATTAGCAGCATCATGACAGATGGTGCCCTGTCCATGACGGGCCCAAGTACGGAAATGGTGTCTTTGTAGAGAAAACATCTGTCAGATTACTAACAAGAGTGGAGTGATGCCCTTATCTATTTCAGCACCTCAGCAATATTTTACTCAGTGCAAACATATTCCCATAGACCCTGATCCATTCCCTAGAGGAGACAGTACTCACAAATAGATACCTCTGGTAAATACAAAGGAGACACAGCATCCAAGGTTGGTAAGTAGCTTAGCCTGTGGTATGGCTAGGCAGCCCTCAAATTGCCAAGAACAACTTCCTGGAATCCGGTAACCCATTTATAGACCCAAGGATCAGTTGGGCTCCTCAGGACCATCATGATGCTAAATGGCATCCTGGCCAAACGGTGAGGGTGAAGAGTTCCTTCGATGCTCCAGTCAGAGGAGTAATCTCCCCCTCTACTTTCAGCTGATCTCTCTTCAGTGATTGACCTACTTCTTGTTTTCACCGTTGTACTGAGAGTGGTAGAAAGGCACACTGACACTCCCCATCTCATCTTCCCCTTCCAATGTCTCTGTGGCTACTGGCTCAGTGTCCCAAAAAGCTGCCTAATATGAGGAAAAATTCTCTAAGGATATAAATAAAATGAGCAGTGCCTGGGGCAGGAATCGTTGGTAGGACCTCCCCCCCCCACCCCCCCCCCCCCACTGACAGGTCCACATTCCCAGTCCTTAGGATGGATTAGTGGAGATGGAGAGTGTGGGGGCTTTCTCTGCTCTCTTCTATGGATTTCTGTGGAGCAGGGGTGGGGGGGGGGGACTGGATTTTTTCTCCTCTGCTCACATGTTCTCTCACTGTTTTTCTCCTTTCTCCATGATGCTTCCTAGTTGTGTGGATGGAAGTGGAGGGATATCTGACTCAGTCTGGGGCTCTCAGACATGCGGCTCATTCAGTTCTCATGGAGGGAGGACATTTTGGTACATCTTATCTCCTTTCCAGGTGAATGTATGTATGTGTTTCTGTCCCTCTGAAAGGTCTCCTGGTGGGGGTTGGAAGGGGGGCAGGGAGTTGCCTCATGTGGGGTTCTTTGTTGCTTTCTGTGGCTTGGTGCTGCTGATGGGATCTGGCTGGTGATGCTCCTTGTCAAACGGTGTCCTAGGTGACCACTTTGCTCGCCCTACCCTTAAGTCAGCCCTGAATGGCAGTTCTATGTATCACATTTGATAGCCGATTCTCAGACTAAGATAGAAAATCCAGGTTGCTAGATATCATGAGCCCCTTTTCTGTCCTCCTGGATGAAGTTCAGCCTGAATTAGAAGCTGAGCTCATGGACTTCCAGTTCCTTGACACGCTATGTAAGGTGGTTTGCTGAACTTCTGCAAGTTTGGGCAGTAAGATAAGTCCCTTGACTTGTGTGAAAAAGCAGCTACTTATGCCCGCTTATTTGATTCAAGGTATTGTTGTGAACAACCATTTTCTCTTATAAAAATAAATAAGTCAAAAGATGGAAGCAGACTAAATAATGAAAATCTCCAAACCACCTTACCCCTGACCACTACAGAAGTCAAGCCAAATACTGAAAGTCATCTGGAAAACAGTTCATTGCCAGGAATCACATTGAATATTGTTGCTTGTTATAATAAATGATTTTTGTGTATGATGAACGGATTGAAATTTTTGTGTGTGTGTTCCTCCGGTGCTGCCCGTATGCCATAAAAGGCTATGCAACTCTGTGCTAGCTCCATTTTTAATCTTTTCCCTGCCCACCAAGTGTGTCTTACAACAAAAAGCAGCCCCACAAGTAGTAACATTCCAGGAAAATTTACTGTATGATGTTCGGCTAGATTCATCCTCTGTTCTGTTTGGCTGCTTGGATCGTTACAAGAGAGAGTATTGAATCCACGGTTGCAAACTATGTGGATTAAAAGAGTGAAATGCAAGCGCGAGATGAAATTCCTTCATTTGCTTTTTTGGGTCTGCCCCGAGTGCTACCTGTTTTTTCTAGAGGTGGCCTGGGGCAATCATTAAAGGGGCTATTTCCTTATGTTAATAATGGTTTACTTCCCAAAATCCCTTTGGAAATTACTAACAAATAATGATTTTGGTATAAAACTTGGAGCATTGCTTGTGGGCTCAGAACACATGAACATAAACATTGCCATAATGGGTCAGACCAAGATCCATCAAGCCCAATATCTGGTTTCCAGCAGTGGTCAATCCAGGTCACAAGTACCTGGCAGGTTCCCAAAAAGTAGACAGATTCCATGTGCTTATCCCAGGAGTAAGTAGTAGATTTCCCCAATCTACTTATAATGGTTTATGGTCTTTTCTTCCAGGAACTTGTCAAAACCTTTTCTAAACCTAGCTATACTAACAGCTTTTATTAGATCCTCTGGCAATGAATTCCAGACCTTAATTACACCATTGAGCAAAAAAATATTTTCAACAATTAGGGGTATGTTTACTAAACCGTCTTAACGTGTGCCCGGCGATAGTGTGCAGGCTGCCATAAAAGGAGTGGGCGTTTCAGTCCTAAAGTAGCAAAATGGGATTATCGCGCGATAACGCGTGCTGCTGCGCACATTATCGGGCGAAGCGCCGCTAAACGCATTAATGCGCGGTAATCTTAAGTAGGCGCCCAGACATGCAAGCATAGAAACAGAAGTGTAGTGCAATGGTTAATGCACTGACTGATGATACAGGGGTCATGAGTTTGATCCCCCAGTGTGCCTAATGCATAAGGCTGGCTGAGGTGTCAGCTTTGATGTGTAAATATTGTTTCTTGAAGCATTTTATTTGTATTTTAATTATTGCTGCCAGCAAACACACCCTCACGTGCCGTAACCTAAGGTGTCGCATAAGGCACCCTATAAGGCACTCCATAGGGCACATTATAAAGTGCACTGACCGCCACGGCACCCTATAATGTCCCCTATAGGGCACCCTCTAAGGCGCTCCATAGGACACCTTATAAGGCACCTTATATGGACTGTAACCATAAGGTGCCTCAGAAGGCGCTTTATAGGGCGCCCTATAGAGCGCCTTCTGAGGCACCTTATGGTTACAGTACTCTGAGGGTGTTTTTGCTGGCAGCACTAATGTACATTAAAAATTGACAATGCTTTGGACAGCCCTATGAAATAACCCCACTGTGGGTTTGAACTCATGACCTCTGGCTCCACAGGCAGTGAAGTAACCAGTGGGCTACAGCTACTAGCAAGCCCCTGGCTGGCTGCAGAAGGACTGCATGTCACCAAACAAACAGTCTGCTGTGATCACCAGGATAGGGTTAACACACCCGTATCCATGATGCACTGCACATGCAAATCAGCAGTCTACAGATGATCACAAGATGGGGTATGCACCCCCACAGCACCTCAGCCTGGTAGGGGGAACTGACCGTGTGTGTTACTGGCACAGAGTAGCTACACACTGTCACATTGTGCGGGTAATGTGCTCACCCTGAGGGTGAGGTGGGGCGCCCAGCACCAGGTCCACAGCACCTTCCAAAGCAGAAATAGGCCATGCTGCAGGTTTCCAGCAGTGCTAGTGTGTGAGATAGGTAGTTCTTGCAGACACACCTTGGATGCATCTGTATTGTGACGCTCCCAACGCTCTCACCGCACTGCTCCTAGAGGTGGCACAGCAGATTGTCTCTGTTTGGACACTTATAGTGCTATTTGGTATAGACACCTGCCTGATGAGAGACGGTGGATCACCTCCTTAATTGTAGTTGTGGTTTGCTTTTGTTAGCAGTCAGAATAGAAGGAGCACAGGACAATTTATAACATAAATTGCTTTTATTTTTATTTTCTGTAAGGAAATCATTCATGGCAAATTTCCAGAAAGGTAAAACACATTCAACCAAAAGTATAGGATTCTTCTCCAAAATGTGCAAGGTGAATTTCTTCCATAAACTCCTCAACCTTGATAGCAGTATTTTCTAGTATTTACAAACGCAGTAGAAATATCTTTGTGCATTACTCACAAACTTTGGCAATATGAAAAGCTTTACTTTCCTTGCTGACTTCAAGTTTAAAACATTACTCAGAGTGCTACCTCTTAGCTTTTAAACCACTAGCTTTTTCAGCTGACGTTACAGCAGCAATAAAACTAGCTAGGCTTTCACATGAGGTTTTTTTATCCACTTGTCTGCTTTCCAAGCATACAATGATATCTGAACTCCTGACGTCTTCTTACTTGTTCATACAGCATAAAGGAAAAGCTTTATACATTAGACACACAGAGACTGCAATCCATCGATTCAGCAGAGGACATTGATTTATCAGAGAGACAGTCTACGTCCATTTCTGTTGGGGAATTGTATGGCTCTGAGCTTGGGGTAATCTCTGGTTTAACCTGTTGTATGTTCTTCAGAAGCTTACAAAGGTTTCTCCACTTTAGCTCACGGTTCCCCTCTGTAACTGGGTTGGAACCTTTTGCTTTTCTCCCCCTTAATAGCTTCTCATCAGGAAATGCAAAAGCTTCTTGACTAGCAGTAACTCTCCTCCTAACAGGCTTTCTATAATATCTGTGTGGAGGTTCAAGACTAGAACTGCTATATTCTGATTCAGAGGTAAAATCCAGGCTTCTCTGCCGGTTCTTTCTATGCCCACACCCTTTGCACTTGCCTTGTAAGTGGTGGTCAGTCCTTCTGGGCTTAGCAGAATTAACAGCTTTGAAATCCTGCTTCCTTCCCTGGTTTACTGGCCTTTTCCTTTGGCTCCTAGCCTGCAACCGGTCCTGCCTTTGAACAGACCTTCTTTGCAGTCTTTCTGGTGTCTGAGCACATACCGTTTGATCAGTACCTGATTCCTCCTCCCACTCAGCTGATTCTTCAAAGAAACTTTGTCCTCGGGGTTTTGCTAGTTTCCCTTTAGCCTTGCAATTTCCTTTGCACCATCCTGTGCATAGTCCTCGTGTGTGTGAAGCTCTGGAATCAACTCTCAGCTGATTCTCCAGCTCCCGTTCCTCTCTCCCCTCACTTCCTGTGTGACGCAGCTTATATGTTCTGTGAACTGTTTGCTTCTCTGACCCCACCCTCTCTCTGCTTGCAGCTGTCCTAGAGGTTGGGTGTGGCTTCAAGCTAACCCTGCTTCTATGTGCCTTAGTTTCATTCTCTCTGTGGGAAATGTGCTTCTGTGATCCCATCCCCCGCTTGTGGGAACAAATCTCAGAGTTTTTTCTACTTTTAGAGGGCTCTGCAGCCTTCACATCATCACAGTATTTCTCAGTCAGGTTTAACCCTTATGGACCCATAGGCAGGTTATGTACCACCACCCAACCCACCATCTGGGGCTAAGAGTGGGAAACAGGGTCTCCCACCAACAGATCCAAATTCTACCTGCCTGCAATGGTGGTAGTAGAGGAGACCATCAATTCCAGTCCTGCTGGGGAACAGACACCCTACAGGGCAGTCAATACAGCTCTGCACACATCCATAAAGCAATAGCAGAAGGACATTAGGCCTAGACATGCTTAGCTGTGCCCCACCACTATCAAATATTTTCCTGGAGCAAGCCTCCAGCCACTGCACCCTGCAAAATGTTCCAGCAAGACACATACTAGCTGCAGACAGTCTGCTAGCTAGTCCATAGTGCATGCTCCTGGAGTAGATGCATATACACCAAGCAGACAAGTCAGTGATTAGGCCCCAAAAGGGAATCCATAAATATCACATGAGAGAAATGCTACATAGCACTATGGGGGAACCTAGCCATGCCGTGGTCAGTGCTCAGTCAGGGTGAGAGTGCTGTGGCCACCCTGTCTGTGCAGGTGGTGGCCGGGCACTACAATGTCCCAGCCATTGCCCTATGCCCTGTGCAGATGCATCCTGGCCAGGCCACCCTGTTTGGGCTATACCCATGGTACCTTGCTCCTCATTATGCACATTGGCAGGCCAGTACTGGCAACAGTGCTGGCAGCGTGGGCTGTGGAGGGTGTTTGCAGCCACCACACACTGGATAGACAGACCCACACTCCAACACCTATGCCAGCACTGTACAACTATAGAGGTGTTTGGCAGCCCTGGCCACCGCTCCAGTCCTGGGCACAGTGCAGGCATGGCTATGGTACGCAATACTGTTGGGGTCACTCCCCAGGGTGGTAAACACTGTCAGACACAAGACCTGTAGCACACTTCACAGACATAAGAAAGGTTGCCATGATGCAGCTCAATCAGAAAATTGTACTTAACTTTGGAATTGCTATCTGCCAGTAATCATAGCAACCTTTTGATAGCTGTGTACCGTATTCCCAGGTTTAGGGTGGCATTGCTAAGGTATGCAAGTGCTAGTATTGGAAGATGCACGCAGGGCCCAATGTCCTGCCGCTCCAGGAGGCATTGGATAATGGAGCTTGTGGGTGTGGGTGTGTCTGCCCCTGTTGGCTGCTGCTTTACGGCAGAGGTTCCCAACTACAGTCCTGGTGTGTCAAACACTGTTCGGGTTTTCATGATGTCCCTCATGAATATGCATGAGATACATCTGCATATCATGGGGGCGGCGCATAGAAATGCAGCACAGGCATCTTTATTAGAGGCAGCATGGAACCTGAATGGTGTTTGGCCCTCCAGGACTGCACTTGGGAGACTCTGCTCTAGGTAATGCGCCTGTTTATGGTGTCTGTGCTCTGTAGGGTAAAATGTAGGTGTCTTGGGCATGTTTACGTCATCTGCAATATAGGTGCTGTCTGTATTAGCATGTTGTAGTAGTGGGTAAAATATGGGGACTGGGCTGGCAGGAACTACAGCTGGGACTTGAACCTATGACCTTCTGTCTCTGAACACACTGGTTGTGTGCACTGCACCACCGTGTTGCCACAGAGACAGTGCATTCCCTGGTGATACCATGACTATTTGTCCAGCAGGGCCTGTCTGTTGCAGTGCATGGCACCCACCAACACAGGGCTAGGCCATGGTCTGCTCTGGGCAGCTGCCACTGCCCCCTCCACCACCAGTACCCCTCCGCCACCATGCTGACATGGCCTTATATTGGAGACAGCATAAAACCTGAATGATTTGTGGCCCTCCAGGACTGCATTTGGGGGACTCTGCTCTAGGTAATGCGCATGTTTCTGGTGTCTGTGCTCGGTGGGGTAATATATAGGCGTTTGAACCATGCGTATGTTCTCTGCAATAAAGGTTTGTCCTTACTATCATGGTTTAGTAGCAGGAAAACATGGGGACTGGATTGGCAGAAGCCCCAGCTGGGATTTGAATTTGTGACCTTCTGCTCCTGAACACACTGGCTGTGTTCACTGCACCACACTGTGCTCACAGAGACAGTGCAGTCCCTGGAGATACCATGGTTGTTTGTCAGACAGATCCTGTCTGTTGCAGTGCATGGCACCCACCTACTCAGGGCTAGGCCATGGTCGGCTCTGGGCAGCTGCCACTGCCCCCCTCCACCTCCAGTACCCCTCTGCCACCATGCTGACATGCCCTTCTGCTGGTGGTGCACAGTCTCAGACCATCCAGTGTGCAGGTAGGAGGCTGCCTATGGTGCATGTTCCTGGGTAGGGGTGGCTGCATAGACGTCCACGCTTCCCCCCCAACACCGCCTGCCAATGTTCTGTGCCCTTGGAGGTACCTGCTGGGTATTATCCCCTGTGACACTGTGATAAACACACTCGTGCCCATGTTGGGCCCTCATCAGTTGCTGTCTAGCTGCTGTACAGTTTCAGTATTCCTAAGTGCCGCCTAGGCATCTGCCTAGTCCGCACTGTGCCCCAGCTGCACCACAGCATGTGCCGCCTGCAGCCCTCTGTATCCCATTTTCAAGCATCTATCCAGTTGGCCGTTCTGACATGTCCGCCCTGCTGTTGCCGCACATGTGCACGCCGTAGAAAACCTGTCCGATGGAGAGGAAAACCCTGCACAGCGCAATTTCACTGTGGGCTCATTCACCTTGTATGGGGACGGAGCATGGACCCTTCCAGACTCTTTGTGTGGTGACATGCAGTCCTTCTGTAGCTCGCCAGGGTCTTGTTAATAGCTGTAGCCCACTGGTTACTTCACTGCCTGTGCAGCCAGAGATCATGGGTTCAAACCCACAGTGGGGTTATTTGATAGGACTATCTGGAGCATTGTCAATTTTTAATGTACATTAGTGCTGTCAGCAAAAACACCCTCAGAGTACTGTAACCATAAGGTGCCTCAGAAGGCGCTTTATAGGGTGCCCTATAAAGCGCCTTCTGAGGCACCTTTTGGTTACAGTCCATATAAGGTGCCTTATAAGTTGTCCTATGGAGCGCCTTATAGGTTGCCCTATAGGGGACATTATAGGGTGCCGTGGCAGACAGTGCACTTTATAATGTGCCCTATGGAATGCCTTATAGGGTGCCTTATGTGGCACTTTAGGTTAAGGCACGTGAGGGTGTGTTTGCTGGCAGCAATAATTAAAATACACATAAAATGCCTCAAGAAACAATACTTACATGTCAAAGCTGATGCCTCAGCCAGCCTTATGCATTAGGTACACTGGGGGATCAAACTCATGAACCCTGTATCATCAGTCAATGTATTAACCATTGCACTACCCCTCTATTTCTATGTTTGCATGTCTGGGCGCCTACTTAAGATTACCACGCGTTAACGCGCTTAGCGGCGCTTAGCCCGTTAATGTGCGCAGCAGCGCGCGTTATCGCGCGATAATCCCATTTTGCTACTTTAAGACTGAAACGCCCACTCCTTTTATGGCAGCCTGCACACTATCACCGGGTGCACATTAAGACGGTTTAGTAAACATACCCCCTAGTCTTTTACATTTTGAAGGAGTAAACAACTGATCTGCATTTGTTATGAATGCTAATAAAACTAATCTACTATAGTTAGGAATCTCCAGTATTGGCAGGTTTTAAGATACCTTTTTGGGGGTTATTGTAGATTCATCTATTTCTATAGAATTACATTATCTTATTTGATGCAGAAATTTATTATAAATTACCACTTTAAATTATTTCTTTTTCTGGATATTTTCAAATACACTTTTTAAATTAATTATATAGATTCTTCCACAAATCCAAAAACTTCTCTACAAAACTCACTTCTAAAATATAAATACAAACATTGAAGATACTGGGAGAGCTCATTATTTTACCACTTTCTATCATTTGCAAAACAGTAATAATGAGTAATTCTAATTAGCCCAGTATCAACTGGGTCACTTACACATCAGGACAAGCTAGGAGATAAAATTTCCAGATAAAATAAATGACTGCTTCGTGGAGCAGCTGGTTCAGGAACAGACACAAGGAGAAGTAATTTTGGACCTAGTCCTTAGTGCAATGCAAGATCTGATGTGAGAGGTCATGATGTTGGGGCCACTTAGCAATAGTGATCATAATATGATCAAATTTGATTTAAGAAATGGAGGGAGGACAGCAAGAAAAGCCACTGCACAAGCATTTAACTTTCAAAAGGGAGGAGTGGTCTAGTAGTTAAGACAAGGTACTTCAGGCCGGAGGGCTGGGGGTTCAAGTCCCACCTGGGGACAGCAATCTCAGGCCAGAGGGACTGGGATTTCTAGTCCTATAGGCACTCCTTGTGGTCTTGGGCAAGCTACTTAACCCTCCATTGCCCATGTTCCCTGTAAGTATTATCATGTGTGTCTCATATCCCCTTGTGTTAAATGTATCCCCGAATTGACTGCTTTGATCTGGTGAAAAGTGGAATATAAATACAGCTAAATAAATAAAATAAATTATGATAAAATGAGGAAACTAGGTAGGAAAAAAACTACAAAGAATAAACTGCAAAGGTCACGATTTTACATCAGGCCTGGACATTGTTTATAAGCCCAGACAAGATGTATTCCACCCTTTTACTGTAAAAAGATGGAAGGAAGGCCACACAACTGCTGGCATGGTTTAAAGGTGAGATGAGAGAGGCTGTAATAAGCACAAAAAAACATTTTTTTCAAATGGAAAAAGGATCTAACTGAAGAAAACAAGAAACAGCGTAAGCACTGGCAAGATAGATGCAAAGCACTAGTCTGGTAGGCAAAGAGAGAATTTGAAAAGAAGCACTCCGTGGAAGCAAAAACTCATAATAAAAACATTTTATGAATATTTGAAGCAAAAAGCCTGAGTGAGTCAGTTGGACTATTAGAGAGGTAAAAGGACACTAAGCGAGGACAAGACCATAACAGAGAAACTAGATTAATTCTTTGCTTTGATCTTTACTGAAGAAGATGTAGGAAAGAAACCATGCCAGAAATGAAATTTAAAGATGATAAATTGAAGGAATTGAAACAAATCTCAGTGAACCTGAAAGATATAATAGGACACTTTGACAAAGCAAATCACCTAGATTAGGATGGTATACATCCCATGGTGCTGAAAGAACTAAAAAATGAAATTGTAGATCTGCTATTAGTAATTTATGAACTACCACTAAAATCGCCTATAGTACCTGAAGATTGGAGAGTTGCCAATGTAATGCCATTTTTTAGGGTTCAAGAGTTGATCTGGGAAACTACAGACCAGTGAGCCTGTCAGTGCTGTGCAAAATGGTAGAAACAAAATTACCAAGCATATAGAGAGTGATGCTTTAATGGGGAAAAACCAACTTGGATTTAGCCAAGGGAAGTCTTGCCTCACCATTCTGATACATTTTTTTGAAGGTGTGAATAAACAGATAAAGTTGAGTCGATTGATATAGTGCTTCTTGAGATTTTGAGAAATCCTTTGATAAGATCCCTCATGAGCGACTCCTGAGAAAATGAAAAAAACATGGGATAAGAGGCAGTGTACTATCGTGGATCATGAACTGGTTAAAAGATCGAAAGCAGAGGGTTGGGCTAAATGGTCAGTTTTCATGTGGAGAAAAGTGAATAGTGGAGTACCCCAGGGATCTGTGCTGGGCCCGCTGCTGTTTAACATAGTCATAAATGACCTGGAAATAAAAATAACGAGGGAGGTTATCAAATTTGCAGACACCACAAACTTATTCAAAGTTGTTAAATCACAAGAGGATTGTGAAAAATTGCAAGAGGAAGTTCAGAGGAACTGAGGGGAAGCAGGGGGAGCAGGCCTTGAGCATGTGCAGATGCTCAAGACTGCACCCTGGCTACACTGAGTTTTGTTTATGTCATCACTGCTGCTTCCAAAATTGTGTCACCCTAGGCATATGGTTGGGCCAGTGAACCTCAGGCAGAGGAGAATAACCCTCTGCTCCCTCCTCCAGCCCTTTCCATCCCAGGAAGTGTACAAGAAACAGGAGGGGAGGCAGGAAGGAAGCAGAGCAGGAAGCAGTCATTCTACTCCGAGTCTAGACTCTCTCCTCCCTTCCTGTCAAGCTGAGAACAGGAAGGGAGAAGTGAGGCTAGAGCAGAGAGAGCAGAGTACATTCACATAATGGAAATATGCATTCATTTTATTTCTGAGTACTTACATGTCCAAAGTTTCTCCTAATTTTAAGCAAAAAATTGTAGTTGCCGTGTTAGTCCACTTGGATATGTGCAAATAAAGGTCAATAAACACGTTGTAGGTAATACCTTTTTGTTGGACTAAATATATTTTTAATAGGTTTTTGAGAGTTATAGGGGCTTGTTTACAAAGCCATGGTAGCGGCTTCCGCCCGATATCGGAGCCGCGGCCCCAATGAATTCAACGGGGCCGTGGCTCCGATATCGGGCAGAAGCAGCTACCGCAGCTTTGTAAACAAGCCCCATAATCTCTTCATCGGATCTCTGAAGGAATAATCTACTTATACTAAATTTAAATAGTCCATATTAATCTAGACTTTAGGTCAGTGCTTTTCAAACTTTTATCCCATATGATCCTATTTTAATAACTGAAAGTCCATGTGACCCCCAGATGATGGTGAAATCAAAATAGCAGATCTCCAGCCTCCTTCCCCTCCCTCCACTCATCTAAAGGTGGCATCAGCAGTAGTACAACAACAGCAGCAGTCAGCACAGGTGAGTGATCAACGGTCCCGTATTTTAAGGATTTCTCCTTGGAATCATATTACTTCGATTGGGACTCCGAAATATCCCCTATTTTAAAACACATGTCCCATTCCTGCACTCTTCCACATTTGTACCAGTGGACTTCTCCACTCCAACTGAAATGAATACTTGTTCATTAAGAAACATGCTGGTGATAGCACGGTGTTTTGTAACAAATGCCGGTCTTCCTTTTCAATCGCACATGCAGGGAAGGGTGACATAGTTCAGCATCTAAGGATGGACAAACAGAAGACAGCAGATGTAAGAGTTTCTTCAAGTAGAACTGTTGAAAAAATGTTTTGATGAAAAATACTCTTGTGCGTGAACCAAATTGTAAGCAATCATCTGTAATGTTTTCAAACCTGATTCTATTGATTCTCTCAAGAGAGGCCTTTCTGAGACAAGCTTTTTAACAGGTTTTTGTGATTGCTTAGGAGGGCTGTACGTCCCCCTGTTATACTGAAGATCTGAACGCTAAAATGCATGCTGTCACTCGCATGCTAATGTGGAGAGTGGGTGGGTTAGGGGTGGAGTGTGGGCTGGAGAGCACATCAGTGTGCGAGCACCATTTACAAGGCAGTTAGCATGAGAGCAACAAACGATACCTCTATGGATATCATTAGGTGAACCTGAATTAAGTGCACAGCACATTAACGTACTCAGTTGGAACATGCTGGTCATGCTCCTGACGGCTAACATGGAGGCTTCACACTTAAAATGCATTACAAACGTATGTTAAGTGCACAACCTTACTAGGATTCAGTAAAGGGACCTCAAAGGGGTATGTTTACTAAACTGTCTTAATGTCGCAGCGGTGGTATTATCACGTGATAAGTGACGTTATCGCACGATAATGTAACGTTATCGCGCGATAATGTCACTTATCACGCGATAACGTAGTGGCGGCGTTAAGGCACATTAACGCTGTGAAATACGGGTCTGAAGGGTGGAGTAAGGCTTCCCAGAGGGCGGATAGAAGGGGTCAATGGGCGGAGAGTGGGAGGGGAGAGGCTCCAGGCACACTAATGCTGTGAAATCCGGGTCTGAACACTAATGCCAGTGAAACCCTCGTGTTAAGGCACATTTGCAGGAAAGAGAAATCATTTCAGTCAGCAAAGTGCAGCAAAGGCAGGGAAACCCAGAAAAGTGATAGTTGTGATACATGTGCAGGGAATAAAGAGGCAAATAAACATATAAAAGGACCAGAACCACATCTAAAATCCCAATAACCAAGCTGGCCAATAGTGATATTAATGAGAAACATAAAGCAACACTACTGACAAAGCGTATAAATTAAGATATCATGTTTGGAAGGGTCTATGCTCTGTCCCCCTACAAAGTGAATGATCCCACATTGAAATAGCTCCGATCAGGGTTTCTTTCATTTAGATTGGTCAGGTTTGTTATGGCGTGACATGTGCAGCAACAGCAGAGTGGGCACGTAGGAAACGGCAACTGTGCTGATGCTGTAAATGGGATACAGGGGGCTGCAGGCGGCACATGCTCTGGTCCAGCTGGGGCACAGTGTGGGCTAGGCAGATGCCTAGGTGGCACATAGGAATGCCGAAACTGTAAAGCAGCAAGACAGCAACTGACAAGGGTCCAACATGGGCACAAGTGTGTGTCCCACAGTGTCACAGGGGAGATTACCCAGCAGGTACCCCCAAGGGCACAGAACATTGGCAGGCGGTGCAAGGGGGGGGGGGGAAGCGTGCATGTCTATGTAGGCACCCCTACCTGAGAACCCACACCATAGGCAGCTGCCTACCGGCATTCTGGATAGCCTGGGACTGTGCACCACTAGCACCACTGGCATAATGGCATGACAGCATGGTGGCAGAGGGGTGCTGGTGGTGGAGGGGGCAGTGGCATCTGCCCACAGCAGACCATGGCCTAGCCCCGTTTAGGTGGTGCCGTGCAATGCAACAGACAGGGTCTGTCTGATGAACAGTCATGGTATCCCCAGGGAATGAACTGTCCCTGTGGCAACAGTGTGGTACAGTACACACAGCCAATGTGTTCAAGAGCAGAAGGTCACAAGTTCAAGTCCCAGCTGTGGCTCCTGCCAACCCTTTCCCCATATTTTACCCAGTACTAAACCGTGGTAATAAAGACAGAACCTTAATTGCAGATAAAATAAACATGCCTGATACGCCTATATTTTACCCTAGAGAGCACAGACACCATAAACATGTGCAATCCCTAGAGCAGAGTTTCCCAACTGCAGTCCTGGAGGGCCAAACACCATTCAGGTTTCATGCTGTCCCTAATAAATATGCCTGTGCTGCATTAGTATGCGCCACCGCATTGTATGCAAATATATCTCATGCATATTCATTAGGGACAGCATGAAAACCTGAACAGTGTTTGGCCCACCTGGACTGGAGTTGGGAACCTCTGCCCTAGAGCAGCGGCCAACAGGGGCATAAACACCCACACCCACAGGCTCCACTATCCAAAGCCTCATGGAGAGTCAGGCTGTTGGGCCCTGCGTGCAGCATCATCTTCCAATACTAGCACTTGCATACCTTGGCATTGCTGCCCTAACTTGGGAATACGTTACACATATATCAAAAGGTTGCTATGATTAATGGCAGATAACAATTCCTAAGTTAAGCACAATTTGCTGATAGAGCTGCATCATAGCAACCTTTCTGATATCTGTGGAGTGTGTTTCAGTTTTGGTTTCTGACAGTGTTTACCACCCCGGGGAGTGACCCCAACAGTATTGTGTACCATAGCCATGGCTGCACTGTGCCCAGGACTGGTGTGGTGGCCAGGGCTACCAAAAGCCTTTATATTTGCACAATGCTGGCATAGGTGTGGGAGTGTGTGTCTGTCTATTCAGTGTGTTGTGGCTGCCTACACCTTACTCAGCCCACACTGCTTGTACTGTTTCCAGTGTTAGCCTGCCAATGTGCATAATGAGGAGCAAGGTACTGTGGGTATGGCCCGGACAGGATGCATCTGCACAGGAGATAGGGCAATGGCTGGGACATTTTAGTGCTCGGCCACAACCTGCACAGATAGGGTAGCCACAGCATGTCCTGCTGGGAGGTCACTCTCACCCTGACTGAGCAGTGACCACGGCATGGCTTGGTTCCCTTATAGTGCTGTATAGTATTTTTCTCAAGTGATATTTATGGGTTCTTTTTTCTGGGGTCCAATCACTGATTTATCTGCTTGGTGTGTGTGTGCTGACATCCCAGTTTTGGGTGCACACATCTTCTCCAGGAACATGCATTATGGACTAGCTAGCAGACTGTCTGCAGTTAGTATGTGTATGGTTGGAATACCTTGCAGAATGCAGTGGCTGGAGACTCACTGTGCTTGCTGCTGGAGAATGTCAGATAGTGGTGGGGGGCAGCTGAGTATTTCCAGGCCTACTGTCTATCTGCCATTACCTTATGGATGTGTACAGATCTGCATTGACTGCCCTGTAGGGTGCCTGTTCCCCAGCAGGACTGGGGTTAATGGTCCCCTCTACTGCCACCTTTGCAGGGATGTAGAATGTGGATCTGTTGGAGGGAGATCCTGTACCCCACCCTGAGCCCCAGAGGGCGGGTTGGGTGGTGCTACATAATCTGCATATGGGTCCAAACACTCCCCTTCACTTAAATCTTGTGACCATGGCACCCACACAGGATATGCAGTATTCTGGGTGCAACATAGTCCACAAGGGCTAGATGCGACTGAGAAATATGGATGGACACAGGTGCATCCTAGGTGTGTCATCACACACTGGCACTGATGGCAACCTGCAGCATAGCCTATCTCAGCTAAGCCAGGTGCTGCGG
Organism: Ichthyophis bannanicus; assembly: GCA_033557465.1. Classification (NCBI taxonomy): domain Eukaryota; kingdom Metazoa; phylum Chordata; class Amphibia; order Gymnophiona; family Ichthyophiidae; genus Ichthyophis; species Ichthyophis bannanicus. Next base: position 759,691,942 of record CM066033.1, read on the forward strand.
ACCTGGTGCTGGGCGCCCCACCTCGCCCTCAGGGTGAGCACAGTACCCCCACAATGTGTCGGTCTGTAGTTACTCTGTGCCAATAACACACATGGTCAGTTCCCCCTACCAGGCCGAGGTGCTGTGGGGGTGCATACCCCATCTTGTGATCATCTGTAGACTGTTAACCCTACCGTGGTAACCACAGCAGACAGTTTGTGTGGTGACCTGTAGTCCTTCTATAGCCAGCCAGGGGTTTGTCAGTAGTTATAGAGATGTAGCCCACTGGTTACTTCACTGAATGTGGAGGCAGAGGTCATGGGTTTGATCCCACAGTGGTGTTATTTGATTGGGCTGTCTGAGGCATTTCCTTTTTTATTTTAAATTAGTGCTGACAGCAAAAACACCCTCACAGTGCTGTAACCTTAAGGTGCCTCATAAGCACCCTATAAATCGCCCTATAAGGCACCTTATAAGGCGCCCTATAGGGAACATTATAAGGTGCCTTGGCGGACAGTGCACTTTATAATGTGCCTTCTGGAGTGCCTTATAGGGCGCCTTATGCGGCACCTTAGGTTACGACACTGTAAGGGTGTGTTTGCTGGCAGCACTAATTTAAATTAAAAAAGAAAATGCCTCAGACAGCCCTGATTTAAAGTAAAAGGTAGTGCCTCAGACAGCCTTACTCATTAAGCCCACTGGGGGATTGAACTCATGACCCTGTTTCAGCAGTTATTGCATTAACCAGTGTGCTACACTTCTGTTGCTGTGTTTGTAGGTCAGCACGCCTAATTAAGGCTAATGCACGTTAACGTGCCACAGCTCCCTCTATCGCACGATAACGGACTTTCTCGCATGATAACCCGAAATGCTACCTTAAGACCGGAACGCCCACTACCTTATATGGCATTCGTCACAGTAAGACTGCAACTAACGTCGGTAACATTAAGACGGTTTAGTAAACATACCCCTAAGTGTTCTTTCACCAGGTTTTAAATCTGTGATTTATGTTCTGTTGTTGTTCAAGCCATGTAACATCTCTCAACACTAATTCCTTAAATGGCAAAGTGAGGGTACATGGCACCTGGAGATACGCATCTAGATTTTGGTCTCAAAAATATAGTTTTTCACCTGTAAATTTTGATAATCTTAGCCAAAGGACATTTCCAATAGGAGCATTTGAACTTTTTTTCTGTATGCCTGTCCCATGCATCCAATTAATTGATAATTGTAGGGTCATTCTGAGGCATGAATAGTGGGGGTGGATGTCCATCCCTTCTATTCGTGCCCTCTCCCGATCCCATCTAACTTCCCCGCACATTGTACAGAGAAGTTAGACAGAGGCGGGAAAGGGGCGGTTCGGGACCAGCATTAGGGCAGGCATTCTGGGGTCACAGGGATTTTCAGTTATTAAAATGGGATCATATGGGATAACAGTGGTTTCTCTCAGAGTATGTCTCTAATCAGTTTGAGAAATCACAGGAAATAGAGTCTTCCCCCCTGAATCCTGCTGAGGACTCACACTATATCACTGAATTGAAAATACTTCTGCAGCTGAGAAATCAGTCCTAATGTGAACCCGCTGAGGAAGGAAAGAAAACGTTGCCTCTGTTTTCCTACAAAGAGGGGAGAGTGAGACAGATTATCAGAATGGAGTACAACTACCAATACTCCTATGTACCACTTTTTGAGCCGGCGGCCATGGATCATGGCTTTTGAATGGAGCCATGATGCCATGACAACCGGACACCATGGCGCCATGGCTCCATTACAAAGCCCTGACTGAGTTTGCTGGGGAAGGCCTGTACATGCAGGCCGGACTGAATAGGGGTTCCGGCCTGCACATACAGGCCGGGACATGATTCTGATCTCGTGGTGCTAGATGTGCCCTGCAGGATCAGGATCCCGGCTAATTCTGTTTGTCCAGTTCCGGCCGGATGCACAGAGGGCTGGGACGTCCATGTCAGAATGGGGCCCTGTGTGAATAAATGAGTGTGACATTTGCAAGTATCTTCTTTTTCTGAGAAAATTGTCTTCTGCAGATCACAGCATCTGGTTCACCATCATGGTAATAAAATTTTCATCTCTCCTTTGTAATTTTTAATTGAGTTCTTTCATGATATTGACTGTCTCCAGAGCACAAAAGTTGTGTCCGGGGAAGAGGATGTATGTTGAGGGGGACAAGATCATTTTTAAAGATTTGAAAAAAATATTGAACATAAGAACATAAGAACATAAGATATGCCATACTGGGTCAGACCAAGGTCCATCAAGCCCAGTATTCTGTTTCCAACAGTGGCCAATCTAGGTCATATGTACCTAGCAGTTTCCCCAAGGGACACAGGTTCCACAATGCTTGTATTGGTTCAAGCCTCTCCATGAGGCTTTGGATAGTGGAAGCCTGTTGGTCTGGGTGTTTGTGCTTCTATTGGCCGATGCTCTAGGTCAGGGGTGTCCAACCCTGTCCTGGAGGGCCGCAATCTGGCAGGTTTTTGGGATAGCCCTAATGAATATGCATGAGATATATATGCATTAGAGATATCCTGCCAACCTGACTGATTTGTGGCCCTCCAGGACTGGATTTAGAGACCCCCTGCCTTAAACCTCTGTCATTTAAGATTGTGAGTGGGCAAGGTACAGATATCCTAGACATCAAAAGGGTAGATAGAATTTGTCACATCCCTCCTCGATTCTCACCACCACCAAAATGTTGTCTATCTACCCTTTTTGATGTCTAGGACATCTGCACCTTGTCCACTCACAATCTTAAATGACAGAGGTGTAAGGCAGGGATCTCCAAACCATTCCTGGAGGGCCACACACCAGTCAGGTTGGCAGGATATCTCTAATGCATATATATTCATTAGGGCTGTCTCAAAAACCTGCCAGGATTGCGGCCCTCCAGGACAGGGTTGGACACCCCTGCTCTAGGTAGTGCACATGTTTATGTTGTATGTGCTATGTAGGGATATGGTCTGCAGGGGCCACAGCTGGGACTCAAACCTGTGACCTTCTACTCCAGGACACATTGGTTGTGTGTACTGCACTATACTGTTGCCACAGAGGTAGGTTGGTCCTTGGGGATACCATGACTGTTCATCAGACAGACCTTGTCTGTTGCACTGCACGCCACCCACCTGAACAGGACTTGGCCATGGTCTGCTGTGGGCAGCTGCCATTTCCCCCTCCACCACCAGCACCCCTCCCCCACCATGTTGACATGCCCATATGCTGGTGGTGTTGGTGGTGCACAGTCCCAGGCCATCCAGTGTGCCATTAGGCGGCTGCCTGGGGTGTGGGTTTGGGGTAGGGGTGCCTATATAGGCATCCATGCTTCCCCCTGGCACTGCCTGCCAATGTCATGTGCCCTCTGGGGTACCTGCTGGGTAATGTCCCTTGGATGGGTCACTGTGGGACACGGACTCATGGGCATGTTTGACCTTGGTCAGTTGCTGTCTTGCCGATTTCCAGTTTCTGAAGTCCCATGTGCCACCTAGGCATCTGCCTAGCCCACCCTGTACCCCAGCTGCCCCGCTGCATATCCCGCCTGCAGCCCCCTATGCCCCATTTGCAGCCTTGCCATAGTGCCCTTTCATACCTGAGCACTATGGTGTTGCTGCACATGTAGCACTACTATCACTGTTTTTGAGCTCCCTGCCTATGCTGTACATTGCTGACACTAACATGGTTTCTCTCGCCTGCAAATATGCATCTAACGCCAGGTTTTCACTCGTGGTAATTTTCTGCTCTTCAGTTCACAGCGATAATGCCGTGGTAGCGTCTCCCCGCCCACTCCCCGCCCACTCCCCGCCCATTGACCCCTTCTCTCCACCCTCTGCGGGACATAGCACCGCCGGAGACGTTAACGCGCGCTAACATTGCATTTGGTTACGTTAGCGCACGTTAAGGTCACTTATCGCACGATAACGTAGCCGCTGCTACGTTATGCGGTTTAGTAAACATACCCCCAAGAGTGTCTAAGGCCCTTTCACTGACCTTGTCTGTCATTCCTCTACCTGGGTTTATGTTTACTTAAGTATCTCATTTGGTTCATTTTCCCTTTATGCTGCATTTTGTCCATGTGGCCTGTGTGCTTTTTGTTACTTTCAAGTTATTACTACAAAGTTTTCAGGTACAATCTCTGCACTCAGTCCTCTTGGAAAGAAACACTGCCATATGACATTTATTTGAAGCAAAACCCTTTTTGGGAAGAAGATTCAGCTTCTTGTGAACAGCACCTAAAAGAGCAAACCCAGGCCCCTTTGTAAAGGACGGATCATCCTACTATTACTACTGAGCTTTTGTAAAGCGCTACCAGTCGTACGCAGCACTGTACAGACATGTAAGAGACAGTCCCTGCCCATCAGAGCTTACAATCTAGTCAAGACAAAACACAAGACAAACACAGAAGGTGTAAGCAGGGATAGAACTAGGGGAGAGAAAAGGGGAAAGAAAGGAGATCAGGTGAGTCAAGATCCAAAAGCAACCCAAGGCCAGCAAGACAGACAAGAGTTTTAAATTGCTCTTTTATGTTTCAAAATTTTGCAGTAAAAACTAGATGTTGAATTGAAAAAGTTGTGAACTATCTCATCCAGTGGCGTAGCCACAAGGGGGTCTGGAAGCCACAGGCCCTTCCACCTTTTGCTCAGACCCCCCATGAATTTGGCTAATCAGGTGCCTGATGGTTTTTCTGGCTTGTGCAGCTAGAGTCCTGTGTGCTTACAGGACATGTGGTGGGCAGGTTTGCATCGACAAAAGGCTGTCAGAACTCTCAGGCTCAGGAAAGATTGTGGAGTTGGAGCTGGCCCCTTGGACGGCTGTGGTTAGAGGGGCCTGCGTGAGAGTGACAGTTGTCGCCATGTCTGTGGGAACAGAGCAGCTCAGGCATGTTAGTGGAGCTGAGACTGCCAAATTTCAGAGGGTTGCTATGCTGGTGGAAGGGTCAGCAGCAAAATGATAAAGGTTGGGGCAAGTTGCCCCCCAGAGGGCTGGGGGTTTGAATCCTGCTGGAGGACAGCAACCTCAGGCTGGAGGGACTGGGGTTTCTAGTCCCACAGGCACATCTTGCAGTCTTGGGCAAGCCACTTAACTTTCTCTTGCCTCAGGTACAAAAAAAACCCATAGATTGTGCGCCCTTTGGGGCAAGGGAAATATATACCATACCTGAATGTACACTGCTTGGACCCAGTGAAAAGTGGTATATAAGCATTGCTAAATAAACAAAATAAATGTAAAGGGGCCGCTGGAGACGAGTAAGAGGCCTTTGAGCAGCACCGGAGATGGGTCTTCCTGGAATAAGTAGAATGCTGCAATCGTGGCACTTTAAATGATAGAGGGACTGTGAAGCGTCAGTGGCACTATGCTACAGCATTTAAATTTAACGAGGCTGCAATAGACCGATTTAGCCAGCCCAGAGGAGGCTATCCTCAATGGGAGGAGGGAAGGCAGACAAGGCCAGAGTAGAAATTCGGTACAGACAGCAGCCAGAAAGAAGAAGGAAGAAAGAGTGGCGTGGATGACATGACGGGCACCTGCTGCTGAATGGGCGAGTGTCATACTGAGAGGGGTCTAATACCTGCTCCCCCCCATGTTAACTCTGGACCCCACCAAAAATTGCAGTCGGTCTTCTCCCTTGATTTCATCAACCTGCAAACATAAATGAATCGTTTTGTTCTCCATGAGTTAGCAGCTGTCGACAGGGAAGATGACAGAGTTTAGAGTCGCTGGTTGCCTCCAGGGTCATACAGGACAGGTTAAGCTAGTCCTGATATTGCCCCAAGGAAAGACCCGTAATTCTGATTTTTCGATACAAATAATGGAAAGGTGCAAATGCAAGACTGGCTCTGTTCACTGCTCATGACTTGGAGTTATCTGCTAACTCTGCATGAGTACATTTCCTCATTTGTGCTCCTGCTCCTTTGATCAGGTCTAAGAGGTTTCTGGAGGGATAATACTGATCTGATAGAGACATCTGCTGGCTGTTTAGAGAACTGCATGAGAATGGGAATTCTGGCAATTGCATTTTTCCTGATCTCCTGCTGCAGTAAATTGCTGCACTGATACACTGAAGATTGGAAGGAGACACCCTGATGAGGACAGTGGCTTATCCAGGTCACATTTACCTGTCAGGTTCTCAAAACATAGACAGATTGCATGATGCTTATCCCAGGGATAAACAGTGGATTTCCCCAGTCCACTTTGGTTTATGGACTTTTCCTCCAGGAACTTGTTCAAACCTCTTTTAAACACAGCTACACTATCAGCTTTTACTACATCCTCTGGAAACAAATTCCAGAGTTTGTTTCCACAGAGAGAACAAATATTTTTCCCTTTAGTCTTAAATATGCTACATTGTAGCTTCATTGTGTGTCCACGTTTACCTCAAACCACACCATGTGATGATCACTGCTGCTCAAGTGGGCACCTAACCGGACATTTGACACGCTATCTCCATTGGTGAGTACTAAATCCAGCATCAAACTTTCCCTGGTCAATCCAGCATCAAACTTTCCCTGGTCAAATTGAGGTTGTATCCATTCATTCACGATTAAATAACCCAGGTATTGAATGTCTCGACCTCCCAGAAAACATTTTATTTACATTCTCTTATATACCGCACTATTCTGCATCAGTGCGGTTTACATTGAACAAACATTTATTGGGTTTGGCTGTCAGCTCAGCCTTCCACAGGCTGGTCAACATGGCTTGTTACTTGGGTTAGATGGGTGGTCCAGTTTCTGCTATTGATGACAATATCGTCAAGGTAGGCAGCTGCAAACAATCCTTGTGCGGTCTTAGTAGGCTATTGACTAGGCATTGAAATGTGGCAGGAGCCCAGTGTAATCCAAAGGGCAGTACTGTAAACTGGAATAGACCTTTCAGTGCCAAAAAAGCAGTTTTATCCCTGGCAGCTGGGGTCAAAGGTACCTGCCAGTACCACCTGGTCAGATCCAAGGTTGATATAAAGCATGCTTCCCTGAGTCACTTGATTAGCACATCTACTCTGGGCATGGAATATGCATGATGTACACACATGATGGAAGATACACAAGTATGTACAGGCACGCAGAGGCAGAGCACGAGGATATGGCGAGGCTGTGGAGATGGTGACATGGCTATCCAACTTCTCCTATGCCGAGACCAGGTGGCTCTGATGCATGGTGATACAGCACAAACATATCGTGTATCTGCAGAGAAGGCACAGGCCATCCTACCGGGATACCCATGTGATCTGGCACTGACTCCTCAGTAAGTGTCAATGTTACCATGGATATGGAGATGCTACAGAGGCATGAGTGAACAGGAGTGCATAGGTACAGGTTCAGGTACAACCAGGGAACAGTGCTTCCTTAGGAGGCAATAGCCTGGGGAAAGGACAGGGTGGTCAGGTCCCAAAACTGAATTGAGATCAGGCAGACAGAACGAATCCCACAATTGCAACGGCCATAATGTTTACTAAGTGGAAGCTCTAAAGACAGGACAGATGTTGCGAAGAGGTTGAGTCTACGCTGTGGACCAGTAGGGGGTTCCTGAGAAACACAAACAAGACAGAGAAACCAGATGCAGACGCAGCCCAGCAGCTGCCCCGATTCGGGGTAGAGCGCCCGAGCGGGAGCGGCAGCCAGATCTCCCGCCTGGAGGCTCTTGCCCAATTGGGGCAGTGGGAGGAGCTACAACAGCAGAGGCTCCTGCCCAATTGGGGCAGTGGGAGGAGCTACAGCAGAGCCGGCTTAAAAGCTAGCTCCGACGAGCGCGCCCGCGCTCTGCGGGCCCGCGCCTGAGGGCCTCGCCAGAGGGCCCTTTGGCTTGGCCCTTAGGCGCGGCACAAAGGCGGAAACAAACAACAGCACCAAACAGTACATCCAGCCCCCCTGATCGGGGTGGAAGAACTCAGCAGGAAGCCACCCCACTTAGAAGCTCCTGCCCAATCAGGGCAGTGGGAGCACCTTCGAAATTCACCAGCCCAGCAGAATCCACCCACCCCTGACAGAACTGTGCCTGAGGACTGAACCTGAGGGCCCTTAGGCATGGCACCTCAGTGCAGCCACAGAAACAACCACAACCCGACGCTGCAAGAGCCACAAGCAGCAACCAAACTCAGACATCGAAGACAAGAAAGACAACACCAGCAGAGCAAAGTAAGTGCAATATCTACCAAACTCTGACCGCATAAGAACGTACACAACATGGATTCTGCCCATCAGCCTCCTCCTCACCCATCTCTTACCACACCAGGCAACCAACCACACCCTACTAACAAGCACTCCATGGCAGCCAGCACAACTCTTCACACAACTCTTCACACACCCACAGTACACACACTCGAACACAATCAAGACCCCCAAGCACAGGAGGCAAAACAGACACAAACCCAACACACAAACAAACCCAAACAAAGCGCAGATTCAACTAAGCACTCCGACTACGATCACAATCGAGCTCATCAATGCCAGATCCATAAGAAACAAAATTAACACAATAGCAGACCACATAGAAGAGCATTAACCCGACATACTGTGCATTACTGAAACATGGCTCACCCCCACCGATAATGTGCTACTTAATCAGCTAGTACCAACCACATACACAGCATTCAACTGCCCACGCACACACCGAAGAGGAGGAGGGGTCCTGATCCTCGCAAGGAACAGCCTAAGATTCAAGTCACGAAGGTCATCAAACACCAACCAATGCAACACCATCACTGTGGAAAACAAACGGATGGCACTTTGCCTCACCTACAGAGCCCCGAATGCACCACCAGACGAACTAGCATCCACTCTAGAGGAGGTCTGTGCCTTCAACACCAGCAACAAACCCCTGCTACTACTAGGAGACTTCAACCTAAAATCCTCCAACACAAAGGACGCAGAAGCCTTCCTACATGCTATGGGATCCTTACAATACACCCAAATGATCAACACACCAACACACAAACACGGATCATCACCAGACCTCATATTTGCACCCAATTTTCTAACGGACAATGGTAACATATCTACACCAGATGTCACCCCCGTCCCATGGTCAGACCATCACATAATCAAAACAAAGGTCATGCCACAAGGACAAAACCATGACAAAATCCTAGACAAACCAACAGCACAAAGAAGATTTAAAAGCTTCAACAAGGACCAATTTCTCAAGGACACGATACCGCACCTGAATACGGAAGAAGAGGATTTAGACGATCAAATCAGAAAATGGAACAGCATCATCAATGCAGCCTCCAAAGCCACCGAACACATACCCAAGAAAGATCACCGCACTACCCTGGTACTCAAAAAACATATGGATCAAAAAAAGAGAACTCAGGAAGTTAGAAATGCAATGGAGACACACCAAGTCTCCCAACAAACAGACTCTATACTTAGCAAAACAAAAAGAGTACAACAATTTCATCAACCAAAGAGAGAATACCACACCAACCTCATACTCAAATCAAACAACAAACTGAGAGAGCTCTTCGAAATTGTGAAAACACTCACCAAGGAGAACAAATCCGACAGCGAAGTGCAAATAGACCCACAAACATTCGCAGACCACATCCAAGACAAATTCCACTCAGCTCCACGAAGGAATACTAACACAAGCACCAAACCAACCACCACCCCAAGAAAAACTTGGGACAAAATCAGCAACCCATCCACAGAGCTGCTCTCACACATCATCACCGCCCTCAACACAAGCACGGCCCCAACAGACCCATGCCCAGTCACATGGATCAAAATGACAAACTCAAACTTCATCCACACCATACACAACATGGTGAAAAGTTCTCTAACACAAGGTATCATGCCAGACCAGCTAAAACTCGTCACAATAAGACCAATCCCGAAGAAATCAGCACTCGACAAAAACAACCCAGCAGCCTACAGACCCATCTCAAGCATCCCCCTACTGGCTAAGATTATTGAGAAAGTGGTACAACATCAACTACAAGACCACATCAACAACCACGCACAACTCGACCACAACCAACACGGTTTCCGCCCCAACCATGGAGTTGAAACACTCCTGCTATACCTCTTTAACGACATACTACACCTCATAGACCACAGCAAGAACGGAATACTCATGATCTTCATTGACCTATCATCAGCGTTTGACACAGTCGACCACGGAACACTACTAGCAAGACTACAGTACATCGGACTACACTGAGCCACACTGAGGTGGTTCCACTCTTACCTAACGGACAGACAGATACAGGTCAAGATTGGGCCCAACACATCCCAACCCATAAAAGTCATGCAAGGCGTACCCCAAGGATCCGCACTATCAGCTCTCTTATTCAACATCTACATCCAACCAATATGCAACATCATAAAAGAGCACGGGATAAAATACACAATCTATGTGGACGACATAATGATATACACACCAATCACCCTCGACAACCCAGACCACACCAAGATAACAGACTGTCTCACACATATGAACACCTGGTTTCAAGACAACAACATGACCATAAACTACAGCAAGACCGAAGCGCTAATCATCACACGAAACTCCGACTTCATCCCCCCCCCGCGACATCAAGATAGGTACCACAACCATACCCATACAATCAGAAGTGAAATACCTCGGAGTGACAATGGACAAAGAACTTAACCTTCAGTCCCACATCAGCAGAACCACCAAAAATGCATACCACAGGATGAGACTAGTACGACGCCTCAAGCCCCTCCTCACTCAGGAACACTTCCGCACAGTTTGTCAAGCACTAATAACCCCAATCCTAGACTTCTGCAACCCAATCTATCTAGGTCTAACGAAACAGACACTAAGACCATTGCAAAAGGCACAAAATACTGCAGCACGCATAATTGCTGGCACCAGAAGACAAGAACACATCACACCCACCCTAAAAGAGCTCCACTGGCTGCCTATCAGTGCCCGCATTAGATACAAGACAATCATAAACATTTTCAAAATCAAACATCAATCATCAGCTTTCAGCCTACACCCACTCATACAACCAGACAACAGCACAAGACCGAGAAAAAGAGGCACATCCAACCGTGTCAACACACCTAAAGATATCAACATGGTACGCAAGGACACCGAAAAGCAAGCCTTATCAAAGGCGGCACCAACAATCTGGAACGCCCTCCCCGACGAACTGCGTTCAACAACAGACCTTAAGGAGTTCAGGAAGCTACTGAAGACAACCCTCTTCATAGAACACTACGGTGACATTACTTAAACCATGCAACAGACACCTCAATTCCCCCCACATGTCACTATAATTGTAATTAAGCAAGGAACTGATACCCATAGAATTGTAAATAGCGCACGCTGTAAATAGCACCACAAGAATCAACATCCAGACACACTCACACGCATACACTACTCACTGCATGTACACACTATACCCTGTATCTTATTGTTTGCTGTTCAGACCGCCTTGATTGCAGGATAAGGCAGTATAGAAATACGTTTAAATAAATAAATAAATACATAAATCTTGTGAGTCCTCCAGGAATTGAGTAAGATTAACTGGAGATTGAGGTTGAAAAATATCATATTCCCCCACGGACTCATCATATACTTTTCTAGAGGAAATATAAAACACTTTAGAAAAAGCTGTGGTTTCTGCAATTGGAAGTTCTAAAACTTCCTTTATATATTTACAAAGCAATATTTATTTATTTATTTAACAGTTTCTTCTATACCGCCCCTTCCAGAGATCAGGGTCGGTTTACATTAAACAGTGAACAGAACATTTGTATACTTCTGTATACATTTACAAGGAACGTTATGTTTTAACTATATACAAGTGTAATTACAGGGAACATATTTTGAACGTTAACTATAACAGTACTTATTAAAGCTATGTACAGGTTATATAACATGGAGCACAACATAGTTAATTACTAGTGGTTATTTACAATCGTGATATAGCCGAAAGCTGAGTGGAATTTTTGCATGTTGTGTGATATATGTAAAGTTTCTTGAGTTAGTCATTTGTTCTGTCATGAATATTGTGGATGTGTTTCTGTGATTGTTTTGGAGAGGTTTTTTGTTGATAGGGGATCTCAAAGTGTTTTGTAAAGAGGTAGGTTTTTAGTTCCTTTTTGAATTGGTGAAGGTCTTTTATCATGCGGAGGGTTAATGGTATTTCATTCCAGAGGGTGGGGGCAGCAAAGGAGAATGCTCTATCACTTGTTGTTGCTTTAGTTTTTCTGAAATTTGTTTTTATGTTGAGGGAATGGGTTACATTCTGTCTGCGCGTTCTAGTTTCTGATGGGGGGTGTATTAGAGTAGATAGTTGTGAGGGAGAGATGTTATTAATGATTTTGAAAGTAGTTAGGAGGATTTTATATTTTATTCGGCTGTTTATAGGGAGCCAGTGTAGGTCTAATAGAATTGGGGTCACATGGTCTGTTAGTTTGGCTTTTGTAATCATCTTGGCGCATATATTTTGGGCTCTTTGGAGAAGGTATATGGTCTTTAATGGTAGTCCGTTTAGGAGACTATTACAATAGTCGAAATGGGGGGTGATGAGGGTATTGACTACTGATCTAAAGTCATCTGTGTTAAGTAGGGGTCTCAGATGTTGTATTGTCTTGAGTTTATGAAATATGGTTTTTACTGTATGTTTTATGTGTGGGATCATGGTGAGTGAGTGGTCTATAATTATTCCATGGTATTTTACCTCCTTTTTAACAGGTATAGGTGTATTACTTATTGTGATTGTAGTAGGGTAGTTGTAGTCAGTGTCTGATTTCCTCGTTATGAACATTGCTTCTGTTTTTTTGAGGTTAATGCTTAGGTGGTTGTCTTCAAGCCATGTGGTAGTCTCGTTCATGCATTGGAGTAGGCTATCATATTTGGGGTTGTTGGGGTTTATGGGGATGGCAAGCATGATATCATCCGCGTATATGAAATGGTTGATTTTATGCTTCTTGAATATGTTTGTAATGGGCTGGCGGTACAAATTGAAGAGGAGGGCGGAGAGAGCTGAACCTTGGGGGATACCCTTACCTTGAGGGAAGGTTTCTGATGTTTCATTACCTAATTGTATCCGTATTAATCTGTGTGAGATGTATGATTTGAACCATTCAAGGACTGTCCCTCCTATTTTTAGATTTTCTAGTCTGTTAATGAGTGTATTATGGTTGATGCTGTCGAATGCGGCAGAAAGATCTATGAAGAAGAGAAGGAAACCTTTGTTATTGTCATTAGTACCCCTGATGAGTAGGTCTGTCAGTGTGATTAGGAGAGTTTCAACTCCATGGAAGGGGCGGAAGCCAAATTAATGCGCATCAAGGGGTTTGTGTTCATCAATGTAGTCTTGTAATTGGAGTTGTATGGTTTTTTCTATTATTTTGGCAATTAGTGGTATGCTAGCTATTGGCCTGTAAGAGTTGGGGTCTTTTGGATCTAGTTTATTGTTTTTTATTATGGGGCGGATCGAGGAGAGCTTTAGGGCATTGGGCATAGTTCCTTGAGAGAGTGATTGATTTACTATGTATTGGATGTTTTCTACAAGAAAGTCCTTAGTATTCTTGATCCATGACACCGGGCATGGGTCAAGCGGAGAGGTTGTGGTGTTGATCATTGTTATGATATTAAGGATGTGTTTTCGTTCAACCTTGTGAAAGGTTGTCCATTCATAATTACTGTCATGTTTATATTGTGGTGGTTGGGGAGTAAGATTTTACCTTTAGTTTCTCAGCAAAATGTAAAGCTAAGGTTTGTACGCTTATTGTGTCTTGGTTCAGTTCTGGGTTTTGTGTTTTTGTTAGTGTTTTTACAATTGAGAAGAGTTCTCTTGGCCTGTTGAGAGCAAGATTTATTAACTTGGAGTAGTATTCTCTTTTTCACTTGTTGATTGCATCCTTATATCTATTAAGTATGTTTATATATTTAGTTTTGTTATCGTGTGATTTTGTTTTTCTCCAGATTTTTTCTTGTTTACGTAGTTGCTTGTTTAGCAGGGCGATATCTTTAGGGAACCATTTTTGTGATTCCTTCTTTTTCTTCTGCATCGTTTGAGTAGGGGTTGCTGCTTCTTGGATTGTTTGGTTCCAGTTCTCTATAGTTTGGTCTATATCAGTTAGGCTTGTAGTGAGTTTGGGTAGTACCTTATTAAGGAATGTGTCATTGTCAAAGCGTGGGAAACGTGAGTGGTGTGTTGTTGTGTTTTTAGGCTGTAATGATGTTTGTGCTAGTAGGTGAAAAGTTATCAGGTGGTGGTCAGACCATGGTACTTCCGTAAGTAATTTTTTGTTGTTGTGGTTTTTACAGTTTATCAATATCTCAGATGATAACAAATGAGTAACAGGGAAATTTTAAAAACGAATATTTTTCATCCTAAGAGAATTTTCCAAAGACTCCTTCCTACGATGAATACGTAAGCTATCTTTAACTGATGAGACACTCATTGACTGTAGAGAGGCATACCAGGAATCACATTTCTGCACTTGAACAGTTAAGGATTCCAACTGCTCATCGATTGCCCCCAGCCTTGTAACAGTTTCCTGAGTAAAATTACAAAGCTGGGACACAGTGGTTACCAAGGTAGCCTCTGTACGTGTCACAACACGCCAAATATCCATCAAGGACACCTGAGAATCAGGCATCTCTTGGGGAACATATTTGGGTGGTGACCAAGTAACAGGTAAAAAAGAACTCACAACAGGAACTGGGGTACTCTGTTGTACCGGCATACCACTTGCGGGCAAGTCGGGCGGGGTTAACAATAATGGGAGAAGAGGCAGAGAGCGCTCAGGGGAACTCAAGGAAGCTCCTTCCGGAGTCTGCAAAGGCGAAACAGTACCTGCAGGGGGAAGAGACACAACGTCCTCAATCTTCACATGCCTATCCATAGGGCCAGTCTCTCCTGGAGCAAAAGGAACGAACTTCTTTCTCTTACCCATAAATACAGCAACTCCTCACAACTCCTCAGTGGCTCCTAAGGGGCTCCCAAGGGGCCTACCTGCCCCTTGTGGCACACCCCTTAGGGTATGCCATGGCCGCGCACCTAAAAGAGAGTGAGAATTTAAAGACCCCGATATCGTCAGGGGCAGTCCCTGCCACAGCCTGCTCACTCTGGGAAATTCCGACGCTGCATGGCTGGCTCCAATTCAGCTCTCCCAAAGGCACACTGAGCTCTGCTGGCTTTTAAAGATCCTGGTATCGTCAGAGGCAGACCCCGCTGCACCTGCTCACCCCTGGAAACTCTGATGCTGCATGGCTGGCTCCAATTCAGCTCTCCCTCAATTTTATTCTTGAGTGGAATTTTCTTGAACTCAGAAAGCGGTGTGCCCATTCTTCTCTCTCTCTCCTTTCCACCTTCAGTTTCTCTAGGAAAAAAGAACTAAAGATAAACAGACACTTGGAGCCCAATGCAGGAAGGGGCATGTCCAGGCCGTTCAGATGCCCCCGAACAGGACAGCTCCTTTAGTACTCGATTCTGCACTGTGGGAGCTAGATTTCCTGCAGATGCAGGATCGGGAACTGAGACAGCCTAGCATGACCCTGCAACCCTGTGGGAGACATCCTCCTTGCTTCACGGCCAGCCCGCTGCATTATCAACCCTTGTTTCCCCGCTGCCCGACCCTTGGTGGGGGCAGCTGGGACCCAGATTGGGCAGCGAGGACTCATCTGCCCCCCCACTGGCTGTGTGGTGGGTTGAGAGGGCCACTGGCTGCAGCCTCCGAGGTGGTATAAACCCTACGTCCTGATGGCAGTCAGTGCACCTACAGGGCTGTGACCTGAATCAGCCCTGTACATCTGGGTGCCTGTCCCGCCCCCACTCTGCCCACTCTCTGCCCCCATGGTGCTCCCATGAAGATCTCCCCGCACTGAAACTGGGTGCATGCGGGGAGATCGCTTTGCTGAATACGGGCCAGGTGGATAGCGGTGCTGCGCATCCCACTATTCACCTTATAGAATCAGGCCCATAAGGAATTCTTTTTTATCGCACTAACTGGTATCATTTGTTCACTTTTATTTCTAAGCATTCAAGTGGACTAACATGGCCGACACACTACTTTATTTCGGAAATGAATCGTGAGGCCCAGAAGCAGATTTGCATAGATACTTTCAGAACTCATTTATTGTACAGTATAATGGCACTGGGTCATTACACAGGGAAAGGAAACAAGGGGTTTTTCCCAAGGAGTGGAAGAATATCAAAGCTCACATGATCTTCCCACTCAGGCACATTTCTATTTTTAACCAACCAGATGTATAGGAAGGGACATATTTTATCAATAAAGTTAAGACAGATCCTAGAGTTATTGATGACATGCTGCATTTATAACCTCACCCATACATAAACCTTTTAGACTAAGCAATCTATTGAGGTAGGAACTTTCAAGGACAAGAATTCACATGGTTACTCTCAGGATATTCAACATGTTGGGACAAAATAAAGGCTTGTGAAGGGCTCCATTGGAATTGGTGAGAGGTGGGGACAGCAGTGATAGTGCGATCACGTAGGGGACAGCACAGTAATCATTTGGAAAGGGCAGCAAAAGTGGTAGCACTCGCCCTGACCCCGGAACACCCTTATTGCAGATATCCAATGGCACGAACAAGCTAAATATCCCAGCCAAAGGGACTAACACAGAAGGACTGGTAACCGCATTAATCCCTTTTAATAGCGGGCTCTAAATATTCCAAGGCATTTATTCAGATAGCAGTACCTGACTGGTGCTGCTGATTGGGGCTATTGGGGAATATTCAATGACACTATCCAAACAGTGCTGCTAAATATCTTACAGAATGCGTTGGCACTGTCCAGGCCAGTCTGTGAGTGGATCTAGGGAAGAGCTTAAGATAGTGGTGATATTCAGCCTGCTATCTAGATACCTGACCAGATAAATTTAAGAAAGCAAAAAGGCTGTCCTAACCTTATCCGGACCAGGCTGGCCCAAGGGTTTCTGCCATCCCGTGCCAAGCTGTGCCGCTGCCCCCTACTGCCGCCAATTCTGTTGGGGAGGTCGGGAGGGACAGCTCGGTTTGGTGGCAGCAACAGTGGCCCATGGCAGGCCATGTGCTTCGGCACACATGGCCTGCCTCTTCTGACCCCCCCCCCCCTTTGACACAACTTCCTGTCGGAGGAGGGTCAGAAGCAGCAGGCCATGTGTGTCAAAGCACATGGCCTGCTGCGGGTGCAGTGCCATGCCGTCCACAGAGATCTGCCACCCTGGCAGCTGCCTAGCCTACTTAGTGGATAGATAGGTATCCAGATAGCAGGCTGAATATCACCACTGTCCAGATAGCTGTGCCAGACACTGCCTTATCTGGATATTTGTCACCAGTCAGTATGTGGATATTGGTGCTAAATATCTGGATTTTTTGGCTGCTGCAACCAGCATTTAAAAAAAAAAATGCTAACTGCATGCAAAATGCAATGTGTGCCTTTGAGTCAGTCCTGACTCCTGGCAACCCAGAAGCTCCTGGGCTTTCTTGGCAGTGTCACTGGAAGGAGATTGCCAGGCCTTTCTTCTGAGGCAATGGAGGGTTAAGTGACTTGCCCAAGGCCACCAGGAGTACTAGTGGGAATCAAACCCTGGTTGCTTGGTTACCAAGCCAGTGTTCTAACCACTAGGCTACTCCTCCACTCTGCATGATTGAATATTGGCCCCTAAATTTTTAGCGCATACTGCTAAAATGTTTTTGGAGTACGTTTGTCATCTAGAGGGAGGACCTTTTTGTCATCTAGGAATCTAATTACAAAATCTCATTAAAAAGTCATGTTCACCTATGTTTTTATGTGTCTTATTTTAAGCCTTTAACAACCCCTACATTTATGGGTCCCATAGCCAGTAACACGTATACATTACCAGCAGTGGTACCATCTGTGTGTTATCAGTCCCCTTTCCACAATCCTTAAGCAAAACGAGCAGCCCAGAGTGTCCTACCCCAACCCAAGAAGACACCCCTCTCCCGTCCTGATAAGTAGCCCCCTCAAAACGATATTCCCTTCCTCACCTATACTCCCATCCCACAAAATAATACCTCCTGCACTGGGAATATGTATTTAAACAGGTTGGCTGCTAACTACAGAGTAAACAAATTCCCCTTCTCCGAATTTCACCTTACACAAAGTAAATGTGTCAGGGTTCCGAGGGAAGGAGTGATTCCCAGATGTTCCTATTCTGCTGACATGAAAATTCAAAATGGGACCCTGACACCCCCCTCGCTCCTTACATGCAGGGTAAAGGGGAGCCTCAGGTCAGTTATCACCATTTTGAAACCTGCCCCAATTAACAGAATGATAGTAACCCAGCATTAACTACCTTACACTAAGAGCATGTTCCAACTCTTTTGTGTTCCTCCCTTGCTATAATCCCTCTGTGGGCAATTGTTGTATGCCCTGAAGACTCAGTGCCCAACCCAGTCACATACTCATTACTTTCTGCAGTTTCAGGGGTTCGGGAATCATGTCCCAAAGGCCAGAAGACTAGCTTCATAACCTTTTGCCACAATTAACGTGTCTCATTTTTAACCAACAGCAGCACAGACCTGTGGGCTTGTTAGGCAGTCTAAAGTCTCTGCAGGTCTTCAGCATCTTAATGAGAGCAGAATCCCTAACTGGTCTTTTTATTTATTAATTTTTTTAATTTATTTATATTTAACAGTTTTTATATAGCGCTTTATCATTTCAGTCAAAGTGGTTTACATTGTAACTTAAACTTGGTAATATACATTAAACAAGGACATTGATAACTTGGATTTTTCTGAGGCAATGGAGGGTTAAGTGTTTTGTCCGTGATCATTGTGAATGGACCTGATGGTCCTTCATCTGTTGTAGATGCTCTGTGGATTCTTAAGAAATAGGTGGCATGAAAAAGAGAGAAAGATGTCTTAATCTCTCATTGAACAGAGGAAATAATTAGAACAATTCTGACAAAAATGAGGGTATTTTCCTTTTGAAGAGAGTTGGCCATTGTAATAAGTCTGTAAAGATCAGAAGAAGGAACAACAATCTTATAAGAATTCTGCAGACTCAGAAGAGGTGAGTTTTAAATTGATAGAGATTTTTGAACTCTGGATTTTGTAGCATTTCATAGCATTTTGTTCAGCATTTGCTTAAAAATAGTGGGGTTTTTTTGGATTACATTAAACCTGAATTTGGAGGGAAGGCGATGGGCTATTTTTACGACTCAGGGTTAGGAGTGGATGGAATTTCTGGAATCTAAGCCCAGCTCTACATTAGCAGTTTCGTAACATGACTCATGAAGACTGCCCAGTTATTCTGTCTACACTGAAAAGGTTACAGCCCAGCTGTCATCCATAGGGTGCAGCCAACTACAAGATTTCTCCTTATCCAGAACAATCTTATTTGTCTTCCTTTTTCATACACTACCATCTTGGACAGAAAAACATACAGTACCCTTTTTTCCTAGGCCAAACCACAAAATTCAGCAAAAATCTAAACGGCCAGCAATATTAGGGGACTAGATTTATTAAAGGGCACTATTGTTAACATGCATTATTAATAATAAGGTCTCTGCATAAAATATGTGCTTAATGCTGTGGCGCCTTTTAGTAAATCTAACTCATGGAGAGAAATTTACTAATGGGGCACCATACCACCTTCACTGGCTCCCAATCAGCTCACGAGTCCGCTACAAAGTTCTCCTAACCACTTTCAAAATAATAAACAACCTATCTGCAGACAGCCTACAACAACTCATAACAACTGACAACAGCAAAAGACCAAGAAGAAAGGGAACATCGAACAACATCAGAACCCCAAAGGACTTCACCAGAACAAACCAAACCACATCAAAACGAGCTTTCACCTTAGCAGCCCCCGCCATATGGAACTCTCTCCCTGACCACCTCAGAGCAACAAACAACATCAAAGAATTCAGAAAGCTGCTTAAAACTGAACTATTCACAGACCACTTCAAGGACCTCACAGAATGACTCCTAATCAAACATTAAGATAACGAAGCCATCCCTGTAAATATGTATCTGTAAATATGTATCCTAAGCGCACAATGTATATAGCTCACATCAAAATCGAACACACTCACACACGCAGCACACTGTGACAATTCTCCCACTGCATGCTAATGACAACTCACCCTTCATTGATTGTTTGCTGTGCCAACCGCTTTGATTTCATGATAAGGCGGTATACCAAGTCCGTTTAAATAAATTAAATAAATAAATAAATAGATACGTGCGTACAAAGGTTCCCATATAGACACTATTTGGTAAAGACAAAGCTACAATATGTGGCAGAGAATGCGCCTTAAATGTCACTCACAGTTGCTCATAAACACTTTTTGGATTTGGCTCACACTTTTTTTCAAGAGGAGCTACATTCATATGCAGTAGATATTTTTCCTGTTTCTTGGCGGGCTCATAATCAAAGTTTGTACCTGAGGCAATGGAGGGTTAAGTGACTTGCTGAAGATCACAAAGAGCAACAGTGGGATTTGAGCTGGCCCGGGCTATAGCTCTAACCATTAAGGTATGTTTCTACCCATGTGAAAGCTCCACGTGTGCTTGTCCAGTCTGCGCCTCTAACTATGCACCTTCCCGTCCAAGAGTGTACTTTCACACCGCCCGGTATTTTATAAGAGGCCACATACTGTACATGCAGGAATGACTTATAAAGTTGCCTCCTTTGTGTGGTCATTTTCCTAAACATTCAATTTCCTGGATCCACCATGTAGCCTGCTAGATAAACCCAACGAAGCAGGCACCTGTTTCTGCTTTGGCTTCTTTTTATTACAAAACTTACAGCTTGCCAGAAAGACCCAGCTGTTAAACTAATCTAAATAACTACTGTTACTAGTCACCCAACCATGGTTTTGTATTAATGATAGCAACAAGAGAATAACCTAATTTCTAAGATCACTATATGCTCAGACGTTCTGATTTCTACTCAAATTTGACTCACATTTGCCTTCTGTCATCATGGTGTCACTGCCTGAAGCCTTTTCCTTTGCTAAATTACTCGCCAATATCATCACGTTCTCTTGACACAAATGTTAACACCCCTTCACTCCATGTTCTTCCCCAATCTCAATTTTCTAGACTTATGTCTAGAATGTTTAGGAGATTCCTATCTGATTGCTTTTCTTATAAAAATATGATCATATTTCTTCTATTCTTGAGCTAAACTAGCAACTTGCCTATTTCTAGACACAGACAAAAATGACCATACTAGTCTTCAAAATCCTCCATTGATTAACCTAAGCATAGTGCACATTTCTGACCTCTTCACTTGTTATTTCCTTTACACTTCAAGATTTTGCCTTCCCCCTAGTTATTTCCTCCAAACTTTTACTGTTAATGGAAGATTTTTCTGCCCATGTAATAGAATCTCCTTTGTTTCTGTTCTCTTGCAGAAACTCCCTTTTATTTGATTGATCTCCCTATGTCTCTATGAATCAGCTATTTATCTCGGAACTGTCTAGTGCTCAACTTCTCTTTCAGCTGCACCGTGCCTTCTCTCGTTCTTTTCTCCTCTTCCAAGTCAGACAGCTTGATGCAGCAAAGTATGCTGCTGTTAGCACACGCAATAGCGCAGTGTTTGCGCAGAATGTGAGCATAATCAATGCGCAAATGCCTGCACTAAATGGATAGTAATGAAGGGCCTGATATTCACGGGCTTTTTCATGGTTTATCCCGCTTAGAGGGATAGTCAGCGGCACTAACACAGCTTGTATTGCTAAATATCTGTGGGTTCTGCCACTACATGCCCTGATACTGTGTAGCATCGGGGGAATGTTGTGGGCGTTCCGGGGCGACCGGAGGTGGCACCCGTCACTAACCAGGCAGCAGCGATATTGAACCTCTGCCCGATTAGTGTTGTTGTTAAGTACCGTTGAGTCAGTGTTGACTCATAGCACTTGGATAATTGTCCTAAACTGTGTTCGGTCTTCAGTCAGGCGGCTCATTGTTGACAGAGTGGCACCCATAGTTGCTGCTATTGTATCTTCCTCTCTGCATTGACCTTCTATCTTGCCAAGCATGATGTCTTCCTCTAATGATCTTTCTCTTTGCATGATGTGTCCAAAGAATGAAATCTTGTCATCATAGATGCAGCAAAACGTGGCCTATCTTTACTTCTAGGAGCCAACCGGACAGCAGCTTAATATTGCCGCTGCCTGGTTAGCTTCCACACTGTGCAGCAGACTTGGATATTCAGTGCCAGTGGCCAGGTAAAGCCCCGGCATTGAATATCTGGAGTTAAGGTTCAGTGGCGACGGCTATGCACTTTTGAAGCGCTAGCCATTGCCGCTGAATATCCCTCCTGAAGTCATTATCCAAGCAGTGCAGACGTGGAGAAGTGCACAGAAGCCAAGAAGACTGAGGTCAACGCTGAGATTTTGACATGAGGTCTGAGGAGGCGTTAAGGTATATAAAAACATATACTGTACATACACAAGCAGAACGTGTGCACAAAACAGAGATATACATACACAAACATGCACAGATGAAACAGGCATATGCAATGCATATATACACACTCATGTACATGCAGTCAGAGCAGTTGGAAACAATTCCATCAGGCATGCTCCACATTCTTTCCCTACAAACTCATTCAGATTGATATTGCATTTTCTTTCTGCTCAATGTCACCCATACGGGCTTTTCTGAAGTAGGACACACTAAGTGCTTTAACCTACGTACCTTTCTATAGTGAGCCAGACCCCAAGGGAACCGTTCTAGGCAAAGGTACAGACTAAGCAAAGGTACAGAAATAATTATCCACATAAATTTCCCTCTGTGTAGTCACAATTTATGATGTAAGTGGTTCCCTTAGGAGTGAGGGGCAGTTGTGGGAAAATAAACTAAGGGACCTTTTTACTAAAGTGTACTCAGTAGTTAATATGTGCTTTAGCACATAGCAGCTGTCAGCACAGAGTCACGGTAACTGTTACCACGCTGGCATAATACCTACCGTCACTGCAAATTGTGTGATGGAGTGGGGAATGGGTGGGTTAGGGGCAGAAAGTGGGCATGGAGAGCAAATTAGGGGAACATACTGTATTACACCCTAACTGTCAATGTTTCAATTAGTGTGAGTGTACTTAATGACAGCTCAATGTTGGCGTTAACAGCACCCGCATTAATCGCAAATGCTGCGGCTGTGATGTGTCGGCATGGTAACTGCTGCGAACATGCTAGCCACACTCCCAGCAGTTATCATAGAAGCTTTGTCTTACCGCATCTTTCTTTCAGTGTGAACATTTTAGTAAAAGAGTCCCTAAGTTTGATTAATAGGAATATCCAGTTTTACTTTGAACCATGGTGGTCCCGTGCTTTAAAAATGCTGACTGCCACTGGCTCACTATTTTTAGAATATGGCAGGTAAAACCAGCTATATTGTCAATTATATGTATGTTTAGCCTCCATCTGTATAGCTAAGCTGTTTAATTTAGGCCTCTTAGCTCTACAGATGGTAGCTGAATATCACCACTATGAGGTAGATTCTACCCTGGTAATAGGGGGAATGTACATCCCAGTTGGACGTACAATCTCCGCTTTTCTTAGGGAGTGTATTCCATCTCCCTGGCTCCTCGCATGCACAGAGGGCTTGTGTGGGGGAGTGCTGACCAGGGATGAGAAAGGGAGGGCCGGAGGTGGAGCGTGGGCGAAACAGGGGCAGGCCAACTCACCTAGAGTCCCCAGTGGTGGGGAGATGTACATGGGACGTATTCCACCTTGAAGGTGGAATAAATCCCATCCACAGGAGAGATCCAGCCAGGCAGACCCCCAGACCAATGGAGCAGAAAAAGGTGGATCCCTGCCATCCGATTCCAGCCCCGGCCGACCACGCCGAAGGTCGGGCAGTCAGGAAAAACACCTTTGTTCGCTGGTGGGATGTGCAAGCTCCTGCTTTGCATCCCAGTACCATGCCGACGAGATGCCACAGCACTGGCACACAGGCGGGGGCACTGAGTGGGGGAGACGGGCAGGCACTTGGATGTTGGCCGGCACAGAATGCGGTGTACGTCAGTCCATCCAAGTGCCCTGATTCTACAATCATTGTAATGTTGAGCTCCCACAGTTGTAGAATCGAGTATAAATATATTTTCTGAACATCCGGACGGCCCGGATGTGCAGAGATCAGAATCGGCCTCTATGTGTACTGTCACCTAGTGATAGAGAAGCATAGCAATACCTATTGTTTTGAAACATTGACATCCTTTGGTTAAACTGTAAAATCCATTCTTTCAAATCTATTGAAAGTGGAATCTAGTTGTTAGATATATTGGGCTTGATTTTTAGATAGGCAGGCTATGCACCACGGCGGCACATAGCCTGCCTGCCAACCCCCCTTAACCCAGATTTTTACTTCCGTGCCAGCGAAAGTTAAAATCCGGGTAAGCCTGGATGCCCTGGCAGCCGCAGAGTCTACACGGGTAGCAGTGATTTTCGATGCTACCTGCATAGCCTCTGCACCTTAAAGATAGGTGAGGAAAAACACTACCCATGTAGGTGCCCTTCGAAAATCCCAGATAAGGCTTTTACATGGGTAACTAGGGAAGTTACCCATGTAAAGGCCTTTGAAACTCAGGACCATTATCACTATTGGTTTCATTTTGCTTTTCTTTCCAAACCAACAGATTGTTTGCGAACTGCTTCTTTAAGCCGTCTCTCCCCTCCCCTCTCTCATCCAGGTCAGAGACATACAAACAAACAATACAAATATACACAAACATGAAGAGGAGTTGGAAATAATGCCATGAGTCATGCTCTGCATGCTTTTACCACCACTCACCCCATCTTGGGCTGGCTTATTGTGATTCAGATGTGTATTTCATTTTCTTTGTTGTAAATTCTACTGTGAGACCTATTGACTGGACCATACAACTGTCTTAATGGCTACTATGCACAGTGACACCTAGTGGCTGAACAACGTAGTATGCTACTGCTTCCTGTATGTACAGCTTCCTAGTGGCAGAGAAACATGACAATAACTCTTATGATGGGACACTGGCACAGAGATTGCGTGGGGGGGCATCATCAACAGTGGGAATTCAGTGGTGAGATGAATTACCCTTTACTAGCCATTGTTTAACTTTGGATCAACTAGCATGGGAAATTTCCTGGGTATATAAATGATATGCTTTTTGGGGAAAATGTGCTCACTTTTACCATGCATATCTTGGAGACAATATTCAAACTGCCCAAGTTAGTACAAACTTGAAGGGTAATTTTTGTCTGTAGAATTTGCGCCTATAATCAGAGCAAAGCTACGTGAAATACCAGTTTCATTGGTTTAGGAGCAGTATTTGCTGTTCCTTATGTTGCTGCCCCAGGAAAAAGTACCTGCAGGAATTTGTACCTGCTTTTTCTGTAAAATTTCTTTTTTCCAGTGCATGATAATTCTGGCTAGGGCAATTATCCAAGACAACAGCCGCTGTATCGTCGCTGAAACAATGCCTGCTTTAGTTCTTTTATCACAATTGCCTTTGAATATCAGGGCCCATGTGCATTGTCTTAAAAATGCAAAACTACATGTTTTATTGCCACCCTGGACCAAATTCCCCTTGCAAGAATGTGTCCAAACTTTGTGCCTAATTTTCTCCACAGGGAAAGTGGGCAATTATCAAAGAGCCTTTACATGTGTGTAAACCACTCTTTTACTTGTGGAAATTACTTTAAGCATTGCCCTCATTTTTCAGCATGGATTCTCAAAAATATATTACCCAGCACGATAACTGCCATTTTGCTGTGGATGCTAACTTTTCCGTGAGCTAAACATTTTTGCCTAGACACTATGGGCCCGATATTGCCCGCCGACCTCCTTAACCCGGATATTCACTTCCGCGCCAGCAGAAGTGAATATCCGGATTAGTCCAGATGCCCCAGCAGCCACAGAGGCTACACGATCGTTTCTCGCCTATCTTTAAGGCACAGAGAGCTGCCCGGGTAGCAATGAAAATCGCTGCTACCCATGTAGCCCCCTTCCTTTGCTCCAGAATGCCCCTAATATGTCCCGATGCTATGTGGATAGTATCTGAGCACGTTAGGGACTTAGCTGGGATATTCGAAGGGCAATACCCATGTAGGTGCCTTCGAATATCCCAGATAAGGCCCTTTCATCAGTAACTAAGGAAGTTACCTGTTTAAGGGCCTTCAAATATCGGTCCCTATAGTATTTTGAATGTCCATCATGTGAGGTTTGTTGCGCATGAACAAATTAATGGCTTTTAGTGGAAGGAAGAAGAGAAGTGGATAATTTACTTGAAATATCTAGAGGGCTTGTGTTTTCTTTGCTTGTCGAAATAAAAATAATACTATGAGAAACCTTAATGAATCAAAATGAAAAGATCAGTAAAGCCCAGGCTTGAGATATGTTAGGTGTACGGATAGTGGCTCCGTATGTGTGTGTGTGTGTGGGGGGGGGGGGGGTGCGGAGTGTGTCCTGGATGTTATATGGATGTGTAAGGAAAGTATCTGAACAGACTAGAAAAACCAAAAAAATATGTCAACCTCATCATGTGCTATTCTTGTCTATATATACTGCAATGTAAAAACACTTGTATAGCAATTTTTATATGTTCCATTCAAGCTGTCAAGAAAAAAAGCACCCCCCCCCAAAAAAAAAATCAGTATAAGATACTAATTTATAACTGCCTTCTTCCTTTAATCTGCACAGGTCATTACAGTTATGGATATAGGAAATCACAGCACTGTGGTGGAATTTATCCTTCTGGGGATATCAGATAACTTGGAGGAACAGCCTTTTCTCTTTTCGCTCTTTCTTACCATGTACCTGATCTCTTTGCTGGGAAATACTCTGATGATTGTGTTAATAATCACTGATCATCACCTCCATACCCCCATGTATTTCTTCCTTAGTAACCTGTCTTTGGTAGACATGAGTTTCACCTCGGTGACTGTCCCCAAAATGCTGATCAGTCTCCTGTCTGAGAGGAAGACCATATCCTTCACAGAGTGCATGACCCAGCTCTATTTCTTTATTACTTTGGGGGTTACAGAGGGATTCCTGTTGGCAGTGATGGCATATGATAGATTCGTAGCCATTTGTAATCCTTTGCGTTATACCATAGTGATGAGCCAAAGAGTCTGCAGTTGTTTAGTGGGAGGTTCCTGGATCGTTACCTCCCTGCATTCCTTGTTACATACTATGCTGATCTCTGACTTATCCTTCTGTGGCCCCAACACTATCCACCACTTCTTTTGTGACATCCTGCCTCTACTGAAACTCTCTTGCTCTGACACCTCCACCTATGAGTTGGTCATATTCACCGAAGCATCAGTCATTGGACTTGGCCCTTTTTTCTGCATACTTATCTCCTACATCTACATTATTGCCGCCATACTGAAAGTCCAATCTGCAGAGGGGAGATGCAAAGCCTTTTCCACATGCTCCTCTCATCTCACTATAGTGATTCTATATTATGGGACCATTATTTTTGTATACTTTCGACCATCTTCCGCTTATTTTTTGGACAGGGACATGCTGGTAACCGTGATGTACACTGTACTTACCCCAATGTTAAACCCTTTTATCTACTGCTTGAGGAATAAGGAGGTAAAAGGGGCTCTGAGGAGAACCAGAGCAGCAAGAATATGTTTTATGAAGATATCAAAGCTACTGCATGTTTAGAAGGTTTCTTTTCATTGTCATTGTTCTCTTGGGATTCATGATGTTTAGGAGATTCTGTAGCTCCACATCATAAGGAACCATCTGAGATGACTGCATGCTGGGACTTGTAATCTTCTTTTCCTTAAGTTAATTAACACTGCAGGTGCATAGGCACATCTCTGACTGACTTATCCTGGGGTCATTTTGTAAGCATAGAGCTCCTTAGAGAGTTCCTTGTATTCTATGAATCAGATAAGAAGGTTCTAGAAGTCCAAGAAACTTCCATTGAAACCTTTTGCAGGGTTGTAAATCGAGAGGTATCTATTTTCATATGAGAATTAGTATGGAAGAGGAGAAGTGAAACAACTTATCTATATGAGAAAGTCAATCAGAGGGTGTGTTGTGTGAGAAAAATCTACAATTTAAGAACACCAAATCTCAAATACCTGACAATGATTGAAGTTTTTGAGAAGATGCATTCCCTCTGCCTGGCCTCAGCAGCAGTCCCTACACCAGCACCAGTGTCAGCACAACAATCACATGGGCCAAGGGGAAAGTTTTCATTTCAACAAACACAAGCCACATCACCTATCACCAATTGTTCTCACTCCATACAAGCTCCACAACACTTGATGCTCTTACTCCACATTCCCTTCCCACATCCTGTGTTTTCACTCCATACTTCTTCCAACACCCAGTGCTCTCATTCTATACTTCCCCCAGTGCTCATACTTCACACACCCTCAAAAGCCAGAATTCACACTCCCTCATAATACCTGGTTCTATCACTCTACCCTCCCCCAACACCTAGGGGCATGTTTACTAAACATTCCTAACGTGCGGGGCCGTGCTAGTGTGCCTGTGCCATATAAGGAGTGGGCGGTTCAGGCAGAAAATAGAAAAAAACGGTAGTAAGCAACCGGACGTGTGTGCGTCGCGCTAATGTGCGGGGGTCGACATTAGCGCGTGGAAAGGCAAAGTGGCGCGCTGCTGAGTATACAAAACAACAGAGCCGTGGTACAACGGTGAAGACACTGACCAATGGTGCAGGGGCCATGGGTTCAATCCCCCAGTGTGCGCAACGACAAAGGTCAGCTGAGGCAGTAACTGTAATGATTAACATTGTTTTAGGAGGCAAATTAATTTGGAACGGCATAAGGCGGCGCACAGTTATTTTTGGGCGGCAGAAGGCGGCGCACAGTGCTTTTTGGGCGGCATAAGGCGGCGCACAGTTATTTTTGGGCAGCAGAAGGCGGCACACTGGTCCCCTTGGGCGGCATAAGGCGGCGCGCTGATAGGCACAAGGCGGCGCGCTGATGCACAAGCACAGGAACAGAGCCACAGCACAATGGTTAAAACACTGACCAATGGTGCAGGGATCAGGGGTTCAACTCCTCACAATGCCCAGTGAAAAATGCCTGCTGAGGCAGTATGTATTATGTTGTGGAGTGCTGTAGGAGGCTGTATAATTGTATTTTGTTATCACTACTAGCAAACGCACTCTCCCAGCATGTTAACATACGGCGGCCCATAAGGCACATGTTACAGTGCACTGTTCGCCAAGGCACCCTTGAATGACCCCTATAGGGCAGCATGTATGTTGCGACACAGGATAATGTATAGTGCACCCTATAGGGATGGCAACCATAAGGTGGCCTACAGGGCGCCCTATGAAGCACCCTCAGAGGCACCTAATGGGTATAGTAAGCTGAGGGTGGTCTTGCCGGCATAGACATATGTACAGTAAATAAAAATAAAGCTGTGGACAGCTCTACCAAAGGGCCCCACTGTGGGTTTGAACCCATGACCTCTGGCTGTACAGGCAGTGATGTAACCATTGCGCTACAGCTCCATAGCTGTAAGCAGGCCCCTGGCTGGCTGCAGATAGCCTACACGTCACCTCACAGACAGTCTGCTGGTGTCAACAGGATAGGGTTAGGCCACCCGTACCCATAATGCACTGCACATGCAAATTAGCTGTCCGCAGATGGACACAAGATGGGGAATGCACCCCCACAGCACCTCGGCCCTGTTGGGGGAAGTGACCGGGTGCACCCACACAGCACCTTGGCCTAGTAGGGGGCACTGACCGGGTGTTTTACTGGCACAGAGTAGCCACACACCGTTACATCGTGCGGGTACTGTGCTCACCCTGAGTGTGCAATGAGGTGGCCAGGACCAGGTCAACAACACCTGCCATGGCTGATGGAGGCCAAGCGGGCGTTCCAAAGCAGTGTTAATGTGTAAGATAGCTAGTTTCTGCACAAACACCATGGATATCCCTGTCTGCCGCCATCAGGCACCCCCCACCGGCAAACATGGTCCCCATCAAGGGATCCACACTCTACCTCCCTGCAAAGGTGGCAGTAGAGGGAAACATCAACCCCAGTCCTGCTGAGGAACACCACCACCCCCCCCCCCCCAGGCAGGCAGCTCCATACACAGCCATAACACAATAGCAGACAGACATAAGCCCAGGGTATGGTAAGCTGCACTCCACCACCAGATATTCCCCTGCAGCAAGCCAACAGCCACTGCACCCTGCAAGCCATTATAGCAAGACATTTACCAGCTACAAACAGTCTGCTGGTTAGTCCATAGTGCATGTTCCCAATGGAGATGCATGCACCCAGAACTGGGCTGTCTGCATACACAGCAAGCAGATAGATCAGTGACTGGGCCCCAAAGTGAAACCCATATCTATCACATGAGAGAACTACTATATAGCACTATGGGGGGGCCTAGCCATGCTGTGGTCACTGCACAGTCAGGGTGAGCGTGATCCCCCAGAAGGACATGCTTTGGCCACCCTGTCTGTGTAGGTGGTGGCCGGACACTACAATATCCCAGCCAATGTCCCTGCCAGGGCCCTATGCCCAGTGCAGATGCATCCTGGCCACGCCACCCTGCCCTGGCTATACCCATGGTACCTTGCACCTCATTATGCACATTGACTGGCCAATACTGGCAACAGTGCTGGCAGTGCGGGCTGTTGAAGGGGCTTGCAGCCAACACCCACTGTATAGACAGACACACACTTCCACACCTCTGCCATCATGGTGCTACGATTGAGGGGGTAAGTAGCCTTGCCCACCAAACCGGTCCTGAGCACGGCAAGGCATGGATATGGTACGCATTACAGCTGGTGGTCACTCCCCAGGGTGGTAAGCACCGTCAGAGGCCAGGCCTGGAGCATGCCCCGCAAACACCTAACAGATTGTTTGGATGGGGTCAACTAGCAGTATGTACGTAACGTATGGATAACTGCCTGCCTGTGCTCCTAGCAAACGTCTCCGAGCTGTGTACCGTATACCTCAGGTGTAGGGTGACATTGGTAAGTTATGCAAGTGCTCGTTTTGGGTGCTGCATGCACGGTCCAATGTTCTGCCTTTCCAGGAGACATTGGCCAATGGGGCCTGTGGGTGTGGGTGTGTCTGCCCTTGATGGCTGCTGCTTTACGGCACAGATTCCCAACTCCAGTCCAGGTTTGCATCACACTGTTCGGGTTTTCCTGCTATCCCTCATGAATATGCATGGGCTACATCTACATGCCATGGGGGTGGTGCATAGATATACAGCACAGGCATTTGTATGAGTGTCAGCATGGAACCTGACTGGTGTGTGGCCCACCAGGACTGCATTTGGGTGATTCTGCTCTAGGTACTGCCCCTGTTCATGGTGTCTGTGCTCAGTGGGGTAAAAGATAGATGTCTTACCATTGCATATGTCCCCGCCATGAAAGGTGTGTCCTTACTATCACTGTTTAGTTGTGGGAAAAATATGTGGACAGGATTGGCAGTAGCCCCAGCTGGGCTTTAGAACCTGTGACCTTCTGTTCTTGTATGCACTGTCTGTGTGCACTGCACCACTGTGTAGCCACAGTTTGGATGGATTCCCTGGACTGTCCATGACTGTGGATCCGGCAGGACCTGTCTGTTGCAGTGGACTGTGCCAGCCTGCACATGGCTAGGCCTCTGTCTTCTGTGGTTAGCAGCCACTGCCCCCTGCACCACATGTACTTGTCCGCCAACATGCTGGCATGAACTTCTCTCAGAAAAAGCAGTTGACCTGATTGCAATGTGGCAGTATGGGACTGCATTTGGGGGACTTGGCTGTAGGTAATGCCCATTGTTGTGGTGTGTGTGCGGTGTTGGGTAAAATATGGGTGTTTTCCCCATGCATACAGGGGTGTCTGCGCTATCTTTATTTAGTGGTGGGTAAAATATAGGGACTGGGCTGGCAGGTGCCCCAGCTGGGTTTTGAACCTCTGCCCTCTGGTCCTAGAGGTAATGACTCTGTCTGCTGTATCACACTTTGGCCACAGAGACAGTGCAGCCCCTGGAGGCAGTAAGCCTGGCAGGATGGAGTCACAAACCCTGCTCTACGCAATTCTACTGTGGGCATATGCACCCTGTCTGGTGACAAACGTGCACATACACCCCGGAAATGACCACGGGAAATGTGGGACAAAATATCACCACGCTGGGCAACAGTGATATTAATGGGCAACCATAGCAAACACTCCCAGGAAAGCTCCAAAACGTGGAAATGTTTTTTGGAAGAGTCTCCTCTCAGTAGACCCTTCCAAAATTCATTTCTTTTTTCTGGAGCTTTGCTGGGTGTGATTTCTGTATTTGCCCATCACTATAACTGTTCCCAAGCTGAATTACTATTTTTAATAGTTCTGTTGTGGTCATTTTCTATTTTTATTTCCACTTTTGTGCTGTGCACATATATCACACTGCTCACGTTTTGCTGGTTTCCCCGGTTTTCCTGTACATTGCTGACGGAAATGGTTTCTCTTCCCTTTAAATGCTTTCTACCGCGAGTGTTTCACTCGCGGTAGTTTTTACATGCAAATTCGGGCCCGATACTGTGCGGGGAGCCTCTCCCCTCCCACTCTCCACCCATTGACCCCGTCCCTCCGCCCCTCCGGAGCCTTCCTCCGCCCTCCTTTCGCCGTTCCACGCCTCTATCGGACATTTGCGGGCCCGCACTTGTACGGGGCCCGTTAGTGAGCCGCGTACCTGTGCGGGGGTGACACACACGTGTGCGGGGCGTTTAAACGCGTTTCTGCGCGTTTCAGTGCCGCGTTGCCGTGCGCTATTTTGCGGCGCGCTATTTTGCGGCTTTTAGTAAACATGCCCCCTAGTGATCTTACAACACCCACTTCTTATTCTTCCTCATAATACTCAGTGTTGTCACTCCACAATCCCTTTAACACTGCATGTCTCATTGGCTCCATGTGCACAGGAAGGTGATGGATTTGGCATAAAACATCACCCTATACAAGTGCAAACATAATATATAAAAATATCACTCAAAAATGAATAAAGTGACAACATGCAGAGGGAGAAAATCACCTAAGACTCAACATACCTGCTTTAGGGATAAGTTCCTTTATTACAAAGCAGAAGTTGTCTTCACAAAAAACAGAATATGCCTTTTTCATATCAGACTAAAGAAGTCAATTAAGATGAGCGTGGTGGGAGCTAAGATGATGCACCCTAGTTCCTACTTTTGCACCATTACTAATTTCGCTAGTTACCTCAATGGGTAAACAGGGCAAGCTCTGAAATTACTCTGCTGCAGCTTTGATGTCCTCTTCATGGGGCCTGTTGGACAGTCATGTGTTTGGCATGCAGTGTGAGTGGATGGTCCTGGAGGTTGGATATGCTAGTGTTGGGACACCTAAGTAAATAACTAACCCGGAAAATCCTAACACCGGTGAAATTAAGCAAATTATTTTTGTTGGAAGAGCCAACCCAGTCAAGGGGAAGAAAACCCCATACCGCCGTGGCAGATTCCTTTTTAATAAATATTTCTTTTTTAGAAAATTTTTCTTTGTTTTAAAAAAATCAGTGAGCACTTAACTGAAGTAACAGTCCTTCTTCATCCAGAGAGCAATGTAGCAGATGACGTGGCACGTTTCGGGGCCAATCATAATGTATGCCCCTGCTTCAGATCTAAGACTTCGCTCAATTGAACTTGCATTGCTAGTGTTGGGACACCTAGCAGGGGAAGGAGAAGCTGTTGAGCGTCCTTTGCTCTGATGTAGCTCTTAGCCTCTAAAAGTGCTTCCTTCCTCCTGAGCCTGCCACAATGAAGAACATAAACAGCAAGATGTAAGTTGTCTCAGCATGAAATCAGTAGCCAAAGCCATGTGGCAGCCAGCAGGAAGTCATGTGAAGACTGCTGGGGGCATAGGGCACTACAGGAGGTGATTTCTTGCAGTAAGTTCTACCAATGGAATCTAAGCAATGGAGGAAATGTGTTCAGGCTGATTTGCTGGAAGGTACCTTTGAACATACTGTTAAAATATTATGTTGACATACACAGGGGCAGCCCAAGGGGGGTGCGGGGCCATGTGTGGAGATTCGGTGTAGGGACTCATTTGCATAACTATTTGCATAATGTTAACATGCACTAACGTTTCGCAAACATGCCTCTTAATGATTGTATGAATAAAGAAAGACTACCAGATTTCTACATTACTATACTCCAGTGCCAATCACCAGGTACGTTAGGAAGTACTATGAACACTGCCCATTTAGAACCCATACTACAAAACTACACCCATGGAAATCAACCCTTATAAACCAAAAAACTCTCGATTTCCCACACTTATCTTACTATAGGAACTGACCTAATATCCCAAACCTGCCCTATTATGGGCGTAAATTTGAAACACACTATTATTTTTTGTTTTTTTGTTTTTTTGTTGGATCGCTCACCATGAGAAGAAACTTTTCCTCCCTCGAAGTGAGCCCTCTGTTTTAATCAATTTTAAATTGACCATAAACTGGCCTTAACCGGACAAAACAACACCTGTTGTTGTCCATACCATTGTCCACTAAAGTACTGAAACTTCAATTCCCAGCAATAAACAAATATGCAAGGAAAATGTACTTAGCTTGTCCAATGCCAAGGAGGAGCTAGATCATTACTTCCAATCTCCTGCTCGCGGCCGGGCTGTCTTGTTACTTCACGCTCCCCAATCCCTCGGGAGTAGCTAAACAACCTGGCCCACTTCAGATTTCAAACAGGATCAAGAACCCCTCTTCAGCCATTAGCCACAAGGTTCATAAGTGTGGGAAATCGAGAGTTTTTTGGTCATTTAGAACCCATAGCAAACCCACTGTATCATAACAGCACTACCAGGACTCACAAAGCACCATACCCTACCTATCAAAAGGCAACACTGAAAATATTGAACCAATATATCTCAGAGAATATCAATACATCTCCTACTGGGAAAAGAGAACAAGTGGCACTGTCAAATAGAAACTACATAAACAGAATACCTCAGCTCGGTTACACATGCAGAACACAGACCATCACCAAACAAAGAACAAGGGATCACAATTTAGAAATAGGAAGACAATAATTAAACTGGGAACCCCAAAAGCCAAACTTGAAATGTACAACAACACTGGAGAAATAAAACTATAAATTAATTTCCTCTTGTACTAAACAAAACGCAAAGTTATTAGCGATGCACATTTCTCAGAGCTGACACATTCCAGTTAATAAATTCAAAATAAAAAAGTGTTTTTCTATCTTTTGTTGTTTGTGCATTTTACTTTTCAGTTGCAATTACTCCAGTCACTTTCTTCTAGTTTCTTTGTGTCTTCTGCTAACTCTCCATTTTCTGCTGTCCATTTGTTCTTTCTTCTCTCATCTAGTTTTTTCCATTCTCTCTCTACATCTGCTTTAACATATTGATCGTTCTTCTTTTGCTCTTTCCGCCATTCATCCACTCAAATTTTATCCCCTCCATCCTCAATCCCCACCTACACTCCCAATACCTGGCCAATCATAGATTTTTTTCCCTCCCACACAAAATATTTTCCCCTCTCCATTTCACTCTCCCAGCCCCATCTCATTCTAGTCCTCCTCCAATATCAGCTCCCTTCTAGTTCCAGCCCCACCTAGCATCCGCTCCCCTCTAGTCCCTGCATCAGCCCATTTCTGATCCTAGCTCCCCCATCAGCCCATTTCCAGTCCTAGCTCCCCCATCAGACCATTTCCAGTCCTATCCTAGCCCCTCCATCAGTTCATTTCCAATCCTAGCCCCCCATCAGCCCATTTCCAATCCTAGCCCTACATCAGCCCATTTTCAGTCCTATACTAGCCCTTCCACTACTCAGCCCATTTCCAGTCCAAGCCCCCCCCCACACTCAGCCCATTTCCAATCCTAGCTCCCCCCACTCAGCCCATTTCCAATCCAAGCTTACGAGCCCATTTCCAGTCGTATCCTAGCCCCTCCATAAGCTCACTTCCAGTTCAAGCCCCCCCCCCACTCAGCCAATTTTCAGTCCAAGCCCCCCTCACCATCAGCCAATTTCCAGTCCTAGCTCCCCCCCAGTCAGCCTATTTCCAGTCCAAGCCCCCCTCCCCATCAGCTATTTCCAGTCTTAGCCCCCCTCCCGAAGAGCCCTGCGGCTGTCTAAAAAGCTTTAGAGGGAGCCGGAGAGGCCCCAGCTCACCTCTACCAGTCGCTGAAGTGAAGAGCTCCTTTTTTCTTCACTTCGGCGGCTGTACTGTAGTTTACGACGCTGGCGCGCTGAGGTCAAAGGGGACTTCGTTTTTCCCGGTACTCAGTGCAGAAGCGTCCTATAGTACAGTTGCCAAAGTGAAGAAAAAAGACGCTATTCAATTCAGCAGCTGTTAGAGGTGAGCCGGGGCCTCTCCAGCTTCCTCTAAAGCTGCTCTGCCTGCCGGTACTGAATGCGGGATGTTGTTGGTGTGGGGCCCCCTGAAACGCAGGGCTCTGAGTGAACAACATTCTATCACAATAGACAGGCCGGCCCTGGACATTCAGTTGGAATATTTCCAATAATTTCTCAAGATATTGTACACAACATACCTAAAATGCAAGGGTGCTAATAATGTTGACCACAACTGTAATTGCTCAATTGCCAGTTCAGGTCTAATTTTCCTTGAAATCCATCAAGTTTCTGGAGGCTGGTTTGTTATAAATTAACCAGAAAGTGGAGAAGCTTGAGCAAAAGGTTGCTTCTCTCCAAGAAAGTAAAGCTGCTTTAATGAAGGGTAATCTTTTTCTTCCAACCAAGCTGAGAGTTACTCGTAATCTTTTTCTTCCAACCAAGCTGAGAGTTACTGCAAACTTGGCAAGGAGGAGGAATCTGTATTTGATTAATTTTCTTAAATTTTATGTTGCACTTTATGCAGGAATTGTTTAAGCAGTATACAATAGAAGTTCTTAAAATCCCTACAAAAGCTCTTCCTTTCTATATCTATACTGTACTACCTACCACCATTTAAGAGAATGGAATGTGGAGTGGATCAGCAGACTGTTGACGGCACTTAACAACAGCTGTACTCGTACTTGAGTCTTCAGTTGAGGAAACTCCAGTTCCAGCTACCTTTGTGGTTAAACTTGGTACTCGACTCTGACAGAAACTCTTTGCTTAGATTGTTTTTTTTTGTGAAAACGATGTTCTGTTCTATAATATGGAAAAAAGAATGTGCCCTGACGTTTCTAAGGCCACTCAGGTTAACAGGAAAAAAAATCCTTTTACTCAGATCAAGGGTTTTAGAGTTGGGAGCTAACTTTTGGTTAAACTTTTCTTGTAAATGTGTTATTAAATTAGATACTATAAAATATATGTTCTTTGAACCTACTTGGCTAACTAGAAATGGGTTGGCCTCCTGCGCTATTGTGATTTCCGAAGGGGGCTAGTTACTAAGGTGCGCTATCATTAACATGCGTTAAATCACTGTAACGTATGTTACTTTAGTGCAGATTCCTTGTTATTCAATGGGATCTGGGTTCTAACAATGCACATTATTGGATGTAACGCATGCTAACATAGTAGCACACTTTAGTAACTAGTCCCCTGTGTAGCTACAATGGCTTAGAAATTCAAGAAGAAGTTGGACTATTTTGTATGTGTTGCTGCTGCTTCTTTGTTGCTTTAAATAGTGACCAGCTCCACTTTAAATTGTGGACTGGATTACAGAAACATATTCTATTTTGCTGTGAAAGTTTTACATTTTTTCTTGTTTTTTTTCTGTAAATCTATTTGGAAGTACTTTGTGATTGGATGTAGTTACATTTATGAAAATTAAGAAATAAACTACTACTGCTATTTATCATTTATATAGCGCTACCATTTGTACGCAGCACTGTACAGCCATAAAAGAGACAGTCCCTGCTCGTCAGAGCTTACAATCTAGTTAAATAAACACGTTGAAAAGTGTATATTTGTAGTGTGACTCAATGGCAGGTTTCCCTCAATTGCAGAATTGGACTTGTGGAGAGGTTCATGTGCATATCTCATAGGAAGAGTCGAGGGGTGTGTGCATATGTATTGGAGGGTGCATGTGTGTGTGTATGTCATGGGGAATGCCAGAATATGTGTATGTGTTTATGCCAGGGGCTGCTTGTGTGTGTGTGTGTGTGTGTGTGTGTATATGTGTGTTGAGGGGTATGTGCATGTATGTGTGTCATGGGGAGTGTTGGGAGGTACATACATGTGTGCCTGTGTGTATGTGTCTATGTCAGGGATGCGCACATCTATGTGTATGTCATGGGGACTCTCAGGAGCTGCC
Organism: Ichthyophis bannanicus; assembly: GCA_033557465.1. NCBI lineage: Eukaryota > Metazoa > Chordata > Amphibia > Gymnophiona > Ichthyophiidae > Ichthyophis > Ichthyophis bannanicus. The sequence continues at coordinate 759,730,052 of CM066033.1, forward strand.
TGTATGCATGTGTCTCACTCTCTCTCTTTCTGTATCTATCTCTCTCATAACCCTTCTTCCATGCTTCTCCTAGTCTCTTTGTCTCATAACCCCCAACCTTCACCAGACTCATAACCCCTCAACAGCCTTCCCCCAGTCGCTCTCTCTCTCTCTTTTGCCTCCCCAGGCTTCACTCAGTCTTTCTCTGTCTCATAACCCCCCAAGAGTTACCTATTTTCTCTCTCTCTCTCTCTCATACCACCCCTCCATCCGGTCGATCTCTCACTCACTGAACCTTTTGCCTGTCTGAACCTCCTGAAAGCAGGATGCTTCCCACTTCCGCCACTACAATCAGCTTTCTGCATGGTTGCATCACACAGTGGAGAAAGTTTGGGCTGATCTTGTGGATCAGCCTGAACTTCCTCCAACACGCAGCTCAACCATGGAAACAGCCAACTGTGGTGGGGGAAGTCTGAAATGCTATGTTTTTCAGGAGCTATAGCCAAATCAGGGGCTAGCATAGGCAAACTTACGCACAGACAATTTGCATAGCCGCCTGAGCCCTTGACAATAGGTGTTATGACTGAGCGAAAGGTGCCTAAAAAAGAAGGCTCTATTATGCTGGACTCTGCACTTACACAGACTATACCTGAGTCCCGGCTGACAATATGTAATTAGTTCTCCCTTTCCCTCCCCATATCCCTCGCCTCTATCCACCCCCTTCCCTTTCCCCTTTCCTCCCTCTCACCTTATTCCTTATGTTGACTCTTTTATTTGTCACTATTTACCTGCAACATGTTATTTAGAGTCACTGTTTATGTCTGTTCAATGTAAAGTTGCTTGACTGTTCACGTTTCCTGTAAACTGCTATGATACTAAAGAGTGTGGTATATAAAAGCTAATAAATAAATACATAAATAAGTCCCGGAAGAGCTCCTCTGTGAATATTCATCGGGCTGTCTGGCCTAGCAATGAGCCAGGAAAAAAGCTGCAGTTTTTAAAGCTCAGTGAATGTTACCACCCCTATGAAGCTCACATTTTTATAGGTTAGACATACTTTTGTTAGCATATTTGGGATTTTTAGCCCACTTTTCCAAATAATGCCCCTGGCTGCTGACTGTAATTATTTATTTAAAAAGCACGTGAAGGCAAATTTTAGAAAGGCGATGTAGGAGGGGCAACACAGGAGGAGGGCATGTATAAGTGCCTTCTATAACCAGCTATTCCCTACCCTGTCTGTGAAATAAAAGGCAAAAGAAGTGAATGCAGAGTGATGGGTCTGGCACATACAGGGTTTTGCTCGAGCTTAGAAACCTGCATGTGTCAGATATGGATGTCTGCCATTTTGGGAGCAAAGACATTCCTGCAGCCCTTTTTCAGAATGTGCCCTTGTATCTCTTAACAAATTAATCTTCTTACCTGTCACCTACAAAATAGGGATGTGCAGCTGCACTGGAGCTCGGACAAATGCTTTTTAACTTACTGCCACAATTTTTTGAAGGGCAAAAATATCGGGGGAGTGAGGGATATTCCCCTCTTCTTACAGTTGTTGTATGGATGAAAGGAGCACTTTTCTGAGTCCTATTTGTGCCCTGAAGTAAGCATTGCCATTGATGTCTCCAATTGTGACTTGATATGTATAGCGCCAATATAAAATCAGACATGCAATGAAGCTACAGTTTAAAATATTTAAGACTAATAAGAGAAAATCTTTTTTCACTCAATGCGTAATCAAACTTGAATTCGTTACTGGTGGATGTAGTAAAAGCTGTTAGTGTAGCTGGGTTTGAAAAAGGTTTGGACAAGTTCCTGGAGGAAAGGTCCATAAACCATTATTAAAGGGGACCCGGGAAATCCACTGCTTGCCCCAGTACAAGCATTGTGGAACCTGTGTCTTTTGGGGAAACTGCTAGGTACTTGTGACCTAGATTGGCCACTGTTGGAAACAGGATACTGGGCTTGATGGGCCTTGGTCTGACCCAGTATGGCATATCATGTTCCGATGTTCTTATCATTTTTGGCCCATCTTAGGCTACGCCCCTGGCATGCCCCCATATGACTTGGACGTGATCATGCCAAACATGTGTAGATTTGGGACTTTCCAAACTGACTCTGAGGACATCTGTGCACTTTAGAATGGAGGAGTAGCCTAGTGGTTACAGCTGCAGTCTGGTGATCAAAGAGGCTAGGGTTCAAATCCCACTAGCACTCCTACTACAGTAGTCTTGGGCAAGTCACTTAACCCTCCATTGCCTAAGGTACAAGCTAGATTGTAAGCCCTCCAGGAACAGGAAATGGATATTGTAACTTGCCTTGATCAAAAGGCATGATCTTAATAATAATTTCCATGTCTGAATGGGTGTAGGGTTGGTGCAAGGACTGGAGGTGCCTTAGATGGTCTTTCCGTGCTGCTGCCCCTCTCTGTGTCCTGAAGTGATGGTAATAGCTCCCAAACTGTGATGCAGCACTTACTAACATACTCAGATGCTGTGTTGTGGTTTCATCCTCTTCACAATGTGTTGTTTCGGCCCCCCTCTGATGCTGCTTCTGGTTGGAAGTAGCACTGGAGGGGGAAAGAAATGCCACTGCAGAGTACAGAGAGGGGCAGCAATGGGCACCCTCGTAGGGCTGGTGACTGCTTGGTTTGCCTCGTGGTGCGATCAGCCCTGAATGGATGCTTTCAGACATGGAAACCATGACTAGGACTTCTACAATGACCCTCATATTCTGCTCACCAGGTAATTTCAGGATTTATCACTTTGTGATGGGAGTTTTGGATGCTGATGGAGAATGATGTACTTACCCTTATTATGACCATTAATGCCATACCTTCTCCAATGGACCCATGTCCTATCTGCCGACTTAGAACAGTTAACGAAGATGTAGTGGGTTACATGTTGCAGCTTGTAAATTTGGCCCTGGCAAGTGGGGTGATGCCAGCTGACTTGAAGTGGGCATCTATGCATCTGCATCTTAAGAAAAGTGGCCTGGATCCTTTGCAGTCTGCTTCATATCATCCTATATCTAATTTGCTGTTTATGGTGAAGCTTATCATATGTGCCATCTTAGAGCAGCTGCAGGATTTTGTGGTGTTGCATCTGTTATTGGATAAGCAGCAACGTAGTTTTCAACAAAATCATGTGGTTGAGACTCTGTTATTGGCGATGTTTAACAACTTGCGGTGTAACCTGAATCAGGCAGGTTTTGCATTATTGTTGATATATTTTAGATATATCATCTGCCTTCGATTCTGTTAACCCGATGTTGATGTGGACGTTACAGATCTGTGGTATTTCAGGTACAGTTTTGGCTTGGTTTCAGTCCTACTTGACTGATCGGTATCAACAAGTTAGGATAGGCTGCAGAACTTCTGCTTGGTTACCGTTACATCAGGGGGTTCTTCAGGAATTGATGTTATTGTATGCGGCTCCTGTCTGTTCTTTGTTTCAGCAGTATGATGTTTCTTACCATGTTTATGCTGACGATTTTATGTTGTATATGCTTTTTTCTATTGCTTTGGGTTTTGAGTCCCTGGTGATTTTTGACTGTGTTTGTGCTGTTATGCGTTGGTTCTTGGAACATAGGTTACATGTTAATTACAGGAAAACTGAGGTGTTGATTGTGTCATGTGATAAGTTGTTTGTGCCCCCAAAGTTAGTTCTGCTGAATGGTCAATGGGTAGAAGTGAGCAATGTGTGGTTTATTTAGAAGTCACATTAGATCAAACTTTGAGTATGCATGCACATGTGAGGAAGTTTGTCCAGTATTTTTCTAATTTGTTTTTTTTAAGCATTTTCATCCTTTTCTACTTGTTTACAATTTTCATATGTTTTGGCAGGTCATACTATTTCCAACTTTGGACTATGCCAGTGTTGTGCTTGGTTTTCCCGATTCTACTCTGGATACTTTTCAGTTAGTGCAGAATGCAGCTGCTGGGATCTTATTATGTAAATCCCGTTATGATCATATTACTTCTTGTTTGCGTGATTTTCATTGGTTGCCAATCCGTCATTTTAGTTTTATGTGTTATCTTGAAAATTTGTTTGGGGCTTTCAGTGACATGTCTTGCTGATTTGTTGAAAGCAGTCGTCCGACTCACATTAGTATGCAGAACTCATTGGTTATACTTTCCTCTTCTAGTTGTTTGCATATTACCTCTGCTTGAGTTTTAGGTACTTTGCGACAAGTTTTTAGAATAAATTACCTGCCAGTCTTCATCTACTTGACGATCTATTGAGTTTTAGGAAGCTATTGAAGTCCTATTTCTTTCAGCTGTTTTTTTATTCTTCTGAAACGTAATATTTGTCATTGTCTGTTATCATGATTTTACCGTAAATGTTTGTTGTCCATCTTGGACTTTGTGAGAAGGTCGTATGTAAATATTTTAAAATAATAATAAATAAATACATAAATAATTTCCGAGTGGAGCCCAAAAGTACATTCATATTAAATATTTCATGCATACAGTAATCACAAGATAAATATTGCAACATACAAAAGTAAACTTCAACTTAAAACATTCTACAAGACACAGGGGGACCTTTTTACTAACATCCATTACGGTTTTGGACTTAATTCGTGTTTAGCTTAAAAACCAGAATGCAGTAAATGCATAATCTCCACAGTAACTGTCAGGGGCATATCCAGCATATTCCTGGCCGTTATCACATGGACACTTCATCTAACATGTGGTGCAATTAATGTTGGCTGCACTGAACTCCATCTATAGAGGTATCACGTTAATTGCCACATTGACAGTGCACAGCAGTTGCCCTCACGCTAACTGCAATGTGCTCTTCATGTGCACACTGCGCCCCTAACCTGTCCATTCCTTGCCCGAAAGCATGATGTGCAGTCCTGTGATGTGCAGTTCCTGTGCAGTTCCTGTAGCATGCGGTAACTGCCATGCTTGCATGGTAGCAGTTATTGCAAGCCACTACTGTATGCTAAAACCAGCGTTAACCCCTTAGTTGCCTTTAGTGAATGGGCCCCATAGGCTTTCCTCAACAGATGAGCCTTTACCAGTTTCCTAAAGCATAGAAAGTTTTTCTGAAGTTGGATTTCAGAAGTTGAGTCATTCCATTACGGAGAATATCTGAGCTTTCACCAATACTTTATTAACAAAAGAAAACGATGGGATCTTTACAAATGGTTATTGACTTGAATGTAGTTCTTTCCATTTTATAACTTTGAAGTTTCTGATCTAATTCAGAAAGAGAATAAAGTTAGCATTTTAAAACCAAGACAAAGATATTTCAAATGGGCCATAAACTTAATTGGAGTCTATGTAAATCCATCATCTTTGGAGTAATAAATTTCATTTGCAATATGCCACTAATTAAACAGAATCCTGCAGTGATCTAATAACATAACCTGGCAGTCCTATAGAAAAGATTTTCCAGTAAACAATATATGATAACACTGCACTACTAAGTGAAAACCAGACTAACCACCCTAACCACCTGACGATGAAAAGAAAGTGTCAAACTTGAATACATCCTAAATAAGTAATTTCATGCCGGACTAGTACCTCTTGATTTACAATCTCTGCTAGGCTCAGGGGAATACAGCCAACATCATGGGTCAGAACCATTACCTTCATCTTTTTTAAAATGAATCGTTAAACCATTTTCTATAAACCACCCTTGCATTTGGGAAAACTGAGCAAAAAATGGCAACTGAGCAACGTTTTCATGGATCTTAAAAGGACCATAGAGTAAAATGTCAGCAGCATACATTTTAAAAGTAATTTTTCAGCTACATAGCGAGGACATATACATATTAAAAAGCGTTACTGATAATGAGGAACCTTGTGGTACACCTCTCGATACTGAGCAGCACTCTGATATCTCTCCTTGAGCAAGTATATACTCTCTGTCGTCAATCTCCCATATTGCAGCCTATCCCGATATCAGTCGATCTAGTGATTAACTTGTTAGGCAAAATCAAGTCAAAAGAGGCTGTCACATTCCCCTACACCAAAAAAAAATCAATGATAGTAAAATCTCATCCCATCAAACTGCAATTAAAATCTCTGTACTGTGACCATTTTGGAATAAATATTGCGAATGATCTATCACCTCATTAGTATCCAGAAAATCCCATAACTGCAAAAATGCTATCTTCTCAATAACCTTAGCAACAATTGCCAAACTTAAAATTGGCCAGTAATTAGAACAGTCATCTACTACAGCAACTGCTTTCATTAGTAATGGTAACTTTGAAGTGAAAAGTGGGATATAAATACAGTTAAATAAATAAATAAATAAATACTACTAAAGGTTATGAGGCGTCTATTATTTATTTATTTATTTACATTTCTTCTATACCGCACTATTTGCGATCAGCGCGGTTTACATAGAACTAACAGTTTCCGACAAAAAACAAGAGTCAGGTCATTACAAAGAACAGGAGCATCAACTTGGCTAACCAGGGAAAACTATCTACATGTGTGGAACATTGAAATAAGTAATTGTATGCCTGTGGGATGGAGTTATTGTGTGTTAGTCATGCATGGTGGCTGTGGTTCGGAGGAGTCTATTAGGTACTTAGTAAAGAGGAGGTGTTTTAAGGCTCGACCCCCAGTCTATGAGTTCTGGGGGTCGAGCCCCTCCTTCATCCGAAGACCTCCTTTGATCTAAGGGCCGGTTCTCCACTAGATTCCTCCCCCCAGGCCAATTCAGCTGAAATGGTGTTGGACTCAGGAGTTTATTGGACTCCAGATTCATCCTAGTCCCCAAGGGTGTGCAATGTTCTTTTGACCAGAACACAGATCAAGGAGGGTTGGACTCTGCTAAAGACATTTATTTGAAAGATATATGGTCAGTTGTATCTTGAACAAAGACCTTTTTAAGCCCTCAATCTTTCCGCTGTGTACTTTTTACCAAAAAGTAAAGGAAACTTTTTAGGAAGTGGATAATAGACTTTTGTAGATGAAGTCCCAGGTGGGATTTTTGGAACCCCAGGGGTTGACTCTGCAATAATGTCTACTTCAGGGATTGAAACATAGAAATATAGAAACACAGAAATATGACGACAGAAAAATACCACATGGCCTATCTAGTCTGTCCTGCCATATCAACAACTAAAACAGCCCCCTCTTTTCCTTTAGAGATCCTCTGTGTTTGTCCCATGCTTTTTTGAATTCAGTTACTGTCCTCATCTCTACCACCTCCACTGGGAGACTATTCCACGGATCCACTACTCTTTCCATAAAGAAATATTTCCGCATATCACTCCTGAATCTATCTCCCTTCACCCTCATCCCATGCCCCCTCATAGCAGAACTTGTTTTCAATTGAAAGAGGCTCTCTCCCTGAACATTTATGCCACTGAGGTTTTTAAACATCTCAATCATATCACCTCTATCCCGCCTTTCCTCTAAGGTGTACATATAAAGATCCTTAAGTCTGTCCAAATATGCTTTATAATGAAGCCCACTAATCATTTTAGTAGCCACCCTCTGCACCGACTCCATCCTGTTCACATCCTTTTGAAGGTGCGGTCTCCAGAATTGCACACTATACTCCAAATGAGGTCGCACCAAAGACTTATACAGAGGCATTATCACCTCCTTTTTTCTGCTAGCCATTCCTCTCTGTATGCACCCAAGCATCCTTCTAGCTTTTGCCGTCGCCTTTTCTACCTGTTTAGCTACTTTAAGATCATCAGACAAAACCACGCCTAGGTCCAGCTCTTCTTTAGTGGACAAAAGTACTTCACCACCTATACTATATTGCTCCCTTGGATTGCTGCAGCTCAAATGCATGACCTTACATTTTTTAACATTAAATCCCAGCTGCCAGATTCTAGACCATTCTTCAAGCTTAGCTAGATCCCTCCTCATGTTATCTACACCTTCCTGGGTGTCTACTCTATTGCAGATTTTGGTATCATCCGCAAAGATGCAAACCTTACCCGACAGCCCTTCCGCTATATCACTAACAAAGATGTTAAAAAGAATCGGACCAAGGACAGATCCCTGGGGCACACCACTGGTAACATCCTTCTCCTCAGAGTGAACTCCATTTACTTGTACTCTTTGTCGCCTCCCACCCAACCAATTTCTAACCCAAGCAGTAACTTTAGGGTCCATCCCTAGGGTACTCAGTTTGTTTATAAGTCGCCTGAGAGGAACAGTGTCAAAGGCTTTACTGAAATCTAAATACACCACATCTAGGGCTCTCCCTCGGTCCAACTCCCTGGTCACCCAGTCAAAGAAATCAATCAGATTTGTCTGACAAGACCTGCCTCTAATGAATCCATGCTGCCTCGGATCCTGTAATCCACTGGACTTCAGAAACCTCACTATTTTCTCTTTCAGCAGCATTTCCAATTATTTACTCACCACCGAAATTAAACTAACCGGCCTGTAGTTTTCAACCACATCCTTACTTCCGCTTTTGTGTAATGGCACCACATGAGCCTCTCTCCAGTCCTTTGGCACCACTCCCGACTCCAATGAGGCATTGAAAAGGTCAGTCAGTGGAGCTGCTAGAACGTCCCCAAGTTCCCTCAGTATTCTAGGGTGTATCCCATCCGGTCTCATCGCTTTGTCTACTTTAAGTTGAGCTAGTGTCTCACGAACACAGTCTTCTGAAAATTGTTCACGATGTCCCTCGCTTCTGTTCCTGTTTGTGGGTGTTTTCTGAGGTCCTGCTCCTGATTCTTCATCTGTGAACACAGAACAGAAATATTTGTTAAGCAATTCTGCTTTATCCTTATCAGCTTCCACATATTCCTCCCCTGCACCCTTGAGGCTGACCATACCACTTTTGCCCTTCCTCTTCTCACTAATATATCTGAAAAATGTCTTATCCTCCCATTTTATTGCATTGGCTATTTCCTCCTCCTTTTGAATCTTTGCCTTCCTGACTACTTTGCTAGCTTCTCTACGTTTTTCCAAATACAGATGCCTGTCTTCCTCTGTCTGTGAACTCTTGTATTTCACGAAGGCCTCCCTCTTTTTCTTCACTTTTTCAGCTACTTCTTTCGAAAACCATAGCTGTCTCCTTTTCCTTTTACCTTTATTTACCATTTTAACAAAAAGGTTGGTTGCCCTTAAAATATCCTCTTTCAGTTTTGCCCACTATTTTTCTACATCCCCCAGCTGTTCCCATCCCACTAACGACTCCCTGAGGTATTGGCCCATCTTCACAAAGTTAGTCTTCCTAAAGTCTAAGATCCTCACCTTTGAATGGATTCTAACAGCCCTGGTCCCAATACTGAACCACACCATCTGGTGATCACTGGATGCAAAATGATCTCCCACTACAACACCAGAAACACTTTCACCATTGGTAAGCACCAAGTCCAGTATGGCCCCTTCACGTGTGGGGTCTGTTACCAATTGCCTGAATAGTTCTCCCTGTAGAGAATCCAGGATCTCCTTACTTCTAGATGATACTGCAGCAGGAATGTGCCAATCAACATCTGGCATATTGAAATCTCCTATCAGTAGCACTTCCCCTTTCCTAGTAATGCTGCACGTCTTCAATTAACTCTCTGTCCACCTCTTCCTCTTGTGAGGGAGGTCTGTATATCACACCAATGTAAATAGATTTCTCTTTCCCTCTTTCTAGTTTAACCCACAATGCCTCCTCCTCTCTCCCTTTTAAGCTCTGTAATTCCAAAGCTTTAATAGTAGTTTTTACATATAGTGCCACTCCTCCTCCCCTTCTTCCTACCCTGTCCTTTCTGAATAAAGTATAGCCAGGTATAGTTACATCCCAATCATGGTTTTCTGTGAACCATGTTTCTGTAACTGCCACTAAATCCAAGTCAGCCACTCCCACCAAAGCTTCAACATCAGGGATCTTATTTCCCATGCTATGGGCATTTATACATACTGCTTTCCATGTTACCCCTGTAACCCATTTCCATAAAGGTATTTAATGTATGACCTACCTGGGGGCTTTCACCTACCTTGGAGCTTTCTTCACCCATCCCCAACGAATCTAGTTTAAAGCCCTCGAATATAGTTTAATTACACAGGTACATTACAAAAAAACTGCCTCCAGTTTTGCAACTGATTCCTATAGATTTTGGGGTGCTGAATCCAGGAAAAATAGCCAAAATGTTCCATCACGTCACGTTTTCTTGCAAAATTAGATTTCTTACCCATATAAGGAATGTTCACATAATTTCTTTTTAGCCGACTGCAGTTTATTTTCTTGGCCCAAAATAGAGGTTGTAATGGTTAACTAACTAGAAACACTCCCTCATGATATTTTAGAGTGTTTTGTATTCATTTTATACATTAACAGGACAATTGGGAGGCGGGGGGCTAAATCCAGTACTCGCGCTGGCGCATGTTCTTTCCTGTTCGCCTCGCCTCGTTCGCTCGCTCAAACACGGTGGTTGCGACATGAACGTTCCTGTCAAATTTCAGTTTCTTGCAAGTTCATTATTACCTTTTGTTTGCTCAGTCGTAATCCAGCTTTATTCCGAAGTGGTTCACTACAGTTGTAGTTTGCAGTGCTGTGTATTTGTGATGGCTCACAGAGCCAGAGGTTGCGTCAACTCTCCGGACAGTTTTTGTTTTATTTGTGGGGAATATACCGTGAAAAAGCGGCAGAGGAACATTTCTGCATTTATTAAAAAAGTATATTTCGCCTATTTCGGTTTGAAGTTAGGCGATCAAGACAAACCGTGGGCTCCTCACAAAGTGTGCAAGACATGTGAGGAAGATCTACACTTATGGATGAAAGGTAAAAAATAAGCATTTCGTTTCGGAATACCTATGATGTGGCGTGAACAAAGAGACCACAGCAGTGACTGCTATTTTTGCTCTTGCATTGTGAAGGGATACAACTTAAAAAATAAGAACGTAATAAGTTACCCCAACCTTCCCTCAGCAATTAGGCCTATGCCTCATAGCAACGAAGTACCTGTGCCTGAACCACCAAAATCTTTGGATCATATTTGTGTGGACGGTTCTGATCATGATGAGACTCATCAGATGGCTTTTCCCGATGAGTCCAGTACTTCCGAGTTTGAAACTGAACCAGATCCGAAACCTGAACTTTTCTCTCAAGCTGAATTGAATGATTTAGTCCGGGATTTAGGACTCCCAAAAGATGCTGCCCAACTGCTAGGTTCTCGGCTTAAATAGAAAAATCTATTGTCACCAGGAACAACTTTTTATTGGTACCACAACCGCGAGACACAATTTTTGAAGTATTTCAGCAAAGAGGAAGATTTGGTATTTTGCAACGATATATACGGAGTGATGGAAAAGTTTAAACTCAAGTATGATCCTGCTGAATGGCGGCTGTTCATTGATTCGTCAAAAGACAGCATAAAAGGTGTTCTTCTTCATAATGGCAACACATTCGCTTCAGTTCCTATTGCTCACTCTGTTATTCTCCAAGAAAAATACGAGAATTTGGCCCTGATTCTTCAGAAGATTCGTTATGATGAGCATAAGTGGATGATTTGTGGAGACTTTAAAATTCTATCCATGCTATTAGGGCAGCAATCCGGTTTCACCAAATATCCCTGCTTCCTTTGCTTGTGGGATAGCCGGGCCCGCGACCTACACTGGGGGAAAAAAGACTGGCCAATTCGGGAGTATTTGAGACCCGGTGAGAAAAATGTTCTTCATGAGAGCTTGGCACCTCGTGATAAAATTCTATTACCACCTCTCCACATTAAGTTGGGTCTCATTAAGCAATTCATCAAGTCCCTTCCAAAAGATGGTGAGTGCTTTCGGTACCTTTGCTCAAAGTTCCCCCGACTTTCTGAAGCAAAGCTAAAGGAAGGAGTGTTTGTTGGCCCTGATATAAGGAAACTCATTTCAGATGGAGCATTCGCTGAAACGATGTCTGAGAAGGAAAAAGAAGCCTGGGATTCCTTCAAGGACGTTGTTCTCAAATTCTTGGGGAACAGGCGGGATGAGAACTATAAGGATATTGTTGCCAGGATGCTCAATGCCTTCAAAGAACAAGGCTGTAACATGAGCCTGAAAGTCCATTTCTTGCACTCCCATGTGAACTACTTTCCCGAAAACCTGGGGTCGTACAGTGAAGAACAAGGTGAAAGGTTTCACCAGGACATCAAGGACGCAGAGAGAAGGTACCAAGGAAGATGGAACACCGCTATGATGGCTGATTTCTGCTGGTTGCTGCTGCGGGAAACCCCAGATGAAAAATACGCCAAGCAGCGCACCAAGAGAAGCATTCGGGGGAAGAAGAAACGGGCCCACCAGGAGATTGATTGACCCAAGAATGACTTTAAAATCTAAACTGTGTTGACAAATATCGTGTTTTTACTAAACTTTGAAATAAAAATTTGCTAGTTATTACCACAGTGTCGGATCTCATTTATTAGAATTTTATTTTCACACCTTCGGGTGTTTGTCTTCATGTATTGCAATGGTGCGGTTTGTGTTTTCTATTCTTACATACATACCTGTACAACATTTTTTGCACATTTCTTTGCTTTGCTTTGTGTCTAACCTCGCTCTTATATGCTCAATGTTTGTGCACATGTATGTGGCTGTTTTAAGTGCAGACAATTTTGCTACCATCACAGTGTGTTTTGTTGACATTACTCTATTCTTATGTGCTGCCTTGTTACAATTTTCTTTATTCTTATTTGAATAACTACTAAACAATTAGTATAAAGAATTCATCCAAGAAACTTTTATCTCGATCGCACTCAATCTGAAACGTTCACCTCAAACTGCTAACCCAATGTAGCAAAAAATCTGTACGTGATGGAGCAAATTGGTTACCAGATTTGGATTCAGCGCACCAAAAAACGTAAAAATCAATCGAAACATTAGAGGCAGTTTAAAAAAAAAATTTTTTTAGTGTACCTGTGTTATCCACCAAAAGCTTGAGGCAATTGAAAAGCAATATAAATCAGAAAATTGGGTTCTCAAATTTTCTTTTTTTTGTTACCTGCTTTCTCCTGAGATTTTATTGTATAAATATTTAAAAGAAGTCGTGTCTTTCACAAATGCTGATGCGATATATCTTCTAATATATATTATCTTTCGTCTAATGTAGTTAGACAAAATGAAGAAGGTGCTTTTGATGTAATTCTGTCAGTTAAAAACTTTAATTTGTGGTGTTTCCATCAAGCCAGGAGCAAGATGGCTGCTTAATTCTGTTGCTCTACTGGGAAACGTTGCATCTGCTCTTCGCAGAATCTGTTCTTCTTATCTACCTTCTGCTGCTGTACTTCTTGTCGCTTAGAAGCATGGCTGACATGAAATCTGCATCATCGGAGACTCAATTCAGCCTCCCTTCTGGGTTTAAATAACAGAAAAATTGTCCTCCAACACCGGACCTCTCTCCGCTGGTCACCTGCTTCAATGCGGTCACAGATTGGCTACACACGCAGAAGCTCAAAATAAACTTCAAGAAGATGGAGGTCCTCTTCATCACCAGGAACCCTGCATTCACTCCACCCTCCTCCCTAAAGGTACGTGATGCAGAGCTCATCAGCAAGCCCACGATACGATACCTAGGAGTCATGCTGGATCAACAGCTCAACATGAAAGCCCAGATAGGCAACATGGTAAAGGTGATCTACCACAAAATCCGGATGCTTCGCCACCTGCGACAGTTGCTAGAGCCAGAAGACTTCCGGACAGTCTTCCAAGCACTAATAATGCCACACTTCGACCATGCCAACTCAACACTGTACGGCCTCCCGAAAAGCACGCTTAACCCCCTACAGCTTGCAATGAATGCAGCTGCCAGAATCCTGCATGGATCATCCAGGAGGGACCATATCACCCCAGTTCTGAAACAATTGCACTGGCTGCCGGTACAATGCAGGATCTCCTTTAAGATCTTAACAATGACCTACAAAGCCATCAACAAGTGCTCCTCCACCTCTCTCACAAATCTCGTCCAGACCACCCCCCTTAACAGAGTAAGGAGGTCAGCTGCCACCAATACTCTTATACTCCCGAAGGCGATCACCAAGTGCTCTCAGTCCACGAGAAACAGAGCCTTCGCCTTCTATGCACCCTCCTGTTGGAATGCCCTGCCACCGGCCATACGGGCCATCAATGACCTCGCCCAATTCAGAAAGGCACTGAAACACCATCTGTTCCTCCAGAATTATACTGAACTAGATGACGTCTCACAGCCAGTCACACCCAGGACCCAGATCAGTACCCCCAGCGTAGACACCTCATACACCTCCAGCCCTGCCCTTGAGAGCCCCTCCCCCTCAAATTTACCACCTTGTGCATAGAAGACCCTAACAGTAGATAATAATGGACTGTCCACACACCCTGCGACAGCCAGATAGAATGTACATAGTCACGCTGTTAACCCTGTAATAAGGCTGAGCTGCCCTATAACCTGCTATAGCCAAAGTGTACATAGTTACCCTGTTAGCCCTGTATATAGAACCCCGTTCATTGTAAGTCCCTTGCAGACCTGCCTGCACTGGACAAATGTGTTACATGTAAACCGCACTGATTTCAAATAGCGCGGTATAAAAGAAACATTAAATAAAATGTCATGTCTCAATGTCCCAGTACCAGCCCTCAACTGTATAGACCATATGTGTGTGTATCAATGGGTCCCACAGCAGTGTAGATGGCCAGTCAAAGGTCCGTGATGTGCGTGAGAATCAGCAGACATCAGTTACGCATGTACAGAAACACTTTTAATGACCAAATGGGAGCAATAACAGTTTCATAAGGCTAAATGAGGACATGGAAACAGGTAGGAGATGCACATGTTGCCAAAGAATAAATATAGCCGAACCTCACAGACATAGAGGTAGCACCATGCAGAAGGCCTGCTGCAATGGGTGTTTTGGATACAGAAGCATCACAGATATGCCAATGAACAGGGGATGCACAACCTAAGGCAAAAAAATGAGACACCCCCGCTCCACAGCTAAGGTAATGGTGCAATGTCAGTGTCACAATGCTATGTCATACGGAGGTTTGGGCACATATGCATTGATGGGGAGGTAAATCAATTTACAGCGGCACATCTGTTGAGGAACCACACACAATAACATGTATGTGGAGTTAGAACGAAAGGACAAAAATGGTGCACTAACCCACCCAGAATCCACGTAGGCACATGCACCATTGCAAACCTGGAATCAGGCAGATGCACATGCACTGTGTACATGAAATCATGACAGAGTGCTGCCCCAGATGAACTGTAACACCCCCTGCGAGGGTCAAACAGCAATCACAGATGGTGGCACGCATCACAGTGGTGTGGTGGCAAACAGTTTGTCATGCCCAAGTACAAGGTAGCCAGACATAGCAACAGGGCCTACAGGATGTTCCCCCCGTGGCACACACGTGGCTGCATGCAACTGTCCACACAAACATATGTAGATATACTGCACTGCAGGTCACACACATGGGCCACACACATCATGTGCAGGCCGCCTTGATTGAAGGATAAGGCGGGATAGAAATCATTTTAAATTAAAAAAAAAAATAAATAAATTGTCATATAGATGCACAACATACAGTGAGTATGTGACATCCTGCTGTACATGTTCAGACTATACACATTGTCCACAGTAAAAATGTCATCCGAAAGTACACATGTCCCGGTATGGCTGTCACAGATCCATGGGCATGCAAGGTTACGTGTGACAACCCAGTGTGCCACAGCAATGCAGACTGTACTGTGTGTCCATTGCGATGACCATGACACACGGCCAGAGTACAGCAGCAGTGTTGTGTCAGTTGTCCCTGTTTGGCACAAAGTATTAGTCAAACAATAATGTCCATCATAGGCGTGTGTCCCACTCGCTGAGGCCCATCACCCAATGACACCATCCCCCAGGGATCCTTGCATGGAGGTGCTCTGTCCACCAATGGTACTGTGATGGGTAGGCCAGCTGCAGTGTAGATGATATGCCGTGTGTGTTCGCTGCGCCCTGTGATAGAGGAAGGAGAAACAGGTCATGGTATGCTGTACACAAAATAAGGTTACAATGGTATTTAAAGGTGCGGAAGAATTGAAGGAAATATCAATACATCGGGAAGATGTATTACAACTATTAGATAAACTGAAGAGTAGCAAATCACCTGGGCCGGATGGTATACATCTAAGGGTGTTGAAAGAACTGAAATATGAGATTGCAGACCTGCTATTAGTAATCTGTGAACTATCATTAAAATCATCTCTACCTGAAGATTGGAGGATCGCCAGTGTAACACCAATTTTAAAAAGGGTTCCAGAGATGATCCGGGAAACTACAGACCAGTGAGCCTGATGTCAGTACTGGGGAAAATGGTAGAAACCATCATAAAGAATAAAATTACTCAGCATTTAGATAGTCATGGCCTAATGGGAGACAGCCAACATGGCTTTAGACAAGGAAGATCTTGTCTTACTAATCTGTTATGTTTTTTTGAAGGTGTGAATAAACAGGTGGACAAAGGTGAGTCGGTTGATATAGTGTATCTGGACTTTCAGAAAGCCTTTGACAAGGTCCCTCATCAGATACTTTTGGCAAAACTAAAGAGTCATGGGATAGGAGGCAGTGTACTATTGTGGATCAGGAACTGGTTAAAAGATAGAAAGTAGAGGGTAGGGCTAAAGGGCCAATTTTCCCAATGGAGAAAGGTGAACAGTGGTGTACCCAAGGGATCTGTGCTGGGTTCGCTGCTTTTTGACATATTCATAAATGACCTGGAAAGTGGAATAACGAGTGAGGTTATCAAATTTGCAGATGACACAAAACTATTTAAAGTTGTTAAAACCCAAGAGGATTGTGGAAAATTGCAAGAGGATCTTGATAAATTGGAAGACTGGGCATCAAAATGGCAGATGAAATTTAATGTGGACAAGTGCAAAGTTATGCACCTAAGGAAGAACAACCCAAACTATGGTTACACAATGCAAGGTTCCACATTAGGAACCACCACCCAGAAAAAAGATTTAGGCGCCATTGTGGATAACATGTTAAAATCCTCGGCCCAGTGTGCAGTGGCGGCCAAGAGAGCAAATAGAATGCTAGGTATCATAAGGAAAGGAATGGAAAATAAAACAAAATATATTATAATGCCTCTGTATCGTTCCATGGTGAGACCGCACCTTGAATATTGTGTGCAATTCTGGTAGCCGTATCTTAAAAAAGATATAGCGTTATTAGAAAAGGTTCAGAGAAGAGCCACCAAAATGGTAAAGGGGATGGAAGGATACTCCTATGAAGAAAGGCTAAAAAGGTTAGGGCTCTTTAACCTGGAAAAGAGACGGCTGAGGGGAGATATGATAGAAGTCTATAAATTAATGAACGGAGTGGAACGGGTAAACGTAGATCGATTGTTTACGCTATCAGAATATAGAAAGACTAGGGGACATGCAATGAAGCTACAGGGTAAACTATTTAAGACTAATAAAAGAAAATATTTTTTCATTCAACGTGTAATCAAACTCTGGAATTTGTTACCGGAGGATGTAGTAAAGGCTGTTAGTGTAGCTGGGTTTAAAAAAGGTTTGGACAAGTTCCTGGAGGATATGTCCATATACCATTATTAAGAAGGGACCCAAGATATCAATGCTTGACCCAGTACAAGCATTGTGGAACCTGTGTCTTTTGGGGAAACTGCTAGGTACGTATAACCTAGATTGGCCACTGTTGGAAACAGGATACTGGGCTTGATGGACCTTGGTCTGACCCAGTATGGCATATCTTATGTTCATTTACCCTCGGGACGTCCCGTTAATCCTCTGGGCTGAGGAATCACCTTACCTTCTCTGTCTGGAATTCCAGGGGAACAAACACACACACTCGCACATAAGTAGTATGTAAGTTTATTCCAGAGGTTAGAGGGGCTGTCTGTCTTTTATACATTAACAGAAACATATACATACGTCATCAACTCATCCCCTGAGGCCACCACAGATTATCAGTAACTTCACAGATGTTAGTCGTCTCCGTGTAGAATAACCAATTTGTCTTAGCACAGCACATTCCTCTCCATATATAGATATATACAGGATTCCTATTTTCCCTTGCGGGCCTCTTAGTCCTGCTACACACTTTAAGCTTTATCAGTGACACTCTATAAGGAGGCCTGGATAACACACCTCTGTGTTGAGGCTTGGAGCATCCTGGGGTGGGGCAGGGCTATGTAACTGCACCAGGAGCCACCACCATAACACCAGGATGGGTGACACTCCTCTATAAGGAGACCTGGAGCATCCTGGGGGTAGGGCAGGGCTATGTAGCTGAAACAGGAGCCACCACCATAACACCAGGATGGGTGACACTCCTCTATAAGGAGGCCTGGAGCATCCTGGGGGTAGGGCAGGGCTATGTATCTGCACCAAGAGCCACCACCATAACACCAGGATGGATAACACAGCTCTGTGTTGAGGCCTGGAGCATCCTGGGGGTGGGGCAGGGCTATGTAACTGCACCAGGAGCCAGCACCATAACACCAGGATGGGTGACACTCCTCCTTAAGGAGGCCTGGAGCATCCTGGGGGTAGGACAGGGCTATGCAGCTGCAACAGGAGCCACCACCATAACACCAGGATGGATAACACACCTCTGTGTTGAGGCCTGGAGCATCCTGGGGATAGGGCAGGGCTATGTAACTGCAACAGGAGCCACCACCATAACACCAGGATGGATGACACTCCTCTATAAGGAAGCCTGGAGCATCCTGGGGGTAGGGCAGGGCTATGTAGCTGCAACAGGAGCCACCACCATAACACCAGGATGAGTGACACTCCTCTATAAGGAGGCCTGGAGCATCCTGGGGGTAGGGCAGGGCTATGTAGCTGCAACAGGAGTCACCACCATAACACCAGGATGAGTGACACTCCTCTATAAGGAGGCCTGGAGCATCCTGGGGGTAGGGCATGGCTATGTAGCTGCAACAGGAGCCACCACCATAACACCAGGATGGTTGACACTCCTCTATAAGGAGGCCTGGAGCATCCTGGGGGTAGGGCAGGGCTATGTAACTGCACCAGGGGCCACCACCATAACACCAGGATGGATAACACAGCTCTGTGTTGAGGCCTGGAGCATCCTGGGGGTAGGGCAGACCTGCAAGCATCAGCTGTGCGGACTACATTGCTCCTGGTTTTACCCAAAAGAAATGTCCTTTCCACTTGTTGTGCGTGCTTGATATTTGATGTGGTTGCTGGCTACTGTGTTGCACTCCTTGCTTGGTGTGCCTGTCCCTATGCACTTACCTCACGTGGGTAGTCTGCAGCCATATTGTAGCGCCTTGTGAGGCGCACCCAGGCTCTCCTCACCCTGCTGAGGTCCTGCCGATGGGAGGAGCCTGGGAACAGGTGCCCCTGGCGGCTGCAGATTTGCTCTGCAAGGAGATATAAATCCGCATGGGAGAATGCAGGCTTCCTAGATCTGGCGGCCATCTTGTATGCCTCATGTGGTCAGTTCACCCATGACGCAGTGGAAGCGCGCATGAGCAGTGTGGGCGTTGCTACGCGCCTTATCACGCGCCTTGTCACGTGCCTTCCTTGCTCAGTTTTTGTGTTAATTCCCGGTGTGCTGTGCCATATTCCTATCCATTTGGACATGTGATCCCCTCTACTGGGATTTGAACCCACATTACATTGTTATGAGAGATATTTCCTCCCACTGCGCTACACACACACCATTAGGCTGCTCCATCTGACCATGATCTTGTGGGCATTGCGGCTTAACATCACAGTGTGTCAGGCTTGTCATGCACGCTTTAGGCGTACTTTGGTTACAGCGCCTTGCAGTGCGCCTTGCCCTCGATACGCTACCAAGTGCGCCATGAGTCTCCGTAGGGCACAGGCATGTCATATGGCGCCCTGACCCACGCTCCTGGACATGGCGCGTTCTAGTGCTTTTGTGGTTTCTGCGCCTTACATGGCGCCTTAGTATACACCTTGGTGGCCACCATATTGTAGGGCACCATATCACTCCCCAGGTGCTTTGTGAGGCGCCGTACAGGGCACCTTCTCAGGGTCTCTAGGCATGGCGTGGGACTAGGCACCCCTGGACAGGTCATCATCGGGGACTCTCAGGGATATGGCGTTAATGGTTACAGTGCCCTAACAATGTTAGGGTGCCCTCAGTTAGTGTGCCCTATGGGCTGCAAGGTGCCTCAGCTTGACATGCATCACCTAGGGGCATTGGGACAAATGTCACCCTGGCACTGGGTGGCCATGGAGGTGCGGCACTGCACAGGTGATTGACGGGGCAGGGGTGGGGGGGCCAGAAGTGCCATATCTGCAGGCAGCCCATGTGGCTGTCAGTACTGTAGACCAACATGTTGTGGGCAACTGTACCATGGCACAGGGCTCTTTCAATGTGACATGCTTGTGAGACAGTGGGTAGCAGTTGATGGGTGTATGTTTCTTCCAGTTGGGGTGGTGGCGGCAAGATAGTTGGAATGGTGGGTCGACAGCAGGATGGTGGTGTCATGCAGATCAGGCACAGGCGGGGACGCACACAGCGGCACAATGCAGGAGAGGGTACCAGCGCATGCTATGGGGTGGCAGCCTGCACAGGCAGACAGGACTATGTACAGCTGACACACACAGATGGATGGACAATGGGACTGTGTTTCAACTGTGGCATAGCTGTTAGGGGCTGGCAGTACCAATCTGCGAGGGTACAACTATTAGCGGCATGCAACTTATCCTGGTTGCTACAACATGAGGGGAGGTAACAACGGTGAATCCGACCCATGACCACTGTTTGTAACCTCATTGTACTGGCCAGAGTTCTTTACCTCTCTGCCCTTTTGGACTGGACTGGCTGGGTACAGGGGGACTGCAGTTCAGCACACAGCCTTCTACTGTGTGCGCAAGGATAGGGTAGCTGCACCAACACCCATGATGCATTGCACATGCAGAACAGCGCTATATATCTGATCTCCACATGGGGTCTGCACCTCTCTGTTTCCCCAGCTTGGTGTAACGGCCTGCCAGGGCGTGATACTGCCACAGAGTAGCTACAGACCTTGCCATTCTGCAGGTTCTGTGTTCACTCTGATGGTACAGGTGGGCGCACAGCACTGGGTACACAGTACACGTGGTGATAGAGATAGGTCCTGCTACACATCCCTATCCCTACCAGCGTGTGACAGATGTTTATAGCAGTGTATCTGACAGTGGCTGTGCCCATCTGTGTTCTGCAGTCACATGTGGTCTGCTGGTACCAGACCTCACCCATGTCACTGCGTGCCCAGTGTTGGGATCTGGCTGCCATAGACACCTGGGGGGGGGGGGGAGGCATAGGGGTGTTAAGGATCACATGGGGGATATGTAGCACTTTCCCTACCAGTCAGAGTGGTCTACACTATGTGCCCCCGAGGGCCTACTCTCACTCGTATTGTCAGAGTGGCCATGGTGTGACAGGTGCCTGGGGATTGGATGTGACACCAGTGACCTTCGGGCCTGATGACGATAGACAGCTCTCAAGGATTAGTGCACAGGACCCATACATGTGACTGCAGCAGTGGTAGACTAGCCATGATGTGGTGGTGGGCCTGTGCATGCTCCCTTGCCACATACCACCATCTGGCAGTCCTTTTAGACTGCACCTGCAGCACCATACAAGGTGTTCCTACCATGCACAAGCTAACTGCAAACAGTCCACTTGCCAGTCCCTGGTGGAGGCTCACAGAGAGCACACCTGTGCACCCAGACATGGTATGTGAAACACACACTCCAGGCAGGCATGTTAGTGATTAGACCCCAGAACTAGGATCACACATGTATCACTAGTGACAGATGGTATAAAGCACTGTGGGGTGGGGGGGGGAGGGGGAATGACCTAAACATACTATGGTCACTGAACAATCAGGGTGGACTGGCCTCACAGCATTACATGCTTTGGCCCCCCCCCCCCCCCCCCGTCCATGGAGGTGGTGTTTTACCACTACAGTGACCGAGCCATTGCCTTACTCCCTGTGCAGCTGACGCCTGCCCAATATGCCCTGTCCTGGCCATACCCACAAAACCTTGCTCCTCATTATGCAAATTTGCATTTTAATGCTGTTAACATCTACACATTGGGGCCCAGAGCAGGATGGGCAGCCACAATACAATGGATAGACATATACATACACACACACACACACACACACTCACACTCCTAATGCATCACTGTGCACTAATAGGGGTGTTTGGCAAACCTGCCCACCACCCTGCCCTGCTCACAGTGCCGACGTTTCCGGACTGTGCAGGAGGTGGTGGTGGTGCTGGGATGCTACCTGCAGCTCCGTGCTGGGGCCAACAGCCTGACTCTATGTGTGGATTTGGATAGTGGAGCCTGGATGAGTGGGTGTTTGTACCTCTGTAGGCCGCTGCCGTGGGGATTGCGTGTTTTGATGGTGTATCTACAAGGTGGGGTAAAATATTTGGTTGTGCTGTGTTGTGCCTGCAGTTGGGGCTTGAACCTGTGACTCTCAACTCCAGGACACACTGGCTGTGTGTGCTGCACCACTGTGTTGCCACAGGGTTACAATGGGCCCTGGGGCTACCTGTATTTCTCCTCAGCTAGACCCTTTCTGGTGTTGTGTTTTATCTACATAGTGGGATAAATTATCGTGGTGTACCTTTACATCTCCTCAGCCAGACAGTTTCTGGTTTTCTGTTCTATCTATATGGTGGGGTATATTATTGGGATGAACATTTCCTTCTCCTCAGCCCAACCTTTTCTGTTATTCTGGTCTATGTACATGGTGGGGAAAATTATTGGGATGTACCTTTCCTTCTCTTCAGCAGGACCTTCTCTGGTTTCTGTTTCATCTACCTAGTGGGATAAAATATTGGGATGTGCTATGCTGAGCCTGCAGCTGGGACCTGAACCTGTGATCCACTGCTTAGGGACACACTGGCTGTGTGTATTGTGCCACAGTGTTGCCACAGGGTCACATTGGTCCCTTGGGCTAGCTGTAGTCTCATCAGCCAGAACTTTTATATTGCACTGCACACCGCGTACTGGTGCAGGGCATGGTCTGGGGCCACTGCAGGCAGGTGCCACTGTCCCCTCCAGCACGGACACCCCCCCCTCTTTCGTGCTGACATGGGCATATGTTGTTGGTGCGCCATCACAGGTCATACACTGCCTGGGTAGGCAGGTGCCTGGGTTGGGATGTCAGGGGTGAGGAGCATACATGGCCTTCCGCACGCCCCGCACCCCCATCACAGCCTACCAACAGTTTGCACCTTCCACATGGAGGACGGGTGGCTGGGAGGATGTCCGGTGTGTGCCCTGGCAACTATTGGCTAGGGTGGTCTGGGTATTTGTGGTTTGTGTTTTGCTTTGGTCAGCGGCTGTTTTGCTGATTTCTCATGTCTATGTTCCTATGTGTCACCTAGGCTTCTGCCTGGTCAGCCCTGTGCCCCAGCTGCCCCCCTACATGTCCTGCCTGCAGCACCCTATGCCCCATTCACACTGTCACCATAGTGGCCTTTCCTACTTGTCCACTATGCTGTTGGTGCAAATGTAGCACTACTATCACTTTTCTGGGGCTCCCTGGCTATGCTGTACATTGCTGACACAGAACTGGTTTCTCTCTCTTGCAAATGTGTGCTAACGCCAGGTTTTCAGTTGCATTAGGATTCAGCCCTTAATTTCTCCACGTTAATGTGGAAGGGGCCTCTCCCCGCCCACTGACCCCTTCTCTCCGCCCTCTCTCCACCCTTTTCTGGACTTACCGTGGCCGGGAACATTAAGGCACGTTACGTAACGTTAAGGCGCCTTAACGTTACAGAATGTAACATTAAGGCGCCTTAACGTTACATAACGCGCCTTAGCGTAGCCGCTGCTACGTTACCACAGTTTAGTAAACATGCCCCTTGGTGTGTTATTTACTCCATTCACATTTTTATATTTGTCAATCACAGGTGGGTCTTTTTACAGGATTTTCTTTAGTAAAAACAGAACAGAAGTATTTGTTTAGCATTTCTCTTTTTCAATGTCGCTTTCTCTGAATCCGCTCTCGGCACTTTTGAGTTTTGCAATTCCACCTCTGATCTCCCGAATATACCAGAAAAAAGTTTTGTTATCACGCTTTAGATCATTAGCCATCTCTTTTTCTGCCTTTGATTTTGCTATCCTTATTTCTCTTTTTGTCTCTTTTAGCTTTATCCTGCATTCTTTTCTGTGTTCCTCTGTTTGTGAACTTCTGAATTTTGTGAAAGCTGTGTTTTTTGCCTTTATTTGCAGCCACTTCTTTGGAGAACCATATAGGTTTCCTTTTTCTCTTGTTTTTATTTACTTTCCTTACATATGTATCTGTTGCCCCTTTTATTGCCTCCTTTAGTTTAGCCCACTGCAATTCCACTTCCCTTATCTCCTCCCACCCTGGCACTTGGTATTTTGCTGAAGTCAGCGTCTTTGAAGTCTAGGATTTTGATCTTGCTGTGATTGGACTCTGCCTTGGCTTTTATCTCAAACCACACCCTATGATGATCGCTGCTGCTCACATGGGCAGTACACCTTATGTGAACTGACGACACACTCAAATGTCTGATTTAAAAAAAGGCTATGCAACGAATGTAGCCAAGCTAAATATTTCTAAACTTATAACCCAGAGTCAGTATAGTTAATGTATATGCACCAACCTGTGCAAATTCTACCTTTCTGGATGAATTAAGTCAAGCAATATTGTTTATGGGAAATGATACTCTAATACTGGGTAGAAACTAATGCTGTGTATAATAATTTTTTGAATAGTTCATCTATCTCTAAAAATCATTGTCTAAAATCATCTCTGAAAGTGCAAAATATGATGAATGCTCTGGGCTCGGTAAACCCTTGTCGTTGCTTAAACCCCTCTGCTCGAAAATATTCTTTCTTTTGTTCTCCTCACTGGTCTTATTCGTGCGTAGGTGATATTTTGATATCTAAATCGCTCCTTCAGGATGTGCATAGCAGCACGATGAGTCTAATACATATATCAGACCATGCTGCAATAATATTAAATGTTTGCCCCTGGAGGCAGCTGGGTGATAGACCCATGTGGCGCTTCCGGAACAGTTTATTGCTGGAAGCTTCCTTTGAAGATGTTATGCATAAAGTCACTACAGAATTGTTTCAAAATAATGATAATTACCAATTGCACTTTAGAATTATATGGGAAGCCCTGAAGGCAACCCTCCATGGAGAGATCATTAGTTACACATCTTGGTTATTTTAACTAAATTGAAGATATATTGAAAGGTTTTTCCACTTTTATAGGAATATATTCTCTAGCTCCAATACCAACAATGTAGCTGAAAGAGATTTTTTTTAAAATCTATAGATGAATATCCTAGATTGTCTAAGGAGCTAGGAGAAGGTTTAGGTGTTCCTATCAAGCTAGGGGAAATTTTAACAGCTATTCTAAGGGGCATGTTTACTAAACCTTCTTAATGTTCGCCCGGCGTTAGTGTGCAGGATGCCATAAAAGGAGTGGGCCTTCCGTTCAAAAAGTAGCAAGCACGCGTTAACGCGCGCTAATGTGCGCCGCGCACAATATCGCACAGAAAGGGAGCAGCGTGCGTCAACGTGCATAAATCTTAAGTAGACGCGCTGAGCTGCCACTATAGCAATAGAGGTGTAGTACAATGGTTAATACACCCACTGATGGTACAGGGGTCATGAGTTCGACTGCCACCAACAGATCCACATTCCTGCAATGGTGGCGGTAGAGGGGACCATCTACCTCAGTCCAGCTGGGGTACACACATACTAACTGCAAACAATGTGCTAGCTAGTCCATAGTGCATATTACTGGGGAAGATGTGTGCACCCAAAACTGGGATGTGAGCACACCCACCGAGCAGATAGGTCTTGGACCCCAAAAAAGGAAACCCACATATATCACTTAATAGACATACTATGTAGCATTATGGGGTAACCTAGCCATGCTGTGGTCACTGCTCAGTCAGGGTGGGAGTGACCTTCCAGCAGGACATGCTGTGGCCACCCTGTCCATGCAGGTGGTGGCCAGACACTACAATGTCCCAACCATTGCCCTGTGCCCTGTGCTGATGCATCCTGCCCAGACCGCCCTGTCCAGGCTATATCCACAGTTCCTTGCTCCTCATTATGCACATAGGCAAGCTAACAATGGACACAGTGCAAACAGTGTGGGCTGAGTATGGTGTGGGCAATCACCACACACTGGATGGACATACACACACTCCCACACCTATGCCAGCACTGTGGAAATAGAGAGGCTCTTGGCAGCCCTGGCCACCTCGCCAGTCCTGGGCACAGCGCAGGCAAGGCTATGGTATGCAATACTGTTGGGGTCACTCCCCGGGATGGTAAACACTGTCAAACACCATACCTGATACACACTCCACAGACATCAGAGAGGTTGGTATGATACAGCTAAAGAGCAGATTGTGCGTAACTTAGGAATTGCTATCTCCAGTAATCATAGCAACCTTTTGATATATGTGTACCATATCCCTGGGTTTAGGGTGGCATTGCTACGGTATGCAGGGGCTAGTATTGGGGGATACACACAGGGCCCGGAATCCTGCCTCTACAGGTGGCTTTGGATGATGGAGCCTGTGGGTGCGGGTGTGTCTGCCCCTGTTGGCCGCTGCTCTGGGAAGAGGTTCCCAACTCCAGTCCTGGTGGGCCACACACTGTTTGGCTTTTCATGTTGTCCCTCATGTATATGCATGAGATACATCTGCATACCATGGGGGCGGCACATGGAAATGCAGCACAGGCCTCTTTATTGGTGACAGCATGACACCTGCATGGTGTGTGGCCCTCCAGGACTGCATTTAGGAGACTCTGCTCTAGGTACTGCGTATGTGTATGGTGTCTGTGCTCTGTGGGGTAAAATATAGGCGTTTGACGCATGGTTCTGTTCTCTGCACTAAAGGTTCGGTCTTTACTTCCACGGTTTAGTAATGGGTAAAATATGGGAACTGGGTTGTCAGGAGCCACAGCTGGGACTTGAACCTGTGACCTTCTGCTCTTGAACACACTGTCTGCGTGTACTGCACCAGACTGTGGCCACAGAGACAGTGCATTCCCTAGAGATGCCATGACTGTTTGTCAGACAGAGCCTGTCTGTTGCAGTGCACGGCACCCACCTGAACAGGGCTAGGCCACAGTCTGCTGTGGGCAGCAGCCACTGCCCCCTCCACCACCAGTACCCCTCCGCCACCATGCTGACATGCCATTCTGCTGGTGGTGCTGGTGGTGCGCTGTCTCGGACCATCCAGTGTGCGGGTAGGCAGCTGCCTATGGTGCGGGTTCTGGAGTAGGGGTGCCTGCATAGATGTCCACACTTCCCCCCAGCACTGCCTGCTAATGTTCTGTACCCTTGGGGGTAACTGCTGGGTACTATCCCCTGTGACACTGTGGGAAACACACTCATGCCCGTGTTGGGCCCTCATCAGTTGCTGTCTGGATGCTCTACTATTTCAGCATTCGTATGGACCACCTGGGCATCACTGTAGTCTGCACTGTGGCCCAGCTGCACCATGGCATGTGCCGCCTGCAGCACTCTGTGTCCCCTTTTCCAGCATCTGTCCAGTTGCCCGTTCTGACCTGCCCACCCTGCTGTTGCGGAACATGTGCACGCCATAGGGAACCTGTCCAAGGAACATGGGGGAACCCTGATCAGCGCTATTTCACTGTGGGGTCATTCACCTTGTATGGGGACAGAGCATGGACCTTTCCGGACTTACTATCTTTTTTTTTTGGAGCTTTCTCGGTAGTATTTTTTGCTGTTTCCCATTCATATCACTATTGGCCAGCTTGGTTATGTTTTTTTCCCATTTTGTTACAGTCATTTTCAATGTTTATTTGCCCTTTTGTTCTGTGCACATGTATCACACTTCTCACTTTTTGTAGGTTTCCCTGGCTTAGCTGTACATTGCTGACGGAAATGGTTTCTCTTCCCTTTAAATCGGCTCTAACGCCAGGGTTTCACTCACGTTAATTTTGAGCTTCGGATTTCACAGCGTTAGTGTGCAGGGAGCCTCTCCCCTCCCACTCTCCACCCATTGACCCCTTCCCTCTGCCCCTGGGGAGCCTTCCTCCGCCCCTTTGGAGCCTTCCTCCGCCCTCCGGATGCCTTTCTCCTCCTTCAGCGTTGATTTGCACCACTGTGCATGTTACCGTGCGATAAGGTACCTTATCACGCGATAACATCGCAGCGGCGCAAATAGCACCATTTAGTAAACATACCCCTAAGTCTCCCCAGAAATAAGACTCCTGGTCCGGATGGGTTTACTGCTTAATTTTATCATCGATTTGCAATGGTTCTGGCCCCTAATTTTCAAAAACTATACCATAGTTTATTAAATAACCAACACAGAGGATCTCTAAAGGTAAAAAGTGGACTGTTGTAGTTGTTGATATGGAAGGACAGACTAGATAGGCCATGTGGTCTTTTTCTGTCATCATGTTTCTGTGTTTCTATGTTTCTATATAAATAGTCTGCTGTCATCCACTTTTTCAGAAGCTAATATAATTTTATTTGCAAACCCGGGTCATGATCCGAGCCTAATGGGCACCTATAGACCCATCTCATTGCTGAATGTGGACTATAAAATATTAGTCAAAATATTAGCAACAAGGTTAGCACAGGTAATGAACGAGTTGATAGGGCCGGAGAAGACAGGATTCATGAAGGGACGTTATATAGGAAATAATGCTAGGATATTCAATAATCTCTTAGAATGATCAAAAAAAGGGAAATGGCCCTGCTGTGGCAGTTTCTCTAGATGCAGAAAAAGCATTTGATGGGATTGAATGGGAATATTTGCTAAGAACCCTAGAATGGTTTGGGTGTAGTCCTGCATTTACAGTCTGGGTAAAGGTTTTATATGCCTTCCCACATGCTAGAATTTTGGTCAATGGTGGCCTTTCTGATGTAAAACATCTAGGTGGAGGTACAAGACAGGGATGCCCCCTCTCCCTGCTTTTATTTAACCTGGCATTGGAGCCTTTATTGTTTCAGATTAAAAGACATGTCGGCATTATAGAAATTTCAAAAGATGTAGGGCAATGGAAACTCACAGTGTATGCTGATATTTTACTTTTCTTAACAAAACCCATTGCCTCCATCCATTGCTTATTAGATCTAGTGGGCAAATTTGATCGTTTTTGGGGCTTTAAGATCAACTGGGCAATAAGCGAGTTACTCCTATTGAATGGTCTCTCCACATGGGAGGACTTTAAGGTGTTTCCCTTTCAATGGGCTCCTCAAAGGATCAAATATTTAAGGTTTTTTGCCCAAATTCTGTGAATATGATCAAATACAGCTGGACTCTTATCCTTAAAGAACTGAAAACCATCTTACAGAGTTCGTCCCCACTGCATATTGTCCTGGTGGGAAAGGATGAGTACTATAAAAATGATAGTCTTACCAAGCATAGTATATAAATTAGGAATGTTTCCGGGATATTGTCAGCCTTCATTCTATACACAGGTTGACAGGTTTTTGACTAATTTCTTATGGAAGAATAAGAGACCACAAATAGCTTCATCTACCCTAAAGCTCTCAAAGAGAAGGAGGGGGTGGGTTTAGTTTCCTGATTTTAAAACTATTATACTGCCAATCTCCTAAATTATGGTGCAGAATGTCTAGATGAAAATTCTGACTCATCATGGCTTGAAATAGAAGAAATGCCTTTAACTTCTCTTTTCTCTTCGGCATTCAGAGGAATCTCTGCACAGCCATCTTGGAAAAGCTCCTCCCCCTGTGCTGAAGAGAAAAGGGAAGTTAAAGGCTTACCCTGCTGAGCCTTTGAGCCCAGTCCCTGGTCCGATGGATCGGTTTGTGTCGTTTCTGAAGCTGTCCGGCAGGAGATCCGCTCAGGTGTGCTCCTGGGGCATTGGAGGGCTCCATTGGAGTGGAGGATCCTGATACCACTTTGTCTCCTGTAATAGAGTAGCACCCGCCAAAGCCTCCAGGGAGTTTTCCTCCCTTCCGCTTGAGCAGACTACCAAAGGACTGGACGTTGGAATGTTTGAAGGGTCGGTGCAGGGTGAAGCAGCGGGGGAGAGTTGGACGTTGTCTTCTTTTGTGGGATCTGGAAGTTCCCCTGGATTAGCAGCGGCGGTAGAAGTACCCTAGACCAGTGGTCCTGGTGCGGGTAACGGACTTGGGATTCCAGGTCTTGCTTTGACGCCAGTGGTTTTGCAGTTTCCTTGCCCTAAGAAGATTCCTCTGGATAGTATATGGGAGGCAATAACGGCTCTCTCAGTGATGATTACTCAGCAGATGACAAAGCTATCTTCGCAGGTAGAGCAGCATAACTTGAAACTGGAATCATGTATGCATTCGATTGCAACTTTAGAAGCTAAAGTTCAGGATAATTTCTGTATCAGAAGTTGGTTTCAGCTTCTGATTTGACTGTGGCTCTTTCAAAAGACAATGCTGTCCTTCAAGCTAAAGTGGAAATGTTCGAGAACTCAGTTCGTGCTTCTAATCTTAGGGTTCTTAATTTTCCTAAGATCGCTGGCATTTCAGCGGTGGATATGTTTAAGAGATACATGGTGGAAATTCTCTCTCAGTTCCTCAAGACCTGGTCCCCCTAATTTCAAAGGCATTTTACTTGCCTCAAGGAAAGAAAGAGCCAGGGGTATTGGATGGTGTTAAGGTGGATGTTATCAATGTTTCTGAATTGTTAGATCATCTGTTTCAGATTCAATTCAGGTGACTCTTTTGGTGACTTCTGCTTTTTCCTTGGATAGGGACTGGTTATTGAAACTATACTATAAGAAGCATTTATTGCTTTTCAATGGTGTTAAATTGTCTATATTTCCTGATGCGGCTGGGTTGAAGAAGCAAACTGAATTCAAAAGCAGAACACCGACTGATCAAATATTTTCACCAGCAGTAAACACAGCTGTAATATGCTTGCACACAATTGTCAAGTTGAAAAGTGCGCACTAGCAATGTGCACAATGGTGCATTTCCCCTATTTCCAGAATCAGGCATGTGGGGGATTCATATGTGTGTTGCATAGGAAGTATTGGGGGCTGCGTATGTGTCAAAAAGTGAGTATGGGTGTGTCATAGGGAGTGTCAGGGGCTCTGTGTGTGTGTGTTCAGATGTGCGTGTGTGTATATTGAAGGGTGGGTGCGCATGAGTGCATGTACTGTATGTGTGTGTGTGTGTGTGTGCACAAGTGGGACGTGTCAGGGGCTGCGTGCATGCCCATGTGTGTATGTATGTGTATGTGTCATTGGGAGTGTTGTGAGCTGCATGTTGTCACAGGGTGGACCTAGGGCAGCATGAGAGAATGCAGGGCAGTATGAATGATCAAGGAAAAAGTGACAGGATGAATGAAGGAATGCTTGACAGTTGCCAGGGACAACGAAAGCACACGTGCCCAGAGCCTGGAGAGACACACCCCGGGAGTAAGGCACGGGACTCTGCTTCACCTAATGAAGCGCAGCTGAAGAAAGGTGGAGTCAGAAAATACATAGATACAACGGACTACCAAACATTCAGTGGTAGGCAACCTTGGAGAGAGAGACTACCTTGGAGAGAGAGACTACCTTGGAGTGAGAGGCTACCTTGGAGTGACAGACAATCTTGGAGAGAGAGGCTACCTTCGAGTGGGAAGCAAGCTTGGAGAGAGAGGCAAGCTTGGAGAGAGAGACAGCCTTGGAGAGAGAGGCGTTCTTACAGGCAATCTTGGAGAGAGGAGCCGAGTAGGCAATCCTGGAGAGAAGAATTGTGGAAAGAGTCCAGAGACCTGTGTGGCTCTGAGAGAAGGCAAGTGAAATATAAGAAAGCTGCAACAGCAGATACAGGGGAAAAGAAGGGATATAAGGGATATCTGCCCTCTAAAAGAGAAGAGTCTTGGAGGCAGAAAAATACCCTTACAAAGCTTAGACATTCAGAGGCTGATAGCAAGTTTTCCCCTGTTTATAAAAGTATTAAAAGAAGGGAATTTCACCTACCGAGAGAAGCAGAAGAAAGCCCTTATTACAGTGAACTCTTAGCTCCAAGAGAAACGCCGTTACACAGTTTGCAATCGGGTACAGCTGAGCCGGGAGAGCTGAGGCAGACCCAGCAGGGAGCGTATCACAATTACTCAGCTAGCAAGCTAAACAGAGACCTGAGCTATCCACTGAAGCACCAGCGGGGGCAGGGTTCTAGAAAACAGCATACAGAGTTTGGTGACCTTCCCCAGGGAAGCAGTGCTACTCAGAGGAAGAGGAACTTCCTAACTAACGAGGCAAATCTGCCATACTTTTATTCCACATTAGAAGTGGGCAATGCAGATTCCTCCGGACCAGAATTGATGGAATATGAAGATTCTGGTACATTAGAAGATACAGAATTAATGGAATGTTCTCTTACTACAAAAGAACCTGAATACTCCTTAAGGTAAAGGTTGGTGTAACCTTAATTCCATGTGCAGGTAGCAAAGGCTACAAACTCTCTCTCTCTCCCTAGCCAAACAGACAAAGTAGGCTGTTTGTTCTTTTCTTTTGTTTGACGTTATATGCTGAAGAAAGCTATTTGTGTTATCTAGTTACTTTATGTTATAAGCCAAGTTAGGCTATTACTTTCTGTTGTTAAAGAAGAAAACCTCAAAGGGATGGGGAATAAAACCCTAAAAGAAAAGAAGGTTTATGTGTGCTTTGTATAGATACAAGCACGGCACAACTACCCCCCTCATAAGCCAAACCATACCAACAGTCAAGGCTGGGGCGGATGAGGTGTGACATATATAAATGGCGTAGGATCTGAGGATAAAAAAAAATTTTGGAGGGGCATGAGAAGTGCCTGAAGAAAAAAAAGGGACACTGCTGGAAAAGCAGGAAAAGTTGCTCCAGGAGAGGATTCGGCTGGCAGACCGGCCAGTGGTGAGTGAATTTGGAGAGAATTCGGCTGACAGACCGGTCAGCGGTGCAAAGACCTTTTTCTCACATGCTGGAGTCTACCAGGAAACCGAGGTATTGGTAACCTGGGAGGACGGGATAGGATATAGTGAGAAAAAGGGGTGATATAAAAAGGGAAAAGAAACCTTATCTGTGTGATACCGCACTTGGTGGTGTTTTTTTTTCTCCTTTATTTCTAGGTGCAGTGAAAAGCCAAGAGGATGGATCCTCAGGATATGCTGGCCTGGATGGGTGAACAGCAAGAAAAACAGGCCGGACTGCTACAGCACCTGCAAAAACAGTACATGGCAGCGATGCAGGAGCAGCAAAAGCCGCTATTGGAAGCGATGACTGCACTGCTGAGGAAGTCTGCAGAAAGAGATGCAACTATACCGCAAGTAGACACTCATACAAGTCTTGCTATGAGACATTTGGGGCATGAAGATAACCCAGATGACTTTATTGAAGCGTTCGAACGCATAGCAGGAAATTTAAAGTGGCCTACAGAACAATGGGCGATGAGATTTGCTCTTACTCTAAGCGGAGAGGCTTTATCTGCCTTCAAGGCAATGCCGGCTAGCCTGGCAAATAATTATATAGAGATAAAAAAGGCAGTAAAAGATCGCCTAGGTTTGACCCCAAGGCATTATAAAAGGCTGTTTAGAGAAGCTGTACTATTGGAGAGTGAAACTCCAAAGGCTTTGTGTCAGAGGCTTAAAAACTTGCTGTATAAATGGTTAGACCCTGAGAATAGAACCTTAGAATCTGTGTTAGATGAGCTTGTGCTAGAGCAATTTTTATTAACTGTTCCAAAAGAAATGAGAATGTTCCTGACCTTACAAAATTGCTTGACTTCGGATGAAGCAGCAATAATGGCAGAGGTGTTCAGTGAGGCAAAGCATAGTACTGTACCTAATGTGAGCCTTTTAAAAAGTACAAGTATGTATAGGATGGATGAAAGTGACAAGCATACACCCAGAAGAGTGAATGAATATAACCCGGATAAGAGTAATATAAAAAGAGGCCATAGGAGGTGCTATAAGTGTGGCAAACCAGGCCACGTGATAAAAGAATGTAGAGTCAAGACTGCCCTCACAGTAGGATCAGAAAAGAAGATACCAGAAGGGTTTGTGCAAACAGTACAGGTTGAGGGAGTGCAAACCTTGGCCCTACTGGATTCGGGGGCCGATCAGAGTATGGTCTCTCAGGACTTGTGGGAAACCATAGAACAGGGTCGGTCAGCTCCCTCGGATCCAGTAGAAGGCCAAGTACGCATTAGATGTGTGCATGGTGAAGCTTCTTACTACCCGCTACATGAAGTGGCCATACAGGGTCTGGGAGCCCTACGGAAGATATTAATTGCGGTGGTACCGAAGCTACCATACCCCATGGTCCTAGGACGTGATTGGATCCCTTTCTGTCAGGAAATGGAGAAAGGTCTCCCAGGGATATTAGCCCCACCGCCTGTACAACCCCCAGTGATGGCAGACGACGAAAAAACTGAAGCTATAGCGACCGCAATCCCAAGTCCCTTATTCGGGAAACCATCCAAAAAAAGGTCTTCGCCCCAGGAAGTACCCTTAACAGGGAAACAAAAATTTTCCCTGCAATTTTGCAGAAGTACACCCCAAGCAAAAGGTCCAAAGAGAGCTTCTATTATGGCTGCGGGATATGACCTTTTTAGTGTAGAAGATGTTATGGTAAAAAGAGGAGGAAAGGCACTAGTAGACACCGGCATCCGAATGAAAGTACCCGAGGGATGCTATGGACGAATAGCGCCGAGGTCAGGGCTAGCAATACAACATTCCATAGATGTGGGCGCAGGGGTTATTGACCCCGATTACAGAGGTCCCGTAAAAATTTTACTATTCAATTTTGGAGATAAAGATTTTGAGGTAAGAAAAGGAGACAGAGTGGCACAGTTAATCTGTGAGCGGGTAGGGTTCCCGGTGGTGGAGGAAGTAGCGTCACTACCCTCCACTGAGAGGGGAGAGAGCGGATTTGGGGCTACAGGAATGAGAGAGGTAAGAAGTTTGACAGCCCTTGGGGAAGAAAAAACTGAGGAGGATCTAGGGCCCCAAGTAGCTGACTGGGAGAAACAAACTTCCCCTCGGGTAGGCTCCGAATTGAACCCTCAGCAGCAGAGGGAACTAGCACAATTATTAAGAAAATTCTCTGACGTCCTGACCACTTTACCAGGAGAAACTCATCTTGTAACTCATGAGATAGTTACTCCCCCTGGACGTGTCATAAGACAACGTCCGTATAGAATGGCAGAGACACGAAAACAGGAAGTAATTAACCAGGTTAAGGAAATGCTGGCCATGGGCATCATAGAGGAGTCTCGGAGCCC
Organism: Ichthyophis bannanicus; assembly: GCA_033557465.1. Taxonomy (NCBI): domain Eukaryota; kingdom Metazoa; phylum Chordata; class Amphibia; order Gymnophiona; family Ichthyophiidae; genus Ichthyophis; species Ichthyophis bannanicus. The sequence continues at coordinate 759,765,165 of CM066033.1, forward strand.
ATGGTCCAGCCCCATAGTGTTGGTTCCGAAGCCAAACGGAACCTTAAGATTCTGTATTGATTTTCGCCAAATTAACGAGATATCCCAGTTTGATGCCTATCCTATGCCACGCATAGACGACCTGCTGGATTGTCTAGGACAGGCGAAATATCTTACCACCTTGGATCTTAGCAAAGGATACTAGCAAGTTCCGCTAACCAGAAGCTCAAAACCCAAGACGGCATTTTCTACGCCGATTGGGCTGTATCAATTTAGGCGGATGCCATTTGGATTGCACGGGGCTGCGGCTACATGCCAACGCCTCGTAGACCAGGTACTGAGACCCCACCACGAATACGCTCTCGCGTACATGGACGATATAGTCGTGTACAGTACGACCTGGACCCAGCACCTCACCAGGGTGGAAGCAGTCCTCGGAGCATTAAGAAAGGCGGGACTTACATTAAACCCAGAAAAATGCCTATTTGCTACAAGAGAAGCCAAATATCTGGGTCACATAGTAGGCAGGGGTCTGGTAAAACCACTGGCCAATAAAATAGAAAGTGTTCGGGAGTTCCCCAGGCCCGCAACAAAAAAACAAATGCGGAGTTTCCTAGGCTTGATAGGGTACTATCGTCGCTTTGTGCCCCATTTTGCCGAGGAAAGCCTTCTCCTCACTGAAATGCTGAGGAAGAACGCGCCCAACCAAATTCGGTGGACTCCTGAAGCTGAGAAGGCTTTTGGGGCCCTTAAGGAAAAATTATGCAATGCCCCCGTGTTAAGAGGTACTGATTTTAACCTGCCATTCATTTTACAAACGGATGCATCAGACACGGGGTTAGGGGCCGTCCTGTCCCAAGTTTTTGAAGGGAGTGAGCATCCCGTGGCGTACCTTAGCCGAAAACTTTCGCCAGCAGAGAGGAATTACGCCACGATAGAACGAGAATGCCTGGCAATAAAATGGGCCATAGAGGCTCTCCGTTTTTATCTCACAGGCAGGAAATTTTTATTAGTGACTGATCACGCTCCCCTAAAATGGTTGCATCTAATGCGGAATAATAATGCTCGGTTGACCCGCTGGCATTTAGCGCTCCAAGCGTTTAATTTTGGGGTTCAACATAGAGCGGGAAAGATGCACGGGAATGCGGATGCGCTTTCCCGAATTACTTGCTGTCCACCGGAAACGGCGGCAGCAAGTAATGTTTTAACGGGGGGAATGTGTCACAGGGTGGACCTAGGGCAGCATGAGAGAATGCAGGGCAGTATGAATGATCAAGGAAAAAGTGACAGGATGAATGAAGGAATGCTTGACAGTTGCCAGGGACAACGAAAGCACACGTGCCCAGAGCCTGGAGAGACACACCCCGGGAGTAAGGCACGGGACTCTGCTTCACCTAATGAAGCGCAGCTGAAGAAAGGTGGAGTCAGAAAATACATAGATAAAACGGACTACCAAACATTCAGTGGTAGGCAACCTTGGAGAGAGAGACTACCTTGGAGAGAGAGACTACCTTGGAGTGAGAGGCTACCTTGGAGTGACAGACAATCTTGGAGAGAGAGGCTACCTTCGAGTGGGAAGCAAGCTTGGAGAGAGAGGCAAGCTTGGAGAGAGAGACAGCCTTGGAGAGAGAGGCGTTCTTACAGGCAATCTTGGAGAGAGGAGCCGAGTAGGCAATCCTGGAGAGAAGAATTGTGGAAAGAGTCCAGAGACCTGTGTGGCTCTGAGAGAAGGCAAGTGAAATATAAGAAAGCTGCAACAGCAGATACAGGGGAAAAGAAGGGATATAAGGGATATCTGCCCTCTAAAAGAGAAGAGTCTTGGAGGCAGAAAAATACCCTTACAAAGCTTAGACATTCAGAGGCTGATAGCAAGTTTTCCCCTGTTTATAAAAGTATTAAAAGAAGGGAATTTCACCTACCGAGAGAAGCAGAAGAAAGCCCTTATTACAGTGAACTCTTAGCTCCAAGAGAAACGCCGTTACACAGTTTGCAATCGGGTACAGCTGAGCCGGGAGAGCTGAGGCAGACCCAGCAGGGAGCGTATCACAATTACTCAGCTAGCAAGCTAAACAGAGACCTGAGCTATCCACTGAAGCACCAGCGGGGGCAGGGTTCTAGAAAACAGCATACAGAGTTTGGTGACCTTCCCCAGGGAAGCAGTGCTACTCAGAGGAAGAGGAACTTCCTAACTAACGAGGCAAATCTGCCATACTTTTATTCCACATTAGAAGTGGGCAATGCAGATTCCTCCGGACCAGAATTGATGGAATATGAAGATTCTGGTACATTAGAAGATACAGAATTAATGGAATGTTCTCTTACTACAAAAGAACCTGAATACTCCTTAAGGTAAAGGTTGGTGTAACCTTAATTCCATGTGCAGGTAGCAAAGGCTACAAACTCTCTCTCTCTCCCTAGCCAAACAGACAAAGTAGGCTGTTTGTTCTTTTCTTTTGTTTGACGTTATATGCTGAAGAAAGCTATTTGTGTTATCTAGTTACTTTATGTTATAAGCCAAGTTAGGCTATTACTTTCTGTTGTTAAAGAAGAAAACCTCAAAGGGACGGGGAATAAAACCCTAAAAGAAAAGAAGGTTTATGTGTGATTTGTATAGATACAAGCACGGCACAACTACCACCCTCATAAGCCAAACCATACCAACAGTCAAGGCTGGGGCGGATGAGGTGTGACAATGTGTATGTGTGTGCGCATGCATTTGTGTGTTATGGGGAGTGCTAGAGGCTGTGTGCATGTGTGTTTGTCTCTCTCATAATCCTCGTCCCAGGCTTCCTCAAGTCTCTCTCTCTCTCTCATAACCCCCTCCAACTTTCCTGCAGTCTCTCTCTCTCCTAACCACCCTACTAGCTTTCCCCAAGTCTCTCTCTATCTCTCTCTTTCTCATGACCCCCTCCCCCCCCCCCCCCCGGTTTCACCCAGTGCCCTCTCTCGCTCTCTCTCTTGAGGCACCCCTCTCCAAGCTTTGCTCAATGTCTTTCTCTTACTCATAACTCTGCCTCCCCAAGGCTTCATCTGGTCGTGCCTTCCTCATCCATTCTTGTCTCTTATCTTCAAAAACATGACTGTTCATACTTCCCCCACCATGATCAGCTCTCTGCATGGTGGAGTCTTACGGTGCTGGAAGTTCAGGTTGATCTCATGGTTCCAAGTCTTGAGGGACTTCAACTCGCAAGATCAGCCCAAACTTCCTGCACTGCATGGCTCCACCATTCAGAGAACTGATCATGGTGGTGAAGCCTCAACCATGGCGTTTTGACTAGGCTCGCATATGCATGTTTATGTATGCTGATGCCTGTGCAAACAAATGTGTATGGACAGGCAATTTCTCTGCCGTTGAACCCTCAACAATAGGATTGATGCCTTCATGAAACATGCCCAAAAATGCAAAAAAGAGACATTGGTAGGAAAGAATTATTACAGAAATGCTGATCATACAAACAAACTCCCGTTCACATCTACATTAATCCTGCGGGGTGGTGTCAGGTGAGATCTGTAAATCCAATGTAATTCAAGTTTGCAGAAGAACAGTCACAATCACCTCCATGCCAGTCAGACAAAACACTGTGAAGGGCACAAAGGGAGTAATTTGGTAAAGTCTTTTGCAGATAGGGGACCTGTTATAGAAGTAGACGCTGGGATGGTTAGGAAGGGACTGTGGGTGTTGACAGCATATTGCGGGTCATGTGGGGTCATTTGGCATGTGCTAATCATGAACGTTGCTGTTAGCATGGGTGCACTTACCATGGGGGGGAGGGGGACTGACTAGAAGGAGAGGGAAAAACTTGTGGAGACAGGAAAAGAGAAAAAGAGAGCTAGTGGGGACAGACTTGGTGGGAGGGAAGGAGATCCAGAAACAGTGGCGATGATGAACCGGGGGTCCCTGAAATCTCTGGAGGTTAATAAGGGTCCACACAAATGAAAAGGTTGCAGAAAAAAGAATGATACTGTCTAGATTTAGCATATACACAAAGAAGGAAAGGGGAGTCAAAGAGAACCCCAAGGGTGCAGGCTGAGGGCACTGCAAGAATAAGAGTGTTATTCATAATGATAAGAAAAGGGGGGCAGCTTCCAGATGTTCCCCTTTATTCAATGACATGGAAGAGAGGTTTCTCTAACTTTGTTTATCCTTTTGAAATATGATAATATGCAAAGAAACAGTGAAGCAATTCACTGTAGGGATGTAAATGGCAAATAGTTTTGGTTCCATTCATCTTTAGGTCAACCAGTCATTCATTTGATTCATCTTCAAACCTCGATCATTTAAATTATTCAGGTAGATTAATGTTGATGAGGCAAGCCACTGGTGTAAATTCCACCCAAGTAGCCCCCAAAATGCAGGGGAATCTGGGCAGAAAAGGGGATCACATAATAGTGGCAACAGCAGAGAGGCAAACATGTTTGCCACTCTGCTCCGCTCTTGTAAGTTCGCTGTGGGGAATTTTGCAAGACTTCACAAGACTTCGGGCGGATAGAGCAGCACAGTGAACACGATAAGATAAGTTTGCCAAGCTGCTGCCGCTGTATGGGGAGCCTATCCCACAAAGGGGGGCCTGCATGGGGAGTGCGCCACTGCCATGACAATGGGGAACCCTCAGCAAAGTTTTGCTTGGGGGCCCCTCATTGTAACTTTATGCCACTGGGGCAAGCAGTTTTGTACTCCATCCATTTTGAATCAAACTTGCTTTAATTTTGGCCATATGAATCCTCTCCCATGTACACACTGCCTGGTACCTGAAGGCTAGTGTGCTTCAGGCTTGAAAAAGTTGGGAAAAAACTGGTATAGAAGCAAATAGTTAAATGATTTGTCCAGGTAGTTTCAGGAGTCATCCAGACAAATTATGGCACTTAAAATTCACTCCAGTCCCACCCTTGCAGACCAGTTAACTCTTGTCTGGATAATTTGTTTGGACAAAAGTTAACTATTTATAAGGGGGAGGTGTGAGAGGCATAGGAGGAAGGGGGGGGGGGAGGGCTTCAATTCAACTTGAACTGGATAGCACTGATGTCTAGTATTGTCTGGTTAAACTAAGGGCCACTCCAGCCTTCATGAATCTGAAGCTAAGCAGCTTTGAGCCTGGTTAGAAATTGAATGGGAGACCATTTTGGAATACCAGGTGGGAAAAAAGGCCTGGAACTCTTCTTCTGATCACAGCTCGTCTAGAAAACCCAGGGGATGGGAATACCAAGTGCTGCAGGCTTACTGTGTGGAAGAAAAGTCTGGCAATCTAAAAACTCAGGGCATGGGTTGCCAGGAGTTAGCATTGATTTAAAGCCACACAACAAGAAGTCAAGCAGAGAGAGGAGGCCAGTACGAAACACAGAAAAAGAATAAAAAATATACCATGCAACCTATCCTTAGAAACTTTCAAAAACTCTAGCATTTTTTCAAATGGAAACATACTCTACTCACTCTCTGGAACACAGACTACCCCTTGGGGTCCTGTACAACATGCTAGCAGTTAATTTCATAGGACTATCTGTAAAATTGGTGGAATTCTATTTGTAATCAGCACTCTATTACATTTGCTGGTTCCAACGTGCACATGCTATTTCGTCCCTCCCAGATGAACCAGATGAAAAATGTGCTGAATAGTTCATATTTCATATCTCATATCAGATATGTGTGTTTCCTGTAAATGAATCATTTCTGGTTTCAAATTTTTTAATACAATTATAAAATTGTCTGTCTTTTTATAGGACTAGCTAGTTAACTGACATTTAGAATTAATAGTTTTGTCTAATTTCAAATTCAGTACTCTTATAAACCCCTTACAGGGTTGGTATATGCATAGAAATAAAGGTTAACAAATAGAGTAAAAACAATATATATGCATGATAGGTTTTCATTGGACTAATGTAATACATACTGTAGCTAGATTACTTTTTGGGAACTAACACCTCTTTCAGATCATAAAACAAGGCTGATATATATCTCAGGCACCAGTAGATAGCAGCAGAGCACTACCATAAAGTCATGAGCAAATGAGGCGTGTGCTGCAAACACTAATAAAACCAAATGCTTCCATGTAGAGATTAAAGCACATAAGTGATGGAAAAATTCCATTTTTTTTCATGAGTGCTCCTATAGAAAGTTTCTCCTCTCCACTTTGTTTAAGACAATTTGTTCTCTAGTTATGGTAACTGTCTTCCCACTCAGGTCTCACCACCATTTTGCAGAGTACACAAACCAGTCCACATCACATTCTGATCTCAAAATGTTTCTCTCGTCTTAATACCCAACAGCGTCCTCAGCAAATCTTTGTATCTACCCATTTCCTTATACCTTTTCATCTTCTACTTGTAGCACTACAAAGGCGTATCCTGGAAGACCCTATGCTGTTTGCTTTACCATTTTAAGGATTTTTGAGGTGAGTCTCATATGTAAATTATTTTTTTTCCCTGAAGCTCAAACAACTGTATCACTATCGTTCTCTGGATCTTCTCATGTTGGGGGTCTACACACCGCCCAGTACCTCATTCTGTATAAATGTGCAGATCCTTTCAACCACGTTCTCTTTGGATTTCCAGTACTTCAGCGGCGGTGTCTGTTTTTGGAGTCTTCTGATCTTTAATTCCATGCCTTTATTTTCTACACATTCTTCATATGGCTGTAGCACCTCCTCCCCTCCCCTCGCTCACCTCCTTTATTCTCCATCCCATCTCTATTGAAAGGTTTGGGAAACAGGTCAGCTATTTATCTAGATTAGTGGACTGGTTTCCCCCATTTTCAGCAGCAAGGATGCTGTTCAGAGGCTCTTAGGGTATGTTTACTAAACTGTCTTAACGTAGCAGCGGGAAAGTTATCGCACGATATGTAACATTATCGCGCGATAACGTTATGTTTCGCGCGATAACGTCTCCGGCAACGTTAAGGCACACAGAGGGCGGAGAGAGGGCAGAGAGAAGGGGTCAATGGGCGGTGGTGGGCTAGGAGAGGTGCCTGCTACACTAACGCCGGCATCTGAAGACCAGAAAATTAGCGCCAGTGAAAACCTGGCGTTAGAGGCACATTTGCAGGAGAGAGAAACCATTACAGTCAGCAATGTACAGCAAAGGCAGGGAGACCTAGAAAAGTGATAGTAGTGATACATGTGCAGCAACCAAAGATGCAAACACCATATAAAATGACCAGAACCATAAATGAAATCCGAAACACCATTCTGGCCAAGAGAAACAATATTGAAGAAGGATACTCAGCACCACCTATAAAGAATAAAAAGGAGGATCGCAATTCAGGAAGGGTCAAGTCACATTCCCCCTACAAAGTGAATGTTCCAACACTGAAATAGTGTTGACGAGGGTGTTCTGTGGTGTCTATTGGGCAGCTTGCTTTTGTGGCAATCATGCAGCAACAGCAGAGTGGCCACGTAGGAAAGGGCACTATGGTGATGGTGGAAATGGGGTACAGGGGGCTGCAGGCAGCTGCAGGTGGCACATGCAGTGTGCCAGCTGGGGCACAGTGTGGACTAGGCAGATGCCTAGGTGGCACATAGAAATGCAGAAACTGAAAAGCAGCAAGACAGCAACTTACCAGGGTCCAACATGGCTACGAGTGTGTGTTCCACAGTGTCCCAGGGGACAGTACCCAACAGATACCCCCAAGGGCACATAACATTGGCAGGCTGTGCCAGGGGGAAGTGCGGATGTCCATGTAGACACCCCTAACCCAGACCCCACACCATAGGCAGCCACCTAGCGGCACACTGGATGGCATGGAACTGCGCACCACCAGCATAAGGGCATGTCAGCATGGTGGTGGAGGGGTGCCGTGGTGGAGTGGGCAGTGGCAGCTGCCCACAGCAGAGCAAGGACAAGCCCTGTTTAGGTGGGTGGCATGCAGTGCAACAGATTAGGTCTGTCTGAATAACAGTCATGGGATCCCCAGGGAACTGCCTCCTCTGTGGTAACAGTTTTGTGCAGTACACACAGCCAGTGTGTTCAAAGGCAGAAGGTCACAGGCTCAAATCCCAGCTGGGGCTCCTGCATACCATGTCCCAATATTTTACCCTACAGAGCACATACTCCATAAACATGTCCACTTCCTAGAGCAGAGGTTCCGAACTCCAGTCCTGGAGGGCCAAACACCATTCAGGTTGTCTGGATGTCCCTAATAAATATGCATGACATGCATTTACATGCACTGCCCCCCATTGTATGCAAATGTATCATGCATATTCATTAGGGGCAGCCAGGAAACTGGAATTGTGTTTGTCCCACCAGGACTGGAGTCTGGAACCTCTGCCCCAGAGCATTAGCCAACAGAGGCACAAACACCCACACCCACGGGCTCCACTATCCAAAGCCTCATGGGGAGGCAGGCTGTTGGGCCCTGCGCGCAGCAGCAGCTACCACTACTTGCACCTGTATACCTTAGCAATGCTGTCATAGACATGGAAACACGTTCCATATATATATCAAAAGGTCGCTATGCTTAATGTCAGATCACATATCCAAAGTTAAACCAATTTGTTAAAAGAGATTCATCATAGCAACCTTTCTGATATATGTGGAGTGTGCTTCCAGATATGTTTACAACAGTGGTTACAACCCCGGAGAGTGACCCTAACAGTATTGTATTTCTTTGCACTGCCTGCACTATGTCCATGACTGGTGTGGCGGTCAGGGCTGCCAACCACCTCTATCTTTGCACAATGCAGAAATAGGTGTGGGAGTGTGTGTCTGTCTATCCAGTGTTTTGTGGCTGTCTACACCTTACTGAGCCCACAATGTTTGAACTTTTTCCAGCGTTAGCCTGCCAATGTGCATAAAGAGGGGCAAGGTATTGTGGGTATGGCCCGGACAGGGCGGTCTGGGCAGGATGCATCTGCACAGGGCATAGGGCAGCGATGGCGAACCTATGGCACGCGTGCCAGCTGTGGCACGCGAAGGCCTTACAGCTGGCACGCGTGAAGGTCCGCAAAAAAAGAAAAAGCGGGCTCTGGCTGCTGCCGCGGACGCGGCAGCATGCAGTGTCCCGCGGGGCCCCCTCCGCCCGCTAAGCCCCTCTGCAAGGGCTTTCAGATTCGCGAGGGAGACAGCGTCTCCCTCGCGTCTCTGTTAAGCCCGTAGGGGTTAATGGGAAATTTCCCATCAGCCCCTTTAGACGCGCGGGACTGATGGGAAAATACCCATTAGCACCTGCGGGCTAAACAAGAGACGCGAGGGAGACGCTGTCAACCTCGCGAATCTGAAAGCCCTTGCACAGGGGAGTAGCGGGCGGAGGGGGCCCCGCGGGACACTGCATGCTGCCGCGTCTGCGGCAGCAGCCAGAGCCCGCTTTTTCTGTTTTTAAATTTGCCGGGGGGGGGGGGGGGGTGTTAGGACTGCTAATGGGCTAGGGGGGGGGGGTTAGGACTGCTAATGGGCTGGGGGGGGTTTGGACTGCTAATGGGCTGGGGGGGGTTAGGACTGCTAATTGGCTAGGAGGGGGGGGGGGGGTTAGGACTGCTAATGGGCTAGGAGGGGGGGGGTTAGGACTGCTAATGGGCTGGGGGGGGGGGGTTTGGACTGCTAAGGGGCTAGAGAGGGGGGGGGTTAGGACTGCTAATGGGCTGTGGGCTGATGGGGGCTGTCTGGAAATGGGGTGATGGGGGGTTAGGACTGCTAATGGGCTGGGGGGTTTGGACTGCTAATGGGCTGGGGGGGTAGGACTGCTAATGGGCTAGGAGGGGGGGGTTAGGACTGCTAATGGGCTAGGGGGGGTTAGGACTGCTAATGGGCTGTGGGCTGATGGGGGCTGTCTGGAAATGGGGTGATGGGGGGTTAGGACTGGTAATGGGCTATGGGGGGGGTTAGGACTGCTAATGGGCTAGAGAGGGGGGTTAGGACTGCTAATGGGCTAGGGGGGGGTTAGGACTGCTAATGGGCTAGGGGGGGTTAGGACTGCTAATGGGCTAGGAGGGGGGGTTAGGACTGCTAATGGGCTAGGGGGGGTTAGGACTGCTAATGGGCTGGGGGGGTTAGGACTGCTAATGGGCTAGGAGGGGGGGTTAGGACTGCTAATTGGCGAGGGGGGGGTTAGGACTGCGACCGGGCTAGGGGGGGTTAGGACTGCTAATGGGCTGTGGGTTGATGGGGGCTGTCTGGAAATGGGGTGATGGGGGTTAGGACTGGTAATGGGCTATGGGGGGGGGGGGGGTTAGGACTGCTAATGGGCTAGAGAGGGGGGGTTAGGACTGCTAATGGGCTAGGGGGGGGTTAGGACTGCTAATGGGCTGATGGGGAGGGGTTAGGACTTGAGGTGGGCTGTTGGGTGGGGTTAGGACTGGAAATGGGCTGATGGGGGGTTAACACTGGATATGGTATGATGCGGTTAGGACAGTTAATAGGAGATGTGGGGGTTTAGGAATGATAATTGGGTTTGGGGGGGCTGGGACACGAAATGGGCTGATGGGGAGGGGTTAGGACTTGAGGTGGGCTGATGGGGTTAGGACTGGTAATGGACTGTGGGCTGATGGGGGGGTTAGGACTGGCAATGGGCTATGGGGGGCTGACTGGAAGTGGGGGGTTAGGACTGGTAATGGGTTATAGGGGGGGCTTAAACTGAAAATGGGGTGATGGGGGGTTAGGACTGGAAGTGGGTTGATGAGGGGGGGATAGGACTGGTATTGGGTTGGGGGGCTGCTAGGACTGGAAATGGGCTGATGCAGGGACTAGAAGGGAATGGATGCTGGGTGAGGCTGGAACTAGAAGGGAGCTGGTGTTGGGGGAGGATTAGAATGGGATGGGGCTGGGAGAGTAAAATGGAGAGGGGAAAAATATTTTGTGTGGGAGGGATAAAAAATCTACAATTGGCCGGGTATTGGGAGAGTAAGTGGGGATTGAGGATGGAGGGGTAAATTTTGAGTAGATGAAATAGGAATGAGGAAAGAGCCAAAGGAGAAAGATTAGTATGTTAAAGCAGATGTAGAGAGAGAATGACAGAAGAAAGGACAAATGGACAGCAGATGGAGAGTTAGCAGAAGACACGAAGAAGAAACCAGAAGAAAGTGGCTGGAACAATTGCAACTGAAAAAAAATGCACAAAAGGTAGAAAAATATCTCTTTATTTTGAATTTATTAACTGGAATATGTCAGCTCTGGGAAATGTGCATCATTAATTTTTTGCGCTTTGTTTAGTACAAGAGGAAATTAATATATAGTTTTATTTCTACAGTGTTGTTGTATATTCCAAGTTTGGCTTTTGGGGTTCCCAGTTTAATTATTGTCTTCCTGTTTCTAAATTGTGATTCCTTGTTTGGTGATGGTCTGTTCTGCATGTGTAACTGAGCTGAGGTATTCTGTTTATATAATTCCTATTTGACATTGCCACTTGTTCTTTCCCCAGTAGGTCATGTATTGTTGTTCTCTGAGATGTATTGGTTTAATATTTGCAGTGTTGCCTTTTGATAGGTAGAGTATGGTGCTTTGTGAGTCCTGGTAGTGCTGTTAGGATACGGCGGGTTTGCTATGGGTTCTAAATGGGCAGCGTTTGTAGTAGTTCCTAATGTGCCTGGCGGTTGGTACTGGATTATAGTAATGTAGAAACCTTTTAGTCTTTCTTTATCCATATACTCATTAAGAGGCATGTTTACTAAAAGTTAGTGTATGGTAACATTATGCAAATATTTATGCAAATGAAGCACCTTATGCAAATGGGGCTTTAATTGACGTGCTGGCACTTTGAGGAAATTCTTTGGTTTTGTGCGGCTGTTTGGGCACTCGGGCTCAAAAAGGTTAGCCATCACTGGCATAGGGCAATGGCTGGGATATTGTAATGCGCAATCACCAGATCAGATGACATCAGATGAAGATCAGCCAGAGTGGACGTGCGTCTCTGAGCTCTGGGATATCCCCCCTTCGGGGTATCTAATAAACCCTCTCATTGAGGTAAAAACATTGGCTTTGACCTTCCTGAAGGTGCCTTACCCCCAAGGTTATGCTACAGCCATGACCCTGGCTGATGGCAACGAAGGGTTTGCGAAAAAAATGGGAGAAGTCAAAAATGGGAGAAACTAGATAGAGGAGTTGTGGCCAGGGAGCCCTCACTCATCAAACGCCAGCACTATGGTGGAAGAAGTTACCACAGCCATTGTCCCGGCACTTGATCGCTGATTTGATGGGCTGGCGGCAAAAATTGACTTGGTCTCCCAGTCCTTAGAATTATTTCAAGCATGGACGTATGAAATGGACATTAGGATATTGGCCCTAGAAGACTCAATTCAAAGCCTAAATGAGAGTTTGGCCTTGTTAAAATCAGCGATTGCCCAGCAAGTGGAGAGATTAAAGGAGAACAAACTTAAAGGTCTTATGGATACATGACTGCCACTAAATATAAAATCAGCAATCCCCGAGAGAAAAAAAAAATTGTCAGACCATACAATTGAGAATCTAGTCCAACTACAGCTAGTTCAGCACGGGTCCATTTTACTTTAAATAACAATAGAAATATGATTTTCAATCTTTGTTTTCAACAAACCAATCTTAATTTCAAAATGTCTTTATATCACACTGCATTTCCAAAAAAAGCAACTTGTCAACAAAGTCTATTTAGCACACGTTGTCAACTGACACAACATTGTGTTTCGAACTGAATTACCCATTTCTCTGCTGGAGAATTATAGATTGTGTGTATATCAAGATTGGGAAGGGGTGATTCTGGGACCTGACTGAACTACAAAGAGCAATTTTGGATTTACCATTTGAATACTGTGTACCGCATGGCCTCAGTAGGGAGGTTGAACAGCACGGTTTGATTTGATGAAGTCTGAGATTGTGTACCTTTGTATGAGGTATGCTCTTTTAAGATGAAGCGCACCTCAGCGGCATTCAGGATAGAAAAGATGCCATGGCCATATTTGGAGTGGCCATAAAATTGTTTTGAAGATAAAGTATATGGACCTGGGGCACACTGCCGCTTGAAGGATGAGTACTTAAAAGTTGACACTATGATATTGAACTCTGAATGGGTGTTTTCCCTGAAGCAAACTGAGAAGTGGGTAATCCATTGAATGAGACTCTTATTACAGTGATGGCAAAGTGAGGAAGGGCCCTATGTATCCATAGTTGTATTGCCCTATCTCTCTATTCAATATTGATTAAAAAAAAATAATGGCAAAAATCCTAGCCAATCACCTGGCTTCGGTGCTATCCACTTTAATTCAGGATTCAAAGATAGGTTTCGCGAAAAGGAAGCACATGGCAAAAAATATGCATAAAATACTTACATCTATTGAGTTCTGTCAAGCCAGATGCATTTCATTGATGCTCATCAGCTTTGATGTTGAAAATTCATGTGATCTAGCTAACTGGGAGTATCTTTTTTTGGTCCTTGACCAGTTTGGCCTGATCGGGCAATTTTTACAAATATTACAGCTTCTATACTGATCTCCGAGGACAGCAATATTGTTCCAGGGCATTCACATTGACAAGGTTGACTTGTAGTGGGACACCAGAAAGGGATTCCCACTGCCCCCCTTAGTCTTTCTGCTTATCTCTGAAGGGAGATAGAGAGGATCAAGGGGCTTTGCAATGGCAAAGTAGATTTTCGGGTTGCAGCCTTTATGGATGATCTGCTAGTGCACCTTGTGGAACTGGTGAAGTTCTTACTGGCTTTTGATAGGGTTGTTTGAGGGTTTCAGGAGAATTTTGGGATTCAACTAAACTTAGAAAAATCAGAAGCTTTGTCCATGTGGCCGGCTCTCCAGGCCCAGCTTAGTAGTAAATTTTTATTGAAATGGACTACAGAAAACTTTACATGAGATCAATATGAAGAGTGGGCGATGGCAGTAGTTACCTCTATCCCTGGGAGGTAGGATGGCTTTATGTAAGATGGTCTTATTTCCAAAACTGTTGTAGGTGTTACAGGTGCTACCCTTGAACCTGCTAAAGAAAGATGTTACAATCTTAGATAGGTCCTTGAATTGATTTTTGTGGAAAGGACTTAGAGCCCAGTTTCTATTGGATGAATTACTGGGTTACTGGAATTGGGTTGGGACTCCCTGACATTAGGTATTATGGTGCAGGATGTGCTCCTAGACATTTAAAAGATTAGGGGCCCGATATTGAGTTGAGCAGGCTATGCGCCCCTATGGCACATAGCCCTGCCCGCCGATCCTTAACCCCAGCTATTCAATGCAGGGGTCATATGTGGCCCTGGCATTGAATATCCAGGGATCACCACACACACCAGAAGCCACTGTAGCTAACCGGACAGTAGCAAGATTACATGCTGCCCGGTTAGCTCCAGCGCCTTAAAGATAGGCAAGGGCTTGGCTGGCGACAGTCTCCACCTCCGCTCCACCCTGGAATGCCCTCAAAATGCTCCGATGCTAACCGGATAACATCGAGGCACATAGGAGAATTAGAAGGGGATATTCAATAGCACTAACCGTGTAAGTGCCATTGAATAGCCCCATTTAAGGCATTTACACGGTTTACTGGGCTATAAACCATGTAAATGCCTTTCAAAAATTGGCCCCTAGATGTTTGACACAGAGTACTATTTCCCTTTAGGTTATGAACAGATGTAGGCTTGCCCTCTCTCTGAAATGCATGCTAAGGAGAAACAGTTGCCCAGGTTTCAGTTGGTGTATCTCAGAGCTCTGTCCGGGGACCTCTTCTTTTCTCTCTCTACACTTAGGGTTACCAACTTTTTCACCGAGAAAAACCCGACACCTGTGGCTCGCCATGCTCCACCCATTCTCCGCCCCTAGTCCCACCCCTGCCCCGCCCCCAGCCCCACCCACAAAAATTACCAAGGATACGTGTAGGCTAACTTCCTTGGTCATATAATAATTAAACTGGGAACCCCAAAATCCAAACATGAAATGTACAACACTGGAGAAATAAAACTATAAAGTAATTTCCTCTTGCACTAAACAAAAACGCAAAGATGTTATCAATACACACTTCCCAGACCAAACATATTCCAGCTAATAAATTCAAAATAAAAAGTATTTTTCTACCTTCTGTTTGGGCGTTTTATTTTCAGTTGCAATTGCTCCAGTTACTTTCTTCTGGTTTCTTTGTGTCTTCTGCGAGCTATCCATTTGTCCTTTCTTCTCTAGATGTTTTCCATTCTCTCTCTATTTCTGCTTTAACATACTGATTGTTTCCCTTTTGCTCTTTCCCCCAATTCTTTCCTTATTCCTTTATCATCCATTTAAATTTCACCCTTCCATTCTCAAGCCCCTCACTCTCCCAATACCCAGCCCATCATAGACTTTTCTTCCACACAAAAGATTTTTTTCCCCTCTCCATTCTCATTCCCCATCTATTCTAGTCCTCCCCCAAAATCAGTTCCCTTATAGTTCTAGACCCACCCAGCATCCACTCCCTTCTAATCCCATTCTCCCATGCCCCACATCAGCCCATTTCCAGTCCTATTCCAACTCTTCATCAGCCCATTTCCAGTGCTAGCCCTCACATCACAGACCATTTCCAGTCCTAGCCCCCCCCATCACAGCCCATTTCCAGTCCAAGTCCCCCATCACAGCCTATTTCCAGTCCTAGGCCCCCCCCCCATCACATCCCATTTGTAGTCCGAGTCCCCCCGCACCATCACAGCCCATTTGCAGTCCTACCCCCCCCACCATCACAGTCCATTTGCAGTCCTAGCCCCCCTAATCACAGCCTATTTCCAGTCCAAGTTCCCCCTCCCTCCACCATAGCCCATTTCCAGTCCAAGTTCCCCCCTCCCATAGCCTTTTTCCAGTCCAGGTCCCCCTCCCCATCACAATCCATTTCCAGTCCATGTCCCCCCCCATAGCCCTTTTCCAGTCCAGGTCCCCCTCCCCATCAAAACCCATTTCCAGTCCATGTCCCCCCCCCCCACATAGCCCTTTTACACTCCAGGTCCCCCTCCCCATCACAGCCCATTTCTTTCCAGTCCAATGCCCCCCATAGCCCTTTTCCAGTCCAGGTCCGTCCCCCCTTCACAACCCATTTCCAGTCCATGTCCCCCTAATCACAGCCTATTTCCAGTCCAAGTTCTCCCTCCCTCCATCATAGCCCATTTCCAGTCCAAGGTCCCCCCCCCATAGCCCTTTTCCAGTCCAGGTCCCCCTCCCCATCACAACCCATTTCCAGTCCATGTCCCCCCCTCAGCCCTTTTCCAGTCCAGGTCCCCCTCCCCATCAAAACCCATTTCCAGTCCATGTCCCCCCCCCCACCTAGCCCTTTTACAGTCCAGGTCCCCTCCCATCACAGCCCATTTCTTTCCAATGCAAGTCCCCCCCCCCCCATAGCCCTTTTCCGGTCCAGGTCCCCCCCCCCCATCACAACCCATTTCCAGTCAAATTCCCCCTCCCAGCCCTGTTCCAGTACAGGCCCCCTCCCCCCATCACAGCCCAGGCAGTCCTTGGCCTCCCCCCCCCCCAAAACCGCCCTTGCCTTTAACCTTTCCCACCAATCGCGGCTTCACAGGAACAGCCGCCAGCGTGAAGGAAAAGGCTCTTCACGCTGGCAGCTGTTCAGAGGGAGCCGGGGCCTCGCGCGGGCTTCCCCGGCTCCCTCTGAAGCCCTCCGGGGTGGGAGAAAAGCCAGTTTTTTTGCTCTGGCCGCTCCCGATATTGCGGCCAGAGCAAAAAAACCGGCTTTTCAAGGGCCGGTTTTGCCTCTGCGCCGGCAGCCGGCCTGGCCATGGAAAAACCGGCCAGGCAGGCTGAAAACCGGCCAGTTGGCAACCCTATCTACACTCAATCCCTTGGTGCACTTATTTCTTCTCATAGTTTTCAGTATCATCTTTACGCTGACAACACTCTACCTCTTCACCTGAAATCTCTCCAGAAATCCAGGCCCGATCTCTGCCTGCTTATTTGACATTGCTGCCTGAATGTCTCATCGCCATCTGAAATTGAACATGGCCAATACTGAGCTCCTTATCATTCCCCCTAAACCTCCCTCCCCCTTCCTCCCTTCTCTATTTCTGTGGATAGCAAGAAGTAGCCTAGTGGTTGGAGCAAGTTGCCTCAGGCCAGAAGTCCAGGGTTTTGTATCTTGCTGGAAGACAGCAGCCTTGGGCTGGAAGGACTGGGGTTTCTAGTACCACAGGTGCTCTTTGTGGTCTTGGGCAAGCCACTTAACCCTCTGTTGCCTCAGGTGCAAAAAATAGATTGTGAGCCCTTCAGGGACAAGGGAAATATATACCATACTTGACTGTACACTGCTTTGACTTGGTGAAAAATGATTATATAAGCATTGTTAAATAAATAACACTATACTCCACCCTGCTTCCTCTGCTTGCAACCTTGCCGTCATATTTGACTTACTCTGTCTTTCTCTGCACACATCCAATAGATAGCTAAAACCTGCTGCTTCTTTCTCTATAACATCAGAAATTTTCATTCCTTCCTTTCAGAACACACTACTAAGACCCTTATCTACTCTCTAGTTATCTCCTGTCTTGACTATTGCAACCTGCTCCTCACTGGTCTCCCACTGAATCATCTCTCTCCCTTTCAGTCTGTTCAAAGCCCAGCTGCATGACTAATCTTCTGCCAGTGTTGCTATGCTCATGTAATCCCTCTTCTCAAGTCACTTCACTGGCTCCCTATCTGTTTCCACATCCAATTCAACCTTCTCCTACTGACTTACAAGTGCATTCAATCTGCGACTCTTCACTACCTTTCTTCTCTTATCTCATGTTACAGACCTCCTCGTGAACTCTGCTCCTCTGGCAAATCTCTTTGATCTCTGCCCTTCTCTGTCACTGCCAAATCCAGATTTTGTTCATTACATCTTTCTGCTCCATATGCCTAGAACAACCTACCTGAGTCTGTGCATCGGGCCCCTTCTCTAGCCCTATTCAAATCCAGGCTAAACCCCCCCTTTTCAAAGCTGCTTTTGGATCCTGATGCCCTTCACTCTCTTGTTCACTACTTATGTGTATCTTACTACTGTATACTCTAGTCCCCAGTTTTGTGGTGGTCTTCGCCTTGATTAGATTGCAAGCTCTGAAGAGCAGGGACTGTGTCTTACTCCTATATGCACAGTGCTGTGTATGCTTGTAGACCTATATAAATGATATGTAGGAGTAGTAGAAGTAGTAGGAGCTTGGAATTCATGTGTATTTGAAGTGGTCTGTACAGTGGCTGGTCCATTCAGCAGAACAATCTGTTTATTGGCCAATACAAGCAAATAGAGCTTCTTACCGGGGATGAAATGAGTCAGGTTCTGGGGCTGGAAGGATAAAAGTCTGTTGTCCCTGGACAAATATTAATGGATAAAGGTAATTTGCTTTCTTTTGCATTTTAAAAGCATAGGGGCATGTTTAATAAAGTGCATCAGGGAGCACGGAGCTAACGCATGAAATTCACGCATTCCTACCATGCTGGAGCCCAGCAGCTCCGGTAGACACAAGGGGCATGGCAGACCTGTAAACAATGTAAATGCCGCTGAATGGGATATTCAACGGCACTGACAAGGTTGTTGTTGTTAAGTGCCATCGAGTCGGTGTCGACTCATGGCGACCCTCTAGATACTTGTCCTAAATTGTGTTCGGTCTTCAGTCAGGCGGCTCATTATTGACAGACAGGTACCCGTAACTGCTGTTATTGTATCGATCCATCTTATTTCTGGTCTTCCTCTTTTGCGTTGACTTTTGCGTTGACTGCCATACATGATGTCTTTTTCTAATGATCTCTCTCTTCGCATGATATGTCCAAAGTATGAAAGTCGAAGTCTTGTCATCTGAGCTTCTAAAGAAAGCTTAGGTTTGATCTCCTCTAGTACCGACTGGTTTGTTCTTTGGGCAGTCCATGGTATACACAGTATTCGCCGCCAGCACCCTAATTCAAAGGCATCAATTTTCTTCCTGTCTGTCTTTTTCACTGTCCAGCTTTCACATCCATATGATGTTACTGAAAATACCATGGCTTGAACGAGTTGAATCTTTGTATGGAGAGAGACATCTCTGCTCTTGAGAATCTTGTCTAGGTCTTTCATAGCCATTCTGCCAAGATCAATGCGTCGTCGGATTTCTTGACTGCTTGTTGCTTCCTTATTGATAGTTGATCCAAGTAGGTTAAAGTTGTTCACGATTTCAATTTCTTCTCCTTCAATGATGAACTTATTGATTTTACCAGTTGTCATGATCTTTCTCTTCTTTACATTAAAGTGCAGGCCCATTTTAAGACTATGCTCCTTGATCATGAGAAGCAAATGTTTCAGATCATCTTCACTTTCAGCCAGTAATGTGGTATCATCAGCATAGTGAAGGTTGTTGATGAATATCCCTGATTATCTCCCCTACATGGCCCGATGCTAATCACTTAGCATCGGGGTGTGTTGTGGCCATTTTGAGGCAGAGCAGAGGCAGTGACAGTCACTAATTGGGTGGCAGCGATATTGCACCGCTACCCAGTTAGTGACCTGTGGGTAAAACTAGGCAAAGCAAAAGCTGACCTAGTTTTATCTATGGGAGCTAAGCAGGCAGCGGTGCAATATCGCCGCTATCTAGTTAGCTTCTGTGGCTCCGAGGCATGTGCAGTGATCCTGGATATTTCATTCCGGGTCTGCATATGACCGCAGCATTGAATATCTGGAGTTAGAAGTTGGTGGGGATGGCTATGCGCCATAGGGACACATAGCAGGCTCAATTCAATATCAGCCCGATGTAGTTTGAGATCTTATGTAGAGCTTATTTTTCTCCATTGTGGGCTTTTCATATGGGTAGTGCTCCACATTCGAATTGTCCAACATGTGGGGAATCACAGGTGTCTTTAGGACATGCGGTTTGGAGTTGTTTAAAGGTACAAGAGTTGTGGACTCAGATTTCTCTTTATATGGAGACTGTTTTACGGTTTTTGGTCCCAGGGCTGGTGCGAAATGCACTTTTTGAAGAGATAACTTCAGATGGTTTAATGGGAATGGACAGAAGACTTTGGGTGAGAATCGCATGGGCTTTAGATAAGAAATTCACTGATTGTTTGGAAGGGTGAGTAACCTCAATCATAGTAGCAGTGGAGGGGCAGTTACTAAATATGGACCATAGCTGGGCAAGAGGAAGCTTGAAGAGGAAGAAATCTTTTGTAGTTATACGGGGGATTATTTAACCTCCCTACCCTCACCAGGAGTTTGATAGTGAATGAGCTGTAGAGCTGGGTGGAACAGCCATTGGATTTGGTGCCTATGGTTTTCGAGAGTGGCTATAGAGTATACTTTGTTTTTTTGTTTTCTGATTTCTTTCTTTCTTGTCTTTTTCTTTGGGTAGTGGGCAAGCTTGGATCTGGGGGGAGGGATAAGGAGATCTGGAATGGAATGCATGGATTAATGCATGATAATGGAAGATGAGGAGGTCATTTTCTATTCTTCCCTCTTCTTTCTTCTGGTATAATAACTATGACTATTGATGTAGGGAGGGTGGGACGGGGAGGGGTTTGGAACTGTATTATGCTTTGGACCTAGCGTGTTACTGGTTTTCTTTGTATTGTGTTTGAATCTAATAAACAGAGTTGAAATAAAACATTTTTTTTTCTGTTTTCAAGATCCTCAGATAAAGTGGGCTAGAATACCTAAGGAATAAAACCAGCCCTCTAAATCTTTGAAATCTCTAAGAAGAAGCATTCCTAACTGCACCCTCATCAAAGGATACTGTACACTGTGACACCTACCATCGATCTTCTCAGGAGAGACCCTCCAAGGGGATTACATCTAACTCAAGACCGCCTCCACTTCAGGAAGCATGGGAAAGCCTAGCTCCTCCTCCAAGCCTTTAATGGCTGTGGTGACTGACTTTCCATTCACTCATACTGCTTCAGGACTAGCTTACTGCACACCCTGAAACTGAGGCCAGATCCACATATCTTATTCATCTGTATATATGATTTACCCTTAATCTACTGTAGTTACCCATTTTTAATTCTCACTATGTCTTACCCATCTTGTCTGTTTATAAGCCTCAACTGCATCTGCCCCTTCTCCTGCCTATTAGGATTTTTGATTGTATAGTGCTAATATTGTCAGCATTTATGTTATATGTTGTATTTTATGATGCATTATTTGTACTGTGTTGACATTGTGACTGTCCTGAGTGTTCTACGATGCTACCTTTTAAAGTATATCATTTGCATTCTGCTGTCATTGTATCATATTTCTATTATTTGAATGTTTTATAGGCTGTATTAAGGTGTATATTCATTATTGCAGTCTATTATTGTCTATCTCCAAGTTTATCTCACTGTTCTAATTGTCTATTATGCTGACATAGGGTCATTTTGCTATTATTCTGCTGTTAATACAATGTATGTTTTCTATGTCAGGGGAGACCTGTTGAACACCGCCTTGGGTGAATCTCTTCATTAAGATGGTTAATAAATCTTAATAAGTAAATAAGATTAACTATCTGGATAACCCGGGACAACAAAAAAGCTTTCCCAAGGTTATTCAATAGTCTATCTGTACAATGGTGATGAGTGTTCCTGCTGTATGAAGGGGGAGCGGCATTGGCCACAGTATCCAAATATTCAGCAGTGGTCACTATCTGGATACCATTGCTGAATATTTCAAATATTTTTAGCGATGGCAACTGGCATTTATAAAACAACTTTGACCATCGTGGCTCAATATTGATGCAGACTGTTTTAATTAATATCCTTAACCATACACATTATTTTTTAAATTTATTTATTTCATTGAATGTATCTATTTGCTAACCTAGGTGGAATAAGGCCGGCGTCCATCTCTGCACAGTGGGACATACAGAGTGCCGATGTGAATGGCCTCTACATCTCCGGGCAGCTGGCCTTTCCCTCGTACTGCTCCCACTCTGCCCCAGTCCAGCACTCCCCACGCAAACCCTGTGTACATGTGGGGAGCACGGGCAACAGAATTGGGTCTAGGGGCTGAGCAAAGGGTTGGATGTCCATCCCATATGTCCAACCCCACTATTCGTGTATCAATGTGTTGGCCCATAGGAGGATATTGAAAGACAGATCTACAGCCTAAATGCCAATCAGCAGGATATTCAGCAGTACTGACATGGTTAGTGCCATTGAATATCCTTGGTGCAGCCTCTAAGTGCCCTGACACTTGCTGGCTAGAATTGGGGTGTTCCGGGAGGCAGAGCAGGGGCGGCACCACAAGTTAACTGGGCAACTGTGATATTCAGCTTCTGCCTTAGTCTTACTCCTTTTCCCTTCTTTGAAGTCTACTCCATCTGCCTTTTTTACTCCACTAGCTCTCCAGATAGTTGTTATTTATATACCCCCTGACAAGTCCATCTCTACCTTTCTCACTGACTTTGACTTGTGGCTTTCCTTCTTCCTGGATTCCCCTCCCTTATTCTCAGGGGTTTTAACATTCACATTGATAATTCCTCTGACTCTTATGCTTTAAAGCTCCTCTCTCTTACCTCCTCGTTCAAACTCTAGCTTTGCTCTACTGCCCCCACTCACCAGCACGGCCACTGTCTTAATTTTGTCTTCTTCTTTAATTGCTTCCCTCAAACTTCTGCACCTCAGTTCTTTCCTTATATGACCATTACCTGCTAAGTTTCACTGATCATCACTCCCACCTCAACCTCGCCCAGTTGCCTCCAACATTTTTAGAAATCTTCATGCTATCGACCCATTTGCTCTCTCCACTACTATCTCATCACCTCTTTCCTCCACTATGCCATCTGAGTCTGTTGATGAGGCAGTAGCTTCTTATAACACAGCACTCTCCTCTGCTCTGGATGCTCTTGCTCCGCCCATGCCACGTCCTGTGAGGCGTACTGCACCTCTGCCCTGGCTGTCTTCAACTACCCGCTATCTATATTCCTATGCCTGCTCAGCTGAGCAAATTTGTCTCAAATCCCATGCCCTTGCAGACTTCCTACACTTCAAATTCATGCTTGCCTCTTTCCAGTCAGTCATAGCACTTGCCAAACAAGACTATTATATCCACCTGACTAACTCTTTTGCCTCTAACCCTCGCCATCTCTTTACAACTCCCAAATCTCTCCTCAAGGTGCCTCCGCCTCTGTCCCCTCCTTCCCTTTATGCCCAAACCTTGGCCAACTATTTCCATGATAAAGTCTACACAATTACATTCCAATTCCCCATGAGTTCAACTCCATTCCCTCTTCCCCCTCTTTACTCCCAACTCTTCCCCTCATCTTCTATCACCCTTTCTTTCTTGATCTCTGATGAGGAATGGTTTAAAGGTGAGGTCAGAGAGGCTGTTGCTGCCAAAAAAGCATCTTTCAGAAAATGGAAAAAAGAGCCAAACGATGAAAACTGGAAACAGCACAAGCACTGGCAAGTTAAATGCAAAGCATTGATAAGGCAGGCAAAGCGAGAATTTGAGAAGGAACTTGCTATGGAAGCAAAAATACGAAATAAAGACTTTTTCAAGTACATTCATAGCAAAAGGCCTGTGAGAGAGTCAATTGGACCATTAGATGATAGAGGGGTAAAAGGGGCAGTAAGAGGAGACAAGGCGATAGCGAAGAGACTGAATGAATTCTTTGCTTCGGTCTTTACTGAGGAAGATGTAGGGATGTTACCCAAGACTAAAGTGGTATTTAAAGGTGATACTGCAGAGGAATTGAGAGAAATATCGCTACACCGGGAAGATGTATTACAACTATTTGATAAACTGAATAGTAGCAAATCACCTGGACCGGATGGCATACATCCAAGAGTGTTGAAAGAACTGAAATATGAGATTGCAGACCTGCTATTAGGAATCTGTGAACTTTCATTAAAATCATCTGTAATACCTGAAGATTGGAGGGTTGCCAATGTAACGCCAATTTTTAAAAAGGGTTCCAGGGGTGATCCGGGAAATTACAGACCGGTGAGCCTGACGTCAGTACCGGGGAAGATGGTAGAAACCATCATAAAGAACAAAATTACGCAGCATGTAGATAGTCATGGCCTAATGGGAGACAGCCAACATGGCTTTAGACAAGGAAGATCTTGTCTTACTAATCTGATATGTTTTTTTGAAGGTGTGAATAAACAGGTAGACAAAGGTGAGTCGGTTGATATAGTGTATCTGGACTTTCAGAAGGCCTTTGACAAGGTCCCTCATCAGAGACTTTTGGCAAAACTAAAAAGTCATGGGATAGGAGACAATGTATTATTGTGGACTGGGCACTGGTTAAAAGATAAAAAGCAGAGGGTAGGGCTAAATGGCCAATTTTCCCAATGGAAAAAGGTGAATAGTGGAGTACCCCAGGGATTTGTACTGGGTCCGCTACTTTTTGACATATTCATAAATGACCTGGAAAAGGGAATAACTAGTGAGGTTATCAAATTTGCAGATGACACAAAACTGTTTAAAGTTGTTAAAACCCAAGAGGACTGTAGAAAACTGCAGGAGGATCTGGATAAACTGGAAGACTGGACATCCAAATGGCAGATGAAATTTAATGTGGACAAGTGCAAAGTTATGCACCTAGGAAAGAACAACCCACACTATGGTTATACGATGCAAGGTTCCACATTGGGAACTACCACCCAGGAAAAAGATTTAGGAGTCATCGTGGATAACATGTTAAAGCCCTCCGCCCAGTGTGCAGCGGTGGCCAAGAAAGCAAATAGAATGCTAGGTATCATAAGGAAAGGAATGGAAAATAAAACAAAGAATATTATAATGCCTCTGTATCGTTCCATGGTACGACCGCACCTTGAATATTGTGTGCAGTTCTGGTCGCCGTATCTTAAAAAGGATATAGTGTTATTAGAAAAGGTACAGAGAAGAGCCACCAAAATGGTAAAGGGGATGGAAGGCTACTCCTATGAAGAGAGGCTACAAAGGTTAGGGCTCTTCAACCTGGAAAAGAGACAGCTGAGGGGAGATATGATAGAGGTCTATAAATTAATGAATGGAGTGGAACGGGTAAACGTAGATCGATTATTTATGCTATCAGAATATAGAAAAACTAGGGGACATGTAATGAAGCTACAGGGTAAACTATTTAAGACAAATAAGAGAAAATATTTTTTCACTCAACGTGTAATCAAACTCTGGAATTTGTTACCGGAGGATGTAGTAAGAACTGTTAGTGTAGCTGGGTTTAAAAAAGGTTTGGACAAGTTCCTGGAGGAAAGGTCCATAAACCATTATTAAAAAGGGACCCAGGATATCAATGCTTGACCCAATACAAGCATTGTGGAACCTGTGTCTCTTGGGGATACTGCTAGGTACGTATGTCCTAGATTGGCCACTGTTGGAAACAGGATACTGGGCTTGATGGACCTTGGTATGACCCAGTATGGCATATCTTATGTTCTTATGTTCTTATGAGGAAACCACTCATCTTCTTTCCTCTTCCATACGCTATACCTGCTCCTCTGATCCTATTCCCACCCTTCTCCTAAGCTCCATCTCCTGCACTGTCATCCCTTCCTGCAGCTTTCAGTCATGCTGTGGTCACACCTCTCCTCAAGAAACCCTCACTATACCCTTTCTGTCCTTTTTTATTTTTTCAATTTTATATTTATTACAATTTTTTAATAATACGCTCCAATACCTCAGTAAAAGGAAAAAATGGCAAATACAAAAGGAAACAAAAATATACAATGGGAATTACCCATTGATAGAAATATTTACAAAATCAACAGCCCACAATACCAGGAAAAGAAGGATCCAAGTAAAACTAAGAAACATTTCCAAATGTAAGCCACAATCACAAAGCAGAGCCCCCCAATGAACCCTTCCCAGCAGGCCTACAGTGGTACCTGTGGGTTGCACAGTTGAACATTAATCTCCTCCCTAGCCACAAGAAAATCAGTAAGCTGTCAAGGCTCAAAAAAACCAAAAGTTTTCCCCTCACAAAATATTAAACAAACACAAGGAAAATGTAGCATGAAAGTCGGTCCCAGAGTTAAGGCCCACAGCAACTCCAATGTCACAGTTGACGGCTTCCTCACCTCACAGCGATTGTACCCGGAAGCAGCCTCACCAGCACCCTGCACAATCTAAATAAGTGACTGCTGCAGTCCATGCGAAGATGTCCCCGCTATCGCTTCCATGAGGGGGGAGGACTGAGCCTCAGGGCAACCTCCTGGAGAGGACTCACCACCAACCATTCTGGCCTGGGACTCCTCTGCCGAACCTGTTGCCCTTATACTTCTGGGCATTGGAGGCGGCATCCGCACAATAGGGCTTATTGAAGCTCCTTCCACACCGCTGCCCAAAGTTCGCTGCTCGAGCTGACCCAAGGGAAAAGATGCTGGGGAGACTGAGGCAACTCCAAATGCCTCCAACGTCTTCTGGTGCATAGGTTGGTTAGGGGGGCCTTCCAGGAGAATTGCTTTCCCCTTCCCCTTTCTTTTGCCCATCTTCACAGGCAGCAAGAACACTCAAGCCTCCAGTACATGAACTGGGCTGCGGAGCATCCTCAGAAATGTCTGCTCACAGCACCATCTTGGATTCCACGCCTCCTACCTCTCCTTCTAATTATTGACCCATCTCCCTCTTCCCCTTCATTTCTAAACTGCTTGAATGTGTGGTTCACCACCCTTGCCTTGACTTTCTCTCCTCTCAAGTCCTTCTGGATCCACTGCAATCTGCCTTTCATCCTTTACATTCTACTGAAATGGCTCTTGCCAAAGTCTCCAGCCACCTGTTACTGGCAAAATCCAAGAGCCTTTACACTATCTTCATCCTTCTTGACCTTTCTGAAGCTTTTTACAATGTTGACCATCACTTTCTCCTCGATACCTCATCCTCGCTTGGTTTTAAGAGATCTATACTATCCTTGTTCTCTTCTTAATTCTCCCATTGCACTTTCAGCATTTGGGCTGGTGGATCCTCCTCAACTGCTATCCCGCTCTCAGTTGGTGTACCCCACTCCTTTTCTCTCTCTATACCAAGTCTCTTGGTGCACTCATCTCCATCCATGGTTTTCAGTACCATCTTTACAATGATGATTCGCAGATCTACCTCTCTACACCTGACAACTCTCTGGCAAACCAGGCCCAGATCTCTGCCTGCTGTCTGACATTGCTGTCTAGATGTCTTACCGCCATTTGAAACCGAACAAGGCCAAAACCAAGTTTTTTATCTTTCCCCCTAAATCTACCTCCCCCCTTCCTCCTTTCTCAGTCTCTGTGGATAATGCCCTACTACTCCCTGTTTCCTCGGCCCGCAACCTTGGGGTCATCTTTGATTCCTCCCTCTCCTTCTCCACACACATTGAACTAAAAGCTAAAACCTGTCACTTCTTTCTCTATAACATTAGTAAAATTTGCTCCTTCCTCTCTGAACACACTACTAAGATGCTTATGCACTCTTTAGTCACCTTCTGTCTCGGCTACTGCAACCTTCTCCTTGCTTGTCTCCCTCTGAATCATCTCTCTTCCCTTCAATCTGTTCAAAACTCAGCTGCACAGCTAATTTTTCACCAGCCTCGATAATGCTCAAATAATCCCTCTTCTCAAGTCGTTTCATTGGCTCCCTGTTCATTTCCGTATCCAATTCAAACTTTTCCTACTGACCTATAGGTGCACTCATTCTACTACTACTCACTATCAAGCCTCTTTTATCTCTCCCTACACTCCTCCTCAGGAACTCCGCTCTTCTGGTAGATTGCTTTTATCTGTGCCCTTCTCTTCTACTGCTAACTCCAGACTTCGAACCTTTCACCTTGCTGCTCCTTATGCCTGAAACAAACTGAGTATGTGCATCAGGCTTCATCTCTGGCCCTTTTCAAATTCAGGATGAAAACTCACCTCTTCGAGGCCGCTTTTGGATCCTGATGCATCTAGTCTCCTATGGGTTTCCTTTCCATTCTCCTAGATGTATCCTTGTCCTCAGCTATTGTGCTGTCTGTCTTGACTAGATTGTAAGCTCTTATGAGCAGGGACCATCTCTTGCATGTGTCTATACAGTGCTGCGTATGCCTTGTAGCTCTATACAAATGATCAGTAGTGCCTGGTTAACTCTAAGTAGCTAAAGTTAGGATAGCCGACTGGCCACTTTTGCAATACCGTCAGTGGCTGAATATCACCTCTGACTAGATTGTAAAAACACAATCCAGCCAATCCGAATATTAAATGTCAGTGGCTGGAAATGACCCTGGCATTGAATATCTGAGTTCAATTTCAGTGGTGATGGCTAGCCGCTATAATAGCATTAGCCACTGCTGCTGAATCCCAACCCCCCCCCCATGGAGATAATTTAATGAAGGAATTTTAGTGCATAAAGGGCTTTTTACATGTGTAAAAGGGCTTTTATACAATTAGCCTAGTGTTTATATGTGTAAATGTTTTCATGGTGACAAAAAAGCACATATGTTTAAGTAACTCATGAGTAGGCATATTCTGGGACAGAGCATGGGCAGTCACAATGATAATGCCAAAAATCAATTATATTCTAGCTATGCTTCATCTTCCCTTCCCGATGTCATTTTATCGTAAACTGGAAAGTCAACCATTTAAATTTCTATGGAAAGGCAAGGCCCCTTGAATAGGTTTAAGTAATTGATGCTCACAAAAAATATGAGTGGGGTAAATTTCCCCAGTTTTAGATGCTATCATATAGCCTTTAAACTGCTGGAAGGGGCTTTGTGGTGTCAGCAGGCGAAGGAAGTTTCCTGCCCCAGTTTGGCGCAGAATGGAACAGGCAATGGTTGCTCTAGCCCCTTTTGAATTATTGCCAGGGATATGTTTACAAATTTTTGAGAAGGAATTATGGAGCTGCATGTTTTTACTCAGTTGTAAAATGTGTTCTCTCTGGATATGACTTTGTGGGGAAATAGGCTTTTAAAAGTTAACAAAATGCCTCTTAATTGGCGTTCTTGGCAGCGGGTGTCTATATGGACTTTGGGACAGGTATTGGAGGAAGGGAAGGAGATTGAAAGCATTCACCATTCTTTTGGAGGGTTTGGGAATTTCTGGTAGAGTTTTTTATCAATGGGTGCAGCTTTCACATTGCCTTCGTTATTAGGGAGGACGGAAATATGGAGAATGACTGGGTGGTGCAAGCAATTTGTACTAAATTTACAGCCAAATTTGGTAATTTGGTAAATTCCATAAGATCTTAAGGGAGGGAGGGAGGGTATACTGGCATGACAGGTATCCAGAAGGTATAGGAGAAAGATTTAGCAGGTGAGTTAAGCCCTTCCTAGTGGGAGAAATTCTTGTGAAAACTCACTGTCAGTGATTAGATGCTCACTGTCAGTTTCATTACTCAGATGTTTTTTTTATCACGCATCAGGCTCTTTTTAAGGTAGCTAAAATGATAGGGGATGATGAAGACCAATGTTGGTTTATGTAAAGAAGCTAGAGGCACATTGTCTCATATGCTTTTTGACTACGTCAATCTCAAGGGTTTCTTGGCTGCTGTATGGGCTCACATATCTGCCATCTTTAGTCTTCAAGAGGCCTTAACATTTAAGATAGTAATTTGGACTGCCCTTGCAATGATGGCTCCGGTGGCCAAGGTGGAGTCCTGGCTGTTTACCATTTTTATTTATTTATTTAGCTGTATTTATATCCCGCTTTTCACCGGGTCAAAGCGGTCAATTGGGGGATACATTTAACACAAGGGGATATGAGACACATACGATAATACTTAGAGGGAACATGGGCAATGGAGGGCTAAGTGGCTTGCCCAAGACCACAAGGAGAAATAGGACTAGAAATCCCAGTCCCTCTGGCCTGAGATTGCTGTCCCCAGATGGGACTTGAACCCCCGGCCCTCCAGCCTGAAGTACCTTGTTCTAACCACTAGACCACTCCTCCCTAATTTTAATTGGTTCGGCCCTTAAACTTATATGCCAACATTGGAAAGATACAGTGTTAGACTTCACCATATAATGGAACATGGTCTGTCTTGCTCACAAATATTACCTAGTCATGGAAAGTAGAAAAGCTTTCTTGAGCAAGTTTTCTTGTGATTGGGCTCCCTGCAAGTAGTGGCCAAATAGGTAGAAAAGGTGACAACAAAAAACAGAAGGATGCTTGGGTGCATAGGGAGAGGAAAGGCCGGCAGGAATAAGGAGTGCCTGTATAACACTCTCTGATGAGACCTCATTGCAAGCACTGTGTTCAATTCTGGAAACTGCACCTTCAAAATTATATAAACAGGGGGAAGCTACTAAAAGGTTCAGTGGCCTTCATCATGAAACACATGGGGATATACTTTTGAGGAAATGCAGGAGAAGGAAAATGTGATAGAAATGAACCTCTGGCATGAGGGGGCAGATGATGCAGATACAAGGGTACAGACTCAGGAGTAATCTACAGAAATATTCCTTATGGAAAGGATGGTGGACATTGAATGTCCTCCCAGCAGAGGTGGTAGAGATGAGGGCCGTGTCTGAATTTAAGACACATGGGACAAGCACGGGGGATCTCTAAGGGAGAGGAAGAGACTGTAGAATTTAGTAGAAGATATGGATGGGCAGACTGGATAAGCCCTTTGGCCTCTATCTTCATCATTTTCTCTGTTAGCGCCACCATCCTTTCTCAGATGATCACACCTTACCAAACACAAAGAAAATTCCCTTGTGATAGATGGAATGGATGTAACCAGTGGTATAAATTCCACCCAAGCATCCCCCACAATGTTGGGGGGGGGGGGGGAAGTGTGGCCAGTCAAGAAGGGGGCCCAATGACTTCAGCCCAGCAGCAGGAGATAAGGTGTTTAAGAAGTTTGCCAGCTGTTGAGTGGCCCTGAGTAATTTAAGAAAAGAAAGCTAGAGGGCGGCTGTGCAGCAACTTTCTTAAAGCTGGGTAGCATTTGTTGCCTCAGCCCCTCAAAAGGTCAGGGGCATTTTCAAAGGCTTTACACAGTTTGCAGACCTGCCAGCCATGTGAATGCCGCTCTGCAGGATATTCAGCGGCACTAATACAGTTAGTGCTGCTGAATATCACTGGGTGCCACTGCTACACGCTCCGATGCTATTTCGTTAGCATCATGGCCTTAAAGGGTGGAGACGAGGCACCACTTACGGCTAATTGGGCAGCAATGATAATGAGCCATTGCCTGGTTTGCAATAGACATTGGAAGTCAGGCGCTGGTTACGCTGACCTAACTTTTGTTGTGTTAGCTCACTGGCAGCAGCTCAATATCACTGCTGTCCGGTTAGCCTTACGGCATTCTGGCGAACCTGGATATTCAGTGCCGGTGCTGGATATGACCCCAGCATTGAATATCCAGGGTTTAAGTTCAGCGCCAGTGACAATGAATATCCCTCCACCCAAGGAATAGGAAAAGCACTGGGAGGGCATGCTGCAAGGGGACACTCCACCCAGGCTGTGGGAGGAGTCCTCAGCAAAGCTTTGCTTGGGGCCCCTCATTTAAACTTATGACATTGGGTGTAACCCTTTCCTAAGATATTTTCACAACATGAAAATTTTCCAGGGTCACCAACAGAGCCTATGGAAAATTAAGGAAGCACAAATTCAATCTACTTTCCTGCTTGTTCAAAGTCTCCAACTCCCTATGATGGTCTAAGCAAGATGGAGGATGGTTCTAAATCTCCAAAACCAGGTGTCCCAGATTGCCTATTTTTCCCTACTCTGCCAAACACAATTCATGCCTCTGGACATGGACCTTAATTTCATTAGTTACACCATAAGCTTGATAACTATTCTCAGAAACCATCTTTTCCATCAAGTTATGGAAAACCATAGGATCTCCAATGTTACTAAGAGAGATTTCCGTAGTAGGCCAAATTGTAATTGCCCTTGCTCAAGACCTTAACTGGGAGTCGCTATCTTCCCCACTGAATAGCTGAACCCATCTAACTGCTCCACATCCACCCCGGGTTCTGCATGGCAAGCTTCCAACTATTGGGCCCTCTTCAGTCTACATATGAGCTGCTTCCACGGTTGATACTGGTAGCAACTTAGTTTCTGCAGCCAACACTCTAATCAGCAATGCTTCAGGTGCAATATTTCTGGAAAGTGTTGGGCTCTATAATTGGGAGCTAAATGATGCTTCCACATCTTCAATAGCAGACACTCTTATCTGCGCCAGCATCTAAAGACTCAACCTGCATGCTTCTTTGCAGAAAGCTGCTCAATGTTACTTGGATGGACACTAGAGGAATAGCCAGCTCTGGGGGATAAACACGCATCCTCAATTTATGTTTGGCCAAGCTTATATAAGTTAAAACATCAGGAGCAAGCAGTAATGGAGCTCTTGCTAGTCTCACTCTCTGCATAATGCCATGTTGGATCTCTATCAAGTTTGTTTTAAGTCCGCCTTAGAAAACATGAGGAAATATTCAAAGTTATTGGGAATCGAACACTTGAATGGTTCTTGGTAGCTGTTAAAGCACCAAATAGAAAACCATTTCCATTTAGAATTTTGTATTTATTTTGTTATGTTTAGGTCTAAACTTTCCTGCCTTTCAACTTCCATGTTAACAGAACTAGGGGGGGTTAAGACTGGAGGTGGGCTGATGGGGGGTGGACTGGTAATGGGCTATGGGGGGGCTAGGACTGGAAATGGACTGATGGGGGGTGTTTAGGACTGGTAATGGGCTATGGGGGTTTAGGACTGGTAATGGGCTATAGGGGTCAAGAATGGTAATGGGCTGATGGGGGTGTTAGGACTGGAGGTGGGCTGATGGGGGGGGGGGTTAGGACTGGTAATGGGCTATGGGGAGCTAGGACTGGAAATGGGTTGATGGGGGTGTTTAGGATTGGTAATTGGCTATGGGGGGTTAGGACTGGAATTGGGCTGATGGGAGGTTAGGACTGGAAATGGGCTGATGGGGGGTTAGGATTGGTAATTGGCTATGGGGGGGTCTAGGACTGGAGGTGGGCTGATGGGGGGTGTTTAGGACTGGAGGTGGGCTGATAGGGGGCTAGGACTGGTAATGGGTTGATGGAGGGTTAGGAATGGAAATTGCCTATGGGGGGGTCTAGGACTGGAAATGGGCTGATGGGGGATTTAGGACTAGAAGTGGGCTGATGGGAGGGTTAGAACTGGAAGTGGGCTGATGGGGGGTGTTTAGGATTGGTAATGGGCTACAGGGGGGCTAGGACTGGAAATGGGTTGATAGGGGGTTTATGACTGGTAATGGGCTATGGAGGGGGGGCTAGGGCTGGAAATGGGCTGATTGGGGGGGTTAGGATTAGTAATTGGCCATGGGGGGTTTAGGACTGGAGGTGGGCTGATGGGGGGTGTTTAGGACTGGTAATGGGCTATGGGAGGTTAGGACTGGAAGTGGGCTGATAAGGAGGATAGGACTGGAAATGGGCTGCGACTGGAAATGGGCTAATGGTGGAGGGGTGGAGAGTGCTGCTGGCCCTGGAAGAAAACTAGGGGCTAGGGCTACAAATGGGCTGATGCGGGAGGATGGTAGAATGGGACTGGATGGGAGCGGATAATGGAAGTGTCTGCCAGGGGAAGGAGGGGGCACGAAGGGAGCTGACACGGGGAAGGAGGGGGCTGGAAAGGAGCTGACACCTGGGATGTACTGAAGGGGGACTGGAAGGGAGCTGACAATTGGGGATGGGAGTGGTAGGTGGTTGGGTAATGGGGAGGAGGCTGGAAGGGAGCTGACATGCAAATGGCACTGGAAGGGGGATGGACAGAGAGGAGGGCGACTGGAAGGGAGCTGACTGGGGGGGTGGCGGCACTGAGAAGGGACGTGAGCTATTATCTGGGATGGTATTTGGACTAGAAGTGGCTGGACAGTGGGGAAGGAGGGGGACTGGAAAGGAATGGACACCAGTTGCAGTCGTGGGAATGCAAGGCAGTTGACATTGAAAGGTACTGGGAGGGAAGGACTGGAAAGGGGGCTGATACTGAGGAGGGTTACTGGGACTGGAAATGGGCTGATGGAAGGAAGTGAAGAAAACAAAAGAAGAGATAAGACATGGCAGATGGACCATAGATCACAGAAAGAGAGCTAAGAGAAGACAGGAAAGCAGAAGCCTCAGATCGGGACCAGCATGATCAGAGAATAAAATAGTCAGACAACAAAGGTAGAAAAAATAATTTCATTTAATTTTATTGATTGGACTTTGTGCTATTTTTATATTTTACACAGTATTGGGGAGCTGCATCTCTTATTTATCTGATGTTGCACTGCATGTGGACTCTGGCTTCTTGGGGTTTCAATTTAAATTTAGTCTACATATTATTATTTAGATTGTGGTTACTTATTCTGTACTTGGTGAGGGTCGATGTTGCAAGTGTGTGACTGAGGTCAGGTGTTCTGTTAACACAGAGTTTGTACATAAGATCTATACTGTACTCTAGTAATTTGACTTGTTCAGCTTTTCAAATAGGTGTATGGATGTTCCAGGGCCCACTGAAGTATTTACAGTGATGCTTTTTTTGGATGGGCTCCTTATGTGAGTTTTGGAAGTTTGTGCTGCTATGGTATGGTATGGTAGGTTTGCTCTTTGTTCTAGGGTTTTGTATTAGTTCACAATATGCCTGGTACTGGAGAATAGTGGTGGTTGTTGTTGTTAGTGAGATGATCAGAATCAGATTTATTTTTTTTAAATATTGAGTTCTGTGGGTGAATGTCCTGGTTCTGCTCTGCACCTACTCTGGATGCAAAATATATGTTGAAAAAGAAAAAGCAAGAACCATAATGCAGTTTATAACAACAAAATAAAAATGAGTTATAATTTAGTTTTATAAACTGTGCTGTTAGTTCTTGCCGTCTTTTAGTTCCTTGGTGTGCAAATGGGACCGTACCTAGCCCTGTGCAAGCAGTGCAGCCGCACAGGGCGGAAAGGCTTGTGAGGCGTATTTCAGCTGTCTGCTGTTGCTCTGCCGCCGCTGGCAGGACAATAGCAGGCAGCTGAAATGCGCTCCCCAAGCCTTTTCGCAGCACTTTAAGCAGGTCTGGTCCCTCCCTACTCCGACTCAATGTCAAGGAGGGACAAATCTGCTTAAAGTGCCGGTGCCTTTCAGACCGGGCGCATGCTCCCCTTCTCCTCCCCATACCTCCATCCAGTGCTGTCTGCTCTTTCCCTCCTGCTGGCGCCACCGTGAAAAAAACAGAGGGCAGCAGCAGCAGGGAAAGAGCAGGCAGCGCTGGATGGAGGTATGGGGGAAGTCTCACAGGGTGTGATTGCAGCTCGGTATGGCCCTGTGTGCAAACATCTTGCATTTCCTCCATATAATCGAATCGGCTTTTTGGTTTGGTCCAGTCTCTGATTGGATTTCTGAAAAAGCCCCGCCCCCTCTAAGGTGGGGGGGGGGGGGCGCCTTTTCATACTTCGCCTCAGGCAGCAGATTGCCTTGAGGCACCCCTGCCCGTAGTGTATAAGAGGGTGTGTACATCATATTAATATAATCATCTATTGGGTGCACTGGACAGGTGAAATATGAGACACAGAAATACAAGAGCCTGCTATGGGCCCAGTAAGGCATGACAATGGAGAGGCAGGGAACATGAGACTTAAAGAGCAAATTACTAAGGGTAACATAGTCAAAGACATAGTATATCAGTAAAGAGGTAGAGAGGAGGAGTGGGAGAGGAAGGAGGGGGGAGGGGGAATAAGCTGAATAATAACTTATTTGGTTGTATGCAAATCACAGCTAGACAGTATAAATACAGTATATACTGTACTATCAATCAGCTTGGGTTGACTAAGACAATACTGGGTCAGAGGGAGAATAGAACCGTGAGATGCGTGTGCCAAAAGAATTTCAGTATTTATTCTTTATGCGTCCTTTTAAGTGCTTTTTAAGTATTACTTTTGAGATTTCTTGTCTTTTTAATATGATTTTTTACTATGACTTTTTAATATGATCTGATCTAATATTTTTTTTATTTTGGCTATATATGTTCTCAAATGAATTTTATTTGAATATGATTTGATTGTTTTTTTATCTGTGTGTTACAAATGAAGAAGACGTTCCATCGAAATATGGCCTGTGTAGGGGTTTCTTAATAAAGCTGTTTTCTCATCAATTAGGAGTTGAGACTCTTTTCACTTCACTCCTGTTTGCTGTGCTGTGCTCCCTTGCTCTGTTTTGGACTCTCCTTTATGATTTTTTACAGGTTTCTTCTGGGAGGGGAGGTGTTGAGGTAATCATGACTATTGAGTTTAAATATCAAAATCTCAGGAGCGGTCTATGGCTCTGAAAAATAACTGATTGGGGGGGGCACAAAGCAGAAATGCACACTTGCTGGGAAACATGGGGGCTGATATCTATTTATTTTATTTAACAGGTTTTATATACTGCTTTATCATTTCAATCAAAGTGGTTTAGATTGAAACTTAAACTTGGTAATGTACATTAAACAGGGACATTGATAACTTGGATTTTTCTGAGGCAATGAAGGGTTAAGTGACTTGCCCAAAGCCACAAGGAGTGCTAGTGGAAATCAAACCCTGGTCTCTGGGTTCCCAAACCAGTGTTCTTAGCCATTAGGTTACTCCTCCACCCCATATTCAGAATGCTTAGCTGGATGGCCAGCTGGATATGAGTGCTGACCGAGATATTCAGCAGCACTATGCAGATAGTGCCGCTGAATATCTCCACAGACCGCCCCTGCACTGTTTAATGCAGAGGCGATAAAAGGTGGTGTCGGTGCTATCCAGAGAAGAGCCAGTACTTACCCAAATAATATGATTTTCAGCTGCAGCTATCCAGATAACTTAGCGCTTGAAAGGCTGGCCTACGTTGCTACCCAGATAAGGGCAGGCTGAAAATTGTGCTTTCCGGGTAAAGAGGAGCACTTAACGATAGCACCGCTCAGTCTGGCTATTCAGTGGCAGCTCCTATCTGGACACTGTTGCTGAATATCCCATCAATATTTAAGCGCCACAGCTGGGGCAAAATCAGGACTGGCTTAACCTATCCTTCATGACCTCAAGCAGAGCTGCCGAGTTGCAAGTTCCAGGAAGGAGACTCTAAGCCAGCCCTGGATTTCTGACAACCCCATTCTGATGAATTATGGGACATGCAGCACTGATTTCAATGCATAGAACCAGGGACTACAAATACCACACTGCTTTAGGATGTGAGTTTAAAACCAGGACTGGACAAAAAGCCTCTCTCATGGAACTAGGTAACTTGGTAGTTCTGCCTGAAGGCATCTGCTGACACTATACCCAGGGCCGGCACAACCATTAGGTGAACTAGGTGGTCGCCTAGAGTGCCAATGGTCCAAGGGTGGCTGATTGCCACCACTGCTTTCTCTGGGACTTGCCGTGGCGGCAATGGCTTCAAACAGCCCCACAGTGCTGCAAGGCTGTTTTTGCCTCGGCCCCATGCAAATAGGAAGTCCGCATCAGTCATTGGAGAGGACAGAAGCACAAACAGACCCACAGCGCCGGAGTTTTAAGTAAGCACTGAGGGATTGTTTGAAGCCATTGCTGCCCCTGCATGTCATGGAGAGGGGCGGCAGTGATGGCAATAGGGGGTAGGGGTAGGGGCAGAGGGGGAGCGCAAGGGCACCTCATATCTTTGTATTAGCCCTGGAAAAGTAACCTGAGACCAGAAAAAACAGCATTCAAATCCTACTAACACTTAATGTGGCCTTGGGCAAGACACTTAATCCTCCATTGCCTCAGGTACAAACTTAGATTTCAAGCCCTCCAGAGACAGGGAAGTGCCTATAGTGCCTGACGTCTTGAACTACTACAGAAAGGCATGAGCTAAATACTACTAATTATAACTCCTTATGTTTTCATGAAGCAGACTTAAAACAGCACCACAGTTTTCTTTCACTTTATCTGAGTGCTCAAACAGTGCAAAATCACATTTCCCACCTGAACGCTGATTTCCCAAGAACATCTCTTATCATAGTTTCAGAATGCAACTCAAGACTGGCAGCGCCCATAGGCTGATAGTAGTACACAGAAGGCTTCACGCACTTGCACACCAGCAGTGAAAGGGTTACAGCTTTCTACCTTTCTGCTGTCGAGTGCTATTGATCACTGAGCGGCTGAACTTTTTGCCCCAGGAGACACTAAACTTTTATAATTTCTTTGTATCTTTGTGCATAGGCACTAATTAACTTAGGGAAGTTGTATTAATTGCTACACTACTGAATTGGTCCCTGTGAGTCTGATTAGGCTGCTGTCCCCAGGCCAGGCAGGCATTAGTAGAGTTTGCAGGGTGCCTAGAGAAGGAACTACAGAGGAGGCATTTT
Organism: Ichthyophis bannanicus; assembly: GCA_033557465.1. Lineage (NCBI taxonomy): Eukaryota > Metazoa > Chordata > Amphibia > Gymnophiona > Ichthyophiidae > Ichthyophis > Ichthyophis bannanicus. Next base: position 759,803,161 of record CM066033.1, read on the forward strand.
TTTATCTGTAGTTTTAATTAGCATCTTGTTTACAAATGAATTGAACTGAGAGAAGTTTTGAAGTGATTGTAGCCCTGCAGAGCTCTGCGCCTGCTGCAGACTTCACAGATCATAGCACTGCCTTCTTATAGCAAACCTCCTTATACCAAGCTTTTCTATGTAGCAAACAACAGAGGAGACCTCAGAGATCACTCTAGCAGTGTGCCATAGAGCTCTCAGACCCTGCTGTAAGGAACCTTCTCTTACAGCACAGTACCCATGTTGGCACACACTCAGAGAATACCTTATTATCAAGCATCACCCATGTAGTTCTTTAGAAATGGATCTGCAGCCATTCCCCAGATGGAGAGCCAATACAGAGGTTTTAAACATACATATTAAAAGAATAATCCTACTCTAAGAGAAATAGGGAATTCAGAGAGCAAGTCTATGCAAAGTATTGAGATTTTTCTCAAAGTCAGTCTGTATAAGATATCAGGAGTCCATTTTCGGATTGTATGGGCTCTTCTTAGAGTCAGGATTGCTTGCTTGATTGATATAAAATATTTATAGCTCACTCCATCCAAGTTCTATGCTGGGTACAACTGAAAAAATACATAACAAAGCCATATATGTGAAGTATAGAAGAACCTTCCATTGGTCTTTATATGACTGCTTGTTGATCATTACAGAGCATTTTCTTAAGGGATATCTTATACCCAGATAACACTCTGATTCTTCACTGTAAGACTGTGTCTGGTAATTCAGCCACTGTCCCAGTCTCCTTCCCTACTGCATTGTCACAGACCTTGCTTGCTCTCTGAATGTACTCTCACTTTCCCAGATGTACACAGTGACATCCATGGTTAGCAACTATGGAGGCCTGAAGATTGTTTAGCCATTACCACACCATGCTCAATAGACGCAATCCCTTTCCTGTAGCACCATGATCAGACATTCCCAACCATGATCAGCATCTGCAGTCACAATGTTCTTATGCTATGGTCAACCATTCTCAACTGCAGTCAGCCAATGCGGTCACGTTTCACAGTCATTCCCAGCTATGATTAGTAACTGAAAACACAGAATTCTTACAATGTGACTAGTCGTTCTCATGGAGTCGCAGTGTCATCAGTCATTCTATGACATTTTAGGAAGAATTTTCCAGGAATCTCTTGGAAATCACAGCCAGCTCATGAAAGTTTTTAACAGACACATTTGTGGGAAATGTGCAAGGTACAAGTCAATGCCACAACCATGTCCAAAGTAGTTGGCTTCTCTAAATATCATGAAAGAACATCACCTTCTTTAAAAGTTATCAATTCTCAGAATTAGAGATGGGGAATCTCTGGACCAAACCCCTTTTCGTCCTGTAGCCGAGAAGTCAAAAAGTCACTTCCATCACTGCTGCAATGCCTTTCCCTCACACCTCTCCAAATGGAAAAAAGAATTGCCCCCTTGACCTATCCCATCAGAGGATTTAAATGGGACAGTAGTTATACCCAGTCACTCCTACCCTACTGCTTTTGTTTTTGAAATTGGCGACAGCCATACAGTCCACACAGGAAAATGGTACTGACCTCAGGTCAGCTGAGGTCATTTGCAAGGGCAGAAGCAACTAGGAATGGTCCCTACCCCATTTAAACTTGTCAGCGGGGGAAAAGGGGTTCATATTAATGATCGAGGAACTGTGAATAAAGGAGGGAGTGCTGTTTCTGGAGCGGCAACAGCTGTTTTGGCAGCTGGAGGGACTCCAAATTGGGATGAGAGAGTAGAGGAGAGATACCCTATGGCCACGTGTCCCCTACTGCTGCACTAGGGACACAACTAGCACGGTGGAGGTACCCTGCTGTGGCCGTGCCCCTTAAGGCGCATTTTACAAAGGATGTCCAAGTGCAGTCTGGGATGTCAAAATCAGAACGACTGAAAAAACAGCAGGCATGTGCAAGTTCAGGTACAATTTCACAAATGTGGACGTGACTGATATGGACATCTATGGAGACGTCTTCATAGACGTCCTGAGAATAGCATTTCCAAACAGGGACATATAATAGCTGATAGTTAGAGTGGTGGGTTAGGCGCAAGGGAGCCAGCGTTCAAATCCCTGTGTGGACCTTCATGATCTTAGACTAGTCACTTAAATATCTGACTTTTCTACACTCTCTGGATGTTTTAAGGTCAAAACAAGCATTTTCCTGATGTCTATTCGTGCCCGGAGCAGGTCTAAACATGGATGTGCCTGCAGACATCCCTGACATTTCTGAAATTGAACAGGCACATCTAAGTCCATTGCACGTCCCCAGACATGCCTTTGCCGCACACCCCTGCCTACCTGGATGTCTACACACTGGTGACATCTTTAAAAGCCATTTGTAAAATGGCTCCGGAGACGTCTCTGTGATTTGGATGTGCACATCTTCAGACGTCCAACTCATGAATAAGACTTTTAAAATGACCCTCCCCCCTCATGTCTACCACAGCCACTAGGCTCCACCACAGTAGGAATATACAATATTCACACATTATCCTTGCGCTACCTGCTGCACTTTGGTAAACATGTCCCTAATTTGTACATGTGGCAAGAGAAGATAAGGTGAGTTTCTCAAGACACAGGGGGCATTAGTGACTCAAGCAGCATTTAAACCATGGCTTCACTGGTGTTGAGCCTGCTACATTAACCACAAGGCTACACCTCCATTCCTGAAAGTAATGCTATCACTAATGTACTGAAGGGGAAATGCACTAGATGCAAATTTCTCAAACTGACCGTGCTCCTGCTGAATAAAAACAAATCTGATTCTGGAAGAGGATTTGATATTAGTCTGTTGGTCCCAGGAACGCTGATCCCCAAAGATCTGAGACTGCTATGAGCCAGTGACTATGATACTGTGCCTTCATGATATTAAGCGTGAAGGAAGTGATTCTGTTCCCTAGCCATAGATCTTTTACCACTGGGCTACTATCCCAGCATCAATAGAGTTTAGTTTCGTTTTGTTAACTAGTATAAGAGTCAGAGCAAAAAATAAGTGGCAGCTCAGAGATTTCTGAGTACCAATAAAATGCTTCTTTATTAGTATTTACAAACATAGCTATCACAGAGTCCAAAGCAATATGTTTGAAGACTCACTCAGTAAGTCCAGGTTTTTGCATGTAGATCCTCAAATGGCCATTTCTCAAATGACTTCAATGGGCGATAGTCATTGTTCTAAATTTGATCCAAAACTAACACAATCTCATCATTATTACTTTCAATAAGAATGCAGTGTTAGGATAGTCTGGTGAGCGGAAGAAGGTTGCAACCTCAGTGGGGATTCCCACCGAGATCAAGGAGCCAATTTTCAAAGATCAGGATATTAAAATTCCTTGGCAGTCAGCCGCAGTATCCAGATAGTCACTGTCTCTGAATATTCAGATTGTGCAGCCTATGCCTAGATAATGGCAGCGATTATCTGCATAGTGGCAACTTTCAGCTGCTATCTGGATAGTTTATCTGGCTAGCAGTTTAGGCCAGCTTTTTCATTGGCCTAAACTATCCAGATAAATTACCACTGAAAAAAGCGAGGTTACTTACCTGTAATGGGGGTTCTCCGTGGACAGCAGGATAAGTCAGCCACACCTGGTGGTGATGTCATCCGACGGTGCCGAGACGGAAGTCCTCTCTATACCTCAGAAGGACTTTTTGCCCTTCTGAGCATGAGTCAACTAGCCCTACTCCTAGTCCCGCCCTAGCTGGTCAGTTTGTCACTAGTGGCTTTTCCACTAAGGAGCGGGAACTGAGTAGGCCCAAGGGCCGATCCTTGATAGGGGAGGAGGGCGGGATGGTGTAGATAACTTATCCTGCTGTCCACAGAGAACCCCCGTTAAAGATAAGTAACCTCGCTTTCTCCTAGGACAAGCAGGATGAGTCAGCCACACCTGGTGCCTCCCGAGCTGTGACAGCGCTGTGGAAGGGGAGGCCCTGGCGAAGGTGATGAACATATTTAGCCAGAGGCAGGACTTTAAGTCGAGTTTTATTTACATAATTTGTCCGGCCTTGGAGATAGACAATTAACGCAAACAATATAGTGGTAAACAGTGCAACGGTGCAAGAAAAGTGCAAACAGTGCAGTCAAACAATGTAAACAGTGCAGTCAAAACAGTGCAAAAAGTGCAGTCTGCGTAGGGCTAATAGTGCAAATGGTGCAGTCAGTGCAAGTAGTGCCGCTATTCAAGCGGGTCTGGTCTCATCTCAGTGGAAGGTAGTGTCTCTGGTGGTCGGGCTCTCACTGGTGTGAGGAGCTCTGTAATTGAGGTTGCTCAGAAGTGGCCAGTATCGCTTAGCCAAAGGCAGCTTCGCATCCCACTACCTTATCGAGACAGTAGTGTTTCTGAAAGGTGTGCAGTGAGGACCATGTTGCAGCCTTGCAGATGTCCGCTGTTCATATGGCACGAAGGTTGGAGATGGTAGCCGCAAATGCCCTGAGCTGGTGTGCATGAATCTTCGGTGACTCTTGTGAACCTGCTTGCTGCAAGCAGAAGGCGATGCATGTGGTGATCCATGCAGAGAGTGTTCGCTTGCTAACCGGCCGACCTGGTTTGTTGGGGTCATAAGAGACGAATAGTTGTGTTCCCTTCCACACAGAGATTTCTGCAGGTGGTATTTGCGTAGTGCCTTGACATAGTCTAGGGTGTGTAGCCGCTGCTCCTCAGTGGAAGAATGGGGTTCCAGATGGAAGCAGGGAAGCTCAATCTCCTGGTTGATGTGGAAGGCGGAGGGCACTTTTGGCATGAATTTGGGATGTGTCCGTAGGTGTACTCAAATGGATTGAACTTTTAAACCACTGTGAAAAAGGGAGGTGAGGTACTGGAGTACCAGTGGCACAGGGCATGAGAATGGATTAAGGTGACGCTGCGAGCACCAGAGGTTGAAATGTTTCCATTTTAGCCCGTAAGATTTGCGCTTTGCAGGACATCTTGCCTCGAGTACTACTTGTTGAACCTCTGTGGGAAGGTTGAGGGATGCTAACGTCATCCTTTCAGTTTCCATGCAGAAAGAGCCAAGGTCCTTAGGTTGGGATGAAGACACTTTCCTTTCTGTGCTGTGATCAGGTCTGGGATAAGAGGTAGTTTCAGCGGAGCTTCCAGCGAAAGGCGGCGTAGATATGGGAACCATACCTGACGTGGCCAGTGAGGCACAATTAGAATGGCTTTCGCTTTGTCCTAAATGATGCGCTGGATGGTCATTGAGATGAGTGGGGAGGGGGGAAGTCATATATCAAAGATCACTCCCCCCATTGAAAATCGCTACTATCCAAATAATTGCTGCCATTTTCTGAATCATACACAAAAATAGAGTGGAAACACAAGATCATGAGCTAATGTGTGAAAGTAAATTAATGTTGGAAGACTAGTCGTGAGAGTTCCAACACTCTCTCATGGCTTTACTGCCATTTTACTCAGTTAGTCAAGGCCCCTACCGGAGCTCTAAAACGTAGGTAAAAACACCATAAAATAGTGTGCCCTACACCAAACGTACCCAAAAATAAAGTGCTTCCAACATATTGAAAAGTACCCAAAGATATTACTTATCTGTTGTAAATATTGAGTACAGTCCCGGATAATTTTTCAAAACTTTCGTGAGATGTCAATCTCTACCGATGTCTCCAATTATTGCTCTCAATCCAGGTAATTTCGTTATGGAGTGTGAACCCAATTACTTTACACCACCTCCATAAAAATGTCGATGTCTCCAATGTCCACAGTTTATTTCAAACAAGGACACAGTACTGCGTTTCAGGCAAGCCAAACCTAATGCCCTGTTTCAACGCTTCTCCAACTGTAAACACAATATTCTGGCTTGCCTGGGTATTGAGGACGCCAGCGCATAATCATTAGTGATCTAAAGCCACAAAGGCAAAGCCAAAGATTTAAAGCCTAATTCAAACCAATAACAGTTGTACACGTCATGTCCCTTCTAGATGCCAATAATTTAAAGAAGACTATTCCAGTCCAATTCTTTATTGTCCCAAAGGTTCCACCGTAGATAATCTGAATATCCACATCTGTTCACGCAATTGAAGGCATTGTTCACGATTGCCCCCTTGTGGGTTTTCTGGTACGTGATCAAGAACTCTCCAAATAATTTCCTTAAATGAATGTTGATGGTCCAAAAAATGTTGGACAATGGGAGCAGATGTCGTTTTTGTTTTTATTCTCGATGCATGTTCTCTCAATCTAGTATGTATGGGACGAATCGTTCTCCCAATGTACAAAAGGTTACAGGGACAAACCAAAACATACACTACAAAAGAAGAGGAACATGTAGTGTACCATCTAGCTTCATGCAAAAAATCAGAATTAGGTACCTGCCAATCTTTGCCAATTATGGACAATGGACAAAAATCACATGTAGTGCAAGAAAAATGCCCCAAAATAGTGTGTTGCTCAAAAGATTGTCTGTCAATAGGGGAGGAAGTAATCCCCACTAGATCACGCAAATTAGGACCTCGAGTATGAGCTATTTGTAATCTCTTTTGAAAACATGAATGAAGCTGCAAAATATGCCAATGTTTGATAAGGATCTTCTTAATTTTATCCGAATGCGACATATATGGTAATACTCCCACTAATACATCAGACTGTAAAGATGATGATTGGCTATTTAAACCCCCTAGGTTTCCCGAAGAGAATAGCCATTCACGATGAGTGTATTTAGCACGTAGAAATGACTTTTTTATGAGTTTTTCTGGGTATCCCCTTTGTACCTGCTTGAATTTGAGTATCAGAAAAGACAAAAATGGCTTGATTGGCATTTAATGAAGGCTCCTTGGTGTTCTCCTTAGGAGGAGAAGATGGATCAGTGGCCATACTAAAAGTTATAACTGGTTCACCAATAATACAAAATAACTATTACTGTATACCATAGTAATCATACACAAAAATGCAGTGGAAACAAAAGATCATGAGCTAATGTGTGAAAGTATATTAATGTTGGAAGACTAGCCGTGAGAATTCCAACACTCTCTGGTGTTTGCAGTTGGAGAAGCGTTGAAACAGGGCATTAGGTTTGGCTTGCCCGAAACGCAGTACTGTGTCCTTGTTTGAAATAAACTGCAGACATTGGAGACATCGACATTTTTATGGAGGTGGTGTAAAGTAATTGGGACCACACTCCATAACGAAATTACCTGGATTGAGAGCAATAATTGGAGACATCGGTAGAGATTGATATCTCACAAAAGTTTTGAAAAATTATCCAGGACCGTACTCAATATTTACAACAGATAAGTAATATTTTTGGGTACTTTTCAATATGTTGGAAGCACTTTATTTTTAGATAGGTTTGGTGTAGGGCACACTATTATATGGTATTTTTGCCTACGTTTTAGAGCTCCGGTAGGGGCCTTAACTAATTGAGTAAAATGGAAGTAAAGCCCCGAGAGAGTGTTGGAATTCTCATGGCTAGTCTTCCAACATTAATATACTTTCACACATTAGCTCATGATCTTGTGTTTCCACTCTATTTTTGTGTATGATTACTATGGTATAGAGTAATAGTTATTTTGTATTATTGGTGAGCCATTTTCTGAATAGCAGCGGTACCATCCCAGTTCTATCCACGTTCATCCCAGCACTTCCCAGATAATGTCATATCATACCCTCGGCCCAGTGTGCAGCGGCGGCCAAGAGAGCAAATAGAATGCTAGGTATGATAAGGAAAGGAATGGAAAATAAAACAAAAGATATTATAATGCCTCTATATCGTTCCATGGTGAGACCGCACCTTGAATATTGTGTGCAATTCTGGTCGCCGTATCTTAAAAAGGATATAGCGATTTTAGAAAAGGTTCAGAGAAGAGCCACCAAAATGGTAAAGGGGATGGAAGGATACTCCTATGAAGAAAGGCTAAAAAGGTTAGGACTCTTTAACCTGGAAAAGAGACGGCTGAGGGGAGATATGATAGAAGTCTATAAATTAATGAACGGAGTGGAACGGGTAAACGTAGATCGATTGTTTACGTTATCAGAATATAGAAAGACTAGGGGACATGCAATGAAGCTACAGGGTAAACTATTTAAGACTAATAAAATAAAATATTTTTTCACTCAACGTGTAATCAAACTCTGGAATTTGTTACCGGAGGATGTAGTAAAGGCTGTTAGTGTAGCTGGGTTTAAAAAAGGTTTGGACACGTTCCTGGAGGAAAGGTCCATAAAGGGGCACAAGGAGGAGCTACCTCCCGCAGAGAGTCCAAACAAACACAAGGAGCAGGAGATGTTCGAAGAGAAGGGTCTTTATTGTGCACAGGACACCCCAACGCGTCCTGTGCACAATAAAGACCCTTCTCTTCGAACATCTCCTGCTCCTTGTGTTTGTTTGGAAAGGTCCATAAACCATTATTAAGAAGTGACCGAAGATATCAATGCTTGACCCAGTACAAGCATTGTGGAACTTGTGTCTATTGGGGAAACTGCTAGGTACATATGACCTAGATTGGCCACTGATGGAAACAGAATACTGGGCTTGATTGACCTTGGTCTGACCCAGTATGGCATATCTTATGTTCTTATGTTCATACAGTGGTGATATTCAATGGTACTATCTCGATAATGCCACTTAATATCTGGCTAAGAGCCCATATCTGCATAACCTCTGTGGTTTTTCAGATAAGAGCTTTTGAATATTGACCCTTAGGGGTATGTTTACTAAAGGTTCTTAAAGTGCGCGGCACGCATGAGCATGCGCTAAGGTACCTTAGCACGCGCTAATGATGGTTTACGGGGTAAAAGTGCGTTTTATTGCGTGCTCATGCGCGCAGCGGCGCACACGAGCGCTGAAGGCGGGGAAAGGCTCCCGGAAGGCGAAGGAAGGCTTCCCAGGGGCGGAGAGAAGGGGTCAATGGGTGGAGAGTGGGAGGGGAGAGGCTCCCCACACACTAGCGAGGTGAAATTTGAGGCTAAAAATAACGCGAGTGAAAACCTCGCGTTAGAGCCGATTTAAACGGAAGAGAAACCATTTCTGTCAGCAATGTACAGCAAAACCAGGGAAACCTACAAAACAGTGATAAGTGTGATACACGTGCACCGAACAAAAGTACAAATAAACATTGAAAAGGACCCCAACAAAATAAAAAAAATATATAATCAAGCTGGGCAATAGTGATAGTAATGGGAAACATCAAAAAACACTCCCAAGAAAGCCCCAAAAAATAAAAATGAATTTTGGAAGGGTCTACGCTCCGTCCCCATAGAAGAGTGAATGATCCCACAGTGAAATAGCACTGATCAGGGTTTCCCTCTCCATTGGACAGGTTACCTATGGCATGCACATGTTCCACAACAGCAGGGCGGGCATGTCGGAATGGGCAACTGGACAGATGCTGGGAAAGGGGATACAGAGGGCTGCAGGCGGCACATGCTGTGGTGCAGCTGGGGCACAGTGCCGACTAGGCAGATGCCTAGATGGCACTTAGAAATGCTGAAACTGAACAGCGGCCAGACAGCAACTGATGAGGGCCCAACATGGGCATGAAAGTGTTTATCACAGTGTCACAGGGGATAGTACCCAGCAGGTACCCCCAAGGACAGAGAACATTGGCAGGCGGTGTTGGGGGGAAGCGTAGACGCCTATGCAGGCACCCCTACCCCAGAACACGCACCACAGGCATCCGCCTACGTGCACACTGGATGGCTTGAGACTGCACACCACCAGCAGAAGGGCATGTCAGCATGATGGCAGAGGGGTACTGGTGGTGGAGGGGGGCAGTGGCAGCTGCCCAGAGCCGACCATGGCCTAGCCCTGTGTAGGTGGGTGCCATGCACTGCAACAGACAGGCTGTGTCTGACAAACAACCATGGTATCTCCAGGGACTGCACTATCACTGTGAGCACAGTGTGGTGTGGTGAGCACAGCCAGTGTGTTCAGGAGCAGAAGGTCACAAGTTCAAGTCCCAGCTGGGGCTACTGCCAATCCAGTCCCCATATTTTACCCGCTACCAAACCGTGATAGTAAGGACAAACCTTTATTGCAGAGAACATACGCATGGTTCAAATGCCTATATTTTACCCCACCGAGCACAGACACCAGAAACATGCACATTATCTAGAGCAGAGTCCCCCAAATTCAGTCCTGGAGGCCCACAAATCATTCAGGATTTATGCTGTCTCCAATATAAGGCCATGTCAGCATGGTGGCAGAGGGGTACTGTTGGTGGAGGGGGCAGTGGCAGCTGCCCAGAGCAGACCATGGCCTAGCCCTGTGTAGGTGGGTGCCATGCACTGCAACAGACAGGCCCTGCCGGACAAACAGTCATGGTATCACCAGGGAATGCACTGTCTCTGTGGCAACATGGTGGTGCAGTGCACACAGCCAGTGTGTTTGGAGGCAGAAGGTCACAGGTTCAAGTCCCAGCTATGGTGCCTGCCAACCCAGTCCCCATATTTTACCCACTACTACAATGTGCTAATACAGATAGAACATTGCAGATGACGTAAACATGCCCAAAACACCTACATTTTACCCTACAGAGCAAAGACACCATAAACAGGCGCATTACCTAGAGCAGAGTCTCCCAAATGCAATCCTGGAGGGCCAAACACCATTCAGGTTCCATGCTGCCTCTAGCCTGTGCTGCATATCTATGCACCACCCCTATGGTATGCAGATGTATCTCATGCATATTCATGAGGGACAGCATGAAAACCCGAACAGTGTTTGGCACACCAGGACTGGAGTTGGGAACCTCTGCCGTAAAGCAGCAGCCAACAGGGGCAGACACACCCACACCCACAGGCTCCATTAGCCAATGCCTCCTGGAGAGGCAGGACATTGGGCCCTGCGTGCATCTCCCAATACTAGCCCTTGCATACCTTAGCAATGCCACCCTACACCTGGGAATATGGTACACAGCTATCAAACGTTTGCTGTGATTACTGGCAGATACCAATTCCTACGTTAAGCACAGTTTGCTGATTGAGCTCCATCATAGCAACCTTTCTGCTGTCTGTGGAGTGTGCTTCAGGTCTGGTCTCTGACAGTGACCCCTGACAGTATTGCGTACCATATCCATGCCTGCACTGTGCCCTCTGGGGTACCTTATGGGGTGCCTTATGCAGCACCTTATGTTACAGTGCTTTGAGAGTGTGTTTGCTAGCAGCAGTAATTAAAATAAAATTAAAAAGCCTCATAATGCAATATTACACATAAATGGTAGTGCCTCAGCCAGCCTTATTCATTGGGCACAGTGGGGGATTGAACCCATGACCCCTGCACCATTTGTCAGTATCTTCACCATTGTACTGCAGCCCTGCTCCTCTGTTTGCACATCAGCGCGCCTGCTTATGCTTCCCGTGCGCGTTACTCATGCACTAATGTGCGCGGCGCACAAGAGCGCGCGGCGCACAAGAGCGCACACGCTAATCCCATTTTGCTATTTTTGACCAGACCACCCACTCCTTATATGGCATCCTGCAGACTACTGCGGCGCACACGTTAAGAGGGTTTAGTAAACATACCCCGTAGAGTCTGTTAGGAATCAGTAGTCCTACTGACAATTTCAGCAGAAAGGCTCGCTTCCTGCACCAGACTGATAAGGGAGGGGGTGATATTAGGAAGGTATTCTATTTCATCGCATACAAATGGTCTTGAAAACCTGACTGGCAACGGGATATACCAGAACAGGGCTGTGGAGGATCATCTGTAGGTTTACAGGACAGATGGCATCTAACTTACATCATTAGATGGTATGGTAGAAGCCGTCTCTCAAATTATTCAAGAATGTGAAAAGAAGATTGCACTATTAGAAATGTCAAATACAGTGTTGGTTAGAGGGTAATTTGATGTTATAGAAGAAACTGAAGAATTTGAAGAATGTGACCCTTTATAATAACTCGATATTGATAAATGTCCTTTTTTTAGGTTGATTTATGCAATTGAAATGTTAAGATCTTATATGTTAGAGGTACTCCATCTCCCCTGGAAATTGCCCCTGGCTGTCTTGCATGCCTTGTATATTTCAGGTCTTGTGAAGGTGACTAGTGAACTTGCTAGATGAGTGGACTACCTCAAGGACAGAAAGGTTGATCTGACTGGATTGCTGGAGACCTTCGAAGAAGAGGTAACTAGTAGAGCTATGCTGGTTGTCGGCTGCTTGCTGGCCTCTGATAGAGATTTAAGTTGCTTTTTAGGTTTAGAACCACCCTTTTTGTAGACATAAGGTATATATTTTGCAATTCCTTCTTTTGTGACCCTGTGCTTTGGTGCTAGGTATAACTTATTTATTTATTTATTTATTCATAAAGCTTTTATATACCGCCCTGTCCAGAGATCAGATGCGGTTTACATTGAACATAACCAGTTACAGAGAACACATTAGATTACACTGAACATAATCGATTACATAGAACACATGAAATTACATGCTAACTATATACAGAGTATAATGGATCTGTGTGATTGATCCACTTTAACTATATACATTTAATTACTTTTAACGATATACATTTAGGATGGTTGGGTTAGTTTTGCTAAACATGCAGATTTTTATGTTTCGTTGTTCTAGTGTTTGGCAAACAGTAATGTCTTTAGCTGTTCCCTAAATGTTTGGAGGTCTCTAATAGATCTCATGTGGTCTGGTAGGTGGTTCCATAGTTTAGGTGCAGTGTAGGTGAAGGCTCTATTGCTGGTTACTTGTTTTGTACTACGGATAGAGGAAGGTACAGCAAGCATGTTTAAGTTGCTGTTTCTTCTGTTCCTGGTTTCTGTTTGTGTATGTATCTTAGTTGTGAGGAATGATTGCGATTTGTTCTGTAGTAACTTGAATGTGGTAATTATTACTTTATATTTTATTCTACTTGATAGTGGGAGCCAGTGTAGGTCTTTAAGGATTGGTGTAATGTGGTCTGTCAGGCGTGCTTTGGTTATTATTTGAGCAATTACGTTTTGAGTTATTTGGAGGGTGCTGATTGTTTTTTTAGGGAGCCCCTGTAGTAGGCTAATGCAATAGTCCCAAAGCGAGGTTATGAGTGCTTGAATTACCTTTCTGAAGTTGTTGGGTTCTAGGAATGGTCTTAGGTGCTGGATTGATCTTAGCTTAAAGAATATGGTTCTGGCTTTTCGTTTTACCTGGGATGTTATACTGAGTGATTTGTCCAAGACGATTCCCAAGTATTTTACCTCCTGTTTTACTTGGATGATGGTGTTTTGTATCTTAATTTCAGTAGGAGGTGTGAAGTTTTGGTTTCTTGTGGTGAACATTATTTCCGTTTTTTTGAGGTTGATCTGGAGGTTGTTCTCGCTGAGCCAGGCCTGTGTTTCTAGGATGCATTTGATGATGTTGTGGTAGGCTGCTTTTTTGTTTCTACTGGGGAGAACAACATAATATCGTTGGCATATATGAGGTACCCCATGTGATGTTTTTTGAAGATTGAGCATTTTTTGAAGATTGATTAGTTGGGGATAAAGATTAAACAGGAGAGCTGATAAAACTGAGCCCTGCGGGATTCCCTGTTCTTGTGGGAAGGTCATGGAGAATTCTTGATCAATTCTTACATATTGGATGTCTGTTGGTGATGTATGACTTGAACCATTGATGGGCGATACCTGTTATTCCTAGATTTGTTAGTCTGTCAAGGAGTATTTTATGATCATTGCTGTCAAAAGCTGATGAGGTGTCTTAGTTCTTTTCCTTGTCTCGTCATGCTGCACATTGGAAAACTCTGTTGAGTTCTGTGATTGCCTCTCTCTCTCTCTCCTAGCTTTAGCTTCTCTGCATTTCTGGGCAATTGTCAGAGTTTCTTTGGTCATCCACTTTGGCTTCTTTTGCTCTTTTACTTTGTTTAGAGACTTCTCACTTAATTCGAGCATAATTTGATGTCATCCCATAACTCTTCTGGTGCTCTGTCATTTGTATCCAAAGCAGCAAAGCAATTTTGCAAACAGTCTTTAAATTATGGTGGTATATTCTCAAGGTCATATTTTGGTACATTCATAGAAACATGATAGCAGAAAAAGACCACATGGATTATCTAGTCTGCCCTTCCATATCAACAGCAATGGTTCCCTTTCTACCTTTAGAGATCCTCTGTGTTTGTCCCATATGTTTTGGAATTCAGATACTGTCCTCATGTTCACCACCTCCACTGGGAGACTATTCCATACATCTACCATTCTTTGGTACAGAAATATTTCTGCATATTACTCCTGAGTTTATCCTTTTACACTCTCATCCTATGTCCTCTTGTAGCAGAACTAGCTTTCAGTTGAAAGAGACCTTCCTGTGCATTTATGCCACAGATGTATTTAAATGTCTTTAGACAGGGAGTGTCCTAACTAAGATGGTGGCAGCTGACTGTTCGGAGTAAGCACATTGTTTTCTTTATTCCCAAATGGGTAGGAAACGCAAGGGGAAAGGTGGGTCATTGCCCTCTCAGCCCCCCCTTACCTCTACGACGCTTGATGTAGGACCTTTGGATGCTTTTGTGCTGTGTGCTGCCCGGGTTCCGGCTGGTACTGGAGAGGAATGCTGAGCTGCAGTATCGCTGGAGTCGGGTGACTCGGCGACTGCTTTGGCTGCATCTGTATCCCCAGCGAGCCTGGCGCCAAAAGTATTCTGGGGTCAGTCCATGTCTGAGGGGTTCCTTGGAGCTGGGTTCCCCCCCAAAGTTTATGGAAGCTGTTGGCTCGAGCGGGTCAGGAGCGGAGGGTCTACAGAACCAGGAGAGTGCAGTCTTTGGGATGCATGACTCTCTTTCATCATCGGCGCTGATTGGTGAGGTCTCTGCAGGGCAGGAGGTTCCTGTGGCGCAACGAGGTCAGACGACGGTAGCAGAAATGGAAGCTTTGTCAACAGTTGCTGCTCCTGGATTGGCCTTTTCTCTTCAGCATCCAGAGAATTTTACCCTGGAGACGATTTGGCAGGCAATCCTTTCTTTGGGAGAAGCGTTGGTGCCTCGGATTACATTGGTGGAGCAGAAAGTGAATAACTCAGTGGCTGCTGTGGAGGAGCTGGAACAGAAAGTTGTGGCAACACAATCTGAACTGGTGGAGTCTCAGAGAAAAGTTTCAGTTTTGGAAGACCAATCTGATGCATTTAGGAAGAACTTTTCCTCTATACAAGCTAAGTTGGAACAGTTGGACAATTTGTCTAGAGCTAGTAATTTAAGATTAATTAATTTTCCTAGGCTTATAACTGTGTCTCCTAGAGAAATGTTTAGGCAATACTTGGTTGATGTATTGGGGGTCTCCCCTGAATTAATACCGCCGTTGGTTAGGATTTATTATTTGCCTAAAGCTAAATTAGTATCTGGAATGGTTAATTAAGGGGGGGACCAGGGTCAAGGAAATGTTTTGAATGTTACGGATTTGCTGGAGCATTCTGAAAGTGAGACACCAGTTCCATCCACATTGTTGATTACTTTTGCATTACTTTCTGATAGAGAGTGGCTCCTAAAGCTCTTCTTTAAGAAATGAAGTTTGCCATTTAGAGGGTTAATGATTTGTATCTACCCGGATTTAGCTAGGGAAACTCAGAGACGTCGCAGGGAATTTCTCCTGTTACGTCCTGGTATCCTACAGTTGGGGGGGCTTTTTTTTTCTTAAACATCCATGTAAATGTTTAGTGAAATATAATGCTGTTTCTTATATTTTTTATGAGCCGTCTCACCTGACAGCTTTCATTAATGCTCGGCACCTGGAGTCCTCTATCGGTGCCTCACCTGAGCTCTCATAATTTGATGGCCAGAGTTTGTTAGCTGCATTTGTTTTCTTCACGTATTTGTTTGATGATAATTAGTGTATATCTCACCTCTTATATTGTGGGCTAGGGTGAGCAGATATATTGTTTCATTTGAATTACTATGTTTGATTTTTGATATATGGATTATTCTAATTGTATCTGCTCTTTTATTCTGCAATAATGTTTTGTAAACTTTCTTGATTTAATTGTAAAAATCTGATAAATAAAAGGTCTCTATCATATCGCCCTTATCCCGACTTTCCTCTAAAGTATACATATTAAGATATTTAAGTCTGTCCTCTTATGCTTCATAATGAAAACCTCTAACCATTTTAGTAGCCACCCTCTACACCAGTGGTTCTCAACCTTTTTTGTACCGTGACCCCTTTTACCGTTGGTCAACTTGTGATGACCCCCAATGATAAAATCAAATGCGTCTCTCTTCCTTTACTGTTAACGCATTGTCGCTGTAATCATTTGTTGAATTATTAATATATTATAGGCCTTTGCAATATGTTTTTATTTATAAAACACTTATTTAAACCACAATAATTAATCACAAGTAACAATATTTGATTTCAAAATTATGATGATTTTGTAGTCAAATCACTAATATGAAATAAAATTATTTTTTCTACCTTTGTTGTCTGACCAATTTATTCTCTGATCATGCTGGTCCCGATCTGAGGCTTCTGCTTTCCTGTCTTCTCTTAGCTCTCTTTCTGTGGTCTATGGTCCATCTGCCATTTCTTATCTCTTCTTTCGTTTTCTTCACTTCTTTCCATCAGCCTATTTCCAGTCCCAGTAACCCTCCCCAGTATCAGCCCCTTTCCAGTCCTCACTCCCAGTACCTTCCAATGTCAACTTGCATTCCCATGACTGCCACTGGTGTCCATTCCCTTCCAGTCCCCCTCCTTCCCCACTGACCAGTCCCTTCTAGTACAAATACCATGGCAGCCCCTCTCAGATCCACTCCCTTCCAGTTCCATTCTCCCATCCCCTTGTATCAGCCCACTTGTAGCCTTAGCCCCCAGTTTTCTTCAAGGGCCAGCAGCTCTATCCTCCCCTCCCCACAATCAGCCCATTCCCAGTCAAAGCCCCCCAATCAGCTCACTTCTAGTGCTAATCCCCCCTCAACCCCATTACCAGTGCTAGCCTCCCCTAATCAGCCCAATACCAATCCTACCCCCCCATCAGCTCATTACCAGTCCTAGCCTCCCCTAATCAGCTCATTTCCAGTGCTGGTCCCCCCCTCAACCCCATTACCAGTGCCAGGCTCCCATAATCAGCCCATTTCCAGTCCTAACCTCACCGATCAGTTCATTTCCAATGCTAGACCCCCATCAGTCCATTACCAGTCCTACCCCCCCCCTTGATAAGTCCATTCCCAGTCCTAGCCTTCCCTAATCAACCCATTACCAGTCCTAGCCCCCCCCCATCTGCCCATTACCAGTGCTAGCTCCCTCATCAGCCCATTATAATCCTAACCTGCACTGTCTCTCGCCTCTGTCCAGCATTTATCCCGTCTGTCCAGTATGTCCCCCTGTCTCTCCCCTTTGTCCATTCCAGCCCCCTCCCTCCATGTCAGCCCCATCCTTCCATCTGTCCATGTCAGCCCCCCTCCCTCCATCCATGTCAGCCCCCATCCTTCCATCTGTCCATGTCAGCCCTCCTCCCTCCATCCATCCATCCATATCAGCCCCCTTCCTCCCTCCCTCCCTCCATCCATATCAGCCCCCTTCCTCCCTCCCTCCCTCCATCCATGTCAGCCCCCATCCTTCCATCTGTCCATGTCAGCCCTCCTCCCTCCATCCATCCATCCATATCAGCCTCCTTCCACCCTCCCTCCATCCATGTCAGCCCCCATCCTTCCATCTGTCCATGTCAGCCCCCCTCCATCCCTCCATGTCAGCCCCCATCCTTCCATCTGTCCATGTCAGCCCCCCTCCCTCCCTCCATGTCAGCCCCCATCCTT
This sequence comes from Ichthyophis bannanicus, assembly GCA_033557465.1. Lineage (NCBI taxonomy): Eukaryota > Metazoa > Chordata > Amphibia > Gymnophiona > Ichthyophiidae > Ichthyophis > Ichthyophis bannanicus. The sequence goes on from CM066033.1 coordinate 759,820,828, forward strand.
CCATCTGTCCATGTCAGCCCCCTCCCTCCATCCATATCAGCCTCCTTCCACCCTCCCTCCATCCATGTCAGCCCCCATCCTTCCATCTGTCCATGTCAGCCCTCCTCCCTCCATCCCTCCATGTCAGCCCCCATCTTTCCATGTCCATGTCAGCCCCCCCCATCCTCCATGTCAGCCCCCCCACCTCTCCCTGTCCGCCCCCCACTGCCGATTTCAGCCGTTTTGCAGGTTCCATTCCCCCTTCTCCCCTCTCCTCCTGTCTGCCTCTCTTTTAATGCATCCGCGGCTCCGTGCCTCTTAGGGAACCGCGGCTGTACCTGTTAAATCGTTGCGGAGCCCTTCCTGTCTCGACGGGCTCCGTGCAGCATTGTCCCGCCTCCAAAGGAAGTTGTTTGCCACTTCCTTTGGAGGCGGGACAATGCTGCACGGAGCCCGTCGAGACAGGAAGGGCTCCGCAACGATTTTACAGGTACAGCCGCGGTTCCCTATGAGGCAGGGAGCCGCGGCTGCAGAAGAAGGCAGTGAGTTTAAAGGAGTTTGCCGCTGCCGAGAAGCGGACTCGGCAGCGGCAGCAACTTGTGCGCGTTTTTTTAAAACTTGGTGGAGGCTAAGCGACCCCCGCCAAATCCTGTGGCGACCCCCGTGGGGGTCGCGACCCACAGGTTGAGAACCGCTGCTCTACACTGACTCCAACATGCTTAAATCCTTTTGAAGGTGCGGTCTCCAGAATTTCACACAATACTCCAAATGAAGTCATTCCAGAGACTTATACAGAGGCATTATCACCTCCTTTTTTCTGCTGCCCATTCATCTCTCTATACACTCAAGCATCCTTCTGGCTTTCATAGTCGCCTTTTCTACCTGTTGAGCTATTTTAATATTGTCAGACACAATTATGCCCAGGTCCCACTCTTCTTCTGTGGACAGAAGTACCTCACCCCTACACTGCACAGATTCTTTGGATTTTTGCAGCCTAAATGCATGACCCTGCATTTTTTAGCATTAAATTTCAATTGCCAAATTCTAGGCCGTTATTCAGGCTTAGCTAGATCCCTCCTCATGTTATCGACTCATGAACAGCTTGCTCTTGTTCAGTTTTAGCTTGAGTTTGCATACTAGTAGTTGGTGATCTGTACCACAGTCAGCTCCATGTTTTGTCTTTGTTGATGTTATTGAGCTTTTCCAATGTTGACTTCCAGAGTTGTAGTCAATTTGATTTTTGTACAATCCATTGGGTGCAGTCCATGTGTAGAGTCGCCATTTGTGTTGCAGGAGGAAGGTGTTTGAAATGAATAGATCATTGGTCTTGCAGAATTCTATCAGTCTTTCTCCAGATTCATTTCTGTTGTGAAGTCCATATTTTCCAACCACTTTGCCTTCTTCTTTGTTGCCAACTTTTGTGTTCCAGTCACCCATGATTATCAGGATATCCTGTTTGCATGTTCTGTCAGTTTCAACTTGTAGTTTTTCATAGAACTCATCCACTTCTTCCCCTCCTGCAGCTATTATTGGGGCATATACCTGAATAATAGTTGTGTTAATGGGCATTCCCCATAGACAAATAGAAATGTAGAGGCCAATTCAGAAATGTGTGTCCCTGGCCCGTCCGGACATCCAGACATCCAGACAGCATGGAGATGCACATAATTGTGCTCCCGTGGGGGCTAGACGGCCCCGCGGGAGCAGAATCAAGGCATTAAGGCAGTGATGTTCAGGACGTGCCCCAATTCAGGCACCCCAGACATCACTTACCTGGCTAGTCCAGCCAGGTTCCTGCTTGGAGCAGTGGTGGCATGACATCCTGTTGCCATGTCACCGCTGGTCCATGCAGGAACTGTGATCAGCAGTGGACCCCGAAATGTTTTTTCCCCCACAGCCCGACCCCTGATCGGGCCTGCCATAGCCAGGGTTGGGCAGCGGGGAACCCTCTGCACCCCTCACCTCTTCATTATGCCCCAGACACTCCATCTTATGATGTCCAGGGGGGACCTATTCCATCTTGGAGGTGGAATAAGTCCCCTGTCTAGATGGCTGACCCCAGACATAAGAGGGCTGACTTCGGAATCGGCCCTGTACATCTGAGGTCAGGTTCCCACCCACTGCCCACCCTCTCCCCACCTCCAGCCTGCCCCATCTCACCCACAAACAGAGCTCCCCGCACATCTTGTCTGCACATGTGGGGAGCTCTGTTGGCTGCAGAGGCACCCCGGCATATAGCAGGGATGGATGTCCAAACCAGATGTCCATCCCTGCTAAACGCCATATGGAATCTACCTCTAAGCATTCACTGATTGCATTGTATTTCATTACAGCTCTTGCAAGTTTCTTCTTAATTATAAATGCAACGCCACTTCTTCTTTGTCTTTCATTTTAAGCATAGTATACCATGTGATCATCAAATGCAAAGTGCCCGATGCCAGTCCATTTTAGTTTGCTGATACCCAACAGATTGAGTTGTACACGTTCCATTTCATTCTTGACCACCTCCAGCTTCCCTTGGTTCATGCTTCATACATTCCATGTCCCAGTATGTAAGACATCCTTTGCAGCTTCTGCTTTCGTTTCATGCGCAGCCAGGGCCAGCCTGTACAGCGCCTAGTGCAGCAGATCTCTGAGGGACAGCAGGCCATGTGCTTTGACACACATGGTCTGCTGCCCATCGAGCCATGCTGTCCTCCCCCCTCCCCTCCATGCTGACCCGCGCAGCCCTCCCCCTACCTCGCTGTACTGAACCGCATGGCCTAGGGAGGCAGAAACCCTTGAGCCGGTCCTGTGCACAGCTACTTCAGTAGTCAGATGTCGGGAGGGCTTTGATCTGACCACATCATAAATGCTGGCTTTACTCTGAAAAGTCTTCAGCTCACCCCCAGTAGCCACCTGAGTGCCTTCTGACCTTGGGGTCTCATCTTCCAGCACTATAATGCAATTTGTTTTGTTGTGACTATCCATTGGGTTTTCGTGGCAAGATACGAAAGTAGATTGTTTGCCAGGCCTTTCTTCTTTATAATGTATTCTTGAATGTGTTGACTGTCCTTATACAGTTTAAGGAAATTAGTGGGGTTTCGTTTGCTGATGATGTACAACTGGTGTACTACATAGAACCAGTGGCTCCAGATTTGACTTTAATAAATTCCTGCTTGGTAGTGGCCATGGAATGGTAAAGGAGTACGGATTGGTTCTGAATCCCTCAAAGTACACTGCAATGTCGTTAACCAGGTTGAAGGATACAGTACCTGGCAGATTCCCAAAAAGGTACACAGGTTCCACAATGCTTGTCCTGGGGTAAGCAATGGATTTCCTAGGTCCTCTTTGGTCTATGGAGCTTTCCTCCAGGAACTTGTCTAAAACCTTTTTTAAACCTAGCTACACTACTAGCTTTTACTACATCATTCGGTAACGAATTCCAGAGTTTGATTACATGTTGAATGATATTTTCTCTTATTAGTCTTAAATGGTTACATTGTTGCATCATTGCATGTTCCATAGTCTTTCTACTTTTTGATGACATAAACAACCGATCTATGTTTACCCGTTCCTCTCCATTCATTAATTTATAGACGTCTATCATATCTCCCTTCAGCAATCTTTTTTCCAAGTTGAAGAGCCCTAACCTTTTAACCCTTTTCTCATGAGGTTGTTCTTCATCCCCTTTACCATTCTGGTGGCTCTTCTCTGTACCTTTTCTAATTCTGCTATATCCTTTTTAAGATAAGACGACCAGACTTGCACACAATATTCAAGGTGCGGCATAACATGGAACAATACAGATCCAGACTTCATCCTCCCAACATCAATAAAAATCAATCATACTGAGTTAACAGTCAAAACTGAAGTGAAATATCACTATCGGCCAGACCCTTAACATTCTCATATACATAAAGAAAATAGCTAACACAGCATACATAAAGATGAGAATACTACAAAACCTATGGCCGCTACTGGATCACAACAACTTTAGAACAGTCTTTCAGACCATCAACACACTGCACTTAGACTATGGCAACATTCCATATCAAGGTCTACCTAAACAAGCTCTATACCCTTTACAGATGGCACAAAATACTGCCGCCAGAACACTAGGTGGCGTATCGAGGTCACAGAATATCACACCTATCCTGAAACAGATCTGGCTACCCATTTCGCTCAGAGCAAAGTACAAAACTGTTACTACTACATTCAAAATATTACATGACCAATCTGCTGTCTGCCTCAAGGCACTAGTAAACAAGGCTCCGGAACAGAGAATAAGAAGGACAATCAACCAGAACCTCCTCATCGTACTTACAGACAAAATAAAGTCCAAACAACAAACCAGCAACAGAGTCTCGCTCCATCATTACGGAACTCACGTCCTGAAACCATTCAATGAGCCCAAAAAATACAAGACCTATGGAAAAGGCTTAATATGCACCTCTTTACTGAGCACTATGGAATGGACACTAACACGGAGTACCACACTCCCCTCACCTAACTTGCACCAAGAAACTTTCTCTAGCCCTAACCCTATGTCAAATCCAAGTCATGCATACAATACGCCCTGTAAACACTTAACTCTCCTGAACTACAGTTGCACTGTTTTATGTTTCCCCCATTAACTCCAAGTTGTACCTACCCTGTGTTCTATGCCAAATAAATTTGCTAGAATTACTACCACTACTACTACTATTGAACATTTGTATAGCGCTACAAGACATGCGCAGCACTCCACAGACACATGTAAAAGATGGTCACTGTTCATCAGAGCTTACAATCTAGCCAAGACAGACAACACAATAGCTGTAGACATGGGATAGAGCCAAGTGGAATGGTAAGGAAACACAAAGGAGATCAGGTGAATCAAGATCCGAAAGTGGCAGCGAAGAGGTGAGTTTTCAGCTTGGATTTGAAAAGGATCAGGTTATCTGTTGATAGGGGTAATTTGGAATAGAAACATAGAAACATATAAAAATGATGACAGAAAAAGGCCACATGGCCTCTCTAGTCTGTCCTTCCATATCAACAACTACAACAGTCCCCTTTTTTCCTTTAGAGATCTTTCAGCTCTGTCCTTAATTTATTTATATTCTCTTATATACTGTGCTATTCTGCATCAGTGTGGTTTACATTGAAAAAACTGAAATTGCATTGAACAGGGCATTATAACTTGGAGATAGCTATTTTACAGGGAACATGGGCTATGGAGAGTTAAGTGGCTTGCCCAAGACCACAAGGAGCACCTGTGGGACTAGAAACCCCAGTCCTTCCGGCCCAAGGTTGCTGTCCTCTAGTGGGATTTGAACCCCTGATCTTCTGGCCTGAAGTACCCTGCCCCAACCACTAGGCCACTCCTCCACTCCATGGCATCTGGGTTACTTTTATCTTTATTGGAACCTCTCTGTTAGGATACCCTAATTTCCCTCATGTGCTCTTGGGCGGCAGTCGGCTTTCCCCTATGAAGAAAAAGTTGAAGCAGCATTGAAAGCATTATCAAAGAACAAAGCAACAGGTATTGATGGCATTCCAATGGAAGTATTACAGCAATGAGGTGTGGCTGTTGTCATACTTACAAGACTCTGCCAGGAAATTTGGAAGACAACACCATGGCGAACTGACTGTAAAAGATCTGTGTTTATACCAATACTGAAGAAAGATGATCCGACTGATTGTGGATATTATCACACAATCGCTCTGATCCCACATGCCAGCAAGATTCTACTCAAGATCATCCAGCAGAGATTACAACCATACCTGGAACGAGAACTGCCTGAAGTGCAATCAGGGTTCAGGAAAGAGTGAAGAATGAGAGACATCACCATGAATGTGGGATGGATCCTTGAAAAGACAAAAGAATACCAAAAGAATATGTAAATGTGTTTTATTGACTGTGTAAACAATGAGAAACCCTGGGCCACATTAACAATGGGCCACATTAACAATGAGAAACCCTGGGCCACTAGAACAGTTAATAGTACTCTTGTGCAATCTTTATATTGATCAAGAAGCAACAGTTTGAATGGCAGAAGGAGAAATAGAATGGTTGAAAATCGGCAAAGGTGTACCAGAAGGCTGAATACTTCCCCCTACCTGTTTAATTTATATGCATAACAAGTCATCATTGAAGCAGGACTGTATGAAGACAACCGAAGTGCAAAGATTGGTGGAAGACTCATCAACAACCTCCGCTATGCTGATAATAGCGCAATACTGGCTGAAAGTGAAGATGATCTGAAACATTTGCTTCCCAAGATCAAGGAACATAATCTTAAATTGGGCCTAAACTTTAAGAAGACAAAGATTCAAAGTTCATCACTGATAGAGAAGAAATGGATATAGTTACAGTTACAGTTACAGTTATGGTTTTAGTTTATTTGATATCACCCCCTATATCCAAGCCATCTAGTTGACAACCTTAACCTGCTTGGATCAAAAAACAATAAAGAAACAACAAGCAATCAAGACATCCAATGAAGCATTGTTCTTGGCAGAATGGCTAGGATGGACCTAGACAAGATTCTCAAGAGCAAAGATGTCTCTCTCCATGCAAAGATTTGACTTGTCCAAGTCACGGTATTTTCAATAACATCTTATGGATGCGACAGTTAGACAGTTAAAAAGATAGACAGGAAGAAAATTGGTGCCTTTGCATTATGGTACTGGTGAAGAATACTGTGTATACCATGAACTGCCAAAAGAACAAGCCAGTCAGTACTAGAGGAGATCAAACCAGAGTTTTCTTTAGAAGCTCAGATGATAAGACTTTGATTTTCATATTTTGGACACATCATGCAAAGAGAGAGATCATTAGAGAAAGACATCATGCTTGGAAGGTTGAAGGTCAATGCAAAAGAGGAAGGCCCGCAACAAGATGAATGGATGCAATAACAGTAGCTATGGATGCCACTCTATTAATAATAAGCCGCCTGATTGGATAACGAATATAGTTTAGAACAGCTATCCAAAGGGTTGTGATGAGTCAACACTGACTCAATGGCACTTAACAACAACAACAAAAAGAACTGACCGTGGTGGAACCTCACATTTCAACCAATGATGAGAAGATTATGAGGATTGATGGTACAATTTAAAAGACCTTGTTTCTGGAAATAACTGGAACCACTCTAGGACAGTGCCTCCAGTCCCAAGGCCACCAGACACTACAACAATAGATCATGATCAACTATGTCAAATACTGAGGATACATCTAAAGAAATCATGATGGCTACCTAATCTGCAACTATAGCCCCTTAACTTGACTCACCAAAGATTAATCACAAGTCTGGTAGTATACTGCTGCCTGAATCCAAACTACCATAGGTGAAGTGATTAGAATGAGCTCCACTCATCAAATAAGGGATAAAATGTCTTCCAGAGAAGACTGGCTAATCTACTCAAGAGGGCTTTGAACTAAGATCATAAGAAATGTCATACTGGGTGAGACCAAGGGTCCATCAAGCCCAGTATCCTGGTTCCAAAAGTGGCCAATCCAGGTCATAAGTACCTGTCAGGTTCCCAGAATGTTACAGATTTCATGCTTCTTATCCCAAGGTCTATGAATTTCCCTAGTCCACCTTGATAATGGTTTATCAATCTTTCCTCAAGGAAATTGTCCAAACCTCTCTTAAACCTACATTTGATTATACATTGAGAGAAAAAATATTTCCTCTTAATATCTTAGATGTACTACATTGTAGCTTTATTGCATGTCCCCTAGTCATTCTACTTTTTAAAGTATTAAAACAATTGATCTATATTTACCTGTTCCACTCCATTCATTGTTTTACAGACCTCTATCATATCTCCCCTCAGCCATTTCTTTTTCAAGTTGAAGAGCCCTAACCTTTTAAACCTTTTTTTTGTAGGGATATCCTTCCATCCCCTTTTCCATTTTGGTTGCTCTTCTCTGTAGTTTCTGCTATGTCCTTTTTAAGATACTGTATGGTGACGAGAATTGCACACATTTTAAGGCATTATAATATCCTTCGTTTTATTCTCCATTTCTTTCCTTATGATTCCTAGCCCTGGTCCTTTTCCTGGGTGGTGATTCCTAATTTGTAACTTTGCATTGTGTGACCAGAGTTTTGTTGTTCTTCCCAAGTGCAGAACTTTGCACTTGTTCACATTAAATTTCATCTGCCATTGTTGGGAATTTAACTTGTTTCCTGGTTCCTGAAGCTCATGCATCAACCAATGGGCTATGAGGATCTTCCTCTGTATGTCCATGCATCAACTAGTAGGCTATGAGGATCTACCTCTGCATCCTAGGAGTTGTGAATGTTATCTTTCACATTCTTAGATGCAGCTGGTGCCCCGAGAATAGCTGTGGATTGCCAGGCTTTCCATTGGAGGCCACAAGGAGAGCATGGGAGACTCATACAAGTCTCTTGGTTAGAGAGAGCACCTCCCTAGCCTTTGGGCTACTCTTCTAACCTGACAGGCAGGCACTCAATGTGCTACATTCGTCAGAGGAATTGTGCATTTTCTTTAAAAGACTGAAAACTGATGTGAAGCCTCCGCACAGGTTTTTAATCTTCCGTGCAGGCTCTGTAATGGTATGTGTCCAAATTGGCCATTCTGGATCTGATCCTGGGCTCCTTCAGTCTTTGTTCTGAAGGGCAGCTGGAGGAGCTGACTAGGGCCCACTCAGATCTACTTCTTTGTTACTGGCCCTCCTTGGAGGCAAGGAGGGTCAGGTGAATTGTGTCACCGAAGGAGAGGCTTCGAGAGCTGGAGGGTGGACTGACTTGCTGTTGGCTGATGGCAGGAGCTGCCCGCTTTAGTCTTGGCCATGCCTGCGGTCCTAGGCAGGCCATGTTGATGCCACGGGTCCCGCACAGGGACCATGCAGTAAGTGTGCCCCCTTCATGGCCATTTTTCTCACCGTGATTTCTGCTTGGGGCGTTCAAGAGCCCCAGCAGGAGTGCCATGAAGCCGATGATGTAGGATCCCTTGGCGGCTTGTTTTGCCTTGTAAGGATTCTCCCTTCTCTTGCTGCTGTTCTGGTTACCACTGGCAGGCAGTCAGTAGGAGGTGATTTCACGAGCTGTTTGGGAGCAAGGGCAAGTGCGAATGTGCCGAGAAGACACACAGTGTCATCATGGGCCTGTGAGATAGGCCTTGTCTGCGGGGCCAGAGTGTTTCAAGGGTGACAGTCCAGCGCTATATGGACCACTTTCCCTCGGAAAGCGGATTTGTGCTGAGGAGATCCCTCCTCATCAAAGCGTGGAAAAAATGCTCTGCTCTACGAGATGCCGAACTTCATGCTGAGGGGAGGGGCTGACCAGATGATTGGCCTCTCTGCGGAGCTAGTACTGGGAGGCATCATGTCATCGGTGCTCAAGGAAGGAACAGAGCTCACAGGCGTCATGCCATCGGCGCCAAAGGGAGGAACAGGGCTCACAGAGATGATCACGTGCGCTGAAAGTGATGTCCCCATCGGCACTGTGAATGCTGCTGAAGGCTTTCCTGAGCGTGGCGAGGCCAGATTTGGCCCTGGAAAAGCAGAGTCCGGGACATCCGGCTACATCACACTGTCTCAGAAGATCCCGGCACCGTGAGGAGGGGTGAAGGGGTGAAGGGAGGTCCTTTTCAGCACGGCTGTTCCATCAGCACGGTGCTGCTGCGTGAAGGATGGAATGGGGCTGGAGTGGGGAGGCTCTGCACCAACAAGGAGTTTCTGTGTTTGCACGGCACTGCTCTGGTGTTCCCCTGTTGCCATGGTGTCAGCCAATGGCGCTGTGGAGGCAGAGTTCGATTTCAGCCAATGGCACCGTGGGGGCAGAGATTGATTGCTGACCTCACCTCCTCAATATGGCGGTGGGCAGAAGCTCCGGAGAGGAAGGCTGTGTTCAACAGGGATCTAGGGTGAGGCAGATCCAGGGTGAAGTCTGAAGAGAAAAAGAGGAATTCTCCTTCTTCCTTTACTTACTTCATTTAAAATGTCTCTAATGCTGTCTCTGATGCTTCCTTTGTTTCAGATCTGTTCCAGTGCCGTACAGCAGCGTCTTCTGACCAGGGGGGGCTGGCTGGAAGCCCCTGGGCTGGAAGTCCCTGTGCCTGCCAGCCATGCACTCGCAGCCTGTGGATGCCACTGATTAAAGACCTTCTGAACTCCGTCAGGAGTTTAAAACAGATGCCTCTCCCCTAGTCTCAGTCGGAAACATGCTGCCACGTGGGGTTAAGGAGCACCACTGCTACTGCAGCCGCTGCCGCTCGGGATGTGCCTCAAAGGCCTCCATCCCCAGTCGCAAGCTCTCGATGGCCCTACATGGGCCAGTCTCTTTCTTCCACCTTGCCATGAAGGACAGACCTCTCTGCTTTCTAAAAAACCCAAAAAATAAACACTAAAATCCTAGAAGAAATCATGTTCCAGAGAACAGCAAAGAAGATCCAAACAAGAAAAGTAGATGACAAAACCTGGTTTTAAGAAGTGTACTTGATGCTCCAAGAAAATTAACTCCACTGCCGCTCACGATCTTTTTGTGAGCTGCCTGGGGGCTGCCCACTGCATGGAGGACTGCTGTCACTGTGTCTGTATGTCTCTGAGGGCCAGATGTTCTCGCAGCCGTGCATTGCAAGAGTTCCTGCTCAATAACCCAGATCAGAGCTCCCAGTGTAGGCAGCAGCCTCCCATACTGCCAAGAAGAGCCAACAAAACAAACACAAGGCTGGCACCAGCGCCAGGGGTAAGGGCTCTTCTGTGGCACAGGATGCATTGCCAATGGCCTCCTTTCCCTGTTCCAACTCTAGCGAGGCTTTCCCCACCATCCATCAGCAAGGACGTGGCCCAGAAAAGCCTAGAAGAAGACCCCTGGACCCAGCCAGCAAGACCCTTTTGGCACAGCCAACAGCTCCCCCTCGATTGGCCCAAAAACATGGCACTGAGCTGGCATCATCAGAAGCCCCACCCACCGATGGCACCATTGTGCAGGAGCCGGCCTCAACCATGCCTCTTCTCAGCACGATTGGCCAGCTCCTCCAGTCCCACTGTGCCAGCGAAAACACTTCTGGATGGTGCAATCACCCTGGAACCAATCCTCCTTGGCCCCCCTCAGCTTCTCCATGCCACAGGGGAGCTCACAGCCCCATTCTCCTATGCACCAGCATAAATGTTGGCAGTGGCAGCAGAGCATCAGAAGTAGCTACTACAGCTCCTGCAGGCAGAAACAATGCAGACTCGGGGACAGGAGCCTCTCTAGCATCCCGAGCAGCCTCAGCTCCTCCCTGAGCCCACCAGGGAGATGTCACAGGGGACAACCATCCAAGGGGTACCTCTGCAGCCTGACACTGTCATCAGAAGGCAGGAGATGCGACCCCCCCCCCCATAACCAAGAGCCAAAACAGCTACTGCAGACTCCATATTGGACTTGCTGGCACAGCTCTTTGAGCAGCACTCAGCCCAGCACTCATGACCTCTGGATGTACAAGGAGCACAGCACTTGATGCTACTGACATCACTGAGGACACCAACCTCACCCAACTGCAGAATGCCCTTGTTCCTTGGGTTCTCCCCTGAGCCCTCAGCAACAACAGTAAGGGAGAGGAAGCAGCCGCGCAAAGCACACAAAACAACTATGACCAACCCTCCAACGTGAGCACAACACCAGCCATCTCTCTGTAGCCCCTACCACCACCCTCCCTGCCAGAGGATCTCACCTACCCTAGGCTCCTTCAAAAGCTCGCCTTGCACCTGACCCTATCCCCGGCCGTCTCACTGGACCCCAGAAACAAGGTACTCAGTCTGCTCAAATACCTGGACACACCCCAGTCCCTGGTATCCATCCCAGTCCACAAGCTCCTCCTTGACAACCTCCTAAAGATTTGGAAAACCCCATCATCAGGGCACGCCACATCAAGGAAGCTAGATGCCAAGTACCATGTCCAGCCTTCCCCTGGCTTCGACAAGACACAGCCCTCACACCAATCCATTGTGGTCAAGTCTGCGCTCAAAAGGGCCAAATCTTCCTGCTCCCATGCAACATACCACCAGTGAAGTATCACAAGCTCCTTGACGAACATGGGAAGAAGTCCTACGAGATCACCATGCTGGCAGCCAAGATCACATTGCACCAATTCCAGCAGATCCTGTACCAAGACATAATCTTGGACAACCTCAGAAGCGTGGTCGAAAGTCTCCTACCAGAAAGCAAATCTGCCTTCTCCCCCATCCTGCCCGATCTCAGAGAATGCACCAAACACCTGATTCGCTCCACTTTGATGGTTTTGACACTGCAGCCTGGGCTGCCGCAACAGCTGTCACCTCCAGATACACGGCCTGGCTCCAAGTGTCAGGTCTCAGTGAAGACACCCATGAAAGGCTGGTAGACACCCCCTACATAGGCAACAACTTCTTTGTGGACAAGGTAAAGGACACCACCAATGACATGAAAGACCACTGCACGGCGCTCCAAACCCTAGTCTCTGAAGACATGGAGCTCTCTACAAACCAACATAAATACCACAGTTCCTACCACATACTCCTCATACTCCATAACTCAGCACTACCACACCTACAACAAATGGCAGCCGCAGAGGCCCAAGCACGAGCATTGCAATCACTCCTACTCGCAAAAGCAATGCCAGAAGGAACACTGCCAGCAGAAGCAGGGAGCTTCCTCGTCGAGGAAGATGACTCCCTCCTTTTGATGCTATGACAGCAACACCTCCAGTAGGGGGCCGGCTTTCCCTCTTTCGACAGTCCTGGAAAGTCATCACAACAGACAAGTGGGTCCTGGAAATCATCAGCAATGGCTACTGAATCAACTTTAAAAAGACACTGCACAGACACCGCATCCCCTCCAGCCGATCCCCAGCCCACCTCGACCCGCTATGTCAGCATAGATCCTTTCGCTCCTTGGATCCGGAGCCATAAAACCAGTTTCGCACTCAGAAGATTCTACTCCAGCTACTTCCTTATCCCAAAGAAGTCCAGGGATGTCCGTCCTATCCTCAACCTACAACACCTCAACAAATTCATCCGAAAGGAGAAGTTTCGCATGTACCCCTGGGCTCCATCCTCCCACTCCTCTAGCACAATGACTGGCTCACCTCCCTTACAAAATGCCTACACACATATACCAATCCACCCAGAACACAGGCAATACCTACACTTCCATGTAGGAGACCAGCATTACCACTAAAAGGTACTCCCTTTCAGTGTCTTCTCAGTCCCGAGAGTCTTCCCCAAATGCGTCACAGTAGCAGCTGCATGCTTCTGCAATGAGGGAGTATGCGTCTTCCTTTACTTAGACAACTGGCTCATTGCTGCCCCTTCCAAGCAGGAGACAGATCTCTCAGTACAACACACCATAGAGCTGCTTTCCTCCCTGGGATTCCTAATAAACTACAAGAAATCATTCTTAGAGCCATTGCAATCCTTGGTTTTCATCGACACAGAGATATGGACCCCCAAAGAAGGGCGTTCTTGCCACATCAGTGAGCGGATACAATCCTCCAACTGTCCAGATATATTGCAGCATCCAACATAATCATAGTCAGGATGCTCCTCAAGCTCCTTGGACACATGGTAGCAACCACAGCGGTCATACGACTAGCCAAAATCCATGTGCGTGCCTCCAATGGCACCTACGCCGCAACTGGGCACAGCACTCACAACCCATGTCAGCCAAGATCACTATGGACAGTAGAGCATGAGAGGGCCTGGCCTGGTAGATGTTCTGGGAACATCTCACCCAAGGCCATCCATTACAACAACCCAAGCACAGCCTGATCATCACCATGGGCACCTCCATGACAGGCTAGAGCCCCCAACTTTGCCATCTCCGCACACAGGGAGTCTGGACTTCAGAGGAGAAAAACTACATCAACCTCCTCGAGCTGCAGGCCTTCTGGTATTCCAAAGGGTTGCCATTCAGCCAGTTTTCAGCTGGTCTGGCCAGTTTTTACATGGCTTGGCCAACTGCCTGCAGAGATCTAAGACCGGCTATTGAAAAGGTGGGGTTTTTTTTTGCTATGGCCATGGAACCAGGAGCAGCCAGAGCAGAAAATTGGATTTTCATCTCCTGGAGTCCTGTCCTTGTCCTCTCTGGCATAAGGTCAACTTCTCCTCTGCTCCAGCTGTGGCTCCTGCTTCTTACAAAGCCACGGCTGCAATAGCGCTAATAATTTAAAATCAAAACGAGAGGAGAGAAGGATTTTCAAAATGACCACGGAGCGTTTCCTCTTGATCGATGCCTAATCAAAAAGGGAAGCTGAGGGCTTTCCCCTCAGAGCCCCAGCCATCATCTGCTGGTCCTATGGATCCCTTTGTCATGCTTACCCCGAATCAGAAGCAGGAGATACAAGCCGGCTTGGCAGCATCGACGGAGGAGGGTCTTGCGCTGCCATCGGATGCTGAGATCTCCTTGTTTCCTGCAGAGAAGATGCTGCTGCAATGCCCTGCTGCTTCAACTCCAGCCCCAGCAGTCTCGGCGTTGCCTTCCTCCATAGAGGAGATTGTAACCGTCGGCAGAGGGGAAACAACAGGAGGCTTGGCTTTGTCGGCCCCTGGGGTTCCCAGGGAGGATTCAGATGCATCACAGCTGGTTAAAACTCTGGCGATCTCTCGGGTGGGAGAAGGACTCCCCGGTCAGCTCTCTTCAACGCCTTCCATGTCTGTGTCTTCATCTTTAGTAAGACCAAAGGTATTTACATTGGCAGTTATCTGGGAGGCCATAGTTAATCTCTCTGAAGCTGTGCAAAGTCAGAACATGGCCTTATCCTCCAGGATTCAAGAGAATGTGGTGAAAATTCAAGAGAACATTGTGAAAACAGATGCAGTAGTGTCTAACTGTGAGCATGTTAAGCTACAATTGGAAGATCATGAAACTCAACTGGGAACTTTGTCTGAAACGACTTCATCATTGATTAAAGATAATGGGGCTCTTCGGTACAAATTGGAAGTCCTGGAAAGTGCTGTAAGGGCTGTGAAGTTGAAGGTTTTAAATTTTCCTAAGATGAGAGGTGTTATGGCACTGGATATGTTTAAAAGATATCTCCACGAGGTTTTAAAAGTCCCCTCAGAGTTAATTCCACCTATAACTAAGGTTTATTATCTCCACAAGGGAAGAAGGAACCAGTGGCTCCTGTTGAAGTTTCTAGTTTAAACTTTGATGTTTTGAATGTATCAGATCTTCTTGAGGATACTGGAGGTGGATCGTGTGTTCCTTCTACTTTATTGGTTCAATGTGCGCTGGTTTCTGACATAGGGGTATGTTTACTAAAACCCCGGTAGAGTGCGGGCCCCGGTAGTGTGTGGGTGCCATATAAGGAGTGGGCGTTCCGTCCTGAAAAAGAAAAGCCGGAATTTACATGTGCGCCCTGCACCTTAGCGCATGAGATAGCTGCGCGGGAGGCATAAGTGGCACGCTGAAGTACAGGAAAAAGAGCAGAGCCACAGCAGAATGGTTAAGGCACTTACCAATGGTGCAGGGATCAGGGGTTCAATCCCCCACAGTGCCCAATGAAGACAGCTGTCTGAGGCATAACATATTATGGGGAAGAATGCTTTAGGAGGCATTTTAATTATCACTACTAGCAAACGCACTCTCAAAGCGTGTTAACATAAGGCGCCCTATAAGGCACATTTTAAAGTGCACTGTCAGCCAAGGCACCCTAGAATGTTGCTTATAGGGCACTTTAGAGGGTGCCGTATGAGGTACCGCAAGGTCAGTGTACTGTTTTTTATGGCAGCACTGTGCAGTTTAAGGAATGAAAAGCATAAGTAGGTGCGCTGACAGACAAGGAGGAGTAGCAGTGGAGCACAATGGTTAAGGCACTGACTGCTGATACAGGGGTCATGAGTTTGCTCCCCAGGGTGCTTAATACATAAGGCTGGCTGTGGCATCAGCTTTGCATTGTACATATTTTTTCCTGCAGCACTTTATTTTTATTTTATTAATTGCTGCCAGCAAACACGCCCTCACGTGCCGTAATTGAAGGTGCCTTATAAGGCACCCTATAAGGCACTCCATAGGGCACATTATAAATTGCACTGTCCGCCACAGCACCCTAAAATGTCCCCTATAGGGCACCCTATAGGTTGCGTCACAGGATATTGTATAGTGCACCTTATATGGATGGGAACCATAAGGTGCCCTATAGGGCGCCCTATAAAGCACCCTCAGAAGCACCTTATGGGTACAGTACGCTGAGGGTGTTTTTGCTGGCATCAAAATATGTACATAAAAAAAAATGCATTGGACAACCCTATCAAATAACCCCACTGTGGGTTTAAACCCATGGCCCCTGGCTTCAGAGACAGTGAAGTAACCATTGGGCTACAGCTCTATAGCTGCTAGCAAGCCCCTGGCTGGCTGCAGAGAGCATGCACGTCACCACGCAGACAGTCTGCTGTGGTCACCAGGATAGGGTTAGCCCACCCATACCCATGATGTACTGACCGTGTGTTTTACTGGCACAGAGTACCTACACACCGTCACATTGTGCGGATACTGTGCTCACCCTGAGGGTGCAATGAGGCGCCCAGGACCAGGTCCACAACACCTTCCATGGCTGAAAGAGGCCATGCCGGAGGTCCAAAGCAGTGTTAATGTGTGAAATAGGTAGTTCCTGCACAAACACCTTGGATATCTCTGTCTGACTCAGTCAGGTATAGCCCCTATGGACCCCCAGGTGGGCCATGTACCACCACCCCCCCCCCCAGCAGCAAACAGGGTCTCCTATCAATAGATCTACATTCTACCGCCCTGCAAAGGTAGCAGTAGAGGGGTCCATCAACCCCAGTCCTGCTGAGGAGCAGACACCCCACAGGGCAGTCAATGCAGTTCTATACACATCCATAACACAATAGCAGACAGACATTAGGCCTGGATATGGTGAGCTGCACCCCACCACTACCTGATATTCTCATGCAGCAATTCATCATCCACTGCACCCTGCAAACTGCTCCATCACAACACATACTAGCTGTAAACAGTGTGCTAGTTAGTTCACAGTGCATGTTCCCAGTGGAGATGCATGCACCCAGAACTGGGATGTCAACATACACAGCAAGCAGATAGATCAGTGACTAGACCCCAAAAGGAAACCCATATCTATCACATGAGAGAAATACTAGATGGCACTATGGGGGTGCCTAGCCATGCTGTGGTCACTGCACAGTCAGGGTGAGAGTGATCTCTCAGCAGGACATACTGAGGTCACCCTGTCCGTGTAGGTGGTGGCCGGGCACTAAAATGTCCCAGTCAGTGCCCTATGCCCTGTGCAGATGCACCCTGGCCAGGCCACCCTGTCCGGCCTATACTCATGGTACCTTGCTCCTCATTATGCACATTGCTGATCTTTCCTGACCTGAAGCAGGGTTTTTCGGAACTACAAGAGTAAAACCCGAAACGTGCGCTCGTCGTGCAGTGGAAGTTTTGGCGCTTGGTGGCATACAGCTAAGTTTTGGGCTATGGTCCATTTTAATAGTTCTAATTAATAAAAGGGAGTAGTCACGGTGGTATCTCTTAATACATATTTGTGATACTGGGATGACGACACTCCGACAAAAAAATTAGGCATAAGAAAAAAAGGGGGATTTTTTGATTTAATTGGACCTTTCTTTGAGGTGTTCATATTTGGTCTGATTAGGGTTCTTTACTGTTTCCATCTCCAGAAGATTACCAGCGATCATGTGTTATAATACCCTGTTCAATGTAATTTCAGTTTGTTCAATGTAAACCGCACTGATGCAGAATAGCGCGGTATATAAGAGAATGTAAATAAATAAATAAATAAATGTGGTGGTCATCCTCATCACCCTGTACTGGCCAAGGCAAATGTTATTCCCCTACCTGTACCACTTCTCTGTCTGCCTGACATTTCCGCTACCATGTATGCCAGACCTCCTCACCCAGGAAGGGGGAAGGATGCTCCATCTCAACCTGAACACACTCTCTCTAATGGCCTGGAAGCTGAAAGGACTAAACTCATCCCTCCACCTCACTGAGGAGGTTTAACACATCATCTATCCTCCAGGAAAGAATCTACCTGGAAATCCTACAACCTGAAATGGAACTGCTTCAATGCCTCATGTGGTGTCATGGGACTAGATCCTTCATCCTGCCCCATCTCAAAGCTTCTCCATTACCTCACCACCCTCGCCAATGCAGGACTCCAGGAGGCGTCTGTCCATATGTACCTGTCAGCCATCGCAGCCTTTCAAGAACACCTGGACAACCATCACATCTCTGCCCACGCACTGGTCTCATGGTTCATGAAAGGCCTTGCCAACCTCCGCCCCCCCCATCTGGCAGCCTGAACACCCCTGGGACCTAGACCTTGAACTACACCAGCTCACAAAAGAACCCTTCTAGCCCCTGGGGGATGCATCTCTCAAGGTCCTCACCTGGAAGGCACCCTTCCTGGTGGTCATTACATCCACCCGGAGGATCAGCGAACTACAGGCCCTGATAGCACACCCACCATACACGCAGATCCACTTAGATCGGGCAGTCCTGAGGACACACCCACAATTCCTACCTAAGGTGGCATCCTCATTCCAAATCAACCAGGTCATCATACTGCCCTCCTTCTACCTGCAGCCACATTCCACCCAGGAGGAATAGCGCCTGCACACCCTTGATTGCGTGCATGCACTGTGGCTCTCCATTGAGAGAACTACCTCCCTTTGAAGAGGGACACAACTCTTCATCTCCATCGACCCCAACAAACCAGGGTGAACAGTCACAGAAAGAACATTCTTGCAATGCATCTCAGCCTGCATCGTGTTTTGCTACACAAAACCCAATGCACAGCTGCCGGGAACAGTGCACGCTCAGGACATCCAAACCATTGCAACCACCCTGGCAAACCTCAGAGAAGTCCCTGTATGGGACATCTGCAGAGCTGCCAGCTGGTCCTCCATAAGCACCTTCCAGCATCACTGCTGCCTGGACCTCCTGTCATGCATGGACAGCATCTTTGGGTGCTCCATCCTCAACATGGCCGAGGTGGGCCCTGACAGGGGCCCTCCCAGGGATGGATGCCTGTAGAATTTCTACAGCATTACAGACTCTAACACGCTCTACCATTTTGGTTAACATTGTTGGTTGTTTATATTTTGGCCTTGCAAAGATTGTTCAGGATGATGCCTTGTTGACACAAAATTGCTGTTTCGTTGTTTTCACTCAATGTTATATTGGTGTTCATGCTTTGCAGCAACTGTTCACAATGCTAGCCTGTTGGTATGATATTGTATTGTTACTGTTTGCACCCTATGCTTTTCCTCCGGGCTCTGCCTGCAATAAAGCCATTTTGCACTCGCTCCAAAACGTACTGTCCTCCTCTGTCCTGCCTCTTCATCCACCGCAGCACCTCAGGCCTGCTGACTATGGAGTCACTAGGTGTGGCTGATACATCCTGCTTGTCCATAGAGAAAGCGAGATTACTTACCTGTGGTGGGGGTTCTCCGTGGACAGCAGGATAAGTCAGCCACACATTCCCACCCACCTCCTCTGGATGAAGGTGCTAGCATGCTCCAGGACACCCATCTTCCTACTTGCAAGGAAGCCGCTAGATACAAATTGGCCTAGCTAGGTAGAGGAGAGCCATTAGGTAGGGCTCACAGGCACATGCTCAGAAAGGTTTATACCTTTCTGAGCTCTGGGAGAGCACTTCTGTTTAAGTAGCGCCATCGAATGACATCACCAGGCGTGGCTGACTTATCCTGCTGTCCATGGAGAACCACAATTACAGATAAGTAACTTCGCTTTCCTGTTGTAAAAGATTTAAACAGCCTAGCTGTAACTTGATAATTATTCACTGTCTCCCAGATCTGTTTGATATATGAATTAAATTATGCTTCATTTTTAGTTCATTTTCATGTGCAGTTTTATAGAATGCGATCTGGAAAAATTACTTGTTGAGCTCAATGTTGATAAAAAAAATCTTCTAGATAAGAAGTGATTTTTTTTTGGAAAGATTTCCTGATCTCAGTTTCAGGGGAACAACTCATTGAGAAATACAGATATATACTGCAGCACCATGAGATATTAATGCTATTTAGTTTATATACAAAAGTAGAGATCTATTATAAAGACAGCAGTACTTGATGATTTTCAGTTTGGTTCTAGACACTAATAAGTCCCCTTAGTTTAAGTAATCATTTCAATATTGTGATTGTCCTTATATGGCAGATTCAAATTAGTTTCCTTCCAACCCAGACTTTTGAATTTCAAAATTATATTAAGAACATTGTACATATTTGTAAAAGGCTTATTTAGTACCATGATTTGAAGATTAGTAATATAGAAACATAGAAATATGACGACAGAAAAAGACCACATGGTCTATCTAGTCTGTCCTTCCACATCAACAACTACAACAGTCCCCTTTTTTCCTTTAGAGATCCTCTGTGTTTGTCCCATGCTTTTTTGAATTCAGTTACTGTCCTCATCTCTACCACCTCCACTGGGAGACTATTCCACGGATCCACCACTCTTTCATAAAGAAATATTTCCGCAAATCACTCCTGAATCTATCCCCTTTCACCCTCATCCCATGTCCCTTCGTAGCAGAACTTGCTTTCAGTTGAAAGAGGCTCTCCCCCTGAACATTTATGCCACTGAGGTATTTAAACATCTCAATCATATCACCTCTATCCCGCCTTTCCTCTAAGGTGTACATATTAAGATCCTTAAGTCTGTCCTCATATGCTTTATAATAAAGACCACTAACCATTTTAGTAGCCACCCTCTGCACCGACTCCATCCTGTTCACATTCTTTTGAAGGTGCGGTCCCCAGAATTGCACACTATACTCCAAATGAGGTTGTACCAAAGACATACAGAGGCACTATCACCTTGTTTTTTCTGCTAGCCATTCCTCTCTGTATGCACCCAAGCATCCTTCTAGCTTTTGCCATCACCTTTTCTACCTGGAGACACTTACTCCACCCTCTGTGTGCCTTAATGCCACCGGAGACGTTATCGTGCGATAATGTCACCGCTGCGATGTTAGTGCTGTTTAGTAAACATACCCCTTAGTGTTTCTGGGCTTAAAAAAGGTTTGGACAAATTCCTGGAGGAAAAGTCCATAAACCATTATTAAAGAGGACCCGGGAAATCCACTGCTTAGCCCTGGACAAGCACTGTGGAATCTGTGTACCTTTTGGGAACCTGCCAGGTACTTGTGACCTGCACTAACCACTGTTGGAAATAGGATACTGGGCTTGATGGATCTTGGTCTGATTCAGTATGGCATTTCTTAAGTTCTTATGTACTTATTATTTTCTTTTGTTAATGTTGCCTAACCAAGTAGCGGTAATTCTAAAACATTATTCTGCTATATAGATTTCTAAGAGTAAATGTGATGAAGTCTCTGGTTTTGATGGACTAGTAGGTGAAGTGCAGAGATTGATGGAAATAACAGTATATGCTGTCAATAGATCCTTAGTGGGATTTATGACAAAAGGGAAGGAACTGTGGAAAGAAAGGGTTAACCAGAGTCTGAAAAGCTAAAAATCTAAGAAATAGCAGACTGCTGATTTGTTGGGCTTCTGACTAATTAATGAGCCTAGTCAAACATGTGATATGACTATGTCTCCAGAAACTGTCTACAGGAACTTACACAGCAATAAGATAAAGTATTATAATTCAAGGTTGGGATCCAAGATGGCGCTATTCGATGCTGGCGGTATGAGACGGTCCTGAGGTCGTTTGCTGCTGTTTGCCTTTTTGGGCCCCCTTCCCCTTTGGATATGGGGAAGAGGAAGGGGAAAGAGAGGCCGGTATGCACCGTCAGCATCTCTTCTCCGGCCCCGGGGGCAGGCAACACTGGAAACCTTTGGTCTTTTGCCCACAACCCCCTCTGCCCTGCTCGGGGGGAGCACTCCGGCCAGCTACAATGATGGGGTTTCTCTTAGCCCCATGATGTGGATACTGCCTCCCCACCTTGGAAGTGTGTCTTCGGCCGGTGCTCTTGAGCCGCTGAGGTCGGGTGAGGATTCTTTGGCTGCTCCATTGGGAGGTGTGCCGTCTGTCAAACTGCCTCTCTGTGAAGGGAGTGTACCTGCTGGAAGACTTGCTGCCTCATTAAGATCTTTGGAGTCCATTGTGGCTGAGTGGGGTATGCTGCCTTTCCAAGGAGCAGTGGGAGAAGTACAAAGAACTAAGGCGGTGACATTGGCGTCTCTGTGGATTGTTAATTCTTCTCTTCAGTCTTTATCAACTCAAGTACTTGGTGATATTAAAGTTATTTCTCAGACTGTATTGGACCACTCTAAGGCAATCAAGGATATATCTGGGAGACTGTCTGTGGTGGAGTCTTTGATAGCCCAGCAGCAGCTTGTGACCAACTCAGCGGTGAAGGACTGCGCTATTGCGGCCCATCACATGGAGTACTTGGAAAATCAAGTTAGATGCAATAATTTGTGCCTCCTGAATTTTCCTAAGTCCCCTTTGGTCCCTCCTCTTGAGATGGCTAGGAAGTATCTTATTGAATGTCTGGGAATGGACCATGGGAATTTACCTTTGCTGGTGAGGGCCCAGTATGTGCTGCAGTCTGGGGGATTTTCCCAGCCAGCAGCACAGGCAAACTCAGTTGCTGACAACTTGACTGAGTTTTTGGAATCATCATTGGGGGTTTTTACCCTGAGGACTACTCTTATTTTGACTTTTGTCTTGTAGTTTGATTGTAATGCAGTCTTTAAATTGTTTTTTCGTGCCACGAATAAGCCCTTTTTGGGCGCATGTATACATATTTTTCCTGATATGTTTCGGCATACTCAGAAATGGCAACAGGGGTTCCTGGCCTTACAGGCTAGGACTCAGTCACTGGGCCTGAAGTTTGTCCTTAGATTTCCTTGTGTTTGTGTTACTTATGATAATAAGATATTTACTTTTTTTGAGCCTAAAATGTTGGCTGATTTTCTTGTAGATAGGGAGGATAGGGAGCCTTTGTCCACTGTAGCACAGACACCATAGTTTGGGGTATTGGGAGGGTGGATTGAAGGTGATGTCCTGTGGAGACTCTATTTCCTTTGCTTATTTTTTCCTTTTATCTTGGATTCTTTCTTTCATTTTCCTTTTTTAATTGTGGGCTGTAATAGAATTATTTATTTTCCTTCCTAATTGTGGTGTTATAAATTTTCCTAAGTCCCCTTTTGTTCACTTTATTGTGGATTGTTAAGTTGTAAAATTTATAAATGTAAAATAATAATAATAATAATAATAATTCAAGTTTGGCAAATGCTTGTGTAAATCATCTGTAAGCTTTGCTGCATCTTCTAGGAATATAAGTCAGAGCTGCTGCAAGGAAACTTTAGAGAAAGCATTCAGTTGTACACTGTTTCCTCTCTTACTAGCAAAATATAAAATAATGCTTAAGCAAGCATGGGTTCGTATAATCTTATTTCAGTATTCACAATTTATTAAACCATTAAAGTGAACTAACATGGATAGCCCCACTACTGTCTCCAAATTTATCATAGAACTACTGGGATATTTTTAAAATCATTTATTTGGTCAACACTACTTTTGAATATCTATTTCAGAACGGGGAGATGTTTAGCCAAAAACTATCTATTCAAATTGAGGTTCTGGGGAGGATTTAAACTTTAGCCAGACAGTGGCAATGTTGAATAATATTCATTCAAAGTTGCCAGATATAGCAAGACTAAGGGGCATGTTTACTAAACAGCGCTAATGTGGCTGCTGTGGTATTAGTGCGCGAAACATAACATTATCGTGCGATATGTAATGTCGTCGCGCGAAAAAGTAACATTATCGCGTGATAATGTTCAGGATTGAGCGATAACGTATCCGGTGGCGTTAAGGCACACAGAGGGTGGAGAAAGGCATCTTAGGGGGCAGAGTGAAGGGCTCAATGGGCGGAGAGTGGGCGTGTTGAGGCTCCAGGAACACTAACGCTGTGAAATGTAGAGCAGAATATTAACCTCAGTGAAAACCTCGCGTTAGAGGCACAAGTGCAGGAGAGAGAAACCATTTTAGTCAGCAATGTATAGCAAAGGCAGGGAGACCCAGAACAGTGATAGTAGTGATACATGTGCAGCAACAGCATAGTGCCCTAGTACGAAAGGGCACTATGGTAAGGCTGCAAATGGGGTACAGGGGGCCGCAGGCGGGAAATGCAGTGGGGCAGCTGGGGCACAGGGTGGGCTAGGCAGATACCTAGGTGCCACATAAGAATGCCGAAACAGAAAAGCAGCAAGACAGCAACTGACCAAGGGCAAACATGTGCACGGGTGTGTGTCATACATTGCCCCAATGGACATCAACCAGCAGGTACCCCAAAGGCCACATAACATTGGCAGGCAGTGCTGTCGGGAAGCGTGCATGTCCATGTAGGCACCCCTACCCAAGATCCCACACCATAAGTAGCTGCCTAACGGCACACTGAATAAGCTGGGACTGAGCACCACCAGCACCACCGGCAGAACGGCATGTCAGCATGGTGGCGTAGGAGTGTTGGTGGTGGAGGGGGCAGTGTTATCTGCACACAGCAGACCAAGGCTAAGCCCTGTTCAGGTGGGTGGCGTGCAGTCCAACAGACAAGGTCTGTCTGACGAACAGTAATGGTATCCCCAGGGAAGGAGCTACCTCTGCGGCAACAGTTTGGTGCAGTACACACAGTCAGTGTGTACAGGGGCAGAAGGTCACAGGTTCAAGTCCCAGCTGTGGCTCCTGCAGACCATGTCCTTATATTTTACCCTACAGAGCATATATACAATAATAATATGCACTCCCCAGAGCAGATGTTGGCAACCCCAGTTCCGGAAGGCAAACACCATTCAGGCTGTCCATAATAAATATGCATGAGATTCATTTGAAGGAACTGTCTCCACTGTATGCAAATGTACCTCATACAAATTCAGTAGGGACAGCCTGACAACCTGAATCCTGTCTCAACCACCAGGACTGGATATGAGAACCTCTGCCCCAGAGCATCGGCCAACAGGGGCATAAACACCCACACCCACAGGCTCCACCATCCAAAAGCTAATGAAAAGGCAGGCTGTTGTGCCCTGCGCAGAGCAGCAGCCCCCACTACTAGCACCTGTATACCTTAGCAAGGCCATCATAAACATGGAAAAATGTCCCACATACATCAAAAGGTAGCTATGACCAATGTCAGATAACAAATCTTAACTTAAATACAACTTTCTAACAGAGATCCATCATAGCAACCTTTCTGATTTATGTGGTGTGTACCTCCTCATCAATTTCTGACAGAGTTTACCACCCTGGAGAGTGACCCTAACAGTATTGAGTATCCTACCAATACCTGCACGAATCCCATGACTGGTGTTGCAGACAGGGCTGCCAACCACCGCTATCTTTGCACAATGCTCAAATAGGTGTGGTAATCTGTGTATGTGTATCCATTGCTTTGTGGTTGCTCACACCCCACTGAGCCCCCAATGTTTGCACTGGTTCCACTGTTTCACTTCCAATGTGCATATTGATGAGCAAGGTATTATGGGTATGGCCCCTACAGGGCGGTTTATCCAGGATGCATGGGCATAGGGAAATGGCTGGGATATTGTAGTGGGCAAATGCCATCTGCACGGACAGGGTGGCCACAGTAAGTCATGCTGTGAGGGCACTCTCACTCTGATTGAGCAGTGACCATGGCATGTCAACCTTCCCACGTAGTGCCATACAGTGCATTTGATAGTGATATATGTGAGTTCCTATTTTTGGGGCCCAATCACTGATATACCTGCTTGGTGTTGGTATGAATATACCACATCTGGGTGCACATTGTTCCTCTGGGAACATGCACTAAGTATGGGCTAGCACACTGTCTGCAATCAGCATGTGTCTGGCTACAACACCTTGCAGGGTGCAGCAGGTGCACACTGACTGTGGCCTCTGCTGGTGAATGGCAGATTGTGGTGGGGAGCAGCTGAACTGATCATGCCTATTACCTGTCTGCCTCAACTGTTAGGTTCTCCAAACGAGGGTGTTTGCTGGTCCCACAGCCTGTCATAATGTTGCAATACTGCCCCCTTTTGGAAATGTTCAGAGTGTGGGTCTGTTGGGGGCAGATCATGTTCCTGACCCAGAGAGGCCGGTTTGATATGTACATCATCATTATGTGAGTCCACACACACCCCCTGCTCTGAGAACAAGTGACCATAGCAAGTACACTGGCTATGCACCAGTTTGGTTGCATCACAGTCCACAAGGGACAGACATGACTAGCAAATACCAACAGAAACAGGACATTTGCAGGCATCTCTACAAATACCTGTCACACACTAGCACTGATGGACACCTACAGCAAAGCCTACCTCAGGCTCAACTGGGGTACTGTGGACCTGGTGCTGGCCACCCCACCTCACCCTCAGGGTGATCACAGAACACGCAAAATGGCAAGGCCTGTAGGTAGTCAGTGGCAGTAACATGCACGGTCAGTCCCCCCCTACCAAGCTGACGTGCTGTAGAGGTGCATACCCCATCTGGTGAACAGATGTAGACTGCTGTTCTGCATGTGAAGTGCATTATGGGTACTGTGGTCTCTATCCTATCCTGGTTACCACAGCAGACAGTATGTCCAGTGACCTGCATCCTGTCTGTGGCCAGCCATTGGTATGAAAACCCCCATATTGATGTAGTACAATGGTTAATAGGATGACCTCAGTGGCATACATCATGGTTTCAATCCCACAGTGGGCTCCCTTTATGTTTGGAATCCCATTTGCCAGACAAAAACACCCTCACCTCAGTTGCCTAAGCTAAGGTGCCCTGTAAAGTGTCTTAGCTGTGGGTCTCCCTATCCCATGCAGCACATCATAAGATTTGTGGGATGACCTGCACTCTTTCTGTAGCCAGCCATTCATCCAATAAACCCATGTTGATGTAGCATAATGGTTAAATCAATGAATTCAGTAGCAGCCATCATGGGTTCAATCCCTCAGTGGGTTGCCTTTAGTAAGATTGTCTGAGGCAACTCCCTTGTAGGCCTGTAACAAACACAGATATGGTGTAAGACATGTTTTAATGGAAAAAATGTTTTAATGTTTTAATGAAAAAAATACCCTCACCTCATTTGCCTAAGGTAACATGGCCTGGAAACTGCCTTAGCTGTGGGTTTCCCCTATCCCAGTAAGCACAGCAGAATGTATGTGTGTTGGCATGTAGTTGATGTGTAGCCAGCCCTAGCCATGATGATGGCTATAGAGGCATAGCACACTGGTTATTACAATGACTATGCAGCCAGCGCTCATGGGTTCATAATCCCCAGTGCTACAACATCGGGAAGAGTGTCTGAGGCAGCACCCTTTTGCATGACAGTAACAGTTAGACACATCTCTGCAGTCTGTGGTTAAACCAAAATACACACCCTAGTCCTGTACACTACGGTGGCGCAGAGCATGGGCCGCAGAAGGCGCATCACAAGGCGCCCTATGATGCGTCCGCTGCCCAATGCCGGAGAACCTCCTCACTATAACGTAAACAGCTAGTCAACAATTAAAGTAATAAATGGGGGCATGGCAGCGAGATTGGGTGTATGGGGACTGTAAAAATGTCTCATACCATTTGCGGCGCGTTTCATTGTTCTGCTAAGAATACTTTGCCGTGTTCCGGGTCTCACAATGCGACATGTGCTGTGCGCCGTAGTAGCACGAGATAGCGTGTGTACGTGCGTGATATGGCACATGTGCAATGTGCGTCATCGAGCCATGCACATCGCACATGCGCCGTGTCACGCACGTACACGCACTATCTCGAGATAGGAAAAATGGACAGGCGATCCCGGAATCCTGCCTTCACACGGTGGAAGCTGAAGATACTCAGCGAGCTGATATGCACAAGGCAGAGGCATCTGTTCCCTGGCACCTCAAAACGGCAGGACCTTGCATGGGTGAAGAGGGCATGGGGGCACCTCACCAGGTGCTTCAACCGATGTGCCGACTACCTACGTGAAGTAAGTGTATGGGGACAGGTCACACAATGGCAGTTGTGCAACACAATATACAGCAAGCATCACATATCATACATGCAGAACATGGTGGAAATACTAGTCTGTGGGCCAACCTGTTGCCAGTGTAGATGCGTATGGTGTCGATTGCTAGTCTTCCCTATCCCCAGAAGGCCCCCAGACCTGATTACACAGGTCTATTATACATTCTGGTGTTATGGTACCTGCTTGTGTTGCAGTCTCAAATGTCTGCCCTATCCCCAGGAGGCATCACACATGGTTACAGAGGTCTAAGATACATCCTGGTGTTAGGGTACCTGCATCATCTGTTGGAGGCTCACAGCTCTGCCCTAACTCCAGGAGGCCCTAGACCTGATTACAGAGGTCTATTATAGCTCCTGGTGTTAGGGTACCTGCATCTGTTTCATTTTCACAGCTCTGCCCTATCCCCAGGAGGCCCTGGACCTGATTACAGAGGTCTATTATAGATCCTGGTGTTATGGTAGCTGCATCTGTTGGAGTTTCACAGCTCTGCCCTAACTCCAGGAGGCCCTAGACCTGATTACAGAGTTCTATTATAAATCCTGGGTGTTAGGGTACCTGCATCTCTTTCATTTTCACAGCTCTGCCCTATCCCCAGGAGGCCCTGGACCTGATTACAGTGGTCTATTATAGCTCCTGGTGTTAGGTTACCTGCATCTGTTGGGGTTTCACAGCTCTGCCCTAACTCCAGGAGGCCCTAGACCTGATTACAGAGGTCTATTTTAGGTCCTGGTGTTAGGGTACCTGCATCTGTTGGAGTGTCACAGCACGAACACGGCATGGCGCCCTCAATCGCACAATAAACGGCTTAACACCGGAACGCCCACTTCCTAATATGGGATTGTTCACGTTAATGCTGCAACTAACGCTGGTAACGTTAAGACGGTTTAGTAAACATCCCCCTAAGATATTTAAGGTGGTATACAAATCTGTCTAAATAAATAAATAAATTTAGGCAGCAATACCAGATATCCTTAATTGACTTATCCAGACAGTTTATTAAACACACCTAAAGATGTCTCATAATTTTTTCCAGATATTGTTAACTAAGTATCATCTGGTTAAATATTATCCCCCTAGAAGTCTAAATTTCTAGGGCCGGTCTAACCACTAGACAAACTAGGCGGTCGCCTAGAGCAGCAATATCTGGCGGGCAGCAAAAGCAGGCCATTCAAAGCTAAATAATAGATTTTGACATCCAGAGGGTGTGTAAAGCTTGAGGTTCACCTAGGGCTCCAACACTTTGGACCAACTCTAGAGCCAGGCATGCAAATTTCTATTTATTTGCCTAGATTTTGCATAAATAATTAAGTGGTATGTTTACTAAACTGTGTTAACGTAGCACTGGCCGCGGTAAGTCCCGTAGAGGGTGGAGAGAGGGCGGAGAGAAGGAGTCAATGGGCGGGGAGTGGGCGGGGAGAGGCTCCTGCTACACTAACGCGGGGAACTGAAGGGCTGAATTTTACCGGGACTGAAAACCTGGCGTTAGATCACATTTGCAGGAGAGAGAAACCATTTCAGAGTCAGCAATGTACAGCATAGGCAGGGAGCCCAGGAAAAGTGATAGTAGTGCTCCATTTGCAGCAACAGCATAGTGCCCAAGTATGAAAGGCCACTATGGTGATGGTGCAAATGGGGCATAGGGGGCTGCAGGCGGGACATGCAGTGGGAGCAGCTGGGGCACAGGGTGGACCAGGTCGCCGCCTAGGTGGCACATAGAAACACATAAACTGGAAATCAGCAAGACAGCAGCTGACCAAGGCCAAACATGCCCAGTTGTCTGTGTCCCAGAGTGTCTCATCCAGGGGACATTACCCAGCAGGTACCCCAAAGGTCACATAGGTACCACTATGCCTGTAATAGGGCAATCAGTGCACATCTGAGGACCACTCTAACAAGGGTCCACAGACCATCCCCAGGATGTATCCCAAACAGCTCATAAACCCAGCTAAATGAACACCCTATACTGCAGCCCCCAGTAAGGCATTGCAGAGTGTGACCACATGCAGTCTGAAACATATATACACCCAGTAGTCCCAAATGGGTACACAGTACCTGAGTTGCATACCCTAGCCTGTCCACAGTCTGCTGACATAACACAATCTACCTACATCTACCAGGTCCACCCTAGCCAATATGTGCTAGATCACCTGACATACCCGCAGCCATCTCTCCTCCATGTGGAAGGGGCATAACAATGGTAGGCGGTGATGGGGGGGATGTGTGGATGTCCATGTATGCCCCCCACCCCAGACCCCGCACCCTAGGCATCCGCCTACCTGCACAGTGGATGGCCTGGGACAGCGCACTACCAGCACCAACAGTATATGGTCATGTCAGCATGGCAGGGGGTGTGTGTTTGTGCTGAAGGGGGCAGTGGCACCTGTCTGCAGTGGACCTAGACCATGCCCTGTACTAGTACGTGGTGTGCAGTACAACAGACAAGGTCTGGCTCAGGAACTACTGTGCCAGTATGCTGCAGTACACACAGCCAGTATATACCACAGTAGAGGGTCACAGGTTCAAGTCCCAGTTGTGGATCCTGCAGAGCACATCCCAATATTTTACCCTGCAATGCAGATACAACATCAAACCGTGCAATCCCCAAAGCAGCGGCCAACAGGGGTACAAACACCCACTCACACAGGTCCAAAACTTCATGGCAAGTCAGGCTGATGGCCCCAGCACTGAGCTGCAGTTACCACCAGAGCACTACTACTACCTCCTGCACAGTTTAGCAATGTCAGCACTGTTATCAGGACCAGTGTGGTGGACAGGGTTGCCAACCACCCTTATCGTTGCACAATGCTGCAGTAGGAGTGTGTGTGTATGTATGTCTATCCATTGTTTTGTGGCTGCCTACGGGGCTCTGGGCCCACAATGTCCAACTGTTACCAGCGTTAGCCTGCAAATGTGCATAATGAGGAGCAAGGTATTGTGGGTATGGCCCTTCCAGGGCAGATTGGCCAGGATGCATCTGCACAGGGTGTAGGGCAATGACCGGGACACTGTAGTGCCCGAACACCACCTGCATGGACAGGGTGGCCACAGCATGTCATGCTGTGAGGTTGCTCTCACTCTGACCGAGCAGTGGCCATGGTATGTTCCCGCATAGTGTTCTATATTATTAGTCTCCAGTGATACTTGTGTGTTCCCAGTTTTGCAGCCTATCACTGAGATACCACTTGGTGTATGTGCTGTACATCTTATGTCTGGGTGCACATGTTTTCTCTGTGAGCATGCACTATGGACTGGCTAGTGGACTGTCTGCAGTTAGTCTGTGCATGGTTGGAACACCTTGTAGGCAGGTGCAGTCTGACTGTGCCATCTGCTGGGGCATGGCAGACCGTGGTGTGGGGCAGTTGAGGTTTCCCAGGCCTACCCCCTGCATTATTGCTGGTTGGTTACTGCCCCAGTTACAGGTATGAGTCTTGCGCACCATCCCTGGAAGGCTGTCTTTCACCATCAGGAAAAGGTTGCTGGTCCTACAACCAGGTCTCAGGCACCTGCCCCTCCACTCCCTCATAAACAAAATGGGTGATTGTGGTCCCCTTTGGGGTATTTAGTGCATACCACTTTGACCTGTAGGGGTAGTGCTACATCCACCTCATGCGAGTCTAGACAACCCTCTGCCCTGCTAACAGGTACCCATGGCAGCCAGACCTTAACACTGGGCATGCACTAATCTGGGTGGTGTCTGGTCCCAGAGAGCAACATGTGACTGCAGAACACAGATGGGCACGGAGATACTTTCAGTTGTACTGCTGAGAACACCTGTCATACACTGGTAGTGATGAGGATGTGCAGCAGGACTTATCTCTAGCACCACATGTACTGCGGACCTAGTGCTGGGCGCCCATCCTAACTCTCAGGGTGAACACAGAACCTGCACAACGGCAAGGTCTGTAGCTACTCTGTTCCAGTATCAAGCACTGTCAGTCTGTCTTACCAAGCTGCGGTACCGGAGAGGTGCAGACCCCATTTGGTGATCAGCTGTAGACCGCTGTTCTGCATGTGCATTGCATCATGGGTGCTGGTGGGGTTACCCTATCCTGGCACACAAAGCAGATGGTTTGTGCAGTTACCTGCAGTCCTTCTGTACCCAGCCATTACTGTGCAATAAGCCTTAGAGGTATAGATTACTGATTTGTACAATGATATTCTAAGCAGTGGTCATGGGTTCAATTCCTTGTTGTTCCTGCCTTTCCAACTCAGATATTTTGCATGCCTGTAACAGTCATATCATTGCAGATCCATGCTGCCAGCCCGTAATACCCTCACCACAGTTGCCAGCAATCCTTCAGTCCATCTATGTGCGTCTGTCAGCTGTGTAGAGTCCTGTCTTCCTGTGCAGGCTGCCACCCCATGTCCTGCGCTGGTACCCTTTCCTGCATTGTGCCTCTTCGTGCTTGCCTCGCCTGTGCCTGATCTGCATCGCACCACCACTCCTCTGTCCACCCATCATTGTGACTATCCTGCCACCTCCGCCTCCACTGGGGGACACGTATTCCCATCATCTGCCACTCACTGTCTTTCCAGTACTTTACATTGCCAACACCCTGTACTGTGGAACAGTTGCCCCCAACATGTTTGTCAACAGTACTGGCAGCCACATGGGATGTCCGCAGATATGGCAGGTCCAGCAGCTCCCAACTCTCCCTCCTTCGATCACCTGTTCATTGCCTTTCCTCGGTGCTCTATCTAGTGTTAGGGCTACATCTGTCTCTATGCCTCACAGGTCATGCATGTGAACCTGAAGCACCTTGCAGCCCTTAGGGCACACTAACCTAGGGCACCGAAACATTGTTGGGGCACCTTAACCTATGGTTCCATAACCCAGGGTGCCTTCTAAGGTGCCTTGTCCAGGGGTGCCTAATACAGCGCCTAGCCCATGGAGCCCTATAAGGCACCTTAAAAGGCACCTTACAAGGTGCCTTATTATAAGGTGCCTTGTAAGGTGCCTTATAAGGTGCCTTGTAAGGCGCCTTATAAGGTGCATGATAAGGTGCCTTGTGAGGTGCCTTATTATAAGGTGCCTTGTAAGGTGCCTTATAAGGCGCCTTCTAATGCGCGTTACCTGACACGGCTTGCCGTAACGATGCACTGCCCACTCCTTTATATGGGCATCTCTACCATTACCGGGGAACCTAACGCAGGTAACATTACCACAGTTTAGTAAACATACCCCTAAGTGTCTGGTGCTGAAAATTAGTATGTAGCCTCTAACATTTTTTACTCACCTTAACTCCACTCACATAACAACTAGTGGGGTAGCTGGGACTTATTTTTTGGTGGGGCCTAGGATTAACATAGGTGAGCATGAGGCAATGTGAATTTTGCAACCTCCTCCAGCTCCCGTCTCATTCAACTGTTCTGCTGCAGCTGACCGGATAGCACTGATGCCAAAGTGGAGTGGCCATGTCTTACCCAGGCCCACCCTTGACTATGCACCTGATAAGAACCATTTTTTAGCATTCTAAATTTAGGTGTCTAGTGAAAGTAGGATCCTAAATTTAGGTACCCAGTCATAGTAAGTTTTCAAAGGGGCCAACTCCCAAAGGCTCTTCCCGAAGGTATGTTCCTTATTAGTTGGAAGGCCTGGATAGAGGTTCAGCAATAACAACACTCTGGTGCCTATCAAAATTTGGCACAGGAGGCAGTTGCCAATGCCTAAATCCAGGCCTGCATGACATAGCAACCTAATTTAGTTTCCTAACTGTAGCCATATAGCTTTATTTTTCAATATGAGCTTGTTACTGAATACTAAAAAAGAGCATGTTAGTTGCTATTCAGTGATTTCTCAGCTGCAGTGTATTTATTTATTTGACTTCTATGGTACTGGGACACAGTAGACCAGTGATTAAAGATCCCTGTTTAGGGAACAGGATCACTGTCTCCACACTCTGTGTATAAAGCTTTCATGCCATGAAAACACAAAGTCTCAGTCACTACCTAAGAGCAATCTCAGACCTTTTGGGATCAGGGTCCTAAGGACCAACAAACTATTGTTAAAGCGTCCTCCAGAAGCAGAATCATGTGTATTTAGCAGATCACATCTTTCCCTTGAGTGCTGGTTAGACAGTCTGAAGTGTTTACGTCCATGCATTAATGAAAGCAAATAAAATGTATAGACATACAGGTGTTTTTTGATTCTGCAGATCAGGGAGGAATCGGGAAGCCCAGTAGTGACTGTACAAGCCTGAGGATTCTGCAGCCAGCGATGGGGTGAGCTCACCAACAATGGAGCGCATTGACCAAAATAAAGGCTGAGATAAAGTTCAGGCAAAATGAATGTGCAAGAAGACTACAGGTCAGCAGGATAAGAAACAAAGCGGGTCATTTTATTAAAGTAGGCTGAGCACTGAAAATGACACCTAAATTAGGTATTAGAAAAGGATTTCATCCAAGGCTCAGGGGTCAGCGTGGGTCCCGTTGACTTCTATTCACCGTGTTCTGCTGCTGAACCAGTTTTTCACGTAGTTTATAAAAACTTTTAACTCCTAGACTGGCTAACTTGCTTACTAGTCTTCTGGGTGGAACCATGCAAATATCTTTACTGAAATTCAGATTGGCCACATCTACTGCATCTCCCCAATCCATTGCTCTGGAGAGTTCATCAAAGAATTCAATCAGATTGGTTTGGTAGGATTATCCTTTGGTGAAACCATGCTGTTTAGAGCTTGAAATCCACTAAATTCAAGGTACTGCACTATTCTGTAGTGTTGCCATTCCTTTACTTAGCACCAGTGTTAAGCTAACAGGTCTGTAGAGTTTTGCTTCTATAGCTCCTCTTCCTCAGTCTCTTGGAACTTTTTCTTTTTCAAGGGATAAACTGAACAAAGTTGTGAGAGATGTACTCAGAACTTCCTTGAGCTCCTTCAATATTCTTGGATGAAGCTCACTAGTTTCTCCAGCATGTTGAATAACCGTCCCCTCAGTAAATGGCAACATGTTCCCCTTACAGCCTTTTCTGTCTTATCCTTTGCTTGTGGCTCACCCTCTAAATCTTCTATTATGAATACTGAGCAGAAGTAAAATTGTTCAAGGCATCTGCTTTCTTGTGATCCTCCACTTCACTAATCCCATCCTTCTGTTTGATTGGCTGTTTTCCTCTTTCCACTTATATAGCCAAAGAACGTTTTTCTCCACCTTACTGATGGGACAATATCCTCCTCTGCCCAAGCGTTTATCTGCCTTATTGCCTTTCATTCCCCTCCCCTCCCCAAACTTGGTTTCTTCTAGTAGTTTATCTGCCAACTTTTGTGTCTGTTTTTCCTGAATGTGATTCCTTGTTCTCACTCTTTTTCTACTTCCTTACAGTACCAGAATGTGTTCTTCCTGCTCTTTCCTATGCTAACAAGCCTAACACTCCTGTTTGTTGCCATTTCACTGCTTCTTTTTATTACTGTCTATAGTGTCTCTGTAACTCTGAGATACCCACTCCTGATAAAGCTTTCTTTTTATAATTCTTTTTTTGCCAATGCATAGCAGACATTGTGACCACAATGTCACATTGAAAAACCTTGCAAAAAAACCCCAACCCACTAAAAATTATACAACTCCTGCTTCCAACCATGTTTTAAGTGCTGCCCACAGCATCTGCTCTGCATCATTTTTCATTGAGATATCTTTTCCCACATTCAGACAACTCACTCACTCACTCATCACAGTTTTCCATCTAGTCCTCAACATTACCCCCCTTACTCCATTCCACTGAGAACCTGCCTTCTGTCATCCTCTGTTTCTGTTCCATTTGCAATATAGTAACATAGTAACATAGTATATGAAGGGCAGATAAAGACCAGTATGGTCCATCGAGTCTGTCCAGCAAGGAGGCAAGAGTAGGTGCACCTGCCACTCCTTGCAGGTCACCCCTTCTTCTGCCTTTTTTTTAGTGGTGTACCCAATGCTCGGTGTACAGCTCTCCTATTTGATGAGATATTAGAGATAGCTAAGTTTATTTTTATTTTATCCTGTTGTTACTATATAAAGGGGTCCACTGTGTCTGTCCCATGCCATTTTGAATTCTGTCACTGTATTTGCCCCACCACTTCTATCAGGAGGGCATTCCAAGCATTCACCATCCTTTCAGTAAAAAAGTATTTCCTGACATTGCCTTTCAATTTACCCTCTTGCAGCTTCATGTTATGCCCTCTAGTTTCCCCATCTTTGGAAAGGTTTGTTTGTTCATTAATACTCTTTAAGTATTTAAAGGTCTGAATCATATCTCCCCTGTCCCACCTCTCCTCCAGAGTGTAGATATTTAGGTCTTTAAGTATCTTTTCATAAGTCTTCTGACACAAGCTCCAAATCATTTTGGTCACCTTCCTCTGAACCGATTCCAGTCTTTTTCTATCCTTGAAATCAATGGGGCCGCGGCTCCGATAACGATCGCGAATCGCTACCGCGGCTTTGTAAACAAGCCCCCATATCTCTCAAAGGATAGAAAAAGACTGGAATCGGTTCAGAGGAAGGTGACCAAAATGATTTGGAGCTTGTGTCAGAAGACTTATGAAAAGATACTTAAAGACCTAAATATCTACACTCTGGAGGAGAGGTGGGACAGGGGAGATATGATTCAGACCTTTAAATACTTAAAGAGTATTAATGAACAAACAAACCTTTCCAAAGATGGGGAAACTAGAGGGCATAACATGAAGCTGCAAGAGGGTAAATTGAAAGGCAATGTCAGGAAATACTTTTTTACTGAAAGGATGGTGAATGCTTGGAATGCCCTCCTGATAGAAGTGGTGGGGCAAATACAGTGACAGAATTCAAAATGGCATGGGACAGA
This sequence comes from Ichthyophis bannanicus, assembly GCA_033557465.1. Taxonomy (NCBI): domain Eukaryota; kingdom Metazoa; phylum Chordata; class Amphibia; order Gymnophiona; family Ichthyophiidae; genus Ichthyophis; species Ichthyophis bannanicus. The sequence continues at coordinate 759,857,528 of CM066033.1, forward strand.
CACAGTTGAAATCAATGGGGCCGCGGCTCCGATAACGATCGCGAATCGCTACCGCGGCTTTGTAAACAAGCCCCATGGTCTTCAAAATTGAACATAGTACTCCAAGTGAGGCCTCACCAGCGACTTGTACAGTGACATTAGTATCTCTTCCTTTCTACTGGTAATTCCTCTTTGTATGCAACTCAGAATCCTTTTGGCTTTTGCCACCATCTTGTCACACTGTTTTGCCACCTTGTGATCCTCAGAAATAATCACTCCAAGGTTCTTCTCCTGGTCCGTGCACACCAACCTCTTGCCCCCTATCGAACATATTTCCCTTGGATTTCTGCTTCCTAAGTGCATGACACTGCATTTCTTCACATTAAATCTTAACTTCCAAGCATTAGACCATTCTTCCAGCTTTTGTATATCTTTACTCATGTTCTCCACTCCCTCAGGATAATCCACTCTGTTGCAAATTTCCGTATCATCTGCAAAAAGACAGACTTTTCCATTCAGTCCTTCAGCAATATCACTCACAAATACATTAAACAGTACCAGGCCCAGGACCAAACCCTGGGGCACACTGCTAATCACCTTCCTTTCATTCGAGTTAGTTCTGTTTACCACTCACAGATTCTAGACCACATCCCTTGAAACGCAGGAGACTCTTGCTCTAGTATAGCTTGGTTTTGATCCAGTGTTTACAATATTTTGGACCACACATTACGATGATCATGCAACTCAGATATTATCCTATTTTAGTTACAGTGATACTTGTCACCATTTGTCAGTGCCAGGTCTAGTGTCACCTCATCAAAAGTTGGATTCATCAACTAGCTGCCTGAGAAAGACTTCTTGCAAGGATTCTAGTATTTTTTCTACTTATACTTGGTCTAATAGCTGGCACATTTCAAGATATGACTGGTAGATCTAGGTCCTCCATTAACAGCACATACTTTGGATGGTGTCTGCCTATCTCTTCCTCTTGTGATGGTGGCCTATAGATTACCCCTACCTAGTCACTAGCCCCTTTAAGTCTCTAAGTCATCCCATAGCAATTCAGAAACTTCTTGCTCACTTTGGAGGTCAATGGCTTTTATTATGTCCTAAAATATAAAGCTACTCCTCCCCCTTTTCTATCTATCCTGTCCTTTTCGAAAAGATTATATCCTGGTATATTTGCTTCCCAGTCACTCAGTGTCCTCTTCTCCTATGGTGGCTTTAAGGTCAGTGAATTTGCTGGATAGACTGGGAACATTTGTACACATGACTTTCTAAATCCTCCCTTTCTTTTTGTTTCCCATTTGTTCCTCCATACGAGTTGTATCAATCGTCCCACTGTTTTCTGACCAGATGCTTTGATCTCCCCAATTCCCAATCTTCCATGTTATAGCTGGTATTTTTATTGCCTTCCAATTTCCTATTGTTTCAGTGTTCCAATCTACTAAAGCAGAACTCCTTCCACCTTTCCCTATTCCTAGGATTTCATTATATTTTTACATGTTGTGCTTGTGGGGGGTCTTTGGTCACCATTCCTTGATAAACCTAGTTTAAAAATCTCCTTACTAGAACAGCAAAGATTCTCTTATCATTTCTTAATGAATGCATCTCATATTTTCTCATACACATCGAAAAACTAAGTCTCCCAGGAGCGCATGGTTTGGAAGGATACAGTAGTGCCCAAAAAATTAAGGCAGGTATCCTTTTCTACAATTTATTGTTAAATAATGTACTGTGGAGATGTCACACGTGCTTTCTTATTTAATCAGCATGGCGATTAGTCACACCATGCGTCTGGCATCCATTTTAGTTTACTTACACTGTGTAGTAGGTTTCTTGGATGAAGTTTTTAATTTTTACAACTAGGAAAAGATTGAAAGTTACATGTAAAATATACAATCGAGATGGGTAGAAAGTGCGATATTAATGACTTTGTAAAGGGACAAGTTGTCACACTCCATGCTGAAGGATATTCGCAATGTGCTATTGCAAAACATTTGTATATATCAAGGTGTGCAGTTCCGAATGTTCTGAAATCAGGTGGCCATACACGTCGTTCGAAATGTGGGTGCAGACGGATAACTACTAGACGAGATGACCGATTCCTCAAAAACATTATTACATCTAGTCCACATACTTCATCTCAACATGTGGCTCAGTTAGCTAATGATTGAGGAATAAAGATAAGTGCCAGATCTGTCTGACGACGGCTTGTGGATGAATTTAAACTCGTGGCCAGAAGACCTGCCAAGAAGCCTTTGATGACCAGGAAACAAATTGCTGCCCGCATACAGTTTTGTAGCAAGATGAAAGACAAATCTGCTGAATGGTGGGAAAGGGTAACGTTCACAGTTAAAAGTACATTTCAACAAGTACATGGGAGTGGTTACAACGACGTCCGTCGACCAGCAGGTGAGAGACTAAATCCGAAGTACACAATCAAGACTGTTAAACACCTACCATCGGTCATGGTATGGGGTGGTATCTCGGCCAATGGACGATGTGGCCTGCACATTTTTGAGAAAGGTGAAAGAGTAAATGCTGCAAAATACATATCCGTGCTGAATAGTAAAGTTAAAATACACATGAATGTTTCTGGCACAACTATATTTCAGCAAGACACGGCACCGTGCCACACTGCAAAAACAGTCAAAAAATGGTTCGTGGACAACAAGATCGAACTGCTACCAAGTTGGCCATCAAACTCTCTGGATCTCAATGTAATTGAAAACTGTTGGAATCTTATGAAGAAAAAGGTGGCAGCACACTGTCCAACTTCAGAAGCATATTTAAAGGACATACTCAAGCATGTATGGGTCAACAAAATCACTCCGGCATACTGTAAAACACTAGTTAACAGTATGCCTACAAGAATCCAGGCTGTGCTGAAAAATCATGGACACCCTATCAAATACTAACACATATATTGTTTCCTGAATAAAACTTTGAAAATGACATATATATCTTTGGTTCTTAAAGCTTTTGACCATGAAAGTGACAATAACACGTACTTTTCTAATAAAATTCTGATATTTTGAACTCTGCCTTTTGGCCACTACTGTATATCCTTGAAGGATATTAGCAAAACAGGGAAGTTAGGGCAACCTGACAGAGACATTCCAATGAAGATTAAAGTAACCTAAATGTCCTTCAGTACAGAATCGAAAGATTCCAAATTACACCTATCAACTGATAACCAGATTAATATGAATAAAATACAACCTCTAAAATGCCTGCATGCAAATGCTAGAAGTCTAAAAAATAAGATAGGATAGCTAGAAAATATAGCACTAAATGAAAGGTTAGATATGATTGTCATCCTAAGACCTAGTGGAAGGAGGACAAACAGTGGGACACTGTGATACCTGGGTACAAACTATATCACAATGATAGAGTACATCAAATTTGTGGAGGGGTTGCACTCTATATTAGAGAAGGCATTGAATTTCATAGAATTAAAGTCTTGCAGGAAACAAAATACACTGTAGAATCTCGATGGATATAAGTTCCATGTAAAAAGCGGAAGGCGATGGCAGTGGGGATGCACTACCGACTGCCTGGCCAGAATGAACAGATGAATGATGAAATGCTAAAAGAAATCAGGGAAGCTAACAAACATTACAATGCAGTAATAATGGGTGATTTCAATTATCCCGGTATCAACTGGGTCAATGTCACAATAGGACATGCTAGGGAGATAAAGTTTCTAGATAAAATAAATGACTGCTTCTTGGAGCAGCTGGTTCATGAACCGACAAGAGGGGAAGCTATTATGGATCTAGTCCTACATGGAACACAGGATGTGGTGTAAGAGATAAGGGTGTTGGTGCCACTTGGCAATAGTGATCATAGCATGATTGCATTTGATTTAATAAATGGAAGAATGACGGCAAGGAAATCCACAGTACTACCTTTTAACTTTCAAAAGAGAGACTATGATAAAATGAGGAAAATAGTTAAGAAAAAAACTAAAAGGAGCAACTGTAAAGGTTAAAGATTTACATCAAGCATGGGGAGTTGTTTAAAAATACTATCATGGAAGCCCAGACCAGATGTATTTCACGTTTTAAGAAAAGTGGTAGGAAGGCCAAAAAACTGCCAGCATATCTTAAAGGCGAGGTCAGAGAGGCTGTTCTTGCCAAAAAAGCTTCCTTCAGGAAATGGGAAAAGGAGCCTAACGACGAACACTGGAAATAAAATAAGCACTGGCAAGGCATAGATGCAAGGCATTAATAAGACAGGCAACGAGAGAATTTGAAAATAAGCTTACCCTGGAAGCAAAAATGCATAATAAAAACTTTTTAAAGTATATTCTTAGCAAAAAATGTGTGTCAGTTGGACCATTGGGTGATAGGGAGGTAAAAGGAGCGCTAAGGGAGGACAAGGCCATAGCGAAGAGACTGAATGAATTCTTTGTTTCGGTCTTTACTGAAGAAGATATAGGGAAGTTATCCATGCCTGAAATGGTATATAAAGGTGATGCAGTGGAAGAACTGAAAACAATATTGATAAACTGGGAGAATGTATTGATAAACTGAAGAGTAGCAAATCACCTGAACCAGATGGTATACAGCCAAGGGTATTGAAAGAACTGAAATATGAGATTGCAGATCTACTATTAGTAATCTATAAACTATCATTAAAATCATCTGTAGAAACTGAGGATTAGAGAGTGGCCAATGTAACTCCAATTTTTAAAAAGGGTTCCACAGTTGATCCGGGAAACTACAGACCAGTGAGACTGATGTCAGAATTGGACAAAATGGTATAAACCATTAGAAAGAATAAAATTACTGAACATGTAGATAGCCAGGATTTAATGGAAGAAACCCAACATGGATTTAGTCAAGGAAAGTCTTGTCTTACTAATCTGTTATATTTTTTTGAAGGTGTGAATAAACAGGTAGACAAAGATGAGCTGGATTTTCGGAAAGCCTTTTACAAGGTCTCACATGAGAGACTCTTGGCAAAATTTAAAAGTCCTGGGATTGGAGGCAGTATAGTATTGTGGATCAGGAACTGGTTAAAAGATAGAAAGCAGAGAGTAAGGCTAAATGACCAATTTTCTCCATGGAGAAAGGTGATTAGTTGAGTACCCCAGGGAACTGTGCTGGGCCCACTGCATTTTACGATATTCATAAATGACCTGGAAATAGGAATAATGAGTGAGGTGATCAAATTTGTAGATGCCACAAAATTATTCAAAGTTCTTAAAACACAACAGAATTGTGAAAAATTGCAAGAGAACCTTGATAAATTGGAAGACTGGATGACCAAACAGCAGATAAAAGTTTATGTGGACAAGTGCAAAGTTATGTACTTAGGAAAGAACAACAAACTATGGTTACACAATGCAAGATACAACCTTAGAAACCACCACCCAGAAAAAAGATTTAGGTGACATCGTGGATAATATGTTAAAACTATCTGCCCAGTGTGCAGCTGCGGCCAAGAAAGGAAATAGAATGCTATGAATCATAAGGAAAGGAATGGAGAATAAAGCAAAGGATGTTATAATGCCTCTGTATTATTCCATGGTGCGACTGCACCTTGAATATTGAGGGCAATTCTGGTCACCATATCTTAAAAAAGATATAGCTGAATTAGAAAAGGTACAAAGAAGAGCTGAAAAATGGTAAAGGGAATAGAAGGATACCCCTATAAGTAGAAGTTTAGAAGGCTGAGTCTCCAGTTTGGAAAAGGGATGACTCTTGGAGGATATGATAGAGGTCTATAAATTAATGAATGGAGTGGAATAGGCAAACGTAGATCGGTTGTTTATACCATCAAAAAGTAGAAAGACTAGAGGACATGCAATGAAGCTACAATGTAACCCATTTAAGATTAATAAGAGAAAATATTTTTTTTCACTCAATGCGCAATCGAACTCTTGAATTCATTACCGCAGGATGTAGTAAAAGCTGTTAGTGTAGCTGGCTTTAAAAAAGATTTGGACAAGTTCCTGAAGGAAAAGTCCATAATTAAAGAAGACCCAGAAAGTCTGATGCTTGCCCCGGGACAAGCATTATGGAATCTGTGTGTTTCTTTGGGAACCTGCCTGGTACTTGTGACCTGGATTGGCCACTGCTGGAAACAGGATACTGGGTTAGATGGACCTTGCTCTGACAGTATGACAAATCTTATGTTCTTATGTTCAGTTAATGTTGTTCTTGTTGCTAAATGAGAAAAGAAAGGTAACTCTGACATCACAGTGCCGTTTTAAATGTATTGTCACTGATGCATATCCTGGACAGGGGCAGCAATAGGCGCGAGGAAAGCGCGAGGAAAGCGCAAGGAAAGCCCCCTGGAGAGAGCACATGTCTTAACTGCTTTACCAACTTTAGCTTATAAAAAGAAGCTGTTACTACATATCTCCCTTGAGCACACATGGAAGGGACGGCATCTATGTATGTCTCCAGACAGCACATTTCAGACCATGATAACCTCAGGGAGTCCCCAGCCTCCAAATAAAATGCCAGATGAGTAGGTATGCACAGGGGCAGAGTTTGTGCAGAGCATGGACGAAGTCAGAATTTCTGTGCATGTTTCCTAAAGGAGGGAGGAGTGGCCTAGTGGTTGGGGCAAGTTACCTCAGACCAGAAGGTCAGTAGTTCATATCCCACTAGAGGACAGCAACCTTGGGCCAGAAGGACTGGGGCTTCTAGTCTCACAGGTGCTCCTTGTGGTCTTGGGCAAGCCACTTAATCCTCCATTGCCCATGTTCTCTGTAAACATTAGTGTATGCCTCTCATACCCCCTTGTGTTAAATGTATCCCCCAATAGTGCTGTGACCACTTTTCTTGAAGGATAAGGTGGTATACAAAACTGTCTAAATAAACAAAACATGCACATACAAGCATAAATTAAATGCTAACATTTACCCCTGCTTTTGAGCAGGCATAATGTCCATGCCTTGAATTTTTGCAGGATTTTTGCTAGTATTTTATAGAGTAATATAGGCACCTACATGTCTTTATAAAATAATGCCAACTTAATCTAGCTGTCCTGTTATAAAATTATCCCCATCATATTGTAGAGCCTATCTTGCAATATGATGGGGAGCTATTCACCAGATGCAGTGATCAAAATTCCACACAAGCAGTCCCCCCCCCCCCGCAATGGGGGGGGGGGACCGGGTACAATGGGGGCCAACAAAGTGGTGGTAAGACAGCGCAACAAAGTTAATTGATCATCTTTGCTGTACTGTACTCTTGTAAGTTTGCCTCATACTTGGTGGCTGTTCCCCACTGGGCTAGTGTCTCGCGATAACAGCTGTACCATGAGACTTTGGCCTGATGGGGAACAGCTGCCAGTATGCAGATAATTTGCAAGAGTGGAGGCAGCAAAGAAAAGTTCAGCAAGTAAGTTTGGTGCTGCCACTGCATGAGGGGGGCCACATGGGGGGCAGGCCACTGTGACAATGGGGGGCCCCTCATTGGAACTTACGCCACTGACCAATTGCATCCAAAATTTTCATATGTTTATCCAATACATGGTTTCCCTATTTGCAAAGTATCTCATTAACTCCAGAATCTAAAGGGTTGCTAAAGTTGTTCATTACATAATAAGCGGTTATAATATGCTCTCATTATGCTGAATTGCTTTATTCTATTTTCCACAGATAGTCAGAGTTATGGAAACAGAAAATCACACCCTGGTGTTGGAATTTATTCTCATGGGAATTTCAGATAATCCAGACCTATGGATTCTCCATTTTGTACTGTTTTTTACTATGTATCTAGTCACCATCTTGGGCAACGTCTCCATCATTTTATTAATTGTCACTGAACCGCAGCTTCACACGCCCATGTATTTTTTCATCGGCAATTTGTCCCTGGTGGACATTTGTTTCACCTCAGTCACTATCCCCAAAATGCTGAGCAACCTCTTCTCCAGAAAGAAAACAATCTCCTTCTCCAGCTGTATTGCGCAGATGTTTTTCTTGAATGCCTTGGGGGTTACTGAAACCTTCCTCCTTTCGGTGATGGCTTATGATCGCTTTGTAGCAATCTGCAACCCTCTACATTACACAGTTGTGATGAGGAGGAATGTCTGTGTGCTTTTGCTGGCTGTTTCCTGGAATGCTGCTTTTCTGCATTCGTTGTTCTATACCCTACCGATATCTCAGATGACCTTCTGTGACAGCAATGTCATCCACCATTTCTTCTGTGAATTCCCAGCTCTGCTGAAGCTCTCTTGCTCTGACCCTTCTGCCCTTGAAATACTCATATTTACAGAAGGGGTAGCTGTGGGAATGGGTCCTTTCCTGTGTGTTCTCACTTCCTATGCTCGTATTATTACTGCCATTCTGAAGATTCGCTCTACAGAGGGAAAAAAGAAACTCTTCTCCACCTGCTCCTCCCATCTCATTGTGGTCACTTTATACTTTGGTAGTGTTATATTCATATATTTGCGTCCTAACTCAACTTATTCTCAGGGCAGGGACAGGGTGGTGACGGTGCTGTATGCTGTAGTGGCTCCAATGTTAAATCCTTTCATCTATAGCCTGAGGAACAATGATATAAAAGGGATCCTGAGGAAGATAATAGAGATCATCAAAACTAACCGAGGAACAAAAAATGTTTAAAGCTGCCCCCCCCCCCCCGTCCTCATGGTGAAAGCTTCACTTATCTACTGATAGTCTACCTGTTCAACCAGTTAACAACTAGCTATAAGCACCATATTGCCCTATTGGTCAGTCATTAAGGCCCTGATTTAGTCATAGGCAGCATAGTCAACTGCCTGGGGCACCAGATTTTGAAAGCCCCAAATACTGAGGCCAAAGAGAAACCTGCTCCCACTTTCTTAAAATGAGCACCAGTGAGGCAGTCTGGCGTTCCTCTGCTCTCCAGTCTTTAGAAAACCTGATACTTCTTCCCACAACCATCCCCCATTTTCTGAGGTCTTATCTTTCTTATGGGTGCCAAAATCTTAAATCCCGCATAATATTCTTATATACTAGTGGGTATGTTTACTAAACCGTCTTAATGTTACTGGCGCTAGTTGCAGCGTTAATGTGAAGAATGCCATATAAGGTAGTGGGTGGTCTGGCAGCAAGGTAGCAAGAATCTGTATCACGCGATATTGGGGTCTGTGGCACGTTAATGCGCGTTAACCCTAAGTTCATGCTAGCGCAATGTTAGAAACTATAAAGATGTAGCCCACTGGTTATTGCAATGACTGTGAAAGCAGAGGTCATGGGTTTGATCCTGCAGTGGTGTTATGTAAGAAGGCTGTCTGAGGCATTCCCTTTTTTAATTTAAATCAGTGCTGTCTGAGGCATTTCCTTTTTTAATTTAAATCAGTGCTGCCAGCAAATACACCCTCACAGTGCTGTAACCTAAGGTGCCGCATATGGCGCCCTATCAGGCACGCCATAGGGCACATTATAAAGTGCCCTGTCCACCAAGGCACCTTATAATGTGCCCTATAGAGCACTTTACGCACTGTGAGGGTGTTTCTGCTGGCAGCACTGATTTAAATTAAAAGAAAATGCCTCAGACAGCCTTACTAAACAACACTACTGTGGGATCAAAACCATAACCTTCTACCTCCACAGTCACGGAAGTAACAAGTGGGCTACATCTCCATAGCATCTAGCACACTACTGGCTGGCTACAGAAAGACTGCAGGTCACCACTCAAACTGTCTGCTGTGGTTACCAGGATAGGGTAAACCCACCTATACCCATGATGCACTGCACATGCAGATCAGCAGCCTACATCTGATCACAAGATGGGGTATGCGCCTCTATAGCACCCCGGCCTGGTAGGGGGAACTGACCGTGTGTGTTACTGGCACAGAGTAGCTACAGACCGTGACATTGTGCGGTTCCTGTGCTCACCCTGAGGGTGAGGTGAGGCGCCCAGGACCAGGTCCACAGCACTTGGTTTGGCTGAGTTAGGCTGTGCTGCAGGTCCCCATCAGTGCCAGTGTGCGATAGGTAGTCCTTGTAAACACACCTGTGTCCATCTGTATTTCCCAGTTATGGCTAGCCCTTGTGGACTATGAGGCACCCAGAATAATGTATATCCTGTGTAATAGCCATGGTCACATGTTGTAAGAGGAGAGTGGTGTTTGGACCCAAAAGTGGATTATGTAGCAACACCCAATCTGCTCTCTGTGGGTCAGGGTGGGGGACAGGATCTCCCACCAATAGATCCACATTCTACATCTCTGCAATGGTGGCAGTAGGGGGGACCATCAACCCCAGTCCTGCTGGGGAATAGGCACCCTACAGGGCAGTCAATGCAGATCTGTATGCATCACAGAGAGCACTGGCAAAGCTCAGCTGCCCCCTACCACTATCTGACATTCACCAGCAGAGGGCACAGTCAGTCTCCACCTGCTGCACCCTGCAAGGTGTTCCAGCCATACACATACTAACTGCAGACAGTCTGCTAGCTCATACATAGTGCATGTGCCTGGAGGAACTGTGTGCACCCAAAAAATGGGATGTGAGCACACACACCAAGCAGGTATGTCAGTGACTGGGCCCCAAAAAAAGAAACCCATAAATATCACTTGAGAAAAATAGTGCATAGCACTATGGGGGAACCTAGCCATGCCATGGTCACTGCTCAGTCAGGGTGAGAGTGACCTCCCAGCATGACATGCTGTGGCCACCCTGTCCATGCAGGTGGTGGTCGGGCACTGCAATGTCCCAGCCATTGCCCTATGCCCTGTGCAGATGCATCCTACCCAGGCTGCCCTGTCCAGGCCATACCCACAGTAATTACTCCTCATTGTGCACATTGGCGGGCTAACACTAGAAAAAGTGCAAGCATTGTGGGCTCAGTAAGGGGTAGGCAGCCACAAAACACTGGGGAGACATACACACATTCCCACACCTATTTCAGCATTGTGCAAAGATAGAGGTGGTTGGCAGCCCTGGCTACCACACCAGTCCTGGGCACAGTGCAGGCATTGCTATGGTACCCAATACTGTTAGGGTCACTCCCCGGGGTGGTAAACACTGTCAGAAACAAGAGCTGAAACATACTCCACAGATATCAGAAAGGCTGCTATGATGAATCTCTGTCAATAAATTGTGTTAAACTTAGGATTTGTTATCTGACATTAATCATAGCAATCTTTTGATATATGTGGAACGTGTTTCCAAGTTTAAGACGGCATTGCTTAGGTATGCAGGTGCTAGTACCGGCAGATGCTGCTCCACAAAGGACCCAACAGCCTGACTCTCCATGAGGCTTTGGATAGTGGAGCCTGTGGGTGTGGGTGTTTGTGCCCCTTTTGGCCGCTGCTCTAGGGCATAGGTTCCCAACTCCGGTCCAGGTGGGCCAAACACGGTTCAGGTTTTCATGCTGTCCCTAATGAATATGCATGAGATACATTTGCATACAATGGGGGTGGTGCATGCAAATGCATCACAGGCATATTTATTAGAGACAGTATGAAACCTGAATGGTGTTTGGCCCTCCAGGACTGCAGTTGGGAAACTCCGCTCTAGGGATTGCACATGTTTATGGTGTATGTGCTCTGTAGGGTAACGTATAGGTATTTATGGCATGTTTATTTTATCTGCAATAAAGGTTATGTCACCATAGTGCCCTTTCCTACGTGGCCACTCTGCTGTTGCTGCACATGTGAAAGCCACATAAGCAAGCTGCCCAACATACACCACAGCAAACCCTCATCAACACTATCAATGTTGGAACATTCACTTTGTGGGGGGAATCAGAATTGCCCCTTCCAAAAGTGACATCTTCCTTTTTATTCTTTATGGGTAGTGTTGATTACCGTTTATCATTGTTTTTTCAGTTGGCCAGCTCGGTGTTTTGTATTTCTATTTTGATTCTGGTCATTATCTCTCTGGTTTCTGCATGTTTTGTTACTGCACATATATCACTGCTATCACTTATCTTGGTCTCCCTGCCTTTGCTGTACAATGCTGACTGAAATTGTTTCTCTCTCCTGCAAATGTGCCTCTAGCACGAGGTTTTCACTGGTGCTAATTTTCAGACCCTCATTTCACGGCGCTAGTGTGCATGGAGCCTATCCCCGCCCACTCTCCGCCCATTGACCCCTTATCTCCGCCCCTGGGGTGCCTTACTCTGCCCTCTGGGGAGCCTTACTCCACCCTCGGCGCACCTTAATGCTGCCGGAGACGTTATCGCGCGATACGTGATGTTATTGCACGGTAATGCGCCATTATCATGCGATAACGTCACAGCTGCAACGTTAGCACCATTTAGTAAACATACCCCTAGGTGCAAAATTGCACAGGCAAAATGTGCCACATGGGAAATGAGATGGAAGCAGCAAGAGAAAATTAATTAAAATCTTGTTTGCAAAATCAGATTTTCTGGAAATTTATGGAAGAGAAGTGCAGAATTATAATCTGGATAAAATGAGACTGTGGTATGAACTACAATTTTTGAAGGAAAATATTAGAAATCATTTTTGCAAAAACTATTCAGTAAAATATCAATATTCTACAGAAGAAATTGCTATGTTGCTGTTAAGTGCCGTTGAGTCAATGACAATTCCTGGAGATCCTGTGGATGGTTGTCTATGTTGTGACTGCCCCCTGGGCAAGATGAAACAATATAAGGACACATTTTTTTATTATGCATGCATAAGTTGTCTATGAATTATGACATCTCTGAGTATGTAACAATTTAATTATATATCTTTGAGAAAGAAAATTTCTTTTATCATCTTTTCTGTACATGCAATAAATATTTCTGATGAGTTTGTTTCTTAAAAATTGATTTACTACCTTTCAAAATTATAGCAGGTGGTTTACAAAAATCAGGGGGAAAACAAATGCAAATAAACAAGACAACATAAAATAACAGAATCAAAAGGACACCTATTTACAAATTTAAAATACACAGAATACATATAGAGCACGATTCATGAAGGGGCACATCTGGGCCATACGGACAGCACTGAGCAAGATAGGCCTATTAGAACACGATTCTGGACTGCAGGAACACAGAATCGAGCCCTGGGATGGCCTGGTGTGCCCCTGCCTACCTGCAGAGATGTCCTCCCTGCAGGCGCCCCTGGTTCACGTGGCTAAGGCCCCCCTCTTCCCCGCCTCTCGACCTGTGGCTAGCCAGCTGGGGCCTGGATTGAGTGGTAGGGACCCCCACACACTTGACCCCGGCCTCAGGGGGGGATCCCAGGACCCAAATGCCACACCGGTACCGATTACTCCACCTTTGAGGCGGAATAATCAGCATGTCCCCTCTGACCCCGCAGGACGTAAGGGCCATGACCTGAATTGGCCCTGTACATCCTGCCGGCTTAACCTGCCCCTGCTCTACCCCGACACCGGCCCCTCCTGCCCCTCTGCTGGCTCTCCCCATCCTGCGGCTCTAGCCGTGCAAGGAGAGCAGGAGGGGGAATAGGGTCAGGACGGCTTGCACATCCCGCCGAGAAATGCAGCCCCACCATCTGCAACTCAGAATCAGGCCCATAATAAAGCTAAAAGCAATAAAGAAGAAAAACATAAACAACTGATTGCACATACTGGCACTAAACCACTCCAATGCCTGACGATCTGGTGCTATTGTAATCTGTCAAAGCTTGGGCTAAAAATAAGGGGGTCAATATTCAAAAGCCCTTATCCGATAACTGCCGAGATTATCTGGATAAGGGCTCTAATTCAAATATGCAGTGGCAGTATTCAGATAGTGTTGCTGAATATCATCACTGACTAGCTCGACACTATGTGCATAGTGCTGGAATGGAGCATGGTACCAATCAAGCTCCGCCCATGCTCCTTTCCAGCACCATCCAGATCCTGCCACTAAATGTTCCAGTGACAGTGGTAACAAGTTCCACAGAAAGGGGGCTAAACAGCAGAAGGTGGATTGTCGTGTGCTGTCCAAGCGAGCTACTGCAATAATAGGAATCTTTAGAAAGATTAGATTTCTAGGCACATAGGACGTGTAAAGGACAGTAAAGGGTAGGATATTTAAACAAGTAAGAGGGAACAAGTTTGCACACTGTGTGGGATAAACATAATAATGTAGCCCACCCCCTCGTCGCGCGTGCGCGTCCTCCTCGCCCTTGCAGGCGACCTGATACCGCACGCCCTGATGTAGCTTCCTCTCGTGTAGTCAGTGGCCGTCGGGCATCGGCACCAGACCTGCAAAGCGGGTCAATTGGGGGGGGGGGGGTTTGCAGTACACACCGGTACCTTCAAAAGGTACCGGGAAAAAAAGGTTTACAATGGGTAAACTTAGATGTTAAGAATAAAATTTAAAAAATGAAGCTACAGCAAGGTATCTTAATATTTATTTCTCGCAGGTTCTAACACCCTACCTTCAGCTGAAATCATCTTCCTATTCAGTCAGATGAACATAAGAGAATAACCCTTCTTGCATTTCAGTATTTATTGTATTAACAGATAGTATTAATTAACATCAACCACAATTCTTTACAACTCTTATAAAGTTTTCTCTAAGTTTTCTAAACAATTGCACAACTATTCTGACTATGCAGCATTCCAAAGTTTATTTCTCTCTCAACCTTCTATAGTTGTCTCCTGAATTCAGAACTTCTTGTAACTTTACTTTCCCTTATAACAACAGCATAGTACAACACCAACAAACAGGAAGTAGTTCTCTCTCTTTTCTTACTCTCTTTTTGTCCTTTGTTTATACCACAAAACTGTCCAGAGCTTCACTTAGCTTTTTCCTGACGTTTGTGGACGATGTCTTTCATCCGGATGTCTGTGAAGGTTGAAGAGTTGGGGCCCAGAATTTGCGCAGGAACACTGCTCCTCAGGAACCTTGGAAATCTGGTGACCTCTCTCCCTATTTTAAAGAAAATAACAGGAGGCAAAACCCTAACTTTCTACTTCTGTTTTCACAACATTCCAATGTATTATTGCTCTTCAAAATAAATTTATTTCCCTAACTAATAAAAATAAAATTAATCAAAGTCCCTAACTAAATTTCACCTGACAGTACTTTAATCCCTATGCTGAAGTACTTACCAAACTCTCTTTTGACATAACACACCTTGTATCTAATCTTACTCAGTCTTCAAAACTCAGAATGGCAGTTGTCCATAACCATTCCACAATGCTTAGCCTCTACACATTTCTGTTCCAAAGCTGTACCAATACTGTACCAATACTGGTGAAACAACAAGTTCCTGAATTGGCCCTGACAAAGAAAACCTGTTCACCAATATTACTCTATCTTTAACAGAGCTTTCTTTCAAACATTCACTGTCACAAACAAAGCAGTTTTTAAATACATTCCAAGTTTCTGCATTTAACTCTCTCTGTCACAGCAGGAAATTTCTTAGTGTGCTGATTGGCTTTATGACTTCAAACACTTCAAAATACAGATTACTAAAAACACAGCTCTGCTTATGAAACCTGTAACAATTACACTCTGTTTCTAGCAGAGAACTCCCAAGAAAATCTTTGGTAAAAACCTCTGGTTTCACTGTGGTAGGCTATGGCCTAGCATGGCCTGCTACTATGAAAGGCCTGTAAGTTAGGCCTGGACCCTAACTCCCATTATAGCTAGAAAAGAACCAAAAATCTGTGGAAAATGAGAAAACTGTTTTAAACTGCTTAATAAGAAGTTTTTATGAATTCATAAGTCTTCCATTATTCTCTTGTGTGTGAAAGAACAAAAATGTTTCAATA
Organism: Ichthyophis bannanicus; assembly: GCA_033557465.1. Lineage (NCBI taxonomy): Eukaryota > Metazoa > Chordata > Amphibia > Gymnophiona > Ichthyophiidae > Ichthyophis > Ichthyophis bannanicus. Next base: position 759,873,150 of record CM066033.1, read on the forward strand.
TATGCATTCCTGGAGATAGGGATAACCTTGCAGTAGAGAAGTAACGAAATCAAGAACTATACCATTGTTAGAGCAATCCTAAGGGAGGGGGCCGGTTGCTAGGCTCCGGAGGGATTTCTAATTGGACAAATGAAGGGAATGTAAAACCAATGAGAAGTTTGCATGTATCGAGTTGGAACCAATAGAAAGTTCTCATGTATCAAACTGAAAAAGAGGTATAAATGGTTATGTCTCTGTATAAACCTTTGCTCAGTTCCTTTTGAAGCTTTGACTGACTGGGCCTGTGCACAATAAACTGGCTTGGAACCTGTCAATTGACTCCTGGACTTATTCATTCATTGCACTTTGCTACAGCATATTCTTGGTGCGTTGGCCGGGAAGTGCGAGTGGTAAATGGTATTCAAGTGAATAATCCACGCAATTCGCCTTGAGGTTTGGCCCGGTTGGAACCGTGTCTGTCCGACCGCGGGGGAAACCTCAAGCGCCGCCGGCCCCTTTGTGCCGGAGAGGGTTCCGCCTTCCTCGGTGGGCCATCGGGTCCAGCTGGCCAATACCTCCGACCCTGGGGAGTCCAGGTTCCAACTCAGAAGCTGGTGTGGTATCAGGGACCGGATCCGGTGAGTAGACATTTTCGTGATTTAATAGTCAGAAAGAACAGCCTGGGACAACGTCTTGCGTGCGCAGGACTGATTTGGCATATTTGGTATAGACTAACTGGGAAATATCGCATGGGTGTGGGCGAGACAGGGGAGCCTGATCACCTCCCATAAGGGCGGTCCTAGTAAGCTCCGCGTAAGGAAAGCGGAAGCCGAAGCCATCAACCCTTCTTGTTTGTAATAGTCAGTTAGTCAGAAAACCTGGGCACTTGAAATATTGAAATATGATATCTTCTTGAAATATGCTTGCTTGTGTGAGTGAGAGGTCTTGAAATACAGACCGAGCGAGAGCGGACTCCTAAGTAGCGCAGTTCCTGGCCGGGCGACCGCACCCAGGTCGCGAACAGGAGGAAGCGAGTGGTGTTTGTCCCCCCAGTGTTCTGTGGGCTGTACGGACCCCTTACCTACAGCCATACTACCTATCCTTATTGTTCGTTTATTTATTTATATTTCTTATATACCGCGCTATTATAATCAGTGCGGTTTACATTTTGTCTTCTACGTCATTACGTGTACGTAGGGTACGTAGCGTACGCAGGTACGTTGAGTACGTAGGTAGTGTACGTAGGTACCTTTAGATTATGGGAGGGACGGAGTCCACGCAAACTCCGTTGGCATGTATGATCAAGAATTTCCGTAAAGGATTTTCGGGTGACTATGGTACGAAAATGACTCCATCCAGATTAAAAATGTTATGTGAAAGGGAGTGGCCCGCTCTAGCTGCTTCATGGCCCCGTGGGGGCATCTTTGATTTTGAGACAGTTTTACAAATTCATCAGCTGATACTAAGAGTGTATCCTGACCAGTTCCCCTATATAGATTCCTGGTTAAGTGTGTGTGAACAGCAGCCCTCATGGATGAAGCGCTGTTATGAGGAGCACTGTAAAATATTTGTAGCTACTACTAGGGGAACCAAAAAAGCTAAGGAAGAGAAGCCGCCTGTGTATTCTGACCCAGAGTCCCCAGATATTCTGGATAGGTTACCCCAGCACCCACAGAAGTTAGTTCCTACAGCACCATGACCTGAAGTAGAGTCAGAAGAAGAGCCCCAGAAAATACCGATACAGCAGCCTAAGAAGCGCCCTACCCCGAGTGAAAGTCCCGAGTCAGGTCCAAGCACAGCAGGGGGACTCGAGTCCTCTGACGAGATAGAAAGCGGAGGCTCTCCTGCCAGTTCAGGGTCACCCACCAAGGAGATTTGTGTCCGGGAGCCTTATGATTTAAGAAGTGTAACTCCCAAGAAGAAGGAGAAAGCAGGGCACCTAATGCCATTATGCCAAGTACCTGGAATACCTGTTTTAAATGATCAGGGCCAGATGGCGCCAGGACCAATCAGCTTAGTTTATGTACCTTTTTCCACCACAGATTTATTAAACTGGAAAACGCATTATACATCCTACACAGCCAAGCCCCAAGAATTAACAGAATTAATGTCTAGCATTATGCAAACCCATCAGCCTACCTGGGCCGATTGTCGCCAGCTCCTGTCTACCCTCTTCACTACTGAGGAGCGAGGGCGAATCGGGCAAGCAGCCCTCCGTTGGTTAGAAGAGAACCCTGTAGAAAGGGGAGGAATAAATCCCCCGCAAGCAGCTGTTGCAGAATATCCCAAATGAAGATCCCGAGTGGGACCCGAATGATGAAAGGGGGGCGGCGTCCCTAACCAGATTTCGCCAGGCCTTATTGCAGGGCCTGAAGAAGGGAGGCCAGAGGGCCATGAATATCGGGAAAGTATCGAACGTTCTCCAGGATCCAGATGAGAGCCCAGCGGCCTTTTATGAGCGGTTGTCTGAAGCTTATAGAGATTGTATACCCCATATGATCCCACCGCTCAGAAACATTTATGCATGGTAAATGATGCCTTTGTTAGTCAGTCCCAGAGAGACATAAAGCGAAAATTGCAGAAGTTGGATGGATTTGCGGGCATGAATACAGCTCAGTTAATGGAAGTCGCTCAGAAAGTATTTGTGAATCGTGAAAATGAACGAGACAGAGAAAGTGAACGAAAGATGAAGAAGAAGGCAGATCTTCTTGCTGCTGCTATAACCGAACGACGTGGAGGAGGTTTTCCTAATCAAAGGACCAGAGGATGTGGAAGAGGCCGCGGAAGCGAAAGGCCTCAATTGGGTGCAAATCAGTGCGCCTACTGCAAGGAAGAAGGATATTGGAGAAATGAGTGCCCGCATCTGGACTCCGCCCCTGGAAGGGGAGGAGGGAGTCCCTGGAGGCCAGGAGGACGATTTTGAAGGAGGGGAGGAATGAACCGAACACAGTTCCAGCAAGAGAGGGAGGAAGCCATTGAGGGAGTGGCAGTAGCAATGGGCTATGACCTGGACGACATAGATGAAGACTAGGCCAGACCGGGCTCCAAGTTCACCCTGGGTCCCCAGGAGCCTATGGTCAGTTTAAAGATAGGGGACCAATACATGGAATTTATGGTAGATACAGGAGCAGAACATTCAGTAGTAGCCAAGCCAGTAACTCCTCTGTCCTCACGATCTGTCACCATTATGGGAGCCACTGGAAATAAAGCCACAAAACCATTCTTGCAGAACCGCATGTGTGAACTAGGGGGACAGAAGATAACGCACCAGTTCTTGTATATGCCTGAGTGCCCTATTCCACTACTGGGCCGAGACATGCTTGCCAAGCTCCAGACACAAATATCCTTTGCTGAAGGGGGAGAAATGAAAATGACTGTGAACCCAAAGCCTGCTGGATTGATGGTGCTTACTGTTCCCCGAGAAGAAGAGTGGCGGTTCTATAGTGCACCACCAATAAAGTCAACTAGTCCCTGTATACCTACCAACCTCATAGCCCCACCTGAAGTATGGGCAGAAGATAATCCACCTGGCCTAGCGAAGAACATAGCCCCTGTCATTGTCACCCTCAAGTACCAAAAAAGGAGCTAAGGATCCGCACAATATAGAAGAAAACAAAATAGCGGAGCCTGGACTGATATATTGAACCTTGTTTATTACGCCCCAACGCGTTTCGGCCACCGGCCTTCTTCAGGGGGTCTTAGAGAACACACCTCAAAAATAATAAACATAAACATATAAGTTAAAAACATAATATATAAGGAAATTTTGTATTTTTTTTTAATATATTTTATATATATGTATATTTATTTATGTAATTAATTATTTATTATTAACTGGTTATATATTTGTCAATATGCATTGTTGATATTTCAGAATTGTATTTACTTGTTTTGTGAGTATATATTTACTTATTCAATAATTTATTTGTTCATTGTCAGCCGTCAGTATCCCGTAGGTTCAATCCAGGATAACGTTCAATTTGATCCTATTAAGGTATTTATTTATCATTTGCTTCTCCTCGTCTCTCTTCTCCCCCCCTTTTTTTGGTATTTAAATAGGTACTTATTATTTCCTAGTGTATATATATTTTACAATATATATTTTTATTTATTAGTTTGTTTTCTTATTAACCATTATGAATTAACAGTTTGTCCTTTAGATGTTTTTAAGTGAAATTCATGGTTTTATTTATTATTTCTTCAATTTTTTATTCAATTATTTATTGATGTAATACAAAATTTCCTTATATATTATGTTTTTAACTTATATGTTTATGTTTATTATTTTTGAGGTGTGTTCTCTAAGACCCCCTGAAGAAGGCCGGTGGCCGAAACGCGTTGGGGCGTAATAAACAAGGTTCAATATATCATTGTCACCCTCAAGCCAGGAGCGGAACCAGTGCATGTGAAGCAGTATCCTCTCCCTCGACCAGCCATAGAAGGAATTCATTGCCATTTGATGAAACTGCTGAAGTATGGACTTCTCAAGGAATGCCAGTCACCTTGGAACACCCCCCTTCTCCCAGTAAAGAAGCCTGGGACAGGGGACTACCGCCCAGTACAAGATCTAAGGTAAGTAAATGATGCAGTTGAAACTATACACCCAGTAGTACCAAACCCTTATACTCTCTTGGGACTGATCCCCCCTGAGGCTACTCACTTCACCATCCTGGACCTGAAAGATGCCCTTTTCTGTGTGCGCCTAGCCCCCATCAGTCAACTTTTATTCGCTTTTGAATGGCAAGACCCCACAACAGGAAGGCGGGGTCAGCTCACCTGGACCAGATTACCCCAAGGATTCAAGAATTCACCTACTCTCTTCAGTGCTGCCCTGAATCAAGATCTCTCAAGTTATCCAGTGGACCCAGGAAAGAGGGTTCTTCTCCAGTATGTAGATGACTTGCTCATGGCCACCAACTCAGAAAGTGAGTGCCTACAAGCTACTAGTGAACTTTTGTACCTTCTCAAAGATGCTGGATACAAAGTCTCAAGAGCCAAAGCACAACTATGCCAAACTGAAGTCAAGTATTTGGGATTCCAGTTGTCCAGAGGGATCCGACGTTTAGGACCAGAACACAAAGAAGCTGTATGTAATATCCCCATTCCAACCACTAGGAGGCAGTAAGAGCCTTCCTGGGGGCCACGGGATATTATCGCATATGGATCCCCAACTTCGCCCTGATTACAAAACCACTATACCAAGTCACCAAAGGAATGGAAAAATCCCCACTGGACTGGGGACCCGAACAAGATGTAGCATTCCGGATTTTGAAAAAGGCCCTGATGTCATCCCCAGCTTTAGGTCTTCCAGATGTTCAGAAGCCTTTCCATCTTTTTGTCCATGAGTCACAAGGAAACGCATTGGGAGTGTTGACTCAATCTTTTGGATCTTGGCAACGACCAGTAGCCTATCTGTCAAAACAATTGGATGTAGTTGCAAAAGGATGGCCCCCTTGTTTGAGAGCTGTTGCAGCAACAGCCCTCCTAGTGGGCGAAGCAGACAAGCTCACACTAGGACAAACTCTTCAAGTTACTGTGCCACACTCTGTTTTGACTCTCATGGAACACAAAGGAAACTTCTGGCTAACCAATGCACGAATGTTGAAGTATCAGAGCATGCTGTGTGAAAACCCCCGGATACAGTTGAAAGTCAGTCAAGCTCTGAACCCTGCTACATTGTTTCCAATTGGTCCTTGGCCACCTGATCATAATTGCTTAGAAACCATGGACACTGTATTTTCAAGTCGCCCTGATTTGACCGATGTCCCTCTAGAGAACCCTGAACGGACTTTCTTTGTGGATGGAAGCAGTATGGTCATCAATGGACATCGTTGTGCTGGATATGCAGTGGTGACCTTGATCTGGTAGTTGAGTCCTCAGCCCTGACCCCAGGAACTTCTGCACAGAAAGCTGAATTGATAGCCCTCACCAGAGCCTTGACATTAGGAGAAGGACTCCGCATAAATGTGTACACAGATTCCAAATATGCTTTCACTACTTTGCATGCACATGGAGCCTTGTATAAAGAACGAGGGTTGATCACCTCAGGGGGTAAGGCCATTAGGTACGGGCCCGAGATATTGATGTTATTAGATGCTGTATGGGCCCCCAAACAAGTGGCAGTCATGCACTGCCAAGGTCATCAGGCAGGAGCAGGAGAAGTTACCCGAGGGAATAGATTTGCAGATACCACAGCCCGGAAGGCAGCCACCACAGGACAAGTTAGGACCCAAGATACTGTAATGCAAGCAGCCCTATTCCCTGTGCCCCTCAGTTCCTGGGCACCCCGATACACTACAAGAGAGTTAGACTATTATTGTGAAAAGGAGGGAGGAATCTTGACAGAACAAGGGTGGATAGTGTTGCCACCCCCAGAAGGTAGTCCACCTCCAGGTCCTACAGTCATTCCTGAAGCATTAGGGCCAGCCTTTGTTCAAGCTTTCCACCAAGCCACACATTATGGTAAAACAGCCATGGAGAAAGCCCTGAGACCCCATTTCTGTATTTCACTGCTAGGATCCCTGACCACCTCGGTGGCACAGCAATGTCTGATATGTGCCAAAAATAATGCCAAGCAAGGTCCTGTTCCACCCCCAAGAGTTCAGTCAATAGGGGTGACCCCAATGAGTGATATACAGATAGACTTTGCTGAAATGCCCCGTGCAAATGGATATCACTATATGTTAGTGTTAGTCTGCACGTTTTCAGGGTGGGTAGAAGCCTACCCCACCCGAACTGAGAAAGCTCGAGAAGTCACTAGGGTATTGCTCCATGAGATCATTCCCCGATTTGGAATACCATCAACTATAGAGTCAGATAATGGTCCATCATTTGTATCCCAAGTGTCCCAACAGTTAGCTCAAGCTCTGCAAATAAAATAGAAGTTACACACTGCTTACAGACCCCAGAGCTCAGGGAAGGTAGAGCGTATGAATAGAACCTTGAAAACTCAGTTATCCAAGCTTTGCCAAGAAACACACCTGAAGTGGCTCCAAGTTCTCCCCATAGCCCTCCTTAGGATATGTTCAGCTCCCACCAGATCCTTAGGAGTCTCCCCTTTTGAGATTTTGTATGGGCGACCTCCACCCATAGTGCAGGGAATAAAGGGAGACATGAGACAGATAGGATCTGAAATAACTAGACAAGAACTATTAGCTTTAGGTTCTGTTTTGCAGAAACTCCAAACGTGGGTGCAAGATCGACTACCCATCAACCTGACCGAGCCCCTGCATCCCTTCAAGCCAGGAATGTCCGTGTGGGTGAAAGAGTGGAGAAAGACCCCGCTGGCGCCGCATTGGAAGGGACCGTACGTCGTCATCCTGTCAACCCCCACCGCAGTAAAAGTTGCAGAATTTGAACCTTGGATCCACCACAGTCGAGTGAAGCCGGCAGCTGCTCCTGATCCTGGCCAATGGACTCAGTGAATGATCCTGAGACTCCATTGCGACTCACCTTGAGGAGACAGCCAGCTTTATAGAGAATCTTCAGAATCCACCTACGTCACGCGAGAGTGACCATCACAGCAGAAACAGAAGAAAACTCAGCAAGTTCATCATACTCAACTTTCCAGTTAACCTCCAGAGACTGTAATCATAAAGTTCTTCCACTATTGCCTTGTGGGAGTGGTGATCCTGGGAATCCTGGAAAAGACTTTTGCCCTACCCCCTTGTGCAGCCTGCATAACCACCACCCGAACAGAACAAAAGATTACTCAGACTTTTCTCTATCACTCCTACTACACTTGCACTGGTACAGTCAGCCGGTGTATTTATAATGGTACTGAACTGAATATTTGCACAAAGGGGAAAAGTAAGACTTGTTATAACCCCCGACAAAACCCTTCATATTACACCTTTAAGATACACTGGAATGATGAAGATGGAGCCCTCCTGAATGGGACAAAACCCCTCACCAACCCCACAAAACCTATTATCTTGAACTTTGATGCTTGTGATGCAATCAACAGAAATGCTTACCACAGATGTGGGTCATGGGAGCGAGCATACTACCATGATGATAAATACATGTGTTCAGAAGGAGCCTATGGATGGGGACGGTGTACAGGAAAGAGTTCTGCAGCCACCATTTACACCACTACATCTAAACATGATTACTTTTGCCCAAAATGGGACTGTGTATATTTTGCTACCTGGAAGAATGCACCTATGGGACGAGATGGTGATCATCGCAAGGGCAGTTTAACAAAGATCAAACTACCAGAGCCCAAGAAATGCCAGAAAGGTGCCTGTAATCCCCTGCAACTCCTCATAGTCAACCCCAGCCATTGGAAGCAAGGATACAAGTTTGGGTTGCGTATTTCAGGAGGAGGTATAGATCCTGGGACTATCTTGTATCTGCAATTAAACACCAAAACCCATGTATCCTCACCCTATCGTATACATCACTCCTTCTATGACACCATGAAATCAGAGTTTGAAATTCCTCCTGCCTCCCAGAACTTATTTCTTGAATTAGCGGGAGCAGTTGCATCTAGTCTCCATGTTTCAGACTGTTTGTTTTGTGGAGGAACAACGATGGGAGACCAATGGCCTTGGGAGGCACAAGACTTGAACTATTCTATTCCATACAATCAGACTAATCTACACAATACCACAAGTGAATGGGTATTGGCCCACTCCATTGTGGGTAACTTATGTTTTTCTCGCTATGGACCAATGTTTAATATAGAAGTGGGGCAGCTGGTCTGTCTCAATCAGAAGTTCTACAACAGTACCACTAAGAAGACGTCTTGGTGATCAGGAGTCAACGCTACTGAACCTTCCAATCCTCTAGTTCAGTTCCCCAAACTCGTCAGTATCTGGACTAACTTAGCAGCATATAATTCCTGGCAAGCACCACCTGGACGGTACTGGATTTGCGGAACCCGAGCATATGCCAGACTTCCTCACCACTGGGGAGGCGCATGTGTATTGGGAACCATACGACCTTCCTTTTTCCTTCTGCCTACATCCCAGGGAGAACAACTGGGATATCCTGTGTACAGAAGTCGACAGCTGAAGGAGGCCTTAAAGATAGGCCAATGGGACAAATGGGACATGTCATCTGAAGAATGGCCACCAGAGAGAATTATCTCATATTATGGACCTGCTACTTGGGAGCAGGATGGGACTTGGGGATATCATACTCCTGTTTATATGATTAATCGAATAATACGTTTGCAAGCTGTTGTTGAAATAATAACCAATGAAACTAGTAAAGCACTAATCCTTCTGGCCAAGCAAAGTACGCAAATGCGCACGGCCATTTATCAAAATCGCTTAGCTCTAGATTATTTGTTAGCAGCTGAAGGTGGGGTATGTGGGAAGTTGAATCTAAGTAATTGTTGTTTACAGATTGATAATAATGGGCATGTAGTTGAAGATCTAGCCACCCAGATGAGAGAGCAGACATTTGTGCCTGTCCAGACCTGGCACAGTTTAAAGATGGATGGGTGGTTTGGTTCATTGTTTTCCTGGATTGGTGGTCTAAAAGCCCTTATGTTAATTGTACTATTCATATTAGCCATGTGCTTATTGCTCCCTTATCTCCTACCCCTTTGTATACGCATGGTAACATTATCAATTGATAACACTATAGAGCGGAAGGCAGCTGCGAAGGTATTAGCAATGTGGCAATATTACCCTATACCCCACGACGATGATGCTATTACACCAGCATAATGTGTGAATTGACTAATGAGTGATTTAATTCTCACCCTTCCTCACTTGTGGGTGAGAATAATCAAAGGGGGGAATGTGGTAGGCTATGGCCTAGCATGGCCTGCTACTATGAAAGGCCTGTAAGTTAGGCCTGGATCCTAACTCCCATTATAGCTAGAAAAGAACCAAAAATCTGTGGAAAATGAGAAAACTGTTTTAAACTGCTTAATAAGAAGTTTTTATGAATTCATAAGTCTTCCATTATTCTCTTGTGTGTGAAAGAACAGAAATGTTTCAATATATGCATTCCTGGAGCTAGGGATAACCTTGCAGTAGAGAAGTAACGAAATCAAGAACTGTACCATTGTTAGAGCAATCCTAAGGGAGGGGGCCGGTTGCTAGGCTCCGGAGGGATTTCTAATTGGACAAATGAAGGGAATGTAAAACCAATGAGAAGTTTGCATGTATCGAGTTGGAACCAATAGAAAGTTCTCATGTATCAAACTGAAAAAGAGGTATACATGGTTATGTCTCTGTATAAACCTTTGCTCAGTTCCTTTTGAAGCTTTGACTGACTGGGCCTGTGCACAATAAACTGGCTTGGACCCTGTCAATTGACTCCTGGACTTATTCATTGATTGCACTTTGCTACAGCATCAGAACCAACAGAGTCTCCACCTACACTGTTCAAAACCTCTCCTCATCAGGACCATCTCCAGTTAGCCTGAAGTCTCTAAACCCAAACTCCAGTTTCACACTTCCAATACAATGTATCTCCAATAGATACTTTTACAAATGCATAACAGCACATCTTCAAACACAATTCAAACTGCTGTTTTCCTCACTCAGGATCACACAAAAAAAAACAAACTTCAGTCTGTACAACTTCAAGCACAAGACTTTTCTCTGTTCAAAGAAATAAATATACTTCTGTACAAAAACAGACTTCTCCCTTTTTCAGAAAACAAACCCTTTTTCTTTCTTGCAGTTCCTTTTCAGTTTCCCTGCCTTCCTTCTTCAGTTTCAAAAACAAAACAGAACAGTAAACAAAACAACTTTCTTACTGATGTTGTCAAGGAAACCAAGACTCTGCTGACATCATGCATCTGTTTCCTTAGATTCTCTAACCAATCAAAAACATGTTTACGAAATATGCAAATGAAGCAATAGAACCTAAACCAAATGCTGCAGGAGAAAATCAGTTTTACTTTTCAACTGTACATCTCATTAAAAAGAATGGCACAAACTCAACCAGGATGTTTCAGATAATAAAAACCTCTCCAGACAATCCAAAATCCGCAACTCTTTAGAACTCAGCTAACTCACACATTCTAATACATTCAAATGTAAATGTGCATACTCCTCGGGCACCGCACAGTCCCAACAAAAGCTTAACCTCACAAGGTACTTAACCCCCTCTCAAACAAACTTAACCCCACAGGGGGGGTTACATTAAGATGGATGGAAAGTATATATAGTCTTTGTTTCTTCAGCAGCCGCGAAATGGAGAACGCTAAGTAAAGAATTATTTCTGATGAGAGGATTTCTGGGAGATGGGGGTGAGGGGACATCTTAGTTCCAAGTTTTAGCACCAAGGTGTGAAGGAAAGAGGAGGCATCATTACTCTGTCCCTCCCCCCCCCCCCCATATCCATGCCATGACAGCAACACTATCACTTCCAAGCACACACATCAATAGAGAAACAGAAACAGTGATGCACTTCCCCCATACTGTGCAAAATATAAAGCTAAAGGATGTTGTGATGAGGAAAGCACTGGTGAGCCTGTAGAGATAGAGAAAATCAGTGATTGTACCTTTAAAAACATTCCAGCAGTGCACAGGCTTCAGAGCAAGCTTAGAGTTTCTGAGGCTAGGCTGCCACACCCAAGCTCTGCTGACGGAGAAGCAGGCTTGGAGCATGATTATGAACACCTGTTAAGGCAGAGAGAAACGCTGCCCAGGAAGCACCTTTATAAACCCTGCTTAGGGAAAAGCATAGGGAAGAAGAGCTGCTCAGGAGGAAAAGGTTGCTCAGAAGGGAAGAGCAGAGCAAGCAAACACTCAAGGAGAGAGTCCACGAAGACAGAGTCAGAGACGGACTCAGAGCAGGACTGGAAATTGAGCTGGAAGTTCCCAGAAAGAAAGTTCCAAGCAGAGGAAAGAAGAAGGACCTGGAAAGAGTCTGGCACAAGGGAAACCAGGCAAGAGCTGCTCAGACGGAGAGAGCAGGGCAGGTTCCAGACTTCTGTTCCTGACCAAGAGGTTCACAACACTCAGAGGTGGGTGCTTAGGTTTCAAACTAGGAGGCAGAAGAACCCAGCCTCCAACAGAGAGCCGTGGTTAAACCTCAGAGAGGAACTGGGGCAAGAGAACCAGAGAAAGATATCCAGTAATACAGTTCTCCATATTCCTTACTGGGTAGAGAAGTCCTGGAGGGAGTTCCAGGAATCCTCAGCAAGAATTCCACAAGAGGCAGGTCATGAGGGCTCAGTGAAGGATATTATAATTCCAGAGCAGGAGGAAATGCAAGTGGAGTATAATGAACCAGACCCCTTGATTACTGAACTGCCAATGGACTGTTCTTTGTGTCGTGCAGAGGCTACAGAATCCTTGGTTAAGGAGTAGCAGCCTGAGTAAATGCTTTTGGGAAAAGCACTACCAAGAAAACTTAACCTTGCTAAGATAGGAACCAGGTTAAGTAAGACAAGCTTGCACAGCACTGTATATTATCTCACTAAGGAAGCAGAAAGACATTCTTTACTTTGCTGAACCTAAAAAGCTGTACTTTTGGTTTGCCTGTTTTGATTGATGAAACGTCTGCGTCTGTTTAATGCCTTTAAGAAGTTACTCAGCTTAAGGATGTAAATATTTTCTGTGCTTTTTGTCCTGGAGGAAATATCCAGATACTTTGTGTTTGAACCTTATTTATGCATATTTTGAGGAAATAAACTGTGTCATGTTTGACTTCACTCGACTATCCTTTTTAGGAGGTAAACTACAACTCCCAGAGGGCACTGCTCCTGAAGGAAATATTTTTCAAACCCTTTAAAGAGGACTAAAATGGCAACCCTAATCCCCTAAGCACATGGCTGGGGATAGGGACACGTGACAATGTACATTCTAAAAGCTGACATATTCCAAACACTGAACTGAAAAGAAAATGTTTTTTTCTACCCCACTGACCCCATTTCCGGAATCAGGGACAGAAGGCTGCCAAAGAGGAAGGAGTCGGGGAACTCAAGTATGAAATTGGGGACAATCCCTGAAAATCGAGGATGTCTGGTAACCTTACTGATGAACTGCCTGGGAGGTGGAGAGGGGCTGAGTGAGGACTGGCTGAGGATGCCTCTGAGGTGGGGAAGAGGTGAGGGATGACTGGCTGAGGGTGTGCCTGAGAGGGGATGTGTGCTTGGAAGAGAGTGAGGGGCGAGTGGCTGAGAGGGTGAGGGGTGGCTGACTTGCTATGAACAAATGTTTAGGACTGGTGGAGTAGAGAGAGATAGGGCTTGGTGTGGGAGAAAGACAAAGCGATAGAGAGGGGTAAAGGCAGGATGCAAGGGTCATCAGCATGTGCTTGAGTGGGTGAAGAGAGGCCATTGCCTTCTGCAGGCACTGTGTAGTGTTGCCTTAAGGGCTGGATTTATTAAGCTTTCTTTTGCCATAGACAAACAGTGGGAAAACAGTAACTCAAGCCCTAACGGAGCTGTTAGATTTTGGGGGTGCGGGGCGAGGAAGAAACATTGTGAGAATGTTGTCAAAGGCTGACTCCTGTTTTTAGGGTGATTCCTAAATTCAAGCAAAATTTATCAAGATCTGACCTAGACAACATCCTCTAACTTATTTATACATTAACTGGAACAATATTTTCTTAAATTTATTCTCAATTTATTTAGATTTCAGCAGGGCTTTTGACAAGATTCTGAATAGCTGATTCAAAAACAAACTCAACACCCTTTGTATGAGCCCCAGTGGCGTAAATTCTGCCCAAACAGCCCCTACAATGCGGGGAGGCCCAGGCAAAAAGGGAGCCCATACAGCAGCAGTATGGCAGCCCGGCAAACTTACTTTTATCATCTTTACTGCGCTGCCTCTGCTCTTGTAAGTTTGTTGCAGGGGTTGTACCCTGCCAAGCCAAAGTCTTGCGATAACAGCTGAACCACTAGAACATAACTTAAGAATATAAGAAATGCAATACTGGGTCAGACCAAGGTCCATCAAGCCCAATATTCTGTTTCCAACAGTGGCCAATCCAGGTCACAAGTACCTAGCAGTCTCCCCAAAGGACACAGGTTCCACAATGCTTGTATTGGTGCAAGTAGTGGATTTCCTGGATTCCCTTTAATAATGGCTTATGGACCTTTCTTCCAGGAACATGTCCAAACATTTTTAAACCAAACTACACTAACAGCTTTTACTACTTCCAGAGTTGGACTACGCATTGAGTAAAAAAATATTTTCTCTTATTAATCTTAAATGAGTTACACTGTAGCTTCATTATGTATCCTCTAGTCTTTCTACTTTCTGAGGGTGTAAACTACCGATATACATTTACCCTTTCCACTCTATTCATTAATTTATAGACCTCTATCCTATCCCCCCTCAGCTGTCTCTTTTCCAAGTTGAAGAGCCCCAACCTTTTAAGCCTCTCCTCAAAGGAGTATCCTTCCGTTCCTTTTACCAGACTTCAGCCTGGCAGGGAACAACCGTCGGACATGCAGCAAACTTAAAAAAGCGGAGGTGGCGAGGCAAAGGTGTTAAAGTACGTTTGCTGCTGCCACTGCTGCCGCATAGAGGGGGATTGGCCACACCACTCTGGCAATGGGGGGCCCTCAGAAAAATTTTGTTTGGGGGCTCCTCATTGGGACCTATGCCACTGATGAGCCCTAAGTGACTGAGTGGGTCAGAAACTGGTTGAGTGATAGGTGACACAAAGGGTAGTGATGAATGGAGATCACACTGAAGACAGGGGCGGTATCAGTGGTGTACCACAGGGATCAGTCATTGATATGATTCTGTTCAACATTTTTGTGAGCAATATTGGGAAAGATTGTTGGGAAAGATTTGCGTCTGCAGATGATACCAACCCTGGAAGGTGTGACTTACATGAGAAAGGATCTAGCAAAACTTGAAGAGTGATCTAGAATTTGCCAGTTTAGATTTAACGCTAAAATATGCAGGTTCATGCATGTTGACTGCAAAACTCTAAATGAGTGGTACAGTATAGGGGTGAAATATTTCTGTGCAGAGAAGAAGGGCAAAATCTGGGAGCGCTTAATACTACTATTACTGCTACTACTACTACTACTGATACTATTTATCCTTTGTATAGTGCTACAATGTGTACACAACGCTGTACATGTACAACTAAGAGCCAGTCCTGGCTCATTAGAGTTTACAGTCTAATCAAGACGGACCACACAATAACTGGGGACTAGGGTAAATTAAGGGGAACAGCAAGATACAGATAGGTGATAAGCAGGAGAATAAGGGGATCAGGATCCAAAAGCAGCCTCGAAGAGGTGGGGTTTTAGCCTGGATTTGAATAGGGCCAGGGAAGGAGTCTGGTGTACTAACTCTGGTAGTTTGTGCCAAGCATTAGAAGCAGCAAGATGGAATGAATGAAGTCTGGAGTTGGCAGTGGCACAGATGTGAGCACAGAGAGCTTGTATCTGACAATCTTAAGGAGGCAAAACAGGTAGAAAAGGTGACAGCAAAAGCTAGACGGATGCTTGGGTGCCTAGGGAGAGGAATAGTCAGCAGGAAAAAGGAGGTGATAGTGCCTCTGTATAAGTCTGTGGTGAGACCTCATTTGAAGTACTGTGTACAGTTCTGGAGATTGCACCTTCAAGAGGATATAAACAGGATGGCATTGGTCCAGAGGGCAACTACTAAAATGGTCAATGGTTTTCATCATAAGGCATATGAGGACAGATCTACATCAGGCTCCAGCTGTGGCCCTGTTCAAATCCAGGCAAAAAACTCACTTCTTCTGAGACTGCTTTTGGATCCTAATCCCCCTAGTCTCCTGTTCACCTTCTATGTGTTTCCTTACCATTCCCCTTGAAATAATCTAGTCCCTACTTGTGTTGTCTGTCTTGATTAGCCTGTAAGCTCTTATGAGCAAGGAATGTCTCTTGCTTGTCTCAGTAAGTGCTGCATACACTTTGTAGCTCTATAGAAATGATAAGTAGTAGTAGACCTAAAGTTCCAAATATAGATATACATGCACAGGCAGAGAGCATCTTTCAGTTGAAAGGAAGCTCTGGAACAAAGGGTCATTGGCTAAAAGACTCAGGAGTACTCTGAGAAAATATGTATTTATTGAAAGAATGGTGGGTGCATGGAACAGGTGATGGAGATGAGAACTGTATTTAAATTCAAGAAGTTATGGAACAAGCACAGAAGATCTCTAAGGGAGATGAAGGGATTGAAGAGTTTTCTAAGGACCAATTGGCTTAGAGGAGTAGCCTAATGGCTAGAGCACTGGCTTGAGAATCAAAAAATCAGCATTCATTTCCCACTAGCATGCCTTCTAGCCTTATAAAAAGCCTGTTATATAAATTGTGTGTTTTTGATTATGCTTTCATCGGTTACATGAGGAACAAACATAAGAAATGCCATGCTGGGTCAGACCAAGAGTCCATCAAGCCCAGTATCCTGTTTCCAACAGTGGCCAATCCAGGTACAAGAACCTATCAGGTTCCCAAAAGGTATATAGATTCAATGCTGCTTGTCCAATGGGTAAGCAGTGGATTTCCCCAGAACTCTTTAATAGTTTATGGACTTTTCCTCCAGGAATTTGTTCAAACCTCTTTTAAATCCAGTTGCACCAACAGCTTTTACTACATCCTCTGGTAATGAATTCCAGAGTTTCATTACGCGATGAGCAAAAAATAATTTTCTCCAATTGGTTTTAAATGTGCTATATTGTAGCTTTATTGCATATCTCCTAGTCTTTCTACTTTTTGAAGAAGTAAACAATTGATCTATATTTACCCGTTCTACTCCATTCATAATTTTATAGACCTCTATTATATCTCCTCTCAGCCATCTGTTTTCAAAGTTGAAGAGCCCTAACCTTTTAAGCCTTTCCTCATAGGGATATCCTTCCATCCCCTTTACCATTTTGGTGGCTCTTCTCTGTACCTTTTCTAATTCTGCTATATCCTTTTTAAGATATGGTGACAGAATTGCACACAATATTCATGGTGCGGTCTCACCATGGAGAGATACAGAACCATTATAATATCCTTTGTTTTATTCTCCAATAATTTCTTTATGATTCCTAGCATTCTATTTGCTTTCTTGGTTGCCGCTGCATACTGGGCAGAAGGTTTCAACATATTATCCACGATGACGCCTAAATCCTATTCCTGGTTGGTGGTTTCTAATGTGGAACCTTGCATCGTGTAAGTGTAGTTTGGATTGTTCTTCCCTAAGCGCATAACTTTGCACTTGTCCACATTGAATGTCTTCTGCCATTTGGACACCCAGTCTCCCAATTTATCAAGGTCCTCTTGCAATTTTTTACAATCCTCTTGTGTTTAACAACTTTGAATAATTTGGTGTCATCTGAAAATTTGATCATCTCACTTGTTATTCCCATTTCCAGGTCATTTATAAATATGTTAAAAACAACAGGCCCAGCACAGATCCCTGGGGTACTCCACTATTCACCTTTCTCCATTGAGAAAATTGGCCATTTAGCCCTACTCTCCGTTTTCTATCTTTCAAACTGTTCCTAATCCACAATGCCTCCTATCCTGTGGCTTTTTAATTTCCTCAAGAGTCTCTTGCATGACGTTTACATCGATCAAGAAGCAACATCTCAAACAGAACAAGGAGAAACAGAATGATTTAAAATCAGCAAAGGTTTATGATAACGCTGCCTACATTGCCTCCTGTCCCATGGCTTTTTAATTTCCCCAAGAGTCTCTCATGAGGGACTTTGTCAAAGATTTTCTGAAAATCAAGATACACTATATCAACCTTTATCTATTTAGTCACACCTTCAAAAGTATATAAGACATTGGTGAGACAAGACTTTCCTTGGCTAAATCCAAGTTGGCGTCCTGCCATTAAACCATGATCTATATATTCAGTAATTTTGGTTTTTTTATGATGGTTTCTACCATTTTATCTGGTACTGATGTCAGGCTCACTGGTCTGTAGTTTCCCAGATCACCCCTGTAACCCATTTTAAAAAATTAGTATGGTGGTGTATTTATTCTTGTTTTTTTCTTTTTTTTGTCAAAATAGATACTGAATATGTAGGAGGCTGTGGTGTGGTCCTGATGGAAAACAGGTATATAACCCTTTATTTCATCTACAGCCCTCCAGCAGCTTCCTCCAATGACTTATGGGCTTTGTTGTATGCAGTAATTAGTACTGATGTGAACTGTGCAAATGTTTTGGTAATGGGGGACTTTAATATGCCTGTTTCAATCCCTCCCTCACAAAAATAGGAAGTTTTAGTTTTTAAGAAGCCATATCAGTACTAATCATATAGTGACAGAACCCACTCAGAAGTAAGAAAATATATTAAACTTGATTTTTGTGTCTATGGGTTTGCTAGAACAGAGAATCAAAATTTTGCTTATTATATCACAGTACCCTGGTCAGAAAAAGCAAAAATGGCCAAAATGGATGATTGAAGAAACCCTGAAAATTGCCCAGAAACACAGAAGCTAAAGCCAGAGGAGAAAGAGACACAAAATAAATCTTGATTTCACTCTAACAATCACTGGAACTAAACATAAACTCCTCACATACCTATTATAACAGTGCTCCTGAAACCAACCAACTACCACCCGACTTGAAACCCCAATTTGTTTTTGTCGGATTGCTCACCGTGAAAAGGAACTTTCCTGTTCTCGAAGTGAGCCCTCCATTTTAATCATTATAGAACCGCCTCCCTCGGCAGTTAAAACCTGACTAAGCAATACTCATTGCCGTCAGAACCTGAACGGGTAATTAGTCAAAGGTCTCTTTGTTGAAACGAGGACTTGTGCACAGAAACAGTTTAAAATACTCAGTCCAACTCTCTGTAATGAATAAAGCAACAGAGAGATAAAGTACTTAACTCCACTGATGTATGAAGAAGGAGGATTCAATTCGGCTGGAACCAAACACTGTCATAGGTTCTGGCCATTGAATGCTTATGACTCAAAACTCCATCGCCGAAAACAGCATTCCCCCAAAAATGCCAAAATACACGTTTTTCGGCATTTTTGGGGGAATGCTGTTTTCGGCGATGGAGTTTTGAGTCATAAGCATTCAATGGCCAGAAGCTATGACGGTGTTTGGTTCCATCAGTGGAGTTAAGTACTTTATCTCTCTGTTGCTTTATTCATTACAGAGAGTTGGACTGAGTATTTTAAACTGTTTCTGTGCACAAGTCCTCGTTTCAATAATAATCACAAACTCCTGCGATGCCGTCTCATTAATAATCTCACACCTGCGATGCTGTCTGCAAATGCTGTCTGCAAAAAACAAGATCCAAATCCTATCTGACTATCTAACAGACCATGACCTGGATATCATATGTGTAACTGAATCATGGCTCTCAGAAACAGATTCTATCCTTGTTAACCAAAAAAAACCCCAAAAACTATGATATGTTCAGCTGTCCGAGAACCAGCCGCAGAGGAGGTGGAGTATTCATACTTTCAAAAAAGAGCCTGTTGTTTAACATGTTGCTCAAAGCAAACACAGAAGGAATGGATTTTATTGCCATCACCAATAAACAGATGTCACTATGTCTCATATCCAGATCCCCTACTGCACATAATGATGATCTTGTAGTGCTCCTTGAACTGATCTGTACCCACACAAATCCTAATTGCTCTTTGACTTTCTTGGGAGATCTAAACCTATCCTCTGTCCCACAGAAGCAAGCCAAAGCTTTTACTGATGCTATGGAGGACTTAAACTTCACTCAAATAGTATGCAGTCCCACGCATAATAAAGGTAATACCCTTGATTTAATCTTTGTCCCTTCTCCCTTTGAGAGATCCATCTTCCCTAACACCCATATTATACAAGTACCATGGTCTGACCACTACACCGTCTCCTTTCCATTCCCCCACTTGATGCCACCATATTCCAAGGCCACTAACAGCTCAACCTACTACTGCTTTAAACAATTTGACAAGTCATTGTTAATTGATACTGTTATCCCACTGCTGGAGAGCAACCTGAATGATCTGGATCTATTTGCCAATACTTGATTCAATGCCATCAATGCAGCTGCCTCTACCCAACCTCCCTACCCTACTGGTGTCCAGCATCAGAATCATATGGCGTGGTACACTAAGGACCTTAAAAACATGAAGGGCAAACTCAGAAAAATTGAAACAAAGTGAAGATACACCTACGATGAAAAAATAAAAAATACTTACACTTTGCATCAGATGATCACATGGTTTACTATGCTGGAAAAGAAACTTGCAAGAACTGTAATGAAATACAATGCAGTCAGTGAACACTTAATCTCTATTCGTCTATGAGGAATGCCTATCAACACAACTATAATTCAGGTATATGCCCCAACAAGAGCTGCAGAAGAGGATGAAATTGATGAGTTCTATGAACAAGTACAAGTTGAAATTGACAGAACATGCAAACAGGATATCCTGATAGTCATGGGTGATTGGAACGCAAAGGTTGGCAACAAAGAAGAAGGCAAAGTGGTTGGAAAATATGGACCTGGCAACAGAAATGAAGCTGGAGAAAGAATTCTGCACGACCAACGATCTATTCATCTCAAACACCTTCTTCCAGCAACACAAGCGGTGATTGTACACATGGACTTCACCCAAGGGATTGTACAAAAATTTAATTGACTACTGTCACCAGGTGCCTTAGTGGATGGTTGGAGTAAGGGCATCTGGCGCATTTAATTAATTTTTAAGGCGTGATTGACCCAAAGGGCCTAGAGGATTCTAGTCCTTGTAGTACAGAACTCCTTATGAAGAACGATTCAAGCCAAAGTGTAGAGCAGGGGTCTCAAACTCAAATTGCTTTGAGGGCCAAATGAGGACTTGTAAAGTAACCCGGGGGCCGCATAAGACACGGGCCTCATTTGCATAAGGGACCTCATTTGCATAAATATTTGCATAATGTTGCATAATGAGTATATGGATAAAGAAAGACTAAACAATTTCTATATTACTATAATCCAGTGCCAACCGCCAGGCACATTAGGAACTACTACAAACGCTGCCCATTTAGAATCCATAGCAAACCCCCCGTATTATAACAGCACTACCAGGACTCACAAAGCACCAGAACCTACCTATCAAAAGGCAACACTGCAAATATTAAATCAATACATTTCAGAGAACAACAATACATGACCTACTGGGGACAGAGAACAAGTAGCAATGTCAAATAGGAATTACATAAACAGAATACCTCAGCTCAGTTACACATGCAGAACATACACCATCACCAAACAAGGAATCACAATTTAGAAACAGGAAGACAATAATTAAATTGGGAACCCCAAAAGCCAAACTTGGAAATGTACAACAACACTGTAGAAATAAAACTATAAATTAATTTCTTGTACTAAACAAAGCACAGACATTAATGATGCACATTTCCCAGAGTTGACATATTCCAGTTAATAAATTCAAAATAAAGAGAGATTTTCCTACCTTTTGTGCATTTTTTTTCAGTTGCAATTGTTCCAGCCACTTTCTTATGGTTTCTTCGTGTCTTCTGCTAACTCTCCATCGTCTGCTGTCCATTTGTCCTTTCTTCTCTCTTCTAGTTTTTTTTTATTCTCTCTCTACATCTGCTTTAACATACTAATCTTTCTCCTTTTTCTCTTTCCTCATTCCTATTTTATCCACTCAAATATTACCCCTCCATCCTCAATCTCCACTTACTCTCCCAAAACCTGGCCAATTGTAGATTTGTCTTCCCTCCCGCACAAAATATTTTTCCCTCTCCATTTCACTTTCCCAGCTCCATCCCATTCTAATCCTCCCCCAACATCAGCTCCCTTCTAGTTCAAGCCCCACCCAGCATCCGCTCCTTTCTAGTCCCTGCATCAGCCCATTTCCAACCCTAGCTCCCCCCCCCACTCAGCCCATTTCCAGTGCTAGCTCCCTCCCCTCACAGCCCATTTCCATTCAAGCCCCCCTCCCCATCAGCCATTTGCAGTTCAAGCCCCCCTTCCACTCAGCCCATTACCAATCCTAAACCCCCCCAGTGGCATTACTAGTCCTAACCCCCCCCCCATCAGCCCACAGCACATTACCAGTCCTAAACCCCCCCAGTGGCATTACTAGCCCTAACCCCCCCCATCAGCCCACAGCACATTACCAGTCCTAACCCCCCCCCCAGTGGCATTACTAGTCCTAACCCCCCCCCCATGCAGCACATATACGTAAATACTGAAGAGCTGCACAGAAAAACGCCTGCATTTTCTCGCTGTCATTTTGCTAAGTATTTTCAAAGATTCCACAACAGTCCTTACTCTCAAAATGATGAACGCTTTCGTAGGTGGAAAATGTCATCTTTAAAACTTGCAGGTAGATGCACGCTAAGAGATGACACAATCCCAAATGTTTACAATGTTCTACAGTAGTATCATTACTTCTGGCTTCCAAGGACGAAAATGGTAAAACCCACTATTTTTAATGCCTTGTTGCATTTAGCTGATCGCGAATCAGTTGGTAGTATATCTCTGGCGTAGCTTCTTCACACAGAAATGTAAAAGACAACAAAAAGAAATTCCTGATCCTACCGAGATTTGAACATCAACCCCTTTCACAAGTGGGAGAACTAAGCTTCTTTTGAGGCACTTTGTTCCTTTCTTATTGAGGATGGTCTCCACCTAGAAGGCCACCAGCCCCCGGCTCAGCCTCTGACACATTTCTGACATTAATGGTTCACTTTTTAAACTTGGAATGAGGCATGCTGGGATTTCAGATGAGATGTTATGAGGTCAGACACCAGTGTACCGAGTTGTTCCAGTTACGCTCTCAGAGTACTGTGTGCTGCTCTCAAGGAAAGGGGGGGGGGGAGGGGGGATTCAACAGCCTTCAATACATTGTCAATTCTTTTACAGAACCCTTTTTTCGGTAATGAAAACGCTACCACCTCCCTCCAAGTTACATACTTACGATTGACAATGGGTCTTCACAAAGTAAACGCCTACATTCCCATAGTGTAAAAAAAATACAAAAATCAAGAAATTTAGTGCTGTGAAAAGCCATTTCACCATTACTTTGGTAGAAACATAAGACCCCGTTCCAGGCGCAGAAAGAACATATACAAGCGCTTACAGTACGAAGAAATACACATTGATTAGTTATAACGCACTTAGGAATTATGCACTTGCCATGGGAGGGGGTGAGGAAAGAGTTCTAGTCTTGAGTGAAAAACCTGGGAATGAAGATTGTAGCAGTTCCTCACTATTCACATCAGCCGCGGCAAAATCAAATGTCCTGCGGGACCCCCCGCCCGGCAGAGCCAGCCCTCCCTCAGTCCTTCTCTGCTTCGGCTGAGAACCGCGAAGGGAGAGTTCCTCCCTCGTGACTCTGCTAAGCCCGCTGAGGCTTATGGAAAATTTCCCATCTGCCCCAGTGAGCTTAACAGAGTCGCGAGGGAGAAGCTCTCCCTTCGCGGCTCTGAAAGCCGAAGAGGAGAGGGACTGAGGGAGGCAGTTTTTAACCCCACGCGGCCGCGCCGGCAATCAGGTGAAAAGTGAAACCAATGGCGTCGCGGGCCGCACAAAATGCTCTCGCGGGCCGCATGCGGCCCGCGGGCCGCGTGTTTGAGACCCCTGGTGTAGAGTAACAAGGCTCTATTTCCCCGGTCAACGCTAAGGTCTAGTAAGACATAAAGAAAGTAAATACAGTCCTTCTCTTTAACAAAAAGGTTCCACCAACATTTCAAACTATCAACTGTTGTAGGTTTCACAGTTAAGTGTAAGTCTGGGCTAAGGCTTCTTTTAAATCAAAACAAATTAATATATCAGCAGAGAAATGGTTACAAGCTTCACCATCAGCAGAGTTCTTCTCTCTCTATAAATCCTGCAGGGAATTCATGCTAGCTGCTGAACAAAGATTACATTCCATCAGCTCCTCCTGAGGAATGGGAATACTGTTTTCATATTCAAAGTCCATTGACTCAGGGTCACTGCCCTCCTCAGATGAATGATAATTTTCACTCCCTGTTAACTCCTCACAGGGATTCTTTTGCTTCCCATAAAACTCTCTTACTAAGCTTTGGGGAAATGGTTTTCAGGGTTTTCATCGGTAAAACTTTCTCTTAGAATTAAGGATTTTGCATACCTTGGCTTCTCTAAGCTGCCACACCCAGAGCTCTCCTTGTAACGTGCTTTCTCAGGCAGACAAGCTGTTCTATGCAGTGCTCTGCTTTCAGGGCTATCAGGCAAACCCGGTATGGATTTCCACCCTTTGTGGTTCTTAGCAAAGGTATCTCTGTAGTAGGAACTTCCCTTCCTTGTTCCTTGCTGGTTAGATACAATGAACTTACTTGGGCTAGGAGAATTGCTTTTATCCGGCAGACTGCTTCTTCTGTTTGCTTTGCTATGGACTCTGTCCCAATATGTTTGGCCTCTCTGGACTCTATCCCTTTGAGTGAAACTCCTTTGGATTCTGTCTCTTTGAGTTGGCTGTACGTGGAAGCTGTCCTGTTCCAGGTTCCTTTTCCCACAGCTATCCAAACTGCTGCTCCAGACTGTGCTCCATCCTGAGCCTCTTGCTGAGCCTCTTGCAGTGATACTTGCTGTGCTTCTGGCTATGTTCCTGGTTAGGCTACTTTCGCCGCTCCTGTTGCTTCCACGGCTCTCCTTGCTGCTTTGTCGGCTCTTACTACTGCTCTCCTTGCTGCTGCCCCTTGCTTCTACCATCTGGTTTCCTTTATAAAGGGATTTTTGGTTTGAACATTTTGGGCTTGATCTCAGGTGAAACTGCTTGCTACTAATGCAATCAGGGTCAGAGCACGTTGCTTCTGGCTCTGTGGAACGGCTCATATGCCCTCTGGCTGTGCTGCGCTGGAACTGCGCTCTCTGCATCTTCTCAGTTCCATGTAAAACAGGTTTTTTTTCTAAAACTATTTCCTTCATAGGTTCCGCGTTATGACACTACATCTGTGGAAGTCAACGATGGAAAAGCTCTATAACATCAACAAAGATAAGACCTGGAGCTGACTGTGGTACAGATCATCAACTACTAGTATGAAAACTCAAGCTAAAGTTGAAAAAGAGCAAGCCACTCATGAATGTAGCAAAATATGACCTTGAGAATATACCACTGGAATTGAAAGATTGCCTGCATAATCGATTTGCTGCTTTAGATACAAATGACAGAGCTCCAGAAGAGTTATGGAATGACATCAAGAAGGTTGTGTTGGAAGAAAGCGAGAAGTCTCTACAAAAGGTAAAAAAGCAAAAACGGCCAAAATGGATGATGGAAGAAACTCTGAAAATTGCCCAGAAATGCAGAGAAGCTAAAACCAGAGGAGAAAGAAAGACAAATGCAGAACTCAACAGAGATTTCCAATGTGCAGCAAGACAGGACAAGGAAAAGTACTACAATGACACATGCAAGGAAATAGAAGCAGAAACTATTAGAGGAAGAACAAAATCAGCTTTCCTAAAGCTACGAGAGTTAAAGAAAAAATTCCAACCTCAAATTGAAATGTTACAAGATGCTCAAGGTTCTATGGTGAATGATGCTGAGAAGATCAAGAAAAGGTGGAAAGAATATACTGAGTTTTTATATGATAAAGATCAAGTGGACCAATAGCTGTTTCAACCTGTACCTTATGATCCGGAACCATTGGTGATGAAAGAAGTCAAAGCAGCACTGAAAGCCTTATCAAAGAACAAAGCACCAGGCATTGATAGCATTCCCATAGAAGTATTACAGCAATCTGATTCAGCTGTTACCATACTTACAAGGCTCTGCCAAGAAATTTGGAAGACAACATCATGGCCAACTGACTGGGAAAAACCTGTGTTTATACCAATAATAAAGAAAGGTGATCCAACTAACTGTGGAAATTATCGCACAATTGCTCTGATCCCACATCCCAGCAAGGTTCTACTGAAGATTATTCAACAGAGACTACAACCATACCTGGAACGAGAACTACCTAAAGTGCAAACAGGATTCAAGAAAGTGCGAGGAATGAGAGACATCATCGTGGATGTGAGATGGATCCTTGTATAGACTAAAGAATACCAAAAGGATATCTATTTCCAACTAATTCCAACTATTTCCAACTAATTCCACGATGTCTCATTAACATGATTAGGCTGATTCTCTATAACGATTGACCCTGTTCCTAGTAACATGTATCTATTCAGTTTGATTACACCTGTAAATAGATTGTAGATAGTTTCCCTTGTTATCCAAGTTCCTTCCCTTGTTATCTGTAAACTCATGCAAGTTGACTGTACTGAGATTTTTGTTCTATGTGAACCGCGCTGATGCTGAATAGTGCGGTATATAAGAGAATATAAATAAATAAATAAATAAATTTGTGCTTTATCGACTACAGCAAGGCTTTTGCCTGTGTAAACCATGAGAAACTCTGGGCTACATTAAGAAGCATGGGTATACCAGAACACCCAATCGTTCTCTTGTACAATCTGTTCATTGATCAAGAAGCAACATTTCGAATGGAACAAGGAGAAACAGAATGGTTGAAAATAAGCACAGGTGTACAACAAGGCTGCATACTTTCACCGTATCTATTTAATTTATATGCAGAACAAATCATCAGAGAAGCAGGATTGTATGAAGACAACAGAGGCGTGAAGACTGGTGGAAGACTCATCAACAACGTTCGCTATGCTGATGATATCACATTACTGGCTGAAAGTGAAGATGATCTGAAATAATTACTTCTCAAGATCAGGCAGCATAGTCTTAAAATGGGCCTGCGCCTTAATGTAAAGAAGAGAAAGATCATGACAACTGGAAAAATCAATAAGTTTATCGTTGAAGGAGAAGAAATTGAAATTGTGGACAACTTTAATCTACTTGGATCAACTATCAATAAAGAAGCAAAAGTAATCAAAAAATCCAACGATGCATTGCTCTTGGCAGAATGGCTATGAAAGACCTAGACAAGATTCTCAAGAGCAGAGATGTCTCTCTCCATACAAAGATTCAACTCGTTCAAGCAATGCTATTTTCAATAACATCATATGACTGCGAAAACTGGACAGTGAAAAAGATAGACAGGAAGAAAATTGATGCCTTTGAATTATGGTGCTGGCAGTGAATATTGCATATACCACGGACTGCCCGAAGAACAAACCAGTCAGTACTAGAGGAGATCAAACCTAAGCTTTCTTTAAAAGCTCAGATGACAAGTCTTTGACTTGCATACTTTGGACACATCATGCAACAAGAGAGATCATTAGAGAAAGACATCATGCTTGTCAAGATAGAAGGTCAATGCAAAAGAGGAAGGCTAACAAAGAGATGGATAGATACAATAACAGCAGTTATGGGTACCAGTCTGTCAACAATGAGCCGCCTGACTGAAGACCAAACACAATTTAGGACAACTATCCAGAGGGTCGCCATGAGTCGATACCGACTCGATGGCACTTAACAAGAACAACAAGGTAAAAAGAGAATAGCATACTAAAATTATATTGAAATCTATTAACAAACCCAGAGAACTCTACGATATTGTAAAATCATTGATAAAAGACAATAAGCAAGCAGTTTCTCCGACCATTCCTGGACCACAAACCCTTGCTAGATACTTCCATTCCAAACAACTTAACTCCCCTCTTTATACACCCAAGGATGTCATCAAAAGCTTTTTTTGTAATCGTCTGCAAGCATTCAACCCCAACTCCCCTGAGAACCTTGAGAACATTATTAGAAATCTCAACACCACTACATCTACACTGGATCCCTGCCTGGTAAATTGTTTTAAGAAGGCAAGAGCAGAGTTAGCCCCGATCATATGCAAGATGTTACGACTTTCCTTTTCTTAAGGATATATTTATTTATTTATTTATTTAACTGTATTTATATATGTCCTTCAGACTAAAAACAACATCATGCATCCAATACTTATGAATCCCAAGCTAGATCCATTTGGACCAAGCTCTTACAGGACAATCTCCAGCCTTCCCTTTTTGGCAAAAATAATGGAGAAGGTTGTCCAACTTCAATTTCAAAATCATATTGACTCCAATGTACCACTTGATCTGCAACAACATAGTTTCCAGTCTGATCATCGAGTCAAAACTCTGTTAATCTCTCTTTTTGATAAGCTAATAAAAGGCATAGAAAAAACAACACAAGAATGTGTTCTCATATTCTTAAATATTGCTGTGGCCAGTGATGACAAGGCATTAGAATCCAGGATTTAACTCTAAACTGGCTGCAATCCTATCTATCTGGATGCCAGCAATATGTTCAATCTGGACCCAACACCTCTGACCCATACACTCAAAAGCAAGGGGTACCTCAAGGTTCAACTTTATCAGCCCTTTTATTTAACATTTATAGTCAGCCTATCTGTGACCTCATATGTTCTCATGGTGTCTCCTTTCATCTATAAGCAGATGACATCATGATTTATACTCCATTCTCTACTACTAACATGAACCTCACACCAATAATAAGATGTTTCAATGGAATAGCCCAATAGCTCTCTGAGCACTTTCTAACCATAAATTATAGCAAAACAGTGACCCATTATTCTTCCCACCAACTTCGCTGAGGGAAGATAATGCAGATCCCACAGTCAAACATGAAATCAGAGTAATCATCGATAATCATCTCAACTTACAATCGCATATAAATATAACAACTAAAACTGCGTCCGTTTCTTGAAAACCATGATTTCTGATCAGTCTTCCAGGCTATGATCCTCCCCCACCTTGACTTTTGCAACGCGACCTTCCAGGGGATTCCAAAAAGCTCTCTACACCCAGTTCAACTTGTTCAGCATGCAGCAGCAAGAATGCTCGTTAAAGCTCCTAGATCTTGCCATATCACACCCATTTTTAAAGAGCTACATTGGCTTCCATTGACAAGCTACATAAAATACAAAACTATTATTTCAAAGTTCAAAACCTATCACAAACGATCCTCTCAGTATCTACAGTCTCTAATAGGGATACCACCTAATCATCATAACAGAAAAGCCCCTGCACAACATCTACTTGCTTGTTCTTCAGAACTTACAAAGTTCAATCAAACCACTTGTTCCCGCATATTCTCCCTTTATTTGACTAAAATATGGAATGTACTGCCTGGAAACCTTAGAGCAACTAATGACTTTGTAGACTTCCATAAGCTACTGAAAACTTACCTGTTAAAAGAACATTTTGGGAGGATGCTCTACTGTATTTCCTGGTACTTTTTACCTGTAATTCATTGGTTCCCAGTCCCATCAGAGGAAGGCTCTGTTGGATGACTTGTGCAGCCAGGGCTTTTAAAATCTAGCCCCACAGTGGAATGCTGAGGATGCTCTGCTGTATTTCCTGGTACATTTTACCTGTAATTCATTGGTTCCCGGTCCTGTCAGAGGGAGGCTCCATCAGATGACATGTGCAGCCAGGCTTTTAAAATCTAGCCCCACTTCAAGACGTGGTTATGGGTTTGTGCCCATGGGCGCGTGCCCAAAGGGGCAGGCGCTGCCCCTTTGGAGCCCCTTCGGGGCACGTGAGGGGCAGGAGAGGAGCATTTATTGATATGGGTAAATGGAAGAAGCAACTGCCTAAGTTGACATCTGCAAAAGTTGTTAAAGTTATTGGTCCAATGGATGCATTTGCTAAGGTTGGTTTGCCATCTACAGATTTTCTTTCGACTGCATTGACTGGGTTTTCTGAATCTGTAAGTACTCTGCTCCAGTTTCTCCTCAGCAGATTATGGGTACTCAAACCCCGCCCAATCAAGGAAGAACCATTAAGGAAGGATCCTCTTTCTTATTTGTTGAGGGGCTTTCTCCAACCCCGTCTTCTATTCAACCTTTGGAACACTTTTTAAATGGCAGTATAATGCAATTGGTCCTTTACCAAGTCTGAAAGAACTTTCTGTGTCTTCTGATAGACCTGCAGTTGTATCTGATATTTCTTTGAAAGGTACTTGGGAAGCTATTATGCATGTGGATCAGTCTCTTCAATCTTCTTTGGGGAAAATATCAGATTTTTCAAAGGAGACTGTAATGAAGCTTGCTGAATATGATGCTAAGTTAGCTCATGTTCAGCAGTCTTCTCAGAGGATTGAGTCCCAATTTACTGTTCTTCTGGTGCAATGATGAATTCTTGCCATTTGGAATCCATGAATAATTTTTTGAGATCTAAGAATTTACATTTTTTTAATTTGCCCTGTATACACTTTTTCTCGTCGCAAATTCTCTTTCTGAAGTATCTTAAAGAAGTCCTTCAATATCTGGATGTGGATAATGTGCAATGTTCTAAGATGTATAATATTTCTAAGGGGAAGCAGGATGAGGCGAGGGGAAGTGTCGGTGTGAGAGATCAGTTGGATGTTCTCCACCCAACAGATAGTGTAGATCTCTCTGCATTCCTGGAATCCTCCTTAGATGAAATTCCTACTAGAACCACTTTATTAATATCTTTTGTTTCTGAAACTGCTAAAGATTATATTTTACGTCTTTATTTTTCTAAACACAATGATAAATTCTTTGGGCAGGTATTACATGTCATCCCAGATGTTACTAGATTAACTCAGCAACGCAGGAAGGCTTTTTTAGAGTTGCGCCCGCGTGTTTTGGCCCAGGGGGGCATCTTTTTCACTTAGGTTTCCCTGTAAGTGCTGCATTATACATCAGGGTAATAAATATGTTTTTCTTGAGGTTCAACAATTGGAAAATATTTTGCAGGGGAAAGGTGATTAATAGCTGTTTAACTGGTATGCAATTTCTATTTGTATTCTTGATCAAGTAACAAGGGTTTAATTATTGTTTGTTGGGAACCTTTGTTTCTGTTGCATCCTTCTAATGTAGTTTTGCATTTCTTGATGTTTATAGTGCTTTTTTTCTGTAAATTTTGCAGAAAAAAAGAACATTTTGGAGATATAACTAAACCACCTATATAACCTACATGATATGAGAACTATACTCAGAAATGTTTGACTGTTGAACACTATTGTTGAATACCACCAACCCAGTATCCTCTAATCCTTTCCCTCCCCTTTTTGACTTCTAATAAGTCCATTCAAGTCCCTACATGTTGTTTCTCATTGGACAAGCAGGATGTGTCAGCCACACTTGGTGACGTTATCCGATGGCACCATGATGGAAGTGCTCTCTAGAGCTCAGATTTCTCTGAGCATGTGTGAGATGGTCCCACCTCCCCGGCCCACCTCTAGCCAGGCCAGTCTTTTTTCTTCCGCCTTTGCCTCAAGACGGATTTTGCTAGCTCTCAATGTAAAACTCAATGTTACTTGTATGCATTGTAGTATGTTTCTTGTTCAATGTACACCACACTGATTGTAATAGCGCGGTATAAAAGAATTGTTAAATAAATAAAATAAAATAAATAAATAAATAAAAAGACTGCCCAAACTGGGTTTTAAAAAGTGCCTTCAATGCAACCGCAAGATGAATTCAACGGACACTCACCTGTGCTGCATCCAATGCCTCGGGGCGGAGCACAACGTTCAGGACTGTTCCAGTTGCTCCCGGATGTCCCCAAGAGCGAGGAAATACAGAGGGCACACTTTGAAGGACTTTCTATCCTCCTCGGAGCCCGCGTCCACAGCAAAAGCCTCTCCTGCAGCTCCCAACTCCCCGGATCGACAGGCAACAGCGGCACGGGATGTGCCCTGTAGGGCCTCCATCCCCTGCCGCTCGAGACAGGACGCCAGCGCTTTGCCGGCTCAACTGGCTCCAGGCACTCCTATGGCCCCTGTGGCCTCGCGGGTAGGCTCCCCTGTGGTGGCAGACGTCCCTGGGCCTTTCCCCATGCCATGCGGCTCTTCCAGCTCCGGGCAAGATGGCGCCGCCCATGTGGTACTGCCTAACTCCGCCTCTGGATCCGCCCGCTCTTCAAGGATTGGCCGAGACATGTCCTCCTCCAGCCGCGCCGATGCTATGGCATCCCCTCAGCGCAGGCAATCCCCTCCTCGCTCCAGAGCATTGCGCGGCGGCAGCAGACCCCGCGCCGAAGGAGATCACTGGCGCGGAAGGAAGAGCCGGCACTGAAGCAGTAGTGAGGCAGCAGGCCAGCACAGCAGCAACAGCAGAAGGGCCAAGCACAAGAGGACACATCACAGCAAGCAACATGAACGGAGAGACAGCCCCGATTACCGCAGTCACCACAGAAGCAGGCAATCCAGCTCCAGTGGGAGGAGTTCTTATGGCAGCTCTCCCCACAGCCACAAAAAGAGCAGACACCATTCCTGGTCCAGCTCCTTCTCTCTCAGAAGACACAGGAGCAGCCGCTCTTCAGAAGCAGGCACCTCTGCGGCTATCCTGAAGCTGCTGACGCGCCTGGTTGATCAAACCGTGCCTCCACGCCAACTCCACAAACGTTCATGCTCTAAGGACGCACCGCCAGCACCACTTGCACGGCCTAGTCCTGTGCAGTCCAGCACCCCGCAGACACCCTCCCGGACACCTCCCAGGACGCGGACTCCCTCACCAGAACAAGTCCTGACCTCCGGGGAGAGCGACGAGGAGGGAGCTGGCCCAGACTCCTCCATCTCCAAGACCACGCTGGACGAACCAAACAGACCACAGCGGCAGCTACCGCCAGAGGACCTTACCTCCCCCAAATTCCTGAGGAAGGTGGTAACCAAGCTTAGCCTGCTGACAGAGGATGCCTCCGGCGAAAAGGATCCAGAGGTCATGAAATACCTCAGTAGCCCTAGACCGGCACTCGCCCTACCTCTCCACCGGAAACTGCAGGACAAACAGTCAACGATATGGCAGTCACCGGCCTCCGGCCATGCTTGCTCCAGAAAGTTAGACAACAAATACCTCCTCCACATGGCTCTGGGATTCAGAAAACCTCAGCTCCTGCACCAGTCGATTGTGGTGTCTTCTGCACTAAAAAAGGTCAAGTCTTCGCGGACACAGGCTAACCACCCACCACGCCGAGACCCTAAGCTTCTCGACGACGTGGGAAGGAAAACCTACCAAGGAGTGATGCTCAGCGCCAAAGTAGCAGTGGAGCAGTTCCAGCACATCCTTTTCCAGGACGCCCTCCTGGCCGATCTCAAAGGTCAGCTTGCGGCCCTTCCCAAGGACTCACAACTGGCAGTTTCAACCACGTTCTAGGATTTGGTTGAATGCAGCAAACATTTAATGAGCACAGCCTTTGACGCCTTTCACACAGCCATCAGGACGGCTGGCACGGCCATATCAGCCCACCGCTGGGCATGGCTGCGAGCGTCCGGCCTCAGGGAAGACACCCATGACAGAATCGCAGATGCGCCCTGCTCGGGCAAGTCACTCTTTGGCGATAAGGTGGCAGATACTGTGAACGGCCTTAAAGAAGATTGCACCACCTTGTAAATGCCGCCACTCCTTGCCACTCCTTGTCGCAAAAAGGGTCCATCCTTGCCACTCCTTGCCACTCCTTGTCGCAAAAAGGGAGTTACTATCACAAACCATTCTCCTCCTCCAAGAGATATTATGGCTCTAATCGGAAATGGCAAGCGCCTAAGTACAAGCAACCCTACTACCCCTCCTCCTTTCAGAGGCAACAGCCGAGGGAGCGCAAACAGAAAAAGCCAAACCCTCAGCAGTCCGGTAAGAACATCGCCCCCTTCTGACAACTCGACTCAGCCGGGCCCATCACTTGGAACCCCGGCAACTCTGCCAGTAGGGGGCCACCTGTCCATGTTCCTACATGCCTGGCGGGCAATCACCACAGACAAGTGGGTCCTCCAGATCATCCAATCAGGCTACCGCCTGCGCTTCTCCTCCCCACCATGGCAACACACACAGCCCATCAGCCAGACCCCGCCACACCTAGCAGCGTCACTGTCGGATCTCCTACAACACCTCCTCACTGCTCAAGCGATAGAGCAGATGCCCACCAGTGAGGTCAACACTGGTTTCTACTCCCGGTACTTTCTTATTCCCAAAACGTGCGGTGGCCTCCGCTCGATCCTGGATCTCCGCAAACTAAACAACTTCATCATGAAGGAGAAATTCAGAATTTACTCGCTCAACTCCATTCTACCTCTCATCAAAGCGGGGGACTGGATGGCAACTCTGGATCTGCAGGATGCATACTCCCACATCCCAGTCCACGAATCACACAGGAAATTCCTGTGCTTCATAGCGCTGGGGTGCCGCTACCAGTACCGTGTTCTCCCCTTCGGACTTTCCCCGGCGCCCAGAGTTTTCACGAAGTGTGTAGCGGTTGCCGCGTCACACCTACGCAAAAAAGGCATCACCATTTTTCCCTACCTGGACGACTGGCTACTCTTGGCACCCTCAGCCCCCGAGCTCAGGACTGCCGTGCGAACAATCACAGACCTGCTATATCGGCTGGGCTTCCTCCTCAACAAAGAAAAGTCTCATCTGGACCCAGCCCAGAACATAGAGTTCATCGGGGCCAGAATCGACACCTGTGCCTCGAAGGCCTTTCCTCCCGAACAGCGGGTAAAGGTCATCACTTCCCTAGCCAAAAAGATGTCCACATCCAAACAGACCATGATGCACTGCATCCTACGCCTCTTGGGTCACATGGCAGCGACAACCTCGGTCCTACCTCTGGCGAGGTTGCACATGCGCATCCTCCAGTGGCACCTCCGGACCCACTGGAAGAAACTCTCCCAGCCGCTCACCACCCTCGTCCCCATCAAGGCCAAGGTCGTAAAAGATCTCTGCTGGTGGACGGACCCGGACAACCTCTCAGCGGGCAGGGATCTCCAACCGCGCAGCTACCAACTCATCCTCACCACGGATGCGTCTTCCACAGGATGGGGAACCCACCTTCTGCACCTCAACACACAGGGAGCCTGGTCCAGAGCAGAACAATCCTTGCACATCAAACAACTCGAGCTCAGGGCGGTCAGGTATGCAGTGCAGACCTTCAGAACCCAGCTGGCCGGAAGGTCTGTCCTGGTCCAGACAGACAACCAAGTGACCATGTTCTTTATCAACAAACAAGGTGGCACGGGATCACGTTCCCTATGCAAGGAGGCCCTCGCAACATGGTCCTTAGCACTAGCCAACAATTGCATCCTACAGGCGACCTACCTCCCCGGGGACCAGAACGTCTTAGCGGACAGACTGAGCAGGCAACTCCAACCCCACGAGTGGACACTTCACACGGAGGTTGTAGGCAGCATCTTCCGTCATTGGGGAACACCCCAAATCGACCTCTTCGCAACCGAATTCAACACGAAGTGCCCGCTGTTCTGCTCCAAACACCCATTGCGCAGGAGGATGGCCTCGGATGCATTCACCGTGCCCTGGGGGGGTGGGCGCTAGCGTACGCCTTCCCCCCAACTCCACTCATTGCAGCAACCATACAGCGGATCGTCACGAACAGGGTGCAAGTCATACTGATCGCCTCCTACTGGCCACGGCAGATGTGGTTCTCCCTTCTGCTTCGCCTCGCCCAGGAGCCACCAATTCGGTTACCAGTGAGACCAGACCTGCTCACCCAGAACGATGGCAGCACCCTGCACCTCAACATGTAAACCCTAGCCTTGACAGCCTGGAGGTTGAAAGGATGAATCTCGCTGCCCTCCACCTACCCTCGGAGGTGCAGCAGATAGTCCTGGCTGCCAGGAGACCTTCCACAAGAAAATCATATAGCCTCAAGTGAAAGCGTTTCAGCTTATGGTGTGCAAGTCACGGCCTCTACCCAGTCTCTTGCCCCGTGCCTAAGGTCCTGCAGTACCTCATCTCTCTCTTCAGCCTTGGGTTAAAGCCGCAATCTATCAGGGTCCACCTCGCAGCGATTGCGTCTCTACACGAACACCGGAGTGGCTCAGCCACGGGTTCTCTCGCAGCGCTGCCCATCGTGACACAGTTCATGAGAGGCCTCGTGAATCTGCAACCCCCAGTCCAGAAACCAGTACCTTCGTGGGACCTCAATGTAGTCCTGCAACAACTGACGCAGGAGCCCTTCGAGCCGCTTCACATGGCAGATAGCAAATTCATGTCTTGGAAGACACTCTTCCTCATCGCCATCATCTCAGCCAGGAGAATCAGTGAGCTGCAGGAACTCGTTGCCCATCCACCATACAAAAAGCTCCACCATAACCGAGCATCACTCCGGACTCATCCAAAGTTCATCCCCAAGGTCGCCTCTGCCTTCCATGTCAATCAGTCTGTTGAACTTCCCACATTCTTCCCAGTGCCACACTCCTCTCCAGAGGAGCAATGACTTCACTCACTGGATTGTGTCAGAGCCCTACGCATCTACATTGACAGGACATCCACTGTTAGGCTGGGGACTCAGCTCTTCGTGTCATTTGACCCTAACAGGCCTGGGCGACCTGTCACCAAGCGCACGCTCTCCCATTGGATATCAGACTGCGTCGCTTACTGCCTTCAAAAGGCGGGCGCCCTTCCAGCGAATAGGGCGGGTGCACACCAGCTCCGTGCTCTAGCTACCTCGCTCGCCAGCCTACAGGAGATCCCAGTGAGCGACATCTGCAAAGCTGCCACCTGGTCCTCGCAACTCACCTTCCAG
Source organism: Ichthyophis bannanicus (assembly GCA_033557465.1). Lineage (NCBI taxonomy): Eukaryota > Metazoa > Chordata > Amphibia > Gymnophiona > Ichthyophiidae > Ichthyophis > Ichthyophis bannanicus. Next base: position 759,909,438 of record CM066033.1, read on the forward strand.
AAACACTACTGCCTTGACCTCCAGGCGGAGACCGACAACTCCTTTTGGCAGAGCGGTCCTATCTGCGGCCACCGCAACGGCAGCCGTCGAGCTTCACCCCCGGGCGTCCGACCAGCTCCAACCCAATGACGCTGCCCTCGGTAAGGCTTACGGTCATGGCCAACCAGGTTCTTCTGCCTAAGATCTCAGCCATATTGACTCGATTGTCTGTAAGGCCTAGACTACAAGGTGACAGGGGCACTGCTATGTTTGCACAGTTGATGTTTACACTGCTATGTTTGCACATTGCTCCATGATACGGTTGATGTTTACACTGCTATGTTTGCACATTGCTCCATGATATGGTTACCATGTTTACACGTTTACTATGTTTACTAGGCTCTGTTTGTACATTGCACTTGGCACTGTTACTATGTTTGCATGTCTTGTTTACCATGCTATGCTTGCACATGTCTGCACTAGATGTTGTTGTATTGCACCTCACCAATAAATACCTGGCACTCCATGCCAGTTATAACTGGTCTCTGTTGCATGCCTCCCTCATCCGCCACAGCACATCACCACATAGCTTGGGAGGCACCAGTTGTGGCTGACACATCCTGCTTGTCCAAGGAGAAAACAGGGTAACTTAACTGTAATGGGAGTTCTCCGTGGACAGCAGAATAAGTCAGCCACACAAACCCATCCACCTCCCCTGTATGAGGATGGCCTGCGCCGGCCTGCGCCCTAGCCAGAACGGCATAGCTAGTCATTCACTGGCCTGGCTAGGGGCGGGCCGGGGAGATGGGACCACCTCACACATGCTCAGAGAAATCTGAGCTCTAGAGAGCACTTCCGTCCTGGCGCCGTCGGATGACGTCACCAGGTGTGGCTGACTTATCCTGCTGTCCACGGAGAACTCCTGTTACAGGTAAGTAACCCTGTTTTACTGTTCACATGTTTTATGTAAAGCTGTTCAGTTTATTATGTTTAATTGTGTTATAGTAATCTTGTTCTCTTCAGAAAAGCGATATATAAGCCTTTCAAATAAATAAATAAAAAAATAACAGTGAGCCGCCAGACTGAAGACCGAACAGAGTTTAGGAGGGTCGCCATGAGCCGACATCAGCTCAATGGCACTTAACAACAACTACCTGTTCTTTTTCCAAATTCCAGTAGTAGAAGTAATTAGCAAAATGGAAAGCAGATGGGAAAAACACCAGATTAAGAAATTTAACGAAGAAGCTTGCACCAAAGAGAAATGCAAATGTTTAGACTCCACATGAAGAAATAGTGATGATGTGTTAGTGGCTTATTGGAATAAAATAGAAGGAAAAGTAGCCTTAGCTACTTCAAATAGTAGGAATACAAAGCGAATACACACTGCAGCATGGTACAGTGATAAGTTTAACATTAGAAGCCCCAAAGTGCGTCAATTGACGCAAATGCATCTTCGAAGTTGTATACCAGCTCCATTGCTAGAACCATGTCAGTCATGTTCCATGACTTTGTTAGCAAGGTCAAGATGTTCAAATATGTGCATCGAAAATTAATGACAGATGCACCACCTAGAGGGAAAATGAATTTATAACTAGAAGCCCCAAAAGTACGTCAATTGACGCACTCACCTTTCTTGGATGCGTCAATTGACGTACTTTGGGGCTTCTAGGTATAAATTCATGTTCCCACTAGGTGGCGCATCTCAATCACTGTTTACAGTTTTACTCTAACATTACAAACAATAAACACACAATGACGTCATGTAATGACATCACATACTGCACGTATTTAACAAATAAGTAACTTCACATTAATTCACATCTGCATTTCATGCTAAACGTAGTCGTCATGATAATGCGTCAATTGATGCAATTTGGGGTTTCTAGGTAAAATTCCTTTTGGGGCTTCTAGTGTTAAGGGACAAAAAGAAAGAGCTTTGCAGGTTGGAAAGAAGGTGGAGGCAAACTAAAGATAGCTTAGCAAGATCTGTATATTTAGATATACTTAAGAAATATTGCATAATGGTGGGTAGAAGTAAAAAGAGTTATACAGATCACACAGTTCAGGCATCCTTAAACCAATAAGAGAAAATAAATAAAAATAAAAAAAATAAATATAGATAGCTCGTTGATGTCATACAATCCCTGGTCAAGGAGCCTAATATTATCGAGGAAACTAATACGAGTATGCCTAGTTCCAACAATCTTGGAATATATTATGAGCAGAAAGTAAATAAGGAGAATATAAATATCCCTTTAATTGTGTTCCCATGTGTCACTACAGAAACGTGGAACAGTTGGAAAGGCTACTGATGGACTTAAAAACTGTTGGTTAAATGTAGTGAGATCTAAAGTTGCTGGAGATTTGTTAAAGATAATACAGTTATCACTGGAGCAAGACATTATGCCAGTTGAGCTAAAAAAGGCAAATATATGCCCGATATTAAAAGGGTCAAAATGGATCCCATGATACCAAGCTCATATCAGCCAATCTCAAGTTTGTTATTATTGGTGAAACTAATTGAGTAGATTGCCTTGCAGCAGTTATAATACCATATTTCTCAGTTTGCCCCATTGGGCATACAGTACAATGGTATGGTTTTAGACAGTATAATGGAATGGAAACTCTTATAACTACTTTAACTAATTTGATACCCTAACTAAGAGACTGGAAGAGGCTAGCTCTGGGTTTATCTTAATCATTTTAGATATATCAGCTGCTATAGATTCTGTCAAAAACCTTACCAATGATCAAACCACCCCACATAATTCTCACAACATCTACTGATTAAGAAAAAAAAGGGGCTACTGTGTAACAAAATATTTAAATCTGAGGGAAACGCTCCTGCAGATGTAACAATAAATGCTCATAATTGTTACTCTGCAGGAGAAAAAAAATCAAATTCCTACCTGAAGAAATGGGGTATAAGGAAGCCTCCGTGACAGGATTTGTGACTTGCTAGTGGCAAGACATCAACTAATGAAAACACACATTAATTTCACCCTTGATATGACCCTGGCATTAAATATCTGGGTTTAATGTTCAGCGCCAAGGGCTAGGCACTGCAATCGTGCTAGCTGCTGGTGCTGAATATTGGGCCCTATGTTCTTATGTGGCCTTCAAAACACCTCTTCTCAAAAAGCCTTCACTAGATCCTACCTACTTTTAAACCTATTGGCACATGTCCCTCTTCCCTTTTGCATCTAAACTGATTGAACATGCGGTTCACTGCCACTCTCTCAACTTTCTTTCTCAAGCCATTCTGGTCCTACTACAAATCTTTACATTCTACTGAAACACCTCTTGCCAAAAATCTCCAGTGACTTTTTCCTGGCCAAATCAAAGGGCCCTATACTCCATCCTCATCCTTCTTGACCTATCTGCTGCTTTTGACATTGTTGATCACCACCGTCTCCTTGGACCTGTTCTTGTTTGGATTTAGGGGCTCTGTTCTATCTTGGCTTTCTTCTTATTTTTCCCACTGCACTTGTAGGGCCCAATTCAGATTGGGGCCCATCTGGCCTGTCCGAACATCCAAAAGCTGGACAGACTGGATTTGCACCCGATTCTGCACCTGCGGGAGCTAGACATTCCCATGGGGGCAGAATTGGGTGCAAAGGGCCTGGTTGGGCAGGACGTGCCCTGATTCTGTGCCACTACATGTCTAGCTTCCTCCCCGTACAACCCTCTCAATGCTCCTGCATGGAGCCCCGGTGCCATGGCTTCCCATTGCCATGGCACAGGGACACTATGCAGGAGCCCCGATTCCCTGCAGAAGTTTGACGAAACTGTTCCCTGCCATTCGACCCCTGGAGGGGCCTGCCAAGGCTGGGATCGGGCTGTGAAAACCTCCTGCTGCTGCTCACCTGGGTTGGGGGGGTCATCCACTGCCGCTCTGTACCCTTGGGGAGACTTATTCCACCTTTGAGGTGGAATAAGTCCCCGTCTAACTCCTCAACTCTGGAAGTACAGGGCCGTGACTGGAATCGGCCCTGTACGTACGGGGTCACAGCCCGCCTCCACCCCACCCATGCTCCTCCTCCAGTCCTCCCTCATCCCACCCCATCCAGAGCTCCCCACACAATGCCGCTGTATGTGTGGGGAACCTGGTGAAGAGAATTCACTCCCTGCAAACTGGATGTCCAGCCCTGCTATTCGCAGTTCGGAATGACCCCCTTAGTGTATATTCTGGCGGATCTTCCTCCACTGACATCCCACTTTTAGGCAAGGTACCTTAGGTGCTCTGTCTTGGGACCTCTTCTTTTTTTCCCTCTATACTCACTCCCTTGGTGTTCTGATCTCCTCCCATGGATTTCAGTACCATGATGACTCTCAGATCTACCTCTATGCACCTGAAATATCTTCAGGAATCCAGGCCTGTATCTCAGCCTGCTTGCCTGACATTGCTGCCTGGATTTCCCACCACCATCTAAAATTGAGCATGGCCAAGACAGAGTTCCCTATCTTTTCTCATAAACCCACTTTTCCTCCTTTCTCTCTTTCTGTTGATTCTGACATTCTCCTGGTATCCTCAGCTTGTAACATTGGGTCATCTTTGACTTATCTCTTCCTCCTCTGCACACATCTAGCAGATAGCTTCTTTCTCTATAACATCAGCAAAATTCATCCCTCCTATATGAACACATTACCAAGACCCTTATCGACTCTCTAGTCACTCTCTAGTCACATCCCATTAAGACTATTGCAACCTGTTGCTCTCTGGTCTCCCCTGAATTGTATACCTCCCTTCCAATCCATTTGAAATTCATCCACATGGCTAATCTATCAGTGTCACTATGCCCGTGTAACCTTTCTGCTCAGGTTACCTCACTAGCTTCCTATCTGCTTCCGCATCCAGTTCAAAGTCTCCTACTGACCTAATAGTGCCTTCATTCTATGGCTCCTCATTACCTTTACTCTCGTCTCGTTCTACACCTCTCTTCAGGAACTCTGCTCTTATCTGTGCCCTTTTCTTCCACTGCCAACTCCAGACTCTGCTTGTTCTACCTCACTGCACCCTATACTGTATCTGGAACAGATTACCTCAGTCGGTACGTCAAGCTCCATCTCTAGCTTTATTCAAATCCAGGAAGAAAGCCCACCTCTTTGAGACTGCTTTTGGATCCTATCCTCCTTTTTACTACCCTTGTATGTTCTAATCATTTGCAAATTCTTCTACCCTAGTCCCCCATTAGTTGTATGCATCTGTCTAGGACAGACTGTGAGTTCCTTTGAGTGGGGACTGTCTCTTACATGTTTGTGTACATCACTTAAGATATGCCATACTGGGTGATACCAAGATCCATCAAGCCCAGTATCTTGTTTCCAACAGTGGCCAATCTAGGTCACAAGTACCTAGCAGTTTCCCTGTAAGACACAGGTTCCACAATGTTTGTAATGGGACAAGCAATGGATTTCCCAGGTCCCCTATAATGGTTTTATGGACCTTTCCGCCAGGAACTTGTCAAACCCTTTTTTAAACCCAGCTACACTAACAGCTTTTACTACATTCTCCAGTAATGAATTTCAGAGTTTGATTATGCATTGAGTGAAAAAATATTTTCTCTTATTAGTCTTATATAGGTTACACTGTAGCTTCATTGCATGTCCCCTAGTCTTCCTAAATTTTGATGGAGTAAACAATCAATCTACGTTTAGCTGTTCCACTCTATTCCTTACTTTATAGACTCTATCATATCTCCCCTCAGCTGTCTCTTTTCCAGGTTGAAGAGCCTAACCTTTTTAGCCTCTCCTCATAGGGGTATCCTTCCATCCCCTTTACCAGTTTGATGGCTCTTCTCTGTACCTTTTCTAATTCTGCTATATCCTTTTTAAGATATGGCGACCAGAATTGCACCCAATATCCAAGGTGCGGTCACACCATGGAATGATACAGAGGCATTATAATATCCTTTGTTTTATTTTCCATTCCTTTCCTTATGATTCCTAGCATTGTATTTGCTTTTTTGGCCACCACTGTACACTGGGCAGAGGGTTTCAACATCTTATCCATGATGACACCTAAATCTTTTTTCCTGGGTGGTGGTTCCTAATGTGGAACCTTGTATCGTGTAACCATAGTTTGGGTTGTTCTTTCCTAGGTGCATAACTTTGCACTTGTCCACATTAAATTTCATCTGCTTTTTGGTCATACAAATCTTCCAATTTATCAAGGTCCTCTTGCAATTTTTCACAATCCTCTTGTGTTTTAACAACTGTGCACTTGTCCATATTAAATTTCATCTACCATTTGAATGTCCAGTCTTTCAATTTATCAAGTTCCTCTTGCAATTTTTCTGAGAAAGGAGGAAGGGGAGAGGGGGTTTTAGGGGGAAAAATAAGAAGCTCAGTTTTGGCTATGTTCAATTTCAAGTGGCGGTGAGACATCCAAGCAGCAATATCAGAAAGGCAGGCAGACCTCTGGGCCTGGATTGCTGGAGAGATTTCAGGTGTAGAGAGGTAGATCTGGGAATTATGTCAATACTGTTCTATATAAACCGCTTTGACTGAAGAAAAGTAGTATATAAAAACTGTGAAATAAATAAATAAAATAAATAAATTATAATATCCTTGGTTTTATTCTCTATTCCTTTCCTTATGGTTCCTAGCATTCTATTTGCTTTCTTGACTGCTACTGCACACTGGGTGAACGGTTTCAACATATTATCCATGATGATACCCAAATCTTTTTCCTGGTACCACAGCTCCATTCAGGAGCCGCGATCTCCAGACACCAGACACTTGTTCCTTTCCTTGCAGCCTAACCCCCAATCTGGCCTCCCATGGCCAGAGTCAGGCTGCAGGGTACCCCCTGCACCCCCTCGCCCCACTTCTGCCACCCAGGCCTGCTGTCCCCTGATGTCCAGTGGAACGTATTCCACCTCTGAAGTGGAATAAGTCCCCTGTCCAGTCTGCCAGCCCTGGACATACAGGGCCGACTTCAGAATTGGCCCTGTATGTTCAGGGCCGTGGATCGCCCACTGTCCTTCCTCACCCCGCCTCCACGATGCCCCCTCCTGCCTATTCTAAGCCTCCCCTTACAAACTCCTTGTTCATATGGGGAGGCCTTTATCAGGGAATTGCAAGGGAGGGGCGAATAGAGGGGATGGATGTCCACTATTTGTTTGTTGGAATACACCCCACCATGTCTTAGTTTGTGGAATCAATGTTTTAGCCATCATGCTCCAGTCTTCTTCGTGGTGCAGTGCATATGCAGTGGATGTCTGTTCCTATATATAATAGTTCTCAAACTGGATTGGTGACTTGTGGTATGAAATCTGAATTTTGGTGGAAACTTTGTTGGAGATGAGGCAGGAAATTTGAATCTTGTTGGGAAAATTCATTGGCGTTGAGGCAAGAAAAGTGCACATTTGAATTCTGGAAGGAAGGGAATTTTGAATTTTAGCAGGGAGATTTGTTGTGACAACCTCTGATTCTGGAAGGTGGAAAAAAACTGTTGGCCTTTGGTGCCAGTCCTTATAGCATTAAACCTTCTGTGAAAGAGGGGTTGCCATGCTTTGTTTATGTTGAGCCCTTTGTCCCCATTGAGGTTTCATGGGTATCTTGCTATCTTCAGTCTCTTTGATCCTCCTTGGCCACCAGTAATCTACTTTTCCCACGATCTTTGTGCCATCAAATCTAATCATATGGCTAGTTTCCATCGCATAAGGGCTACAGCAGATTTTTCTGAGTTCCTGAGTTTGTGATGTCTTTTATGCTCTTGTAACCTTTCTTCTATGGTGCGGCCACTTTTGCCTACATATATGATTGGATGCAGCTGCATGGGATTTCATAGACTCCAGGGTTTGAAAAGGGGAATTTGATCTTTCAATCATGTAAGTGAGGATGGCAGTTTCTGTGGTGCATTACATGCTGTTTTGAAGTTATTCTTTTTTAATCAATTTATCCATTCGGTCTCTTACTCCTTGGACTCAGGGAGCACCATGAATCTTCGTTCTGTCATGGGGTTGTTGCTATTCTCACAGATTGTTTTTTCCAAAAGTTCTAGGGCTTGATAAATGGTGATTTTGTTGTAGCCATTGGCAAAATCTTCCTGAAGATTGTCTGGATCACAGATTTTGTGCAGGAGGCCTCTTTCCTTAGCGAGTTGATGATGGGACTCCTCATGTAAATAATGGTTGGAATGGGTGGGCTTCCTGTAAATAATGTGACTCAGGCTTCTGTCTGTCCACTTTTTAATCATACTTCAAGAAAGGGAAGGCATCCCTTGATCTTGGTCTCCATATTGGGGTGGCTGTCATTCAGATGTTTCAGAAAGCCACAGAGGCTTTCCCATCCAGGGGGCCAAATGACAAATTTGTCGGACCCCGAGTTTGGGTTGAGCTTGGCATTGTCCAGTAGGGTGGATTCAAAAGACTTCATGAACACATTGACTACCACCTAGGAGAGTGGGCAGGGTTGGTTCTAGGGTTTCTGGCGCCTCCATGCAAACTATAGATTGGCACCCCCTCCCTCTTTACTATTAATGCTGGCTGCAATTTTCCAAAACTCCTTTCTTAACTCTTTTCACATGATGCTAGTGTTTCTCCTTCAAAACCAATGTTGTAAAACAATTAAGTGAAGGAGTGAATGCATAACCAGATTAAAATAACTACTGAGCAGTAAATACTTATCATGATATGAACGGGTTGTGATAGTTCAAGAGCATGCTAAATTTTAGATATGGATGAGAAGAAAAAGACTCAACTGTATGGCAGCTCAGAACTATATAATTCATTGAAAAAATATGCAGGAAAAAGATTTTGTACAGAATGCAGGAATCAGCAACATGATTTATTTATTTAATTTATTTAACGTTTCTTTTTTACCACCTTTCTAGTTATCAAGGCGGTTTACAATAAACTTAAAATTGGATGATAGGTTTACAATGAACTCAAAATTAAGTGAGGAATAATAGCTAGTTATAGCCATTCATCAAGGTATATCTAGAAACTATAAGCAAAATTGGTAAATGTTGATGCAAAGAATAGTCACAATGTAGTCTGTCACTATAGAAAGACAGGGATGACATTAACAGGCTTCAGTGACAAGCTAGTGAAGAATACTGTAATTAGGCCAACAGTATACAAGCATGTCATTAAACTGCTGTAAAATGAAATATATACTCTGTATATATTTAGAGTGGAGGAGGAATCTAGAGCAGCATCCTGGAGACCAGGGGTATGTTTACTAAAGGGCGTTAAGGGAGCAGCCATTAGCAAGCGTTAAGGGCGGCAATAAGGGGTTTTCCCGAGGGAGAGCCCTTCTCAAGGTAATCCTGGAGTGCATGGCTGCGGGATCGGCGTGCCCTGGGGGACATCCAGGCACAGTGGGGACAGTCCTCCATGTGGTGGTCCTTGCCCAGGCAGCGTAAGCACCGATCGTGTGCATCTGTGGTATTCATCTTCTTAGCACAGTGTGGGCATTTTTTAAAACCGGGTTTGCTGTCCTTATTCTTTTTGTCTTTGATTCTTTTGGTGGTTTTTTCTTTGTCTTTGTCCATGTTGATGGAAGGTTGGAGAGCTGAAATTTCCATCCGAGTGGTAGGGCGGAAGAAAGAGAACTGAGCCAGGTAGGGGCGGGCCTGGGGGTGGAGACTACCATGTGCTCAGAAAGGCTTCCTTCCTGAGCTCTAGGAGAGCACTTCCGTACCAGCGGCACCGTTGGATGATATCACCAGGTGTGGCTGACGCATTCTGCTTGTCCTAGGAGAAGGGATTTTCCGTGCGAAAAGGGCTATGGGCATGTAGGAGGTGTTCCGGCATTAAGAGCACTATGGGACACTTAATGTGCGCTAAAAGGATATCGGGTGTTAAGGTGCCAAGTGTGCACCTTAACGCTGGAAAAGGGATCACCACCATGGAAAGCAATGTAAAGGAGAGGGATGGAAGGTGGGAGCTGATGGCCCTGACATATCCGTGGGCACCCTATGTGGCAGTAAATAAGTGGGATGAGCATGTGGGAGGCAGCTGTAGCGAAGCACTGGTGTGTGGCAATGGAAAATGCTGCAATGGCAGTGAATGGCAGAGGATGTGGATGACAAATCCCCCCCTGTGGATCCCGAAGTGACATGATGTGTGCAGCAACCGGAGGATGAAGCAAGATTGGTGATGTGCAGCTCAGGTACAGGAGAGACTTGCATGAAAATGTGACATGCAGAAAAGCATACCCGTGTGAGCCACGGTGTAGCAGCTTGCAGGAGAATAGATGACTGCACATAGCCGGCAGAGGCTGATGGAGGGATGGTGGTAGATGAGAGGCTGCAATGGGCCCCGATGGCCCCAAGTTGCCATCATGAATGTAGGTGTAATGCATGGGAGACACGTGTGCAAGTGCCACATGGAAGGCTTGATACCACACATGCTGGTCATACCTTGTGGTGACCACCCAACGGTCATACAACCCTCCAGAAATATGTACATACAACAACTGGCCAGGAATTGCTCAAACTGGCCAAATGGGGCATGTAAGAAGGTGAGTTGAATCCTGCAGGTGACCATCTGAAGGGTATGATGTATACACATGTAATGCTTTCAATGTGATGGAGCCAAAGCAGTACAGAAGAGTCACAGAGAGGTACATATGCCCAAAAACAAACCAACGTCCAAAGAAAGCAAGGCAAGGCTGGAACACCTCAAAAATCCAAAGCAGCCTTATTAGAAAACCTACACTTGCAGTGTTTCAGCAAGTATGCCTTCTTCAGGGGGTAGAGACCCTCCAAAAGAAAGATACAATTAAAAATTAAAAACACACATTAAAAACCATGAGTTAGAAACATAAATACAAATACAAATAGTAAACCCAATTGGTAAAAAGTATAATACATAAATAAGAAATATATAGTATAACTTAAATTATTATAATATTGATTGTTGAAATGAGTCAGGCGTAAGAACAGTAAAGAGGAAGGGAAATTAATAGTTTAAGACTCATTGTTGTACCTACAATAAGTATTAATATTGAAAATACCATAACATTTTATAAATTAAACCTAAGTAGACTGTTAAATATGTAGACGAGGTGGAAGGGCAAAACAATCCATAGTTCCAACATAAAGGAGGTAAAGGTAATAAATATAAATGTCTTGAACTAACCTACTTTGCTGCATCAGGAGCCTAAAAGTGTCAAAGTGCTTTAATCTAGAGCAGTGGTTCTCAACCTGTGGGTCGTGACTCCCACGGGGGTCTCCACAGGATTTAGCGGGGTTCGCCTCACTCCGCTGTGTAAAAACAAAAGCGAGTTGCTGCCGAGTCCGCTTCTCGGCAGTGGCAAACTCACCGCCTCACAGTCCCTTCTAATGCAGCCGCGGCTCCCTGCCTCTTAGGGACCCGCGGCTATGCCAGTAAAACCGTTGTGGAGCTTTCCTGTCTCTTGACGGGCTCTGTGCAGTACTGTCCCGCCTCCAAAGGAAGTTGTTTACCACTTCCTTTGGAGGCAGGACAATGCTGCACGGAGCCCGTCGAGAGACAGGAAGACTCTGCAACGGTTTTACAGGCATAGCCGCGGTTCCCTAAGAGACAGGGAGCCGCGGCTGTAGAACAGCAGGGCAGCAGCAGGCAGACAAGGAGAGGGGAGGAGGGGGCAGGGAACCTGCAACGGGGCTGATGGGAGGGGGGCTGACATGGACAGGGGGGTGACATGGAGGGAGGAAGGGGGACTGACATTGATGGATGGAGGGAGGGGGGCTGACATGGACAGAGGGGGGCTGACATGGAGGGAGGGAGGGAGGGAGAGGGAGGGGAGGGCTGACATGGATGGATGGAAGGAGGGAGGGAGGCTGACATGGACAGAGGGAGGCTGACATTGAGGCAGGGCTGACATGGACAGAGGGAGGCTGACATGGAGGCAGGGCTGACATGGACAGAGGGGGGACTGACATGGAGGGATGGAGGGAGGGAGGGGGGGCTGACATGGACAGGGGGGGCTGATGAGGGAGGGAGGGAGGGCTGACGGACAGAGGGGGGTGGCTGACATGGATGGATGGATGGATGGATGGAAGGAGGGAGAGGATTGACATGTAGGGGGGCTGACATGGAGAGAGGGAGGGAGGGAGGGGGGGGGGCTGACATTGATGGATGGATGGAAGAAGGGAGGGAGGGAGACTGACATGCAGGGAGGGAGGGTTGACATGGAGAGGGTGGGAGGGAGGGGAGGGCTGACATGGATGGATGGAGGGAGGGAGGGGGCTGACATGGACAAAGGGAAGAGACGGGGGACATACTGGACAGATGGGGGATAAATGCTGGGCAGTGGGGCGAGACAGTGCGGGTTAGGATTATAATGGGCAGATGGGGGTGGGCTAGGATTGGTAATGGGTTGATTAGGGAAGGCTAGGACTGGGAATGAACTGATCAAGGGGGGTTGGGACTGGTAATGTGCTGACAGGGGGTTAGGACTGGTAATGGACTGATGGGGGGGCTAGGATTGGAAATGAGCTGATCAGGGAGGTTAGGACTGGAAATGGGCTGATGGGGGGGTAGGACTGGTATTGGGCTGATTAGGGGAGGCTAGCACTGGTAATGGGGTTGAGGGGGGACTAGCACTGGAAGAGAGCTGATTGGGGGGCTTTGACTGGGAATGGGCTGATTGTGAGGAGGGGAGGATAGAGCTGCTGGCCCTGGAAGAAAACTGGGGGCTAAGGCTACAAATGGGCTGATACGAGGGGATGGGAGAATGGAACTGGAAAGGAGTGGATCTGAGAGGGGCTGCCATGATATTTGTACTAAAAGGGACTGGTCAATGGGAAAGGAGGGGGACTGGAAGGGAATGGACACCAGTGGCAGTCATGGGAATGCAAGTTGACATTGGAAGGTACTGGGAGTGAGGACTGGAAAGGGGCTGATACTGGGGAGGGTTACTGGGACTGGAAATAGGCTGATGGAAAGATGTGAGGAAAATGAAAGAAGAGATAAGAAATGGCAGATGGACCATAGACCACAGAAAGAGAGTTAAGAGAAGACAGGAAAGCAGACACCTCAGATCAGTACCAGCATGATCAGAGAATAAATTGGTAAGACAACAAAGGTAGAAAAAATAATTTTATTTCATATTAGTGATTTGAGTACAAAATCATCATAATTTTGAAATCAAATATTGTTACTTGTTATTAATTATTGTGGTTTAAATAAGTAAATTTTATAAATAAAAACATATTGCAAAGTCCTATAATATATTAATTCAACAAATTATTACAGCAACAATGCGTTAACGTAAAGGAAGAGAGACGCATTTATTTGATTTTATCATTGGGGTTCACCACAAGTTGACCAATGGTAAAAGGGGTCACGGTACAAAAAAGGTTGAGAACCACTGACCTAGAGGATAGAGAACAATGGGGCATCAACCCAACATTTTTCCTGTTGTATTAATTGAAATTGTAATATATTAATCAAAATTTTTGTTCTAAATGAAATCATGCTGTGGTATAATTATAAAACACTTGAAAGCATGAATTCATGAGTTTCTATGAATTCTTTAACCTAAAGGCAGTCATGCATGTTCTGTACCCACATTTAACAGTGTCAGTGATAATGTAACTGAGACAGAGATAAAGAGAGAAAAATGTTAAGCAAAATAATACAAAATGTTATAAGAAAATATTCCATGTGGCCAATAGAGGTCAGTGTTGTAATAAAAGAAAAACAACTTACAGGGCACTCTGAACTGCATTTCCTTTCTGTAGGACTCACATGAAAACCAAAGAAGTGTAAACAAATTCTTATACTGAAATTTGCAATGACACAAAGCAACGTTGCAACCACAGGCAGTAGAATGGGGAAGGCCATAGGGGTCATGGCCTAACCAAAGTTTTGTGCCTCAAAGCATCATTAAATGGAGAGATGGGCAGGGGCATATCAATACTGACATATGGCCAGCCTGAGGAATTAAAAATAAATCCGTGCAAGGCGCATGAGCCAGTGCACACTTAAAGGCCTTGGTTACAAATCGGGGACACCTTGGGAGGGCTGAACTGGGCTGTGAGAGGCAGGGATCCTCCCTCCTCGGGCATCTTTTCCCCATATATTTCCAAATGAATAGTCTAAGTAGCATTCAACAATTTCAAAAGTTTAAAAAAGACAGAACTTCTCGAGTTATAAGCATGCATCCATACATATATGCTTAAACTGTATTTTATACATATAGATATTCTGTAGATTTCTAAAATCCCTCCTCTTTTTTCAGAAAAGTAGTTAATTTTACATCTTCTCCTACTAGGACCAAGAAGATTGCATTAGAGGGATATGCAGGAGAAGCAATGTCCTTTGTCTCTGCCCCTAGTGAAATTGGGGGCAGGAGGTGGTTATAGTCCATGGAGTCTGGGACACTACCTCAAATTCAGGGACAGTCCCCAAAAATCAGGGACATCTGGTAACTTTATTGTAGTGGCTCCAGCAAACTACAAACTGGGGAGCATGATTTCAGTGCTAGGCAAAATGATAGAAACCATTATAAAGAATAAAATTACTGAACATCTACATAGTCACGATTTAATGGGACAAAGCCAGCATGGATTTAGTGAAGAGAAGTCTTGCCTCACCAGTCTGCTACATTTTTTTGAAGGTGTGAATAAACAGATAGATTAAAGTGATCCATCCTCGTGCTGGAGAGGTTTACAGACTTGGTTTCTAAAATGGCTTTGGAGATATCTCTATACCCATTTTTGGATGTCCAAAGCACAAATATGGCATCCAATATAACTGTGCATCTGGATTTTCGGAAAGCCTTTCATAGGGTCCCTCATGAGAGACTCTTGAGGAGATTTATGTTTCAAAAAACTTTTTATTGTTCACTTGAAACACAGAAAGCCAAAGCAATAGTCTATTCCCATATATCCTATATCCATTTCTATCTATATAACAATGTAACAAATATAATGCAACTTTAGAATAGTTAACCCTCCTGTTCCATTGTGGAATACAACAATAATAAAGGGTTTATCCTGCTATAATACCAACATTCTTTACACCCATTTTCTTTTTATTGCTTAAATGGCACCCTCCCCTTTTCCTTTCACGTTCCCCGCTCTCCACCTGACTGGGAGTGCCGAGAGCTCGATTCCCCCAGCCCCCCTTGACTTTGGTAACCCCCAGAAGATTTGTATTGATAAACCTTTCCCCTCCCTCTATAGTATATCTGTATGCTTTAGCACTTTCCAAACATCCCCATTACCAAGGGATTGAACAGACACAATAGGGTAATAAGCACATATTGCCAAGTTTACCCTCCCTTCTCCCTTCCCTCCCCATTCTTCTCCTACCCCACTCATTGCCTCTGGAGCTCGCAGTAAGGGGAAATTATGCCTCCCCCCCCCCCCCCCCCCACTCCACAGACCTCAGGCCCATCAGCTTAGAGGACATTGAGAATACAGTTCCTCTCCATTGGGTCTAGGGTCTGAAAATATGGATCCCACTTCTCCAAGAAATTGTCTCTCAGGCGATCATGTCGTTGTGCCCCAACATGTTCTAACAGCATAAGTGCATGTAGATCCCTTTTCCACAACCCAATTATGCAAAAAGAAGCGGCATGCTACCAAGAAGATTCGGCCTATCCATCGTCTGAGAGTACCTTGAGTCATTTAGATACAGGTGGTGAGGCCTCACTTGGAATATTGCGTTCTGTTTTGGAGACCATATCTCACAAAGGATATAAAAAGAATGGAAACAGTTCAGGGGAAGGCGACCAAAATGATTTGGAGCCAGCACCAGAAAATGTATGAAAAGAGACTCCAAGACATAGATATGTATACTTTAGAGGACAGGAGGGACAGGGGAGATACTGCATGATACAGACCTTTAAATACTTAAGGAGTATTGATGAACAAACAAACCTTTTTCAAAGATGGGAAAACTGTAATACTAGAGGACATATTATGAAGCTGTAAGGAGGTAAATGGAAAGACAAGTCCAGAAATACTTTTTCACTGAAAGAGTGGTGGATACTTGGAATGCCCTCCCGATGGAAGTCGTGGGGTCAAATACAGTGACAGAATTCAAAATGGCATAGGACAGACACAGTGGATCCCTTTATAGAAACAGGAATAAAATTAAAATAAACTTAACTGTCTCTATTTCAACAACTAAAGGTGACCTGCACAGAGTGGTGGGTACACCCCTAAACAAAGGTATGGGGAGGGGTGACCTGCATGAAGCGGCAGGTGCACTTACTCTTGCCACCTTGCTGGGCAGACTAGATGGACCTTGGTGGTCTTTATCTGCTGTCATATACTATGTTACTATGTTATGTTCAGATACAAGCCCCAGTATGGCTATCCTTGGCTCTACTAGCATAGTGTTGCCCAAAAGTGACTTCAAGTAGCTATGCACTTCATCCCAAAATCATTTAGCCATGGGGCAGCTCCACGACATGTGTCCCAAGTTAGCTTTCTCGTGACCACATCTAGGGCAATCCGCCATCTTACTACATCCCGCTCGAAACGCCCTATTTGGTGTGGTTACTCCTCCGCAGTATTTTGTACTGCATTTCTCTAAAGTGCGGAATGTGTCTAAATGCAGTAAACATATCCTCTCCTGAGATATCGACCATCAAATCTTAAGACTGTAAGGTCGCTATGGCTGCCCCTGTCAAGAGCTCTTCTAAGCATGAGCAGACCCCCCCCCCTCCCACTTGCAAGTCCTGGGTGCCTAGACTGTGTACATAACTTCGGACTTGAAAATATTGAAATTTGTCAACAGCTGTTAGTCCATACCAGCTCTGCAGAACTGCAAATGCCATAATCAATCGCTCTGCATCGATCGCTTTCTCTACAGCCATTATGCCCAGGGAGCCCCATTGGGCAAAGGCCTCGTCTTCCATGCCTGGTGGAAAGGCACCATTATCAAACAAGGGAGAAGAAATGTTAGCATTGCATTGCCCCGACAGTGCCGCCAAGTCAGCCACTATACCTGCCGCATAACTCAAAAGACTGTATATTGGCGGAGTACCCTTGGAAGAGCAGTAAATGGAGCATGTAAAATATAGCACAGCGCCAACAGAGAGGCCACCTCTCATTCTGGCTGAAATGGAATATAGTCTGCAGTAGGGCCAAACCAGTCCCGTAGATTTCTTAACAGACACGCATATCCAGCATTCCCATCCCTCCTCAGTCCCAGGGTTGCTGTAAGAGGGAAAGACGAATGCGTGGTCTCTTCCCTCACCAGAGAAACTTATTGTGGAGATACTCAAGGGAGTGATAGTCTTTACAAGATAATAGGATGGGACGTACTTGTAACATATATAACTATTTGGGGAATATAACATCTTGTATAATGCTATGCACTCTCCCAAGGAAAAGGGGAGATCCTTCCACCGCATTAAGTGTTCTTGTGTATCTGCAAGGAGTGTTTTCACATTCATATCATATATCGTCCCAATTTCTGCAGGCAGCTGGATGCCCAAATACTTATAAACGGCTGAGGCCCACCTTAATGTGAAAGCGCCAGTCCACCCTGAGCGCACCAGCGGGTACAAAGGCAAAGCCTCTGATTTGTCTACATTTATATCTGGAAAATATCCCAAAAGCCTCAAAAATGTGCAATAGGGTCAGTAGAGTTTCCTGTGGGGAGCCTAAATATAGGAGAATTCCATCTGTGAATGCTGAAAGACAGAATTCCTCTCTACCTATGCATGCCCCCATCAACCCGGGATGTTTCCTTATACACTCATTTAAGGTTCAAGTGTCAAAACAAAAAGTAGCGGAGAAAGGGGGCAACCTTACTCAGTCCCACATCGGAGAGGAAAATCAAATATTAAGGAGCCATTCACCAATATCTACCCGCACGAGTTAGAATACAGCAGCCATATTAAATAGGTGAAAAAAAACCCTATCCCCATTTTTTCCATACCATATACAGTCAAAGGCCTTTTCAGCATCAAAGCTGATTAGTACTGCTGGAACTTCTGCCTCCATGGCTATATGAAGAGAGGAAAGAATCTGACGAATATTTTTAACAACATGGCGACCACGCACAAAATCCACTTGGTCTTCGTGAATAAGATGAGGCATAAGCGGTGCCAGTCTCTCCACTATGATCTGGGCAAGAGTTTAATATCTACATTCAAAAGAGAGATTGGTCAATACAGACCAGGTATTAAAGGATCTCGGCCTGGTTTGGGGAAGACCATTATAACCACATTATTTGTCGCATATGCAAAGGCTTGCCTGTTCACCGAATCTATATAATAAGCCGTTAGCGGGCCTGTAACCTGGGTGGTCATCAGTTTATAAAATTCCCCCCAATTTCCATCGGGCCCTGGAGCATGGCAAGAGTGTAATGTTTTAATTGCGATCGCAACCTCCAATGTAGTAATCAGGGCATTAAGGACTTCCTGCTGCTCCGTTTCTAGGTATGCTAGTTGGACCCAACTGAGAAAAGTTTGCGCTGCATCAGGGGCATCTGGCTCTGCTCCATACAGGGATTTATAATATTTCTGGAATATTTCCTCTACCTGCGATTGTGTACTCCTAACCTGACCTCCGGCATCTCAGAGGGCTCCTACATGGTGCTCTCCCCCATTTGTTTTAATCACTCCTGACAGAAGCTTCCTTGCCTTGTTGCCATATTTATAAAGTCTATATCGACAGCATTGGATTGAATGAGTGACCTGCTCCTGCATGAGGGAGTCAGCTTCCTTCTGCAGACAACGCAGCACGTATTTGTCATGTGGGTTACAGTGTGCTGCAAATTTTCAGCAGCCTGACATAGTTCTCGCTCTAGTCAAAGTAGGGAACTATTCTGCAGCCTTCGTCTAGTAGCAACATAGTTTATAATTTGGCCACACAGTACCACTGGCTGTTTCCCAAAATAGCATTGGGTTATCCCAATGTGTAGCATTGTTCCTAGCATAATCCTCCCATTGTGCCCTTAAGAAGCCACCAAACTGCGCATCTGCATGTATGGCCAAGGGGTATTTATTTATTTGGTTGGTTTTATATACCGCACTTTTTATAATCAGCGTGGTTTACATAAGAACAACTCATTACAAGGAACAGGTTAAATTACATTGAACAGGTATAATGAACAAGTAAACAGGAGTTAATGCAATAACTGAATACAGTAAATAAATAAACTAAACGAAGTGATCAAATAACTATATACAAGCTGAAGGGAGCTTTGCATTAAAGGGAGACATAATAAGTTATGGTACATGGTCAAATGAAAGCTGGAATAGATGTGTCTTAATTGCTTTACGGAAAGTTGACAGGTCAGTGATGAGACATATAGGAGGTTGAAGAGAGTTCCAGAGCAGAGGGGCAAAAATGGAGAAGGCTCTGTGCCTGGTGAACTGGGAGCTTTTGCTAGCTAGGGCTGGTATGGTAAGAATGTTTACCATTTTTGTTCTTCTGGTTCTGGTGTCAGACGTCCAGTGCAAGAAATCTTCCAGGGAAGATGAGGAGAGCTGGTGAAGGATTTTAAATGTCAATAGGAGGGCTCTGAACTTGAGTCGATGGTTTATTGGTAGCCTGTGCAGTTATACTAGGAGAGGTGAGACATGATCATATTTGGAGGCTCCGTAAATGGTTCGAGCAGCTGTATTCAAGGCCATTTGTAAAGGATGGAGTGCATAGGCAGGTAAGCCATGTAGGATGATGTTAGCATACTCGAGAGTGGAGTGACAAGAGCTTGGAAGACAGTGCGGAAGTCAGTAGGTTCTAACAAGGGTCGGAGCTGGCAGAGGGAACGTATTTTGAGATAGACAGCCTTCGTGATATTGTTTATATGGGATTCCAAATTTAGATATTGGTCCAAAGTGACACCTAGATATCTAACCTCATGGTTAGTCTTCAATTTCGCATTCTTAACTTGTAGGGTAGTTGGAGGTATGAATGTTAGATCCTTCGTGATGAGCAGAACTTCTGTTTTACTATAGTTCATTTTAAGGTTGTGGGCTCCTAACCAGTCAGAGACTGCATTAAAGCAGTCTGTGATTCCAGTAAAGTTGGGGTTCTCCATTGAGAAAGGGGCATAAAGTAGCACATCATCTGTATAGATGTAGTAAAGAATGCCAAAAGATTGAATGATTGTGCATAATGCTGAATATATATAATAAATAGCAGGGCTGAGAGGGAAGAGCCCTGCGTTACTCTTGGGCTTGATGAAACATAGTTGATGTTTGTGCACCTATGTAAACCTGTTGTTGGCAATCTGATAGATAAGAGTGACACCAGTCTAATGCTGAGCTCTGAATGCCTTTAAGTTGAAGTTGAATAAGTATGAGGCTGTGACCAGGGCCAGATTTACCTATACGCCAACTACGCCGTGGCGTAGGGCCCACAGCTGACAAGGGCCCACAAAAATTGAAAAAATCGTTAGCCTTAAAATTAAATTTAAAAAAAAACGCTGGCTGCCGCGGCGGCAGCATGGACTGTCCCGCGGGGCCCCCTCTGCTGCCACGGCAGCATGGACTGTCCCGCGGGGCCCCCTCTACCCGGCTGAATCCGTCCGTCCGTCCCTCCCTCCGTGCCGGCTTTCAGAGGCGCGAAGGGAGAGTGTCTCCCTCGCGTCTCTGTTAAGCCTGCAGGGGCTGATGGGAAATTTCCCATCAGCCCCTGCGGGCTTAACAGAGACGCGAGGGAGACACTCTCCCTTTGCGCCTCTCAAAGCCGGCACGGAGGGGCTCAGCCAGGCAGAGGGGGCCCCACGGGTCAGTCCATGCTTCCTAGAGTGTCTTTTTTTAAAAATATACTGCTACACAGTAATGGGTTGCAGAGCTGCCAAGATGCCCAGTTCCAGGGGTGAGACATTTTGTTCAGTGTTTTTGGAAATCTTTATTATTTCATGGTTTACCCCCTTTTAGCACCACCCTATGGTGTCTTTTCCTAAAACCTCTTTTGCACTGATAAAATGCTTTCTTCTCTTGAACTGTTTATACCTAGGACTTCTAAGGCTTTTATAAATTGCTAATTTAAATGATTATTTCCAGCTAATTAGGGGTTCTTTGAGAGCACAAAAAGATCAATGTTTATCAGTATTTTCCCAGCACAGATGCTATTGTTTGGTGTTTTTTTCCCAATGGAATCAAATACATAGGTTTGTGCAGCTGAGAGGTGGTCAGCATGGAAAAGGCACAAAAACAGATGAAAGGATCCAAGGGCAGGGAAAATGAACATTAGGGAAAGCCGGGTTCCCAGTGTTTAGCCACGAAGCACCTGTTACGCTTTTCTTGCACCACGAGTGTTTTATCAGTGTTTATCTATTAGCATCTAAAATTTGAAACTCTATTTATACTTTTTGAGGTTTTGAATGTCTTCATCATATTCCTCCCTCTCTCTTCTCTAAGATCTACATACTGAAGTCCTTAAGTTTCATTTCATAGGGCTTGTGGGTCAAGCCATGCACCATACTTGTAACCCTTTCTGGACTGCCTTTATATTCTATTATCTTTTTGTAGATCTGGTCTCCAGAACTGATGATAGTATTGAAGGGAAGGGAAGGGAAAGGGGGGGGGGGGGGCTTACCAATGATTTTGGACATGGCTATGACGTTCTTTAGCAAATGCAATGCAATGCACTCACTCACTGACATACACACATACTCTCAAAATGTCCATCCCTGCTATTTGAGGGACAGAATGACTCCCATACTATCTAAAATCTGCCTTTAAATGTGCACAGATACACATACACCATCACTGACATATGCACCCTCAGAATCGGGCCTGATTTTACTTAATCATGATCAGTAATTGCAATTCTAAATCCCAGCTGTATATTTGCAGTGTTGTCTTTTGATTGGCAGAGTATGGTGCTTTGTGAGTCCTGGTAGTGCTGTTAGGATACGGCGGGTTTGCTATGGGTTCTAAATGGGCAGTGTTTGTAGTAGTTCCTAATGTGTCTGGCAGTTGGCACTGGATTATAGTAATGTAGAAATCTTTTAGTCTTTCTTTATCCATGCACTCATTAAGAGGCACGTTTACTAAAAGTTAGTATATGGTAACATTATGCAAATATGTATGCAAATGAGGCCCCTTATGCAAATGAGGCCCCACACCCCCCTTGGGCCTCCTCTGCTGGGGGCCCACAATTTTTGTTGGCGTAGGGCCTCACTCAAGGTAAATCCGGCCCTGGCTGTGACAGACTGTATTGAAGGCTGAGGCAATATCCAAGAAGATAAGGATGAAGCCCTCTTTTGGTTTATTCATGCCTTTAATCAGATAATCAAATAGGGAGGTGAGCAAGGTCTTAACACCATGATGTTGGTGGAAGCCATGCTGCTGAGGATCCAGAGGAGCGTAAGTATCAATGTGGTCTTGGAGTTGTTGTTGGTGCTATTTTCTCAATTATCTTAGTAAGGAAGGGAAGACTAAATATGGGATGATAGGAGTTCAAGTCCCGAGGATCTAACTTGGGATTTTTTAGAAGTGGTTTAATGGTAGCAGTTTTCAGAGGTGTTGGAACAAGACCCTTCTTGAAGGAAAGGTGAATGATTCTGGAGATGTGAGGGCTTAATTCAGAACATGCAGACTTGATCTAGTGGAATGGGCATGGATCAGCAGGTGAGGTGGTGGAGTTAAGTCCTTTTATTATGTTTTCAATTTGTACAGTGGAGTAAGGGTAGAAAGAGGTCAACGCAGGGATATCAGTGCTTTCAGTCGAAGGGTTGTTTCTGCAAGGATCTCTAGGATGATTGATGATCACTTTGGTTTTATTATGAAAGTGATTAGCCAGGTCTTGTGGGTGAAGCAAGTTATCTGTTTAATGCAGTAGCACATCCTTAGTGAGGGACTGGATCAAACGAAAGAGCTCACGGGGCCTATTGATGGAGCATATCAGGATCTTAGTTTGGTATTCCTTCCTTCTTGTGGTAATAGTGAAGCAGTGATTTTGTAAGGCCTTCATATATATATTTCTGTCATGGGGAAGTCTGGAAATGCGCCATTTTTGCTCTAGTTTCCTGAGATTCAGCACGGAATTGTGTAAGTCAGTTGTAAACCATACAGCAGAATGTGATCTTTTCGAAGGACACCTGTGTTGGGAGAGTAGAGCAGCCTGGCTTAGGGTCAAGTTCCAAGGGTGAATAATGTCATCTAAATCAGAAGAGCAGGATTTGAGTTTAGGCAATGTTTCATCAAGGAATGAATCTTTGATAAATGGTTTGAAGTGACGAGCCGTATTAATAGGTGAATTGGAATCTGGTATGGTAGCTGGAATGTTGAATATGATGGCTTTATGGTCCGACCATGGCACTGGAAGAATTTGTGGCTGGAAGGAGTTATTGGAACCATATATGTGGGTGGGTTCAAAGATAAGGTCCAATGTATTTCCTGTAGATTGGGTAGGGACATGTATTAGTTGATCATACTTAAGTGCAGACATTGCATCAAGAAAGGCTGAAGAGTTCTTTGATAAGACCGGGAGATTGAAGACTCCCATGATCCAGAGAGGTCTTGACTTTGGTAAGTGATTACAGACTACATCCAGGGGTATGGAGAGGTCATGCGCACATATGGAGGGAGCACGATAGGTAAGAGCTATCGCTAGTTGCTTATCTCCAGAGAGTGTCTTTGGAAGTGGGACCCCAAGTCAGATCTATCCATATGATCGCATGGTCAGAGATAGTTATTGGCCCTATTTCCGCTCAGGTCACCTGATCTAAGAGTCTAGAGGATCCTATAAAATAGTCTATCCTAGATCCCATATCATGTGCTCTGGATATGTGTGTGTGGTCTTTATCTAGTGGATACAGTGCCTGTGTAAACCAAGAGAAATTCTGGGGCACATTAAGAAGCATGGGATCGAGGAGGGTAAACACAGGATTGGTGATAGCAATGGGGGGGGGGTATATATTGGGGGGGATGTTGAATCAGGGGTATCTTCATGGGGGTCTCAGGGTGTTGCACTGGGAGGGGTGCCTTCAGGGGGATCTCAGGGTGTTGCACTGGGAGGAGTGCATTCAGGGGAGGTTCAGAGTGTTATAGCCATGCTACCTGCTGCTGGTTACATGGTTGCACTTAAAGCCACCATGTTATGAGCAGCCTTGATAGGGTGCAGTAATATTCAACCGCTATACGTATAATTAGGACTGCTTTTTCACAGGCTATACATATAAATAGGTGCAATGCTGTTGCTCCACCATGATGTTTACTGTTTACTAAGCCCTATGCCAGTAAGGCTGAATGTCTGATTGAATTGTAGTGACCTGGAAACTCCCACTGACTCTTCTGTACCAGGCTGCTCTACCAGTGGGAAATGAGGACTCCCACCTGCTCATCATTGGTGCCAGGGCCGCACAGTGTCAGTGGGGTATGAGTTCCCACCAGCAGACACAGCGTCTGCCTTGTCTTAGACATAGGTTTGTAACAGACACCTACTTGGCCTCCCAACCTAGGCAACATGTTATAAAATTGCCCTCTATAAGTATACATGTGAAGTAAAAAATCAGCAGTGGGAGCTGGGGGAGAGACTGGTTTGTATGGATTTCCAACCAGAAAGAAGACATTTTCTTACCCCTGTTAAAGGAGGACTGGCAGCACTTACCGGTGCCCTATGTTATTTAGGACTGTAAGAGCAGAACCTTCTTTTTTTTTTTAAACTTTTATTTTCATTTTGCAACAAACAAAAGAAACAACACACCAAAAGAGACAAAACAAGTATACAATAAGGAAAAGTAAACCCATTACCCCCCACCCCGGTGCTTCTCCTCTACCCGTTTGTATCAGCATGTGAGCGCTTCCAATTAACAATGATTATACATCAAACGATCAAAAAAGTATCCACAATACAGCATGATCATGAGACAGAGATATATACAAAGTTAGACAGTCAGATGAGAGCATTTAGCAAAATGTACATATTCATTGAGCATCTTCCATTGAGACCAATGAGAAGGAGTCTGAACGGAGGAAGCGAACAGACGAGGTATTTGTTCATATTTACTGTAGAGACAGGCATGATTCCACCATTCATTAAGGCTCAGATGGGAACTAATTTCCCAGCATTACTTAATTAGGGAAATAGCAATGCCAGGCATAAAGTTCAAAAGGAGATAAGCCATTTTCTGGGAGAGAGGGGATCCCCGCAACTGGGCGAAGTCCCACTATCCTCCAAGAAAGGGACTCCTGAGAGTGCAATATAGACTAAATACGACCCCAGACCCGACGCCAGTTATACTATAGTGCGGGATATTCATGCATAACATGAAGTAATAAACCAATGGCCACAGGACGTGTCCAGCAACCATTACCCTGAGTAGTGTTCCATTTGTCTAATCTGTGAGGAGTGTAAGAACACCGGTGGGCTAGAAAGAAGAGGGTCTGAGTGAGTGAGGCGGGTCGGGAAACCCGTATCCCTCTGCTCCAGATAAGGCTCCATTGCTCCGAGGTTAAAGTCACATGCAATTCTCTCTCCCATACTTTCTGCGCTATAGAGGTATCTCTAGTGATAGCATTACATAAGGTTTAGTAAATTGGATGCTACACCCGGTGAACTACCGAGAGATCGGAAGTCTCCAATCAACCTTATGCAGAGAGTGCCGATGGCGGGAGTACTCTAGTGCTCCGAATGCAATGCTGAAGTTGCACTGACCAGAGTCGGGAGTCGAAAGGTTGCATAAGAGTATTAAAGGCACCTAAAGTGTCGAAAAGCATTGGTGGATAGTGGGAGTCTAATGGGAGAGTCGTACCAGGGAGTAAGGTAAGAGGAATCGGTGAGCAAAGGCCCGCTACTATATCTAGCCACACAGGTCTGCTCGGTACTGGCGCTTCCAACCAACGAGCACCTTGTTTGAGAAGAAAAGATTGAGGGAACACTTGAGTAAAATCGCCACCAAGTATTAATGGAGCATTGGCGGAGGCCGAGGCCAACTGCGCAAAACTTGCATAGTAAGCAGGGTTGTCCACATTCGGGGCATAGTGCAAATACACGTGAATTCACTATCTCCAACCTCAGGGTGTACACGGGCCCATCTACCCTCCATGTCAGCGCTAATATCAGGTACAGTAGCGTGCAAAGACTTCTTAACCAGAATGGCTATCCCGTACCATTTGGAAACGGTGGGAGAATAGGCAGCTACCATGTGAGGCCTAGCATTGAGTTTCAGCGTTTCAGCAGAGTGTAATGCGTTTCCTGAAGAAACACCAAATCAACATGCTCGTGGCTAAGATAGCTAAGGATTTTCTTTCCTTTGAGTGGACCAGTAATGCCTTTGACGATGAATAATAAGATTTTACATAAGGCCATTCAGAAAAGTTAAAATTCTGAGCATAATAGCACACATAATTTCACTGTGTCCCTCAAACTGACTGTATCTGGCTGTACACATGACATAGGAAAAATAAGCTAATATAATACAAGGAAGCGCCCCACATTAACAAAGAAAACCGCAGTACGGTAGAGGAGAAGCAAAACCCCAAAATTACTGGCGACCATGTGTCTGCGGGGAGAAACCCCAGAGAAGGCCGAAATTGAAAAAACATATAACCTGTAGGACTGTGCGTGCTCCGTGTCCGACCGAGGCACACATCATGAAGGGATAGGAGACCAAAGACAAAAGTCATACAGAGAAAGAAAGAAAGTCCAGGCTATTTCTGTGCTGGGCTATGACCGCCGCATCGGGCCCTTTAAAATGGCGGACAGAGCCGGCAGATAAGAGTCCAAGATTTGGGATTAGCGCATCTGCTCTGCTTCTTTGGAGTCCAAAAATGTTGATAGTAGATCAGGATCCTCGAACGTCCTGGTCTGGTTGTGGAGAGTCACTCGGAGCTTCGCTGGATACAACAGGCCAAAGCGAGCCTGTAGCTGTTGAAGTCGAGGGCGAAGAGCAAGGAGTTTCTTCCGACGGTCAACGGTAGGCTTTGCCAAATCAGGAAAGAAGGAGACCTTACGACCTTCAAATTCCAAATGATGATTCGCTCGGGCAGCATGTAAAATTTGTTCCACTTGTTGATATCGTAGCAAGCTAAAGATAATAGGCCGGGGGGTCGTGCGGTTGAGCGCCATGCGGGCAGGAACACGGTGTGCTCGATCGATTTCCAGTTCTCTGTGAAAAGTGATCTTCAGCAAGGAGGGAAGAGTTTTGAGCAAGAATTCTCTTATATCTCCTGCTTCCACCCCCTCCGGCATTCCGAGGAGCCTCACATTATTGCGACGGGCGCGATTATTGCTATCTTCCAACTCCTTTTGAAGATTCTGTATCTGGCGCTCAGCCTTGTCCAGTTTGCCCAAGCGCACCTCGTGCGAGTCGAGGACCCCCGCCATATTGTCCTGCCGTAATGAAAGACCTTCAAGTCGGTCCTGGAGCACTCCAAAGTCTTCTCGCATGGCTCGAAGCGCTTCTCCATTGGACTGCACCAATTCCTTCACGCCGCGTATTTCCTCCAAAATCTCCAGGTGCATTGCGGGGTTTTCACGAAATGGAACCATCTTCTGTGGGGAGGACACCTCTGTTTTGGAGCGTTTTCCGTGAGAAGAAGAAGGAGACCCGAAGTCCAAGCGCGCTGGTTTATGGGCCGCCATCCCCCCCGAGGTGCCCCGGTCAGCTCGGAGCGAAATAGTAAATTTATATAGGTATTAAGTCAGGATTCTGAGTAGGCCTCTCGGGAGCTTCAACGCAAAGCGTCCTACCCGCTGGACATCAGGCTCCGCCCCCCCAGCAGAACCTTCTTTTATTCTGGGAAGGTCTTGGGAGCAAGGGAGGCCAGATGGGACATGTCTGATTTATTCTGAGTTGCTGTATTTTTCGTGTGTGGACTGTGAACTCTATACTTGGGAGAAACACAAAACCTGACAATGCAATGTGTGTGTTCAGTCAGTGCTGACTCTTGGTGACCCAGCAGCCTCTAGGTTTTCTTGGCAAAGTGTGACCAAAGTAGACCGCCAGGCCTTTCTTCCAAGGCAATGGAGGATAAAGTGACTTGCCCAAGACCACAAGGAGTGCCAATGGGAATCAAACACTAGTCTCTTGTTTACTAGGTTACTCCTTCACTCCACATGTATCAATTATTTTCTTGACATTTTTCTTAATATTTTTAAGTAAACTTGTCTGTTAGAGTCCAACTCAGGCTGCTCCACATTGGAAAACCACTGATCCCAGACTGCATTTCTTTCCTACTCCACAGTACATGAAGCTGGCCTTTTACTTAAACAGGGAGTATCAAAGTGTCCCTTAGAATGTGCCATCTCAGTTTAGCAGTTAAGCAGTCTTGGATGGTTTGCTTCCTTATTTCCTGATCTATTTTTCCAAAATTGCAAGAGGATGCTATGTGACGCTAGCAAATATGAATGCATCCATCCTTTCTTGTTGACCTAACCACTTATCCCGCAACCAGTGCACAATCAATACACCTAAAGCCAGTGTTCCCTAAATGCCTTTCAGATATCCCTAACCATCTGCACTGCCTTGGAGCCAGCCTCTCTGAGGTGAAGTGGATGGGTGGGCATTTATTATACAGTTCTTCTCTAGGATGGAGATGGATGCCACTGGCCATGTGTTCACAGGATAGCCACAATCACCAGTAGGAATGAAGACACAGAATAAATGCCAAGGGGGGTGGGGGTGGGGTGGGGTGGGGAGAGAGTAGGAAGGGATGCATACTTGAGTGGAAATGGGCAAGCTAACAGAAATCTAGTGTGTATATACATTGATAGATCCAAGATTAACAGAACTCTAATGGCTGAAATATCGTCTGAGCTTACCTAGCAGCCTTGCGCCTTTTAATTACTCCACTTTCAAAGAGGCGATGAAGGCCAGACTGTGCAAGGATGAAGGAATTATGATAGGATCCTGGATACTTTTAAATAACATCTGTAATGTTGCTTTTAGCACTGAAGGCCACCTGAATATTGAGTGAGTGAAAGGACTTTCCATTACTGTTGCTCCGTTCGGTCTTAGTATGTGGCCGAATTACAATATGAGCACAATCTCTAAAAGAGATGGGGCATAAACGATTTCTTAAAAGTCTCTCATAATTTGCTTTCACTGCTGTGTTTGCATAGGAAAGAGGTGGAAAAGTGTGTGCATGGAAATGAAAGTGCATCTGGTACAATGATGCCGAAGCCTGTGCATGTACTATGCTGACCCATGCGGGGAATGGCCACAAAATGCTCATTTACTGCATGACAAGAAGAACAACAGGATTTCTGTTGGTTGATCATTCAATGTACCCACAGATTAGGAGTGACCATGTACAAAAGACCTTTTCAAGTGCATAGGACTTCTGATTCTTGACCTCTAGGTGTACTGCTTTCTCATATATTATTTAGTTTATTTTGATTTCATTTAATCTGTTCACCTTATACTGTATACCACCTTGCACGGCATGGTATTAAAGGGCTTCACATCAAACACAAACCATAAAAACAATCAGTTTCTATGAGGTGGCATATGCTAAGCTACACAAGACAGGATTAACCTTTAAAAAAACTGTAATTTTGAAAAAACTTCCTCTTTCTCTTTTATGTTGTCCTTGGTTTGATCTAAAATTGTCCGTCAGTCTCTTGCTTCTTATTTTTCCCTCCTGACTGATTATTGCCTCTCATGAAGGTCTTTTCAGTTACCCATATTAAGTGAGATGGTTAAGTATTTGGGGGATAACCTTATAACTGCAGCTTTGATGCCCTGAATAAGCCTGGTCTTGGCTGATCTCAGCAGGGTTGGGCCTGGCTAGTACTTCAATGGGTGATCATCTTGAAATATCAGGTGCTATAGATTTACTGCACGGAAGAAAGATCTGGCAGTCTACTTTCAAATGCACCTTGCCAAGAAAACTCAGGGGCTGGGTCACCAGGAGTCAGCATTGACTCAACAGCACATGCTTTCACTTTCACATGCATACTTGACTTTATAAAACAGGCATAAAATGCA
This sequence comes from Ichthyophis bannanicus, assembly GCA_033557465.1. Lineage (NCBI taxonomy): Eukaryota > Metazoa > Chordata > Amphibia > Gymnophiona > Ichthyophiidae > Ichthyophis > Ichthyophis bannanicus. The sequence continues at coordinate 759,939,212 of CM066033.1, forward strand.
TGTTAACTAGGTGTGACTGCATAAAATTACCCTCTGTATATGTGTAAGTTTAGGTACCTATAAATTGTGTCTAAAGCACTGCTTTAATCACAGAAATGTTTTTGAAAAATTATCCTATTGGTGTATCATTGATACTCAGGAATGTTTTTCTGTTTTTAGTTGGTGAGCTATTCATTTTCCGGGGTTTGTGGTTCCTCCGGAGTTCGTTTGTCAATAGGTTGATTAATAGTTGAACTAAGGCATAGTCAGATACTACGATGGATGAATTATCATTTTTTGGATGCCACGTATTCGGCCTTCATTCATAAGTAGGACATTGATTCTGGTGTATAAGTTGTAACTGCAAGAATAGAATGTGTAGTCTCTTGCCTCAGGGTTCTTAAATCTCCATATACAGTTTCTAACATAGTGAATTCTTTTAGGCTGAATCTCAATTCCTTGTCATCCGTTGGGATAAATATGTTCTTGTACCAGCTCTGCCCATTGATATGAGCTCAAATTGTAATTGATAATGGGGTTAATTTTAGAAACATTTAGACATATAAATGGCAGCATCTAGATTATACACACATGCAAACAGCAATTTTGGAAAATTATTTGCACATGAACATAATATATGCCATACTGGGTCAGACCAGGATACTGATCCATCAAGTCCAGTATCCTGTTTCCAACAGTGGCCAATCCAAGTCACATGTAGAACCCCTGAGAGATTTCAAGGTGATATGGTAGGGGTGTTGATAGGGCATGGCTTGGGCGAGCCAAAAATCTAGATGTGTATTTCCCAGTTTTCAAGGGAAATACACATGGGGGCCAAAAATGTTGGATGTTGGCCTTTACACTTACCTGAAGCAGAAACAAGTGCCAACTTAAAGGGGCATGTATAAAGGCTGACATCACCCTCACACCCCCTGACACCCTCTTCCAACAGCAAGGAGACCCTCCAGATCATACCCCAACAGCAAAAGACCCATCCATTAATACCCCAGACAACAAAAAGATACCCCCCATTCAAATCTCAGACAACAAAAGTCTCCCAATCAGCCCTCCACAATGGAAGTCCTTCTACGCCATCATCATAAGCTCTTACTCAGGGTCCCTGGTGGTCTAGTGGGTGCAGGAGCGATCCCCAGTTGCTCCGGCTCCATTTGGGATTTCATTCAAAATGGTGCCCTTGATCCCCTAGTGGTATTCATGCTACGACCGTGAGGGATCAAGCTGGCAAATAAGGATGATATGAGGATACCTATCTAGATAGTAGCTGAATATCACCACTATCTGGAAAGTATTGGCATTGACTGAAGTATCTGGATAGACAACACCAGATACTGGCACTGAAAATCTGGGGTTTAATTAACTATGACTGCAGTTAAATATTGGGCAGTCTCTTTTTATACTCTTTCTGAAATTCTTCATGTTCCACTGAATTTAAGTATGCCTCCTCTAAGACAGCCATGTCTTTTCTCTGTTTCTTTGGATAACTGAAGATTTATTTCCCTTTCGATACTTTAGTCCCTTCCACATTTAGTGGGTTATGTTAGAAGCCCTATCTGTGATTTACACATGTATCATCGTGCATCTACACATGTAAATGGCCATTTTAGAAGGGGCTCAGTTTGCATGAGGATGCCCTTACCATGTGGAAGTTTCAAGGAGGCTTGTCAGGGGCATGGTTAGAGAGCTTCCAGGACGGGACAAAAGATTACATGTGTAGACATAAGTACACATGTATGGCCAAAGCTGTGCAAATTGGGATTTACACCTGTTCCCTGGCACATGTAGCTTTTGAAAAAGAGTGCAGTTAGGCTGGCCCTCTGCAGGAGGGATTAAGGATGTTATCCTCTTTAATTCCTCTAGTATATTTTTCACTTCAAATATAACTTGGAAAAATGCTGCCTCTGTAGTCAATTGAGGTATTTGTACGTATAGATTTGCGAACACAGCAAGACACATGTGTAAATGATGGCACTTACATGTAGGAGTTGATATTTCACAACTTCTATGTTTAAGTGGCAGCAATTATCCATGAAAGGTGCCAGGTTGCTCCCCTGGTTCCACATATGTACACTCCTGCAACTCCATATTCAGTATTTTAGAAAAGGCTTCACATTTACGAAAGCCTTTTTAAAAATCTCACTGAAATTTTAAACATCTCTATGACTTTTCTCAACTAGGCCTTTTAGAATGGCTGAGGTAATAGTCATCTTAAGTTGCTGTTTCATCTAGTAGACTCTTAGATTGGTGAGGCTGGTTGTGCCAAGTTTCAGCATAGATAAGATGGACAAAGCATTTCTTCTGAGGTAGGCAATGAAAGTATAGGCCAGAAATTTACAGTAGCTCTTTTTTATAGCTATACTACATCTCTCAAATATTTGTGCTCTCCCAGTATACTTGCTCAGTATGTGCAGCGCATTTCTGAGACTGGGTGAGGACGTCCAAGTTCTTGGGAATACCCCAGACATGCCTACACTATTCCCCTGTTCTTACTTGAATGTCCTTGCTCCAGGATCATCTACAGTGGCTTTGGGAAAGTCTCCATGCTTTGGATATCTGTATGCCCATTCATATGCCCAAAGCATGAACAGGGCTTCTAAAATAACCTCCTTACCCTTGCAAAGCTGCAGGAATGCACAGAGAGGGGGTTAGGAGGAGCAGGACACCACTGGATGTCTCCTCAGACCTGGTAAGTATTACTGGTCCGGACAGGTGCTGTGGCATGAAAGCTCTTGGGTGCCCATGCAAGGGGTGCCCTAGACCAGAGAGCCTCGGGTGTTGGGTGACTACTGTACGCACTTGGGCCAGGAGTCCACTGAGGTGGAATGCCGCACTTCAGATGGTTCTGCTGCTCCTGCATACGATCTTTACTTCAGCTCTGCACTAAAGGGAAAGTAAAAAAACATGTCGAACTTAGAGTGATTTTTTACAATGGGGGCAATCCCCATTTGGCAGGTTTGCATGTGATTTGCACGCCAATCGTATTACAGTGAGAAGATTTGACTGAAGAGTTTTTTGTGCTAAAAGCCGTACTGTATTCAGAGAAAGGGGAGTGTGGGAAAATCAAAGGTAAACCATTGTGTTAAAGGACAGCACAGCTTATTACCCCCCCCCCCCCCCCTTTGGTAGGAGAATAACTACAGTACCTGAATTGTAACTCACCTTCAGCTAGGATTTGGAAAAGTGAATAATTAAACCAAAGCAAATTTGTGCTGGGATGCACTGGAAGAATTAAAGCCCTAAGGGCCTTGAGAAACTATTTCCCACCCCCTCCCCCCAGGAAGAACCCAGGAATCCCATGGGATTTTTTTAGTGCCCTTCAGCTCCCTATATTGCTCCATAGTTCTAGTAGCCAGTGGAATAGCGATCACGCACAATTCAGTAAATAACCAATGATGCTCACAGTGTAAGTTGGCAAAATATTGCACAAATGTATGGTAGCAGAGTAAAACCTCATCTCTGACCACTCCTAGATTCCTCACCTGGGAGCTAATTAGCAACTTTTCATGACTATCCAAAATTATCTGATCTAACCTTTGCCAAGTGTTTACCCCTATTCAAAGAATTACCATTTTATTGACATTGAATTGTACCTTGTTTTTTTTTCTAGCCGTCTCATTGAGTTATTCAGTCCTTGAGGTGAGGGGCTCTGTATTCCTGTGCCCATCCCCAGAGAAAGCCCAGTAGTGGTAATCCTTTTTGCATGGTGAATAGTAAGGGGAAGCACTATTGGGGGTGTTTCTGTAATTGTGGAGTATCCAGGGCTGGCACTCTAGATGAACCTTCAGCTTGATGGCCCCCCTCCTCCTGAATTTAACTTTCCAGCCCCTAGGCTAGGCTTCCCTTTTCCCCTGAGATTTTGATAATTAAACTTAACAGTCAGGATCACCTCAATACCACTTCTCCTAGAATGAACCTGGAATTACTTTGAAACTTATAATAAATAAACGCAGACTAAAAAAATGCATAATTGGATATCGTAGGCCAATATTCAGCCCTGGGTGGTGATTCTTAGACCTGGATATTCAATGCTTGGACCATATCCAGCCATCGGCATGGAATATACAGGTAGCCACAGAACCCGGAAGCTAACCAGGCAATGGTGATATTGAGCCGCTGCCTGGTTAGCAATGGGTGCTACCCCTGAACGCCCCAATGCTAACTGCTTTAACATCGCAGCATTAGTGGCGACACCCACAGATATTCAGCAGCACTAACCGTTCTTGGAGGAAAGGTCCATAAACCATTATTAAAGAGGACCCGGGAAATCCACTGCTTGCCTCAATACAAACATTGTGGAACCTGTGTGTCTTTTTGGGAAACTGCCAGGTACTTGTGAGCTGGATTGGCCACAGTTAGAAACAGGACCTGGGCTTGATGGACCTTGGTCTGACCCAGTATGGTATATCTTTTGTTCTTAATATTCCACTTAGCAACATTTACATGGTTCAGGCCCATACTTTTAAATATTAAACTTTGTTTCACATAGTATCTACAGTATATATCTATATCTATAGCTAATATACTGCCTTCCTTAAACCAAGGTTCAACTAAGAGGCTTTACAAAATAATCAAATACACAAAAAATAAAAACACAATAACATCAATAATCTAAAAATGCATCCATTAATACAATTACCCTTTTTTCAATAATGTCTTTTAATGAAGACAATTCCAAATGCCGTTTACCCAGGTTATTTAATTTAGGGGCCCCGTTACTAAAGCGTGCTATGGTTTAGCAGTTAATACGTGTTTAGCTTGAAAGTTAACATGCCCTAAGTGCAAAGGCTCCGTGGTAACTATTGGGGGCATGACCAGCATGTTCCCAACAGATAACGGGCGGATGTGTACAGTAACGCATGGTGCTGTTACCATGGGTGCACTTACTCACACCTATTGAGCTTGAGGTAATTGCAGCTGTGCTAATTCCAGCGTTGCCTGTGCACGATATGCACTGTCGTGCTAACCACAATGTGCTCAGTGTGCCCACTCTCCACATCTAATCTGCCCATTCTCCACCCCAACGTGCGAGGGGCAGTTTGCACACAAATCAGCATGCAGTAAGTCATACCCCCACACTAACAGTAACTAAGGGCCCGAGTGCATAGTTGTTGCATACCAAAATGCATGCTAATTGCTTAGCGCACTTTAGTAAAAGGGCTCCTTAATTTAAAAGCATTTGTAGTCTGCTTTTTTGTTCAAACGGAACATGCAAGAGCAAATAATCAAAACCTATACATCATAAACACAGTACTAGTAAACAGAAATAGCGGTTCCATCTCTGACCCCTCCCATAAAATTAAAAATGAATAATCTGAACCGCAAACCACTATTTCCACCCATCCACAAACCTCTCACCCAAAAACACAATGCAAAAAAACAACAACAAAAAAACAGGTTTCTAAAGCATGCTGAAATTTCAAATAGTTCTCTTACTCATGCAATCTCTCTGGAAGCAAATTTCACAGTGTAAGTGCAGTTCCCCCAAATGTATTTATTATTTAACTTTTCTTATATACTGCCTTTCAATTGTATCAAGATGACTTATATCGAACACAACTGAATTTTAGTTACATGGAACAATTGTAAGGTTAGCATCGAACATAACTGAACTTTAGATTCCTAGCAATTGGAGGACAGGTAAGCAGGGGAACAAAGTAACAGCAGTTAATTATACTTTGCAGGGATATAGGTGGTGAGGGTAAGCCAAAACAATTTACATATTTACATATATACAGTGTGAATCTGTAGTTGCTCTAGGAGTCAGATGGTTGCATCGCAGTATTCAAGTGTCTGTCCATAACATTCTTGGAAGATGTTTATTTTTAGCTTTTTGCGAAACTCCTTCAGCTCTTTTAATCCTCCTATATCGCTTACTAGGGAATATCCACAAAGTTGGCCCATGTATGGAGAATGAGTGCTGGCAAGTTTTTTGCGTGCTCAAGATTTTGTTTTTGGGGACTGTAAGAAGGTTTGAGTTTTGATCTCTTCTTGGTCTATTATCCGAGGATCTGTGTATGAGCACCTGTAAGCAGCCAGCTGTTATATTGTGTATACTCTTCAATATATTCATAATCGATTTGTGTTTGATGTGTACCTGGATGGGGAGCCAGTGTAGCTCTTTAAGACTGGAGTGATATGCTCTTGTCTAGATGTCCGTGATATCCTACATGCGGCAGCATTTTGAGCAATTTGTAATGGGCAGAGTGTACGTTTTGGGAAGCCATGAAGTATGTAATTGCAGTGGTCTAAATGAGGGGTGATGATAGCTTGGCATACTGTACCGAAAAGGTTGTGGTCCAGTAATGGGTGGAGGTTGTGTAGAATCTTTATTGTTTGATACATCACTGTAGATACTTTCTTGATGTGGGTTTGGAAGTTCAGTCTCTGGTCTCGGATCATGCCAAGGTATTGAGGCTTTGGTAGAAGTTCTGTGAATGAAGTTATCGTTCTATTCCAATCATCTACTTGGTTTGGAAGGTCTGTTGGATCTGCCATTGTGGTTGGTTCAATCAGAGGGATCAGGTGTTCGAGCAGAGCTGGTTTATTGAAGTCTCAGAATCTATGTGTTCCCTGTAGTAGAGGTTCCCTATTATGGTTAATCAAAGGCAGTGGAAGATTAAATGAGATCATGTGGCAGTCGGACCATGGTAATGGTGTGGTGTGAATGTTCCTTGCAATCATGTCCTTTGGTATGAATACCACATCCAGAGTGTTTCCTCCTTTGTGTGTGGGGAAGCTTATGATTTGTCATAGGTCCAGTACATTACTATTACTACTACTACTACTACTGAGCATTTGTAAAGCGCTATCAGTCGTACGCAGTGCTGTATAGACATGTAAGAGACAGTCCCTGCCAGGGCCGGATTTACCTTGAGTGAGGCCCTACGCCAACAAAAATTGTGGGCCCCCAGAAAAGATAAAAACGAGCACGCCAGATCAGCTGCGCGCTGTTGGCCCTGACGTCATAATTAAACTGGGAATCCCAAAAGCCAAACTTGGAATGTACAACACTGTAGAAATAAAACTATACATTAATTTGCTCTTGTACTAAACAAAGTGCAGACGTTAATGATGCACATTTACCAGAGCTGACATATTCCAATTAATAAATTCAAAATAAAGAGATATTTTTCTACCTTTTGTGCATTTTTTTTCAGCTGCAATTGCTCCAGCCACTTTCTTCTGGTTTCTTCGTGTCAGCCCAACTCCAGTCTTAACCCCCCACCCAGCCCATTTCCAGTCCCAGCCCTCCCCATCGGCTCAAGTAAACTTTAATAAAAAAAAAATAAAACGCTGGCCGTTGCCGCTGCCGCCGCAGCAGCATGGACTGTCCCGCGGGGCCCCCTCTGCCCGGCTGAGCCCCTCCGTGCCGGCTTTGAGAGGCGCGAAGGGAGAGTGTCTCCCTCGCGTCTCTGTTAAGCCCGCAGGGGCAGATGGGAAATTTCTCAAAGCCGGCACGGAGGGGCTCAGCCGGGCAGAGGGGGCCCCGCGGGACAGTCCATGCTGCCGCGGCAGCAGAGGGGGCCCCACGGGACAGTCCATGCTGCCGCGGCAGCAGCCAGCGGGGTTTTTTTAAAATTTAATTTAAAAAAAGCTAACAATTTGTTCAATTTTTGTGGGCTCTTGCCAGCTGTGGGCCCTACGCCACGGCGTAGTTGGCGTATAGGTAAATCCGGCCCTGGTCCCTGCCCATCAGAGCTTACAATCTAGTCAAGACAAAACACAAGACAAAACATAGAAGTGTAAGCAGGGATAGAACTAGGGGAAAGAAAAGGAGATCAGGTGAGTCAAGGGTAAGTCACTAACCCTTCACTGCCTCAACTATAAACTCAGACTGTAAGTCTGTTGGGGACAGGGCAATACCTACTGTACCTGAATGTAATCCATTGCAAGCTAAATATCCCATAGAGTAAACAAATAGCTCCAGAAGAGAGTCGGTGTGGACAGACATGATCTTTTATGCAGAATGGACTAGATCTTTGGAGACAAGGGACATGGGAAATAAGATGAAAACAGTATTGCCCCACCCTTCTGGGTTTTCTTACCTTGATCATAACCAGAACGTAAGGGAATGAAGCAGAAGGCCATCTGCAAATGGAACAGTACATCTATGGTTTCCAGAAAGGAAGTTACTTGGTTTATAGGTGCTGAATTCAAGTTCAGGTTTCCTAATAGGATGGAAGGTTTATCCTTTGATGATTGAGAGCATGCTATTTCTAGCAATGAAGAGATGTCATCAACTGCTGAGGTTGGGGATCTATAAACTAAGCATACAGAGAGACAGTTATTTGGTATTAGTAGTGCATTCAGGGTGTCGCTTGTTATGGTTGTGACCACTTGAAAGATTTTGCTTTTGCTGGCAAGGATGAATATTCCTCCTCCTCTCTTATTTATTCGGGGGAGTTGTAGAAGTCCACTGAATGAATACTAAAGATTCAGTGCCCATGATCATTACCTGGTCATTTCCTGTCGGGCAACTGGGCACCATGAGATGTAACAAACAGAATACCAATGTACTCTGAAATTTACCCTGGCTTCGAGAGGAAGCCGGTGCAAAGAAAATAATAAGGGGGAGACCCTGCTACAGCGAAAGTTTCTTCTATTTTTGCTGCCAAATTCTGAACATGTAATCTACACAGCAATTTCTGGGGTAAACCCGCAAAGCATTACAATAATCTAAAATGCTATTAGTCCAGAAAGGGGTGAAGCTGACACAAGCAGCTAAAGGGGCTACTAGAAAATTGCCCCCCTTCCTATAGGTAAAAGATTCTTTGAGTCTATGTGGCTATCACAACCTATTGTTTTGCTTTGATTGTCCCTCATCCCCCACCCTGGCATCTATTGTCCTAGGCGACCTTCTAGCCCGCTTGATGGTTAAGCTGACCCTGCAAGTATGTATTTGCAGAATTGGAGATGTAGGATTTCTCTTGAGACTCTGAATCCCCCATCCACTCGTTGAACGGGGCTCTGTATTCCTGTGTCCATGTCCTCCATCATCCAGTCCTAGAGATGAGAGTCTCTGGATCCCTGGAGCCCTCCATTCCTAGAGGCAAGAGACTCTGATGCCAAACCAGGCTTTGCGCACAGGTTAGCTTGGTGTTCGTGCACAATTTTTTGGGCTGCCAATACAAGAACAAATTTTGGCATGAGGTAATTGTGCACAAAGCCTTGAACAGACAGCAGTGTGCAGCACATTTAAAGCCATTTCAGTAGATGGTAATGAAGCAATTATCTGTGCAGCACAGATGCAGAGAGTTACACAGATGACCAGAAGGCTAAGCACCAGTGTTTTTATGCAAGGTCTGAGGAGCGTGAAGGGTAGCTTGCTGTTCTGCAGTTAGCGCCAGTGAAGTGTTTATACCTGTTTCTTCTGCACAAAGATGGCAGGATGTTATTCTGCAATAGGTATTTCGCAATATTATTATTTATGTGCACAATAACAGTCTGTCATATGGGCAGATATAGTATTATGTGCAAGAACTTCTGAAGTGCTATAAAGTGTGTACGAGCGCTTCAGAGTTGCGTATGCCTAACATCTGCACATACAATGGAAAGCTATTCTGTGCATAAATAATAATAATGCAAAATTGCTAAGAACAGACTAATATCCTATGATATGGTGTCAATACAGCTGCTGCTCACTTACATCTATGTGCACAGTCCAATTTGCACACTTTTGCAAGCAGCACTGGAGAGCTCATTTTCAGCATTAGACATGTGTTAGAAAACCATGTGCTGAGCTTCAGTGCATGGCTCTAATGCAAGGTAACTGCGATGGCCTTTCTGTACTGAAGTGCCCATCTCCTGAGCCATCCAGTCCTAGAGGGGAGTGATTCCGTATCCCTGTGCCAGTCTCCTGAGCCATCCAGTCCTAGAGGGGAGTGATTCCGTATTCCCTGTGCCAGTCTCCTGAGCCATCCAGTTCTAGAGGGGAGAGATGTTGTATTCCTGTGCCAGTCTCCTGAGCCATCCAGTCCTAGAGGGGAGTAATTCCGTATCCATGTGCCAGTCTCCTGAGCCATCCAGTCCTAGAGGGGAGTAATTCCGTATCCCTGTGCCAGTCTCCTGAGCCATCCAGCCCTAGAGGGGAGTGATTCCGTATTCCTGTGCCAGTCTCCTGAGCCATCCAGTCCTAGAGGGGAGAGATGTTGTATTCCTGTGCCAGTCTCCTGAGCCATCCAGCCCTAGAGGGGAGTGATTCCGTATTCCTGTGCCAGTCTCCTGAGCCATCCAGTCCTAGAGGGGAGAGATGTTGTATCCCTGTGCCAGTCTCCTGAGCCATCCAGTCCTAGAGGGGAGTGATTCCGTATCCCTGTGCCAGTCTCCTGAGCCATCCAGTTCTAGAGGGGAGTGATTCCGTATTCCTGTGCCAGTCTGCTGAGCCATCCAGTCCTAGAGGGGAGAGATGTTGTATTCCTGTGCCAGTCTCCTGAGCCAGCCAGTCCTAGAGGGGAGAGATGTTGTATTCCTGTGTCCATTCTCCTGAGCCATCCAGTCCTAGAGGGGAGTGATTCCGTATCCCTGTGCCAGTCTGCTGAGCCATCCAGTCCTAGAGGGGAGTAATTCAGTATCCCTGTGCCAGTCTCCTGAGCCATCCAGTCCTAGAGGGGAGTGATTCCGTATTCCTGTGCCAGTCTGCTGAGCCATCCAGTCCTAGAGTGGAGAGATGTTGTATTCCTGTGCCAGTCTCCTGAGCCAGCCAGTCCTAGAGGGGAGAGATGTTGTATTCCTGTGCCAGTCTCCTGAGCCATCCAGTCCTAGAGGGGAGTGATTCCGTATCCCTGTCCCAGTCTCCTGAGCCATCCAGTCCTAGAGGGGAGTGATTCCGTATCCCTGTGCCAGTCTCCTGAGCCATCCAGTCCTAGAGGGGAGTGATTCCGTATTCCTGTGCCAGTCTGCTGAGCCATCCAGTCCTAGAGGGGAGAGATGTTGTATTCCTGTGCCAGTCTCCTGAGCCATCCAGTCCTAGAGGGGAGTGATTCCGTATTCCTGTGCCAGTCTGCTGAGCCATCCAGTCCTAGAGGGGAGAGATGTTGTATTCCTGTGCCAGTCTCCTGAGCCATCCAGTCCTAGAGGGGAGTGATTCCGTATCCCTGTCCCAGTCTCCTGAGCCATCCAGTCCTAGAGGGGAGTGATTCCGTATCCCTGTGCCAGTCTGCTGAGCCATCCAGTCCTAGAGGGGAGTGATTCCGTATTCCTGTGCCAGTCTGCTGAGCCATCCAGTCCTAGAGGGGAGTGATTCCGTATTCCTGTGCCAGTCTCCTGAGCCATCCAGTCCTAGAGGGGAGTGATTCCGTATTCCTGTGCCAGTCTGCTGAGCCATCCAGTCCTAGAGGGGAGAGATGTTGTATTCCTGTGCCAGTCTCCTGAGCCATCCAGTCCTAGAGGGGAGTGATTCCGTATTCCTGTGCCAGTCTGCTGAGCCATCCAGTCCTAGAGGGGAGAGATGTTGTATTCCTGTGCCAGTCTCCTGAGCCATCCAGTCCTAGAGGAAAGAGATGCTGTATTCCTGTGCCAATCTCCTGAGCCATCCAGTCCTAGACGGGAGTGATTCCATATTCCTGTGCCAGTCTCCTGAGCCATCCTGTCCTAGAGGGGAGAGACGCTGTATTCCTGTGCCAGTTTCCTGAGCCATCCAGTCCTAGAGGTGAAAGGTTCCATATCCCTCTGCCTATTTCTTGACTTAATCTAGTGTCCTGTAATTAATTTCTTGTGCAAATCCTAATTTTTTTTTTCAATAAAAGTTATCAAAACCCACAGAGAGTTCTGTTTTCTGGGTAAAATTCTGTATTCTGGGGAAAAAAGACTTAATAGAGAGATCAACTCAGATATTTTTCTCTAAACTAATGCACTGATTTGATTGAATTGGAAATGGAAAGAATGTGCCAGAATCAGGACCGTGCAGGGTTCTAGAGGGAGGTGAGCCCGAGGGAGGGGGGGGGGGGCTATGGGAATACCGAGTGGTGATAGCTTTGATTGCTTCATCTCAGAAGGGAATTGAATGTGAAAATATCCTGTCATAAAGGTTCTTTTGAAAACAGAGCACTTCCAATCAAGGTCTGCCAGATAACATATGCACATATTTAGTGAGGACACAAAGGGACCTCAGCAGGGGAACTGCTGATGAGACTCATCGGAGAAGAATGTCTCACCTTATAAACTTTGAATTCCAAGAGAGGCTTTTGTCACCGGTCCTAAATCCCCTGAGAAACCCTCCCTCCCTTCTTTCATTTTTTTTTCTTTTTCCCCATGGCCATTTCCCCCTGCTCCTTTGGGCTCCCAGATGAATCAGAACCAGCATGAAAGAATGAATTTCTAGTCCTAGTTCTCTGGTTGTCTTCACTGTATGAGAACTCGCGCATTGTGCGCGACTTCCTCCGTATGGAGCTGTGGCACTACTGCTGCGCGTGCCCAATCCTAACCAGATTCGGGAGTCAAGCTAAGGTCCCCTGCTTGACAGCACTTCCACTGAGTCATCTGGCTGCGTTCCAAGGCCATCTCTGCGGTTCGTAGAAGCTCCCCCATCTGTAGGAAGGCCCTGCAGTGAACACAGCTACAACAGCCAGGCTGCTCAAACTATCACCTTGCCAAGACTTTGCGACACCCTATTTGTTTTCATTCATAACTATATATTTTTTCTTCTTTTGTTCTAACATATTTTATTTCTATAATTCTGCATGTTTTTTTGTAATAAATGGTGTTGGGGACTAGGCTGTTGTGCCAGGAGGTAAACTGGGCAGGCTCGATGGGCTTTAAGGATAAAGTTATCAGATGTCCCTGATTTACAGGGATTGTCCCTGATTTTGGAGCTGTGTCATGGCTCCCACCGGTTTAGCAGCCTACTGTCCCTGATTCCAACAATGGGGACAGAGAGGTAAAAGTAAATTTATTTTCACTTTAGTGATTTGCACAAGTCAGTTTTTAGGATTTACATCCATTTCTGTTTCTCTGTAGATTTGCCTGCTTGGAAGTGATATTGTTGCTGTGATGGGATGGATGGAAGGAGACAAGGTAATGACTTCTTTACCCGCCTTCATGCCATTTGCTTCAATCTGGAGCTGAGGTGTCCCTACCTGCCCCCCCCCCCCACCACATGTGCCCAGGTGCCCCAACCCCCTGGCCTGCCCCTACCTGGCTCGGTTTTGTTTCTTCCGCCCAACCAGAAGGACAGACCACCAGCTCTTCTCTAATCCTACATCTACCTCTACTACAACTGCCAGAATTACCAAGGACAAAAAAAAAGAAACTCCAACCTGGTTTTAAGAAGTGCCCCAGACAGGGGAAGAAAATGAATTCCACTAATGCCCATGAATAAATGCAGGAGATGCCTCAGAGAATCCCATCAGATGGAGGATTGCTCTCACTGTGTAAAGACGTCCCCCAGATCCCATCCATCTCACAGCTATGCCCTGCAGGAACTCCTGGACTCCACGGCAGAATGATCGGGTGAGCGCGCCGCCTCCAAAACCTGGCCTGAAGGAGAGATTCGGCTAGAGAACATGACACACAAAGGTGACAGCATGGCTGCCGCCATCTTGGCCACCATGAAAATGCCGATCCTGCTTGCAGCCTCCGTACAAGATACACCCCCTAGGACCTCCATCTCCTCCATGGCACAGCTTCCGGGACCCCCACTGGCCGCACTAGTTTGAGTGCAGAATACAAGAAGGGACCTAACACAAGAATAATAAATGTGCAAATGCCTCTGGCAACAGCAGTGCACGGTGCATTTAAAGTCAGTAAAATGGATTGTAATGAATCAATTAGCTACACAGCACAGATGCAGAGACGCGTGCAGAAAATGCTGAGACCTTGTAAGCTCACAGGTCTTTGCTCAGTGCCGGTGAGGAATTTAAATCTATTTCTTGAGCGTTCAGCACCCGCAACTTTTTTCTGGCTTTGCTGAAGAGAGTGCTGAACCCCCCCCCCCCCTCCCAGCCGAGGAAGTGTCCTGGGACAATGTGTGCGCATAGGATGGAATGCTATCTGGCGCATAAACATCATTAGTCTGCACAGAACTTCTGCACAGAATAATATTAATGTATGCGCCTGATAACATTCCAGCACATGCACACAAATGCCAAACTGGTTATCTTTTCTTTTCCAGGCTCTGTCCTTGTTTGGCACAGACTTTCTGCACACAGCACATTTGTTTGCTGCTTTCCCTCATCATTAAGCAAAACACTGTGTTAGGAAACCCTGCGCTAGAGCTTAAGGTAAGACTCTAAATCTGTCTGCCCCCCACATGCTTCTCTTCCCCCTCAGCTCATCTTCACCTGACCCTCTTCCCCCCCTTTCCCAACCTATATATCAAGACACTCTTTCCCAGTTCATCTCCCTATCACACACTGAACCAAGGAAGCCAGAGTTCAAATCCTACTTCTCCAACTAATGCTCCTTGAGACTTTGGGCCAGTCACTTCATCCTCCATTGCCTTAGGTACATACTTACAGGCCAATGCAGAAAGCTGGTGCTGAAGTTGCACACTATTAGCTATGTATGTGTTTAGATAGTGCCCTTATAGCGTACAACTTCAGCACCAGCATGTAGAAAGGGGCATGTATGCAAATGAGCTGTGCATAAAACATCGGCATAAAGTTGAAAGAAGGGGCGCCAATGCATGTGCAAACAGACGTGCTACAAGTGGGCTTAAACGCATGCGCGTACATGTCAAACACTCACGTTATACACAGGGGAGTTGGAAAAAGCGAGTGCTAGACCCTCCTCCTCTTTGCAGGACCTGGGATTTGTTCCAAGCGTTTTTCAGCCTCAGAAGTGCTGTTTAGTCTTGCAGATTCTGCTATTCTCCAGGGCTAAACTCCTGCCTGACACTCCTGAGAACACCGCTTTGAGCGAGCTTAGGCTTTCTGAAGCCCCAGTGCACAGAGGACACTGCTGGGAGTACGTTGACGCTGCTCTGCCCATCCATCCAGAGTTCATTCTGGAGCTGGGCCTGGACAACAGCTGGAGCAATCTGGGACCTGTTTTCCCTCTGGGTTCCATTGGGACCATTTTATTTATTTATTCATTCATTCAGTTTTTATCCTGTCCTCTTAAACTGCTCAGAGCAGGTTACAAATTACATCCATAACAACAGATAGCATAGCACAGACTGGCAATACCTCATCATAACACATAATATCTATTCTTCATTCTTTTAGAAAGTGGCGCCTCAGGGGAAGGAAGGAGGGTGTAAGGCTGGAGGCTCTCTCTTCTTGCTATCTTGATCTCTAGATCCCCCACCTCTACTAAAGGAAAATGTTCACACCCAAGGCAACTGTTTATACCCTGACACAGTCTTTTACTACACGCGCAGGACATTTAAGCTCCCTCAGGCCAGGCGCAGAGATATTGGCGATCCTGGTTATGTAATCCTTTATGCATTTCTCTACTTCAGGCGCAGACCTTATTAGCATGCCATTTTAATATGCACAGCTCATTTGTGTATTATTTAAATACATTTGGTGTTACTGCATGTGCATACTCTTCCTTTGCTGTTTATGCGTGCATCAATCACTTATCTGCATTTAGTGTGCTGGAACTTGTGCATATAACATAAGAACATAAGATATGCCATACTGGGTCAGACAAAGGTCCATCAAGCCCAGTATCCTGTTTCCAGCAGTGGCCAATCTAGGTCATACATACCTAGCAGTTTCCCCAAGGGACACAGGTTCCACAATGCTTGTACTGGGTCAAGCATTGATATCCTGGGTCCCTTCTTAATAATGGTTTATGGACCTTTCCTCCAGGAACTTGTCCAAACCTTTTTTAAACCCAGCTACACTAACAGCCTTTACTACATCCTCCGGTAACAAATTCCAGAGTTTGATTACACAATGAGTGAAAAAATATTTTCTTTTATTAGTCTTAAATAGTTTACCCTGTAGCTTCATTGCATGTCCCCTAGTCTTTCTATATTCTGATAACGTAAACAATCGATCTACGCTTACCCATTCCACTCCGTTCATTAATTTATAGACTTCTATCATATCTCCCCTCAGCCATCTCTTTTCCAGGTTAAAGAGCCCTAACCTTTTTAGCCTTTCTTCATAGGAGTATCCTTCCATCCCCTTTACCATTTTGGTGGCTCTTCTCTGAACCTTTTCTAATAACGTTATATCACCACAGCTCAGTCCTTCCAGACAGACTTGATCATAATCTTTTCTCATCACAATTCAAGCCAGGCAGGAATACGCCGCAGAAATGGCTGCTTATAAACCGCTGCAGCCTGGATGTACTTGACAGAAGCAGGTGATGAGGCAGAGCTCCCACTCACAGCCTGCGACGCCGACATCATCCCTCCACCATCCCGATCGCAGCAGTGAGCCGCAGGAGAAGTGAGTCAGGAAGCCATACTGTCTTCCACTACTGGCTATTTACGTTCCTGCGCCCACTCAGCTGAGTGTGTTTGACTCAAATCCCGCACCCTCGTGGACTTTCTACACTTCAAATTCATGCTTCTCTCTTTCCAGTCAGCCATAGCACTCACCAAACAAGACTATTATGCCCATCTGACTAACTCTCTTGCCGCTGACCCTCGCCGTCTCTTTACAACTCTTAACTCTCTCCTCAAGGTGCCTTCGCCTCTGACCCCTCCCTCCCTTTCTGCCCAAACCCTGGCTGACTACTTCCATGACAAAATCCACAAGATCACACTCCAATTCCCCATGAGGTAAGCTACTTCCCCTCCTCCCCCTCTTTACTCCCAACGCCCCCCCCCCCCCACCTCTGCTACCTTTTCTTCCTTTTCTATGATCTCTAAGGAGGAAACCACTTGCCTTCTTTCTTTATCCAAAGTCAATACCTGTTCCTCTGATCCTCTTCCCACCAGTCTCCTTAGCTCCGTCTCCTCCACTTTTATCCCTTCCATCTTTCATTCTCAACCTATCGCTCTCCACTGCAATTGCCCCTGCAGCATGCTATGGTTACACCTCTCCTCAAGAAACCCTCACTAGACCCTACCTGTCCTTCTAACTATCGAATCATCTCCCTCCTCCCCTTCATTTCTAAACTACTTGAATGTGGGTTTCACTGCCGTTGCTCGACTTTCTCTCCTCTCACGCCCTTCTGGCTTTTGTCCTTTACATTCTATCAAAACGGCTCTTGTCAAAATCTCCAGTGACCTGTTCAAGGGTCTTTATTCAGTTCTCATCCTTTTTTACCTTTCTGCTGCTTTTGACACTGTTGACCACAATCTTCTCCTTGATATCTTGTCCTTGCTTTGTTTTAAGGGTTCTGTGCTATCCTGGTTCTCTTCTTATCTCTCCCATCACTCTTTCAGTGTTGGTTCTGGTGGCTCCTCCTCTACTGCTATCCCAGTCTCAGTTGGTGTACCCCAAGGATCTGTCTTGGGTCCACTCATTTTATCACTATATACCCAGTCTCTTGGTGCACTCATCTCTTCCCGTGGCTTTCAGTACCATCATTATGCTGATGACTCCCAGATCTACCTGAAATCTCTCCAGCAATCCAGGCCCAGATCTCTGTCTGCCTTTCTGACATTGCTGCTT
Organism: Ichthyophis bannanicus; assembly: GCA_033557465.1. Taxonomy (NCBI): domain Eukaryota; kingdom Metazoa; phylum Chordata; class Amphibia; order Gymnophiona; family Ichthyophiidae; genus Ichthyophis; species Ichthyophis bannanicus. The sequence continues at coordinate 759,956,722 of CM066033.1, forward strand.
GGATATCTCACTGCCGCTTGAAATTGAACATGGCCAAAACTGAGCTTCTTATTTCCCCCCCTAAACCCTCCTTACCCCTTCCTCCTTTCTCAGTCTCTGTGGAGAACTCTCTACTCCTCTCTGTTTTGTCAGCTCACAACCTTGGGGTTGTCTTCGACTCCTCTCTCTCCTTCTCCACACACATCCAACTGATAGCTAAAATCTGCCATTTCTTTCTTTAGAACATCACCAAAATTCACCCATTCCTTTCTGAACACACTACTAAGACACTTATCCACACTTTAGTCACCTCCCATCTTGACTATTGTAACCTACTCCTTTCTGGTCTCCCTCTGAATCATCTCTCTTCCTTCAATCTGTTCAATACTCCTCTGCACAGCTAATCTTCCACCAGCCTCATTGTGCTCATATTACCACTCTTCTCAAGTCACTTCATTGGCTCACTATCCATTTCTGTATCCAGTTCAAATTTCTTCTGCTGACCTTTAAGTGCTTCACTCTGCAGCTCCTCACTACCTCTCTTATCTCTCCCTACACCCCTCCTCGAGAACTCCACTTTTCTGGCAAATCACGTCTATCTGTGCCCTTCTCTTCTACTGCTAACTCTAGTCTTCACTCCTTTCACCTTGCTGTTCCTTATGACTGGAACAAAATATCCAGGTCTGTATATCAGGTGCCTTCTCTGACCCTTTTCAAATCCAGGCTGAAAACTCACTTATTCACTGCCGCTTTTGGATCTTGATTTACCTGATCTCCTTTGTATTTCCTTACCATTCCCCCTAGATGGATTCTATGTCTACAGCTACTGTGTTGTCTGCCTTGACTAGATTGTAAGCTCTGGTGAGCAGGAACTTACTTTTACATTTGCCTGTATAGTTCTGCATACGTCTTGCAGCGCTATACAAATGTTCAGTAATAGAAGTAGTAGTAGTAGTAGTACTTAGAGTCAATGGGAGAAGTCACTGGCTTCTAGGCCTGAAGAATACTGGGCTAAGGAATAGGAAGCAAAGGGTAGGACTAAATAGACAGTGTTCCCAATGGAGAAACACAAATAGTGGAGTGCCTCACGGATAGGTATAGGGACCAATGCTGTGTGACGTATTTATAAATGATGCACAAAAGCAAGCAATGGATAAAGTGATCAGATCTGCAGATGACTTACAATTTTGCAAAGTAGTTAAACCATAAGAAGACTGGAATTGCAGGAGGACATTTTGAGAATAGGGAACTAAATGGTAGATGAAATTAAATATGAAAAAAGCAAAGCGAGACACACAGGAAAAAAATAATTATAATATTGTTATATAGTGCCAGTTTCCATATCAGGAGACACCATTCACAAATGGATCTTGGAATTATTGCAGACAGGGCATTGAAATCCTCAGCTCAATGGATGGCAGCGGTCCAGAAAGCAAACAGAGTGTTAGGAATTATCCAGAGAGGAATGAAGAATAAACCTGTGAATATCATAATGCCTCTGTATAGACTTAGTGGCAGATTTATACCCCCAATGGTCCTTAGGATTAAGAACAGCGCTGCAGGGGAGATGATGGCACAGTGACAAGCGATTCACAGAGCAGCGTGGCTGCCCACAGGCTCTTACCCAGTCTTCCCACTGGCAAATCCTCACTGTAAGGATGCACCATGTTACCATAGCTTGAGTATTTTATGCAGTCCTGGTCTCTCTGGGGGTAATTTTCAAAGCCACTTACATGCATGCAACAGATTTATATATGGAAATAGCTTGTTATAACAGAATTTCCCAGGGCATGTTTGGGTAAAAGTGCACACATAATGCCATTTCACGTGTACTTCCACCCATGACGAGCAGAGGAATTCCCTGGAACTGTGCAGGGTTTGCTTTTATAAGCATCTTTTTGGATTTTCACGAGTGTGCATGAGACTTTTCTTCAAACATTTGTGTGCACTAAGCAGCCGGTCTAATTGCGTATTTGCAGCTTCACTGGAGTCACTTTCCAAAGGAAAGAATGCTTGTCCTTTTGAGATTGGTGCAGCTGATAGGCAGAACTGCCGCACAAGTTAGGCACAAGTTATCCTATCACAAAATTATCCTCCCCATCGTTCCTTCCAGGATCTGTAGAAATGGATCCAAAGATGCTTCTAGAGAGTTGTCATTGAGAATGCAGGAGGAAAGGTGGGACGAAAGATATTGCTGTGCTTGGCCAGGAGTTGCAGTCCTAGTCTAGAGGCTGGGATCCTTCAATCCAGTTGAGGAGGAGAGGGGAATGGGAGGTGAGTAGAACTTTCCAGTTCCTAGTTTCCTTTTCATTTTTATACTTCGTACTTTTGGCTGATATGTGTTTCTGAGAAAATTAGGGTCTAAAGGAGCCTAATAAATTCCAGAGCCTATAAAGGAAACCAAAAAAGCAACATACCATATGCATGTAATGAGATGAGATCTTGTGAGTGATACCACCAAAGGGTCCAACAACTAGATTAAATAACAAAAGAGATGAAGGGCACCTTGGCACATGTATGGATAAGGATAAGAGTGATGCCAATGCTACCTTTATGTAGATCCTGGAGGAGAGAAAACCACTAGTTATTATTCTAGAAGTAAATGACAAACCCTTCAGGAATTTGGAATTGTTTGGAGAACAAAAAGGACTAATTGGCCCACTCAAATATGTTCTCCACATCTAGTAGAGCAATAATGCTCACTATATTACCTCCCTCTGCTAGCTAATTCAGACCTTTTCACTCACAAATCCAGTGAGGTCTAGAGCTATCAGATTACCCCAAAAAGCTCTCCAGTCCTAGCTGAAGGACCTTGGCTAAGACCTTGATGTCAGTGTATTAGTAATATTGACCACTAAGAATCACACTGTGTTGTATCTTTATGCAATTTGAGGAGAATGACTATGTGGGCATCTAGTAGATTTCTTGAAGAAATATTAGGCAGTTTCCAGCGCATAAAGGGATTCAGAAGCCATCGGCAAAAATCATCAAATATTTTGAATACATTTTTGACAAAATATGAATCAGTATCCTGAGTCTTTTCTCTATATTTGCATCACTGCAAAATTAAGGATCTACCAAGGAGTTTAATAGTGGGCTGAGATGAGCATATATGCACCTTTAAGAGAATTGGGAATATATGTATATTTTGATTTTAATATGCATAATTCTGATCCAGAATGTGCCAAAACATGGACGTGCTGGCTTTTTCATATGTGTGTTTAATATATAACTTTTAATAAATGTAAAAATTATTTATTTAATTCATTAGTGGCAAGTTTTTGTGTTAGGCGCTTGTGTTGGTGTTCTACTGTTGGGTAGTGTGTGTAATCTGCCACCATTTGTTCGATTCCATAAGTACAGTATTTGCTGACCACCACTCTACAGGAAAGACCTAATCCTAACCACAGGCCAGAAGGTCGGGGGTTCAAATCCCACTAGAGGACAGCAACCTTGGGCTGGAAGGACTGGGGTTTCTAGTCCCACAGGTGCTCCTTGTGGTCTTGGGCAAGCCACTTAACCCTCCATTGCCCATGTTCCCTGCAAGTATTAGTGTATGTGTCTCATATCCCCTCGTGTTAAATGTATCCCCCAATTGTGTTGTGACCACTTTGATTGAAGGATAAGGTGGTATACAAAACTGTCTAAATAAATAATCTTCTCAGGTAAGCCTTCATTCAGAATTTCAGAAGGCAAGTTAGTTCTTCAGCTTACCTTTGCTGTCTTTAAGCTTGGAGATCACGCTTTTTTGAATTTTTTTTCCAGTGAGCTAACCCATATTGCTGGGCAGACTAGATGGACCATACTGGTCTTTATCTGCCAAGATTTACTATGTTACTATGTTATGTTACCTAGTCAATAGTTTCCAAGATTTATCACAATGTTCATAAAATGTCTGTTTAAGGAATCTAAAGACTTTTTCCATGTCTGCCATTTGTAGTGTTTTCAGTGGTTTGGGGAATCTAACTACTTTTTTTGTTTTGTTTACTGTTCATTTTAATTATGGAGCTTAATAAATGCTCATCCTATAGTACATCTAACGTGAATTACTGCTTTGGAGACCTCCCCATTGTGGGGAGCAGGGATGCAAGATCGAGGGAGAACAGAAGGGGCATGGGGTCTCAGCTATTTTTGTTAAAAAGGGATGCCAGTGTATTGGCTCAAGGATCAGTCCTGGGATGAATCTCTCCAGTATTTTTGTGATTAATACTGCAGAGAAATATATGAACATCTCAAAATAGTGAAACAGTGGCCAAAGAAATAGGGAGACTAGGAAAAAAGGGTAAAGTTTCAAATGTTTCTATATCTTGCTGTGATCTCTGCAGGAGACCTGGGGAGATTAGATATAACCCTGACAGAGAAGGATTTAGGCTGTTCACAAAGCCTACCTTGAATATTTGTGGTTTAGAAGGTGCCACATTCCTCAGGGAGGAGCCCTCTCCAGCTCAGTCACCTCCCGAAGAGACCAATCTGCAGTTCCCCTGCTGAGATGCCTTTGTGCCCCTCACACGTGCACATACACTGTCTCCCTGACCTTGATTGGAGGTGCTCTGCATTCAAAGGGCCTTGAAGACTGAGAAGTGGTTTTAGTTTTCAGATTAAATTGTTCTGGGGCGTGAAGGAATCAAAGCTTTAACCCTGCCTTTGTCCACAGTGCTCCTCTTCTTGAAACTTCATCAGAAGCATTCTGCATTTCAAAATTCAACTAAACCAAAGCACCAGTATAATAAGTTAAGGTGATCAGCAATGTGAAAAATTCTTCCAACATGACCCCAAGAATAGTAATGCAGCTACAGTATTCCCGGTGGTGTCATCTCGGTGCATCGGAGGTGTGATACGAATCTATAGGTACATATTACAGCAACACTGTAAATAACTTAAAGTTAAATACACCTAATGTTATATAGTTATATTGTAATCCTTATATAACGTTATTGTTATTGTTTTGCGGTTCCAGTTCCTTGTAGAACAGTCTACCTTACAGTCCTGTTATTCGGTTGTTGCACTGTAAACCGCTTTGAATTGTAGAAAGACGGTATAAAGATAAGTTTAAATAAATATTTATTTTTCGCAGTGTGGATGTGAGATATCCCATAAAGTCTTGTGAATCTGTGGTATAACGTAAATCTTTATGTGCACTTTATTTCATGTGGCATGTAGCATATCCAGGGCCTCTTGTATCCCATAATTCCACAGCTACAGGGGAGGCTGCAAAATCTGCCCCTTCCAATAGGATTTGCCGCAGGAGACTGTGGAGAGGGGGCAAGGGAGCATGAAGACTGTGGGCTGAAAGGTGAAGGTTGTGGGCTTGGAGCTGTTATGGATGGTATACTATTTGTTTTTAATTACGTGGTTGTTTCATTTGATTTCAAGCTATTTTTACAGAAGTATTTGTATTGAAGTTATTTCATCTAATTTTCCCCTTAAGAGTTTCCTGATATAAGTGGCCTGTACTTGATGTAATGCTGTATACGTGTTAATGCTTGGATTTGGCCTGTACATGCTGTTAATCAGTTGAATAAGGTTGTGCCAGGTGGTAGAATCCAACAGCCTCCCTCCTCCTACTTGACAGTGCGGCAAAAGGAGAAGGATGAGAAGAGCAGCAGCAGCAGCAGCAGCACATCGGCCTACGTCTGCTTCCTCTCTCAACCAGGACCGATTACCGATGTGAACTGCACAGCTGTAATAGACTTGCAGTTCAAAGCAGCAGGCAGACCTCAAGTGGCAAAGGAGGACGCAGGTCGATGTGCTGGCATTGCTCTCCTCCTCCTGGCATGGGGGCATGGGGAATGGGGAAAGGGAAATGGGGAATGGGGTATGGGGAAAGGAGCATGGAGAATGGGGAATGGCAAATGGGGAATGGGATAGAGGAACGGGGAATGGGGAAAGGGGAATAGGGAATGGGAGAGAAGAGGATTGTACCACCTGGCTCTTTCCTGACCTGGCCCAGCTAAGCTCCCTGGTCCCTTGGAGCAATTCTACAGGAAGGGCTAGATGTTGCATCCCTTTCTAAACTTAAAAGAATGGACTAGGCACTGGGGCACCTCACTCAAGGACTCTGCCTCAGGAATCTGGAGCTAGAGAAATTCTGCACTGGGGCCCTCAAATCAGAGATACTCTTGCCCTGGACCCTTGAGCCTGAGATATTCTACCCTGAGATTTGCAGATTCATCTACCCCCTAACACCCTCTCCTCATCAACCTATCCCCTACTCATTCACTAACCCCGCTCACCTGATTAACTTTCACCTATCTACTAACCCAAACTCACCCACCTACTAACCCAAACTCACCCACGTACTACCACCCATCCTTTAACCCACCTCTGTTCACCTGAATATCCCACCCACTCACTGTCATATTCTCACCCACCCAGCTACTCCCCATACTCTGTCAAACCCCATATACTTTAGTTCCCGGTCCCTCTTGTCATTAATGCTGGCTTTTTCAAAAATGGTGCCCACTCAGCTGAGGTCAGTTACTTCAGCAGAATTTCTGCCAATTTTAAATGGCCAGCACTGAAGGCTAAAGAAGCCAGGAAAGGTATGTACAAGAGGACCCACAGGGTGGAGGTTGCTTTAGTGAGTTACTGGGTAGGTAGTGGATGGGTCAGTGGGAGATATGGGGGAAAGATAGATAGTTAGTGGATGTTAGTGGGTAGGTGTTGTGGGGTGGGCTAGTGGATGGGAGAGACAGGTTGGTGGATTAGGGGAGCATTAGTGGATAGATGAGTGGGGAAGGGATGGTGGTTGAGTGGAGAGTAGGTAGGTGGTTGGGGACGGTTTGTGTGTAGGTAGGGGGGGGGGGTGGCTTAGTGGATGGATGGAGGTAGGCAGGTATATGGGTGATTCCAGGATCGTCTCTTTCTGATTCATGGACAGGGCTCTGTGAGTGGTGCGGCCGCACAGGGCGCAAGCAAGGAAGGGACACTAAAGTCATCACTGGGCTTCCAGAAAGCCCGAGAAGAGTGAGTTCCTACATGCGGTTGGGTCAGGTTGGGGGCAGCAGATGCACAAACCACATAGGGTGCATTTCTAGCTTGGTATGGTCCTGCTCATTGGCGAACCTGAGGGCCTCCAATTTGCTTAATTGAAAGGCTAGAAGTGTGAAATAGACTTACCATCCACTTCTAACCACTAACTTCAAAAAGAGTAGCAACGTTAGAAACTTGAGAATGTTTTAGCTCTTTAAGTATAATGCAGCTCTTTACTTACATTTCTGTGCTCATTTAAGGGCACTTTTTAAAATCCCCTATAAATTCACACACTGTGTGCTTAGCACATCACTTTGTAAACCTGTGCATTAAACATTTTAGCGCACATTTTTTAAATTCATCAGTCTTCTTATCTGAACCAAGCATGTTTGTTGTAGTGCTGCTTTCTAGCACTTCCTCAGGTGGGCTATTCAAGGCCTTGCCAGCTTCCTCTTTGGTTTTTATTTCTTTACGGAAAGAGTAGTGGATCCGTGGAATAGTCTCCCAGTGGAGGTGGTAGAGATGAGGACAGTAACTGAATTCAAAAAAGCATAGGACAAACACAGAGGATCTCTAAAGGTAAAAAGTGGACTGTTGTAGTTGTTGTTATGGAAGGACAGACTAGATGGGCCTTGTGGTCTTTTTCTGTCATCATGTTTCTATGTTTCTATCAATTTGATCCCACCCCCAGGTCTCCAGATTTTCAGGACAGGATGATGCAGTCCTGGTTTTACCCACTATCTGATGAACTTGTAGTATTGCCTTTCTTAGTGAAACACAGCTGCGAAGTTGCCCGGTTCCAAAAGAGATTTAAGGCTAGTCATGGCTTTCTAATAGCCCTGTCCTGAAGCATTATGTTGTGTTGCAGTGGAGATGTAGGCTCAAACTCAGGACTGGTCAAAAAAGTCTCACTTCCTGGGAATGGGTTATACGGCAACTCTGGTGAAATCAATATGGGCATCAGAACTACAAGTCTATGCAAGCAACATGGTAAAAACCAGGACTAGATTAACCTATCCTGAAAATCTGGAGCCAGCTGGCAACCCTACCCGGGACTTATCCACACAGCTCTGTAATAACCCGAACATCCACCGACATGAGTGAGGCTACTATATGAAACATTCAGCCCTACATGACTGCTCTATGCTCCCCTAGCTATGTACTTTATTCTCCAGGGCCAAAATCTGAGATGTAAGTGAAATCCCTGTGCATATAATTTACTCGCCAAGGTCTTCATGTGAGATGTGTATGTACTTTATTCTCCAGGACCCACAGGACTGGTGCAAAGATATTGGGCACTCCTAGGTGAATCTTCAGTCTTACATCCTCCATAGACATTTTTTATCATAAAACTTAATCGTGATTCCTCCCACAACAATCCTTAAAAATGCATAACTGGACATCATACTTGTAAATATTAAACTTGGCTTTGTATGTGTGTGCAAGGCCCACTCTCCTTGCAGTAAAATAATGTGTTGAGAGCCTTTTGAGTTTGTCTGGCTATCAGGATCTAGTGTTTTGCTTTCAACCCTGCTGTTCTTTGCCACCACTCGGGCGGGTGGCACCCTAGGCTACCACTAAGTCTTGTCTAATGTTGGTGCCAGCCCTACCACACTGCTTTAGAATATAAGTTTGAAATCAGGACTGGCCAGAACTGGGTAACTTGTTTTGTATAAATTAAATGAAGATGACATGGCAATATATCAATTGTCACCTGTTGCTCGTACTGTCCTGACCGGAGGAAGGTAAGTTAGTCCAATACAAAGGTAGCACCTTATTCTCCTTTTTTATTTTTCTTTTTTCTATCAGCAAAGGTGGTGGGTTTATATTAAATCTGGATCTGAGCTGTGATATAAATCCACCGTTTCAGGCTTTGTTGTCTTCAGTTCTGGTTTCAAGTTTACATTCTGAAGCAGCGCTCAGGACCTAGAATGCAACAGAATGAGGCTGCCGGCACTCCGGGACTGGTCTAACAATTCCCTCCTGGAACTGGGTAACTTAGTTGCTCTGTACAAAATCAATAATATTAACCCCCTCTCCCCCCAACACCACCACTATCTGTGTACTTCATTCCTTGCAGTGTACATGTGAGGTATGGTATAAATTATTTTTCATATACCTAGATATGAGAAGCAATATAAATCACCATGCATGCACCTTATTCTCCTTGCTATGGGTTTGAGGTATCATGTAAATATTCCCTGTGGCATAACGCTCAGACAAGTCTTAGTGTGGACATTATATTTGCCAGAGAGCATATCTGAGATGTGATATAAATCCCTTTGTGTATTTTATTTTCCATAGACTACATTGGGGATGCGATATCCCTTCCCACCTATCTACTTTCTGGATCTGCTATATGATAACGTCCTCTTTGTCTGGGATTCAGGGATGACTTTTTTTCACTTGGGATACATAATTAACCAAAGTTAAATAAGCGTAGAAGAATGAACCTTTCAAGGAGGATTGAATTGAATAGAGTGAAGTACTTTTTGAAGCTAGCTAAATGCCTGTGAATGGGAAAAGCTTTGGTTTTATGCAAAACGCTTTTTGTTTGCCTCAGGGCCTGGTAATTCTTCCAGGATTCTCCTGTGGAGAGCCCATTCTCAGCTCTTTGTTCTCTGAATATGCAGGAGATAAGCTGGCAGTTGAACTTGATAAGGTTGCAAATGAAGTTGGAGTCCATCTGTTGAAGAGTCAGGAAGAGGAGAAAAAAACTGAAGGGGAGGGGGGAATTGCTGGGAAAGCCAAATGGTCAAATAAAATCAATTTAAATAGTACATTCCCCCCCTAAAATGAGTACCACAGACAGTTTTGCCAGCAGAGACTATAAAGAGATACATTATGGCAGCATGTCACTGGGCACATCTAGTTTGGGAAAATTAATTCTTGTTGCAATGCTACAGACTCCCTGTTGATCTCTCATTTAGGATAGCTAATTTATCTCATTGTGCCTCCATTATTTTAATCCCAGTTTTGCCATTGACTCTCTGTATGACCTTGGACAAAGTGACTGTATCTCTCTGGCCCTGAGTTCTAATCTCAGCTCTGTGACTTTGGATGACCCCTTTATCTCTCCGTACCTCACTTCTAATTCTGGTTCCGCTACCCACTCAGTTTGATCTTTGGTGAGTCACTTCACCTTCCAGAGCCTCGGTTCTAAACGCAGCTCTGCCACTGTCTCTCTGTGCGACTTCAGGTAAGTCACTATGGGGGGGATTTTCAAAGGCATTTAAATGTTTTACAGACGTGCAAGCCATGTAAATGCCCCTGAGCTGAATCTCTGTGGATGCCACTACTACACGTCCTGATGCTAACCGGGTAGTGACTCAATATCGCTGCTGCCCAGTTAACTTCTGGGTTGTGCGGCGACCCATGATAATCAATGCCGATGGCTGGATATGGCCCTAGCATTGAATATCCAGGGTTAGACTTCAGCAGCAATGGCTAACTGCTTTACAAGCACTAGCCACTGCTGCTGAATAGGCCCTCTATGTCCCTGTGCCGCAGTACAAATCAATGGCTGTCCCACTGACTTCTGGGGGCATCTTTACTAATGTGCACTGGTAACTGGCCCATCCTGAAATTTAGAACGGGCTCTGTGCTAAAGATGTCACGCTAACTGGGCAGAACATGGGTGTGGATGGTGCTTTGCGGTAAGTGCACTCACGTGCACACTAACGGCAGGGACACAGATGCATATGCCCCCTAAAGTTAATGTGGAGGATTCGAGACCCAACATGCACTACTGGCATGTCTCTTGGAAAAATATGCCCCTCTGGGTGACTTCAGCTGAGTCACTTTACGTTCTTGTACCTCAGCTGTAATTCTTGATTTTGTCACTGCTTCAGTTCTGATACCAGCTCTGTCTCTCATGTTATGCATTCCCTTGGCCAAGTACCTTTATTTCCCTGTGCCTCAGTTCTAATCCCAGCTCTGCCACAGACTCTCTCTGTGACCTTAGGTGAGTTACTTGATCTCTCTCCTCCACTGACAGTGATCTTTGTTATTACTGTACAGATTTTGGGGTCATGGGATGCCATGTCATTCATGAAAACAATCTGTTGCTAACAGTCTGGTATCCATTTTGCAAGATAAGAATATTAATGTTGGATAATACCACAAGTTCATCCAGCCCAGCATCCTGACTCCAACAGTGGCCAGTCTGGGTCCCTAGGAAGTACACCTCACCAATCCCAAAAAAGTAGATCAATTCCTCATGTTCACTCCAATGTATTATGCCAGCAATGTCACTGCTAAAATACAAGAAGGCCCATATGACTGACCATTTCATTTTCAGTATAGCTTTTACCATTTTGTTTGGTACTAATGTCAGGCCCACTGGTCTATAATTTCCGAGATCAGCTCTGAAGCCTTTTTAAAAGTTACTGCTACATTGGACATCTTCCAGTCTATAGGCACAGTGGCTTATTTTAATGATCACCATGTTGAGATTCACCCTTTGTAAACCAAGATGTAGCCCCCATCTCCCAAGAGCTGTAGCCTCTTAAAAAGTACTGGCAGACAGCAAGCCTATTTGGAGCAGTAAGAAGGAATTTAAAGTGGAATATAACATATTTTTCAGTATTAGACCTGAACAGAAACTATATGCCAATCTCCACCTTATCTTCCCTTGAGGACAAGGCACTTGGCAACTATCAATTCATTGTAAGTCAGTTCCATTGTCTCTTAAATGCCTTAGTCATCCTATCAATAAATTAAGTATTCCCATTTGGCTTCTTAACACCCCCTTCCCTTGCTGCCTGGTCTCTTATGATTACCTGAGGAAGAACAATGGACTAGGCCTCGGGCATCACCTTAGTGATAGACAGGAAGCCTGCCACATATGCATGAACTTGATTGGACAAGGTGAGAAGAGGCGGGGCTAAAGTCTGAGCTGAACACCAAATGCTTCTAGGGCAGTATTCTATAAAATGGGGACCCCTAAGGTCAATAGAAATATTGCCCCTAAGACTTGGAGAAGAAGGACATAGAGGAGACAGCTGCAATCCTAGCATGGTATGTACAGGTCCTGCTCTGCATTAAGAATCTCTCTTAACACTACAAACTACATTGTGCATAATACATAGATTGAATTAGCACAAATGGACAGTATCTTTGGTTGAAGCTTTGGAGATTGGTGCCACTGGGCATAAATTTAAACTCATGTTAATTCAATCCCTTTTTGTGTCTTTATAGTAAAAAAGACTGGCTCATTTTTTTAGCAAATTTTAATGATTAGTAATAGAAAGAGAGTGTGTGGATTCTTTTTTTTCTAGGACTAGCCTTTGATTTTTGGCTATATGATGGTACCTTGCCACTTGTTTCTATTACCCCTGTTTTTTCCTGTCTCTACTTCTGTCTCCTTAACAATTACTGTATCTGTTTCCTGCATCTCACTCTCCTCAGCAGTTAAAATGCATGTTTATTGCCCCTGTTCCCCTCCTCCTTTTCTCTTCAGGACTTCCGTCTCCATCTGAATGCTGCTGGCCTTGTTTCCTCTCCCAGCGACCTTTCTCTTTTTAATTCTCTTGGAGTTCTATTGTGACCTGCTGTTTAATTCCCTCTTGAGTGCTTGTTGCTAGTGTTCATCCCCACTCTTCCATTGAATGGTGATGGCGCTGCTGTTCCTGGGACTGTGTTGGGTTTAATTTCCCTCTGGGTCTTGCCCCTCCCATGGAATTCTTTGTTTAATTTCCCTCTCATCACTACTGTTACTGTCTGCCATCCCTAGGACTCCTTCCATGTACTCCCCTCTGAATGTTCCTGATGCCCCCCACCCACTATGATTCTTTCCCATTTGTATATTGATGCTGATACTTGCTGGGGGGGGGGGGCATGTGGAAGGGGGTCTGTCTTGTTTAATTCCCACTACTGATCACCTTTGACTTATTCCATTTGCAGATGGCCTTCTGCTCCATTCCCTTACGTTCTGGTTATGATCAAGGTAAGAAAACCCAGAAGGGTGGGGCAATATTGTTTTCACCTTACTTCCAATGTCCCTTGTCTCCAAAGATTTAGTCCATTCTGCATAAAAGATCATGTCTGTCCACACCGACTCTCTTCTGGAGCTATTTGTCTATGGGATATTTAGATTAACATGGATTACATTCAGTTCCCCAGCACACTTACAATCTGAGTTCATAGTTGAGGCAGTGAAGGGTTAGTGACTTGCCCAATGTCAGAGAGTGCCAGTGGGCTTTGAGCCCCAGTTTCTTGGGTTTCCAGGCTGCCACACTAACCACTACACAACTTCTGTTAGTAAGACTATATAACCATTTCTCTAATTCAGTGTTCAACTCAAATAAAATAAAATAACAGACTTTTTTTAATACTCATAGAATAATTTTACTGCCTCTATACCATATCACTCACATCACCCCCCCCCCCCGCCATCCCCATTTTTCCTTCTACCATTGTATTCATGTGTTTTGTTGCAATCTTGGTAACTCTGGAAACCTAGTTGAGAAATCTGTTAAATTAATCCAAGATTTCATTTTCTATTTCTCTCTACTTAATCTTTTCTGTCTCTGTTTTCTACCCTGCTTATCACTTTAATTCTAGCCTGTCTTTCTCCTACTGTTAGATTCAATAAATTTTATTAGAATTATAATTGGAATGCATTTTGTTTTTGGATTCTCATTCAAGATAGATTCCTGTCCTGGGATTCCCTGGGTGACTGAATTTTTGCCTTGAGGTTTCCCTGACAGAGGCAATGGCCATTTTGTCCTGTACCAAGAGATCATAAAATGACCACTCCCAGAGTTCCAGCAATAGTAAAGAAAAGGTGATCTAAGGATCCACTTCAAGTCTGGGAGTAGTTAAAGAAAGGGGTATGTATTTTAAGACTTCTAGTCAAATCTGTCTAAAACCTTGTTACTTTCTATGCACTGTAAAGATTTACTGAAACTGCCAAGAGTGAACAATTTTGAGGGCCACATTGAGGGCAAAATTTCACACACCACCAAAACCTTCTTCCTTAAGAGAAATCTTTACACACAACTATTTTGTGGGTAGTGGGAAGCCTCCTATCTGTGTAAATGGATATGTACATGGATAAAAGGGGTTTCTAGAAATTGCTCACCTTGTATGAAGCTTAAAGTAAGTGCATTTGTACTGGCTGTGGTGGTGGTGGTGTGCTTCTATTTCTCCTTCCTGCCAATTCCAACCCCTCCTTCTGCCCTAGTCTCACTCCTTTCCCTCCTTTGAAGTCCACTCCATCCACCTTTTCACTCTACAACCTTTATGGTTAGCTGACAAGTCCACATCTACCTTTCTCACTGGCTTTGACTTGTGACTTTTCTTCTTTCTGGATTCATCTTCCCCCTCCTCTATTCTCGGGATTTTAATGTTCACATTGATACCCCTCTGACCCTTATGCTTTAAAGCTCCTCTCCATTACCTCCTCATTCAACCTCCAGCTTTGCTCTACTGCCCCCACTCACCAGCATGGCTACTGCCTCAAGCTTGTCTTCTTTTCTAATTGCTTACCCTCAAGCTTCTGTACCTCAGTTCTTCCCTTATCAGACCATCACCTGCTAAGCTTCCCTCTTCATCACTCACCACCTCAACCTCACCGTTTCTCCTCCAACCTCTTTAGAAATCTTCATGCTATTAACCCTTTGGCTCTCTTCACTATCTCATCACCTCTTTCCTCCACTATATCATCTGAGTCTGTTGATGAGGCAGTAGCTTCCTATAACACTACACTCTCAGGATGATCTTGTTCTGCCCATGCCACATCCTGAGGTGTACTGTAGATAATCAACTCTGGCTGTCTTTCACTACCCACTACCTACGTCCCTGTGCTTGTTTAGCGGGGCGCTCTTGGCTCAAATCCCGCTCCCTTGCAGACTTTCTACAGTTCAAATTCATGCTTGTCTCTTTCCTGTCAGCCATAGTACTTGCCAAACAAGACTATTATGTCCATCTGACTAACTCTCTTGCTTCTGACCCTCAGTTTCTTTACTATTCTCAATTCTCTCCTCAAGATGCCTCCACTTCTGACCTCTCCCTCCCTTTCTGTCCAAATCCTGGCTGACTATTTCCATGACACAATCCACAAGATCACCCTCCAATTCTCCACAGTCAGCTACTTCCCCCCCCCCCTCTTCCTCTTCACTCCCAACTTTCTCCCTCTACCTCTCCTACCTACCATTTCTTCCTTTTCTATGAGGAAACCACACAATTTCTTTCCTCCTCCAAACTCTCTACCTGCTCCTCTGATCCTATTCCCACACTTTTCCTAAGCCCCATCTCCTCCACTGTTTTCCCTTCCATCTCTGATTTTCTCAACCTATCGCTCTCCAGTACAACTGTCCCTGCAGCCTTCAAGCATGCTGTAGTTATACCTCTCTTCAAGAAACCCTCACTTGATCCTACCTGTCCTAACTATCAACCCATCTCCCTTCTCCCCTTCATTTCTAAACTACATAAGAACATAAGATATGCCATACTGGGTCAGACCAAGGTCCATCAAGCCCAGTATTCTGTTTCCAACAGTGGCCAATCTAGGTCATATGTACCTAGCAGTTTCCCCAAGAGACACAAGTTCCACAATGCTTGAATGTGCACCGCCATTGCCTTAACTTTCTCTCCTCTCAAGCCCTCCTGGATCCTTTACAAACTGGCTTTTGTCCTTTACATTCTACTGAAACGGCTCTTGCCAAAGTCTCTAGTGACTTGTTCCTGGCAAAATCCAAGGGCCTTTACGCAGTCCTCATCCTTCTTGACCTCTCTGCTGCTTTTGACACTTGACCACAACCCTCTCCTTGATAACTTGTCCTTCCTTGATTTTAAGGGTTCTGTACTATCCTGGTTCTCTCCCGCTGCTCTTTCAGCATTTGTTGTGGTGGCTCCTCCTCTGCTACTATCCTGCTCTCAGTTGGTGTACACCAAGGATCTGTCTTGGGTCCACTCCTTTTCTCTCTATATATCTAGTTCCTTGGTGCACTCATCTCTTCCCATGGCTTTCAGTACCATCTGTGTACTGATGACTCCCAGATCTACCTCTACACCTGAAATCTCTCCGGCAATCCAGACCTGGATCTCTGCCTGCCTTTCTGACATTGCTGCTTGGATGTCTTACCGCCACTTGAAATTGAACATGGCCAAAACTGAGTTTCTTATATTTATTTCTAAAACCTCTCCCCTTCCACCTTTCTCACTCTCTGGATAACTCTCTACTCCTCCTTTTTTCCTCAGCTCGCAACCTTGGTCATCTGACTCCTTTCTCTCCTCCACACTCACATCCACCTGAGAGCATCCATCTGCCGTTTCTTTCTCTATAACCTCAACAAAATCTACCCGTTCTGAACACACTACTAAGACACTTACCACTCTTTAATCACCTCCCATCTTGACTACTGTCTCCCTCTGAATCATCTCTCTTCCCTTCAATCTGTTCAACACTCTGCTGCGCGGCTAATCTTCCACCAACCTCATCATGCTCATTACCCCTCTTCTCAAGTCACTTCACTGGTTCCCTATACATTTCCACATCCAGTTCAAACTTCTGCTGACCTATAAGCGCATTCACGCCTCACTACCTTTCCTCTTATACCTCCCTACACCCCTCCCCAGAAACTCAGCTCTTCTGGCAAATTGCTTCTATCTGTGCCCTTCTCTTATTGCTAACCCCAGACTTTGCTCCTTTCACCATGTTGCTTCTTATGCCTGGAACAAACTATCTCAGTCTGTATATCAGGCACCTTCTCTGGCCCTTTTCAAATCCTGTCTGAAAACTCACCTTTTCACTGCTGCTTTCTGATCTTGACCCTCCTGATCTCCTTTGTGTTTCCTTACCATTCCCCCTAGATGTAGCCCATGTCTACAACTACTGTGTTGTCTGTCTTGACTAGATTATAAGCTCTGATGAGCAGGGACTGTCTCTTACATGTCTATGCAGCGCTGTATACGTCTTGTAGCGCTATTTTTTTATTTAGCTATGCTTATATATTGCTTTTGACCAGGTCAAATGCTTTTCACCGGCTATACAAATGCTCAGTAGTAGTACTTTACAAGGAAGGGTTAGGCTAGGTGAGGCAGCAAACACTCAGAACAGGATGCCAGCCTCTCTTGGTTTTAGAGACTGCTGTCTTGGCTCTCATCTTATGTCTCCAATCGCTCCTTCAGTGTTTGTTCCTCTAGTGCTATCCCCTGTCTGTCGGTGTACCCCAAGGTCTGTTCTAGGCCCTCTCCTTTTCTCTCTCTACACCCAGTCCCTTTGTGCCCTCATCTCCCCTTGGCTTTCAGTGTCATTTTTATGCTTATGACTTTCAAATCTATCTTTTCTTCTGTCATTTCTCTTGCATTTCAAGCTCATATCACTGCCTGTTTATCTGACATTGCTGCCTGGATTCTCACTGCCATCTAAAATTGAATATGGCTAAAACCAAACTTCTTATCTTTCCATTTAAACCCCCCTCACACATTCCTCCTTTCTTCATCACTGTCAACAATACTCTTCTTCCTGTTTCATCAGCCTGCAACCTTGGAGTCCTTTTTGATTCCTCTCTCTCCTTCTCCACACATATTCAACAGATTGCTAAAATCTGTTGTTTCTTTCTCTATAACATTAGCAAAATTCTCCCCTTCCTCTCTGAACACACAACTAAAACTCTTGTCCACTCTTTAGTTACCTCCGGTCTTGACTGCTGCAACCTCCTCCATGCTGGTCTCCCTCCAAGTCATCTCTCCTCTTCAATCAGCTGCATGGCTAATCTTCTGCCATATAACCTCTTCTAAAATCACTTCACTGGCTTCCTTTCCATTCCTGTATCCATTTCAAACTTCTTCTTCTAAGCTATAAATGCATTCACTCTATTGCTCCTCCTGAATTCCACTCCTGTTTTCCTTCTCTCTATGCCCTTTTCCTCTAATGCTAGCTCCAGACTCTGATCCTTTCACCCTGCTGCTCCTTATGCCTGGAACAGACTTCCTCTATCCTTCTCTACTGGTGCTTTTTCTCCTCTGGATAATTTTTAAAGGGAAAGTCTGGGGAGAAAGTCCTCATGCACTTTGCAACAATCCATACTTTTTAAAAGATGTGGAGTAGCAAGCCCATAAAGAAAATAACTTAACTATGTACAAATTGCTGAATCTCAGAATCTGCTTTCTTAAAAGACATTACATCTCAAAATCACCCTCGCTCAGCTAAGAAATTTGGTAGGCTGTGGTAGCTTTAAAGAGCCATCAAAGGTTTGTCAGTTCACAAAGGCTGCAGGTTACTCCAGAACCAACACTGCTGTTAGAGCCCTGTACCATTGGGCTAATCAAGAGGTTTACCATATTTTGTGGGTGACTATATTAACATAAAACTAGAAAAACAGAATCAAATATAGCAAGTATATGGTAAAGACAAAAGTAAGCAAAGATACTGACACTCATTCACTGTTTACTAACCTCGGAATCCCTTCTGCCCATTTACCTTGTAACAAAAGTTTTCAGTACGTTTTCAAACATTTGTATCTCTTGCTTTTATTCTCTTTAGCTTTATATTTCTTGTTCCCTTCTCCCGATCCGCCCCTCATATATTCATTTTTCTACCTTTTTCCAGCTTTTACATTTTTTTAAATTTCCTTCTCTTACCTATACTATTCTTGCAGATAATCTTCTAGATGTTTCTCTTACTCCCCCTTCTGCTGATCTCATTTCCTTATTTTGTTTTTCTTTATCCTGCCTCCTGAAGATTTTAATGTTCTCCCTCTTTCCTAAAACACCAATTCCAAGTCTCACTCAAACATTACGCCCCGTCTTCTCAAGCCCAACCTTCCCTCTCTTTTCTCATACATTACTCACTTGTTCCCTTCTTATACGACCATCCCTCTTTCCTCCCTTTCATATCCATCCTTCACTCTTCCCTCCTTCCATTACCTATCTCTCCTCTCTCTTTCTTTCCATCCCTCATTATTTTTGCTTTCCTCCTTCTTACTTCCCTCAGGGCTTTCTCTTCTCTCTCACCGTTCTTTTCTTCATCCTCTCTCATGCTTTTTTGCACTCCTCTTTTCTTCCCATCACCCATCTCTTCTGCCCTACTAGGGGAACTCTCCTGTCCTACTTGTGATGCTTCTACTTTTAGTAGGTAACTGTGCATGTTCCAGAGATGCCAAGTCTTATTCATTAGGCGTGTGTGACACTCATTTAAAGACTCTCTCACTCTTTGAACTCCTTTTCTCAAGCATTAGAGCCTCAGTGCTGGTGCCCTTTCATCCATGAGAAACAAGCTTAGGAAAAGTCAAACCAAGTGGCCTAGCCAGTAGGAAGAAATCTGAGCATGCCTTTCTGCTGAAACCCCTGCACACACTCTTAGCCACTGAGTGCAGAGTAATTTTCAGCCCAGAGAATTTACTCCTATTGCCTCCACAATGTCTGTCTTTTCAGAGGCTCCAAAGAACAACAAATATCATTTAATGATGCTTTTTTTTTCATTTGCAAAGCAATACTAGATTTAAATCTTTAGGTTCATATCCTGGAATCGCTCTTTGGGATGGTTCACCCTTGGCATCTTTGTTTAGTGTAACCTGTGACCTGGGTTGCTGCAGCTGCACAAGCATCCGCTGCCCCATGTTACCTTCATCTGACAGGAGTTTAGTCTCTCTCCTGTGGGACTCCCAGTGGATACGGGAGGCTTGTTGCTTGGCAGCATCTTTCCTTCTTGGTCTTGTACTGCTATTGGTCTCTTCAGTCCTTTAATTGTGCTTTCTGGAATGGAATATAAGCAATATCTGAAGTGTGTTTAAAAACCTCTATCAATGCGGTGTACCTAAAACAACTATCTTTCCGCTGAATTTTCTGGTCTAGAATAGTCTCTTTGCATAATACTCTTATGAGCAAGGCCCCCTTGGTTTTTTTTTCCATTATTCCTTTACCCGTGACTAGCTTGGTTTTCTAGCATTGGACTTTTTATGTAATGGCATGGGAATGTCCTTTTTGATCACCATTTCATTCCTTTGCAATTTCTCTGACCTGTAAGTGCATTCACTCTACAGCTCCTCACTAGCTTTCCTCTTTTATCTCTCCCCACACGCCTCCTCGGGAACTCCGCTTTTCTGACAAATCGCTTCTCTTCTATTGCTAACTCCAGACTTTGCAGCTTATGCCTGGAACAAACTTAAACTGTACGTCAGACTTTATCTCTGGCCATTCAAAAGCAGGCTGAAAACTTATTTCTTCACTGTTGCTTTTGGATCTTGACTCACCTGGTTTCCTTCGTGTTTCCTTACCATTCCCCCTAGATGCATCCCATGTCTGCAGCTACTGTGTTGTCTGTCTTGACTAGATTGTAAGCTCTGATGAGCAGAGACCGTCTTTCACATGTGTCTGTGCAGCGCTGCGCACGTCTTGTAGCCCTATACAAATGCTCAGTAGTTTGTTTTTTCTTTATTCCTTTACCTGTGACTAGCTTGGTTTTCTAGCATTGGACTTTTTATGTAATGGTATGAGAATGTCCCATGTGATCACCATTTCATTCCTTGCAATTTCTTTGTATGTTTGTTTTTGCCATTCTTATAAGCGTGTGTGTGTGTGTGCATTCGCATGTTTCATTTATTTTTCCAGCAGATCCACGATGACCTCATTTTTTTCTTCTGCTTGCCTTGCCTTACTACTACTGCTGCTACTGCTACTGCAGCATTCAACATTAAAATCTATTACAGTGTTGACCCTCATGACTTGTAACTGCTCCCTCTACTGGTAAGAAATAAAAATTACAGAAAAGGGTTTAAAAATCCTTTCTGCTTCCAATACATCAATTTTTGTAGAGCAATGCCACGCTACTCATCCCTGGGAATATTTTCAAACATTATATGCTGTAGTTTAAGTTGTGCTAGAATTACAGCATTTTGATTTGGATTCAGCTCATTAGGCACTGCCTTGGCTGTCTCACATTTATTTAGACAGTTTTGTATACCACCTTATCCTTCAATCAAAGTGGTCACAACACAATTGGGGGATACAAGACACATACACTAATACTTACAGGGAACATGGGCAATGGAGGGTCAAGTGGCTTGCCCAAGACCACAAGGAGCACCTGTGGGACTTGAAACCCCAGTCCTTCCAGCCCAAGGTTGCTGTCCTCTAGCAGTATTTGAACCCCTGACCTTCTGGCCTGAGGTAACTTGCCCCAGCCACTAGGCCATGCCTCTCTCTTTGCTTTCTTGAAACTGATAGCAGACTAAAGGGCCCCTCTACATGTATTTAGATCAAACCTAGTCTCCACGGCAACTGTTGGGGTATGACCCATTTTTCACCCTAATACACAAGTGGTGGAAGCACACAAATCAGCATGCGGTAACTGTCTTTGGTGGGCCCTCAAGTTAAGAGTTACTGCATGTGAAAACGTGTGTTAACTGCTTAGAAACGTCAGTAAAAGGGGCCTCTAAGGCAGCCTGTTAGGTTTCAAGGGATGGGTGGACACGGTTTTCCTTACTGAAGTTAGAACTAGTAATTTCTCAAACTGCAACAATTACTTCTCTTCAAGAGGGCTCACTCTCCTGTTGCCTTAGGTACCCACTTCAATTGTAAGCTCTTGAGCTAAAATTAGGAAGGCGATTTAAAAATATAAACATGAGGAAATGCTAATAAAATGGTATGTAGGTGGTGCTGGGTTGCTCTTTTGCTTTAGAGACTTCGGATGCGATATTCAAAAGGTCAGATTTTCAGTGCTGATGTCCCGTGTAGTGACCAGTGTTGAATATCCGCATAGAATGTTCAGTGTGGGCGCCGTCTGGATAGTGGTGATATTTCAGCCGCTCTGTGGATAGCCTATCCAGAGACTATGTAGCACAAATTAAGATAGCAACAGAATATTGCCACTATCCACATACTGTATGCTGGGGTAGTCTGTAAGTGAAGCGAGGGCAATGCTGGGGTAGTCTGAGCGTAGAGGGCAGTGCTGGCAGCTCTCTAGAAAGTGCTGCTGAATATTTCTCACACTACCCTTATGTGGATAACCTCCGTGGTGATCTGGATAAGGGTTTCTGAAAGTCGGTCCTGTGGAGGCTGATGTTCAAAGGATTTATGCTCCTAACTTTGAGAACTATGGACCCTATATTACAAAAAAGCCGAGCTCTTAAACTTAGGCTCCTAAGTTAGGCTCCTAAATTTCTTTCCTATTTTCAGTAACATTTAGAAGCCTGCATTTTCAGCTTAACATTTATGCTCCTAAATTTAGCCCTAGAATTATGAGCCTAGTATAGGTGTCTTGTGCTGAAAATCTGTGCTAACTCCTAACTTCTTTCCCCCTTCCTAAATCTGCTCTCGTTGCCACCCACCTTTTATGCTCCTAAATTTAGGCGTTTAGTGAAATTTTAAGAAAATATTTAGGAACTCAAACCTACTAAATTTTTAAAGAGGCCAAATTAGGAGCATAACTCTCAAAGTTAGGTGCATAAGCCTATTTCAGATAGGGTACACAGGCCTGTATTTGAGTTTTACTTTCTAAATTAAGATGAATTTTCAGATGGAAACTTAGGCTTCCAAGTTTGGCTGAAAATGTGGCTGAAATTTAGGAGCCTAAGCTAGAAGCGCAGCTTTTTTTTTTTTTTAATTGGGCCTTTGAGTATGAGTTTTGCAACCGTATGCTTATGTGAGATGCTATTTTAATTCTTAATTCAACACAGTTGCCTGTGTGTCCTTTCTGAAACAGGCTTTCAGATTCATTCCCACCGATATACACATTTATTCCTGCTCCAAAGCAGGTATAAGTATGGGCATGCACTTTATCATGTGTGTATGAACATATCATATAAATTCCACAGATACATCAGCCCCAGAACCATGCCCACTAGAATGCCTTCAGGCAGCATGTAAGTACATATCACTTTGTCAGCACACCTGCTTATATGTGCATATACCATCATATAGTAAAATAGGCTTTGTACACACAAACAAAACAGTGCCCCCCCCCCCCCCCCCAGGCATACTGTCTCCAAATGGACTAGTTTTGTGCATGTCATGAGAGCAGTGAGCTGGGCTATGTGGAGTATGATCTCAGTCTCTGAAATTTAGTGCTAACACTCGCAGAGCTTCCTTCTGGAGTAAGGTTGCCAACTGGCTCCAGATGCGCCCGACAGGCTTGATCCAGTCCTGGGTTTACCCTATTGCATGCAGGGACATGTAGTCTTGCTTTTCTTATGGAGTGCAATAGGGAATTCAGAACTACATCTCCATGCATGCAATGGGGTAAACCCAGGACTGGATCAAGCCTGTCGGGCGCATCTGGAGCCAAGATGTAACATGTATAGGCAATCGATCAAGGAGTGCTTGAAAGTTTCTTTTAATCAAGTCTATGGCACCCAAATACGATGGGAAATATTCCTGTATCTTGCTGAACATTTTCTTTGGTCTCTGGCTGACTGCATTTCTTGGTACTCGAGGCTCTTCTCCTTTCTCCATATGATTCACCGAATAATCACTTGGAACTGACACCTGTCATCAGTGCTGATCTGCAGTTTTTCTCCTTGACGATTGTCTAGTTTTCTTGCATCTAGCTTTTAATCTGGGTGGAATGGGAATGTCCAGGTGATCATAACCTCTTCGTTCTCCATTATTCTCCTAGGGTCATGATCCCAGTGCTTTTCCGATGCACTTAGTTTTCAGAGAATGAGACGCGTCAACCTTATTGTGCCTTTCCGCCATTAGAAGTATACAACCAACTACGAAATAAGAACCACTCCCAGCACTTTCTTACAGAAGCTACATAGTTCATTTTATAACTGTTGCACATGGAAATAGTATGTACAGAATTTTTCCCTGTGGGTCTTGAATTTTCAAAATGAAATTACGTACTCAGACTTTGGAAATCACCCCAGGAAATTTATGCACTTGCATTTACATGCTTTTTGACATAAATTTTCTGGACCAATTTTTGTGCATATGAGAACATTTTGAAGTATGCAGTATACATATAAACACATATAAACTCCTCCCAGTTCCCCTTCCCCCTCCTGGTAATGCCTCCAACTCTGTCCTGATAGACTTATGTGTTCTACACCTGCATATTGGACAGGTTTTTTTTTTTATATATATATATATATATATATATATATATATATATATATATATATATACATTGCTTACCGGAATATTTTTTAATTGTTTTCTTTACTGATAAGGAAAATAGGGGATAGCATCTCAACTATTTGTGAAAGCAATATTGTATCATGTTTTTTGACTTCCTAGAAGCAACATCTGACTTCACTGTGGGGGGGGGGGAGGGGGGGACTTTTGTCTTTTTTGGTTTTACTTTTTTTTTTACTCTTAAACACCAATCTATCTGGCTTCAGCATTTCCTGTGGATGCTGGGATCAGCCATTTTGTTCATAAGGAATAAAGCACAAAGTAGCCACTTCCTAAAGTTCCAACAGCACCAGGGGAAGGTGATCTGGCAAAGGATTCACTCAATTTGTAGGACAGAAAAAGGGGATATATATTTGAAGCTCCTCTTGTCTAACAAATGCATCAGGGCCATCCATTCTGCAGCAGCAGAATAGTTGAGATAGTATTAATATTCACACTGCCTTGTGTCCACCCATATTAATCACAGGGCCCACCAAAGAATCATTCCTGGCTCTGCCACTGGTATAACTTGACTCGAACACTGGGACTTTGCTTGCATTTTAAGATAACATTTTTTTTTTGTGTGAGTTTTGATTGGCGTAGGATTTCTGTGGCATATATTATGACATGAGACTTTAAGTGGGATTGGGATGCTAATGCTGAAAGGAACATTTATTCCACTTTGTTTTTCCTCCCCAATATAGTTTTTATCTCGTGCTGATTGTATTACTATATGATCAATAACAGGGAAGTTGAATTCTTAAGAACATTTTCTCAACCACCTTTTGACACTGCTGAAGGATATGATGTATATGATATTTCATACTTTTGTGCATCTTTAGTGACATCAGTGAAGACTTCTAGTGGTGCCATAAAAATGGAGAAAGACCAAAACAAAATGGAAAAGATGATCTTGGCTTTGTGTTCTGTTTTTCCCATGGTTTACTCTTTTGCTACCTCCCATCTCACTATGACCTCTTTTCTTTATCCTTCTCTACCCCTGCTGTAGCCATCACCTGATGTCTCTGGCATATTCTCTTCCCCGCCCCCCCCCCCCCCCTTCTTTCCTCCTATCTGTAAGATGATCCATAGGAATGTCATGAATGATTGTCTCAGCACAAGTAAATTCTTGGATGCCCTTTTCTTCTCCCAGGAACTCTGAAGGCCAGAATATGAAATCTCTGGCTAAGAGTAGCCCAGACATGCAGCACTTCCTGTCTTTATCTGCAGCAAGAAAGTGCTGTATTGTTTGGGCATCTTTTGGCCAGTCTTTCTCCATCTAGAATGTTGAGAGACATTGAATTGGCAATATCTAGAGGACCCCAGAAAAAAACAGGAGGAAGCATGACCGATCATAACAAAAATGACGCCAGCCTTTCTCTATGGATTATTTCTGTCTAGCTCTCTTGCTTAGGTAATTGTTATGTGTGCTTCTTTTTTGGACCAGGCTTCTCCTTTGAGAACATGACTCCCCATGAGGTCTAGTAAGCTCTCTGGCTACCCGTTACCTAGACTGGGGCACTCTCTTGGCTACATATTCAGAAGAAGTGCTATCTAGTTTAGGTGTCGAGTGGATCAGGCTTGCTCTAGCTTAGACCATTTCTTTCCTTGATTATGGTCATTGAGAGTCAACCTGAGCTTGTGGTACAATTCTCTGGCTAGTTGGCACTCTGATGTTCCTTCTTGGAGCAAAATGCATGAATAAAGCCTCTTAAAGACTACTATAGCTCAGGACAGAGGCAATTCTTCTGTGGTGGAGAAACACCCAGACAGGGGCACACTCTCTGCCACCCCTTGAGAAAGTGCTGTCCTGTTTGAGTATTTCTTGCATCAAATTATCTGCTCTTCTCTATCCTTTGGGAAAATGCCTTTCATTCTGCCTTCTTGTACCTCTCTCTGGAGTGGTCAAGCTAGAATGTTCTATGTCTGGTTCAGAGGGAATATCTAGAAAATAGACACCATAGGAGAAATGTACTAATAGCCAACTCCCTACAAAAGATGGATTTTAGATACTTTGTGGTTCTTCTAATGTGTCCTGTCCAGTATCTTTTTGACTGCAGAAGTGACACAGGTTGAAGGTAATTTATGTTTGTGGTGAGTGCCCACTTTGCAGGCTGCAGATTTGACTGCCCAGCACCTAGACCAGGGCACTCCCTTGTTTAGATGATCTCTGAGGAAGTGCTTTCAAGTTTAGGTGTTGTGTGGATCAGTATATCATCGAATGGACCATAACTTCAAGTACTGAGGACTCCCGGCATGTCCAAAGACTAGGATCTAGTCCTCCCATGATATCGTCTTTTCTCTCTATGATGGAATTGTTCATTATAGAAGTTTCAAGTCTGCTCCTCATTTCATTATTCCTGTGGTCAAGGAAAACTCAAACAGGGGCACTGTCTCTGGCAATAGACTGCAAGAAAGTGCTGTCCTGTTTGGGTATTCTTCGTGCCAGCCTCTCTGCAGCACCAATGCCTGTCATGGACTTCCCTCCCAAGGCTTGTATGTAGGGATCATACTGACTGATACACTGCTCTTCTTACATTCCTGCATCAATACTTCAAATAGAACATGGACTACTTCAATTTGTTGAAAACGGCACTGTGGTACCTACCATCAAAAGAAACAATGACCAAAAACAAGTGTAATGTTTTGAGACTTCTGACCCAGATACTAGCCTTTGCTGTGAAGAAAACCCCTCTATTATAATGCATCTATTTGTACAAATTGTATAAATTAATTTAGTGGGAACAAATAAAATTATTCTGATTGCCTTTTCCTGCTAAATTTTGTTACTTGAGAAACTACTAACCTATAGATGCAATTGTGGGGAGCAAACTTAGAATGACTGCCCGGAACTAATTTGTTAATGAATCTAGTCCAAACTAACAAATTCACTATCAAAAATTCCATTTTCACTGGGATAACACTGCTGTAAATCTTTACCTTTATTCCTGTTAATTTATGTTGTAGGGGTTACAATCTGATCATGGTCAGCTAGGACAAGCTGATTCAATTTCCCTACTGCAATGCATCTCTGGACTTGTAAATATCTTTTAGTGAAAGTAATTCCGCCTTGAGCATATGGGTCCCAGTCCCCACCTTGTGATCTGTAGTGGTGAAAAGTGAGATGAAACACTGGCAAGGACTGTCCGCTCTTTGCTCCCTTAGCTCTTATTCTAGGGATTGAAAATCTTTTTAATGCATAGATGGCAGACTGACTAGCTGTAGGTCCACAATGTCTATTTATTTAAGAAGTCAACTTAAAGCCAAAATCTTTTTCACAGGTAACTGTCAATACATCTCCCAGAGGTGAATACTTGGGAGGGACCCTCTTGTATCCTTCTTTCTCCCTGGACAAGCAGGATGCATCAGCCACACCTGGTGATGTCATCTGACAGTGCCGAGGACGGAGTGCTTCGCCTTTCTGACCATGCTCCTGTATACCCACCCCGGGACCCGCCCCTACCTGGCTCATAAGAACATAAGATATGCCATACTAGGTCAGACCAAGGTCCATCAAGCCCAGTATTCTGTTTCCAACAGTGGCCAATCTAGGTCATATGTACCTAGCAGTTTCCCCAAGGGACACAGGTTCCACAATGCTTGTATTGGTTCAAGCATTGATATCCTGGGTCCCTTCTTAATAATGGTTTATGGACCTTTCCTCCAGGAACTTGTCCAAACCTTTTTTAAACCCAGCTACACTAACAGCCTTTACTACATCCTCTGGTAACAAATTCCAGAGTTTGATTACACGTTGAGTGAAAAAATATTTTCTTTTATTAGTCTTAAATAGTTTACCCTGTAACTTCATTGCATGTCCCCTAGTCTTTCTATATTCTGATAAGGTAAACAATCGATCTACGTTTACCCGTTCCACTCCGTTCATTAATTTATAGACTTCTATCATATCTCCCCTCAGCCGTCTCTTTTCCAGGTTAAAGAGCCCTAACCTTTTTAGCCTTTTTTCATAGGAGTATCATTCCATCCCCTTTACCATTTTGGTGGCTCTTCTCTGTACCTTTTCTAAAATCGCTATATCCTTTTTAAGATACGGCGACCAGAATTGCACACAATATTCAAGGTGCGGTCTCACCATGGAACGATATAGAGGCATTATAATATCTTTTGTTTTATTTTCCATTCCTTTCCTTATCATACCTAGCATTCTATTTGCTCTCTTGGCCGCTGCTGCACACTGGGCCGAGGGTTTTAACATGGTATCCACAATGACGCCTAAATCTTTTTCCTGGGTGGTAGTTCCTAATGTGGAACCTTGCATCATGTAACCATAGTTTGGGTTGTTCTGCCCTAGGTGCATAACCTTGCACTTGTCCACATTAAATTTCATCTGCCATTTTGATGCCCAGTCTTCCAATTTATCAAGATCCTCTTGCAATTTTCCACAATCCTCTTTGGTTTTAACAACTTTAAATAGTTTTGTGTCATCTGCAAATTTGATAACCTCACTCGTTATTCCACTTTCCAGGTCATTTATGAATATGTCAAAAAGCAGCGGATCCAGCACAGATCCCTGGGGTACACCACTATTCACCTTTCTCCATTGGGAAAATTGGCCATTTAGCCCTACCCTCTCCTTTCTATCTTTTAACCAGTTCCTGATCCACAATAGTATACTGTCTCCTATCCCATGACTCTTTAGTTTTGCCAAAGGTCTCTCATGAGGGACCTTGTCAAAGGCTTTCTGAAAATCCAGATACACAATATCAACCGACTCACCTTTGTCCACCTGATTATTCACTCCTTCAAAAAAACATAACAGATTAGTAAGACAAGATCTTCCTTGTCTAAAGCCATGTTGGCTGTCTCCCATTAGGTCGTGACTATCTACATGCTGAGTAATTTTATTCTTTATGATGGTTTCTACCATTTTTTCCCGGTACTGACGTCAGGCTCACCGGTCTGTAGTTTCCCGGATCACCCCTGGAACCCTTTTTAAAAATTGGTGTTACATTGGCGATCCTCCAATCTTCAGGTATTAGAGGTGATTTTAATGATAGTTCACAGATTTCTAATAGCAGGTCTGCAATCTCATATTTCAGTTCTTTCAACACCCTTGGATGTATACCATCCGGCCCAGGTGATTTGCTACTCTTCAGTTTATCTAATAGTTGTAATACATCTTCCCAAAGTATCGATATTTCCTTCAATTCTTCCGCACCTTTAAATACCACTTCAGTCATGGGTAACATCCCTATATCTTCCTCAGTAAAGACCGAAGCAAAGAATTCATTCAGTCTCTCCGCTATCGCCTTGTCGCCTCTTAGTGCTCCTTTAACCCCTTTATCATCTAATGGACCAACTGACTCTCTCACAGGTTTTTTGCTACGAATGTACTTGAAAAGGTCTTTACTTCGCGTTTTTGCTTCCGCAGCAAGCTTCTTCTCAAATTCTCCCTTTGCCTGTCTTATCAATGCCTTGCATTTGACTTGCCAGTGCTTGTGCTGTTTCCAGGTTTCGTCGTTTGGCTCTTTTTTCCATTTCCTTAAAGATGCTTTTTTGGCAACAACAGCCTCTCTGACCTCACCTTTAAACCATGCTGGCAGTTTTTTGGACTTCCTTCCACTTTTCTTAAAGCGTGGAATACAGCTGGTCTGGGCTTCCAAGATAGTATTTTTCAACAACAGCCAAGCCTGTTGTACGTCTTTAACCTTTGCAAACTGCTCCTTTTAGTTTTTTCTTAACTGTTTTCCTCATTTTATCATAGTCTCCCTTTCGAAAGTTAAAAGGTAGTACTGTGGATTTCCTTACTATCCCTCCTCCACTAATTAAATCAAAGGCAATCATGCTATGATCACTATTGCCAAGTGGCCCCAACAACCTTATCTCTTGCACTAGATCTGGTGTTCCACTAAGGACTAGGTCTAATATGGCTTCCCCTCTGGTCGGTTCATGAACCAGCTGCTCCAAGAAGCAGTCATTTATTTCATCTAGGAACTTTATCTCCCTAGCATGTCCTGACGTGACACTGACCCAGTCGATACCGGGATAGTTGAAATCACCCATTATTATTACTGCGCAGTATCTTTTGTTAGCTTCCTTGATTTCTTTGAACATTTCATCATCCATTTGGTTTTTCTGGCCAGGCGGTCGATAGTACACCCCCACTGCCATCGCCTTCCCCCTTTTACATGGAATTTCAATCCATATAGATTCTACAGCAGATTTTGTTTCCTGCAAAACTTTAATCCTTTCTGACTCAATGCCCTCTCTAACATAGAGAGCAACCCCTCCACCAATTTGATCAGCTCTATCATTACGATATAGTTTGTATCCAGGTATCACAGTGTTCCACTGGTTGTCCTCCTTCCACCATGTCTCTGACATTCCAATCATATCTAACCTTTCATTTAGTGCTATATATTCTAACTCTCCCATCTTATTTTTTAGACTTCTAGCATTTGCATACAAGCATTTTAGAGAATGTATTTTATTCATATTAATTTGGCTATTGTTAGACATGGGTAATTTGGGATCTTTAAGCTCTGTCTGCTCCATACTTGAGGGCATTTGGGCTAGTTTACTCTTTTGTGGAACCTCTCTGCTTTTGGTAGTATCCTTCAAAGATACATTCTTCCGAACCATCTGCTCTTGGGCGACTGTCAGCTTTCCCCTAATATCTAGTTTAAAAGCTGCTCTATCTCCTTTTTAAAGGTTAATGCCAGCAGCCTGGTTCCATCCCGGTTAAGGTGAAGCCCATCTCTTCGGAAGAGCCCCTCCTTTCCCCAGAATGTTCCCCAGTTCCTAACAAATCCAAAACCCTCATCTCTGCACCATTGTCTCATCCACGCATTGAGACTCCGGAGCTCTGCCTGCCTTTTGGGTCCTGCGCGTGGAACAGGAAGCATTTCGTAGAACGCTACCCTGGAAGTTCTGGATTTCAACTTCCTACCTAAAAGCCTAAATTTAGCCTCCAGAACCTCCCTACCACATTTTCCTATGTCATTGGTACCAACATGTACCAAGACAGCAGACTCCTCCCCAGCACTATCTAAGACCTTATCTAGGTGGTGCGTGAGGTCCGCTACCTTTGCACCAGGCAAGCATGTTACCAGGCGATCCTCACGTCCACCAGCCACCCAGCTATCTACATGCCTAATGATCGAATCACCAACTATAACGGCTGTCCTAACCCTTCCCTCATGGGCACATGGCCCTGGAGAAACTTCCTCGGTGCGAGAGGGTTTTACATCACCTGGAGGACAGGTCCTAGTTACAGGATCACTTCCTGCCACACCAGGGTGATGCTCTCCTGTCACGTGACCTCTCTCCTCCATGGCAACAGGGATGCTGCCAGACTGGAGGTGGGACTTTAGGACTATATCCCTGTAGGTCTTAAGAGCTCCTTGCACCTGGTGCACACGTAAGACCTCTCGCCAACTGGGAGAAAATCGTACATGTGACACTCAATGCAAAAGACTGGAAAGCCCCCATCCCGCTGCTGGACTGCTGTCTGCATCTTAGTTTTAAGTTTGTGTTTAGATCTAAGTTCTTTACTTACTAAGGGTTGCTATGGATATTTATACTAATAAAACTGTACCTAATACGTGTAATATACCTTGTTCACCTGAAGCTTAACTAATCTCAGGTCCTTAGTGTATGATTGATTTGGGTAACGAGCTTTACCTGAGAGCACCTCCTGCCTTTTA
Organism: Ichthyophis bannanicus; assembly: GCA_033557465.1. NCBI lineage: Eukaryota > Metazoa > Chordata > Amphibia > Gymnophiona > Ichthyophiidae > Ichthyophis > Ichthyophis bannanicus. The sequence continues at coordinate 759,988,401 of CM066033.1, forward strand.
AGATGTGTAAGTACCTATAAAGCTACGATTATCCCAGGGGAGGGAGGGAAATAACACTTATTAAAAGAGGGCTGCTACACAGTACCCTGTCTTGTGCTGCTGAGGTAAGCTATATTCTGATTTGATTTAAATTATAGCTCTTAGCTGCTGCTAGGCTCTAACTTCTTATGAAATTTAAACTACAAGCTCTCTGCTGGGTTCTAAATTTAACCAGAAAGCTCTCTTCTGTGTTTTCAATTTAAGCTAAAAGTACTTTTCTGATGCTAGGCCCTGAGTGACTATTAAATTTATACTACAAGCTCTCTGCTGGGTACGAAATGTAACCACAAAGTTCTCCTCTGTGTTTTTAAATTTAAACTGCTGCTACTAGGCCCTAACTGATTTAACAAAAAATAGTGGGCTCACAGATTAATTAGCTTTAATACAAAGAATTCCTTTTAGAAAATTACCAGAAGTATATACTCACTGTTGCAGATCTCTCTCCAGAAGTGACAGTCCCTTTTTCTAGTCCTTCAAGACAGTTTTTTATTCGACCGTTTTTTCTTCGACTGCCCTGCCTGCAGGACGCAATCTACAGCTCTCCAACCTACTTCTTCATACAGTGGATAAAATCAAGGAAAAGAAAAACCACAAACCTGGATTCAAGAAATGCACCAAATGCGGCAGAAAGATCACTTCCCAGGACACCCACAATCGCTGCATCAGCTGCCAGGGGGAAGCTCACCATGTGGAGGACTGCCCACACTGTGCCTACATGTCCCCCAGAGCTCTTCAAGAATACCTTTCCTCCTCCGAGAGCGCAGCAAGCAAGGCAGGACAAACCAGCGGCAAAGGACAAAACCACAAAGAATGCAGTTTCCAGCAGAAAGGAGGTGAGCAGCGTGGATGCCGCTATCTTGGCCACCTCTGAGACTCCCTCCTCCAACGCAACCTCTTCGGCAGCCCAAAAGCGCCCCTCAGATGCATCCTCGGCTGCTCGCCCCCCCCGAGTCTGTCATCCTGGACAAAGAAATGACTGCTGCCACTGCCCTGGGCTCCTCCGAACTTCAGTCTCCCACCCGGCAGCCTCCCCGCGCCGAAAATAACAGCAGCAGGGAAGCTCCACCCACCACTGACATCACAAAGCATCACTTGCGTGCCCACGAAGGATCTATGGCGCACAGGACTCCTGCCCACTCCAGCTGCTCAACTCGATGCAGGGTTCGCAGCTCTCACAGCCTCCGCGCCACAGAGTCTCGCTCCGAGGACGGACCCAGACCGCACCGGAGGACCCGGAAAAGCAGCTCCAGCAGCAGATGTTCCTCTTGCAGCCAGAACAGGAACAGGAGCAGGAAACGCACCAGATCTCGCTCCCCATGCAGATTGTGCTCTGGCACACCATCCACATCAATACAATGCCCCAGTGCATCAGGAAACACCAGCAAGAAGTCAAGAGATGCCCTGCATGGTACCAGATCCACAGCCGACAGGCAGCAAAACAAAGACACTCAAACAGTGCTCATACAGCTCCTGTCCAAGCTCAGTATGCAGCTGTCGAAGCTCAGTACACAGCAGGACTCCAGCCGGAACATCAGACGGATCTCATGCTTCCCGGATCCTCCAGGCGCACCCGACCAACATTATCAAGGTCCCAATTTACCCATGTCTAACAATAGCCAAATTAACATGAATAATATACATTCTCTAAAATGCTTGTATGCAAATGCTTGAAGTCTAAAGAATAAGATGGGAGAGTTAGAATATATAGCACTAAATGAAAGGTTAGATATGATTGGAATATCAGAGACATGGTGGAAGGAGGACAACCAATGGGACACTGTGATACCTGGGTACAAACTATATCGTAATGATAGAGCTGATCAAATTGGTGGAGGGGTTGCGCTTTATGTTAGAGAGGGCATTGACTCAGAAAGGATTAAAGTTTTGCAGGAAACAAAATCAGCTGTAGAATCTATATGGATTGAAATTCCATATAAAAGGGGGAAGTCAATGGCAGTGGGGGTGTACTATCGAGCACCTGGCCAGAATGACCAAATGGATGATGAAATGCTCAAAGAAATCAAGGAAGCTAACAAATGTTACAGCACAGTAATAATAATGGGTGATTTCAATTACCCCGGTATCGACTAGGTCAGTGTCACGTCAGGACATGCTAGGGAAATAAAGTTCCTAGATGAAATAAATGACTGCTTCTTGGAGCAGCTGGTTCATGAACCGACCAGAGGGGAAGCCATATTAGACCTAGTCCTTAGTGGAACACCATATCTAGTGCAAGAGATAAGGGTGTTGGGGCCACTTGGCAATAGTGATCATAGCATGATCGCCTTTGATTTAATTAGTGGAGGAGGGATAGTAAGGAAATCCACAGTACTACCTTTTAACTTTCGAAAGGGAGACTATGATAAAATGAGGAAAACAGTTAAGAAAAAACTAAAAGGAGCAGTTGCGAAGGTTAAAGACATACATCAAGCTTGGGTGTTGTTGAAAAATACTATCTTGGAAGCCCAGACCAGCTGTATCCCACGCTTTAAGAGAAGTGGAAGGAAGTCCAAAAAACTGCCAGCATGGTTTAAAGGTGAGGTCAGAGAGGCTGTTGTTGCCAAAAACGCATCTTTCAGGAAATGGAAAAAAGAGCCAAACGACGAAACCTGGAAACAGCACAAACACTGGCAAGTCAAATGCAAGGCATTGATAAGGCAGGCAAAGAGAGAATTTGAGAAGAAGCTTGTTGCGGAAGCAAAAACGCGAAATAAAGACCTTTTCAAGTTCATTTGTAGCAAAAAACCTGTGAGAGAGTCAGTTGGTCCATTAGATGATAAAGGGGTTAAAGGAGCACTAAGAGGCGACAAGGCGATAGCGGAGAGACTGAATGAATTCTTTGCTTCGGTCTTTACTGAGGAAGATGTAGGGATGTTACCCATGACTGAAGTGGTATTTAAAGGTGTGGAAGAATTGAAGGAAATATCGATACTTTGGGAAGATGTATTACAACTATTAGATAAACTGAAGAGTAGCAAATCACCTGGGCCGGATGGTATACATCCAAGGGTGTTGAAAGAACTGAAATATGAGATTGCAGAACTGCTATCAGTAATCTGTGAACTATCATTAAAATCATCCCTAATACCTGAAGATTGGAGGATCGCCAATGTAACACCAATTTTTAAAAAAGGGTTCCAGGGGTGATCCGGGAAACTACAGACCGGTGAGCCTGACGTCAGTACCGGGAAAAATGGTAGAAACCATCATAAAGAATAAAATTACTCCGCATGTAGATAGTGACAACCTAATGGGAGACAGCCAACATGGCTTTAGACAAGGAAGATCTTGTCTTACTAATCTGTTATGTTTTTTTGAAGGAGTGAATAAACAGGTGGACAAAGGTGAGTCGGTTGATATTGTGTATCTGGACTTTCAGAAAGCCTTTGACAAGGTCCCTCATCAGAGACTTTTGGCAAAACTAAAGAGTCATGGGATAGGAGGCAGTGTACTATTGTGGATCAGGAACTGGTTAAAAGATAGAAAGCAGAGGGTAGGGCTAAATGGCCAATTTTCCCAATGGAGAAAGGTGAATAGTCGTGTACCCCAGCGATCTGTGCTGGGTCCGCTGCTTTTTGACATATTCATAAATGACCTGGAAAGTGGAATAACGAGTGAGGTTATCAAATTTGCAGATGACACAAAACTATTTAAAGTTGTTAAAACCCAAGAGGATTGTGAAAAATTGCAAGAGGATCTTGATAAATTGGAAGACTGGGCATCAAAATGGCAGATTAAATTTAATGTGGACAAATGTAAGGTTATGCACCTAGGGAAGAACAACCCAAACTATGGTTACACGATGCAAGGTTCCACATTAGGAACCACCACCCAGGGAAAAGATTTAGGCGTCATTGTGGATACCATGTTAAAACCCTCGGCCCAGTGTGCAGCGGCGGCCAAGAGAGCAAATAGAATGCTAGGTATGATAAGGAAAGGAATGGAAAATAAAACAAAAGATATTATAATGCCTCTATATCGTTCCATGGTGAGACCGCACCTTGAATATTGTGTGTAATTCTGGTCGCCGTATCTTAAAAAGATATAGCTATTTTAGAAAAGGTACAGAGAAGAGCCACGAAAATGGTAAAGGGGATGGAAGGATACTCCTATGAAGAAAGGCTAAAAAGGTTAGGGCTCTTTAACCTGGAAAAGAGACGGCTGAGGGGAGATATGATAGAAGTCTATAAATTAATGAACGGAGTGGAACGGGTAAACCTAGATCGATTGTTTACCTTATCAGAATATAGAAAGACTAGGGGACATGCAATGAAGCTACAGGGTAAACTATTTAAGACTAATAAAAGAAAATATTTTTTCACTCAACGTGTAATCAAACTCTGGAATTTGTTACCGGAGGATTTAGTAAAGGCTGTTAGTGTAACTGGGTTTAAAAAAGGTTTGGACAAGTTCCTGGAGGAAAGGTCCATAAACCATTATTAAGAAGTGACCGAAGATATCAATGCTTGACCCAGTACAAGCATTGTGGAACTTGTGTCTCTTGGGGAAACTGCTAGGTACATATGACCTAGATTGGCCACTGTTGGAAACAGAATACTGGGCTTGATGGACCTTGGTCTGACCCAGTATGGCATATCTTATGTTCTTATGTACCTCCCCGAGCATAACCCCCCGGACACCTCCTGCTGGGTCGCCTGTGCTACCAGACGTTTCCCCGGAACCTCTGAGGGACAGCGACGAGGAGCATGCAGTGGGTCTGTCTCCCTCCAGCTGCTCCCACTGCTCTTCCAGCAAGGGCTGCTCCCGTTCGCCCTCACCAGCTCCAACGCCGCCACCTCTGCCATCTTCTCCGCCAGAGGATCTGACCTATCCCAAGTTTTTACAAAAAATATCTACGCGCCTGGCTCTCTCGCCCACGGACACACCAGACCCTAGGAATGAGGTCCTTGGACTGCTCAAATTCCTCAACACACCCAGATCCATCATCTCCATCCCGGTACATCATTTGCTGCTGGAAAGCCTCACCAAACTTTTGGCAAACCCCAGCATCCAGCACAGCTACCTCGCGGAGACTTGAGGCGAAATACCAAGTCACTCCTGTCCCAGGTTTTGATAAGGCTCAACTCCCCCACCAATCCATTGTGGTGGAGTCAGCGCTGAAGCACAGCAAAGACTATAAACTCCTAGATGACTCTGGTAAAAAGACTTACCAATCAGCTATGCTGAGCGCGAAGATTGCCTCGCACTCCTTCCAACAAGTGCTATACCAGGACACGATATTTGATAACCTCAAGGAAGCAATTGAAGGGCTCAACAAAGAGGCAAAAGCCCCCTTCCAGCCTATCCTAAATGACCTGAAAGAATGCCGAAAATACCTCATCCGCGCTGCCTTTGACTCCTTCAACTCAGCGGCCAGGACAGCTGCCAACGGAATCGCCTCCAGGCGCTGGGCATGGCTCCGAGCCTCGGGACTTCAAGAGGACACACATGAGAGGCTGGCCGATGCGCCGTGCACAGGGGACAACCTCTTTGGTGCAAAAGTCAAGGAAACAGTAGACTACATGAAGGACCACTGCTCCACCCTCAAGACCTTAGCCTCTGAAGGCATGGAACGCAACCCCAACTCGCGAAACAAGCAAGGCGCGTACCAACGCGGGCCCTACATGGCCCCCACCACTCACCCACCAAAAGGTCCTCATACCCTGATCCCGACTTCAGAAGGAGCCGAGAAGGCCCTAAGCCCCAGCTGACCTCTGAACAACCATGGGAGTAAAGAATGGCATTTGCCTTCTCACCTGGGGTTGTGATAAAAAGGAACCCGCTGGTGCACTGAGTGCCCGGTGCACTGAGTGCCAGGAGGTCAGGGCATATTGGACATGCCTCCATTTTTACCTACCAGCACTCAATGTGCCTGCGGGTTCCTTTTTTATCACAACCTCAAGTCAGGAGAGAAGGCAAATGCTACTCCCATGGCTGTTCAGAGGTCAGCCGGAGCTTCGGTCCTCCCCGGCTCCCTATGCAGCTGGTCAGGCCCGAACGTCACAAGCTGCATTATTCTTGGAAAGCTATCAGTGTCCCTGGGAGCATTGGTCCACTAATCTGAGAACTGATACTCAGTAGAAGAAGGTTAAAGGGTTTAGTGAAATTTAAAAAATAGCCCCTTCCTCGCCCCCAATTCCATATTAACAATTAGTCCCATCATGTACCTCTTGCCCCACTTGATCTCTTCTTAAAATTCAAGGAACCCTATCCCCTCCCCCACACCAGACCTCCCTAATCCCCTCTTAAAAAAACAGGGTCACCCACTCCTTACATCCCAGTACCCTCTCAGCAAGGATGGTGGAAGGAGATGGCGCCCTAAGCAAACTTCAGTGGGGGTGAGAGGCAAACAGATTTGCAGTGCTGGACGTTTAAGGGAAGTGTTGCAGGGTAAGTGCAGGTTCTGGAGAAGGGTTGCAGTGGCAGCAAGGTGCTCTAGGTGATCACCTAGTTTGCCTAATAGTCCACCAGCCCCAGGCCTTTGTAGGGTTTTGTAGCAGGCAGGAGGGACCACTAGCTGTTCTTCACTCCCCTCCCCCCCCCCCCCCCAATGGCTTACCTGTTAAAAGGGCACCAGCTGTGTCTGTTAGGCTAGCAACTAAGGGGCGTGTTTACTAGTGGTGCTGTTAATGCGCACTTGTGCCAGTGAACCATACAAAAAGGCCATACAAAAAAGCAACAAACACCACCAGCCCAGTAATACACAAATAGAAACGGGTCGGTCCAAAATTAAAGAAAAACATCCTTGTGTATCTAAATTTCTTTTTGTCGGACACTGAATCCCAACCCAAAACAAAAATTTAAATCATGGGTTAGGAATCCCAAGTCCATTTTATTCAAATTTAGCAGTAAAATGATTGTGGCTAGCAAAAAACAAAACAAAACAAAGCCAAGCTTAAACAATCAAGCAATACTTAACTGCAGCCTCATGGCGAAACAAGTCCAGTCAAGGTGGGCAACATGACACAGTCCTGCATTTTGGGTCATTCCTTTAAAGACCCTACCTCAGATAATCACTTGCCACCACCAAATGTAGATAACGCCATTGTTCAAACAAAGATCAAGGAAGATACTTAAAAGGCATCTGTCAGCTGAACACATGTTTACTGCTCAACCAATCAGATGCAGAGAGCAAGTGAATGCAAACTCCTCCTGAATGGAAGGAAAATCATAGCAAACTGCCAATCAAGTTCCAGATTTAACCCCTTCGGTGTGATCGTATCCAAAATGAAAATCCAACCTTGTTCAGCATACTGTAGATGATACAATCTGTTGCCTCCAGTAGTGGAGAAAATTGGGCAAAAGAGTGACCAAACAAGCATGTTGTAAAAGAGGAGCCAAAAGTGTTTTGGTGCTTAATCCTAGAGGCATGTTCTGCCAGCCTTCTTTTAAAGGGGCGGGAGGTACGACCTACATATTTCAGGCCACATTGGCAACAAAGCAAATATATCACAAACGTTGAATCGCAAGTGGTATAAAATTTGGAAGGCCACCTCCGCTGGGTAGAAGCCCCTGTCTGAGAACCTGAGCAGTAGGAACATCGCCCACATGGGGAATGGCCAACTGACTCGGCTAAATTCTGAAGTCTAGGGGCAGCATGGACTAACCAATTACGAAGATTTTTGCCCCTGGTGTAAGATATACACAATCTACCTTAAAACACTCATAGAGAGATAGAACATGCCAATGTTTTTGAAGAATAGAATGTACCTTTTGAATCCTATCATCGAAAGGTAAAACTCCCACAATCATATCCTTTGAGGAACACCTATCCGTAGGAACAGCAGAGGGAGTAAGAAACCATTCCCTATGGTTGAAGCAAGCCCTTTTATAGGCTCTGTTCACAACATACTTAGGATAACCACGGTCTTGTAGTCGAGTACGCAGATCTTGTGCATGAAATTTAAAGTCCAAAAAAGAAATACCCCGGAGTCGTAAAAATTGGCCAAATGGGAGACCCCGTTTTAAAGATGGGGGGTGGGGGGGGGGAGAGGGGATGAAAAATAGAGTATTTGAGTAGGGTATTACGCTGGACTGATTTCCCTGATAAAGAGGTTGACAAAACTTGATCCAACTTAAGGATCAAAACATCCAAAATTTCAATCCCGTGTGTGTCAAATTTTAATGTAAATTTAATATGGGGAACTGCCCGATTCAAGACCTGAATAAACTGCAACAGCATCACCCTGCCACAAGATGAAAATATCATCCAGAAATCTTTTCCACAGTAAGACTGAATACCAGAGGGATGAATAAACAAATCGATGTTCAAAATCAGTCATAGGGTAGCTATAGAGGGAGCAACTGTTGCCCCCATAGCTATACCGAACACTTGCAAGTAAAAAGAATCTTCATAAGAAAAATTTATTTTCTTCAATACCAGACTTTAATTAAGTCAATAGAAATTGTTTTGGTATCCAAGTAGTTAATTGAAGATCCAAATTTGAAATAACCCGTAATGCATCATTCTGGGGAATATTTGAATATAAAGCCACTACATTCAAAGTTGCCAGCAAAACCGGGGACGATGGCAAGACTATAGATTGTAATATTGTCAAAAAATATAGAAACAGAGAAATATGACACCTATCTACTGTAGTCTGTCCTTCCATTTCAACAACGATACAACAGTCCCCTTTTTACCTTTAGAGATCCTCTGTGTTTGCCCCATGCTTTTTTGAATTCAGATACTGTCCTCATCTCTACCACCAGTCCAAGGTGTGATATTAGTGGAAAGACAGAGCTTTTATTGACCCAATGACAACCCGACACAGGCCGTGTTTCGCTACCCTTCGTCAGGGGTTTGGTCTGGCATATGCTCTGATAAAGAACGTCAGACCCAAAGGTCTTGTATCATGCTGTTATAACTTATAAGAAATCAGTGCCCTCGTTTGGACGGCAGCACCGCTTGCTCGACTATTGGAAGTAAACGAGGTCGCACCAAAGACATATACAGAGGCACTATCACCACCTTTTTTTCTGCTAGCCATTCCTCTCCGTATGCACCCAAGCATCCTTCTAGCTGTATCTCAGATAAACGATGGAACCTGACCAGCTAGAGGTTGCAAAAGTAGGTCAAAAAATGTAGAAAGTGGCTCTAAAACAGAACCACAACATGAAACAATGAGACGGCCTGGGGGGGGGGGGGGGGTGATCCAAGGACTTGTGAATTTTGGGAACCGTATAAATTAAAGGAACCCAAGGATGATCCTGGATCAAGAAACGACATTCCCGTCATGTCAACCATTCCTCCCCTAGGGCTTGTTGACATAATGCAGTAATTTCTAACAAAAGGGAAGGAGTAAGATCTTCAGTCAAAAGTTGGTAGTAATGTCCATCTAGTAATTGACTTAAAAGATCAGACTTATAAGTGGCCAAAGATTGCAAAACAACTGCTCCACTCTTGTCCGCTGCCCAAACAACTAAATCTTGATCTGCAGCCAGCATTTTTCTGTGCCAAAGTTAAATCGTGTAGTTTTAATTGGTATCAATTCCATCTTATCTAGATTTGTCAAATCCAAACGTTGAAAGGTATGAAGAACAGAATCTACAGGGCCAGGTAGCATCCAGTTTGAAGGTTTCAAAATTAAAGAGTCATCGCTGGTAGTCTTGGCCAAGAAAAACAAACTTGAAGCTTCTTAAAAATCTTTTGGAAAGCCAAATGCACCAAAAAAGGGTCATAGGAAACCGTAGGGACAAAAGATAAACCCAATGAAAGGACATGAAGTTGATCCTGAGTCAAAGATTTACCACTGAGGTTGAAGACTGACGTTTGTAACATTGTCTGGTGGTCGGACCCCTCCACTGGCCTTGTTGATAACGGGGTCGGGTTGAACCCCAATATCGGCCCCTATGAAAATCCCATTGGAATCCCGTATCCTGTTGGGAATCTAAATCCATTTCTGAATTAGGGCCCTCATTCACGAATGGTAACTATTTTGTTCTGGAATGAGCCTTCTCATTTTGTTGCTTGTCCCCTTCTGAATCAGTAGATGTCCCAGAAACATCCTCAAAAGAAACTTTCTTTGTGGATGGTAGATCCTTCTTACACATCCATGCATAGACTTGATAACTCTGATAATCCGCCTGATCCCGCTTGAATTTTTTGATCTCATAATTCTGTAAAAGAAGACTGGCAGAACATGCCTCTAGGATACTCACCAAAACCCTTTCGGCTCCTCTTGTACAACATGCTTTGGAGTTTGGTCACTCTTTTGCCCAATTTTCTTGGAGGGTTATTGATTACATTTCTCCTACCACTACTGAAGGCAACAGATTGTATCAGCTACAGTATGCTGTACAACTTTGGATTTTCATTTTGTATACAATCGCACCGAAGGGGTTAAATCTGGATCTTGATTGGCACAGTTTGCAATGATTTTCCTTCCACTCAGGAGGTGTTTGCATTCACTTGCTCTCTGCCCCTGATTGGTTGAGTGGTAAATATGTGTTCAGCTGATGTCAGATGCTGGTTTTAAGTAACTTCCTTGATCTTTGTTTGAACAATGGTGTTATCTAGTACATTTTGTGGTGGCAAGTGATTACCTGAGGCAGGGTCCTTAATGACCCAAAACACAGGACTGTGTCGTGTTGCCCACCTTGACTGGACTTGTTTCGCCATGAGGCTGCAGTTAAGTATTGCTTGATTGTTAAGCTTGGCTTTGTTTTTTTTTGCCAGCCACAATCATTTTATGCTAAATTTGAATAAAATGGACTTGGATTCCTAACCCATGATTTAAATTTTTGCTTTGGGTTGGGGTTCAGTGTCCGACAAAAATAAATTTATTTAGATACACAAGGACGTTTTTTTTAATTTTGGACCCGCCATTTCTGTTTGTTAATGCACACTTGAGCACATGCTAATATACAATGCTAATAGCACATGCACTAAGCAGACAGCACAGGTTGAATTCCACAGTATCTGCTTAGCATATGACAACGGGTAAACGTAGATCGGTTGTTTACTCCTTCAAAATGTAGAAAGACTAGGGGACATGCAACAAAGTTACAATATAGCACATTTGAAACTAATATGCGAATATTTTTTCACTCAACACTTACTCAAACTCTGGAATTCATTGCTGGAAGATGTAGTAAAAACTATTAGTGTATCTGGCTTTGAAAGGTTTGGACAAGTTCCTGGAGGAAAAGTCCATAACTCATTATTAAAGTGGACTGGGGAAATCCACTGCTTATTCTGGGACAAGCAGCATGGAATCTGTACTTTTTGGGAACTTGACAGCTACTTGTGACCTAGTTTGGCCACTGCTGGAAACAGGATACAGGGCTTGATGGACCCTTGGTCTGGCACATTTTGGCATATCTTATGTTCGAAGTTCATTCTATTTCCTCTGTAACAGAGTTGATGTTCATTCTCTGTAAACTTCAGAGCTGTTGAACACAATCTTGAGTAACTTTCAGGCTGATGCAGAAACCCTGCACTGGGGCCCAGTGCTTAAAGTTCTAGCACAAGATTTTATAGCATGAGTTTAATGCTGACTTTTTGTGTTGTGATGTAATATGCAAATTAAACAGGGTGCTACATGTTAGCGTTAAACTGGGAGAGAAAGCCAAAGACATGCGCACAGACATGATGTCCTAGAGAAACGGGATCATCTGAGGTCAAGTTTGACACTTCACCTCTGATAATCCAGGCATCAAGGAAAGTCCCCGATGCCAGTGTCCTGGTAGGCCCTGATCCCTGCCACTCAACCCCCGAAACATAAAAGAATTGGTGGCCTAGTGGACCCTAACCCCCCCACCTCCCAAAGCTTCCTCATTACCTTAAATATTGTGAGGTGGGTGTGTTGTCATATTTCACCTCAGATTATCCTTTAGCTCCTGGCTGGATCTTTATACATGCCTGAAGTTGGCTTGAAAACCCAGCATTAAAATAATGTAAAAAACTGCTAAGTTTCACCACATTTTTTTAAAATCAGGCGCAATTAAATATGCAGCACTTTCCATGCGATTTGCATGCCCACTGTGCTGCAATTTAGGGTGGTTGTTTTTCTGGTGTTTTTCCAGCCCTAGCTTGCTTTCTGCATTGGAGAGCAAGCCTAACACGGAAAAGCACCAGAAAAATAAAGCACTAAGGTTTTCTGCATCAGCTCTTTTGTGTTTTCAGGCTGTCATGACCACGCTGGATCTTTATCCAAACTCTATAGCCTCATTCCCTTGTTTCTACTAAGTGGGGGTGGGGGGATATACTATTATGGTCCAGAATCTAATTGTCTTGTCTTTCCAATGCTCCTTGGAACTGTACCATCTTTTGTCCACTCTCTAATCTCCTGTGTTCTCTTCTTTGCTTCTTTCCCCTGACTGGTGTCACTGTCAGCTCAAGGGGGCTGTTGCCAGATGATCTCAGATGGGGACTTCAAACTTTTCCTCAGGTACTCCAAGGCTCCCTTCTCCTGGACATTTTACCAGTCCCTTTGTTGCCAAACTCCTTTTCTTCCCTTACTCTAGTCTCAGAGTGAAAACACAACTTCTAGGAAATAAGGACAGGATGTCTAGCTCATTCATTCATTTGTTTGACTTCTAGCTTGCCTATCTAAAACTATTAGGCAGGTCACAGAAATACATTATAATGAACAGATACACTTACATTATATAATATTATGTAATAAGAACATGAGATATGCCATACTGGGTCAGACCAAGGTCCATCAAGCCCAGTATCCTGTTTCCAACAGTGGCCAATCTAGGTCATACGTACCTAGCAATTTCCTCAAAAGACACAGATTCCACAATGCTTGTATTGGGTCAAGCAGTGATATCCTGGGTCCCTTTTTAATAATGGTTTATGGACCTTTCCTCCAGGAACTTGTCCAAACCTTTTTTAAACCCGGCTACACTAACAGCCTTTACTACACCCTCCGGTAACAAATTCCAGAGTTTGATTACACGTTGAGTGAAAAAATATTTTCTCTTATTAGTCTTAAATAGTTTACCCTGTATCTTCATTGCATGTCCCCTAGTCTTTCTATATTCTGATAACGTAAACAATCAATCTACATTTACCCGTTTCACTCCATTCATTAATTTATAGACTTCTATCATATCTCACCTCAGCTGTCTCTTTTCCAGGTTAAAGAGCCCTAACCTTTTTAGCCTTTCTTCATAGGGGTATCCTTCTATCCCCTTGACCATTTTGGTGGCTCTTCTCTGAACACTTTCTAATAACGCTATATCCTTTTTAAGATACGGCGACCAGAAACTGCACAGAATATTCTAGGTGCGGTTGCACCATTGAATGTTACAGAGGCATTATAATAATCCTATAATAATGCCACATCCTCTAATTTATCCACTGACTCTATTTCTATGTCCCTCATACTAATCAAACAGAAAGTATCTCAACCTCATTTATTCTCACACTCCCAAAATGGTAATCACTAGTGCCTTCAGATGGGAAAGGCACCTTACTAATGAGGTGGATCAATGGATCCTCTTACATGTATAGTGGCAGGTGGTTAGGGGGTAAGAATCGGGGGGGGGGGGGGGGTTGTGTTGTGTATATGCAAACAGCTGTGTGGCTTTGTCAGTGTGCAGGGTATGTGTGTGTAGAGTGTAGAGAGAATGAAAGGTAGAGGTATGTAGGAGTGCATGTGTGTTGTGTGTATATAGGGCATGTGTGTGGAGGAGGCAAGTGAGTGGAAGTCTATAGGGAGCTGGGAATGATTGTGTTGGTGTGCATGTGAGAAAGTATGAGACTGTGTCAAACATTTATGATATTTGTGCACCGATGTAGGTGTGTATTTGGAGTTCTGTGTGTGTGGTTGGGGGGGGGGGGGAGAATGTAGGAGAGTGGGTGTAGGTGAAAGAAAGACATCTCTTTACCTATGGCCTACTTCTGACCAGGCTACCAACTAACTGACCTCAGTTCTTTGGCTTCAATTCTCTAAATTCAAATACAAATAAGAAATCAAATAAGAACAAAACATAGACAATTACCGTATTTTTCGCACCATAAGACGCACCGGACCATAAGACGCACCTGGTTTTTAGAGGAGAAAAATAGGAAAAAAAATATTCTGAACCAAATACATCGTTTGTGAGAGAGGGTAGCCAGAGCTGCACACAATATACAGAGTCCAGTCCTAAAGCCACTTATTCTTCTGGTGTTTGAGCAGTTCAAATGTTTGAGATACGGTAACAATCTTTTTCTGAACTTCAAAGGGTGTTTAACAGAATATACAGTTTTAATGCTTTTCAATCATCTTCTTCCTTTTTTATTTTTAAACTCTCAACTCTCAACGGATCTCCAAAAGGTAATTCCTCACAAATCAAGGGAGCCCTCGCTAATTAGCTAAAAGATACTCCCCCCACTGAAGAAAATCCTTTCTGCCCAGCCCGACACTGCTATTATGCCTCCTGGACTGCGGCCAGACCTGTTTCGCGCCAAAAAATGATGACGGCTGCGAAGCACAAAATCTACTCGGGCCTCCTTACCTTAGCCGGACTTCCCCTCTCAACTCCTTCGCTTAGGCCAGGGGTCACCAACCTCCAGAGGGCCGCGGGCCACACAGCCGACTACCGGCAGACTCGCGGGCCGCACCCCCCCCCGTGAAAAAAAAACCTGCTCATACCTGTACTTTGCTTATTCTATGTCAGCTCCCTCCCTTCTTCTGCAGCCGCGGCTCCCTGCCTCTTAGGGAACCGCGGCTGTGCTTGTAAACTCATCGTGGAGCCCTTCCTGTCTTGACGGGCTCCGTGCAGCATTGTCCTGCCTCCAAAGGAAGTTGTTTACCACTTCCTTTGGAGGCGGGACAATGCTGCACGGAGCCCGTCAAGACAGGAAGGGCTCCGCGATGAGTTTACAAGCACAGCCGCGGTTCCCTAAGAGGCAGGGAGCCGCGGCTACAGAAGAAGGGAGGGAGCTGACATGGAAGGAGTCGGTGAGTTTGCCTTGGCGGGCCGCACCGGGGTAGAGTCTCGCGGGCCGCACGGAGGGACCTCGCGGGCCGCAGGTCTGAGACTTCACTGCTCTAGCCTCCGCCGCAATCCAAACTGGGCAGGAGGCCTTAGGGGGTTTTGCGTCTTGCAAAATCCTCCCTCCGGAGAACCTCCGTGATCAGCCGTCTTGCGCTGACAGGCAGGGCATCTGTTCTTGCGCCGGCTGTGCACAGTTCTAGGGGCAAATACTACTTCGCGGTACTTATTCTTCCCTATGAAAAAGAGATGCTGTAATTTAAAGTGGCCATTAGATGGCAGCACACAATTTGTTTAGGATTAGCTATGCAGTCCCCAGGGACACGGAAGGTCCCGGGGGACCCGCTGCCGCTCTGCAACTTCTTCTATTCGCACCATAAGACGCAGGCACTTTTCCTCCCACTTTTTGGTGAAGAAAAAGTGCGTCTTATGGTCCGAAAAATACGGTATGTTAAACACAGCACTCTTAAGGTCTTAAGGGGAGGGGGCCCACAGTCCTGTAAATTTGCGCAGTTCCTGTAAATCCCCCTCATCCTCGCTAGGCCAGATTACCTTATTTATTGAAACTGCTACATGGTACAAATTCAGTTCTATGTCAAACTTCAACATCACTTTTGTTTATCTACGTGTTACAGGTCAAAGTAAGCAGAAACCTATTGCTCAGTTGAATAAGGAGAAGCAAAAACCTTCTGTCCCATTCTGCTAACCATTTGCCTTGACTTTGGGTACACATCTCTCCAGGCTGCTAGTAAGTTCCAAACTGCCAGGCTTCAGGCTGTTGGCAAATTCTAAGCCATTCTCCATATTAACCTTTCAGAGGGATAAGGTATCCCATTTCAAGTCCCTCTCAATAGTAGGTAATAGAGTTATTGAAGGGTAGAAGTATGTAGGAGTGTGTGTATTGTGTATATAAGGTATGTGAGTGTGACAGGCGAGTGGGGGGTATATGGGGAACTGGTGGTGGTTATGTTAATGTACATATGGAAAGGTGTGTGGCTGTGTCAAAGTGTGAAGACATGTATAGGGTTCCAATTTTTGGGGTATGTTTTGTCAGTGGCCCTTAACTGAGGCTTTTGGAGAACCAATGTTGAGCCAGTGATCCAGTTATTTAAGTTAGGAAATCAATAGTACCCATTCAACATGTGAAATGGCATTTTAGAAAGGATATCCAGGTGAAATATGGGGCGTCCAGGGTAAAATGTCCAAAAACAAGCCAGGGACATTTACATTGTGTCTTGATTTTAGCTACTTTTTTATTTAAAAGGCTTATATACCATCTTTATAACACATTATTCAAAGTGTTTTACAATAAGATAGACAATAAACAGAGTAAGAAACAGATCTCAAACATAAGCATATCTATTTGGATGTCCCTGAAATGGATGGCCAAATGGGCGGCCATATAGACGTCCCCGCAACAAACATTTGGGGTGGAGACATCTATCCTATTCTGAATGCATATCCATGCAAGCTATTTTGCATGTAGGGATGTACGTCAGCATGCCAAACCGAATATAAATGTCCACGTTTCTTTGCATTTTTTGCTGTCGTCTCCAAAAGTACAGAGGATTTCAGAGTGCCTTCCTCTCTCCTCCAGGTATCTGGAAGGCAGAATGAGCACTTTTCTGATGCTTATTCATGCCCTGGAGCAGGAATAGACATGGACAGTCCCACCAGTGAGTAGGAACATGCTCGCCATTTCTGAAATTGGGCGCATATGTCCAACTTGCCTGTAACTCCTCCGATCATGCCTCCGTCATGAAGGACTACTAAAAGGGACTGCTACTGCTGGAAAGAAATCAGCACTTGTAAGTATTTACTTTTGGGAAATTCTCTAAATCTTGGGGAAAAGGGAATTCTTTGGGTTAAAGCTGATAAATCTGTGTATTTTAGAATCCACTATATTTGTTAACTCACTCAGGGCCTAGTGTCAGGAGAGGGCTTTTAATTTAAATTTAAAACTTGGTCAGGGCCTAGTTTCAGCAGGTAGCATCTAGTTTAAATTTAAAACCCAGCAGAGAGCTTTTAGTTTAAATTTAAAAGTCAGTCAAGGCCTAGTATCAGCAGAGAACTTTTACAGTAGTTTAAATTTAAAACTCAACAGAGAGCTCTTAGTTTAAGTCAAATCAGTATAGCTTAGCATAGAGGGAAAAATAGGATAAATATTCTTTGAGTTGAAAGAAATAAATTGTTTCTAGAGACCCTTACAAAGAGAGGCTCCTCCTTAACCGGGATGGAACCAGGCTGCAGGCATTAAAATTTAAAAGGAGATAGAGCCGCTTTTAAACTAGATAATGGGGGAAAGCCACAGTTGCCCATGAGCACATGGTTCAGAAGAATGTATCCTTGAAGGATACTAATAAAACAGGGAAGTTAGGGCATCCAAACAGAGAGATTCCAATAAAGATAAGTTACCCAGATGCCCATACGTACAGAGCTGAAAGATTCCAAATTACCCCTATCAACTGATAATCAGATTAATATGATTGAAATACAACCTCTAAAAAGACTGTATGCAAATGCTAGAAGTCTACAAAAATAAGATGGGAGATTTAGAATATATAGATCTAAATGAGGCTGGAAAAGATCTGTGTTTATACCAATACTAAAGAAAGGTGACTGTGGAAATTATCGCACAATCGCTCTGATCCCACATGCCAGCAAAATTCTACTGAAGATTATTCAACAGAGACTACAACCATACTTGTAATGAGAACTACCTGAAGTGCAAGCAGGGTTCAGGAAGGGGTGAGGAATGAGAGACATCATTGCAGATGTGAAATGGATCCTTGAAAAGACTAAAGAATACCAAAAGGATATCTATTTGTGCTTTATTCACTACAGCAAGACTTTTGACTAGGTAAACCATGAGAAACTCTGGGCCACATTAAGAAGTGTGGGTATTCCAGAACACCTGATCATTCTCTTGTACAACATTTACATTGATCAAGAAGCAACAGTTTGAACGGAACAAGGAGAAACAGAATGGTTTAAAAGCAGCAAAGGTGTACGACAAGGTGCATACTTTCCTCCTACCTGTTTAATTTATATGCAGAAGAAATCATCAGAGAAGCAGGGCTGTATGAAGACAACAGAGGTGTGAAGATTGGTGGAAGACTCATCAAAAACCTTCACTATGCTGATGATACCACATTACTGGGTGAAAGTGAAGACGATCTGAAACATTTGCTTCTCAAGATCAAGGAACATAGTCTTAACATGGGACTGCACATTAATGTAAAGAAGACAAAGATCATGACAACTGGCAAAATCAATAAGTTCATCATTAATGGAGAAGAAACGGAAATAATGGACAACTCTAACCTACTTCGATCAATTATCAATAAAGAAGCAACAAGCAGTCAAGAAAATCCAACGACACATTGCTCTTGGCAGTATGGCTATGAAGGATCTAGTCAAGATTCTCAAGAGCAGAGATGTCTCTCTCCATCCAAAGATTTGACTTGTTCAAGCCATGGCATTTTCAATAACGTCATATGGATGCGAAAGTTAGACAGTGAAAAAGATAGACAGGAGGAGAATTGATGCCTTTGAATTACGGTGCTGGCGCAGAATACTGTGTATACCTTGGACTGCTCAAAGAACAAACCAGTCAGTACTAAAGGAGATCAAACCTAAGTTCTCTTTGGAAATTCAGATGACAAGACTTTCACTTTCATACTTTGGACACATCATGAGAAGAGGGAGATCATTAGAGAAAGACATCATGCTTGGCAGGGTAGAAAGTCAACACAAAAGAGGAAGGCCAGCAGTAAGATGGATCGATACAATAACAGTCTGTCAACAATGAGCTGCCTGACTGAAGACCAAACACAATTTCGGACAACTAACCAGAGAGTCGCCATGAGTTGACACTGACTCGACGGCACTTATGATTGGCATCTCAGAGACATGGTGGAAGGAGGACAACCTATGGGACATTGTGATACCTGGGTACAAACTATATCATGATGACAGTAGATCAAATTGGTGGAGGGGTTGAGCTCTATGGGATCTATTCTGTCCTGTGAATAGTGGGGATGGACGTCCATCCTCGCTAGTTGCCCCTCTTGCCATCCCTGACTAAGCCTCCCCATATGAATAAGAAGTTTGTACGGGGAGACTTAGATGGGGGCAGGAGGTGGCATTACAGAGGTGGGCAGTGGGTGGTCTGCGGCCCCGGACTTACAGGGCCGATTCTAAAGTCGGCCCTGTACTTCCGGGGCCGGCAGACTGGACGGAGGATTTATTCCACCTCGGAGGTGGAATAAGTAATCCTAGACGTCATGGGGGTTGGGAGGTCTAGCTGGGAGCAAAAAGGTAAGGGAATGCAAGAGATTCCCTGCAGCCCGACCCTGGCCATGGAAGGCCATATTGGGGATCGGGCTGCGGAGAAAGGCAAAAGTGGTCAGTGCCAAGAATCGCGGCTTCTGAATAGAGCTGAGGTGCCATGACAACTGGATGCCATGGCACCACAGCTCCATTCAGGAGCCTGACTGAGTTAGTAAGGCAGGGGCCTCTATGTGCAGGCCGATGGAAATTGGGTCCCGGCTTGCATATATAGGCCAAATGCAATTCTGATCCCGTAGGGGCTAGATGTGCCCTGCGGGATCAGAATACGATCTATCTCTATGCACAGAATGGAATGTGCCTCCATGTTAGAGAGGCATAGAGTCACATAAGATTAAAGTTTTGCAGGAAAAAAATTACACTGTAGAATCTCTATTAATAGAAATCCCATGTAAAAAGGGGAAGGCAATGGCAATGGGGGTGTACTACCGACCGCCTGGCCAGAATGAACAGATGGATAATGAAATACTGAAAGAAATCAAGGAAGCTAAGAAGTTACAACACAGTAATAATGGGTGATTTCAATTATTTATTTATATTCTCTTATATACTGCGCTATTCTGCATCAGTGCAGTTTACATTGAACAAACTGAAATTACATTGAACAGGGCATTATAACTTGGAGATAACTATTTTACAGGGAACATGGGCTATGGAGGGTTAAGTGGCTTGCCCAAGACCACAAGGAGCACCTGTGGAACTAGAAACCCCAGTCCTTCCGGCCAAGGTTGCTGTCCTCTAGTGGGATTTGAACCCCCGACCTTCTGGCCTGAAGTACCTAAATTATCAGGGTATCAACTGGGTCAGTGTCACAGCAGGACATGCTAGTGAATAAAGTTTCTAGATGAAATAAATGACTGCTTCTTGGAACAGCTGGTTCATGAACCGACCAGAGGGGAAGCCATTTTGGATTTAGTCCTTAGTGAAACACAAGATCTGGAACACAGACCTACTATTTTGGGGCCACTTGGCAATTAAATATAGGAGAAGATACTATTCACATTGTCATTGAACGGATTCATAGACTGGGCAGACCACACTCAGATGACATGAGGCCTAGGATAGTATTGGCTCGATTCATGAATATTCTCCAAAAAGATAAAATCTTGAGGGCAATGCGAGCTAAAGGGACTATGTTATATGAAGGGGCACGCATTCAAGTTTTCCAAGATTATTCAGCTCAGTTAAGCTTAAAGCGGAAGGCATATGCTAAAGTCTGCCAAAAATTAGTGGCATCAAATGTGAAATTTATGTTGCAATATCCGGCGAAGCTGCGGATTTTTTATAATGGAAAGACAGAGATAATGGAAACATCGGAAGAAGCACAAAATTGGATTCAGAAGAATATTGCCAACATGAAGGCTAATAACTAAATACCACAACACATCCTTGAAAGAAGCACAAAATTTGGATTCAGAATATTATCACCAGTATGAAGAATAATATTTAAATACCATAACATAGTTTCACAATTCTCATTTAATGAACAGGTGGACAGTATCATAATTGAAAACTATAAGTTTAAAGCTAATAGATTATTTATGTTGTGGTTATTATATTTTATTATATTGTGATGGAGGGAATATATATCAAAGGGTTAGATACTTTAAAGAAAATATAGGACCAGCAGAGGGGGATTGGTGTAGGATTAACACTAATAAGGCCATGGGGAGGGAGGAAGAGATTTTTGGGTTAAGGGGTAGGTGTGGGTTTGGTGAGGGATTTGGGGAAAGCGGATGGGGAGGGGATAATAAGGGAAATACTAAGTTAATATATACACAAAGCCAACTTAATACTAAGTGGAAAAAGATAAAAGTAAAAGTAACAATAATTGGAGACAGGAGGATCCTAGGCTGGGGGGGGGGGGGGCTCTCCTAGTTTATATATGATAAAGTTATGTTTTAAAACGATATTATTTATCTTGTCATGGGGATAAGAATACTCTCATGGAATGTATGTGGCCTTACAAGCCCTTTTAAAAGAAAAAAAAATTTGCAAGCTGTGAGACGACATAAAGGGGATATAGTATTGCTACAGGAGACACATCAAGCTATAGGAGACCTGTCTAGATTACAAAAGAAAGGAATAGACCAAATTTATGGGGCTTCTGCACAGGGGAGGAAAGGAGGGGTGGCAATCCTAATTTCATCAGGGGTAGGTTTTCAAATGGAGCGGACAATAGCAGACCCTGAGGGAAGGTTTGTATTAGTACAGCGGAATCTAAAAGGGCGGAAGCTCTTAGTGGGGAGTGTATATGCCCCAAATGTGCCTGAACCAAATTTTTTTGCAAGATTAATGGCAGAAATTGATGCATTGCCGGAGTCTTTAATGATATGTTTTGAGGGGGGATATAATTGCTTATACTGCTAGATGGAGAAGAATGCTGGCTGCAAGGATCCTGAGATTGGAAAAACAAATTTGTAGAGAACGTAAACTCCTAGCTAATAGGCCTAATATTGCCAATAAAGAACAATTGCTTACTACCCAGGCAACTTTGAATACATTGATACATCAGAAAACAAAAAAATAACTATTTTATTACAAATATCACTTGTACCAATATGGGGATAAGGCGGGGAAGCTCTTAGCTCGTCGTCTGGCACGCAATCAAAGATCGCGATTTGTGCCATTATTGAAAGATGAGAAAGGTGTAATACACAAGGACACTGTAGAAATAGGGAATATTTTTGTAAACTATTATCATAAGCTATACATGAGGGAAGAAGTTTCCAATATGAACATTAGGAATTTTCTGTCAGAGGTGCATTTACCACATCTAACTCAGGATCAGCAGAGCAAATTGGCATCCCCCATAACATTGGATGAAGTAAAAAGAGGTATTGATAATGCAAAAAGTTGTAAAGCACCAGGAATGGATGGTTTAGAGTTGAATATTATAAGATGTTACAGACACAAGTAACACCTGTGTTGGAGAAATTGTTTAATAGGTGGATGGAAACAGGGATGTTTAAATATAATAGTAATACAGCCCATATAGTGGTTCTACCAAAACCTGGTAAAGATGTAGCAGAGGTAGGGTCTTATCGACCTATTTCCTTAATTAACTATGATCTTAAGTTGTTTGCTAAGATTTTAGCAAATCGTTTGGCTGAATATCTCCCTTATTTACTGCATGATTGTCAGACGGGATTTGTAAAAGGTCGATATCCCACTAAAAATGTTAGGAAAATATTAGGAGCCTTAAGCTGAGTTAGGAAATTTGCTGTCCCTTCCGTATTAATTAGTTTTGATGCTGAAAAAAACTTCGACAGGGTGGGGTGGACATATTTGTTCGAGACTTTAAAAGCTTATGGTCTAGGAGAAGGTTTTATTCAAGGGATCAGAGGATTATACCAAAAACCAGAAGCTGTAGTGGGAGTTAATGGGCTGGTAACAAATAGCTTTAATATAGCTCGAGGAACTAGACAAGGTTGCCCATTGTCTCCGTTGTTATTTGTGCTCTCATTAGACCCTCTGCTAAGAATGATTTATGCTTGTGATGAAATACGGGGTGTGAAGGTTGGGTCTTGCATATTTAAGGTGTCTGCTTTTGCGGATGATTTATTAGTTATGTTGACAGAACCTCGCAAATCTTTTTCAAAATTAATGAATGTGATTGGACGATATGGACGGATAGCCGGTTTTAAATTAAATATGGCTAAATCAGAAGCATTAGATGTTAATGGGGAATTACAAAATGATTGGGGTGTAGAGTTTCCTTTACGCTGGGCAAAAAATAAATTTAAGTATTTAGGAATTTGGTTACCTAAAGATCCACGTCATCTGTATAGGCAAAATTTTAGGATGCTTCTACAAGACATGCAAAATAAATTGCAAGATTGGACACCATTGCCTCTATCTTTAGGCGGTAGAGTGGCTGCTTACAAAATGATAGTCTTTCCAAAAATTTTATATGTTTTACAACTTATTCCGTTGCGGCTATTGAGGCAAGATGTTCAAAAAATGGAAAGATTATTACAGAATTTTTTTTGGAGAGGAAAAAAACCAAGACTAAGAATTGATCAATTATATGGGCCGTGGGAACAGGGTGGTATATGGTTGTCTAGAATAGAACAATATAATCTAGGATGTCAGCTTCGACATGTTAGAGATTGGATAGTAGGGACATCAATATATACACCATATGATTTTGAGTCCGCATTAGTAGCTCCTTATTCACTTCTATCTGTGTTACATGTGACAAATATAAAATTACCGAAGGATTTTAGAAACAATATTTTATGGCAAGGGGTCCGCTGGAGTTGGAAGTTGCTCTGTGCAAAATTGGGCATTCCAAGTGATGTTTCTGGATATTTGCCATTGCAAGGTAATTTAGCCTTTCAACCAAGTACAACGTCTATTTTTTTAAAGGGTTGGGAGAAAAAAGGTCTACAACAATTGTGGCAAGTAATAAATGGAGAAGGCGCACTTAAACCTTTCATGGAATTAAAAAAACACTATGGATTGCCACAGGGGCATTTTCATGCTTATTTACAATTAAAGTATTATTTGATTTCAATGAAAGATGGGAGACGAGGTTTGAGACAGGAAAATTTTGAAAAATTGGAAAAATGGTTTGTAATAAAGGATAAAGAAAGAATATCGGTCGCTGAATATAGTAAAGCCTTGAATAACATAACACAAGTCAGGAGCTATAGACACTTGAGTTTAAAATGGGAGAGAGATCTTGGAATTAATCTTGAAGCATTTGAATGGGAAAAAACTATCGCGCGTATCCCCAAAATAATTATAGGAGCAAAATTACGTGATATGCAATTCAAAATAATACAGCGTGCTTATATCTCACCTTATAGAGCATGGAAGGCGTATTTTGCTCAACACGGTGATTGTCCGTGGTGTGGAATGGAGCGGGCGCATTTGGGGCATATGTTCTGGACATGTAAACGAGTAAGGAAATTTTGGGATGGGATTCAAAAATTTCTAATGAGCATATTAGGGCAGACATTGAAATTAACCTCAGGGTTTGCTGTTTTAGATGCTCCTTTCCAGGGACTTTTTTCATCAGGGAATAGATTATTAATAAGAAAATGTTGTCTGCTTGCAAAGCATTGTATTCTTCGGAAATGGAGAGAATCTGGAGGTCCAAAATATTGGGAATGGAGGAATGTTTTACATCAACTGGTATTATGGGAGGGAGAGGCTTCTAGAAAACATGTTCGTAGAAGAGCATGTTTTTTGATGACTTGGTCTCCATATCTTGAAAAGTTGTCGGCCAGGGCAAGAAATGATATTTTAACAGTGTAATTTGATATAACTTTTATCTTAGTAATTTAAGTTGGCATAATTAGGACTAAAGAGATGGAAGGGGGGGGGGTTGAAGGTAAGGGTGGGAGTGGGGGGGGAGGGAAAGGTGGGAATTGGGGGGGAGAAGGGAAGGGAGGTAGTGGGCAAAAGTGGGAGGGGGGATAAAAAGTAATAGTTATTCCCTGTAGTGGGACATAATATTGTTGTCTATTATGCCTTAATATGTATGCTGCTTACAATATTTCAATATGTTTGTTATTTACAATGTTTCTATATGTAAGCTGCCTTTAATGTTTTAATATGTTTAAAATTAATAAAAAGATTTAAACATAAATGAAAGAAGGATGGCAAAGAAATCCAAAGTACTCCCATTTAACTTTCAAAAGCGAGACTATGATAAAATGAGGAAAATAGTTAACAATAGACTAAAAGGAGCAGCTGCAAAGGCTAAAGATTTGCATAAAGCATGGGCATTGTTTAAAAATATTATCTTGTAAGCCCAGAACAGATGTATTCCATGCTTTAAGAAAAGTGGAAGGAAGGCCAAAAAATGCCAGCATGGTTTAAAGGCCAGGTCAGAGAGGCTGTTGCAGCCAAAAAAGCATCTTTCAGGAAATAGAAAAAGGAGCCAAATGATGAAAACAGGAAACAACATAAGCATTGCCAAGTTTGATGCAAGGCATTGATAAGGCAGGCAAAGAGAGAATTTGAAAAAAAGCTTGCCGCGGAAGCAAAAATTCATAATAAAAACTTTTTCAAGTACATTCGTAGCAAAAAAACTGTGAGACAGTCAGTTGGACTATTAGATGATAGAGGAAAAAAAAGGGTCGCTAAGAGAAGACAAGGACATAGCGGAGAGACCGAATGAATTCTTTGCTTCGGTCTTTACTGAAGAAGATGTAGGGAATTTACCCATGCCTGAAATGGTATATAAAGGTGATGTATTGGAAGAACTGAAAGAAATATCGATAAAACAGGAAGATGTATTACAACTATTTGATAAACTGAAGAGTACTAAATCACCTGGACTGGATGGTATACATCCAAGGGCATTGAAAGAACTGAAATAAGAGATTGCAGACCTACTATTAGTAACCTGTGAATGTCATTAAAATCAATTGTAGTACCTGAAGAGTGGAAAATGGCTAATGTAACACCAATATTTAAAAAGGGTTCCAAGGATGATCCAGGAAACTACAGACCTGTGAGTCTGACATCAGTTCTGGGTAAAAAATGGTAGAAACCATTATAAAGAATAAAATTACTAATCATGTATATAGTCATGGTTTAATGGGAGAAAACCAACATGGATTTAGCCAAAGAAAGTTTTGTCTTACTAATTATATTTTTTTGAAGGTGTGAATAAACAGGTAGACAAAGGTGAGCCGGTTGACAAGGTCCCTTATAAGAGACTCTTGGTGAAATTAAAAAGTCATGGGATTGGAGGTAGTATAGTATTGTGGATCAGAAACTGGTGAAAAGACAGAAGGCAGAGAGTAGGACTAAATGGCCAATTTTCTCAATGGAGAAAATTAAATAGTGATGTACCCCAGGGATCTCTGCTGGGCCCGCTGCTTTTTAACATATTCGTAAATGACCTGGAAATGGGAATAATGATCAAATCTGCAGATGACACAAAATTACTCAAAGTTGTTAAAACCCAAGAGGATTGTGAAAAATTGCAAAAGCCAGGAGGATGCTGGGCTGCATACGAAGAGGAATTACCAGCAGAAAGGAAGAGGTACTTATGCCATTGTACAAGTCACTGGTGAGGCCTCACTTGGAATATTGTGTTCAGTTTTGGAGACCATATCTTGAAAAAGATGTAAAACGACTGGAAACTGTTCAGAGGAAGGCAACCAAAATGATTTGGAGCCTGTGTCAGAAGCTTTATGAGAAGAGACTTGAAGATCTAAACATGTACACTTTGGAGGAGAGGAGGGACAGGGGGGAAATAATTCAGACCTTTAAATACTTAAAGAGAAATAATGAACAAACAAACCTCTTCCAAAGACAGAGAAGCTGCAAAACTAGAGGGCATAACATGAAGCTACAAGGTGGTAAATTGAAAGGCAATGTCAGGAAATACTTTATCACTGAAAGGGTGGTGGATACTTGGAATGCGCTCCCGATGGAAGTGGTGGGGGCAAATACAGTGACAGAGTTCAAAAGGACATGGGGCAGACACAGTGGATCCCTTTACAGCAACAAGAAAATATCAAAATAATCTGAACCATCTAATTCCTTAACATATAGGGGGTATCCTACATGGAGTGGCGGGATCACCCCTGGACAAAGACATGGGGAGGGGGGCCTGCACGGAGCGGCAGGTGTACCTACTCTTGGCATCGTAGTGGGCAGACTAGATGGACCATACTGGTCTTTATCTGCCGTCATTTACTATGTTACTATGTTACTATGACCTTGATAAATTGGAAGACTGGGCATCCAAATGGCAAATAAAATTTAATGTGGACAAGTGCAAAGTTATACACCTAGGAAAGAACAACCCAAACTTTGGTTACACGATGCAAGGTACCACCTTAGAAACACCACCCAGGAAAAACATGTAGGCGTCATCGTGGATAATATGTTGAAACCCTCTACCCAGTGTGCCGTGGCAGCCAAGAAAGCAAATAGAATGCTAGAAATCATAAGGAAAGGAATGGAGAATAAAACCAAGGATATTATAATGCCTCTGTATCATTCCATGGTTTGACCACACCTTGAATATTGTGTGCAGTTCTGGTCGCCATATCTTAAAAAGGATATAGTGGAATTAGAAGAGCCACCAAAATGGTAAAGAGGATGGAAGGATACCCCTATGAGGAAAGGCTTAAAAGATTTGGGCTCTTCAACTTGGAAAAATGACAGCTGAGGGGAGATATGATAGAGGTCTATAAATTAAGGAATGGAGTAGAACGGGTAAACGTAGATCGGTTGTTTACGCCATCAAAAAGTAGAAAGACTAAAGGACATGCAATGATGCTACAATGTAACCCATTTAATACTAATAAGAGAAAATATTTTTTTACTCAATGCGTAATCAAATTCTGGAATTCATTGCTGGAGGATGTGGTAAAAGCTGTTAGTGTAGCTGTTTTAAAAAGGTTTGGACAAATTTCTGGAGGAAAGGTCCATAAACCATTATTAAAGAGGACCCAGGAAATCCACTGCTTACCCTGGACGAGCATTGTGGAATTATTGTGCCTTTTTTGGAACTTGCTAGGTACTTGTGGCCTGGATTGGCCACTGTTGGAAACTTGATATTGGGCTTGATGGATCTTGGTCTGACCCACTATGGCATTTCCTACATTCTTATGCCTTACGCCTCTTTGCAACTTCAATGTTCTCGTACAGTCTATAGAATTGTCTTCTAAAATGGCTTTGGGGATGTCTCTGTGATTTGGATGTCTGGATGCCTGCTTTCAGATGTCCAAAGCACGAATATTTATTCTAAAATAATCCTATTTGTGTTTCTAGCTGTTACAATTTCAGAGATCTTTTGAACAATTTTTTGAAACTGTGAAGATATAGAAACAGAGAACATGTAGATAATGAGTACAGACTACCCAGTCATTTTTGGAATGAACCTTCAAAGAAAGGGGTAAAAGCTGGAGTTTGATTAGATTCTTTCAGTATTTGCAATGCACAACACTTGAAGTCCTTCCATTATTTAGACATAAAGGCCTTGCTATTCAGCACTGGCAGCTACCGCGATTACAGTGGCTAGCCGCTGGTGTTGAACATTAAACCCAGACCCAGCATTGAATATCCAGGGTTGTTGCACAGTCTTCAATGGCACAGAAGCTAATCAGGCAGCGTAGATATTGAGCTGTTGCCCAGTTAGCTCCTACAGGTAAAGATAGGCCAGCTTTTGCTACGCCTATCTTTACCTGCAGGTTGCTAACCGAGCAGCGGTTCAATATGACCGCTTCCCGGTTAGCAACTGGCACTTCCTCCACTACGTCCCGGAACGCATCTGACATGCCCCGATGCTAAGCGATTAGCATCAGGGCATGTAGCAGTGTTAATCTGAAATATTCAGCTGCACTAATCATGTTAGTGCGACTGAATATCTCTCTAAGCAGCATTTACTCGGTTTACAGGTCTATAAATTGTGTAAATGCCTTTGAATATCGGGCCCATAATTCCGAACATATAGCAATTCCTATGTAGACATGTAGTGATGCTGAACTTTTTTTTTAAGCCCTTTGGTGTTTGGTACTGGCTTCAAACGCATAATTGCTTTGGAATATTGACCTTACAGCATTGTACCATGACAGCCAGGAAAACAAAGCAAGTTTATATTTTGAAAGAAATTAGCTTGTGCATCGTATTGGTCTTGGTTACCCTGTGGCCCAGCTCTAATTTCCACATAGATTAACTCCCATTAGATTCTCCTGGAGACCTGCAAATTCATCTCTGTTGGATGATATATTTGAAAGAGTCTCTCTGAATTCAAACATGACACATGGTGTATGGGATTTTGTGAGTTTCAGCCCCTGTCTCTGCCATCGACAACGATGGGGTAAGGTCTATGCATGTATGTTTTCTCTATTCAACCTAAAGATGATGACACAGAGGATCTCTAAAGGAAAAAAGGGAACTGTTGTAGTTGTTGATATAGAAGGACAGACTAGATAGGCCATGTGGTCTTTTTCTGTCGCCGTGTTTCTATGTTTCTAAGGCATCAGTAATTTTCTATTTTCTTGTTATCACTGATGATCTATTATTTTATAGCATAGATTATTTCATTTTTAAATTAATTTCTTATTATAAATATTCCTAGCCTATTTTCAAAGATACTGTTCTGCACCTTTTTGGAAAGATTCCTACCAAGATTCAGTCAGAATCAGCGTTAAAGGCAAACTTATCTTCCAGTGGCAAGCCAGTCACTAGACTTTTCTTCCCAGTCGTCAGGACATTTTTACATGGCTAAAGACAGAAAATTTAAAACAGTAAGAGGAGTTTTATCCTTAATATAATGTCACCCAGCATAACTTCTATATAAGGCTGGTGCAAGGATTTTAGGAACTTTAAGGGGCATGTTTACTAAACCGGGCTAATGGTTAACCCGGGCTATCTGCAACTAGGTCCCATTGAATAATATAGGACCTAGTGGCAGATAGCCCGGGTTAACCGTTAGCCCGGTTTAGTAAACATACCCCCAAGTGAAAATTCAGTCTTGTACCCCCCCCCCTTGCTTTCTGACCCTACACCAAAAAAAAGAGATTTTGATTATTAAACTCAATTGTAATCATCTCAACACCATCCCTTCCAGAACGATCGTATAAAAAGTGTACATTTGAACATCACACTTTTAAATATTAAACTTTATTTTGTAAATATATATTTTAATGCGGGAGATTTCAAAATGCCACTTACAAGGGTAAATGGACTATTTTCATATTGCCCATCCTGGCTGCAGGTAAAAGCACGCTTCGAGTTTGTGTGGTTAGCAGGACTTATTGTTTTGCTTCGACTGTTGCTGCTCTTTGCTGTACTCCACCCAAAAGCTGCTGCCCTAGGCAACTGCCTAGTTTACCTAGTGGTTGGGCTGACATGACCCTGCTGGGATATTGGGGACACTGAGACTTTATTCCAAAATATAAAGGAAGCAGGGATTTTATCTTTAAGGAGGTGAAATTTTATAAAGGATTTTTATTGCACAAACCCTGTTGTATGCGGGCGAAAGGCCTCTTTAAGAATTACCCCATTGTATACACTGGCATAATTTTGGCGACGTCCATGTGGAGTCATGAACTATGTGCATAACTACTTGATAATTGCACTTTTACCCGTGCTAGCGGTGCAGCTGCAGTTTGGCTGCAATTTCTGCATATTTCATGTGGCTGTTTTATAAAGGCACATACGTGTTTATATTCTCTTTATAATATAGCCCCTACTTACACTTCCTACCTAGGTGACCTGTTAGAAAATTACTCTCAACATAGACAACATACCTCATGAATTAGTCATTATAGAGAGCAGAAGCGTTATCTTTAAGACAAAATTGTGCAATACAACTGTTTTGTTGGAAACAGTAAATGTAGCAGGTTTTTCATCCTTAATATGAATTTTTATATATTGCAAACATTAAGGGAAGAAGCCATTTTATGTGGATGGTAATTTTATAAAGCTGTGCCTAGTTAACATGCATTTTGCTTGCATATCTTACGCCAATTTTGTCATGTCAAGTACTTGATTTAATAAACTATTAGGGGCATGTTTACTAAGCAGCGGTAGCAGCTTCCATGCGATATCGGAGCCGCAACCACATTGACTTCAATGGGGCCGCGGCTCTGATATCGTATGGAAACCGCTACCGCTGCTTAGTAAACATACCCCTTAGTGTAACTGGCAGAGAATGTGCCTTGCATTAGGGTGTGATGACTTACACCAGCCTTAGAGCTGACATAAATAACTGCATCTACTTTTGCAAGTATGGATGTAAATGATTGCATTCTGTAATATGTGTGCATACTTGTTTGCACCACCCACATTCCTCTTAAACTCTGTCCATGTGCACGCATACCTTTATGCTAGTCAGGTTTTTTCTAAGAGGTCATTTATGGGTGTAAGTGGCCACCTATGCACGTAAATGACTAAAATACCAATATTTACATGTTATTAGAGCCTAAAACTAGACTCCTCCTTTTAAAATAACCCCCGTAATTCTTAAGATGAATTTACATATTTTAATGTGTGGAGTAAGGAGGGAGACATTTAGCTTTGTAGCTTTCATATCATAGTGATTTGAAGGGACAGGCATTTTTAGGAATGGCTTTATGTAAAACAGTGGGATGGAAGATGAAAGATAAACAAGGAAGTGGAAAAATGTAAAGGTAGGTTGGAGGAGAGGTAGAAGACGAATGTTTGAAAAAAATGAGGCTTGAACATTGTTAATATCAAAGGAATGCAGCTGAATATTATTTATTAATTGCAGAAAACACCCCTGAAAATTCTAGTCCTAAAGTACTTCTGCATTTTTCAAATTTGACAGAACTGTTCCCTATTCCTAACTGAAGAGAAGGAGAGCAGAAGGTTCCCAGGAATGGGAAAACAAAGCCGGGGGCAGTGAAATAAAGGCTGCATCATAGAGGTGCCACACTTCAGATGACCACCATTAGAGACCTTGATGATTAGACATACATAGCAACATAGTATATGATGACAGGTAAAGATCAATATGATCCATCTAGTCTGTCCAGTAAGATGGTTAGAGTGGTTGTAACCTCCGCTCCATGCAGGTCACCCCTCCTCTATGCCTGTGTTTAGGGTTATAACCACTGCTCCGTACAGGTCACCCTCTCTATTTATTGAAATATAAAAGGTATTTGTTTGCTTTGATTTCATCCTCTTGCTATAAAAGGACCCATTGTATCTGTCCCATGCTATTTTGAATTCCGTCACTGTATTTGCCCCACCACCTACAGCAGGATGGAATTCAGAGCATCCACCACCCTTTTAATGAAAACGTATTTCCCTGTGTTGCTTTTATGTTTACCACCTTGCAGCTTCATCATCTGCCCTCTAGTTTTACAGCTTCCCCCTTCTTTGAAAAAGGTTTGTTTGTTCATGAATACCCTTTAAGTATTTAAAAGTCTATATCATATCTCCCCTGTCCCTCCTCTCCTCTAAGGTATACATATTTAGGACTTCAAGTCTCTTTTCATGCATCTTCTGGCCCAGGCTGCAAATCATGTTGTCACCTTCCTTTGAACTGTTTCAAGTCTTTTTATATCCTTTGCGAGATATGGTCTCCAAAACTAAACACGATATTCCAAGTGAGGCCTCACCAATGACTTGTACAGGGGCATTGATACCTCCTTCTTTCTGCTGGTTATTCCTCTCTGTACGCAACCCAGCATCCTTCTGGCTTTAGCTACCACTTTGTTGCACTGTTTCACCACCTTGATATCCTCAGATACTATCACTCTGAGGTCCTTATTTATTTGCATTCTCTTATATACCGTGCTATTCTGCATCAGTGCAGTTTACATTGAACAAACTGAAATTACATTGAACAGGGCATTATAACTTGGAGATAACTATTTTACAGGGAACATGGGCTATGGAGGGTTAAGTGGCTTGCCCAAGACCACAAGGAGCACCTGAGGGACTAGAAATCCCAGTCCTTCCGGCCCAAGGTTGCTGTCCTCTAGTGGGATTTGAACCCCTGACCTTCCGGCCTGAAGTACCTTGCCCCAACCACTAGGCCACTCCTCCACTCTTTCTCCTGGGCTGTGCATGCCAACTTCTCACCCTCCTATCGCATACAATTCCTTCAGATTTCTGCATCCCAAGTGCATGATTCTGCACTTCTTTGCAGAGACATGCACTTGGAATGCAGAAATCCAAAGGAATTGTTTGCAATGGGGGCATGGACCAAGAGAGGGACCTCAGAATAATAGTGTCTGAGGATACCACCATTCAGTTAAACACCCCATAGCAGTTTACAAAGACAAAAATGTCAGAACAGTTAGAAGGAAGAGCAAGAAAGGAAGGCAGAAAGAAAATAAAACCTTAATTACAACATGATTTAAAAAAAACCATTTATGATAGTCAGGTAAGGTAGGAGAAAGCCGAGTAGGCTACTGTATAGTTCTGGGGGCCTCTAAGCCCCTGTTTGAAAGACAGTATGAATAGACACGTCTTGATCTCGCTTTTGAAATGAGGCTAAGAGTTCTCAGATTGTAGTGATTGAGCAAGAGAGTTCCATGGGGGGAAGGGGACACAAATGAATTCTAATCTGATTTTTAGGGGGGGGGGGGGGAGGGAGAGGACACTGGAAAGCGATCGTGGATGGAATGGTGAGTAATTAAGCCTGAAGAGAATCGGTACCGGTGTTCTTCTGTTGAGAGGGGAGTAACATGATCAAATATGTTTGCCCCTTCAAGATGTTTTATTCGAATATTTTGGGCTTTATGATGAAGTGTGGTGTTAACTGCTTATTAGAGTTTTTTTGAACTCTGTATGCAAAGAGTTGCAATAGTCGAGTTTGATTTATGAGTGGGGTATGAATGAGTGCAAAACCCTTTTCCAGAAATAGCTTGATAGATTGAATCTGTCTAAGGATCATTAATTATTTTTCCACTAAGCCACAGATTTGCAGGCCAAAATTTAAGTGAACACCAAGGTGAAAGCCGAGTATGCAAACTTAACACTTTATTGATATTGGCACTCCTAGAATCAAAGGAGCTGGATGAAGGGACATGTTCTGTCTGGTGAACAGGCTGACTCCAATTTTTCAGGGCTAAGTTTGTGAGCTAATAGCCAATTTGATACCTCACTGAGACACTTCAGTTTAGTGAGGGACTGTGATTCATCTCAACCAACAGCAGCCATCAGTTGAATTAGATGGTTCCCAAACTTCTTCTTCTTCTTAAGTTTCCAGATAAAAAAAGCACTCCATACACTTATTCATGCTTTTGTGATTTCAAGATTAGACTACCGTAATGCCCTACTACTCCATGGCCTTCCAGGAACAGCTATCAAGAGATTGCAGATGGTCCAGAACATGGCAACAAAACGTATCCATTCAACTAAACTTTTTGATCACATTATGCCTTTACTAATAAAAAAAACATTAACTTTCAATAGCCTTCAGAATGAAAGTTAAACTCCTTAGTCTAACTTTTAAGATCTTAGTCATAGGCCATCTGTTATTATTACATAACTGCCTAACTCCCTACACTCCTGTCAGGACATTGTAATTGCAGGAAGATAGGCTCTTAGGGGTCTGTTTACTATAGAGTGTTAGGGTTTTGCAGCTGACACACAAAAAAGTCCAGAAAGCATGGTGTTAACTGCTAAAGCCATGTGTTATCTGTTGGGGACATACACAGCATTTTCCCAGCAGATAATGCACTGAAAATCCAGAGAGCGCAGATGGACAGCAGCCTGGATGCAGCAAACAGCACCCTCTGAGGTGGCATTAGTTGTACCCATGCTGTCTGCAGATCTGATGGTTACTGTGCGCTGTTGAGGCCCATGGTAACTGTGTATTGCAGACACACCCACTCTCTATTCAATCATGCCCATTCTCCACCCTAATCCCTCCCACACATGCCGATAGCATGCTTGGTGCAGATAGTACAGAAAATTGCTGCATTATCTACGTTTTGCATGCATTATCTTTTAACGTGGCCATATAGCATCCACGTTATCTGCAGCGCTAACAGTTAGTACAGCTTACTAAACATCCCCTTTAGTGATTTCTTCTCTTTCTAGAGTAAGGTAGGAATCTACGAGAGTCAGCATTTTACGAGCTGGCTCCTCGACTTTGGAACTTCATGCCAAAATAGCTCCGTCTTGAGAGTTCTTACAAATTTTGTTTAAAGTGACTTAAAAAGCTAGCTTTTGGGTTTGAGTAGTTTGGTTGTGCAGCAGCTTGGGGGAGGGGAGTGGTGGTGCTATGTTATGAGATTCTACTTTTTTGTATTCCTGTTCACTGTTTTCTTTGATAATTCTGCTTTCATTTCTATTGTTTTGTTGTTCATTGTTTTATTTTATATTCTGCTTTTATATCATTAGCATTTGGTAAACCGCTCTGATATTGGTCTGAAGGTGGTATATTAAATAAATAAACAGAGGCATCATGATCTGCACAGCATTTTGTTTTTTCCAGGTTGAATATATGATGCAGTGGAGCAAAGAGAGAGCAAGAGAAGTAATGGCCTCGCTGGGTGACGGGGAAATTAAATCTTTGTAAAAAAAGTGAGTATGGCGATAAGTTTCATGATGAGAAGAGGGGTGGAGTGGGGTTTGGGTGATGAGTAGATATGAGTTGGAGCTCTAGAGGTAAGGCTCAGCAGGTGAGAAAATACCGGAACAGCGGGATTCTGAGGAGGCAACCATTACTTTTTTATTTGTGTCTTTATTTGTATGTTGCTGCAGATGGGATCGTATGGGGAGAAGAAGGTTTTGGAAGATTTTGTGTAATTTGTTTTTTGCTTATTTTGTTATTAATATGACTCTCTATCTCCTACAGGGCAGTATATATATTTTTTAAAGTGAAATTAATTGTTCTGCTCATTTCATTTGTTTATTTTTCTTTTTAGCGAGTAAGAAAACATACAAATCCTCAACTTGCTGGTTTTCCACATTTTCCACTATTTTGAAAATTATTGAAAGTTTTTGAGCCCAGGAAAACCAAATTTCCCAGTTTCCAGTGCACAAATTGATTGC
This sequence comes from Ichthyophis bannanicus, assembly GCA_033557465.1. NCBI lineage: Eukaryota > Metazoa > Chordata > Amphibia > Gymnophiona > Ichthyophiidae > Ichthyophis > Ichthyophis bannanicus. The sequence goes on from CM066033.1 coordinate 760,024,182, forward strand.
ACCACTCAAGGCAGATCTAGTATATTCCTTTGAAGCTTTGTGCCACCTGCCTTTATGAGAAGAGGCTCCTTCATGTTGCTCCTCTCGTGCACACTCTTCACATTTTAACATTTATTTTGCTATCTGTAGTGATGGAATAGAAATGGAACAGGGGAACTGGACAGCAGTTTCAGAATTTCTTCTCCTGGGCCTCTCACTCTCAGATGTTCAAATAAGAAGTCTTCTCTTTGTGATGTTCCTGACAATATACTTGATGAACTTGCTGGGCAATGGGATCATGATCTCACTGATTGGTGGCAACCCCCAGCTCCATACTCCCATGTACTTTTTCCTTGGTAACTTGTCTTTTATGGATATGTGTTTTAGTTCGGTCACAGTTCCAAAAATGTTGATCCACCTTTTGTTTGAGAAGAAGACCATCTCTTTCAGGAGCTGCATCACCCAGCTCTATTTCTTCATTGTATTTCTGGGTGCAGAGTGCACACTTCTCTCCGTCATGGCATATGACCGTTTCATTGCCATTTGTGATCCGTTACATTATAGCACCATAATGAATAGGTGGGTATGTCTTGGGATGGCCGCTGCTTCTTGGATCGCAAGTTCTCTGAATGCCTCATTGCATACACTGTTGATATCCCATCTCACGTTTTGTCATTCCAACAAGATCCATCATTTCTTTTGTGATCTCACGCCACTGCTGAAGTTCCCCTGCATGGACACCTCCATCAATGAGCTGGTGATCTTCACAGAAGGTTCACTGCTGGTTATGGTGCCCTTCCTAATTATTTTGATCTCCTACTTCCGTATCATTACTACTATCCTGAAGATCCAGTCTAGAGGTGGGAGATACAAAGCATTCTCCACATGCTCGTCTCACCTCACTGTGGTGACACTCTTCTATGGGACACTCATGTTCATGTACTTGAGGCCCCCTTCCAGTTATTCCTTAGAAAAGGACAGGATTGCCAGTGTTGTGTACAATGTAGTGTCTCCCATGCTTAACCCATTCATCTACAGTCTGAGGAACAAGGATGTGAAGAGAGCATTGAGCAAAGCCATGGGAAGAAAAGGAACTGTTTTCAGAAGGTAGACTTCAACCAAGGTGAAATACAGTCATTACAAAGAGACAGAAGTCTCTGATCGTTAAAGTTTCTAATGGGTGTTTAAAAATGGTAAATGTAGGTGTTTATTGTCCAGATAATTAGGGTTCTTTCGGGGGATTACATGCCAGTGTTTTCATGGTTTGGGCACTTCTTGGCATGTAATGTTGTAACATGCAACAAAGGTGAAAAAGGTGGATGTTAAACAACAGCCAAGCATATTATTAAAGAAGTATCATATTTTTATGAGCTGATTTTCAGTTATTCCCACAATCCAGTGCTCAGATTCTAATCAGTAACATCTTCTACATGAAAACCCATTTGGGTGAATCAGTTTTTATTAAATATTTTATACATAAAGAAAATTGTTGAAACTTATTTTGTGCATCTAAAACGAGTCTCCACTCTGTCCAATCATGCTTGATGGGCTGTTGTAACATGCAACATTTCTATAATGAGATTTACTCTTGAAAAAAATATAAAAACCCACTCATAAAAAAATAGGCAAATGATAGTTCTGATCAATGCAATTCAGCACAACCATCAGTTCCAGAGCCACAGTGCAGCAAAAGGAAGAGAAATTACTGTGGGGGGGGGGTGAGGGAAGATGTTTTTCAGTTGTTTATCCAATAACCACCGATTTCATTATTTCCCATTGTGGGGAGAGGGGTGTTTTACTGATGTATTATAAATCTAAAAACAGGTATGGATTTCCCAACAGACATGCTAGGCCTGTGCCTAAGGTTGCAAAAAGTTGGGAGCAGCGGATCTGCTGAAGGTTTGCTGCCTCCCAACTGCATCAACAGGGAAAAGCACCCCGCGTCCTTCTCAGGTACCCTGCATGGAACAGGAGGGACGGGGGATGAACCTGGGACAGCACAGAGCGAAGAAAAGCTCTCTGCTTCCTAATGTAGCCTCTTTCCAGACTGTCACTGCCATTGCTCTCATCCTCCAGCTGACAGGGGTCACCTGCAGCAGAGGAGGTGTGAGCGGGATCCTGGGAGTGGGAATGGGAGTGGTGGGTTCAGGAGAGAAGGAAATGAGAGGGAGACTATTGTGGTGGGGGTGAAAGAGGGGCTGAGAGAGATCTTGGGGAGGAGGGGGTATGAGAGGAAGCTCCACTGGGATAAGGAAGGATGGAAGTAGCATCATTTTTGGGGAAATTAGGAGGGACTGAAAGAGGGATTATTGGAAGTGAGGAGAGGGGCTGGGGTGTGAGAGGGGATCGGATGGGGGTCATGTGTCTGTGTGAGGGAGAGAGGGGGAGGGGAGAAGAGGAGCATTTGTGGGCATGAGAGAAGAACTTACCCTAGGCACCTGCTTGTGCTGTTTCTTTGTCTGGAACATACTGTAAGCTCTGTGGGGCAGGGACTGTCTCCTATGTGTATATGTACTGCACTGTGTATACCTGGTAGTGCTATAGAAATGATAAGTAGTAGTAATAGTAGTGGTAACAGTAAATTGGCAGCAGGTATCTAGGTGCGTATCTCAGATTGGGTGGGTGGATAGAGAGGGGATGTAGAGTAGATTATGGATACCTCCCTCAAGCCACAACAAGGGAACTCCCTTCTTTTCTATCTGTTCTTTCTTCCCAGATCCTGGAAACAATCTGTAACTCTGGAATCCTCATTCTCTCTCCTCTGCCCCTCTCCTTCCACTTCCTCACCCCGGATTTCTTATCCTTCCCTTCTTATCTTCCTCCCTCTTCTTTCATTTTCCCTATCTTTTATCCTCCTATCCCTGTCCTCTCTCCTCTCCGCCTCATCTCTACTTCTCTCCTTTTCATGCCCTTCCTCTATCCCCAGTTATCTTTCCTCAACCTATTTCTGATCCTCCTCCCCATTCCTTGACCCTCCCTCCCTCTCCGGAACCTCTTAAGATTCTCCAGCTTCTCCTTTAGTCCTGTTCTCAAGATCTCCTCCCGCTGCTGAGACCTTATCATCCCTTTTCCTTACCTAATAAAAACAAAGGGCCCGACATACAGTGGCCGTGGCTAGCACGGCTAACGTGGCTAGCTGTCACTGCTGAAACCTAACCTCAGATATTCATAGCCGGGCCATATCCAGCCACTAGCATTGAATAACCAGTTCACCGCAGACCCCAGATATTCAGCCGCTGCCCAGTTAGCCTCTATGGGTAAAGTTAGACCAACCTTTGCTGTGCCATTCTTTACCCACGGGTCACTAACTGGGCAGCGGTGAGAACCCGATTCTAACCCATGGATATCCAGCAGCACTAACCGTGTTACTGCCGTTGAACAGCCCTCTTAGTGGCATTTACATGGTTCGCAGGTCTGCAGACCGCGTAAACGCCTTTGAATAGTGGATCTATAATAAATTATGCAGACGCATGCAAGGCTGGAAAAGTATTTTATTTCGATAATGTAATATAAGAGATGGAACTGTTTGTGCTTCAGAATTTTCTACACCTTGTCACAGAATTGACTCCCAAACAGCTGCTTAAAACTATGAGACTCTGCCGCTCCCTACTGCCTGATCTTCTCAAGGTGTGGAGGAAAGCTGCTCGATTCCACTGAACACCTTCTTTCCATTCTCGTCATATATGCTGCAATTTAATTTTTCTGTCCTTGCCACTGAATTTGTTTATCTGGGGATGTAAAGCATTTTAAAGTTTTCATATTCTGGCTTCTATTTACAAAAGGGGTTATTTTAAAAATTGTATGCATGTTTTGCACCTGGATGTACCAGTACGTACATGTGCAACTAGCCATTTTAGAGGGGCCCAATTTTACATGTGTCTGCCCCGATCATGTCCAAATTACATGGGAGTGTGTTGGGGGTGTGGACGAGGCAGGACAAAAAGGTACACTTGTATCCCTGTCCGAATTTGCACCTGCTCCATGACACAAACAGGCATTTAGAAAGTGCTCGTTTCGGCCAACCTTAGGGATTAAAGAGGATGTCCCCCTCAGACCCCCAATGTTTATTTCCCCCTCCAAATTGAAATGAGATAAACTTCAGCTCCTTTGTGATGGAGTAGGAGCAGCTGCGCGTCTGCATTTGAAAGACTGACTCGGCTACCCATGGAAGTGGCGGCATTTAGAAGTGTGCATTGTGAAATGTCGGCCCTTACACTTGTAATTTGCTGGATTTCCCCCATCAGTTTCTCCCATGTGCATGCTTCTGAAATGGCTCCTCCCGCTACTCATGGATAGTGCCTCCTTCTGGCTCTGCCTGTTTTTAACAATGACATCCATCTTCAGGGGCCGAGCTATGTCGATTGTAGATTGCACTTGTACGTGCACATCCTCTCTTCTAAAATCGGCATAGATTTTTGGACGTTTTCACTTCCATATTGCTACTGCCACCGAAATGGCCATTCTAAACTGTGCCTTAAAATAGCATTACAAAATGGCATTAAAGTCCTGAGATGCATTAAGGGTGCCATTTTATAAGAAGGTGCGTACTTTAAGCAGTAAAGTACACACACACTCTGATGGTATTTTAGTTATTTATGCACATATGTGGTTACATACACACGTGTATGGCCTCTTATAAAGTACCGACTAGCGTAAAATTACGTGCATTCACTAGACAGCACATGCTTTGCTGGTTGGTGTACATATTAGCAGAGTTTGGGCGGAGCATGGACATAGCACATAAGTATGTGCATAGATTATAAAATACTATAATTTATGCCTATACTTGAAACCTATAAGTGCAGGGGCATTTCCACCAACTCTATGGGGTCGATGCAGAAAGTGTGCTGCGGCAGCGCAGGCATCTGCAACGTTTATGCAGAATTTTCTGCAGTAGTGCGGGTGCTGAATGTAGAAAGAGATTTACCGCCAGCGCAATCACTGTGCAGTTACTGCTGGGATGCAGTGAGGTGCTCAGAAGGCTGAGCTCAATCCTGGGACTGTAATGCTAACTCAAGAGGAGACATAAGGGGACTGCGGTCAGTGCTGAGGAGCAATTTATGCCTACTTCTTGGGTTTCGGCTTTTTCTGGGCTTTGCTGAAGTGAGATCTGAAAAAGAAACGGCAGAGGTAGTGTGGCTGGAACAATGTATGTGCATTTTTTGGAATGCTATAGTATGTGGCACATAAGAACAATCGATCTGCTGTGAATAACATCAGTGTTCTTATGTGCCGTATAGCATTCCAGCACATGCACACCAATGCCTTTTCTGCACAGGATATATTGTAGGCATTACTAAGCAGACGCCTGTGCCCACGTACCTGGCTTGCTTTCCCGGTTTAGGGTGAAATCTTTGAATGCAGCTCATGGACATGCTTCAGTACTGTACCTAGCTCTGTGCAAGCAGTGAGCCGCGCAGTGTGCAGAGGCTTAGGGGGCACATCTCAGCTGACAGCTGCTGCCCTGCTACTGCCACTTTTTGTTTTCTCAGCAGTGGCAGGGCAACAACAAGCAGCCAAAATGCAGGGAGGGACCAAATCAGCTTAAAGTTCAGCAGTAGCAGAGCAGAGCAGACCTGCGACCCCCCTCCTTCCCATACTTCCGTCCAGCTGCTGCCTGCTTTTTCCCTGCTGCCGGCACTGCCATGGAGAAAACAGAGGGTGGCGGCAGCAGCAGCAGGGCGAGAGCAGGCAGCAGCTGAACGGAGGTATGGGGAGGAGGAGTGGTGTGCGCCCAATGTGCAAGTTGCACAGGGCGTGATTCTGGCTTGGTACAGCCCTGACTTGCTTACAGTATGGCTATGCAAACCCTCTGTGCGAAACCTGTCTTTAGAAACCCAGCACTAGAGCTTTACTGCCAGGTTCTAGTGCAGGGTTTCAGCACAGACCCCTATGGCCCAGATCAATGTCCATGCACATATTATGCCACATATGCTGGAACAGTATAAAGAAAAGTAGGCGTCTACTTGTCTTTATAAAATAGCATATAAATAGGTTCCTATTTTCTCATAAAAGTGCCCCCTTAAAGAATTACCCACCACCTACCTTCTTTAGTACTTAATGGTCCTGACTCTAAGACAGATAGCGGGATTGCAGCCCCACTATCTGCCTTCATGGTATACTGCCTCCTGTCCCCCCTGCACACACAGAGCCATTGTGCATGCTGTGAGCAATGGGGGTGGAGTGAGGGTGGAGCGTGGGTGGGACCGACCCTTGGACATACAGGGCTGATTCCAGTGATGGCGCTGTACATCTGGGAATCGCCGGAGGGATGCCCTGCTTATTCCACCTCTGAGGTGGAATAACAGTGGGCGCCCCTCTGAACCTGGCTAGCAGCCCCCCTCCCCCGGAGCCCAGAAGCCCCCACCCCACTGGAACAAAGGGTCATTGATGGTGAATCTCCAATGTCCGATCCAGGCCCCAATGGCCCCCTTTAGGGTTGGGCGGCAGGGAATCAGGGTCTCAGCAGGGCAGTGGGTTTGTAGTGCCACGGGGAGGACATCCCTGTGGCGATGCAGGGGCAGGCCGGGTCACCCCAGGGCCCGATCCTGCACCCGTGGGGCTGTCCTGCTCCTGTGGTGCAGAATTGGGTCCTAATGATCCTGTCCTGCCCGGGGGCGCCCAGATGGACCAGACGTGCCCCTGAGTTTTGATGTGTTCACATTAACTGTAATGGGGATGATTTAATTTTGTGTTAGTTTCAATGAGCCCATTAGTCAATAGAATTATGCTAAAATTTAAATCTACTGATTCTGGAGTTGGAGCTGAAGTGCATAAGGGTGAGGCTGAAAGATATTTCAGAGATTCGGTGATGTCTGAGCAACAACACAGAACTCACAAGTGCCAAGCAGGAGAGAAGGCATCACACAGCAGCCAGCAGAATGCACCTCTCCACCTTCAGAGCAAACCCCAAGGAGCGCCTGCACTGGTGGTTGCCCCTAAACATGTACGTTCTTTATCCATAGATTTTTCAGTGGCACTATCCGGCTGGTGCCACTGAAATCTCTCCAACCACTATACAGAGGGTGCTGGGGCAGAGTTAGAGTGGAGCATGGCTGGAAGGACCAACTATATGGACAATGATAATATTCAGCTGCTATCCATAAACTGTAGCTAAGCAGCTTAATTTAGGGCTACAAAAAAAATGGTCCTAAATGAAACTACTTAGCTATATGGATAACAGCAGAATATCACCACTATACATTATCATGTGGCAGTGGCAGTGACCACATTGTCTATATATTCAATCTACTATCTACCCATATAGTGGTTTTTAAAATTCTGGGTCATGTTTAAAAAAATAGGCTCACGGTTGCTGCTGAAAATTGATCTGTAAGTGTTTGCACCTAAAGAAATGGAGAGTAAATGACTTCTACTGTCAGAAGGAGAATCAGGGGGAGAAGTATACTGCATTGGAAGCCTTGTTTCCCTGTTTTGATACCTCCTCAGCTGGAAAAAGAGACATAGAAATGCATTTCTTCTCGTACTTTGCAAAATACAAAAAAAACAGAAGAAAGGCAGGTTTTCCAGAGCTGACATATTCCAATATCTAAACATTGGAAATAAAATTATTTATTTTCCATCTTTGTTGTTTGGACATTTTATTTCTCCAGCTTGGTCAATCTCAGTCTCTCTTCCACTTTTCTTGTGTCAGTCTTCTCCTGAGTTGTTTTCCAAGGTCTCCTTTTCATTTCTTCTCTCTCTTTTGGTCTTTTCCCCTCCTTTTTCTACATCTGTTGCTGACATTGATCCTTTCTCTTTCATTTCTTTTCTTCACTTTTCTTCACTTCTTTTTTCTTTACCTCTCTATTCAAAGCTAGATTTTACTCCTCATTCTTCCATTCGCTCATCTTCCAGTTGGGCTTCTTCTTTCCATCTCTCATCTACCATAGGTCTATCCATAGGTCTATCCATAGCTATCCATAGGTCTCTCTCACTTTATTCCAGCCCTCCCATTGCTTCCTCTGTATGTTTCTCTCTATCCATAGCCTCCTATTCCTCCTCTGTCTTTCATTGACTCCCTATTTCCCATTTCAATTCCTCTGTAGTCAACTCCTCCCAAGCCCTCATCTACCTTCCACTGACTCTCTTTTCCTCACCAGTTCCGTCTTGACATTCCATTTTCCCTCTTTCACCTACTCTCCAGTCCCATTTCTGCATTCTCTTACCCCTTGCACAATTCATTGTCACAACACTGCTTCTCGACCCCTGCCTAGTTCCTCCAGATCCTTCATACCATCTTTTCACACGTCTCTCCAGATACTCTTCCCCAATCCTAACCCATCCTTCTAGATGCTCTTCCCTCCTTTGCACTTTCTCCCTTTCTCTAGTCCGTTCCTCTTTCTCAACGCCTGCTTCCTCCTAGTGAACCTCATCCTTCTAATCCACTCCCTCCATTTCTAGAGGCTCTTTCACCTTCATTCCTGTTTACTCCAGACCCTATTCCTCCCTTCTTATTCACTCTCTTCCAACATGACACTTCTTGCATCTCCTTCAATGCACTCTTTCCTCTTTGCACACTTTCTACTCCAGACACTCTTTCCCCTTTTTACATCCTTCCTCCCAATTCTTTTACCCCTTTCTTAACTCCTTTCTCTATCCAAATGCTCTTCCTCCTTCTTACCCTCACAGCCCTAATCAGCTTCCTATTTTCCCTCCTTCACCTGCTCTCCAATCCCATCTCTACATTCTCTTACCCCTTCCACAGGTCATTGTCTCCACACTTCTCTCAACCCCTTCCTTCCTATTCCTCCCTTCTCATCCTTTCCATTCCCTCCTTTCAGACATTCTTCCCTCTTCTTTTCCTCTTCCTCTAAACACACTTCTCCTCTCTGAACCCCCCAAACACAGTTATCCCATTTGTACCCTCGTTAATTTATTACCCTTTCTACTTCCTCCCCCTCTCACTAGAGGTTCTTCTCCTTTCTAATCACGCTTCCTTCCAGATACTCTTCTTTCCTCATTCTCCCCATGCTGCAGATATTACCCTCTTCTCACCCTGTCCTGCCTTACCCCTTCTTCTCTTCTTCCCTGGTTCTCCTGTTCCAGATAGTAGCCTACTCTCCCGATACTCCTTCTCATCCTTAGGCCCGGAAGCAAGAGACGTGTATGCTGCAGGGCCAATCTCATAGTGAGGGCCATGTGATCTTGCATCTCTTACCTGAAGACTGGCCCCATGGCAGCAGGAGATGATGTGAGAATACATGTTTCTTATGCTGCTGGGCTGAGGTTGGGGCAAGGATGAGCATGGTGAGGACAAGGATCAAGAAGGTTCAGATAATGACTTGCAGCTGAGATTCAAGCCACTGTTATGGAGACTTGGAGCACAGTTGGAGATGGGGCAAGATAGGGTGGTTTGGAATAGGAAGGCCAATGATTATCGGTAGAAGATTCAGGAGGCAAAGTGGAAGATGTGGTCATTCAGGGTGGAAGCAGTGGGATATAGGCCCAAGGAATTGTTTAGGATGGTGAAGCAATTGTTGAGGGGAAATTGTTTGGAGCAAAGGGAGAGAGTGGATGTGGATGTGGAAGAAATGGATTATTTTGTTGGGAAGGTGGAGACATTAAGGGTGAAAGGAATGGAGGGGGTGAAGTGTGGGAGAGCAGTGGTGCAAGGGTGCAGTAGGAGAGAGGGTAATGGGAGGTTTTTGTGGAGATTACTCAGGAAAAGGTGAGGGAGTTTTCGTGGGGGTTGCATTTAACTGGGATGTATTAGGATCCCCTTCTGGGCTGTCTGTTGAGAGAAGGATCAGGGGAAGTGGTAGGGTGGTTAGTGGATACTGTGAATGCCTTGACCCAGGGTGATTATCCTGAGGTGCTGAAAGAGGCAATGGTAACCTCATCACTAAAGAAGGGACATGATTTGTCCTGTGGGAATTTGAGATGTATTTCTTTGTTGGTGTGCCTTGCCAAATTGATTGAGAAAATAGTGGTGGATCAATTGGATGGTTATTTGGAGGGGACCAACAGGTTGGATTGGGGGCAGGCTGGCTTTCAGAAAGGGTCAGGGACAGAAACATTACTGGGGAAGACTTGGGATGGAGGAAGAACAGTGATGGTGATTGTGTTGGATTTATCAGCAGCCTTTGACTTGATGGATTGGGACATCTTTTTGGAGAGGCGTCAGGGTATGGGGATAGGGGGTAATGACTTCAGAAAAAATCTTAAGACTCACCTCTTCCAATCACACTACAACTTAACCTCATGAACTCCACTCTGCTGTGTGTAAATATGTATCTAAGGATCCTATGTAAAGTCCTAACAACCAGTCACTTGTAAATATGTATATAAGTACACCATGTGAACCCTTAACAACAATCAATTGTAAACTGTAACCCCATGTTTTTGCTGTGCTCTTCCTCACTTCCCTAATCACATTGTACGCATTCGTAATTCTGGCCGGTACAGCCAACATCACCAAGTGTAAAACCGCTGCTGATCACTGGAAGCAGCGGGATACAAATGTACGCTAAATAAATAAATAAATAAATTAAGGTGGTTATCTGCTTTTCTGCGTGGGCACCATAAGAACATAAGATATGCCATACTGGGTCAGACCAAGGTCCATCAAGCCCAATATCCTGTTTCTAACAGTGGCTAATCTAGGTCATACGTACCTAGCAGTTTCCCCAAAAGACTCAGGTTCCACAATGCTTGTACTGGGTCAAGCATTGATATCCTGGGTCCCTTCTTAATAATGGTTTATGGACCTTTCCTCCAGGAACTTGTCCAAACCTTTTTTAAACCCAGCTACAGTAACAGCCTTTACTATATCCTCCGGTAACAAATTCCAGAGTTTGATTACACGTTGAGTGAAAAAATATTTTCTTTTATTAGTCTTAAATAGTTTACCATGTAGCTTCATTGCATGTCCCCTAGTCTTTCTATATTCTGATAACGTAAACAATCGATCTACGTTTACCCGTTTCACTCCGTTCATTAATTTATAGACTTCTATCATATCTCCCCTCAGCCATCTCTTTTCCAGGTTAAAGAGCCCTAACCTATTTAGCCTTTCTTCATAGGAGTATCCTTCCATCCCCTTTACCATTTTGGTGGCTCTTCTCTGAACCTTTTCTAATAACGCTATATCCTTTTTAAGATACGGCGACCAGAATTGCACACAATATTCAAGGTGCGGTCTCACCATGGAACAATATAGAGGCATTATAATATCTTTTTTTTTTTCCATTCTTTTCCTTATGATACCTAGTATTCTATTTGCTCGCTTGGCCGCTGCTGCACACTGGGCCAAGGGTTTTAACATGTTATTCACAATGACGCCTAAATCTTTTCCCTGGGTGATGGTTCCTAATGTGGAAACTTGCATTATGTAACCATAGTTTGGGTTGTTCTTCCCTAGGTGCATAACTTTGCACTTGTCCACATTAAATTTCATCTGCCATTTTGATGCCCATTCTTCCAATTTATCAAGATCCTCTTGCAATTTTCCACAATCCTCTTGGGTTTTAACAACTTTAAATAGTTTTGTGTCATCTGCAAATTTGATAACCTCACTCATTATTCCCCTTTCCAGGTCATTTATGAATATGTCAAAAAGCAGCGGACCCAGTACAGATCCCTGGGGTACACCACTATTCACCTTTCTCCATTAGGAAAATTGGCCATTTAGCCCTACCCTCTGCTTTCTATCTTTTAACCAGTTCCTGATCCACAATAGTACACTGCCTCCTATCCCATGACTTTTTAGTTTTGCCAAAAGTCTCTGATGAGGGACCTTGTCAAAGGCTTTCTGAAAGTCCAGATACACTATATCAACCGACTCACCTTTGTCCACCTGCTTATTCACACCTTCAAAAAAACATAACAGATTAGTAAGATAAGATCTTCCTTGTCTAAAGCCATGTTGGCTGTTTCCCATTAGGCCATGACTATCTACATGCTGAGTAATTTTATTCTTTATGATGGTTTCTACCATTTTTACCAGTACTGACGTCAGGCTCACCGGTCTGTAGTTTCCCGGATCACCCCTGGAACCCTTTTTAAGAATTGGCGTTACATTGGCGATCCTTCAATCTTCAGGTATTACAGATGATTTTAATGAAAATTCACAGATTACTAAGAGCAGGTCTGCAATCTCATATTTCAGTTCTTTCAACACCCTTGGATGTATACCATCCGGCCCAGGTGATTTGCTGCTCTTCAGTTTATCTAATAGTTCTAATACATCTTCCCGATGTATCGATATTTCCTTCAATTCTTCTGCACCTTTAAATACCACTTCAGTCATGGGTAACATCCCTACATCTTCCTCAGTAAAGACCGAAGCAAAGAATTTATTCAGTCTCTCCACTATCGCCTTGTCGCCTCTTAGTGCCCCTTTAACCCCTCTATCATCTAACGGACCAACTAACTCTCTCACACAATTTTTTGCTACGAATGTACTTGAAAAAGTCTTTATTTCGCATTTTTGCTTCCGCAGCAAGCTTCTTCTCAAATTCTCCCTTTGCCTGCCTTATCAATGCCTTGCATTTGACTTCCCGTTCTTGTGTTGTTTCCAGGTCTCGTCATTTGGCTCTTTTTTCCATTTCCTGAAAGATGCTTTTTTGGCAACAACAGCCTCTCTGACCTCACCTTTAAACCATGCTGGCAGTTTTTTGGACTTCCTTCCACTTTTCTTGAAGTGTGAAATACAGCTGGTCTGGGCTTCCAAGATAGTATTTTTCAACAACACCCAAGCTTGATGTAAGTCTTTAACCTTTGCAACTGCTCCTTTTAGTTTTTTCTTAACTATTTTCCTCATTTTATCATAGTCTCCCTTTCGAAAGTTAAAAGATAGTACTGTGGATTTCCTTACTATCCCTCCTCCATTAATTAAATCAAATACGATCATGCTATGATCACTATTGCCAAGTGGCCCCAACACCCTTATCTCTTGCACTAGATCTGGTGTTCCTCTAAGGACTAGGTCTAATATGGCTTCCCCTCTGGTCGGTTCATGAACCAGCTGCTCCAAGAAGTTTAGGGTCTGTTGGGGATGAGCATAAGTTTACGGTGCATCAGTTGCCCTGAGGAGTTCCACAGGGCTCGGTGCTCTCCCACTGTCTTTTCAACATTTTCTTGAGTCCGGTGGGAAGGATAGTGAGGAAGCATGACTTCCAGTGTTTTCTTTAAACAGATGATACTCAGTTGGTGGTGGTGTTGGAATGTTCATTGGAAGAAACGATTGGGAAGGTGAATGGGAGTTTGGAGGAGGTTTGTGGGTTGTTGTTGGTTAATGGTTTGGATTTGAATGCCCAGAAATCAGAACTGCTAGTATTTGGGGGAAAAGAGAAGAGGGATGTGCAGGTGTGGCCACAGGCTGCTGGTGTCAGGTTGCCATGGAAAAAGGAGATATGGAACTAGAGGGTGGTGACTGATATTAGCTTGTATCTTCACTCCCAGGTGTTGAACGAGGTGTGAGTGGCATACAGCAAGTTGAGCCTGGTGTGACAGCTTCATCCTTTCTTGGATGCGGGGCAATGCGCCTGTTGATTCTGGCCTTGGGGATGTCCATGCTGGACTATTGTAATGTACTGTATGTCAGGTTGCCCAAGTGTCAGCTGTAGAAGTTGAAAGTTGTGTAGCATGTGGCAGCGAGGATGATATCAGGGTGGAGTCGGAGGGAATTGGTAGTTGATATGCTGTACCAGCTTCACTGGCTCCCAATCATACAGCAGTGTGTGTTTAACCTTCTCTTGGTGACTTTAGGGTACTGAAAGGTCAGAGGCCGGGATATCTCGCAGAGGTGTTGAAGTGGTATCAGCCAGGCCGAGAGTTGCAGTCCAGTGAGGGCCAGCATTTAGTGGTCCCTGGTCCTCAGCAGGTATGTCTGCAGAAATGGCGGGATTGATGTGTTGCGGTGACAGCTCCTTTGTGGTAGAATAAGCTTCCAGTGTGCTTACAGGAAGAACAAAATTTGATGGCTTGTAGAAAAGCGGTGAAGACCTTTTTGTGTCCTCAGACAGGGCATGGTAAGAGATAAGGCTAGGTAGCAGCAGTCAGGCAGCAGGATAGGGGGAGGGGACACAGGGCTGTTGTAGTTCTTGTATTAGGCTCTTGTATCTTTTTATGTTGCAAGCTGCCTTGGATGCTTTTGGGCATATGACGGGATAGAAATGTTTTAAATAAATAAATAAAATGTTCCCACTGCCTCCCTGTTTATCATGTTAATAAAGTTATCTGAATTTGAAACTGTGCTACCTGAGCTGCTTGCCTAAAATCATGGAGAAATAGGCTTTCACCTAATTTAAAGTCTTCTATCCCTCCAGGTAGGACTCTAGCCCTCAAGAAACTAAAATCTTTCTTCACCCATGCTTTGAAGTTACTGCAATGACATAGCCTTTCTTCTCCCTTGTCATGCCATGGAAGGATTCAAAAATGTCCTCCTTTATGTCTGAATACCATAGGCATGAGTTCTATTAAAAATGTTCCCCTTGGATTCTTTGTCCAGATTATGGTCTTCTACTCTCACCCTTGCACCAGTGAACTTATCCAGGCACGCTGGAGGTTATGCAGCCAGTTGTGTTTTGTTCAAACTTGTTTTTTCTTTTCCCCACGGTTGCACTCCAGATCCTTTCACCATAGCCCCAACATCAATGTTTCGGCAGTCACCTGCTTTGGGAGAATATTCCACCATGCAGTCCAGTATGAAACTTCGTAGTACTGACTCCAAAAAACAGTCTTCTACAGACCCCATAGTGATGATTTCAATTGGCAAAAAAATGCCATTTTTAAAATTGAAACTCCTCCCCTTGCAGATCATTTGCAGCATACTCCAACAAAGAAACCCCCCTGTGCGAAAAAAACAGAGTTACTTACCTGTAACGGAGTTCTACGTGGACAGCAGGATAAGTCAGCCACACCTGGTGTCGTCCCCCGACGGCGCCGTGACGGAAGTGCTCTATAGCTCAGAACTTCTGAGCATGTGTGAGGTGGTCCCACCTCCCCAGCCCGCCCCTAGCCGGCCAGTTGGTAACTAGCTATGCCGTTGCGGCTAGGTGCGGTGCGCAGGCCACCCTCAAGAAGGGGAGGCGGGCGGGATGGTGTGGCTGACTTATCCTGCTGTCCACGGAGAACTCCGTTACAGGTAAGTAACTCTGTTTTCTCCTAGGACAAGCAGGATGTGTCAGCCACACCTGGTGTCTCCTGAGCTATTTTCATGTTGAGGGGAATGAGGGAGGCATGCGTAATTTCAAGGTTTATTGTGAACAACAGGTGAAGACAGTGCAACAACAACAGTGCAAGAACAGGCATAACTGTGCGAACTTGTGAACAGTGCAAACAACAATAGTGCAAGAACAAAGTGCAAGTGCCTAGACAGTGCAGCAACAGTAACTAGTGCAATGGCTATTCAGGGCAAGTGTGAAGTAACAGGAAGACAATGACCCGTAGGCCGTCAGTTCAGTCTCGTGCAGCACTCTCGGGAGTCGTGGCTGCGGATAGGACGGCTCGGCCGAACGAGCCGTCGGTCTCAGAGTGAATGTCGAGGCAGTAATGCTTCTGGAAGGTGAGGTGAGAGGACCAGGTGGCGGCTTTGCAGATATCGCTCACAGGAATTTCCTGAGCACAAGCCAGGGAAGCGGCTATTGCGCGGAGCTGGTGTGCACTAGCCCTGTTCGCTGGGAGTGCACCAGCCTTCTGCAGACAATAGGCAACGCAGGTTGAAATCCAGAGAGACAGCGTACGTTTGGTGACAGGTCTTCCTGGCTTGTTCGGGTCAAAGGAGACAAACAGCTGTGTCCCTCGCCGAGTGGCAGATGTCCTGGCGATGTAGGTACGCAGGGCGCGTACGCAATCTAGAGAATGAAGACGTTGCTCTTCGGGTGATGAATGTGGTGCTGGGAAGAAGGATGGTAGCTCCACCGCCTGATTGATGTGAAAAGCGGAGGCAACCTTAGGCACGAACTTGGGGTGAGTCCGCAGGGATGCCCGGTTGTGATAGAGTTGCGTGTAGGGCGGGTGCGCCACCAGCGCCTGCAGCTCGCTAACCCTCCGTGCAGAGGTAATGGCGACGAGGAACAAGGTCTTCCAGGCGAGATACTTTCCTTCGGCTGTGGCCAATGGTTCGAATGGCTCTTGCATCAGCTGTTGTAGAACGATGTTGAGGTCCCAGGAGGGTACCGGTTTCTGTACCGGGGGCTTTAAATTTCGGAGCCCTCTCATGAAACGGGTCACGATGGGAAGGGTGGCGATGGAGCCCGACGTTGTGTTGTCTGTGCGCTCGTGTAGGGAGGCAATGGCCGCCAGGTGTACCTTGATGGACTGTGGTTTTAAACCCGATCTGCAGAGGAGGGCCAGGTACTGTAGGATTGTGGGTATCGGGCAAGAGGCTGGGTCGACTCCTTGGTCCTTGCACCAGAAGGTGAAGCGTTTCCATTTGAGGCCGTATGCCTTTCTGGTAGAAAGTCTCCGGGAAGCCAGGACAATTTGTTGCACCTCCGGAGGAAGGTGTGAGCCGTTGAAGGTTAGCCTTTGAGCTTCCAGGCTGTCAAAGCTAGCGTCTGGAGATTGGGGTGCCAGGTTAGGCCCCCGTTCTGGGTTAGGAGGTCTGGTCTCAGAGGCAATCGGATTGGTGGTTCTTGGGAGAGCTGCAACAGCAGGGAGAACCACATCTGCCGTGGCCAATAGGGGGCGACCAGAATCACGTGTGCATTCTCCTTGATGATACGTTGGATCGTGCTCGTCAGGAGAGGTGTCGGGGGGAAGGCGTATGCCAGCTCCCAATTCCCCCAGGGGATGGCGAATGCATCCGAGGCTACCCTCTGCTGTGACGGGTGCTTGGAGCAGAACAACGGGCATCTTGCGTTCTCCTCGGTTGCAAAGAGGTCGATCTGGGGTTTTCCCCAACGCTGGAAAAGGTTGCGTGCCACTTCCATGTGGAGCGTCCATTCGTGAGGTTGAAGCTGTCTGCTGAGCCTGTCTGCTAAGGCGTTCTGATCCCCGGGAAGGTAGGTCGCCTGGAGTGTGCAGTTGTTGTGCAGTGCCAGGGCCCATGTGTCGAGGGCTTCCTTGCATAGCGAGTGGGAGCGAGAGCCCCCTTGTTTGTTTATATAGAACATGGCGACCTGGTTGTCCGTTTGTATCAGGACTGTTTTCCCTTTCAGCTTGGGCATGAAAGTTTGTAGGGCATACCTGACGGCCCTGAGCTCGAGGTGATTGATGTGGAGGGCTCATTCTGCCGTGGTCCATGCACCTTGTGTGTTGAGGTGCCGTAGATGGGCTCCCCATCCCGTGGAGGAGGCATTCGTGGTGAGGATGAGCTGGTGTAGACGTGGGTGAAGGCACTTGCCCACCGCGAGGTTGGCTGGTTGCGTCCACCAGCGCAGGCCCTCGACCACACGGGCAGATATAGGAATGCGAGTGTTGAGAGGTTGGGAGAGTTGCTTCCAGTGCGTCCGTAGGTGCCATTGCAGCGTGCGCATATACAGCCTCGCCAATGGCAGGACTGAAGTCGTTGCAGCCATGTGGCCTAGCAGACAGAGGACCGCGCGGGCGGAGGTATATTTCTCGGCTGACATCTTCCGGGCCAGGCAGATGATGGTGTTGATCCGCAGCTCAGGCAGAAAGGCCTTGCACACTTTGGTATCGATAATCGCCCCGATGAACTCTGTGCGCTGAACCGGCTCCAATCTGGACTTCTCTTTGTTGAGGAGGAATCCCACTCTGATCAGCAGGTCCGTCGTCCAGCGTACTGCCTTGCGGAGGCTGGAAGCAGAATCCGCCGACAGGAGCCAGTCGTCCAGGTAGGGAAAGATGGCGACTCCTTGTTTGCGGAGGTGCGCCGCTACCACCGCCACACACTTTGTGAAGACTCTGGGTGCTGGGGATAGGCCGAATGGCAGGACTCGATACTGGTAATGGCGCCCCAGTGCTGTGAATCTGAGGAATTTCCTGTGGGAGGCATGGACTGGGATGTGGGAGTATGCGTCCTGAAGGTCCAGAGTCGCTAGCCAATCTCCCGCTCTGATGAGGGGAAGGATGGAGTTGAGCGAATACATCCTGAATTTCTCTTTCTTTAAGAAGTTGTTCAGTCTCCTGAGGTCGAGGATAGGGCGTAGGTCCCCTGACTTCTTGGGAATAAGGAAGTAGCGGGAGTAGAAGCCAGTGTTGACCTCGTCCGGTGGCACCCGTTCTATCACTCTGGCCTGGAGAAGCTGCTGTAAGAGGTCCTGTAGCGGCTGTTCCAGGTGTTGAGGAGGCTGGCTGGTGGGTCGCTTGTGCTGGAGTGGAGGGGAGGAGAAGGGTAAGCGGTAGCCCGACTGGACTATCTGCAGGACCCATTTGTCCGTGGTGATCTCTTGCCAGGCAGAGAGGAACCGAGACAGACGACCCCCAACCGGGGTATAGTCAGAAGGAGGAGGTGTCTTTCCCTGAGTGGGAAGGGTTGGACTGCTTCTGCTTTCGTTGTCGCGGTTGCTGTCGCTGAAAGGGCGCCTTCTGATAGGTCTGTTTGAATTTTGGCGCCTGCCATTGACGGTTGGAGCCATAGAACTGCTTTGAGTTGGAGAAGGGCTTTCGGAAATAGCCCCCTTTCTGAGTCCAAGAGGGGCGTTCGAGTCCGTCCGCTGCCAGTGTTTTCAATGTGGTGCAGTCCTCTTTGAGGTCTTTCACGGTGTCTGCTACCTTGTCCCCGAACAGGGAGTCACCTGAGCAAGGTGCGTCCGCGATTCGGTCATGGGTGTTGTCAGAGAGTCCTGAGGCCCGAAGCCATGCCCAGCGACGGGCCGAGATGGCTGTGCCCGCTGTCCGGACGGCGGTATCAAAGGCATCAAAGGCTGTACTCATCAGATGTTTGCTGCATTCAGCTAACTCCTGCATGTGGGTTGAAGCAATCGTACGTGCGTCCTTGGGAAGGTCTTGTAGTTGCTTCTTAACGTCCGCCAGGAGGGCGTCCTGGAAGAGGACGTGCTGGAACTGGTGGGCTGCTATTTTCGCATTGAGCATGGCCCCTTGAAATACTTTTCTTCCAACGTCCCGTCCTGGCAGGTGGCTTGTCTGGGTACGCGTGGACTTCGATCTCTTGAGAGCCGATGACACCACGATAGACTGGTGGGGTAACTGTGCTCTGTTGAAACCAGGCGCCGTGTGGACAATGTACTTGCTGTCCAAGCGTCTGGAGAAAGCTTGACCGGAGGCTGGAGACTGCCAGAGCGTCAGCTGCTTGTCCTTCAATCTGCGGTGGAGAGGAAGAGCCATAGCTGGCTTGGGACCGCTTAGGTACTTCATGACCTCTGGCTCCTTTTCCTCCGAAGTTTCCTCCGTGGCGAGTCCCAGTTTAGAGACCACTTTCCTGAGGAATTTTGGGTAGGTGAGGTCCTCTGGTACTGTAGGTGGAGGCTCTTCTGCCTCGTCCTTAGTGCTTTTGAAGTTGTCAGAGCCTGGACCTGATTCCTCCACCTCGGAGCAGGGTCCCCGGTCATCTGCGTCACTCCCCCCGGAGCCCAGGTGTGCTGGAGAGGGAGATCGCGCTCTGGAAGGAGCAGGGGAGGGAGTCCGCGCTCTAGGTGAAAGTCTGGGGTATGGAGAGGCAGGTCCGCGTTCTGAGAGAGTCTCTTGTGGACTGGTGGCCCTGTGTAGCTGGTCTGGCCGTAGTGGGGCCGTCTGTTCCACAAGGCGAGATAGCAGATTTAAGATGGCAGAAGAGGTGGACTCAGATCTGCTGCTTCTGCGTCTCTTGCTGCGGTGTGAGCTGGATCTGCTGCTGTCCCTTGGGGACCCACGATGGGGATCGCTTGCCTCTGGGGGGGATAGATGTCTGCGCTTTGCAGACTTCTTCCTGCCCCTTTCACTGCATGCACGCTGACAGGGGGATTCCCTGCTGTGAGAGCGCTGCTCGCAGCTCCCTCGCTGAAGCTCAGCGCGGTCAGAGGATCCGTGGCGGCGCTGACAGGGGGTTCCCCTGCTGTCAGCGCTGAGATCGCGTCTCCCAGGATCGCGGCTCCCTCGTCGGCGCTGAAGCTCAGCGCGGTCAGAAGATCCGTGGCTGCGCTGACAGGTGATTCCCCTGCTGTCGGCGCTGAGATCGCGTCTCCCAGGATCGCGGCTCCCTCGTAGGCGCTTGGCATCAGCGCGATCAGGAGAGCCGGCGCGGCGTGAAGAAGAAGCCTGGTCTTGAAGCTGCCGCGCCGTGCTCCGGGGATCCCCTTGCATTGACGTGCTGGGCCGGGGGGAGGGATGCCAGCTGACGTCAGGGCCGGGGCCGCGGGAGCCAATAGGAGCCGAGGAGGCGTTTCCAGAGGTGGGGTCTGGCGGGGCCACGAGGGCAGCGCCATCTTGGCTGGCAGGACCGCATGGCCTGGGGGAAGAGCCCGGAAGATTGCAGACCGGAGAGGGGCTTACCGTAGCGGCAGAGGCCTCTCCGGCAGCAGGAAGACCAGCACGGAGGTCAGAAGGGAGCGCTTTGTTTTTCTTCGTCGTTTTAGCAGAGGCAGCGCTGGGGAGCTTCGGTGTGCCGGAACGATCACTCACGGAGTTGGATTTGTTGGCAGGTCTTGATTCGGTGCTTTTCTCCGGGTCCCGGGATGTGGCTGCAGCAGGGGAGAGGAGGTCTCTCAAAGATTGCTCGCGGTGTCTCTGGGCTCTGGGGGACATCCGGCGGCAGCTCTCGCAGTTTTCCACTTGGTGAGACGCCCCCAGGCATCTGACACAATGCTGGTGAGAGTCAGAGATATTCAACTTTCTGCTGCAGGTAAGGCACTTCTTAAAACCTGGTTTAGGCATATTCGGTGAAAATTTGTGAAGAGAGCTTGAAAGTCCGTCTTGAGGCGAAGGCGGAAGGAAAAAAAACTGGCCGGCTAGGGGCGGGCTGGGGAGGTGGGACCACCTCACACATGCTCAGAAGTTCTGAGCTATAGAGCACTTCCGTCACGGCGCCGTCGGGGGACGACACCAGGTGTGGCTGACACATCCTGCTTGTCCTAGGAGAATGTGTGTGTCTGTAAACAGCAAAACCATAAGATTTTTTAACTAAATATCAACTTCCTACTATCCCACTACCAAAATATTTAAATGAACAAAACAAAAAAATATATTCTCTAAAATGACCCCCTAATCCCCAATCCTGGGGTGTCCTTGTATCTTGTGGTGAATGGAAGCCATCCCTGCCCCTTCATATTTCCATGTTCAAAATGGTACCTGTGACCCCTTGTGGTAATCTGATGGTACTACTGCTAGTGGTCAAGCTGCCAAATAAGGACATTTTGCTCTCCCTGTCCTGATTGAAAGCAAAATCTGGGTAATCATGACTGAATTTTAACATTTAAAAAAGCTATAGCATTGTGCTTCCAAGACAAAAAACAATGGGTATTTAAATTGGGGAACATGCCTTTTGATTACTAAGTAGTAGATGTAAAAAATATTTGTTTCACTGAATGCATTATTAAGCTATGGAATTCACTGCTGGACGATGTGGTAAAAGCCGTCAGCATACCAGGGTTTAAAAAATGTCTGGAAATGTTCCTGGAGGAAAAGTTCATAAACCATTATGAAGGCAAACTCGAGGAAAACCACTGTTTATTCCTGGAGGAAAGCAGCATGGAATCTACCTATTTTTGGGGGTTTTGCCAAGTACTTCTGCCCTGAAACTGCTTTGACCCAGTGAAAAGCAGTATAAAAGAACAGCTAAATAAATAAATAAATACATTGGAGTGTATCACTCCAACCTCACCTGCAGCGGATATGCAGGTCATCACCATTGCCCTGGCATTCTTTCTATGCCTACATCGTGGCAATGTTGGGCACTCCATAGTGCACTTCTACCCACTCCTATGCTACCCACGGTAATCACCATGTATTACATGTGCACCCCTTACTGCTACAGTCTACCTGCCTTCCACATTCTCCTCCCACTCACTGTCTCACACGTAAGGGACATATGGATGTGACATGTTCATCAGCTATTGCTCCCATCCAGCAGGTCAAATGTGACTTGCAGAAAGGCTCCCTTATCCCACCTTATGGTAACTGGCCTTAACGGGCATTAATATGCACACTGGGTACCCTTATCGGCCGCTGTCCACTTAACTAGCTGCTAGCACCCTTAACTCCGAAATGCCTATTCCCCACCCCATCCGTTAATGCACGTTGGGATTCTTAATGGTGCCGTTTTCCACTCACAAATGGTGTGCCTTTGGGTTTAGTAATTGTACCCCTATAAGTATTTTCAGCATCAGTCATAAGTATAATTGCTGACCTGAAAATATACACATATCATTTTGGACAGTCAGTTATACCTTTAGGACTTCAACCTGCTATATTGGCACCTTAACAGATAAGTTAAGGGGTAATTTTGGAAGTCCTATTTGTGCTTTGGATATCCTAAGCACAGAGATCTCTCCAGAGCCATTTTAGATGCCAGCTCTGGGGATGTCCAAGTCAGGATGGAGGCATGGAGAAAGCATGGCTAAGTTCTGCTCCAGGCACCTGAAAAGTGCTCATTTTAACTGAAAAACATCTATAGGGTGTTGAGAAGAAAGCACTCCATCATCCCCAGTACTGAACACAATGTCAGAGACAGCAGCTGGGTTCAAAGCAGGTTTGGACGAGTTCCTGGAAGAAAAGTCCATAAACCATTATTAAAGAGGACTGGGGAAATCTGCTTACCCCTGGGACAAGCAGCATGGAATGTGTATAGCTTTGGGAACTTGGCAGGTACTGGAGACCTGGAATGACCACTGTTGGAAATAAGATACCTGGCTTGATAGACCCTTGGTCTGCCCCTGTATGGTATATCTTATGTTCTTATGATTTGAACCCTGGCTGGCCTGTTCCTAACCTACTACACTAGCCATTAGGCTATCCTAGAAATCCAGGCTCTGGAATATGGTTCTGGGGATGTCTATGTAGACACCCCTGCACACATCCATATCAGGCAAGTCTATGTTTATTGAATCACGTCTGTACCTGGACATGCCTGCTTTTTTTTCAGATGTTCTGGCTTAGATGTCCTAGATTGCAATTGGACATCTCTTCTAAAATTCCCCACCACATGTTTAGCTGCAGATTTTCACTGCTAAGGGAGTAATTTTGTAAGACGATGCCTATGAGATAAGTCCAAATACAGTACCTATTTTGCAAGAACAACGAGGGGGCCTATGTGCTTCTATAAAACAGAACCACAAGAGTGCACAAATGACAGCACACAGATTTACATCTTTTCCAAAGCAGGTGTAGATTTGTGTGTGTACTTTACTGTGTCCATGTATATTTTATGAAATAGGCATGTATTCCACAACTCCACCCATCCAAGTTACTCCCTTGGGTATGACTACATGCACATTGTGTAAGCGTAGGCATGCACTTTCTCTGGGCATCCTTTTTATTTCACATATGAGGTCATACAGTCTTAGACAAGCCATTTTCTGCATGCAAAACATGCTTTACATGTGGAAAAGGCTTTCCAAAATTAACCCCTAAGAGAGTAATTTTATAAATGTTTTCCATGCGTAATACCCATGCGTTAAAGGTCTCTTCTAAAATTACACTATGGGATAATACGTGTGTACAAGTATCTGTGTGACAAGGATGTGTATGTTATCTGTACACAAGTGAGTTCTGGGGTGGAGTTTGTGTGTAGGTTATAAAACACACAGTTATGTATGCATTTCACCTATATACACTTACCTCTGCTCCTGAGCAGCTGCATTCCAACTAAGACTCCTGCAAGATTTGAGCTAGTATTTTATTAGGACACTTAGGGTGTCATTTCAAAAGCCTTGGTTATGATTTGGACATCCAAACCACAGAGACATCCCTGGAGCTATTTTACAAATGGCTTTTAAAGATGTCTCCTGTGCAGGAACGTCCAACTAATCAAGGGGTATGGCATAGGCATGCCTGGGGTGTTACAATAGACAAAGATGTCCTCACTCGATTTCAGAAACATCAGGGACATCTGCGAACCTGTCCAAGTTTAGACCTGCTCCAGACACGAATAGGCATTGGAAAAGTACTTGTTTTGGCTGTGGAACATCCAGAGAGTGTAGAGAAGATAGAGGGTTAAGTGACTCAATCAAGATCACAAGGAGCAGACATCCACTAGCCCTAGTCCACTACTCTACTAAGCTTTTGGACATCCTCAGTCATTAATACTATTCCAAGGGCATCTATGTAAATGGTCCCACAGATGTCATATCTGAATTTGGATGTGCCTTCTTTTTCAGATGTTCTGGCTTAGACGTCTCAGGTTGCACTAAGATGTCCTTTATAAAATGTGCCTTATAGACACCTATGTGTCTTTATAAAATAGTTTGCATATAGGCACTTACTTGCCCTCTATCCTAGGTGGCCTGTTATAAAATTACCCCTAAACACAATGGGGGTCATTCTGCGCCATGAATAGTGGGGATGTACGTCCTGCCTGGACTTACATTCCCGCTATTCGCCCCCCCTGCAGCTCCCGGTGGAAAGGCTTCCCGTATGAATAGTGCTGTTGTACGGGGATCCTTATATGTGGGTGGGAGGGGGAGGTCTGGAGGCATAGTGATTGCAGGGCATGGGCGTGCCATGACCCTGGAAGTACAGGGACGATTCTGAGGTCAGCCCTGTACGTCCAGAGTCAGCCACATAGACAGACGTCGGGGGGGGGGGGGTGGCGACAAGGTGAGGGGCGCAGGGAGATCCCCGTAGCCTGATCTTGGCCATGGGAAGTGTGAGAGTCAGAGGAGAAGGGGTTAACACAGTAACACAAAAAATTAATCAAAATGTCTGAATGCTGGAATTGTACTGAGATGCGTAGGGGAAGCTCTCAGAGGTATGTGACATCATATGGAAAAGATGTGAAAACACACTTTTCAGTAAATGGTGGACCTTGAGAAAGGCAATCATGAGAGATAAACATGCCAGCTTAGCATGAAGAAGAACATATGGCACCCAGTATAGTTGTCAGAACACGGGGAGTTGAGATATATTTCTTGGGAACCGAGAGGCGGGAGAGAACCAAGCAAGAGAACCAGGTGAAGAACTGAGTGAGGGGGCAGAGGTCAGTTAACAATATAAATCTGACAAGGCCCAGGGCTTCAAAAGAAGGTTAACAGAGAGGGGTACAGACATGAGTAGAATAACATGGCAAATCACACAAGTGGGGCTGTAGATAGCTGGAACAAGAATTAGCTAATTAGAGAAGAATGCCCCGAATAGTAAGTATGGTCCTGAGCAAGGGTGTATAATGTGACAGGACCAGATACACGAGGAGTTCATCTCCTGCGCAGTGAAGGTTGTGTGGGGTATGGATTCCCTGGGTTCCCTATAGCTCCAGTATCCCTGTCGTCATGTCTGAGAATTTTGTGTGCATGCTAGTTTATCTTGTGTATGTCTATTACATTGATTTCTTGTATCCAGGAAAGCCTGTCATACTCACTGTTGAGTCAGGAAGTAAGACAGAATTCATGCAGGCAGGACCAGACATTCTGGCTTGTAGCTAGAGATCTGCATCTGAGATAAGACAAATGACCCTGTTTGTCTGCTGTGAGAGTGGCAAGATCTGTAATTCCATTGGACTGTTTTCCTTTGTTCTTGGTTTTCTGTTTCTGTAAGATAGAGAATAAAGCAATGTTACTTACCTGTAACAGGGGTTCTCCAGGGACAGCAGGATAAGTCAGCCACACTTGGTGACGTCATCCGATGGCGCTGAGATGGAAGTACTCTCCATAGCTCCGAAGGGCTTTTGTCCTTCTGAGCATGAGCCAACTGGCCCCACCCCCAGCCCACCCCTAGCTAGCCAGTTCATCACTAGCTGAGCCTTCACTGCTAGGAGGCGGGCACCAATCAGAGGCCAACCCCTTCCCAGGGGAGGAGGGTGGGTATGTGTGGCTGACTTATCCTGCTGTCCCCAGAGAACCCCTGTTACAGATAAGTAACATCGCTTTCTCCTAGGACAAGCAGGATGAGTCAGCCACACTTGGACACTCTCTGCCTTTCACCCCTGAAGATTCTGTTCTCTTCAGCCTGGTTTGTGAGCTTTCTTTCCAGCTGGCCTGTAGTCAGCTTCCTTAGTCCCTCTCTCTTGAATGGCTCGTGACTGCTGCTGTGGTTGGCTCTGTTCCCATGCCTTGCACTGTGCTTTGCTCCAGCCCTGTGCTTTGCTGCTGCTCCTGCACTAGCACTGTGCCTTGCTCTTGCCCTCTCCCTCTCTGTTTCTGAGAGCTTAAATGTGTGTAAGCTTCCTCCCCCTTCTGGCTCCACCCACCGGTGCTTCCTATCTCCACCCTGTGTTGCCATGGAGCCTGGGTGTGGTCTGAACTCAGTAGTTCTGCAAGTGTGGTTTTTTTCTCGGCCTGCAGTTTTATACGTAGGCCTGGCTGAGCTATTCCTCCACTCAGATGAAAAAGTTTCATTTCTGGCTATTTTCCCAGGTCCTGCTGCAGCCTCGTCACCACAAGTGTTAGCCAGGTGTTTGTCCATGCTGCAATGGTAATGGACAGAGTGTAGTGTTAGCCTGGTGGCCCAGGCACAATTAACACAATTAAGGCCGCAGGTTGGCGACGGACTCTGCAGGTTGGCAACGGACTCTTTGGTGTGGTTAGAGTTCCGTGCTTGCCCTTGGCGTGGCTTGAGCCCTTGCTTGTGCCCCTGGCCGAGTGGGAGAGCATGCAGGATCCCTGGAGTTGTGTCTCTTGTTGCTGGTGCACAGTTTCATTTGTGTCCTATGCACATGGTTGCCTAGGGCTGTGGTGCAATTCAGAGTATGGAGTCTCTGCTCCTCCAGGGAGGGATCCCGCAGTCCGATGGCCTGGCTGATGCCACTCTGGGGTCTCAAGGGTGGCACATGTGTGTCATCAGGAAGCTAACATTTTGAACCGCTATCCAAATAGTCTTACTGGAGGTCTTCCTCAGTCTTACTGGAGGTCTAAGTCAGTTCTGTCCACAGAGGGGTAGTCCTCGAGGTGCGCACCATATTAGCGTAAGGGTAGTCCTCAAGGTGCTCACATATTGGCTAGCTGAGGGGCAGGAGTAATGAGGCAGCGAGGCTTTTGAACACAGTCGCTGGAGGCTGCAATTGCAAGGGAATTGGGGAACCTGTCTGGTTGCTGGTACTTGTGCCAGGCTTTGTCTGGTTGTTGGTACTTGTACCAGGCACTTGCCAGGCGCTGTAGGACTTGCATGATGATGCTGCCAGGGCACGAGTTCATTTGTAGAAGATTACGGTCAGATCTGAGTTACCACCTGTCAACCGGGTCAGGCTCTCGAGTTTCTCATTGACCAATAGCACTTGAGGAAGCGTCCAGGGGCCCTATGTGCAGATGCAGATGCTGGGGGAAATGTACTGGTGCTGGCCAGGGTATGATGAAGATGGCCTGGACTCTGTCTATTCTAAGAAGTTGCCTTTCATGTTCTCCACATGGTGGGCAGGTTGATTAGTGGTCCGCCTGCCGATTTAAGAAGTAAGAAGGAAGCTGATGGCCCAGGGTTCAGTTCTGACCTGCGGTTCATCTGAGAGCAGAGTGCCAGGCGGCTCTCCCTGGGTCCCAGCGTGAGGGTACTTTTCAGTGGTGCTGCTGGGTGGGAACTACTTGGCCGTGGTAAGGCTGGGGCTCAGAGGGGTAAGTCCAGGGTTTAGGGTCTTCCTGCCAATGAGGTTTGGGTCTATGACCACCATGTTGACTATCAGGGCAGGCCTTAGAACGCAGAGCTGTTGCGGCAATCTACTGGTGTGCTTCAATCCCTACCAGACCTGCTGCCAGGTCTTGAACCTGTGATAATTTTCTGTTGCGGCAATCTGCCGGTGTGCTTCAGTCCTTAACCAGACCTGCTGCCAGGTCATGGGCCTGTGATATTTTGTTAATATGCACCTGACCCTTAATTGCTCATAAAGAGGAGGATCCCTAGGTCGGTGATCCCCTTACTGGTGTCGAGCCTGCCACCCTCCAGTCATGCCAACCGTGGCCTAGGTTGTAGTGCCACAGGTCTCTTGGATCCTAGTGCTGCAGATCTTGCTGGAGCCTGTCTTGTGTCTTGTGCAGGGGTCTGACTGCAGGGATATCGTGGTGGTAGCCTGTTGCTCCTGTTTCCGGAGGACAGAGTGCAGCCAGGGAGTCTTGGTTCTGCCACTGGTATCGGCGGCTGCATAGTTTCACCAGGGATGCAGCCTCCCACGGTAGGCCATGGTATTCAGGTAATGTAAAGACGTGTCCTTCAGGATCCAGAGTTGGGACCTGAACCTGTGACTCAGCTCCAAGACACAGTGGTTGTGGATAGGGTACCATACTATAGCCACAACATGGTTGTGGAAGCATCATGTTGATGAGTCCAAACACAGCTCACCACAGGAATAACAAACCACTGAGTCAACCGCCCACACTGAGGATGATGATGTCCCTCCAGTGTTGTGGGGAGATTGCCTTGGGGACTGTGGTGTTGATGCTTGCTTCAACAGCATCCAGTTGATGTGAGGCTTCCATCAGGGAGCCAAAGAGGGATAGGTAAGGTTTTCTGGATCGGTGCCTTGTCTTCCCATGATGGCACAGTGTGGGGAGACACCAATACTTTTCCAGGGAGTCTATTGCCACCACATGATGCTGGGAGCACCTGTGGGGCAAGGAGTACAGGTATGTCGCATGGACCTTCTGACCATCCATGAACCTTTTATATTCATTTTATTTTATTTTATTTTTTTGAGCGATTACATTGGCAAGGGCACTGTCCTGGTGCAAAAGTGGGAGGTAGTCCTGACGGTTATCCCTTGATAGCTAGAGTGGCACTGTGGAGTCTGAGAGTGTTGGGTCTGAGAGACTGGAGGCGGTTCCCAGCCTGATATTGGAGGCTAGCTTGCCTCAGGTGTTCAGGCTTTAGTTTTTTTTTTTTTTACTGTACCGCGGGGTGGCTACTTCTCCTTGGGTAACCTCCATCGTCTTACTCCCGGGAAAGAGGCTGGTTACCGGATGCCCTCGCTTGTGTATGGGTCAAACCATACTAGGTGGCTACCGCACAGGTGTGGTAACCGAGATGGGTCAAACCATACTAGATGGCTACTTTGTAAGGTTAGGAGGCATTCCTAATGGGGATGTATTGTTCCCCCTAGGTGCGGAACACTGAACCCTGTGGACTGTGTTGGTTTGAGCTCCAACCGACCCGGACCAGCACAGGGCAATGGCCACCTTAGGTAACCCTTTCTTCCAGCACTCCCCACTGCGATGCCAAGTCTTCCGGGTGCAGCAGCGAGTAAGAGTCAGAAGCGCACATTGTCTGGGGAACCTATTCCCCGTGCATAGATGCATGCTGGTTGAGGCTCAAGTCTACAGGGTAACAGGCTCACCATCATAGTGGGCCTGGTCAAAGGAGCAAAGTCTGGAGGAGCTCTGGTGGAATTTAGTTCTGGTATTGGCCAGCCGTACCTTGATTTCTTTAATTCCATTTTATTTAGGGGTTAAGGGACTTGTCAAAGGATCCTAGCTTTCCTTGCGCCCAAGAGAGTCCACAGGTGGCGGGACCCTGGTGTCGTTTCTGGAGCTCTGGATGCCACTGCGGGCACACGGCACAGTTTGCTGTTGCTGGGTTAGTGACATGCAGGGTCAGCAATTTAAGGGTGAACCTTATGTCCTGTTAACGCTGGAATGTGGTGGTACTCCAAAGTCCACTTCCCTTATCCCTAACTGAGAGGGGATCCAGAGAGGCATATCTTTATCCTGTGAGACCTAAAGTGGGCTAATGAGCTTGTGCTCCGGAAGCCCCTTCACCATGCTGCTTCTGATACGGTTGCTATTGAAGCACCTGTTCGCATGTAGGTGACCCCTGAATTATCGGGTCTCATAGCGCAGGACCTGTGCCAGGAGGAAAAGGGGTGCCCATCTTTCTGCTGTTTTCGGTGGCTGTCAGCTGTCCTGGGAGCGGGCTATGGGCAGGGGGGGTGGGTTTGAGTTCCTCCAACCCCAGCAGGAGCCAACTTTCACACCACAGAGTAGAAGCCCACTTTTTGCACCCCGGAGTAGAAAAACTGAACACATGGCCGCCGCCGACCTCCCTCACAAGGTCCGGCCACAGGCAACGCCAGGAGGAGTTGCCTTGGGAGAGTAGCCGGTCCTGGATCCCCACTGCTGATAGGGGCCAGTCAGGAGGGGGGGGGGCACATGCATTGCGGTCCAGCACCATGCTCGCCACCATCCTGATCAGCGCCATGAAGAAGGCATCCCGGCGCCGAGCTCGAAGTGAAGCAGAGAGGAGTGCAGATCGCCGGTCCCGATGGTGCCGGTGGCAGTGCTTGCTCTCTTCGGCATTTCTGTCTCAGTGTCTGCCAAACTCTCCGGCTGCTCCGGCATCGGCGCAGAGAGTGGGAGCGCGATCGGCTTCGCTGTCGTGTGGAGCGGAGAGAAGGTCCGTCGGAGCTGAAGGGAGCCAGAGCCAATTGCATCAGGGGTGATGGAGCTTATGTGGAGTGGAGAGAAGGTCCGTCGGAGCTGAAGGGAGCCAGAGCAAATTGCATTAGGAGGGGTGGAACTTGTGGCCACCAGACGAATAGCAGATGAGGGAGGAGCCAGGGTGCTGCTGGGAGCAAGATGGCTGCCTCCTGCCGAGTCCCCATGTGTGCAGGTATGCTCCGATGGACGGAGAGAGTTGGAGAGGCCCACAGGGGACAGAGGCCAGCCTTGGCATGTCCCGGGGGCTGCTTGATTTGGTGAGCTGTGTCCCAGTGAAGCGATCGTGTGCCTGCAAGGGGATTCTCTTTAAGCAGGTATGTGTGCATGGGCGGCGACGGCCTCAGGATTTCCGTGGCCAGGGATGGAGGCCTGGGGGCGCAACCCGTGCCATGCAAGTCATTGTCAGTCCCTTTGTGGTCAGCGTAGGGTCAAAGGCCTTGGGTGGTGGACGACGATTGAAGCTTGCGACTGGGGATGGAGGCCTTAGAGGCACATCCCGAGCGGCAGAGGCTGCAGGAGCAGGTAGTGTTCATAGGCCCACGTGCAGCATGTTCTGGCTGGAGTTCAGAAGATCTTCAGAATGGGAATTCCAGCCATCTCCCTTTGAATGGCATTGGAACAGATCTGAACAAGGGGGGAAAAGAATTCAGAGATAGCGTTAGACATTTTAAACAGAGCAAGTAAGGAGGAATTCCTCTTCAGAATAATTAGTATTTGGTAATTTCAGTAGGAAAGTAGAGAGGTCTGTCTTGCTGGCAAGGCGGAAGAACTGAAACTGGCTAGCTAGGGGCGGGCCGGGGGTGGGGCCAGTTGGCTCATGCTCAGAAGGGCAAAAGCCCTTTGGAGCTATGGAGAGTACTTCCGTTTCGGCGCCGTCGGATGACGTCACCAAGTGTGGCTGACTCATCCTGCTTGTCCTAGAAGAATAAAAGGATCCTTTTGGAAGAAAAATCAGTGAGATAGTTATTACCATGTATGAGCATTTTGTCCTGCATAAGGTGAGATGCTATCTTGCATAAGGTGAGATTTTATTAGGAAGTGTAAGTCCTCTCTGTGATGTTTCATTTATTGGGAAGTAATATGCCCTCCCAGAGTGGACGGAGCAAGATGTCTGCTTGGGAACTGTTTGGCCCACAGTCCAGCTAACCCTTCGCCCCATACAGATGCTGGATTGGGGGTCGGGCTACAGAGAAAGGACTATTGAGTCTTGCGGTCTGTGCAGGAGCAGCGGTCCTCAATAAACTTTTAATTGCAACAATACACCTACGTGTAGGCCTGGTCTTTAGGTTCCGCTCTCGGTTTTCCCTCTCCTGTTTTCTGCGGATACCTATTCTTCCTCGCTGGTTTTATGACAATGGGACGCCATGGTACTGTGGCTCCATTCAGGAGCCTGGCTGAGTTAGCCGGGGATCTGCTGGGCATGCATCCCATCAGAATTGGGCCCCAGTCTGCACGTCCAGGCCAATAGACCTGATTCTGATCCCTAGCTCCCATGGGATCAGAAATAGGTGCTACCACTGTACAGCCTGATTCTGAGGGGCCGCACAGGGGCTGAATGGCTAGAATATAATTGGCCTCAATGGGTCTGATCAGGGGCGGCCCAAGTGGGGGGTGCGGAGCCATGTGCGGAGATTAATTGTGGGCCTCAATTGCATAAGGAGCCTCATTTGCATAAACATTTGCATAACGTTAACATGCACTTTTAGTAAACATGCCTTTTAATGAGTATCTGGATAAACTATTTTACAGGGAACATGGACTTAACCCTCCATAGCCCATGTTCCCTGTAAAATAGTTATCTCCAAGTTATAATGCCCTGTTCAATGTAATTTCAGTTTGTTCAATGTAAACCGCACTGATGCAGAATAGCACGGTATATAAGAGAATGTAAATAAATAAATAAATAAAGACTAACAGATTTCTACATTACGATATTGCAGTGACAACCGCCAAGCCCATTAGGAAGTACTATAACCATTGATCATTTAGAACCCATAGCAAATCCACCATATCATAACAGCACTACCAGGATTCACAAAGCATCAAACCCTACCTATCAAAAGTCAACACTGCAAATATTAAACCAATACATCTCAGAGAGTACCAATACATCTCACTGGGGGAAAGAGAACAAGTGGGACTGTCAAATAGAAACTACATGAACAGAATACCTCAGCTTGATTACACATGCAGAACATAGACCATCACTACACAAAGAACAAGGGATCACAATTTAGAAATAGGTAGATAATAATTAAATTGGGAACCCCAAAAGCCAAACATGAAATGTGCAACAACACTGGAGAAAAAAAACCTATAAATTAATTTCCTCTTGCACTAAACAAAAACGCAAAGATGTTAGCAATACACATTTCCCAGACCTGACATATTCCAGTTAATAAATTAAAAAAGAAAAGTATTTTTCTACCTTTGGTTTGTGCATTTTATTTTTCAGTTGCAATTGCTCCAGTCACTTTCTTCTGGTTTCTTCGTGTCTTCTGTGAGCTATCCATTTGTCCTTTCTTCTTTTTTAGATTTTTTTCCATTCTCTCTCTATATCTGCTTTAAAATACTGATCTTTCCCCTTTTGCTCTTTCCCCCATTTCTTTCGTTATTACTTTATTATCCACTCAAATTTCACCCTTCCATTCTCAGTCTCCACTTACTCTCTCAATACCCGGCCCATCATAGACTTTTCTTCCCTCCCACACAAAATATCTTTTCCCCTCTCCATTCTCATTCCCCATTCCCATCCCCACCCCCTTCTAGTCCTCCCACAAAATCAGTTCCCTTATAGTTTTAGACCCACTCAGCATCCGCTCCCTTCTAGTCCCATTCTCCCATGCCCCCACATCAGCCCATTTCCAGTCCTAGCTCCCCATATGCTCTTTTCCAGTTCCATTCCAGCCCATCAGCCCATTTCCACTCCAAGCTCCCCTATCAGCCAATTTCCAGCCCTATTCCAACTCCCATCAGTCCACTTCCAGTCCTATTCCAGCCCCCATCAGCCCATTTCCAGTCCTAGCCCTCATATGCTCCTTTCCAGTTCCATTCCAGCCCCCCATCAGTCCATTTCCACTTCAAGCTCCCCCATCAGTCAATTTCCAATCCTAGCTCCCCCCCATCAGCTCATTTCCAGCCGTATTCCAGCCCAGCACCCATTTGCAGTCCAAGCTCCCCCATCAACCCATTTCCAATGCTAGCCCTCCCATCACAGCCCATTTCCAGTCCAAGCTTCCCCCCCCCCCCCCACAATCACAGTCCATCTGCAGTCCTAGCCTCCCCACCATCACAGCCTATTTCCAGTCCTAGCCCCCCCCCCCCACCATCACAGCCCATTTCCAGTCCAAGGCAATGCCCTTTAACCTTTCCCGGCACTTGCGGCCACACAGAAACAATCACTAGCATGAGGGAAAAGACTCTTCACACTGACAGCTTTGCAGAGGGAGCTGGGGGACCTCGCATGGGCTTCCCCGGCTCCCTCTGAAGCTGTCCATTGTGCGAGAATGGAGTTTGCATGGGGCGAACAACATTATCGCACAATGGACGGGCTGGCCCTGGGTCTGATATTCCAAAGCAGTTACACGGTTTACAGATCCGCAAACTGTGTAACTGCCTCTAAGCGTGATAGTCAGCAGCACTAACATGGTTACTGCTGCTGAATATTCCTGGAATCCGCCACTCTCCACCCTGATGCTATACGGTTGGCATCGTGACTTTCTGGGGTATTTCAGTCGCTGCCCGGTTATCCCTCAGTAGTGAATGTTAGGTGCAGCAAAAACTGTCCTAACCTTTGTTGCTGCAACTAATTGCTGAAGCAATAGCTGAATATCGCCACTGCCCAGTATAGCTTCTACTCTGTGCGGCGCTGTGCGGTAGACCCTTATATTCAATGTTGGTGGCTGGATATGATTCTGGCATTGAATATCCATGTTAACTCTTCGGCGGCTGTACTTGCGCTAGCCTTCGCCGCTGAATATCGGGTCCAATGAATTTTTGAAGCCGTTGCTCTGCGCAAACTACGTCACTTTACCCTATAAGACAACCAGACATAGAAGTAGAAGTACTGCAGATTTAAAAAGCTGAAACATTTTTGTGCTCAGCACTACTGCATACTGCATGAATGCTTTTAAATGTCAGGCCTGAACTGTCTTTGGCCGATTTTTATTAGCCACAGTGGCGAATGGGCTACCGCCAAGGCAGTTGTATTTAACTCTAGGAGAAGATTCTTCACTTCTTTAATGCCCAATATTTAGAAATAATTAAATATATTACTCTATGCAACCCCTGGTATTTATCATCCAAGCTAAGCAACTATCACATTCTGAATATTAAGTGTTTTCTTTGATATATAATCTGTAAATGGATTGGACTGAACAGCAGCAGCCGAGAGGTGTGGATCCAACCAGGCACAGACTTGCATTGATAATTGACTAAAGAGGATAATTCCTTGTTGCTTGCCAAATAAAAACATGTTCTCGCTTGCATCATCCCTGTATTATGAGGGTGCTGCTGGGCCCTGCACCAAGCCTTCTGCTCATCTGTCCTTGCCTTTTACATTTTCTGCCTAATTGTTTTAGACAATATAAGTCATCTCTGTACTAAGAAATCAAATTCCGTCAAGTAATTTTTGGTTTATTCTTTTGGAGATGGGGGTTAAGAAGCATTACTATCCAGAGCTGCAGTGAATAGGAATCATGATTCATCCATAAATTCCAGCAGTTATAACAACTGATCCAAGGCATTTAACAAATTAACCACCACCAAATGTTTTCTTACATGTAGAAACTGGAACAGAGACAAATTCTTTTGTAAAGTGAAAACACTTTTTGAATCAAAACTGATTTTGAAATGATCTGATCAAAGTAGAAAATAAGATGGAGTAGAAGGGCAGTCTCCTGTTAACCCATCCCCCTGTACATGAGGAAACCCAGACTTTCCATCATGGTTAAAAAATCGAATCCAGTCTCTCAGCATAAACATTAAGGATTTTTGCACATAAATGTCAGCATTTGTGTGTAAAATGCTTCTCATGATAAGGGATTCCTTCAGGACCCTGGCCAATCCCATGTGCTTTGTGTGCATGACCATTTCATTTCTCGCCTTAGCAGTAGGTGCCTGCCATTTTGCTATAACATCCCCCTCTTGGGATGACTACTTTGGTTCTGTCTATCCTCTTATAACCCCAATACAGAGGGTGCCCAGTAAGGTGTGGTTTCCTTTTGGTTTTCAGAGTGGTCTATGAGTTTCCTTTGCATAGAAACATAGAAAACAGAGAAAAATGACGACAGAAAAAGACCACATGGCCTATCTAGTCTGTCCTTCCATATCAACAACTACAACAGTCCCATAGAAACAGTAAGTTCGGCTGTGTTGTGTGAACAAGTCCCTTTTGGGATCTAGTTTTTATGTTTAGTTTATATCCTGTGTGGAATCACCTCTTGATTCTTTGTGTCTTCTTGTGAAGACTGGAGAACCAGGCAGAGGTTTTACCCACCCATCTGTCTGGGTGTTGAAAGAGATTGAAGGAGCTGGCTTGCCATCCAAGCCTAACAAAGGATTCAAAGTGGAGAGCTGGCTTGCTAGGCATGTCTAACAGAAGTGAGAGTTTGAAGGAGAGTTGGCTTGCTACCCAGCCCAAGAAAAGAGTGCTATACAGGAGAAGAGTTGCCTGCTGGTAGGATGTACCAGGGTGATGGCCTACAAGGTACACAGAAAGAATGAGAGGAATAGAATCCCAGAGAGGAGACAGTAATGCATAGGGATCTTAACACAGAATCTGCCAGCAGCAGAACTGAAAAAGATTTTAACTGGGATCACAGACACAAATATTTCAAAGGAACACAATCTGTGTTATCAAAAATTGTATCTTTATTACACAGAATTCATTTGCTTGATACTGTTTGAAATGGACACTTTGTTGCATTAAAGAGAATTGGAGCCAATTCCGAGTCAAGAGCCTCTTTAATTTACTTGTATGTACCAAGGGCCTTGAAGGAATTTCTCTTCCCCTGCAGAGAATCTGCTCCATACGACGTGTACAATTACGCATGATGACAAGAAAACAGGTACTTTTGCATGACTTGTCAGCATGTTCGGATGCAGAGTTTGAATGGAGCTCAAGTAGAGTCATGATTTGCATGTGTAAACTATGCGGATTCATGCATAAAGCATGTCTGAACATTTACACGTCCTCCTGAGCAGGTACACATGTCTATGACTTCGTTTTACCCGTGACTTCTGCGGCAATTTTATAAAGACACATAGGTACCTTTGTATGTTTATAAAATAGGCTCAAAATAGGTGTCCACTTAGCCTTTCCACTTAAGTGACCCTTTATAAAATTACCCTCCAAATGACTAACTCTGAAATCAATTAAATAATTTGCCAAAGTGAACTCCAGGAAAAGGAGGGGAAGACTTCAGAAATTTAAAACCCCTCCTTTTTCCGGCTACAACAGTTACTAGAAGTTCAAGATTCCGGACCCTTGTATACCAGAAGCACCCCTTTCTTCCCTGAAGACATACCTTGTGAACAAAAAAAAACCCTCTTAGGCTGTAATCTACTAAATAGGAATGTATCTTTGCCCAATACACCTGCACCCACGGGCAAGCCCAGAACATATGCTCTAAAGTCCTGTGAGCTCCGTTACATTTAATACATTATGCCAGTGTCCTATAGCCAGCTTGGAAGATGCATTCCGGGGCTATGTGCACCCTCAGCACTAATGTACATTGTGCTTCCTGAAATTTAGCATTGGTAACACAATGATGCTTGGAATGCCCTCCCAATGGAAGTGGTGGGGGCAAATACAGTGACAGAATTCAAAATGGCATGGGAAAGAAACAGTGTATCCCTCTATAGCAACAGGATAAAATCAAAATAAACTTAACTATCTAATTTCTCAACAAACAAGGGTGCCCTCCACGGAGTGGTGGGTTCACCCCTAAGCAAAGACATGGGGAGGGATGACCTGCATGGAGCGGCAGGTGCACCTACTCTTGCTACCTTGCTGGGCAGACTAGATGGACCATACTGGTCTTTATCTGCCGTCATTTACTATGTTACTATGTAAGTCTGGGGTCCTCACAATACTTACAACAATATTTTCCCCCTTCCAGTCCAGCCTTAAGTCTCTATTCCATTTCTCTGCTAAAGGTTCATACCTAGGCCTTCTCTCTAAACCCTCCATAGAGGCTATCACACAATTCCATGGCAAACACTTCCTCTAGGTCAGCTGATTGAATAAGTAATATTTCCTTTAAAAAGACATCATGTTACATTTGCAAATACACAAAGAAATTCTGTGGGCAAAGTCTGCAATTCCTGGAATGAACAGCTCTCTTTGTCATCACTCCAAAATGTCCTTCAGTGTAGGCCTGGTTCCAAGCATTCCTCCTATGACTGCTTCCTCCTGGAAAAAAAGCTGCCCCCTTATTTCATGTGGATATTCACGTATTTATTCCTGGGACCCTATCATAATTATACACTTCTAGAGAGTAGTCTATCTCAAATAGTTCAATCCTTACTCTACCATTCTCTTCACTCTATGATCCTTATGCTGGTCCAGGTCCAGTGTTACCTATTTTGCTGCCCTGTGCAAATGATTCCTGTGCTGCCCCCCATCCTCACTAGTTCCAATGGAGCCCTTCACAAGCCTCTCTTTTGTCCCAACATTTTGAAAATTCTGAGAGGGTAGCCATGTTAGTCTGGAATAGCAAAAATGACAGAGGCACATGGCACCTTTTACACTAACTGATTTATTGACATATGAACTTTCCAGGATAAGAGTCCATATCAGAGTGAACTCTTGTCCTCAAAAGCTCATGCCTCAATAAATTGGTTAGTCTATAAGGTTTATGTATGGGTGAGCTTATAAATGCAGCATGTCATCAATAACTCTTAACTTTATTGATAAAATGTGTCCCTTCCTATACATCTGATTGGTACAAAAAAGAAATGTGCCCGAGTGGGAAGATCATTTGAGCTTTGAAGTTCTTTCATTCCATGGGAAAAGCCATTTGTTTCCGTTCTCTGTGTAATAACCCAATGCCATTATAGATAAAATGAGTTTTGTAAGTGCCTATGCAAAGTCTGCTTCTGGGCCTCACGATTCATTTTCTTAAATAAAGTAGTGTGGCGGCCATGTTAGTCCACTTCAATGCACACAACTAAATGTGAACAAAGGATACCAGCTAGTACAATAAAAACACCTTATGGGTCTGTTTACCTATAGTTCATTTTTCCTAGAGAAATCGAGGGTGGGAAGGAAAGAGAGAAGAGTGGGTATACCACCTTCTGAGTTCAAGAAAGTTCCACTCAAGAATAAAAATGAATCTCTCTCTGTAAAATCACTATGGTGCAATCACTGAGAAAAAATAGTCTCAGTAAGTGTACAAAATACACAATTTGCAGGTTCCCTAATTACTGCTTTCAAATCAGGAACTCCACATTTCACTCAGATACATTTAGATACTCTCTCTGAAGTCCCATAATGTCCAGAACACCTGCTCCCCTCCCCCCCCAAAAAAATCTGAAAAACAGGAGCTGACTGAGCTCATTTTATCGTTATTTAATGAAGTAAAACATACTGTCTACAGAAATTCCACCACCTAAGGGGAATAATGAAATAGACATCAAAGGTTGCAGGTCCTATTAAAGCAAAGGGTCTGAGGGAAGTTTCTCAAGGCAGAACATTAATGACAGGCAGTAAATAATGCAGAACAACATGGCAGATGACCTCAGATGCTGACGTGGCCAAGTCCGGCACTGTCCTTGGCCCATGAAGAATGCAGTGGGGCTTGCTGTCTTGCTCCCCGGTGCCTCTCAGAAAGCTTCCCAGCTCAGTCTGCATCACCTCTCCTGATGAAGGACGTCCAAAGAACCCACTTCCTACAGTAACAGAGCCGGGCCTCACTCGATACCATAGCTCCCATCTCATCTTGACTGTCCTTGTCTCCTCTTTTCTTTAGCTATTCTTACTTTGTTATTACTACAATTTTGAAAAAATAGAAAGCAGTACAGGGACATGGAGCCCATGGACATGCTGCATGTCTGACGTCCCAGGCTCCTCTGAGGCAACTTACTGTTAGTGAGGGGCAGGGACACATACTTTTTTCAGGACAATTTTTAAAGCAATTTCTGCAGATAAAAAGCCATTTTTCTTGAGTTAAGGCTATAGTTACTAATCTCTGTTACTAAGGCTATAGTTACTAATCTCTGTTACTGATTAACACATGTTAGTTCGGTTTGCTCTCATTATTTAACACTGGTCCCATTTTACATGCATTCCCATATTAGTGCATGCAAAACTCATAGTAACCACAGCCCTTAATTGGTTATCTGAAAATTGCACTCCTTCAGTGCGACTTAACATCTTTATGGCATTCCACAGCCACTTACGGTTAGCTGCATTGAGGCGAAGCGTTCCCGAGGACAGCTTTAAGTCAAGGGAGGAAAGGTACGTGCATGGATGGCATTTTTGAATCTTTGCATGCATTTTTCCAGCAAAAATGTATGCACAGGAAAAAATGATGCATAACACCATTGTGCATACTTTTTACATGGTGAAAGAGCACGCAGTCTTTTGCTTTAACAACTGCTGCACAATAAAAAGTTTGCATGGTCTTGGCCCCAGTGTCGACCATTGAAAAATTTCCCTATGCATATTTCACATGGAGCCCTGGGGAAGATCAGCACATGGGCACTCTGTTTACATGAACTCCTGAGGAAGGAAGCAACTACTTCAGAGAAAGTTCTGAAACCTTTAAACATTAGTACTTGCTGACGTATGAAATTCACTATTAACTAACAAGTAAAAGGAAGAACTTAATGCCTTTGTCTTATTTATTTTTAAGTGCAACACAGCTGCCTCTGGGTTTTCTTGGCAATGAACCATCAGAAGTAGATTGCCAGTCTTTTCTTCTGAGGCAATGGAGGATAAAGTGAATTATCCAGTGTCACAAGGAAGGACCAGTGGGAACTAGGTAGTTGTTCTAACCACTAAACTGTTCCTCCACTTGCTTGTTGTACAGCCCAAATGAATTACAGTAACTTTGGCTGTTCACCTGCATTAGATGCAAAACTTTAACATGACTTAGTAAATAAGCCCCGACATGAGCTAAAGTCCGTACCTACTGAAAAGGTGTATAAAATCATTTTGACACTGAGATGGATGCAAATCTGTGCTCTACAAGATTTTCCTTATCACAGCCTGAACTTCTGTAGACAACCTTAGGGTCCAAAATCAGATAAAAGAGGTCTCCATTATTTTTCAGTCTTCCTGAGAAATGGTTCATTTCCCTTATGTAGCAACTGAGTGTGTACAAATTGTGATAGCCAACAAGCTGAGCTGTACTGAGTTGGAATTCAATGGGAAAAGTTTCAGCAGAACGGTTTCCTCATAACATTTATACAGATAGGTTATTCAGAGAAAGTTAAACAGACTTTCAACTGGTTAAGGGCTTTTTTTAAGAAGCCCTACTTGTGATTTGCATGTGTTCAAATCACCATTCACACATGCAAATCTATCCATGTCCAAAAAAAAACATTTTAGAAAGGCCCAAATTTATATGTATCTGCCCTGATCATGCACAGGTCACACAGGGAAGTGTTGGGGGTGTGGTTCAGAAATTCTTCATGTCTATATTTCTACCTACTTATGGACACATTTAGGTTTTTTAAATTGCTTGTTTCGGCCAGTCCTTTACAGGAGGGATTAAGAGGGCCATCTGCCTTAATCTTCCATTGTTTATTTCCCCCTCCACATGTTACTTCGGTAGACATTGAACCATCTATAATTGCTGAAAGGTGGCAGGATGTCTACATGCATATGCTGATTCATGTGCCGACATCTGCACATGTGTATTTGGAAATACTCAGCGCTTACATGTGCAAATTGGAGGAGTTCCCTCATATACAGTGCCTTGCGAAAGTACTCATCCCCTCAGTGTTTGTCCTGTTTTGTCGCACTACAACCTGGAATTAAAATGGAGTTTAGGGGGTTAGCACCATGTGATATATACAACGTGTCTACAACTTTGAAGGACTAGAAAGGGGGACTGTTACTTCTGGAGAGAAATCTGCAACTGTGAGTATATACTTCTGGTAATTTTCTAAAAAGAATTCTTTGTATTAAAACTACTTAATCTGTGAACCCACTGTTTTTTGTTGGATCAGTTAGGGCCTAGTAGCAGCAATTAAAGTTTGAATTTAAAACACAGAGGAGAACTTTCTGGTTACATTTCATACCCAGCATAGAGCTTGTAGTTTAAATTTAATAGTCACTCAGGGCCAAGTAACAGCAAAGTACTTTTAGTTTAAATTTAACACACAGAAGAGAGCTTTCTGGTTACATTTGGAACCCAGCAGAGAGCTTGTAGTGTACATTTAATAGTCACTCAGGGCCTAGCATCAGCAAAGTACTTTTAGTTTTAAAACACAGAACAGAGCTTTCTGGTTAAATTTAGAATCCAGCAGAGAGCTTGTAGTTTAAATTTCATAAGAAGTTAGAGCCTAGCAGCAGCTAAGAGCTATAATTTAAATCAAATTAGAATTTAGCTTACCTCAGCAGCACAAGACAGGGTACTGTGTAGCAGCCCTCTTTTAATAAGTGTTATTTCCCTCCCTCCCCTGGGATAATCGTAGCTTTATAGGTACTTACACATCTTAAAAGACAGCAGGTGCTTTCAGGTGAAGCTCATTACCCAAATCAGTCATACACTAAGGACCTGAGATTAATTAAGCTTCAGGTGAACAAGGTATATTAAACGTATTAGGTACAGTTTTATTGGTATAAATACCCATAGCAACCCCTAGCAAGTAAGAACTTAAAGATCTAGACACAAACTTAAAACTAAGATGCAGACAGCAGTCCAGCAGCGGGATGGGGGCTTTCCAGTCTTTTGCATTGAGTGTCACATGTATGATTTTCTCCCAGTTGGTGAGAGGTCTTACGTGTGCACTAGGTGCAAGGAGCTCTTTGCTCTCAGGGAACAAGTCCGTTCTCTAGAGGCTAAAGTAGCAGACTTGGAAAACATAAGACAGACAGAGAGGTACATAGACGAGACCTACAGGGATATAGTCCTGAAGTCCCACCTCCAGTCTGGCAGCACCCCTGTTGCCATGGAGGAGAGAGGTCACGTGACAGGAGAGCATCACCCTGGTGTGGCAGGAAGTGATCCTGTAACTAGGACCTGTCCTCCAGGTGATGTAAAACCCTCTCGCACCAAGGAAGTTTCTTCAGGGCCATGTGCCCATGAGGGAAGGGTTAGGACAGCCATTATAGTTGGTGATTCGATCATTAGGCATGTAGATAGCTGGGTGGCTGGTGGACGTGAGGATCGCCTGGTAACACGCCTGCCGGGTGCGAAGGTAGCGGACCTCACGCGCCACCTAGATAAGGTCTTAGATAGTGCCGGGGAGGAGTCGGCTGTCTTGGTACATGTCGGTACCAATGACATAGGAAAATGTGGTAGGGAGGTTCTGGAGGCAAAATTTAGGCTTTTAGGTAGGAAGTTGAAATCCAGAACTTCCAGGGTAGCATTCTCCGAAATGCTTCCTGTTCCACGCGCAGGACCCAAAAGGCAGGCAGAGCTCCGGAGTCTCAATGCGTGGATGAGACAATGGTGCAGAGATGAGGGTTTTGGATTTGTTAGGAACTGGGGAACATTCTGGGGAAAGGAGGGGCTCTTCCGAAGGGATGGGCTTCACCTTAACTGGGATGGAACCAGGCTGCTGGCATTAACCTTTAAAAAGGAGATAGAGCAGCTTTTAAACTAGATATTAGGAGAAAGCCGACAGTCGCCCAAGAGCGGATGGTTCGGAAGAATGTATCCTTAAAGGATACTACCAAAAGCAGAGAGGTTCCACAAAAGAGTAAAGTAGCCCAAATGCCCTCAAGTATGGAGCAGACAGAGCTTAAAGATCCCAATTTACCCATGTCTAACAATAGCCAAATTAACATGAATAAAATACATTCTCTAAAATGCTTGTATGCAAATGCTAGAAGTCTAAAGAATAAGATGGGAGAGTTAGAATATATAGCACTAAATGAATGGGTAAATATGATTGGAATATCAGAGACACGGTGGAAGGAGGACAACCAGTGGGAAACTGTGATACCTGGGTACAAACTATATCGTAATGATAGAGCTGATCAAATTGGTGGAGGGGTTGCGCTCTATGTTAGAGAGGGCATTGACTCAGAAAGGATTAAAGTTTTGCAGGAAACAAAATCTGCTGTAGAATCTATATGGATTGAAATTCCATATAAAAGGGGGAAGTGTACAATGGCAGTGGGGGTGTACTATCGAGCACCTGGCCAGAATGACCAAATGGATGATGAAATGCTCAAAGAAATCAAGGAAGCTAACAAAAGTTACTGCGCAGTAATAATAATGGGTGATTTCAATTACCCCAGTATCGACTGGGTCAGTGTCACGTCAGGACATGCTAGGGAGATAAAGTTCCTAGATGAAATAAATGACTGCTTCTTGGAGCAGCTGGTTCATGAACCGACCAAAGGGGAAGCCATATTAGACCTAGTCCTTAGTGGAACACCAGATCTAGTGCAAGAGATAAGGGTGTTGGGGCCGCTTGGCAATAGTGATCATAGCATGATCGCCTTTGATTTAATTAGTGGAGGAGGGATAGTAAGGAAATCCACAGTACTACCTTTTAACTTTCGAAAGGGCGACTATGATAAAATGAGGA
Source organism: Ichthyophis bannanicus (assembly GCA_033557465.1). Lineage (NCBI taxonomy): Eukaryota > Metazoa > Chordata > Amphibia > Gymnophiona > Ichthyophiidae > Ichthyophis > Ichthyophis bannanicus. The sequence goes on from CM066033.1 coordinate 760,068,224, forward strand.
AAACAGTTAAGAAAAAACTAAAAGGAGCAGTTGCAAAGGTTAAAGACGTACATCAAGCTTGGGTGTTGTTGAAAAATACTATCTTGGAAGCCCAGACCAGCTGTATTCCACGGTTTAAGAAAAGTGGAAGGAAGTCCAAAAAACTGCCAGCATGGTTTAAAGGTGAGGTCAGAGAGGCGGTTGTTGCCAAAAAAGCATCTTTCAGGAAATGGAAAAAAGAGCCAAACGACGAAACCTGGAAACAGCACAAGCACTGGCAAGTCAAATGTAAGGCATTGATAAGGCAGGCAAAGAGAGAATTTGAGAAGAAGCTTGCTGTGGAAGCAAAAACGTGAAATAAAGACCTTTTCAAGTACATTCGTAGCAAAAAACCTGTGAGAGAGTCAGTTGGTCCATTAGATGATAAAGGGGTTAAAGGAGCACTAAGAGGTGACAAGGCGATAGCGGAGAGACTGAGTGAATTCTTTGCTTTGGTCTTTACTGAGGAAGATGTAGGGATGTTACCCATGACTGAAGTGGTATTTAAAGGTGCGGAAGAATTGAAGGAAATATCGATACATCGGGAAGATGTCTTACAACTATTAGATAAACTGAAGAGTAGCAAATCACCTGGGCCGGATGGTATACATCCAAGGGTGTTGAAAGAACTGAAATATGAGATTGCAGTCCTGCTATCAGTAATCTGTGAACTATCATTAAAATCATCTCTAATACCTGAAGATTGGAGGATCACCAATGTAACACCAATTTTTAAAAAGGGTTCCAGGGGTGATCCGGGAAACTACAGACCGGTGAGCCTGACGTCAGTACCGGGAAAAATGGTAGAAACCATCATAAAGAAGAAAATTACTCAGCATGTAGATAGTCACGACCTAATGGGAGACAGCCAACATGGCTTTAGAGAAGGAAGATCTTGTCTTACTAATCTGTTATGTTTTTTTGAAGGAGTGAATAAACAGGTGGACAAAGGTGAGTCGGTTGATATTGTGTATCAGGACTTTCAGAAAGCCTTTGACAAGGTCCCTCATCAGAGACTTTTGGCAAAACTAAAGAGTCATGGGATAGGAGGCAGTGTACTATTGTGGATCAGGAACTGGTTAAAAGATAGAAAGCAGAGGGTAGGGCTAAGTGGCCAATTTTCCCAATGGAGAAAGGTGAATAGTGGTGTACCCCAGGGGTCTGTGCTGGGTCCGCTGCTTTTTGACATATTCATAAATGACCTGGAAAGTGGAATAACGAGTGAGGTTATCAAATTTGCATATGACACAAAACTATTGAAAGTTGTTAAAACCCAAGAGGATTGTGAAAAATTGCAAGAGGATCTTGATAAATTGGAAGACTGGGCATCAAATGGCAGATGAAATTTAATGTGGACAAGTGCAAGGTTATGCACCTAGGGAAGAACAACCCAAACTATGGTTACACGATGCAAGGTTCCACATTAGGGACCACCACCCAGGAAAAAGATTTAGGCGTCATTGTGGATACCATGTTAAAACCCTCGGCCCAGTGTGCAGCGGCGGCCAAGAGAGCAAATAGAATGCTAGTTATGATAAGGAAAGGAATGGAAAATAAAACAAAAGATATTATAATGCCTCTATATCGTTCCACGGTGAGACCGCACCTTGAATATTGTTTGCAATTCTGGTCGCCGTATCTTAAAAAGGATATAGCGATTTTAGAAAAGGTTCAGAGAAGAGCCACCAAAATGGTAAAGGGGATGGAAGGATACTCCTATGAAGAAAGGCTAAAAAGGTTAGGGCTCTTTAACCTGGAAAAGAGACGGCTGAGGGGAGATATGATAGAAGTCTATAAATTAATGAACGGAGTGGAACGGGTAAACGTAGATCGATTGTTTACGTTATCAGAATATAGAAAGACTAGGGGACATGTAATGAAGCTACAGGGTAAACTATTTAAGACTAATAAAAGAAAATATTTTTTCACTCAACGTGTAATCAAACTCTGGAATTTGTTACCGGAGGATGTAGTAAAGGCTGTTAGTGTAGCTGGGTTTAAAAAAGGTTTGGACAAGTTCCTGGAGGAAAGGTCCATAAACCATTATTAAGAAGTGACCGAAGATATCAATGCTTGACCCAGTACAAGCATTGTGGAACTTGTGTCTCTTGGGGAAACTGCTAGGTACATATGACCTAGATTGGCCACTGTTGGAAACAGAATACTGGGCTTGATGGACCTTGGTCTGACCCAGTATGGCATATCTTATGTTCTTATGTTCTTATCCTTTATTGTGACACAAACAATAATTAATATAAAATAAAATCCTGAAATCAGGAGTGTGCATTTGTATTCACCCCCCAAAGTCAATTACAGCTGCATGTCTCTTGGGGTATGTCTCTATTAGCTTAGCACATCTAGCCACTGGGATTTTTACCCAACAATCTTCAAGTCATGCCACAGATTCTCAATTGTATTGAGGTCTGGGCTTTGACTAGGCCATTCCAAGACATTTAGCAGTATGTTTAGGGTCATTGTCCTGCTGGAAGATGAACCTCATCCCATTCACAAATCTCTGGCAGACTGAAACAGGTTTTCCTCAAGAATTGCCCTATTTTAGCGCCATCCACAGTTCCTTCAATCCTGACCAGTTTTCCTGTCCCTGCTGATGAAAAACATTCCCACAGCATGATGCTGCCACCACCATGTTTTACTGTGGGAATCGTGTTCTCGGAGTGATGGGAAGTGTTGCATTTGCCCCACACATGGCAATTTTTGTCTCATCTGACCAGAGAATCTTCTTCCATGTTTTTTTTTTGGGGGGGGGGGGGGTGTCCGCCAAATGCTGTTGTGCAAACTCCAAATGTGTTTTCTTATTTCTTTCTTTAAGCAATGGCTTTTTTTCTGGCCACTCTTCCATAATGGCCCACTCTGTGGAGTGTATGGCTTAAAGTGGTCCTATGGACAGATACTTCCATCTCCGCTGTGGAACTTTCCAGTTCCTTCAGTGGTATCTTTGGTGTCTTTGTGGCATCTCTGATTAATGCCCTCCTTACCCAGTCTGTGAGTTTTGGTGGGCAGCCTTTTCTTGTCAGGTTGGTAGTGGTGCCATATTCTTTCTATTTTGTTATAATAGATTTAATGTTACTCTGTGGGATATTCAGGATTTGGGATATTTTTTTATAACCCAACCCCAATCTATACTTCTCCACAACTTTGTCTCTGACCTGTTTGGAGTGCTCCTTGGTCTTCATGTTGCTTGCTTAGTGGTGTTGCAGAGTCAGGGGCCTTTCAGAACAGGTATATTTATACAGGCATTATGTGACAGACCATGTGACACTGATTGCACACAGGTGGACCCTAATCAACTAATTATGTGACTTCTGAGATTAATTGGTTGGACCAGAACTTATTTAGGGGTTTCATAGGATAAAGGGATGAATACATATGCACACAACTTTGCAGTTTTTACTTGTTTTTTTATATATACAAGGTATTTTATTGTCATTCCACTTCACCAAGTTGGACTATATTGTTAGGTCCATTACCTAACATCCAAATGAACTTCCATTTTCATTCCAGGTTGTACGTAATGTGACAAAACAGGGCAAAAAACGAGGGGATGAATACTTTTGCAAGGCACAGTATATTTTCCACATATATGTTTGTAAAATATTATCTTCCACTGCATGGGGATGTCCATTGCTATGTATATGTGCACCTCCTAATTTGCTGCAAAACACATCAACAGTGAGGGATGGAGATATGTCGATTTTAGATCAGACTTACATCCGCTTACTTTCACCTTTAAAACTGGCATTGAATTGCAGATGTTTCATTTGGATGTCACTGTGGTCACATGAATGGCTTTTCTAAAATATGTCTTTAAATGCTGAATTGAAATGGCTGAATGTTCATGTTTAATTTTATACAGATAAGTTATCAGTATAAAGTTATACTTGCTGTTCACCCATTTCCCTTACATATTTATAGGGTAGTGGTGGAATTTCACTGCTCTCTGTATTACCTTAAGCCTCGCCTCAGAATGCTTCTAATCCTGCCCACTTTGGATGGATAACATTTGGCCCTATAGTAACATATACAACTAAAGGTTTAGCGTTTTGTAGGTGCGAAAATTCAGTTGAAAGGACTTATGCAACTGGCACAGCCTGCTGGCTGCATAAATCCTTTTGAATATTGATCTGCATATGGTAATCACACAGAGAGCGAAGTTAGAAACACCGTTTGTTCAACATTGTCTTTCTAGTGCTCATACATTTGCTGATTTTAGATGCACGGTGCTGGACTGCATTCCTGTTAATCTTCGTGGAGGTGATCGGGGGAAGCTGCTGTTGCAGCAAGAACAACGATGGATCTTTAATTTACATACACTTGCCCCACATGGCCTCAACGATAAAATTGATTGGACTTTGTTCTTTTAATTGGTCTCTGTGGAGTTCGGGACCTGCATTCTTTTGGGTAGTAGTTTAGTTAGATTCTGCAGGAAATGACGTCAGTTCTTGACAGCGTATTGGAGTATAAAGGCGGGTGCTTCAGTATGTGATGTCAGCAGTGACCGCTTTTCAGGTTGGAGGCATTTGTTGCCCGCATTAATGACTTCTTACTGTTATAGAGATGTAGTTACTATGCTCGAGTTCATTGTCCCTGAGGAAGCCAGTTAAGGCGAAATGAAAGCTTTTGTTGGACTATTAAGAACTGTCTCGGCATTGCCTCTGCTTCTCTGGCTGTCGGATTTTGCATTTGAAAATTGAAACAAGTGTGTGTGGTCCTGTGACGGTGTGGGAATTTTCAACAGAACCTCAAAGTTGCGTATACTATTTACATTTGAGATGTTGTTATAACTCGCCTTACAAAACTCCTTTATTGTTTCTTTGTAGGTTGTATAGCCTCTTTGAGGCTGGTCAGTGCTGCATTGGATATTCTTACACACTTGGAATATATTGAGTATATTAGAATTTTTTTAAATCCCGAAAAAGTACTTTTAGGTGATGGTGTGAATTTTTAATGAGATATAATTTGATAAGAATTAGTGATATTTAATTGGAATAATAAATTATAAAAGGCTTGGGGCCCGTGATGTGGAATTTACCATCTACCCCTATGGTGACTTGTTTCGCCAAGTGCTGGGGAAGATTTCTCTGAGGCCTGTTTGCCTTTATTGAATTGTTGATTGGATATAACAATTGATATTTGTGGAAAGGGGGAGTTAAGGAAGGTTGGTGCTTGGTAGTTAATCACACAGATGCACCATTCTTGTAGAGGAACAATATCCAGAAGGGAATGCTTCTGTTTCATTAAAGGCTACAAGTAATCTGTGAAAAAAACCAGTCATCATAGAGTAATGGAAAAGATTCATCTATAAGCTCAGCTGATTCTTTCGAGGTCACTTGTAAGTTCAGAGCTTTTAAGGCAGAGCTGTAGTAAAGGTCCTTTCTTATGAGGTAAGCAGTGAGATAGATTAAGAAAGGATCTGCCTGGCTTCGAAAGCTCCTGGGCATCATAATCTTATCATTCTTAGTTTGGTAGAATAAAGGGTGTCACAGCCTGGAATGAGTCACAGTTTAGATACTAAATCTATAGGTAATTCTGTAAATGGGTGGAAAAATTGCAAAGTAGAAGGTCACTTGGGTAATTAAATTTGGGGTCTGCTGCCTGCCATTGATCTGGGTCCAAGAGTAACTTCTAGGCCCAGGCTTGAAAGACGCAATCAGAACCTTGGGCATATCACTGTCATTTGGTTGTACACATAAAGGTAAACCCTCAGGGATGGAAAGAGGTGACAAAAGCTAGGGAGATAGACAGAGATGCAGAAGGGAAGAGGATGGGGAGAGAAGAGATGCAACTGCCATGACGATGCAAACTCTTATCTGTGCCTTATGTTGACATAACTCCATGATTTACAGTTTTAAAAAATGCTCTTCTGCAAATCAAAAGCAAATATGCCATTTCTCTTTATATTTACAGCCTTGTTTCACAACCCTCTTTCATAGAAGGTTGCTGTTTTCTGTGAAGTCCTCGTAATGCCACGGAAATCCCCACAGTATGTCACTGCCATTGCCCAGAGCGAGTGAGGTATGATGAGTGCAGATTTAGTCTGCACGTGTTTCCTGGAGGCTGAGATCTGTCTTAAAGATACATTTAATTATGGTTTTCAGATATCCATAATGAACATGCATATGAAGGATTTGCACATACTGGGTATAGATGCAGAATTCTGTCTCATGCATGGTCATTAGGGATTCCTAAAAAGCAAAATCGTTAAGTGTGTGCCTTCCGTACAGAGCTGAATACTACTGACTTGCACTTCCTGCAGCAGGCAGATCCAGACAGACATCACTGTGTGTGTTCCACTGGAATATGCATGGCTGCCAGCCAGAAAACGAGGCTAACAATTACACACAAAGCCAAATAAGCACTGGCATGGACTCCAAGTGAGAAATTTCATTCTCCTCCATTGGAATTGCAATTATTTAGATATTCAAAAAAAGCCAAAAGCTGATCATAAGAACCACTAGATATCATATAGATGATATCTTCGACATTTCAAAATATAACAGTTATACATCGAAGGAGAGCAAATGTGGCTCCCATCGCAATGCCAGAAATTTGTTGGAACAATTCTAACTTATATACAAAATAATTTCTCTTCAATACCAACTCTGCCAATTGTAGAGGAAAAGCTGTCGGCACCTTATGTGGCTGAGGTCTTGCTTCCCATACTAGATTCAGCACAGACAGGGCTTCATCTTGCGTGATCGAAGTATACAAGGCAGCAACATCAAGCGTAACCAACCATTTTGTACTGCAACTATCGGTGACATTCTGCAACTGTTGCAGAAAGTGGGCAGTATCTTTAATGTAGGAAGGAATCTTAGGTATTTCATCTTTCAAAAAAAATGTCTAGATAGATACCCACATACTCTAGCAAAGAGTCATTACTAGACATTATAGATCTTCTTGGAGGATTAACCAATGTTTTATGGACTTTTGGCAGAATATAAAAGGCTGGTATCCTAGGAAACTGAGGATTCAAATATGCCTTTTCCTTCTCTGTTAAATACCCTAACTCATAGGGGTATGTTTACTAAACCGTCTTAAAGTGCGCTCTGCAATGTTATCGCGTGATAAGGTACCTTATCGTGCGATAATGTCGCATCTTGCAGCGCACAGGTACATTATCGCGCGATAATGTGCGCCGCGGCGAAAACGAGCGATGAAGGCGGGCAAAGGCTCCCGGAGGGTGGAGGAAGGCTCCCCAGGGGCGGAGAGAAGGGGTCAATGGGTGGAGAGTGGGAGGGGAGAGGCTCCCCGCACACTAACGCTGTGAAATCCGAGGCAAAAAAATATCGCCAGAGAAATCCTCGCGTTACAGCCGATTTAAAGGGAAAAGAAACCATTTCCGTCTGCAATGTACAGCAAAACCAGGGAAACCTACAAAAAGTGATAAGTGTGATACATGTGCACGGAACAAAAGGGCAAAGAAACAGTGAAAATGACCTCAACAAAATGGAAAAAAACCATAACCAAGCTGGCCAATAGTGATATCAATGGGCAACATCAAAAAACACTCCCAAAGGAGGCGGAGCCTAGCGCGAAGGGGAATGGACGCGTAGAGCGAGAGCTCCAGGGGACTGAAACTTAATCCCGTGCCTGCGCCGGCATTTTGGATCGCGACCCCTCAGAATCTATCATAAAGTGTCTGGAGATGGCAAACTCAAAACCAGTCCGCCTGGACTTCGCTTCGGGGTCCGGAACCGGCACCAAAAGATCAAAAACCGAACCTCCGTCCCCGCAAAAGATGGCGGCTGGGCGTGAGCAGCCGGAGGCGCTACAAGAGCTGCTACAGGAGATCCGGGCTGTGAAGGCCATAGTGACGGCGAACAGCACCTCACTCCAGAGCCTGCAGGAGGACATACTGCAACTTAAGGAGCAATTCGGGACCCTTGCGATGCGTCAGGATCAAACGAACCATCGCTTACAAGTGTACGACGAAAAGTTGAAACTTTTGGAAAAGCATTCCCGCCAAATTGAGCACTTGCAAAAGGAGATGGAAGACATTAACAACCGGGCCAGAAGGAATAATGTCCGTGTGGTAGGTGTCCCGGAGGGGGCAGAGGGGCAGGATATGTCCGGCTTCCTACAGAAGCTCCTCACTTCCACACTGCAAATATCCTTTGACACTCCTTTTGAGATGGAAAGAGCGCACCGGGTCCCCACACAGGCCCTACCTAACAACAAGCGGCCTCGGCCTATTATTTTCAAGACCCTGCGGCATCAGCATGCTATCAAAATACTAGAGGCAGCACGGGCCCGATCTCCGGTAACCTTTGAGGGGCATAAGCTCATGTTTTTTCCCGACTTCGCCAAAATCACTGTGGAGAAACGGAAGCGTTTCTTGGACTTAAGACCGCGCCTGCAGCGCTTACAGGCACGCTTTGGCCTTCTTCAGCCTGCGAGAATGAGGGTGACTTTACATAATGTTACCAAAACATTTGACGATCCGAATGCACTGGGGCTTTACAAAGAGGAGAAGGAAGCTGAGTTGATGAATTCTTAAGTGTTCTCCTTGAACTTTATTCCTGCTCTGATATCTGTTTGATGTTTTGGGAAAGTTAGAGCCTAACTTGTGTGCTCCCCGTTTCCTCGCTAGCTCCAGGAAGTATGGTCTATGTGTATAGTGGTGGATTGGCCGGCGCAGGCATTTACTGACATCCATATAACCTCTGTTTGCGTCTTCCCGCTCTAGTGTGGGCTCACCCGTTCAGAATGGAAGAGTCCCCCCCCCCCCCCCGGGTTGTACGGGCTGTAGAAATGTTAGTGCTAGTATAGGCGATGTTTTTCTTAAGTTGAGTGAAACTCTTAGACAGTGTGTATCTGCTGCAGCACCAATTGTATAAAGGAAGGAGGAGTCATGCTGCCAATGAGGCTGGATATGTGTACATGTTGTTGCTTGTCCTATGGCATCTCTGCGCATTCATTCGTTGAATGTTAATGGGGTAAATAACCCTATTAAGCGCAAAAAGATCATTCTGTATGGCAAGCAACTGAAGAGTGATATCTTGCTGTTACAGGAGACACATTTGAACGCAAAGGAGTCCCTGAAATTGAATATCCGCCCCTTCTCCTTGATCGCGTTTTCACCAGCACTGGGTAAGCATAATGGGGTAGCCATCCTGGCTCGAAAGTCGCTCAATTTGCAGGTGACTCACTCTCGAGGGGATGAGGAGGGTAGGTGGGTCCAGGCCTGTATTAAGGTGGGGTCTTTAGAGATGATGTTGCTTAATATATATGCCCCCAACAGTGACTGCCCTGCCTTCTTTAGGAGTATAGCTGAGCTAAATTGTGCTGCTTCGTCCACACCAATAGTCCTGGGGGGCGACTTTAACTTAGTCCTGGATGCACTGGTAGACAGGAAGCCTCCCAGGGCTCTTGAGAGTGGACAGGCCCAGGGGATTCTTCATCCCTTGGTACGAGAAGCTGGATTGGTGGACGTGTGGAGACTGCTTCACCCTGATGGACAGGAATTTACCTTCTACTCGTCTCCCCACCAGTCTTTATCGCGAATAGATTATCTACTGATCTCTAAGTCCCTAATTCCCTATCTTACAGAAGTAGATATTCTCTCCTCGAGTGTGTCAGATCATGCCGCTGTCTCTGTGATTTTAGAGGGTGTTGGGCCTAACCCTACTCAGGGCAACTGGAGTTTCGATCGCGCCTGGCTGCAAAATGCTGAGTTCCAGCTGCAGCTGCGAGAAGCGATACTTAACTATTTTGACCTTAATCCCCCTCACTTGACCTCAGGATGGGCTAGATGGGAAGGGTTTAAAGCATTTATAAGGGCGGTCATCACCAGTTTTAGTATCGGTCAAGCAAAGCTAAATAGGGAAAAACTAGGGGTGTTAGAGGTGCAAATTAAAGCAGGGGAACGGGTATTGGCCTACAGGACTGATCCCTGTGTGTTACTACGCCTTGCGCTTCCGCTATAATCAGATTCTCACCTCTGAGGCGGTCAAAAGCATACGCTCACAAGAGGGTCTCTATTATCGGGAAAGCAATAGGGCCAGCATGTTGCTGGCCAATCAGTTGAACGCCCGGAAAGAACGCGGGCGGGTTGCTGCCCTCAGAGATCCCCAACAGGGAACAATATTGGTCACAGACTCAGCTATATTGGCGGCCTTTCGGGAATTTTATGAACACCTATACTCGTCCGAGGGCGACTGTTCCCTGGAGGCCTTCACGCAGCTTTTAGAATGGGTCCAGAATCCAGGGATAGATCAGGCTGTGTTGGCTCCACTTGATCTCCCCATAACTTTGGAGGAACTTGGTGCAGCGATAGACTCCCTCTCTTCTGGGAAGGCGGCGGGCCCAGATGGCCTCCCGGCTGAATTCTTTAAGGTGTTCTGTAAAGATCTGGGCCCCTTCATGTTACAATATTACCAAGCGCTGTTGAAAGAATGTCCCCGAATTGGCTCCTTTGCGTCTGCCAGCATAGTGGTCATCGATAAGCCTGGACGGGATCCTTTGGAAGTAGGCAACTACCGGCCCATATCATTACTGAACGCGGATTATAAGGTATATGCCTCTATCTTGGCGAGACGCCTGTCCTCCGTGCTCCCGCTGCTGATCCATCCAGACCAATGTGGCTTTGTCGGCGGTAGATCAACAGCGGATAATGCCAGGCTCTTGTGTCACGTTTTGACAGAGGCCGCATCTCTGGAGACACCTGTGGTTGGATTATCCCTTGATTCTGAGAAAGCGTTTGATCGCCTCGAATGGTCCTTTCTGTTTCATGCCCTTCGATGGTTTGGGCTAGGGGAAAGTTTTATTAATTACATTGGCATATTGTACGCTAATCCCACGGCCCGTATCTGTGTCAATAATGCCCACTCTCAGGAGTTTCGGTTGAGCAGAGGGACGCGACAGGGCTGCCCCCTCTCCCCGATGCTATTTAATTTGGCACTGGAGCCTCTCACCATGCTAATTAGGCAGAACTCTAGGATCCATGGTGTTAAAATTCGGGGTACTGAGCTTAAGTTGTCGGCGTATGCTGACGATTTGCTGCTTTTTACCACTCCGCCCTCTGTCCCTTATGTCCTCACGCAGATTGACGACTATGCTGCTCTGTCCGGTTATAAAATTAACTGGATGAAGTCTGTGGCCTTCCCTCTCAATGCCCGGGTGTTTAAGGAGGATGTGGCACAATTTCCGTTTGTTTGGGATACAGGTGCGGTGAAATATCTGGGGGCTTATTATTGTTATCCTTTGGCGGAAACGGTGCGGTATAATGTGGACCGCCTTGTCTCTTTAGCGAAATCCTTGACGGCCAAATGGTCTCCCTTAAATTTGTCATGGTGGGGCCGCCTAGAGTCTATTAAAATGACCATTGCCCCAAAAATTAATTATGTTCTCGAAATGCTACCTATTTTATTTGCGCCTCAGGTGTACAAGCAGATTGAGACGGTGCTTGCGCGGTATCTGTGGAATGATAAGCCCCCGAGGATTGCATTATCCAAACTCAAGAGTGTCAAGGGGGAGGGGGGGGGGTGAGTTTCCCTGATTTTCAGCTGTACCACAGGGCTTTTTTGCTTAAACAAGGGGGCAAGTGGCGGGACGAGGTGAAGGGGATCAGCCCTGTCTGGCTGGACCTGGAGCGGCGGGTGGTGAAGCCGTTTCCCTTGCAACTCGTCCCGGGCATGCTCTTCCCACTGTCCCCCCGCTGGCCCTCTATCCTGACAGACACTCAAAGGGCCTTCCAGGACCTGTTGGCCCAAAAACCCCTGGCAGAGCGGTTTTCTCCAGATCTTCCGCTTTGGTACAACCCCCTGTTCAAAATCCAGAATAAACCCTTTGCATGGCGGCAGTGGTATAGCAGAAATATCTGGAAACTGAGCCAATTAGTTCGGGATGGTGGGTGGCGGGAATTTGGGGAATTGCAGCGGGAATTTCATCTTCCGGGAACCTTTGTTTTTCAATGGCTGCAATTAAAACACTGTATAGAGGCAGCGCTGGGGGATAGGAGATTTTCCAGTACAGAAGGGACTCTCTTGAGGGAACTCGCTCAGGCCTGGACTAACCCTGGTATAGTTTCCTCTTTATATAAACTGCTGGGGCAGCAGGGTTCTTCGAGGACTCAGAGGATGCAGAGTCCTTGGGAGTATGAAACAAGAGTTACTCTCTCTGCGCAGCAGTGGTCCGATTTCTGGGCTAGGCAGACTCGTGTTTCTAGATCGGCCTCCATCACACAGACCCTGTATTTTTTTGCCCACAGAGCTTTTGTAACTCCGGTAAAGGTGGCTAAGTGGGACCCCTCGGTCAGCAACAATTGCTGGCTGTGTAAAGCGGCAGTAGGCACCTTCCGGCACATGGTGTTTGAATGCCCTCTCCTTTGTCTATATTGGGCTCAGGTGTGGGATTGCATCCAAGATATTCTCTGCTTTAAAGTCCCCCTTTCGTGGGAGATTCTGGTCTTCCGATCTGGGTCTGGGATTCCATTGGGACGGCATGACTCCTTCCTTTTAGACTTTCTTCTGGGGATTGCCATTTGTTGTAGAGTACGAAACTGGAAAGTGCTCTCTGACCTCCAGTACCAGGTCTGGTGGAATTGTGTGTGTCTGTATAGTAAATACGAATTGATGCCTCGTAAAGGCGTCCGACACGGGCCTGGACACTGGAGGAAATGGCAATCTCTGCTCCAGTATTGTAATGCAGCTCGCTGTTCACATGATGATATCCCTATCTAAGCCTTAGTCGATCAATCTTACATGTTCACCCCCGCTTCATGTCTTTTCGTTTATTTCTTTCTTGTTGGCATGGGGGTAGGTGTGCTACAGCTTAAGGGATCCCTGGGAGGGAAGGGGAGGGTAGGGTGGGGTGGGTGATGAGCAATGTTGGATTATTGTTGATGTTTGTTTGTGTGAAAATTTAAATAAAACTTAAAAAAAAAAAAAAAAACCACTCCCAAAAAACCTCCAAAAAAAAGAAAAGAATTTTGGAAGGGTCTACGCTCCGTCCCCATACAAGGTGAATGAGCCCACAGTGAAATTGACCAGAGCAGGGTTTCCGACCCCATTGGTCAGGTTTCCTATCTCCAGGGACTGCACTGTCTCTGTGGCCACAGTGTGGTGCAGTGAACGCAGCCAGTGTGTTCAGGAGCAGAAAGTCACCAGTTCAAGTCCCAGCTCAGGCTCCTGCCAATCCAGTCCCCATATTTTAATCACTACTAAACAGTGAAAGTACAGACAAACCTTTATTGCAGAGAACACAAGCATGGTTCAAACGCCTATATTTTATTCTACAGAGCACAGACACCAGAAACATGGACATTACCTAGAGCACATTCCCTCAAATGCAGCCCTGGAGGGCCACAAATCATTCAGGTTTGATGCTGTCTCCAATATAAGGCCATGTCAGCATGGTGGCGGAGGGGTACCGGTGGTGGAGGGGGCAGTGTCTGCTGCCCACAGCACACCATGGCCTAGCCCTCTTCATGTGGGTGCCGTGCACTGCAATAGACAGGCCCTGTCTGAAGAAGAGCCATGGACTCCCCAGGGAATGCACTGCTTCTGTGCCAAGACAGTGGTGCAGCACACACAGCCAGTGCCTTCAGGAGCAGAAGGTCACAGGTTCAAGTCCCAGCTGGGGCTCCTGCCATCCCAGTCCCCACTTTTCACCCACCACAAAAATGTGCATATAACGTAAACATGCCCAAAACATCTACATTTTACCCTACAGAGCACAGACACCAGAAACATGCGCATTACCTAGAGCACAGTCCCCCAAATGCAGTCCTGGAGGGCAACAAATCATTCACGTATATGCTGTATCTAATAAAGATGTGTGTGCTTCATTTCCATGCGCCGCCTCCATGGTATGCAGATGTATTCATGCATATTCATTAGGGACAGCAGGAAAACATGAACAGTGTTTGGGCCACCAGGACTGGAGTTGTGGACCTCTGCCCTAGAGCAGCGGCCAACAGGAGCAGAAATAACCGCACCCAGAGGCTCCATTATGGAAAGCCCACGGAGAGGCAGGATATTGGGCCTTGCGTACATCTCACAATACTAGTACGTGCATACCTTACCAATGCCACCATAAACCAGGGAATATGGTACACATATATCAAAAGGTTGCTATGATTACTGGCAGATAGCAAATCCTAAGTTAAGCACAATATGCTCATTGAGCTGTATCATACCAATATCTCTGATGTCTGTGGAGTGTGTTTCATGTCTGGTTTCTGACAGTGTTCACCACCATGGGGAGTGACCACAACAGTAATGCATACCATAGCCATGCCTGCGCTGTGTGCAGGACTGGTGAGGTGGCCTGGACTGCAAAAGCTCTCTATAGTAGCACAATGCTGGCATTGGTGTGGGAGTGTGTGTCTGTCCATCCAGTGTGTGGTGGTTGCAACACCTTACTCAGCCCACACTGTTTGCACTGTGTCCAGTGTTAGCTTGCCAATGTGCATAATGAGGAGCAAGGTACTGTGGGTTTAGCTCGGACAGGGTGGCCTGGGCAGGATGCATGGGCACAGGGCATAGGGCAATGGCTGGGACATTGTAGTGGTCGGCCATCACTGCACGGACAGGGTGGCCCCTGCATGTCCTGCTGGGAGGTCACTCTCACCCTGACTGAGCAGTCACCATGGCATGGCTAGGTCCCCCATAGTGCTAATAACATCTCTTTCAAGTGATATCTATGGGCTGCTTTTTTTGGGGCCTAATCACTAACCTATCTGCTTGGTGGGTGTGCACACGTTTCTTCCAGTAATATGCACTATGGACTAGCTAGCAGACTGTTTGCAGTTAGTATGTGTGAGACTCGAACACCTTGCAGGGTGCAGCGGCTGCAGATTCACTGTGCTCGCTGCTGGAGAATGTCAGATAGTGGTGGTGGGCAGCTGAACATTTCCAGGCTTCCTGTCTGTCTGCTATCACCGTATGGATGCGTACAGAAGTTCATGGACTGCCCTGTATGTTGTCTGTCCCCCAGCTCAACTGAGGTTGATGGTCCCCTCTACCAGCACCATTGCAATGATGTTGAATGTGGATCTGTTGGTGGGAGATCCTGAGCTCCAGAGGGCAGTTTGGGTGGTACTACAGAATCCACCTATGGGTCCAGAGGGCATGGGATCGGCTGACCCGGCTCTATAACTGTCTGGCTGATTACCCACGTGAAGTAAATGTATGGGGACAGGTCAGTAGATCCACATAGATATATCCAGTGTTGATTGTAGCTGTGCATGCTGATGTGTGTAGGTACTCTATCTCAGTGATGTGTATCAGGTAAATCCACATGCCATATTGTCTATATATCACATCTGAGTGGCTTGCCCTGTACCCAGGGGGCAGAGGACCTGTTCACAGAGTTCCTGATGCCATCCTGGTGTCATGGCAGCTGCTGCTGGTGATATGCTACAACACACCGTAACACAGGTAGCCCATAGATCAGACTAAGGAGGGTTTCTAAACATCCTGCTGGTATGATGGGGTCTGCAGTTGCAGGGTAAAACATCTGCCCCACCCCCAGGGGCTGTGAAACGTGCCCAAAATGGTATGTTAGTCCCAATGGTGATATGCGTGTGTGTGGCCCAGCAGTCCAAAACATCTGCCCTACTCCCACTTGGCCAGAAAGTCCAAAAAATTGGGTCCACAGCACGCCTGCTGGTATGGAATTTATTTTATTTATTTTCTTTTATATACTGCGCTATTCTGCATCAGTGCGGTTTACATTGAACAAACTGAAATTACATTGAACAGGGCATTATAACTTGGAGATAAATATTTTTACAGGGAACATGAGCTATGGAGGGTTAAGTGGCTTGCCCAAGACCACAAGGAGCACCTGTGGGACTAGAAACCCCAGTCCTTCTGGCCCAAGATTGCTGTCCTCTAGTGGGATTTGAACCCCCGACTTTCCAGCCTGAAGTACCTTGCCCCAACCACTAGGCCACTCCTCCACTCCATATGCTGCTGTTGCTGTTTTCCAATCCACCCTACCCCCAGGAGTCCTGAAAGCCCATCAAAGTGGGCTATCACTCACCCTGGTGATATGGTTGTATGTGCAAAGGCAGTTCTATACATTCTCCCTATCCTCAGGAGTCGTGAGAGCCCATCAAAGTGGGCTATCACTCACCCTGGTGATATGGTTGTGTGTGCAAAGACAGTTCTATACATTCTCCCTATCCCCAGGAGTCGTGAGAGCCCATCAAAGTGGGCTATCACTTACCCTGGTGATATGGTTCTGTGTGCCTAAACAGTTGAATACATTCTCCCTATCCCCAGGGGTCCTGAGAGCCCATCAAAGTGGGCTGTCAGGCACCCTGGTGATATGGTTGTGTGTGCCTAGACAGTTGAATACATTCTCCCTATCCTCGGGAGTCCTGAGACCCATCAAAGTGGGCTATCACTCACCCTGGTGATAAGGTTCTTTGTGCCTAAACAGTTATATACATTCTCCCTATCCCCAGGAGTCCTGAGAGCCCATAAAAGTGGCCTATCACTCACACTGGTGATATGGTTCTGTGTGCAAAGACAGTTCTATACATTCTCCCTATCCCCAGGAGTCGTGAGAGCCTATCAAAGTGGCCTATCACTCACCCTGGTGATATGGTTCTGTGTGCCTAAACAGTTGAATACATTCTCCCTATCCCCAGGAGTTGTGAGAGGCCACCAAAGTGGGCTATCACTCACCCTGGTGATATGGTTGTGTGTGCAAAGACAGTTCTATACATTCTCCCTATCCCCAGGAGTCGTGAGAGCCCATCAAAGTGGGCTGTCAGGTACCCTGGTGATATGGTTCTTTGTGCCTAGACAGTTGAATACATTCTCCCTATCCCCAGGAGTCCTGAGAGCCCATCAAAGTGGGCTATCACTCACCCTGGTGATATGGTTCTGTGTGCCTAAACAGTTGAATACATTCTCCCTATCCCCAGGGGTCCTGCGAGCCCATCAAAGTGGGCTGTCAGGCACCCTAGTGATATGGTTCTGTGTGCCTAGACAGTTGAATACATTCTCCCTATCCCCAGGAGTCCCGAGAGCCCATCAAAGTGGGCTATCACTCACCCTGGTGATATGGTTCTGTGTGCCTAAACAGTTCAATACATTCTCCCTATCCCCAGGAGTCCTGAGAGCCCATCAAAGTGGGCTGTCAGGCACCCTGGTGATATGGTTGTGTGTGCCTAGACAGTTGAATACATTCTCCCTATCCCCAGGAGTCCTGAGAGCCCATCAAAGTGGGCTATCACTCACCCTGGTGATATGGTTGTGTGTGCCTAGACAGTTGAATACATTCTCCCTATCCCCAGGAGTCCTGAGAGCCCATCAAAGTGGGCTATCACTCACCCTGGTGATATGGTTCTGTGTGCCTAAACAGTTGAATACATTCTCCCTATCCCCAGGAGTTGTGAGAGGCCATCAAAGTGGGCTAGCACTCACCCTGGTGATATGGTTGTGTGTGCAAAGACAGTTCTATGCATTCTCCCTATCCCCAGGAGTCCTGAGAGCCCATCAAAGTGGCCTATCACTCAACCTGGTGATATGGTTCTGTGTGCCTAAACAGTTGAATACATTCTCCCTATCCCCAGGAGTTGTGAGAGGCCATCAAAGTGAGATATCACTCACCCTGGTGATATGGTTCTGTGTGCCTAAACAGTTGATTACATTCTCCCTATCCCCAGGGGTCCTGAGAGCCCATCAAAATGGGCTGTCTGGCACCCTGGTGATATGGTTCTGTGTGCCTAGACAGTTGAATACATTCTCCCTATCCCAGGAGTCCTGAGAGCCCATCAAAGTGGGCTATCACTCACCCTGGTGATATGGTTCTGTGTGCCTAAACAGTTCAATACATTCTCCCTATCCCCAGGAGTCCTGAGACCTGCGTAAGGTGTACTGTCAGTCACCCTGTTGCTATGGTGTATGCAGCTGATGATGTGTGCTAGGACACACAACCCCCAGGGGGCCAGATACCTGATTGCAATGGTGGGTATGTCATTCAAATATTGTTTTAGGTTATGGCAGGTAGGTTGCACATCTCCCGTAGTCTGTGAGGTCAGCACCTCATCACACACGTCTTTGATGTATCCACATGGTATGCTAGGTGCAGATGTGGATGTGTGTAACAGCACCCCACCCCCATGAGCTATGAGATCTGATTACAAAGGCCTGTAACAGAGCCATGTCCCCATAAATGTATGCTGAGTCAGGTCACACATCTGCCCACTTGCTACGAATCCCAAACCTTGTTGCAGATGAGCATTACTGATGGTGTTGGAAGGATACATGCACCTGTTGTGGTTGCACAGTACAGACAGAAACCCTGACATGAGCACAGGTGGCAATAGCCTATTCTGGTGCAATGGCCCCTGCCCCTGGTGTTGGCAACCACACCTGCCGTAAGCATACAAGGCCCAGGTCATAGGAGCATAACAACATAAGATAGCCCATACTGGGTCATTCCCTTGTCCTTCACGCCCAGTATGCTGTTTGCAACAGTGTCCAAACTAGGTTATACGTACCTAACAGTATCCCCAAGAGAGACACATTACACAATGCTTGTAGTGGGTCAAGCATTGCTATCCTGGGCCTTGTAGAAACCCAAATGTCATGGTAGTGGCCCCTGGCAAGGTGAATAGGGCCACCCACACAATGTTCCATGTATGGACACAGCACCCATGATTGTTAGGATATCATGTTGCCAGTGGGGTTGGGTCCGAGGATGTGGGTAGATCATGACAACACAAATGTGTTCAAAAGACCACATACGGGGTTAGGGGGTTACCATGGACACCATCATTGGCAATCAAAATGTGGCATGGTCATGCAATGTCATGCAAGGGGGCCACAGGGGACTGGAATGATGTGTTCAGGGTGCCAGGCACACTGCACATAGGTGTCACTGCGCACATGTCCAGAGACACAGCTACGCATGCAGGTGGCACTGGGAACAGGTAATCGCCTGGAACAAGCAGGAAGTAGTCCTTACATGTGGGTATCATCGGTACCGACGGAGCCTGCGTGGGAACAGTCTCCAGTGTCCAATAGGAAATCTATTGGAAGCACCCCACAGTGCCTGTGTGCTGCCATCTTGCCTTTCCCAAATGGCTCTCTCCAGTTCATTGTTTTCCACAGAGCCAGCAGGTCATTGTTCCTGTCATTGCTGAAAAACAGCTATTGTAGTGCCACTCCTGTGGCAGTGTCTGCCTGTTTTTCTTTACTGGTACCACTGGTCTTCTAATTTTATTTTTTAAAAGGTCAGATTCCCCCACACAAAGAAACCTTTTAAACAAAAGAGCAACAATCCCCTTTTTAGGTCTCCCCCCGGTTTGGCATTAGGCCCTAATCCCTCCTCCATCATGGAAAAGCACTCCTCGGCTACAGAACATATGCTGATAATGTGCCGGTACCTTCTCAGTCACTGACAACCATGATTGGTGTCGCAAATGCTAATGGCCAGATCAATGCATGTCTGAATGTTTGGCCTGTGGGATGTTATCCAAGAGTGGTTGGCAGAACAGAGCAGCCAAGCTCGGTACCCTCTTTCCCTCCAACGTGGCCTCAGTGGCAGCCATGTCGTCAAGGGCTTCCTCTTCCTCCCGTGGATCTCAGGTAACCAAACACAAATCTGTCCATTCCTGAAAGGGTACATCCCCCTCAAAATATCGGACTGCCACTGGCATTGCCCTTGAGGAGCACGCTCCGGGCAAACAGCCCCAGTGGGAGTCCCTGGCCTCCAAAGCCACTTTGGGACTCCATGAAGTTCTGGAGGCCTCAACCTGGTCCGACCACCTGGTGCTGTGCTCTGGGGTCCTGGCTTTGGCCAGTACTCATACACAGACATCGTCAGTGTTGATTGACCAGAGGATCGTGGCCATCGAACGCAGTCTGGCAGCTCTCCTTGCGGCATCAAAGACCTTGGTTCCACCCCAGACCCTGCAAAGTGCAGCACCGGTATGTGCAGCAATTGCAGGACCGGCATTGGCAAATGCACCATTGGTGCTGATGAGTACCGGTATCCACACACCGGTACCATGTCACTCCAATACTGAGGCCAATTGGTACCGATACCTCACTTTACCTGAGCCTCCGTAGAGAAGATACATCCAATCTCCTGAGGGGTCTGATGACTCTGTCAGCTCAGAGGGTAATGATGTACCTCTCCAGGACAAGCCTGCCTCTCCCAAGAGGAGAATGTCCCCTCCTCAGGATATGTCCTTCCTGGATCTCCACACACATGTAGTCAAGGGCCTCTCCATTTCATTAGTAACTCAATGTGAGCACAGGCCACGGGAGACAGAGATTTACCAATATCAACAAACTCCATAGGAGGCAGACATCCTGCCAATACATCAGATCTTAAGGAATCCTCTTTTGAGAATGTGGAAGATTCCTCTTACCACCTCTCCACATTTTCACATGTGCCTACTATGTATCGTGTGCCTCCGTCGCCTGGTTTGCACAAAGGACACCTCCCTGATCACTCCATCATGGTGGAGTGTGCTAGGAGGAGAATTAAACGTTACAAACAACATGCCACCAACCCTCCTGGTAGGGAGTGTAAGACATTAGATGCCTTTGGTCGCTGTGTCGTCCATACATTCAAGCTTTCAGACAGGACAGGTTCCTATATCATGTACATGGGAATGTTCCTGACGGAGGTCACACAAGATCTACAACTGGTAAGTCCACATCTCGCAGATCACAGAGGTCACTACTATGTAGCACCTGTCAAGCATGCCCAGAACATTTCAAAAGTTGTGAACAGGGCAGCTTTTGACTGTTTTTCATGCAAAGGCAGAGTCTTTGCCATTGCTATTGGGGCAAGGAAACTTGGCTGGTTGCAAGCCTCTCACCTGGAACAATGGGTACAGGATAAACTGGCCAACACCCCCTGTAGTGGTGAAAACTGGTTTTTAAAAACCGGCAGGACAATTATACCTTGACAAAGCTTTCAAATATTGTAGATCCTGCAAAGATGAGAGCCTTAGAAAAGCGCTTCCTCTCCAAAAAGAAAGGATACTATCAGTCCTATGCTCAGCAAGGAAAACCTGCAGTACAAGCTGCTAGAAAGGGTCAACAAGCTACTAAGCAGAGAAAGCCGAGAGCTACTCTGCCTCAGCAGACCCAGCAGCCTCAGCCCCCACAGGGCCATTGACTCTGTGATGGAGTACCTGCCCTTCCTGGCCCTCCAGGGAAAGCAACCGTCAACAATCCCAGGAAGATTAGGTCACCTCATCCACAGATGGAGGCAAATAACATCAGAACCCTGGACTGTGTCCATCATAGAAGAGGGTACAGGCGTCATTCACATAGCCTGCCACCTCCTACAATAGTAAGGACATTGAGTTTGCAAACGTCCCCCCAACTGAATCCAGAGGTAAAACATCTTCTACCTCAAGGAGCAATGGAAGAGGTACCTCATCTCCAACAGGGTTCTGGGTTCTCCCCCCCCAATTTCCTCATACCAACGGAAAAAGGAGGTCACAGACACATCTGACATTTCAGAGAACTGAACAAGTTCCTGTTCCAAAAGACATTCAAAATGATTTCTCTAGGAAACGTACTTCCTGACCTACACAGGCAGAAATGCCTTTGTTCTCTAGATCACAAGGATGCGTACACCCATCTTCTCTGCCAACAAGCACAGCAAAAGTTCTTTTGGTTCCCCCATCAAGGAAACCACTATCCAAAAAATGTTTTCCCTTCAGCCGTGCCTCAGCACCCAGAGTATTCACAAAGTGCATGTCTGTGGTAGCCGGTTTGGTCCGTACCAGGGGAATATTTTTGTGCCCCTACTTGGACGACTGCCTCATCCAGGCACAGTCACAAACACATGCCCAGGCCTCTCTCTCTTACACAATGCGTGGACTCCAATATCTAGGCCCTGTCAGAGATCTCATGGAATCCTTTATGACTCCCACGAAAACGCTGGAGCTCATAGGAGCAAGGCTAGATACCAGACTGCCAAAGACCTACCTGACTCAGCCTCGCTGTCCTCGCATTGTGCAACGTGTTTGGACAGCACTAACAAAAACTCACCTCTCGCCTCGAGAGATGCATCAGCTGCTGGGTCACATGGCATCTACGGTGCATGTGGTCCCCTACGCTTGTCTCCACATGAGACCAGCCCAGTGGGCCCTCTCTTCCCAGTGGACGCAAGCAACAGGCTGTCTCTCAGATGTGATAGTAAACTCAAACCGCCATACCCTGTCCCTGGACTGGTGGCGGTCAGCACAAAACCTGTTGGAGGGGTCACCTTTCCTGCAAACCCCTCCTCAGATCCCATTAACAACAGATGCCTCCAAAGTGGGGTGGGCTGCACATGTACTGGACACCTCCACCCAAGCCACCTGGAATTGTCAGGAGAGTCATTTCCACATCAATCTGTTTGAGCTCTGAGCAATTTGCCTGGCTCTTCATGTCTTCCATTCCCTTCTACAGGCCAATGGAATACTACTTTATGCAGACAATCAGGTAGCCATGGTCTATGTGATCAAACAAGGAGGAACAGGCTCTCTGTCCCTTTGCAACGAAGCTCTTCAACTGTGGTCGTTTGCCAGACAGCAGCAGATCCATCTCCTGCCAGTCTATCTCCCTGGCAATCAGAACTCTTAGCCATACAAACTCAGTCGTGTTCTGCTTCCGCACAAATGGTCTCTACACATGGACCAACTCTGTAGAGTATTGCAACTCTGGGGAACTCAAGATTCATACCTCTTCGCAAGTCCATCATATGCCAAACCTACCCGGTTCTGTTCACGAATCCCAGCTCAGAGCTACCAAGCAAGGGATGCTGTCCTCCTCAACTGGGGGCAGGAATGCCTATATGCCTTTCCTCCCATTCCCTTGATTGCCAAGACCCTAGTGCAACTCCTGAGGGACAGAGGAAACATGATCCTCATAGCCCCACGCTGAACAACAGGTGTGATACCCTCTGCTTCTACATCTGTCCCAGGTTCCACCCCTGTACGTAGGGTCAGCTCCAGACTTACTGTCGCAGGAGGAGGGGAATGTATGGCATACAAACCCCACGTCTCTGCACCTCAGAGCCTGGCTACTGACGGCTGTAACTGCTTTGGCCCTCCCCTCATTCAGGAAGTGCATGATGTCCGTTATGCTTCCAGGAAACCTTCCACAAGGCAGTCCTATGCCATCAGCTGGACGTGACATTTCATTTGGTGATAACAAAAGGCCTGCAACCCTCTTGTCATCCGTATATAAACATGTTTTTGACAAACTCCATTACTTATCAAACAATGGTCTCCAAACTGAGTCAGTCAGAGTCCATTTAATTGCCATTGCTGCTCCTTCTGAACCCATCAATGGACAACCCATTTCATCCCATCCTCTCATATCCGGAATCATGAGAGGCCTGCATCTACCAAAACCTGCCCTTAGACCACCTCCAGAAGCATGGGATCCCAATCTGCTTCTAGGGCAGCGTATGCTGCCGCCTTCTGAGCCCTTAGACACTACTTTGTTAAAGTCTCTGACCTGGAAAGTAAAATACCTTCTTGCAATCACATCAGCAAGTCGTATCAGTGAATTTCAAGCTCCAGTGGCTGATCCACCTTACACACCGTTTCACCATGATAAGGTAATCCTAAGGACATATCCACACTTCATGCCTAAGGTGGATTCCTCCTTTCATTTGAAACAAGAGGTGTAGTTACCTGTAGTCTTTCAACAGCTGCATGCTTCAAATGCAGAGAAGACTCTTCATACCTTGGACTGTGAAAAAGCTGTGGCTTTTCATCTGCAGAGGACCCAGCAACACAGAAGGTCCCCTCAGCTATTCTGAGTCTCTGATCCCTCGCATTTGGGTACAGCAGTTTCAAAAAGATCTCTATCCAACTGGATTGCTCAATGTATTACCTTTTATCTATCATAGCTAACACCATTCACTGGTGGCCCATGTTCCCGCTCACAATGTGAGAGTCATGGCAGCCTCACGGGCTCACCTCCATTCCGTCTATATTAATGACATTTGTGGAGCAGCTACCTGGTCCTCGGTTCACGGCCCACTAATGCTTGGATAAAGGCTCCCACAGGCATGCTATGGTTGGTCAGGCTGCTGTCCAAAACCTCTTCCATACGTAATCCACTCCTAGCCGCCTCTCTTACAGGATGCCAGAGATCCATGGGAGGAAGTGGAAGCCCTCCACAGGCCCTCACCACTCTGGGGATCCTTCCCTGGCATCTACATCTAGGGTTTCCTCACATGTGACGACCACGTCCTGCTTGTTCCTGGTGATAGCATAGTTAATCACCTGTAACAGGTGATCTCCAGGAACAGCAGGATGAGGTAATCACAACCCACCCATCTCCCCTAGCGGGTTGTGTGTGTGTCTCTCTCTCTCTTTCCCTATCTCTCTCTCTCTCCTTGTGTCAGCTTTCAACTCAACTGGAGCGAGGCATTTTGGAAAGGCGGGAAGGCAGCATGCACGCACTGTGGGATGCTCCCAAAAGCTTTCATATAGGACGCTGGGGAGCGTTCCCACACAGGCTCAGTTGGTACCGACGCTACCCACATGTGAAGACTTATTCCTGGTATTCCTGGAGATCACCTGCTACACGTGACTAACTATGCTGTACATGACACACATAGCAGTGGAGCAGGAGCAGCAAGATGCTGGCCACACAGATGCTTGTTTATGTTGCCCACCCACCAGAGGTAAGCAGTCACTGATGCCCCCACACATTGTTTTCACATCCACAGGTAGAGGATCTCCGGAAGAAGGGGCGCGAGTTGCACCTCTACCACAGCGACTACTTTGTCCGCCTCCAGAGGGCGGCGCAGACAGAGCGTGATGGTGAGTATTGACAACCTTGCTGCCCAGTAACAAATGTCACATTGGACCACCAGCCTGTGTGGTGCCTGCATATGTACATGTGTTATGTGACACACTTGATAATGTGCTGATGACTGTCATCTTCTACAGAGGGTGATGACAACGATGAAGAGCCCACCACATCTGCGTATGCCCTGAGGCGTCCCCCTGCCCACCATGCCCCAGAGGTGGAGGTGGTGGTAGTGGAGGAGGAACCTGAGGTGGAGGCGGAGGACGAGGATGAAGAGCCAGTGGAGAGTGCAGCGGAGGAGGGGGCTGATGGGGGCATGGAAGGGGTGGGTGGCAGGGTGGCAGGGGAGGGAGAGGGTGTGTCTGATGTGGGTGTGGGGGGAGGGGTGGAAGAGGGTGTGGAGGGTGGGTGGTAGGTGGCAGGTGGGGAGGAGGGGGATGTGTGGGTGTGGGAGAGTGATGGGGAACACAGTGCAGCACAGGGCACTGTGGGCTCCCGCCAGCCATGTCATGTCACTCCACCATCCAGGGCCACACACAGGTCGCATGCACATGCCACCACCCAGACCCCTGGGACTATGTGTGTGTGTGGTGGCAGGTGTGTGGCGGACCTGTATGTGGCCCTGGATGCCTTGGAGCGGCGAGTGCACCTCCTAGTGCACTCGCACCAGTGGCTGGCGGGAGCCATTCAGCAGGTGGCCGCCGAGGTGGAGCGGCTGCCATGTCGGCGGCCATCCCCTGAAGGGCGTCACAGGAGTCATTGATGGTGCCTGTGACATCCACACATGTGCCCTGTGCTGTCCTGTGTTCCATCACTGGGCATGCAGCATGCAGGGAGAGGGTGTGGCTGATGTGGGGGTGGGGGTAGGGGTGGAGGAGGGTGTATAGGGCGGGTGGGGGTGGCAGGGGGAAGGCGGGGGGTGTTTGGGGGGGAGGGTGATGGGTATTGTTCCCATCCCTGTTTGTTAATTCAAAATGGTCACGTGTATCCCTTAGCAACACACTATGGATGCAAGCATGGGATATTTGTGTAGACAGGTATGTGTTGTAAAGGTAGACATGGGTATCATGCGTGGACTGGCTCCACATGCAGTCGTGGGGGATGACCATGTGTGTAGGTGTGTGAGACCAGGGTGGACCCTGAGATGCAGAAATGTAGACGACGGCCCAGTATACTGAGGCACGTGCATGCTGTGTGCAATGTGTGGGAACCGTTTCTGATGCAACATGCCTGTGTTCCAATAGTACAACTTGCAAACCAGTACGTCTGTGCTGGCAGGGTAAGATGTACTGATGAGCCTAGGAGCTATTCAGGGGTAAAGCTGTTGAGTCTGTCCTGGGACAATACATGTCACAGGGATGGTTGGTGAGTAACCATATACGTTTGTGGGGGGACAGACATGTAGGCAGTGTTGCAGGCAGGGACAAGGGTCACACATGTGCGTCCAATGTAGGGGGTATGACAGGATTTTAACTGTGACGGCTCCCAACACTGGACATGTAGTTCAAGGACATTCCCCCTGTGCAACCCGTGAGGATATATAAACCGCCACACTGCAGCCCAGGGGCTGGGATCTGACACAGTGCATGGCACACATGGCATGTGATGGTATCTGTGCAGTGATACCTGCCAGTACAGACACCCCACCATCGAGGGGCATGTGTGTGCGACACAACATGCATTTGCACACTACCTAAGGGGAGCACAGGGACACACATTGGAAAACACACGTATGTACTGGTTAACAGATGTTTATTGGACCCGGAGGCACGTCCTGCATGGCTGCCCGCGCCTCCCACGGCACACCACCCCCCGCGGAACTGCACCTTGTCCTGGTGCCTCAGGTGCCAGTGCCGGTGCTGGTGCTGGTGCTGGTACTGGTGCTGGTGCTGGTGCTTGTTGCCGCATTAGCCCCACAATGTCCTCCATTGCATCCGCAATGTGGGCAAGCGCCCCCGACCGCATCTCCTCCCGGATCATCCTCAGCTCCCTGGTATTTTCTCCAGTTGCCATGTACAGACGCTGGAGTGCCTGATGAGTGCCTGTGGGTGGGACAGAGGGTGATATGTGAGCTTCCTCTCCATTACCAGCTGTCACACATATACATGTCACGCATATCCCAGAAGAGCAGTCTGCAGAACAGTCATGCCTGCCAAACCTACCAACGTTTACATCTGTGTCTCCCATGAGCCATCCCCATGTCTGGAAGGGGTCTGGATGTGGGGTCGTGAGAAACACAGATCTCACACATGGCACATTGCCACAGTTTAATATGACTATGCCAGGTCTGCACACTGCTTGTCTGGGATTGGTCAGATGATCTAAGGGGGGCCTAAGACACACATACACATATCTGGGGTGCCCCAATTTCTATAATGCTGGCGCACACTGCAGATTATGTTGTCAAACAATACTGCGTGACAATACCCATGACGAGGTCTCTGTCACATAGGGTGTCTGAGTGACCTGCGATCATTGCTCTTCTCTTTGGGCTTATGTGGGGTATATGGGCAAGCACAGTGTGCATGTGTGTGAGCCCCTCACAAATGCTGACACCTGACAAGACATGCTACAGGAGGTAGAATCACAGAGCACAGAAGACAATCCCCCAAAATCAGAACTCTATGCTATGTGGGCAATATGCATTAATTTTGGGGATGTTAGGACCACCCCGTCGGGATCGTGGGGTATGCTGTTACCCACCTTCTGCATTGCGCCGTACTGCAGCAGTGTGTGCGCGCAGCTCTTCAACGATTGGGTCCATTTCTGGTGGAGGGTTTTCATCTGGTGCTGGTGCATGACTGGGGTGTTGTCTTCTGATCTCCTCCGAGCCCTCTGTGGCAGTGACGTCTGGGGTGTGGTCCTCTGGCTCAGGCTGCACGTGTGTGCTTGGGGTCCCATCACCATTGCTGGTGCTGCCCCCAGACATTGTGGGCTGGGGCTCTGCCACATCCTCGGCCAATTGCACCTCCTCCTCCTCAGCTGGGGCCATGGTTGTGTAGTCACCTGGGTTGTGGAAACCATACACAGCACAGATTGGTTTGCATGGTTCAACTACATACAACTGTTTAACACATCCACCCCACAATCAATGTGTGTTTGGCCGTGGCCTGTACATGTGCTAAATAGCTACCACTACAACTCCTGCTACCATTATTAGGCATATATAGGCCAGTACCTAGCAGACACATCGATGTGTACATCAGGGGTCCTCAAACTACGGGACGAGGGCCACATGTGGGCCGCCAAGGAGATGTATGCAGCCCGATGGGTGTTTTTGCCGCCGCTGCCAGTCCTCAGGGGCAGCTCTACACAGGACTGCAGCATTCATTTAGCAGCAGCCCAGCTAAGTTAACACCTCACAAACCTGCTGCTGCAGCTGCCGCCGTGCCGGCGGAATAATCCAGCATCCCGCGGGCCTCCCCCTGCTCTGCAGTGTCCTCCATGCAGCGTCAGTGTTGGCTGTCAGAGCCGCGCAAACAGAAAGAGCTTCTCCTCTCGTGGCTCTGTTAATCCCGCCATGGGCCTGATGGTATTTTCCATAAGGCCCGTGGCGGCATTGACATGGCCGTGAGAAAGGGATACTCTCCCTTCACGCGGCTCTGACAAGCCCACACTGAAACCGCATGGAAGACGCTGCAGAGCAGGGGGGGGGGGGGCCCACGGGATGCTTGAATCTCCTGCTGCCACGGTGGAAGCAGCATCAGTAGGCGTGGTTGGGTTATTTCGTACCCTATCTTGCCTGATGGGGGTGGAGGAGGTGTGGAGGGGTAAAGGGCGCCGGGGGGAGAGGTAAGACTGGAAGTGTGCTGATGTGGGGGAGGGGTTTAGGACAGGTCATGGCCTATGGGTGGTGGTAAGATTGGAAGTGGGATGATGGGGGCCTAGGATAGAGGTCGAAATGTGCTGTTGGGGTGCTAAGATTGCAAATGGGCTGATGGTGGGGCTAGGAGAGGGCTATCAATAAGCTTTTGGGGGGGCTGGGGTTTGGAAATGCACTTCTGGAAGAACTTGGATAGGACTCAACCTGGGTGTGGAGCTAGGACTGGTACTGGGCTGATGTTAGGCCAGGGATAGGATTGGAAATGGGCTGATGGGGGGCTAGGACTGCAAATGGGCTGATGCACGGACTAGAGGGGAGCGGATGCTGGGTGTGGCTGGAAATAGACGGGAGGTGAGGTTGTGCGAGGATCAGAATGGGATGGAGCTGGACAAATGAAATGGTGAGGGAAAAAAACATTTTGAGGGAGGTAAGAGATATCTACAATTGGACAGATAGTGGGGATTGAGGATGGGGGTCTAACATTTGAGTGGATGACCTAGGAATGCGGACAGAACACAAGGAGAAAGATTACTATGTTAAAGCAGATGTAGACAGAGAATGGAAACAATACTAGACGTGTGACGAAAGGACAAATGGAAAGCAGATGATGGGGAGTTAGCAGAAGACCCAAAGAAACCAAACTAACGTTGCTAGAGCAATTGCCACTGGAAAACCAAAACCAAAATGTTTGGAAACATTCTCTGTTTTTTGTATTTCTGCAGTGTTCTTTGGGGTTTGTTCTTTTTTTTTTTAACACTATATTCCGGGCCTCCAATGGTCTGAGGGACAGTGAACTGGCCCCTGTTTAGAATGTTTGAGGACCCCTGGTGTGCATTATCCCACAGAAGGACCATCCCTGCTCAGCAGTGCTTAGATTAGACACAGACATAACGCGTACACGTCTGAGAGGGGGCTTGTAGCAGACATGTAGCCACATATGCAGGGCAGATATAAAAAGGGATGATGCAAATGAAACATGTGTTTGGAGGGCAGCAAAACACAGAGTAAAAGGGGTGGAATGGGGGTCAGCACACTAATGAGCCAAAGGCAGAGGGTGGGAGATGATCCAGGGGAGCAGGTATGAGGAGGTGTTAATAAGAAGCCTGATGCACATCCAAAGGGCAGGTACTCAATGGGTTGGGAGCAGCAAGGTGTGATTTGGGTACCTACCTGCCTGGGGATGGGCAGAGTCCAGTGCCTCTGGCAGTCCATAGAGGTATATTGGCCCTAGCCGCTCTGCCAACTCCTGCTCCAGGGGTGTTAGGGAGGGTGTAAAGGGGCCTCCCCCTCCAGTGCCCACGGCATGCCGCCGCTCTGCCATCATGTGTGCACGCACACCCCTCTTTATGTCGTTAAACCTCTTCCTGAGGCTGTCGAGGTCTCTGCTTGGGCCCCCTGCTTGTGCCATCGCCTCCTGCACCTCCTCCCACACCTGGG
The DNA here is from genome assembly GCA_033557465.1 of Ichthyophis bannanicus. Classification (NCBI taxonomy): domain Eukaryota; kingdom Metazoa; phylum Chordata; class Amphibia; order Gymnophiona; family Ichthyophiidae; genus Ichthyophis; species Ichthyophis bannanicus. Next base: position 760,098,266 of record CM066033.1, read on the forward strand.
TGCGTGTTGCAACAGTGGTGGTGTTGCTTAGTCATCCGTATAGGGCATCATAATTTTCTAGAACAGACGCCAGCAGGATGTGATTTTCCTGTGGTGTGAATTTCTGGGCCCTCTTCCTTTGCAGAGCTGGCACCGGTATGCGTTTACGTTTTGTAGTGAGAGGACCCTGTGTGGGCTGGGCTGATGGCCCTGCAGCCTCCACCACACTCCCTGCCATATCTGTCTCCTCCCCAACAGGTGGCCCCACCTCCCTCTCCCTGTCCCTGTCCCTCTCCCTCTCCACTCCTGCCCTGTCCTGTGGCTCCATCTCCCTGTCCTCTCCCTCCCTGTCAGACATTCCTTCTCTTGCCCTTCTCAGCTCCACCTCACACCTCCCTCCTCTCCCTGCTATCTGCTCTTTACCTCACCTCCTTTCTCACTCACCTGCTCCTTGCCTCCCCGCCTCTCTGTATCCCCTGCTGTACCTCACACCTATCCTCCACAACCAAGCCTCTAACACTCTGACCCGCACCACAAAACCTTAGCTCTCCTAGACACCTGCTTCTCTCTCTCTCTCACTGACACCTTCTCTCTCCCTCGCCTACCAACAACCCCTCAACGTGCAGCACGTGTAGAGGTTTATTTATAGGGTTTTTTACGTTGCGCATGCGCAGTTGCGTGAGCACATTGGCTGCATAGTTGTGCATGTGCAGTTGGCCGCGTGCATTGTGCATGTGCCGCCCAGAGGCGGGAAATGGGTGCTTGCGCATTGCGCAGTCAACTATGCAGAGCGTGCGTGCACGCGTGCCACCATGCACACTGCACATGCACAGTTGGCTGTGCACATTGCACATGCGCCACGCAGACGCAGAACGTGGGTGCTACGTTAGTTAGCGCGTGAGCTGTGGTGTATGCACAGTGTTGCGTGTGTGCGGCGCATGCACAGTGTTGCGTGTGTGTGGCACATGTGCACAGCCAACTGCGCATACGCAGTGGTCTCGCTCGCGCAAATGCGCACGCGCAACACGCATTACGTAAAAAACTCTATAAATTGTCCTGAGCACATGTTGCACGTTGAGGGGTTTTTTGTAGGCGAGGGAGAAAGAAGGTGTGCGTTGGCAGTGACGGAAGGAGCGAGTCTGAATCAGGTGTATTGTGGAGCATGACTGGGTTTGTGATTGCTGTTGGTTGTATTGTGTGGCTGTGTTTCTGTGTGGTGTGTAAGGTGTGTGTCTTGATTAGGGAAGTGTTGTCTGTGTTTGACTGATTTAGAGGAGCAGGGCGGGTGGAGGTTATGGCGGCCTTTGTGTTTGCTGCAGCTGCAGCGCGAGGTGGGCAGGTGGTGCGGTTGCATGACAGGGGAGATGGTGTCTATGGGGCTGAGGCACAGGGCATGGGTGTAGTCCCGCAGCAAATCAGACCTGCAGCTGTGAGGGCAGGGCAGGCAGGGGCTGTGCACGCACGGTGCAGGAGGCGTGCTGAGGTGCAGGCTCGCCAGCCACGCCTCTACAGGCCCAGGGCCCAGCTCCAGGGCATGCGAGAGGACCAGGTCATCTCCCTGTACAGACTGAGCATAGGGGCTATTAGGGAGCTCTATGAGGATCTAAGACCTGACCTAGAGCCCCTGACTGATCGGTCACATGCCATACCAGGTTTGGTCAAGCTCCTTGCTGCCCTACATTTCTTTGCCTCTGGCTGTTTCCAGTCATCTGTGGCCGCAGTGGGTGGCATGAGCCGCCCCACCTTCCCACACTGTCTCCACCAAGTACTGCGTGCCATGGTCAGCCGGGTGCGGAATTATATTGCCATTCCACACACTAGGCAACAGTGGTGGACCCTGAACCAGGCCTTTGAGGCGTTAGCTGGGATACCACACGTGATGGGAGCTATTGATTGCACACATGTTGCCCTGGTCCCACCTAGAGACAGGGAGGTAGTGTTCCGCAACCGCAAACACTATCATTCCCTGAATGTTCAGGTTGTATGTGATGCAAATATGCATATTCTGAATGTGGTCCCCAGGTTTGCAGGGTCCACCCATGATGCCTATATCCTGCATCACTCGGCACTATTCCAACAATTTGAGGCAGGACAGTATGAGGACTGCATATTTCTGGGTGGGGGTTTCCCATTTCTGACATGCACATGGTGCTCATGTGACTAGGTGTATGTGCAAATGTGTGTCTTGCAGTAGATCACTCATTGTGTGTGTGTCTCATCTGCCTGTGTGGGATATAGGGGGAAGGGGGGGGGTTGCCCTCCAAATGCGCCCTGCTATGGTGCTGTGTGATGCTGGTTGATTGGATGCAAGCATTTGTGTGGTTGTTACATATTATGTTGTTGCCACTCCATACACCTACCCCTTGCCTGGTGTTTCTTAGGTTCACCCACTCAATCTGTAATAGGGTAGACACCCAGGAAGCTCTAAAAAACATGAGGAGTGATCTAGCTAAGCTTGATGAATGGTCTTAAATTGGCCAGCTGGGATGTGATGGTAGGAAATGTGAGGTCAGGCTGTTGGCCTGAAGCAATCCAAGGGAGCACTATTGTATAGGGGGTGAAGAACTCTTGTGCACTACAGAAGAGCGGGACCTAGGTGTGGTTGTTTCTGCTGATGTCAAAGTAGCTAACCAGGTTGAATAGGCGAGGGAAAAAGCTAGAAGACTGGCTGGGTGCATACAGAGATGAATGGCTAGCATAAAACAGGAAGGGAGAATGCCTTTGTATATGTCTTTTGTGAGACCTCATTTGGAGTAGAGTGTGCAATTCTGGAGACTGCACCTTCAAAAGGATGTGCACAGGATGGGGTCGGAGCAGAGGGTGTCTACTAAAATGATTAGTGGTCTTCATTATACAGCATATGAAGACAGACCGAAGGATCTTAGGATGTACGCCTTGGGGAAAGGAGGGATAGAGGTGATATGATGGAGATGTAGAAATACCTCCGTGGCATATATGTTGAGGGAGAGAGCATCTGCAAATTGTACGCAAGTTCAGCTACCAGGGAACATGGGATGAGGGTGGAGGGAGATTCAGGGGTGATATGCCACCATATTTCTTTACTGAATAGGTGATGGATCCATGGAATACTCTCACAGTGTAGGTGGTAGAGACGAGGACAGTAACTGCATTCCAAACAGCATAGGACAAACACAGAGGATCTATAAAGGATAAAAAGGGGACTGTTGTACCTGTTGATATGGACGGACAGACTAGATAGGCCATGTGGTCCTTTTGTGTCATCATATTTCAATGTTGCAATGCTGCATAGTTGTGATGTCATATGTTTCTTACAGAATGTGTAATGCATTTGTTTTGCACATATATACCTGTGTCCATTTGAGGGGACATGAGCTCATGCTTTAACTTACCTCATGTCTTTCTACAGGTGATGCAGGATATGGGTGTCGCCGCTGGTTGCTGACCCCTGTGCGTCAACCACGGACACGTGCAGAGCGGAGGTACAATGAGGCCCATGCCACCAGCCGCTCTGTCATAGAGCGCACCTTTGGCGTTTTGAAGAGTCGCCTCAGGTGTCTGGATAGGACAGGCGGCGCCTTACAATATACTCCACAGACTGTGGCAGAGATCATCATAGCCTGTTGCATCCTGCACAACATTGCTCTCAGGCACAATATCCCTGCAGAGATTAATGAGGGTCTGGAGGATGATCCGACGTGCCCCCCTGTACGTGCCCGTGAGGACACACGTGAGGGCACAGCAATCAGGCGGCAGGTGATTGCACAGCTCTTCTCATGTACGTACTGCATATGTTCCCACATTTTTTGCTATATGTGTGTAGTGCTAATACAGATTAACATTTGTAGACCAATATCAGTAGGATGCAACACTGCACTGACATGTGACAGACACTGGCTGGCCATCCCAATGTCAAATATCAGCATGACTGGGAACCAAACCATGTGGGCAGGGCAGAACAGAGGGCTGAGGTGGATGATGTGGGTGGGTGCTTTTAGGCTTGTGGGAGGTTTTGGGGTGACATTCGTGGTTTGTGGATGATTGTGATAGCGGATGCTGTGCAACCACTGTTAGTTTGTGTTATGCTTTGGGTGCAGCAAGGTGAGAGGCATGTGGTGTGGGTTTCACACTGGGAGAGAGGACCATGTTTGGGGCCACTTGTGCAGCTGTGGTGTTTTTCATTTGGTATTTTGAGCTGATTGTGTGTGTGGTATGCTCTTGTAAGCCGGATGTGTTGGTCTGTAATTTTTGTATAGCACTACATGTGCTATGTAGCACTATATACATGCTCAGTACTATCTGTCATAATGGTAATTGAAACCCTTACGGGGAGTTAGTGGCACAACACAGTGTGGCAGACTGTATAAGTCATCGCGTAGCCCTAACATGGATGCGGAGAAGGATAGGGAAAGTGTGCATTGTCCAGCCAGGGTTTTTTTGTTTTTATTTTTCCATTGCAGAATAGACATGCAGTGCAGTGTTGCATATGTACACACAAACAGAAGTGATTCAGGCAAGATCAACAAGGTGTAGGTTACAGTAGGCAAGCTGAGAGATCAATGTGGGGGTGGGTTGGGTTTTAGGGTTGTTTTCAGGGAAATGAAATAATTTTTTTCATCAAATTTTTTTAAGCAAATCTAGCTGATGACATGTCAACATAAACCCATGACTCAACTAAAGGCTGTATAAGTGCATAGAGGAGGAGAGTGCATGCCAAGACACCAACTACATTGCATACCCTAGAGAAGGAACGTAATGGCCACATACACAAAGAGGCTCTGATGGGAGGGGGGTTATTAGGTGCACATATAGGCTATCCATGCTTTGCCATTATCACTTTCACACAGTGGGCTGACATGCAGCCATCAGGGTCACGTCAAAAGCAGACATCGGGGTGTGGTTTAGCGGACATAATGCAGACATTGAGATATATGTTTAGCAAATCAGTAGCACACAGCTGTTAATGTTAGCCAAGGTATGATATATACACACCAGGAAATGTGTTTGGACAGAGGATCCCAGAGGTGCCCCTGCATATTTCCATGTGTTACAGCAATTGACAGCGGGGTAGCAGATGACATTGGGACACAAGTACACACAGTGAAGGGCCATTGGGAGCAACATGGGGGACCCAGGATAATACTGCAGCCTTGGAGTGAGTTGGGAACACGGTAGGGAAAAAACACTCATGTTCACCAGTGTGTGCGACAACAGGGAGGTGAGGGAGGGGACAGACAGAGTACGGACCCCTGTAGTTTGGCAAAGACATGTCCTTGATGCCTCTCACATGGGAGAGATGTGTACAGTGTGTTGGTGAACAGTGAGTCTGTAAAGGATGTTGGGGGGTGTGGAAGCTGGGGACAGGAATGTGCATTGTGTGTTGCACAGCTAGAACATGACATATGTATGTTTCCCTTGTGTTTCCCAATGCACAGGACATAGTTGTTTAAGCTCCTGGTGCTGTGGTGCATTGGCAGGGGACTGTACATCAGTCAACATGCTGTGGGCTGGGGTAGGTGGAACTACAGCTATATTGTCTGTGCCAGCAGTCAGGGGGAACACATGTTCTCGGTGATCTTTCCTATTGTCCAGATGTTGTGGTTCACCTCTTTTCCCTGCACCTGCCTAAACCATATTTTGCTGTTGACACACATATCCACATGTGTTCCTATTCCAGTATGTCTTCAGCAACACTGTCTCTGGGACATGTCCAACAGAGCTGCATGTGTGTGGAGGTTGTAGGTTTATGGGTGGTGGCCTACACGTGCACCCTTCCCCGACATTGTACCATGAGCCAACACCAGGGTATCATTGCATTTCACAGGGCCTTTATGTGTACAAATCTCCACTTGTGGACATACAGGCCATATGCTACTGCTGGCACGCTGCCCTTTGCATACTGTGTGTGTGTGTTCTTGTGTTGGCTGTGTGATGATACAATGTTCAGGCTTTTTACATTATCATGTGTTGTGAGGGGTCTGTATACCTGGGGGGCGGTGGTGACTGTGCTATCTCTACCTTACTGGTGTTTACCGTGTAACCATTGTGGACATGTGTTGTGTGTTGGGAACAGAACTGTGTCTTGTGTTCTGACATACCACTGTTGACCTGCTTTTTGTATCACAGATATCGGCGTGACATGGTGACATGGAGATTCTACATATTTCGCTGACATTGTGTCCCTTCACTGTGACCTGTTATGGCCTTTGAGTGGCTCAGAGGATCCAAGACATACACCTGATGCAAGCACAAGGTAGTTTGCACCTTTGTTCTTTTGGTAATGACATCAACCTTTACATGTTAATGATTTACTGTTTGTGTAAATGGAGCTCTGAAATGCCTGTGTCACATGGGCATGAACAGAAACATATCCATGTGACACCCGTGTGTATGCTTCCAATTCTAAATGTCCCCAACATGCAATGTTTATTGTGTTGTGATCATGTCATGTTTGCCTGTGTGTCCCTTCATTATGTGCTTCTTAATGATTGACTCTCTGCAATTTGTGCTGATGTTGCAAGGCACATACCAATGCAATATTTCTCCTCTTCTGACACAGGGCAGAGAACAAACCAGACACATCTATTACAGTGCATGTGGCATCGCCATCACCCAACTGTTGGGGGACAGAACACCATGGAACTTTCCCTGGAAAATGGTGCCATAGGATGTTTGACCTGTGCGAGTGCGACACATGCCTAGGATGGACATTATTATTTTTGGATTGCTACTTTGCCCATAACAGACCTGTCCAACACACTGTTGCTGCCGTGCTCTGGTTGGGAATCGTGCTCATCGCAGGAGACACACAGGACCTTTCATGTACTGTGGCATATTGGGGTGTGACACTTGACTATGCATGCCCAGGGTTGCAAGGATAGTTTTAACCTGACGTGTTGGATTGCAGATATGCTTTGGACTTTGCACACTGTGTACTGGTCCCCACGTGAGAATCAGGGACTGCCATTGTCACTGTATGTTGCACATTCCTCCACAGTTGCTTCTTTTGGCCATGTGTGTGACATGGAACACAGGATATGCTCATCTGTTTGTTTCAACACAAGCATACGGCCATACGTGTGGCATAGGGGTAGCGATGGAGAAGTCCTGTTGTCTATGTCCACCTAATCTCCACCTGGAGCTGATACAGGTTTTGAAACAACACCACTTTAATGCACGCCAGCATCCTGGATTGATGTTTTCAATCAACAAGGGTCTTTGCGTGCATGTGTGGCATCACTGAATCATGTTGAAATATCAATGGTGCATGTGCATATGACTGACTATGTTGGGAAAACACAGCACGTGGCAATATGGCTTCTGTGTGGTTTACTGTAACATGTTTGCCCTTAATTTCCCTCTCTATATACTGTTTCTTGTGTTTGTTTACTGTACAGACGTGTCGCTCTGCATTGATTTACAAACCTTGCATTGCATGTCTGCACAGTCCTATTTATCCCCTGAGGTGACGACACTCACATTGCCACGTTATATTTGGAGTGTCGCAGTATGAGTGTCCGTTGTCTTCCTTCAATTGTGCATTCCATGTACGGTGATATATGTGTACAGACACTGTCTACACACCAACCGGTGCAGGGGTACCTCCTGCATGGTGTTATCTCTGCATGTTTCTGCAGGTAGTTTTAATTTGAATTCTGTCTGTGTTCATGTGCCTCTGCTACCTGTTAGCATATCCTCATTGTGCATTTGATGATTTTTTAGGGTTACATTGTTGCACCTTGGATTCCTATATCAGGCATTATGTGATAGCTGTAACATTATTTTCAATCTGTGGTTCTAAAGTTTCAACGTGCTGTTTTCATTTGTGTGCCTCCTGTGTTGCCAGATAGATATATTTTAGGGAACAGATCAGGATTGATGTGTGTTGGTCCCTCATCATGCACCGCCTACTGTCTACATGCACTCATATGTGAGTAACACATTTGAGGCGTGCGTCAGCATGTGGGGGGTGAGGGCCTAATGCATAGTGCTGCACATTATGTCTCCTGCCCCTCATTTGTAGACGGTCCAGTGACCTTTCTGTCTTTCACCTTGGATCCACTCACCTTGATATTATGATGGCGGGATCTACACTATCTGTGAAGATGAACCCAAATAAACATATGTGTTTGATATACATTTGTCTCTGCTGCTGCTTGATCATGGTGACAAACTTGCAATACAATGTGTGCCTTTGAGTCAGTCCTGACTCCTTGTGACCCAGAGACTCCAGGGTTTTCTTGTCAGTGTCACTGGAAGTAGATTGTCAGGTCTTTCTTCCAAACTAATGGAGGGTTACGTGACTTGCCCAAGGCCACATGGAGTGCTAGTGTGAATTGAGCCCTGGTTGCTTGTTGTCCAAGCCAGTTTTCTAAACACTAGGCTACTCCTCCACTCTTTGATCACATTGACACTTGTATCTACTGATTTGCTGGTCATGTACATGGCCCACCTGTGCTCACATCCTTGTACAGTGGCAGCTGTGTATCTGCCAGCCATTTGCCACATCACTGGGTATTACAGGTTCCCATACACACCGTCCCTTTCGGGTATTTTTTTTGCATTATGCTCAGTGTGCTGTTTGGGGTAGTGGTTAGAGGCATGTGTTATGACTCCCTAGTTTGCAGGTTTGATCCCCACATGTGGTTTATCTTTTTTTTTCTGTTGTGCTAACTGGACCATTAGGTACCAGCAGGTTCATCACCTCTACACACACCCTTCCCTCTCTTCACTGTACACCAAGGTGTGCCCTCTGTGCTGCCTAGCCATCAGATATTATCTGTTACATAGGTCTCTTTCTTTATGGTGTTTACATGGCAGTGCACTTGGGGGTTTTGTATTGCTGTGGTTCAGCTGGTGTGTGGTACACCTGTTTGCATGTTGAATTCTCTCCTGTCCTGTTCCAGATTTTTCACCAGCTCCACAGAGCATCCTCTGCTGCCCTTGGGGTTTAGTTTCTTTCCTCTTTTGCATGCTGTATCCACTGCATAACATTTCATTGTGTGTGTGCATGTGTCTCTGCTCCCAATTACAGACTGTGATCTGATCTGTACACATCAGATCTGCATGTGCATTTGTTCATGGTTACTGTTGGGGGTTTGCCTGTCCTGACAGCCAGCAGGCGTCTTGTGTGATGCCCTGCACTATTTTTGTATGCAGCCTTTGATAATGAGCTCACGTTGGTGGTGTGGCCTACCGGTTTGTGCATTGTCATTTGTGTTAGTGGTCATAGGTGTGATTCTTCTCCGTTCTCTTTGATTTGTATGCTTGTCCTGCAGAACTAGTTTTAATTCGTGTGACAGTCATATCTGTGCAGATCTGTGCTGTGAGCACATTGTACCCTCATCAGAGTTGTGAACCATCCTTCTGTCCATCTTCTGTCTGCCAGCTGTGTGCCATCCTACCCTGATGTGCATGCTTCTACCCCACGTCCTGCACTCCTACACATTCCTGCATTGCAGCTCTCCCTGGTTGCCTCTCCTGGGTGTGCTCTACATAGCACTGCTACTCCACTGTCATCCTGATATTTCACCTATCCTGCCATTTCTGGCTCCTCTGCTGCACACATCTTCCCATCCTCTGTCACACACTGTCATTATAGCATGGTACATTACCATCACTCTGTGCATAGCTACAGCTGCCCCCGATATGTTTGTCCATTTTTCTAGCTGCCACATGGGCTGCAGCTGATTTGTGTGGTCCATCAGCTCTGATCTACGTCCTTCTTTTACTTATGCATTGTCTTTCCTTTCTGCTCTGTGCAGTGTTTGGGTTACGTGTGTGTTTGCCACATACCTCTCTTGCCCTTCAAATTGGGGGACCTTACTGCTCTTGGCCAACGTTTTTGGGTTCACCTATACATCCTTGGGGCATCTTACACCACACCTTCTATTCAGGCAGCTTATGGGGTGCCTACTATGGTGCCTTGGGAGTTGGCAACCTTTCAACATGGCCTCTGGGGAACATTATAACTCGCCTTTGCTGACGTGGTTGTTTAGGATGTGCCTTCTGGTGCACCCTAAAGGGTGCATTAATTTATGGCACTGGGGTGGGGTTCTTTTTAGATGGCAGCACAGATTGTTGTACAGTTGCAAGCAGAAAAAGGAATCATCTCAGCCAACCTCATTCATTAGGTACACTGGGGATTTGAACTCATGGCCCTTGCACCATCAGTCAGTGTCTTAACCATTGTGCTACACGGCTCTTTCTCCTTGCATGTCAGCGCACCTACTTAAGATTTTCATGTGCTAAAATGCACAGTGCTGCCATCAAAAACAGTGCTATGACCTTGCGGGGCCTCATATGGCACCCTATAAAGCGCACTATAAGGAACATTCTAGGGTGCCTGGGCGGACAGTGCACTTTATAGTATGCCCTCTGGATTGCCTTATAGGGCGGCTGATGCGGCACCTTATGTTACAGCACTTTGAGAGTGTGTTTGCTAGCAGCACTAATTAAAACAATATTAAATTGCCTCATAATGCAATATTATACATAACAGCTAGTGCCTCAGCCAGCCTTATTCATTGGGCACAGTAGGGAATTGAACCCATGACCCCTGCACCATCAGTCAGTGTCTTAACCATTGCACTACACTGCTTTTTCTCCTTAAATGTCAGCGCACCTACTTAACATTTTCATGCGTTAAAATGCACAGTGCTGCCATCAAAAACAGTGCTATGACCTTGCCGTGCCTCATAGGGCACCCTATATGGTGCCCTATCGGCCACCCTTTAAGCAACATTGTAGGGTGCCGTGGCGGACAGTGCACTTTAAAATGTGCCCTCTTGGGTACCTTATGGGGTGCCTTATGCAGCACCTTATGTTACAGCGCTTTGAGAGTGCGTTTGCTAGCAGCAGTAATTAAAATAAAATTAAAAAGCCTCATAATGCAATATTATGCATAACAGGTAGTGCCTCAGCCAGACTTACTCATTAGGCACAGTGGGGGATTGAACCCATGACCCCTACACCATCTGTCAGTATCTTCACCATTGTACTGCAGCCCTGTTCCTCAGTTTGCATATCAGCATGCCTGCTTATGCTTACCGCGCGCGTTTCTCGTGCGCTAATGTGCGCGGCGCACAAGAGCGCGCGATAATCCCGGTTTGCTAAGTTAAGACTGAAACACCCACTCCTTATATGGCATCCTGCACACTAGCGCCGGGCGCACATTAGGACGGTTTAGTAAACATACCCCATAGGCTTCCTTTGTAATTATATCAAGTTTTTGTTGTAATTCAATAGTGGGATCAATAGACAAATGTTTATATTGAGTCACATTCAACAACTGGCGATATACTTCCTTTTCATAGTCCACTGTATTCAGTACAACAATGGCTTCTCCCTTATTAGACCACTTAATGGTAATCTGTTCATTAGAATGAAGCCCACATAGAGCTTAAAATTCTTCTGGTGATAAGTTAGAAGAGGAGCCCTTGTATTTCTGCTCATAATTTTTCAAATCATGCAACAACATTTGCTTAAAAGTATAAAGGACTGGGTCTAAAGGACTTGGTGGCACCCAACTTGATTTAAGACGAACTACCGATTTGTCAGCTGGCATTACCTGATCTGAAAAGAAGATCTTCAGTTGCAGAGATCTAATAAGGCACTCTATCACCTATAGAATGTTATCCATACCTCTCCAAAGAGAGTATTAACAGTCCCCTTTAAGAGAGTCTGCAGCCCAGAGTTCAGGGCTGGGAGGGCGTGGTTCACAGGGAGATATTAAGAATCAAGCAGGCTGCAGGAGGGAGAGAGACCCGTGGAGCCAGAAGTCCTTCAAAGGCAAACCATGCAAAGGAGTTCTGAGGTAGGAACTTTAACTGGGGCTGGAGGAAGGGCTGGGAGAACCAGCTTGTAGAGATTTAACAAGCTGGGACAGAATAAAAACTGCTGTTGTTTTTTGTGAACTGCTGTTTGGCCTGTAGTTTAAAAAAAGCCCCTTTTCAGCGCATGCCACACTATCACAAGACACTCTACTACTGACCCTTTTCCAGGTGGATAACTGGCTATTTAGTCCTATTCTCTGTTTCCTGTCTTTTAGACATTTTCCAGTCCACAAAAGGAAATTTCTTCTTACCCCATGACTCTTTAATTTCTCTTTAATGAAGGAAATCCAAATAAGGCCCATTTTACATAGATCATGAAGCAGGGAACTGAGAAGTCCAGGCATATCATGCCAAAACACAGCCATGTCAGGCTATATCATAAATCACTTCTTCTGTGGAGTTCTGGATTTCCCTTGCAGGACAATACAGTGGAAGAGATATCTTTTTGAAGGCAAAGTTGTAAAGGACCTTAAAATAGTTATCAGTAAGGAAGGAAGAAAACAAATTTAGGACACTGCCACCAGGGTTCAGGTTAGCCAGAGGGAAAAATTAATAGTTATCCAACAAATTGAAAGTAATGCTTAGAGGTTAATGTGGATCACCCTCCTGAGCTGGAGCCTTCCCCGCAGATGTTTGAAGTCGAGGTTGTGTGGCTAAGGTCCAGGTTAGCTCTCTCAAGATGTCATGCTCAGGTGAGTCTTCCCATAAATAAATACATTATTATACTAATAATAAATTAAAATGATTGATAGAGAGAATTAAATTAAAATTATTAACAATTATATGGAAGGACAGACTAGATAGGCCATGTGGTCTTTTTCTGTCATCATGTTTCTATGTTTCTAATTATTTATTAAGAAAACATAAAGCAATCAATTATTTAAATAAAGTTTCTCCCTTTAACCTGAAACCCAAATTCCTTAACAGTTTACAGATGATCAACATCAACTCAGTGGATATTTGCTTTAAATCATCAAAATCAGATAAGTCTTTATCCTCAGAAATTATCATATTAAGCAGTTGTTATCTTCAAACGTTAAGTTTTGATTCTTTGTGATTATTTCTCTCTCAGGTATCCAAGTCACCTCAAGGACAGGTAAGCACAACTTCCCTAAACTCTAATTTTAGTTTGTTCCCATAAATCACTGATATATGCATTCAATGGCACAATTCATACAGTTCATACCACTGGCCAGGGCCTTAACATTGGTGCACAGTCGTCTTGTCTTTTCTCTCTCTCTCTTTCTCTCTTCCTCTGGGTTTAATGACAGCTTGCTTCCTTCTTCTCTTAATTTCAGCCGAAGTTCATGCGTAAAACCTACTAGCCTAACTTTAACTAAAAGAAAAAGACAAAACCCTCTCTGGCCTATTATGAGGTTTATATTTATTTCATTAAGTATGACATACCAATTTCCATAAAACCCGGGTCACAGGCTCATTCTTCTAAACTTTTGTTAACTTAGGGACGAAACAAAAAAGAATGGTAGGTTCCCTGGCTGTAGAGACCTTGTTTTGCTGTTATACTCTCTCATACTCTACACAGCGAACCATTCAGTCTCTCTCTCTCATTGGAGTTTTATTCAGCAGAGATATTCATGGACATGTCTTTGTATAGTGAATTAGCCTCTCACTTAACATTTCAGACTTGTACAGGTCTTGCTGGAACCTGGCCCTTACTAATCTCAGACTTTCTGAGTTTATGGAATTTTTCAGACTTATCCCACCTGAAGCCTCTTTAGTGGGAATTATATTCGACCCTTACAATATCTGGGGTGCTCCAGAATCAATTAAAATTCATTCAGACCAGATTCATTCTCAGCCATAGTGGCAAAAGTACGCTGGGCACTTTAATTACACATTCTCTTCTCATACACACCACTCTCACTCATAAACAGCTCTAATTTTTACCATTAGACCATTAACTTAGGCTTTTGAGAGGCCTGACCTCCCAGACACTTAAACATAGGTCTGGTCACTTTGCTTCCCTGGTGGTCTCTACCTGAAAGAAGCTCAGGTATCCTAGGAAATACCTTCTAATTCCAGAACGTAACCAAGGGGTTTCCATGGTGTCTCCAGGGGAGAACCAATGTGGCGTCGAATTTCCAATTCCCACTAGGCTTGGGATTCCATCCCTAGGCTATGATGAAAGTTGGCCAGTTTGAATTGTTACCATGGCAACTCCATTACACTATATAGAAAAATCACCTTTACACCTTTATTTTGTGCTATTACACATATTCCAAAATTGAGGTAATGTCCGTTTAAATTTTTAGGTAAACACCCCCCCCCCTCCATGGCTCTTCTTAAAATCTCCTCTCTAACTCAATACTAAAAAAAAATTTCCAAAGTCTCAATCCCACTCAGCCGAACTACCTCAAATAATTTGGGCACCGTCACCTTAGATGTAAAAATAAACATAGGGTGATATATCCCTAAATCCCCTTACCTGAACCCTATATTCAAATCCCTATTACTTTAAAAAAAAAATTCCTACCTTTATTTTTTTAACAGCGTGGCCCCTTTAAATCAATCAGAGCTCAGCACAGCACTGCTCTGGGGTTTAATTTTACTTTGCAGTTCCATCAGGTGAGGGGTTCTTACCTTCAGCTCCTCCCCGAAGCCTCAAAACTGCCTGGCAATCCCCCAGATCGGATCCCCAGCACCCTAGGACACTGAGGGACCCAGTGGGCACCATGTTTTAAAAACTTTAGATGGGTCCCTGGCACCGTGTTCTATCGTGGCATACTCTGGAGGCCTCATCCTTCCCCCAGGCTCCATTTCCGGTGCCCTGGACTCCTCAGCACCGCAGGACACCAGGTAACTTTATTTATTTATTTATTTAATATTTCTACACACTATCCACATTAACATGCCTCATTTTCCAAAATTGTTCTATCTTTTGACCTCCACCAGATGCAAAGAAAGTTTGCAGTGGTCCTACAACCTTTCCAACAAACATCTGGAATTTATAAACACAGAAGTTGCTTGCAGAAAAGAACTTCTTTGTTCACCCAGTTTACTTATTTGTGTCTAATTAGAAAGTAATTTTCAAAAGCATTTCTAAAGTTAAACCAGTGCTTTACGCATGGAAATAAAGTTTTTTTAAAATTGCCCATCCAAACCTGAATTGTCCCTTCCTTGTGAGTATCCTTTCCTAAATAAAATGGGCCATGCAACAGATAGCATGAGCTAAGTGTTAGTAAAAGGAACCCTATTGAGGTGATGTGACTTCCCTCTTTCTGCTAATGATAATTCTCTTTATGCAATGAAATAAATGATTAGCATTCCTCACTGCTTTGTCATGTTGGTTGGATATGTTGAGGTCATCTGAGATGACTCTCCAGGTCTGCCTTGTTAAGTGAACGAATAGGTGTAACCTGGGCATTATAATATATTCAGTACATCGGTTAATATACAGTTTCCTTTAATGAGGAAGCAACAGAAATGTTGGGCCTTAATTCCAATATACTCTTCCAGTTATTGGAATAACGACATAAAAATACTGCAAGTGAGTAGAAGATGGCCCATCCAGTATGCCCAGTTATTCCAGTCTATTTAGCTAATCAGGTTTCAAGATTTAACTTTATTTTATATATTATAACAATGGAGTGAAGGAGTAGCCTAGTACCTAAGAGATCTGGTTTCATTTCCTACTGGCACTCCTTGTGACCTTGGGCAAGTCACCTTACCCTCCACTGCCTGAGAAGAAAAGGCCTGACAATCTACTTCTGGTTATACCTCCCCAAGAAAGCCCGGGGGCTGCTGAGTCACTAGGGGGTATGTTTACTAAGATCCCGGTAAAGTGCGGGCCGCGGTAGAGTGCGGATGCCATATAAGGAGTGGGCCACAACTCAAACCGGTCATATGCTTTTTCCAAGATAAGAACATGTCTGCATGTTGGCAGAAGGGTGCAGGTGGTGGAGGGGCCAGTAGCCGCAAGTCACAGCACACAGTGGCCTAGGCCTGTGCAGGCTGGCACCGTCCACCGCAACACACAGGCTCTGTCGGATATACAGTCATGGCCTCCCCAGAGCATGCAGCACATCTGTGGCAACACAGTGGTGCAGTGCACACAGACAGTGTGTGCAAGAACAGAAGAGCACAGGTTCAAAGCCCAGCTGGGGCTACCACCTCTATCACACATTAACACCCCACACACATGTGCATTTTCATCACACATGTGCAGGGCCCATTAATGTGACGCACACTTGTGCGGGGTGCTTCAGAGCACTTAAGTGCATCATTTTAGCACGCTCATGTGCGCCCCGCACAAGTGCGCCATTTAGTATTTCCTGTTTTTTCTGTAAACACAAAGTACCGTTGAATTGTGTAACTCCTTGTTTATTGTAAACCGCGCTGATGCTGAATAGTGCGGTATATAAGAGACTATAAATAAATAAATAAATAAATACCCCTAGGAGTCAGCACTGACTTGACAGCACTTTAAAAAATTATAACAATGTCTAAGCAGTTTACAGCTTAAATTCAAAATTAAGATAAAATATAGGTACAAGCAATCAAAATAAATACATACATACAGAAACGAAAATGAACTAAAATTAACAATATACAGGAAATTTAAGAAAATTGCATACATTTATACCACCTTCCATCTGTAGAAGCTTGACTGCTTGTAGGATATGGTTTCTCATCCAAATCGGTTTTCGTTTTCTTTCTTTTTTGGTTCTCTTATCATTCTGCTCAGGGCCAGTCCGAGGGTTTCTGCTGCACTAGGCAGACTCTTCATGCTGCCTCCTGAGGACTGCAGCACCACATGTCTTGCAATGGCGCTACCTCCCTGGCATCCATTTTCTTGCCTGGGGGAGGAAAGGCGGTACGGTGATCCAGTTCACCTATTAAATTGCTGTATCTATCTATCTGTATCTAAATTGCTGTATGTGGGAAAAACTGAAAGGGGATATTTTAAGGGCAACGAACCTTTTTGTTAAAATGGTAAATAAAGGTAAAAGGAAAAGGAGACCGCTATGGTTTTTGAAAGAAGTAGCTGAAAAAGTGAAGAAAAAGAGGGAGGCCTTCATGAAATACAAGAGATCACAGAGAGAGGAAGACAGACATCTGTATTTGGAAAAACTTAGAGAAGCTAGCAAAGTAGTCAAGAAGGCAAAGATTCAAAAGGAGGAGGAAATAGCCAATGCAATAAAATGGGGGGATAAGACATTTTTCAGATATATTAGTGAGAAGAGGAAGGGCAAAAGTGGTATTGTCAGACTCAAGGGTGCAGGGGAGGAATATGTAGAAGCTGATAAGGATAAAGCGGAATTGCTTAACAAATATTTTTGTTCTGTGTTCACAGATGAAGAAACAGGAGCAGGACCTCAGAAAACACCCACAAATAGGAACAGAAGCAAAGGACATCTTGAACAATTTTCAAAAGACTGTGTTCATGAGAAACTATCTCAACTTAAAGTAGACAAAGCGATGGGACCGGATGGGATACACCCGAGAATACTGAGGGAACTTGGGGACATTCTAGCACCTCCACGGACTGACCTTTTCAATGCCTCGTTGGAGTCGGGAGTGGTGCCAAAGGACTGCAGAGAGGCTCATGTGATGCCTTTACACAAAAGCAGAAGTAAGGATGTCGTTGAAAACTACAGGCCGGTTAGTTTAACTTCGGTGGTGAGTAAATTATTGGAAACGCTGCTGAAAGAGAAAATAGTGAGGTTTCTGGAGTCTAGCGGATTACAGGATTCGAGGCAGCATGGATTCACCAGAGGCAGGTCTTGTCAGACAAATCTGATTGATTTCTTTGACTGGGTGACCAGGGAGTTGGACCGATGGAGAGCCCTAGATGTGGTGTATTTAGATTTCAGTAAAGCCTTTGACACTGTTCCTCTCAGGCGACTTATAAACAAACTGAGCACCCTAGGGATGGACCCTAAAGTTACTGCTTGGGTTAGAAATTGGTTGGGTGTGAGGCGACAAAGAGTTTAAGTAAATGGAGCTCACTCTGAGGAGAAGGATGTTATCAGTGGTGTGCCCCAGGGATCTGTCCTTGGTCCAATTCTTTTTTTTTTTTCATTTAAATTTTTATTCAATTTTAAGAATTATTACATCCAAGAAACATCATTGAATGATACAGACATGAGCATAGTTATCAAAAGAAAACATTGTACAAAAGTAATCAATAACCCCCAAGGCTATACATTACAATCTAAACATAACTAATGCTCATATTATAGACCACAAAAAAAAAGGAAATATGGGGAGGTCCTAAGAAAAACAAGAAAGAAAAGGTCTAAAACCAAGACCTGAACTACCTAAAATACACAGGAAATTTAACCATATGCAACAGGTAGGAACTTAAGCATCAGCCAGTACCGGGGGTCCCGACAAAGCGACATTAACAACTTCCCTAGCCTCCAGGAACTCCAACAACTGCCCAGGGTCAAAAAACAAAAAACATTTTTGTTTAAACATCACAAAGCACTTTGCAGGAAATTTAAGCTGGAAGGAGGCTCCCTGTGCCACCACCCTAGGGCGCAGCACTAGAAACTCCTGCCTTCTCAGCTGCGTATTCCGAGCTATATCAGGAAAAATACATATTTTAGACCCCAGAAATTCCTCATTGAGGTTCCTAAAGTACAATCTAAGGATAAAAAATTTATCAGATTCTAGTGCAAAGGTAACAAGTAGGGTGGACCTCTCTGAGATGACCTCTAGGGAAGATTCTAAAAACCCCGTAAGATCATCTCTAACACGGGCAGCCTCAGGATCAGTGGACCCAATGGCCCGCTGACCCCTAGACAAATACTGCGCACGCACCATAGGTGGTAACTGATCCAAAGGGATCTTCAAGATCTCTCCAAAGTATTTTTTAACCATCTCCATCGATGACATTATAGGAGATTGTGGAAAGTTCAAAAAGCGTAAATTGCAACGCCGAACTTGATTCTCCAATACTCTAGCTTCTTAGCGGTTACAGCTCTGTCTTTTACTTGGGCAGCCACCGTCTCCCGCAGCTGTCCAAGTTCATGCTCCACGGTAGAGAGTCTCTCTGCCTGCTGCACTTGTACACCAGAAAACATTCCACATACATCTCGAATCTCTACCATCTCAGTACTCACATGACAAAAAATGTCCTTTAGGGAAGCATTAAGCGCTGCGAGACCATCCCAGAGTGCCTCCATAGATATCACCGCAGGTCTCTCCAAAGCAGGAAGCCCCGAAAGAGCCTCTACTCGACTGGCCGTCCCAGGTAGACTTCTTTGCCCGGAACTCACTGACTCCGCAGATCCTTTCTGCCTCCCAGCCTCTACAGGGCAATTTCCAACAGCCAGAGTACCTCCTGATGCCCCATCCACCGGTGTACTCCCCAGCAAACCAGTGGGAAAGGCAGCCTCTGGCGAGAAAACACTTCCGGGGCGCGGTGGGTGGGTACGTTCCTCTGCAGAGAAAAGAATACCCGATGCACCCAGCGACGAATCCTCCTCTCTCGCCGCTGCCAAAGATGTAGCCTGTCCTCCGACCCCAAAGCCGCAGTCAGGCAAAGTTCGCTGGGTCGATGGCGCCGGCAAGCCAGCCCCAGGAGGAAGGGCTGCCTGTTCCGTTTCTTCCGCCCCATCAGAATCCAAACGGGGACCAGCCACAAAGACACCGGAGCTTCAACAGACGCAGCTCAACAGGTCAGAGCGTCCTGCCGCCATCTTGATTACCTCGGTCCGATTCTTTTTAACATCTTTGTTAGTGATATAGCAGAAGTGCTATCAGGCAAGGTTTGCCTCTTTGTGGATGATACCAAAATCTGCAATTGAGTAGACACCCAGGAAGGTGTATATAACATGAGGAGGGATCTAGCTAAACTTGAAGAATGGTCTAGAATTTGGCAGCTGGGATTTAATGTTAAAAAATTTAAGGTCATGCATTTGGGCTGCAGCAATCCAAGGGAGCAATATAGTATAGGGGGTGAAGTACTTTTGTCCACTAAAGAAGAGCGGGACCTAGGTGTGGTTGTGTCTGATGATCTTAAAGTAGCTAAACAGGTAGAAAAGGCGACGGCAAAAGCTAGAAGGATGCTTGGGTGCATACGGAGAGGAATGGCTAGCAGAAAAAAGGAGGTGATAATGCCTCTGTATAAGTCTTTGCTGCGACCTCATTTGGCGTATAGTGTACAATTCTGAAGACCGCACCTTCAAAAGGATGTGAACAGGATGGAGTCGGTGCAGAGGGTGGCTACTAAAATGATTAGTGGTCTTCATTATAAAGCATATGAGGACAGACTGAAGAATCTTAATATGTACACCTTAGAGGAAAGGCGGGATAGAGGTGATATGATTGAGATGTTTAAATACCTCCGTGGCATAAATGTTCAGGGGGAGAGCCTCTTTCAATTGAAAGCAAGTTCTGCTACGAGGGGACATGGGATGAGGGTGAAGGGAGATAGATTCAGGAGTGATATGCAGAAATATTTCTTTACAGAAAGAGTAGTGGATCCGTTGAATAGTCTCCCAGTGGAGGTGGTAGAGATGAGGACAGTAACTGAATTCAAAAAAGCATGGGACAAACACAGAGGATCTCTAAAGGTAAAAAGGGGACTGTTGTAGTTGTTATGAAAGGACAGACTAGACAGGCCATGTGGTCTTTTTCTGTCATGATATTTCTATGTTTCTATCTAGCCCTATGCAAGCGGTGCAGCCTCACAGGGTGCAAAGAAATAGGGGCACAATTGGGGCTGCTGGACTCAGCTCCCCCCACGCTGTCTGCTCTTGCCCTTCTGCTGCCGCTTTTCTTGTTGCTTTGGCAGTGGCGTGACAATGGCAGCAGCAGAGCAGAGCAGTGCTTGTATGCAGATCTGATCCCTCCCTTCTCTGACTCCATGCTTGCGTCAGAGGAGGGAAGGGCTACACTAGCTAGGGCCGTACAGAGCAAGAATCAACTTGCATATTGGGCATGCCTCCCCTCGCACCTCCATCCAGCCACTTTCTGCTCTTACCTTACTGCTGCCGCCCTCTGTTTTTTCCACAGTGGCTCTGGCAGCAGGGCAAGAGCAGAAAGTGGCTGGATGGAGATGGAAGAGGGGAGGCATGCCCGATGTGCAAGTCGCCAGCACTTTAAGCAGATCTGTCCTTCCCTGCTCTTACGTCGCGTCAGAGGAGGGAGGGACCAGACCTGCTTATTTATTTATTTAACTGCATTTATATCCCGCTTTTCACCGGGTCAAAGCGGTGTAACATATAACATAGGGGGGGGGGGCAATTTTTTCAGGGAGGGGCCATCACCAAGGGGCAACAATTAATGATTTAAGTAGACATGGACATAGCTTAAACTGCTGCGAAAAGGCTTAAGGGGCACATTTTGACTGCCTGTTGTTGCCCTGAAGCTGCTGAGAAAAGAAAATGTGGTGGCGGCAGGGCAACAACAGGCAACCAAAATGCGCCCCTTAAGCCTTTGTGCCCTGTGAGGCTGCACCGCTCGCACAGGGCTAGGTACAGTACTGAGACCAGCCATTCAAGCACGGAGTCACAAACAGCTGCGTTTGAATGGCTGGTCTGGTCTCTCCCTCCTCTGATGCAAGCATACGTCAGAGAAGGGAGGGACCAGACCAGCCATTCAAGCGCGGCGTCGGAAAGACCCGTACTGTTTTATTTTAAACTATATGTCTGCTCTGCTTCTGCCAGCGCCACCACCATTGCCAAGGTAACACGAAAAACAGTAGCGACTGGGCAAGGGCAGGCAGTGTGGGATAGAGCCGGCTGGATATGGAGGTAAAATGGGGAGATGCCGGACGTGGGGCAAAATGACAAACCTTTGATTGATGGGGGATGGGCGTGCCAGCTATGCAAATCACACAGGGCACATAAATGGCTTAGTATGGCCCTGAGTGAAACAAGACTTCCCTTGGCTAAATTTCTATTGGCATTGTCCGATTAAACCATGACAATTTATATGTTCAGTAATTTTATTCATTATGATTTCTATCATTTTGCCCAGCACTGGCATCAGGATCACCATTCTGTAGTTTACCAGTTCACCCCTGGGACTCTTTAAACATTGGTGTTAGGTTGGCTGCTCTCCAATCTTCAGCTAATATAGATCATTTTAATGATAGTTTTACAACTTACTAGTAATACAGCCATACACCCCTGGTCATATTTTAAACAAATGACATTGAGATTATTTTAATAAATATCGCAGGGCAAACGGCATGGCATTACATATGAAATTCTAATCATGCATAGATGTAAGGAAAGTCAGGGGTTTGCAGACTTTAGAGGGCTTTATAGAATTGCAAAGGGTTTTTTAAAATTAGATAGCCTGGGAATGTGCTGCTTTCTTTTTATCTCGAGGCAACCACCTGACCAGTATTCTGCATGAGGGAAGGGGACAACTCATCTCTTGCCTCAGGCAGCAGATTACCTTCAGCCATCCCTGGATATGTGTGTCTTGTCTCATTTCATCACCCTTTGCCCCAGCACTCTATCCAATACTGCTAGCACTATTTACTCATCAAAACGATCCATTCAACCATACTAAAGGCCCTATGTAGTAAGCATTTTTCTTGTAGGTAGGAAATGAGAGAATACCTTTAGGTGGGGTCTATATTCAAAAGGTTGCTCTGGATAACTTCAGGAGTTAGTTGTACAAACTCCAAGTTTTTAAATTCTCCACCCATGCCCCTACTGAGCGGGTAAATTTTACCCAGGCTCAAAATTTACCTACATGGAAAGAGGCAGGTTTGGAGTCATTCTTGGGGCTCCAGTCAGATACCTCCTTAGAAAATTACCCCTATACAGGCAAACAACCTCAGAATGTAATTTGCTTTCAATTATGCATAAATTGGGGGTTAATTTTGTAAAGCATTTTCCTTCTGTAAAGCATAATTAACATATAATAAAGGGCTCTTATAAAGCTGTGCAACCAAATAAGAGTATAAGAACATAAGATATGCTATAGTGTATCAGACCAAGGGTCCATCAAGCCCAGTATCCTGTTTCCAACAGTGGTCAATTCAGGTCACAAGTACCTGTCAGGTTCCAAAACGGTACACAATATGCATACTGTAGGTCCACACATTTATAAGGTGACACATAGTCATTTTGATGGGGTATAGTTTGGATAGAACTGGGGGCAGAGTTGTGCTGTACAAAGTTCACAGGTAACATAGTAACATATTAAATGACAGCAGATAAAGATCAGCATGGTCCATCTAGTTTGCTCAGCAAGATGGCAAGAGTAGGTGCACCTATCGCTCTGTGCAGGCCACCCCTCCCCATGTCTTTGTTTAGGGGTGAACCCACCACTCCATGTAGGACACCCCTATTTGTTGAGACATTAGATGGTTCAGAAGTTACATGGTACTGTTTATTTTGTTTTTATCCTGTTGCTGTAAAGGAATCCACTGTGTTTGTCCCATGCCGTTTTGAATTCCGTCACCGTGTTTGCCCTCACCACTTCCATCGGGAGGGCATTCCAAGCATCCACCACCCTTTCAGTGAAAAAATATTTCCTGACATTGCCTTTCAATTTACCACCTTGCAGCTTCATGTTATGCCCTCTAGTTTTACAGCTTCCCCATCTTTGGAAGAGGTTTGTTTGTTCATCATTTCCCTTTAAGTATTTAAAGGTCTGAATCATATCTCCCCTGTCCCTCCTCTCCTCCAAAGTGTACATATTTAGGTCTTCAAGTCTCTTCTCATAAGGCTTGTGACGCAGGCTACAAATCATTTTGGTTGCCTTCCTCTGAACAGTTTCCAGTCTTTTTACATCTTTTGCAAGATATGGTCTCCAAAGGCCTCACCAGTGACTTGTACAGTGGCATAAGTACCTCTTCCTTTCTGCTGGTAATCCCTCTTTGTATGCAGCCCAACATCCTCCTGGCTTTTGCCACTGCCTTGTCGCACTGTTTTGCCACCTTGAGATCATCAGAGATAATCACACCAAGGTCTTTCTCCTGAACTGTGCACACCATCCTCTCGCCACCTATCGCATAAATTTCCCTTGGATTTCTGCTACCCAAGTGCATGACACTGCACTTTTTCGCATTAAATCGTAGTTGCCAAGCATTAGACCATTCTTTCGTAGATGTTTCCTCATGTTAACCATTCCCTCGGGGGAGTCCACTCTGTTGCAAATTTTTGTGTCATCTGCAAAAAGACAGACTTTTCCATTCAGTCATTCAGCAATATCACTCACAAATACATTGAACAGTGCCGGGCCCAGGACCGAACCCTGGGGCACCCCGCTAATCACCTTCCTTTCATCCACGTGAGCTCCATGTACCATCACCACTTGTTGTCTGTCAGTCAACCAATTTCTAATCCAATTTACTATCTTGGGACCCATCCCCAAGCTACTGAGTTTATTGACAAGCCTCTTATGAGGAACAGTATCAAAGGCTTTGCTGAAATGATTTGTTTGGCAAGACCGTCCTTCGGTAAAACCATGTTGCCTCGGATCTTGCAACCTGTTGGTTTTGAGAAAGTTCACTATTCGCTCTTTTAGGAGCACCTCCATTACTTTTCCCGCCGCCGAGGTAAGGCTCCCGGGCCTGTAGTTTGACACTTCTTCCCTGTCACCACTTTTGTGTAGAGGTACAACATCAGCCATTCTCCAGTCCTGAGGAACCTCTCCTGTTTCCAAGGATCTGTTGAAGACATCCTTTAACGATCCTGCAAGAACCTCTCTGAGCTCTTTCAGTATCCTGGGTTATATCCCATCCCATGGCTTTGTCCACTTTCAGTTTAGCAAGTTGTTCTAACATCTCATCTTCTGTGAATGGTGTGGTATCTACTTCATTCCCATTTTTATATTTGGGAGTCACAGCTGGTCCATCTCCAGCATTTTCTTTAGTAAAAACAGAGCAGAAGTATTTGTTTAGATACTTAGGGGTACTTAAATTCATTAACGCGCATTAAATCCTTTAGTAAGCATGCCCCTTAGAGTACATGCACATGTAAACCTTCTTCGAAGAAGGTGTAACTGTAGAAGAGCATTTGTGTGTTTTTGGGGCTGTAGGTAGTTCTGCAATTAGGAAAAAAAATCACTAAACTATAAAATGGTGAGATGTTTGAAAACAATTCAGAAAAATGTATAAAACTTAGAAATTTCTAAAAAAATTATAAAAATATAAAATTTGGTCCAAATCACAAACCTAACAACACAAATATATTTTTTTCTTTTTTAAATTTAATATTTATTAGGATTTTCAAAGAGCAACTTAAAGCAACCATCCAAAAATGTAGGTGCACACCAAATAAAAATGACAGCTTTACAATAGAACCATAAAAAAGGAAACAAAACAACCAACAATATCAAATACAATTATGTATAAAAACTAAGATAAAGTAAGGGGGGAGGAACCTAGAAAAAAAAAAAGAGGAACAAGTAGGTAAAAACCTATGCTTAAGGCTCATGCATAGCCCTAATCTAATACATTCCTACCAGGGATTGCTACATTCTTCTGGAGCTGCTCAATCTTCTTTGAGCATTTCTTGACTGTAAATCAACAACTGCAAATGCTGGGGATCAAGAAAAACATAGGGGCCTTTTTACTAAAGGGCACTTTGGTGTTGCCCCTAATGCACCAATAGCACCAGAACCATGGCATGTTAGGTGCAACACCACTGCATTAACCGTTGGGGCATGGAAAGCATATTCCTGGCAGTTAATGCGGAGCTCTGTGCTCTAATGCAGCATACAAATAGAGTGGGTGTACTTAACTTCACCTGTTGAGGTAGAGTTAGGTGAACTCATGCTAATTGCAAGGGTTGCAGTAAGCGCGCAATGCTTATCTCATACTAACAGTGCAGTGCTCACCATGCCCACTCTCTACCCTTAACCTGCCTCCTTACCACCCCAACACATGATTCACAGTTGAAGTGGGAATCAGCTCATGCAGTCATGGACCTGCACTAGTTGTCAACGTGTGTCCTGGCACTTCTTCAGCGCTTGACTGAACACATGCTGACAGTGCCCTTGTGTAAAAGAACCCCATAGTCTTTATCTTGAAATTTTACATGACACCTCCTAGAATATCACAAAGCCGTAACTCTCAGCGACAGGAATTTTTTCCTAATCCCCTGAGTCCTATGAGAAAGGTCCAGGATCACATATATCTTTGGTGCACGGAAGAGAGATGAATGCCCTTTGAAAAAACATAGGGGTATGTTTACTAAACTGCAGTAGCGGACTCCGTGCAATATCAGAGCCGCAGCCCCATTGATTTCAGTGGGGCCGTGGCTCAGATATCACACGGAGTCCGCTATCACTGTTTAGTAAACATGCCCCATAGACAGAATTCTTTTTCTATTGAAGAGATCTCTAAAGGTAGCCACCATCATAACTCAAAAGTTAGACTCCTCTTCAGAGGTCTCCAGGATCCTAGCCAGATTACCCACAGGGCCGTCACGACCCAATAGGCAAACTAGGGAGTCACTTAGTGCGCCACCTCTCCAAGGGCACTTTTTCTCCAAAAACCTTACACAGTTGACACAGACAATTGGTTAAGGTCGATTCCATTCTGGGGACCATATACCAGATGGTATAGGGAAAGACTTGTCTTCCAATACAACAACATCAGTAAAAACAACAGGTTCTAATAAATTTCACAATTGGGACTGAGTTTTCTTGAACTGGGTTACTAACTCCAGTTTTAGTCAATAGTGCAGACACCCAACTACTTCTAATGGTGCCTGCAAACATTGACTCCAAATCCTGATCTTAATCACCTTCACCCCGCTTCCACTTGATCCACTAGATTCTGGGGAAGAGAAGTTTCCTAAACCAACAGGTTGTGAGGGCAGTGAGTGTATAACAAGACTCAAGACCTCTTCCATGGAGTGCTTGGCCCTATTGTCCTTAGAGCTTTGATCACTCACAGTCTTAGATGTAACAAAGGAATCCATAGGGCCGAGGGAGTTGATTCTGAAGCTCCTTTAGGCCCTTTACTCATTTCCTTCCCCTTCCTTTTTCTTAGCCTCATTAATAATGCCCCAAATGTCCAACAAAGACAAAGCTCTTCAGGGTTCCTCTGTTTGTTCTGAAAGTGTGAGGAAAAGGGGCAAGAACACGACCATGGTCACATATTGCAACTGGAACAGTTATTATATAGGCATTCTCCCAGGTGTCAAGCTGATATCACCTCAGCATGCCCTGTCCCCACAGAGGTCCAGTAGGTTTCCACACTAATATTAGATGTTCCAGATTGGACAATCCACTCTCTCTGTTTCTCTGCTCACCATCCCAGCAAGTTCTTCTCCCCCACAAATACATTTTTTTTCAGCTGCACATCCTTAAAACTATTTCTTCTTGCCCCACAAAAGATCAAGCATATAAGGTACAATCATCCAACAGCTACTGATATATAATCTCTCTATATTTTTAAAATAGGAAATATAGAGCTTTTGATAGAGACAATAAGGTATGTTTACTAACACGCTCTAACCATTAGTGTGGGAATTTTTGCGTAATAAGCATGCAGCACTAAAAATCCCACACCAACTGGGTAGCGTGTAATTGGATGGAGACTGGACAGGTTAGGGAGAGAACATGAGCATTGATAGAGCATCACAGCGCAGGCATTATGGATGTGCTGAACTGCAAATGCCGCAGGTTAGCGCAGTGCAGCATGTTAGGAACACGATAATTGCAGGGGAAACAGATGCACATGCCCCCTAAAATTAGCATGGGCCTCTGTGCTAATTTACAGCTCAAATGCACGCTACCAGTACATCCTTTAGTTAATATGCTCCAATGTTATTCCAGTTGTTGAAAGACATGGATCTGGTGGTCAACATAAGTTCTGACCCTGATCTTCAGCTGTTAAGTATCAGGTATGTCCTGGTTCTCTGTTCGCTGAAGCTTTTTTCGCATTTGGGAAGTCCCAGTATTTGTAGGCTGTTCGATAAATGAATCGGGTGGTCTTAAAGCACCCTTTGAGAAGACCTCATCAGTGAATGTGACCACAGAGCTTTGAAACCCATTAGAGGAGGCTGGTGTTGAGAAGATTTCATCATCATGTAACTCTTGCTGTTTAACTAAAATCTTCTGGCAAAGATTCTCCAGAGCAGATAAGGATTTACTCATGGCTTTTAAAGAATCCATAATTTCCTTATGCTGCTGGTTGCTCTCCTGTCTCAAGTGAGAAATTTCCTCAAATATTTTCCCATAAACTTGCTTTAAGTCTCCTTCTTTCGTATCACCTGTGGGGAAGGCATTGTGTATGCTTGGCACAGCCCATCTACTATCCTTTTCTGTGGCCAATGAACTGGTGACATTGTCTGAAATGGTGCTTGCCTTCTCCTGATCTTCTGGGGTGTTGCTTATGCCACCTGTGAGTTGCCTTTGTCCCAGTACGCATTTGACTTTCTCAATACTTCTTTCTGCTGCTAGTAAATCATCTGTCAGCTTTCTGTCCCTGGTGACATCTGTTCTTGAGCTAGTAGAGGAGGAGCTCCTGCTGCTTCCTGTGCTCCCTTCTTTGTGACATACCTTGGGTTCTGCGTCCATACTTTCATTTTCATAGGAAGAGCCCCATGGAATGCTGGGAGAGGAACCTAAAGATACAATTGAAAATAAGGGCATTAGCTCTTTTCCACAAACAACTGGCACTATTCTTATGACATGCTGAGCATTGCCAAATAATATGTTTTAGATCTACGGAAAGCAATGTTAGAAAAAGAGGATTGGAGAGGAGACAAATTGATGGTGCAATGCCTAGAAAAAGTTATATAAAAGTATTTCAAAGAATAAGCATACTCACAAGTAATGTTTCCTTGAAGCAACTTATGCTGCGCTGGAGTCCTTCCCCAGCATTCCTGATGGTGAGAGTTGTGAAATGCAATCGCGCTTAGGGTTATGCCACATAGGCAGGTCCCTTGTGATCATGTTTCTCCTCCCTCCACTGGCAGGAATGTTGGGGGATGACTCCAGAGCAGCACAAGCTGCTTAGAGGGAACATTGCTCACAAGATAATAATTTGAAAAAATAACTTATGTACAAATAAACAAACAAATGTGAGAAGTAACAATAACCTGAAGAAACAATGACAAAGTATCAGAGGGGTTAAGCATCTAACATTTCGATTTAGGTGCCCAGTCTCACAAGAGGTCTAAATTTAGGAGGGGTTAAGGCGGAGCAGAGGATTTAGGGATCTAGCACTGATTTTCAGTCATAGGAACATAATTTTATAACAAACCACCTAACTTATGAAGCAGGAATGTGCATAAGTTACACTAATTTTAAAAGGAAAAATATGGAGAGGAAGTTGATCTGAGTGCTATTTGGGCTGGGAGGAAGCGGGCACCAGGTGGGCAGCCCAGGGCACTGAGCCTCAGCAATTCTGGTGCCTAGCTGACATCATCTTGCTGCTGCTGAGACATCTTAAAACACCATATGGGCTTCAGTACTCTAGGGGCAGGCTAGTCTGTGTAGTGTGGTGGTTTGGGCAAGAGAGGTGGGCACCAGGTGTGTAGCCTTGGGTACTGCCTCAGTGGTTCTAGTGCCTAGTTGATGTCATCTTGCTGCTATTGGGACATTTTGGAACACCATAGGAGTTGCTAAATGTGTGCAGCCGTGGGCATGCCTGAAGGGGCGTGACCTAAGGGGCACCATCAGAGAACAGAGGAATAGGCTATAATCTACAAGTACTATCTGATAGCTAAAGGGAAAAGAAAAGGTAAAGGAAAATATCAGTGGCTTCCACACTGAAAATTCAGGGCCTGATGGACAAACATCTTGTCCCAAGCTCTGCCCAGAGGTCTGCTGTTTTAGAATCTTCCTTGGAAGGAGCTCCTTTGAGCTTTTCCAAGCAGTTTCCTCTTCCACCATTTCCAACTTCAAGAGTGCCAGTATTAGAAGAGTCTGGGAATGATTCTTTAAATGACGTTTCTGTTTCCTTATCTCCTTCTGTGAAAACTCCTCAGGCTGTTATATTTCCAGAATCTCACCCTTCTACCTCTGAGGGTCCCCTTTCAGCTATATATTTTACAGATGTGTGGAAGATTGTTTCAAGAACTGGATCCATGTTAAAGGAGACTATATCTCAACTTTGTTTCTTTTCACAGGACTCTGTGAAAAGATTTCAGCAAATATATTATGGAATTTCTATTATTGAAAAGCAGATTGCTAGATTTGAAGTACAATTTGTCTCTTCAATCTTCTGGTTTATCAGTGGTTAAAGATAGTTTAATGCTACATGCTAAATTTGAAGCGTTAGAAAAGGCAAATAGGAATAGAAATTTGAGATTTTTGAATTTCCCTATTCCTCACTTGTTATCACCAGAAATTCGGCTTCAAAAATACTTTAAAGAAATTTTGACTATTTCTCATACTATTTTATTTATTTATTTATTTTATTTAACTATTTCTTTTATACCGCCCCTTCCAGAGATCAAGGGCGGTTTACATATAACAGGTTAACAGTCTTGTACACAGTTTGTATACATTTTACATAGAACAATAGAAATCAACTATTTACATTGAACATTGTACATAGAACAATAGAAATCAACTATTTACATTGAACAGTAAATATATTAAAGAAAAACATTAAGCATAAAGCAAGAACTTTGTAGGTATTAAAGCAAACACATCAAACTTTTTACAAATGTATATTTACAGTGTGTGGTGTGTGTGTTGTGTGGGGCAGATATTGGTGTAGGTGTTGGAATTTAGTTCCTTTTTTTTTTTGTCGTCTTTGAGGCGTGTGAGTGGGGGGGGGGGGGGTAGGCTTGTGTTTATATTGTTTGGGTTAAGGGAGTTTGTGCATGTGTGACCAGGTTTGTTGTGGAGCTAGCTTTGGGGTAGTAGGGGACTTCGAAGTGTTCAGTGAACAGGTAGGTCTTTAATTCTTTTCTGAATTGGAAGAGGTCTCTTATGGTGCGAAGTTCAATAGGGAGGTCGTTCCAGAGTGTAGGGGCAGTGAAAGAGAATGCTCTGGAGCTAGTGGTGTTCTTAGTTTTGCGGATGGTTTTAGGTATGATGAGCGAGTGGGCCGCGTTTTGTCTGAGGGTCCTTGTCGAAGTTGGAGATTGCAGTAATGTGGATAAGTGTGAGGGGGTTATGTCGTTTATGAGTTTATAGGTTGTTAGGATGATTTTATATTTAATTCTACTGTTTATAGGGAGCCAGTGGAGGTCTAGCAGTATAGGGGTTACGTGATCTGTTAGGGGAGCTTTAGCAATCACTTTTGCACAGATGTTTTGTGCTCTTTGCAGAAGGTAGGTGCTTTTTTGCGGGAGGCCTATTAGGAGACTATTGCAATAGTCAAAGTGAGGGGTGATCAGTGTACTTACTACGGATCTAAAGTCTGGTGTTTCTAGGAGTGGCCTTAGGTGTTGAATTGTTTTGAGTTTATAGAAAATGGTTTTTACTGTTTGTTTTATGTGTGGTAACATGGTGAGAGTGTGGTCTATTATTACTCCTAAGTATTTTACCTGTTTTCTGACAGGTATGGAGGTTTTGTTGATAGTGATTATTTCCGGGTAGGTGTTCTCAGTCATAGATGATCTTGTCACAAACATTGCCTCAGTTTTTTTGAAGTTTATGCTGAGGTGGTTAGTTTCCATCCAGGAGGTGGTTTCAGCCATGCATTTGGATAGCGAGTCATATGTAGGGTTTTTAATGGTTATGGGGGTAGCTAGCATGATGTCATCGGCATATATAAAGTGGTTAATCTTGTGTTTTTTAAATATGTTTGTTATCGGTTGCAGGTACAGGTTAAATAGGAGGGCTGATAGGGCTGATCCTTGGGGTATTCCCTGTCCTTGGGGGAATGTTTCTGATGCTTGTTGGTCAATTTGGACGCGTATTAATCGGTGTGAAATGTAGGATTTGAACCAGTTAAGGACGGTCCCGCCTATTCCTAGATTTTCTAATCTGTTGATCAGTGTTAGATGATTAATGTTATCGAATGCGGCTGAGATATCTATAAATAGGAGTAGGTAGCCTTGTTGTTTGTCATCTGTGCCCTTGATGAGGAAGTCCATAAGGGTGATTAGGAGGGTTTCTACTCCATGGGATGGGCGGAAACCAAATTGGTGTGAGTCAAGGGGTTTGTATTCATCAATGTGTTCCTGTAACTGAATTTGAATTGTTTTCTCTATAATTTTGGCTATGAACGGAATGCTGGCTATAGGTCTGTATGAGTTTGGATCTTTTGAGTCTAGCTTATTATTCTTTATTATTGGTCGGAGTGTTGTGAGTTTTAGGGCATCAGGCATGATGCCCTGTGATAGAGATTGGTTAACTATGTGTTGTAGATTTACCGCCAGTTCCTCTTTCGTACACTTAATCCATGAAACGGGGCATGGGTCAAGTGGGGAGGTGGTGGTGTTTATCATTGTTATGATTTTGAGGAGTTGTTTTTGTTCTATCAACTGGAAACTTGTCCATTCATGCGTGGTTTTCGTGTTTGATAATAAAGAAGTTGGGGTAGTGGGCTTGTTTTTTAGTTTTTCTGCAAAATGATTTGCTAGTGTTTGTATATTAATTGCTTGTTTAGGTTCGCTGTTATTAGCTTTGGTTAATGTTTTTACTATCGCGAATAACTCCCTAGGGCGGTTGATGGATGAGTTTATTACTTTAGAGTGGTAGTCTCTTTTTGATTTGTTAATTGCGTTTTTGTATTCTATAAGTAGGACCATGTATTGGGATTTGTTTTCATCAGATTTTAGTGATACTAAGGTGATCTTGGTTTCTAATTTTTATTATACAGTATTTTACCAAAAATTCATAAGGTTAATGAAGAGGAGGGTGTAGGTTTGGGGCGATGGAATTGGAGTCAGTATCCTCTATTAATAATGACACAGTTTTTTGGAAGATTCTAAGGATGAAATTTCTTCTCGTGCCACTCTTGTGATTTCCTTTGTTAATGAAAAGAATAAGATCATGATTCTTAAATGTTATTTTAAGAAGCTAGACAGAGCCGGCCTGTCCACTAGGCAGTTGCCTAGGGCAGCAGGCCCCCCACATTCCCAGCGAAGCGGCAGTTTGGTGCTACCCGGCCAGCCATGCCTCATCACCCCCTGGCATCCATCTTCTCACCTGGGGAGGGAAGGCTACATGACGATCCCTCCACTGCATCAAGCTTTAAAGTGACCGCACAGGTGCACTCATGTCTGCTGCTCCTGTCCCCCTCTGATGCAACTTCCTGTTGGAGGGGACAGGAGTGGCAGGTCATGAGTATGCCAGAGTGGGCACTTTAAAGTTTGATGCAGTAGAGGGTTCTCTGTGACACTCCCCCAGTCGAGAAGATGGATGCCGGGAGGCGAGGTGACATGGCAGGCTGGACGGTGCTGCAATCCTCCGGGGGAGACATGGAGGATCTGCCTAGGGCAGCAGAAACCCTTGGGCTGGCCCTGAAGATAGATCTTGCCTTTTTGGTCAAAAGTTATTTTTATTTCCAGAAGTGGGACGAGCCCCCCAGCTTTGATGAAAATCTTTTCTTTCTCAGCAAGATAAGGATTAGCAGCAGGGGGTACTTTTTTCCTAAGGTTCCCCTGTAAATGCTTAGTCACTTATCAGGGGTGCAATTATGTATTTATAGAGCCTATGCATTTGGAAATGCACCGGCAAACAGAGCGGGCATTAACAAGGGGCATGAATGTCAGAGCGCGCTACTAGTGCCTGCATAATGAGCACACATTAACAATGTTTGAGCTGATATGGAGACTAAAGTGGCAGGCAGGAATGCCAACCATCCCCACTTTTGCACACCACGGCGATGTGAATGTATGTATATGTCTCTCCAGAGTTCTGTAGCCTTCTGCACTGCACTGTGCCCCACATTGCCTAGGCTGTTCCCAGTGTTAGTCTGCAAATGTGCATGAAACAGAGAAGTTTTTCCAGGATGTGTCTGCATTGGAAGTCGGGTCAATGGCTGAGACTTTGTAGTGCCTGTCTGCCACATGCATGGCCTGTGTGGCCACAGCAATTCATGCTGCGAAGGCACTCTCACTCTGACCAAGCTCTGACCATGGCATGGCTATGTATCCACATAGTGGTATACAGCATCCAGCTCCAGTAATGTGGGTGCTCTCCCTGTCCTGGGAGCCCAAATGCTGGGTGATCATGCTGTTTCTCCGAAGCCAGGGTGTATATGGTTGTTCTGGCTGCAGGTGGTACGTACATTTATTTTATTTATTTAGACAGATTTGTATACCACCTTATCCTTCAATCAAAGTGGTTACAACACAATTGGAGGGTTACATTTAACATGGGGGGTACTAACGAACGTAAATACATTAAGCTTATACTAATTGGGGATGGGTAGATGTTATCAAGTTGGTGAAGGTAGATGGTGTTCCGTTTAGGTGGTGACTATTGTTTGTCTGTTAGCTCATAAGCTTTTGTGAAGAGCAGGGTTTTGAGGGCCTTGTGAAAGTCTTTGGTATCATTCAGGGTCCTTAGGTCCATTGGGAAGGAGTTCCACAGTGTGGGCGCCTGTAGCGAGGGAGCTCTTCTAGAGGTTGCTTGCTTAGTCTTATGATATTCTGAGGGCGTACAAATCCTGTGGTCATTATTGGTCCTCCTTGGTCTATTTCTGATTTCTCTTGTTATATCCTGGAGTGCATCTGCCGAGCGATGGTGAAAGATTTTGAAAATGTTCAGGATTGTTTTGAATTTTGTCCTGGCAATCATTGGGAGCCAGTGCAGCTGCTGTAAGATGGGGGTGATGTGCTCAGATCTTGCAGTGTCCGTGATGATGCATGCTGCAGTATTTTGCACCATTTGAAGTGGGTGTATGGTTTGCTGGGGGAGGCCTTGGTACAGCGAGTTTCCATAGTCAAGCAGTGGTGAGATAACTGCCTGGCACACTGTGCGGACATGGTCCTGGTGGAGGATTGGCTTGAGCTTTCTGATGGTCCTCAATCGGAGGTAGGCCCTAGATGCGGTTTTATCAATGTGAGATTTTAGGTTCAGAGCTCGGTCCATGGTGAAGCCCAGGTACTTTACTTCATCTTTGACTGTTATCGGCTTGTTTAGAATGCTGATTGTTTCTGGTGGAATGAAAGTGGAGTTTCTGGTGACGAACATTGCCTCCGTTTTGTCATAGTTGACCGTCAGGTTGTTAGTGGAGAGCCAGGGGCTTATATCTTCAAGGCATCTGGTTATTGTTGTGGTATCAGGTGATTGTAGGTTGATTGGAGCATATCTCATGATGATGTCAGCATAGAGATGGTAGTGAAGTTTGTGGTGTTTGATGTTGTATATGGGCTGAATGTATATATCAAAGAGTATAGATGACAGTGCTGACCCTTGTGATATTATTTGCGTGACAGGGAACTGCAGAGATTTCTTTTGGGTGCATTTGACTTGCTGCGTCTGATCTTCCAAGTAGGAGGTAAACCATTTTAGGGTATTCTTACATACTCCAATCTGCTGCAGGCGTTGCAGCAATCTGGTGTGGGACACTGTGTCAAGGGCTGCTGAGATGTCCATGAACACTAGTAGGAATCTGTTCTTTATGTTATCTATGCCTCTTAGGAGATTGTCAAAGAGAGAGGTTAGCAGAGTTTCCACATTGTGCTGTGGTTTAAAGCCATGCTGGTGGATGTCCAGTGGGGCATTTATGTCTATCTGGTCCTGAAGTTGTCTTTGCACTGTCTTTTCAATAATTTTTGTGAGGAATGGTAGGCTGGAGGTGGGGTGTTTGGATTTCGTTTCAGAGGGGCTTAGTTTGCTACTTTTGAGGATCAGCCGTATCATGGCTTGTTGCAGGGATTGTGGCATATAACCCTGCTGGAGGGATTCCTTAGCGATCTTGTGAATGAAGTGGGTAAGTTGGCTCCTCGTGGCTTTGATCCACGCCACCGGGCATGAGTCAGATGGTGAGGTGGTTGTATTGAGGCCATTCACAATGTCTTCTATTTACTGTGTTGATGGTATGCTAAAGTCCTCCCAGGTTTGGTGCGGTTCTTCCATTTCAAGGTTATCTGTCTGGGGGAGAGTGGAGCCTTTATGACTGGTACTCTTTGATTTTATATAGTTAGAAAATTCCTGTGGATCCAGATGGTGGGTACAGTGCTGAGTGGTGTCTTTAGTGAGCTTCTGCACAATGCTAAAGAGCTCCCTTGGTTTGATGACAGATCTTATGATTAAATTGGTATGGTGGTGCTGCTTACGTTCATTGATCATGTTGTTATATTCCAACTGTTTGGCTCTGTATTAGGCCAGTGAGCCATGTGACTTGTCTCGCCTCCATTTCCTCTCCAGCCTTCTGAGAATGCGCTTTGCATCCCTGATATCATTTGAGTACCAAGGGGCATTGGATCTCCTGTGTGCTTGTGGTTCCACTCTATTTGGAGTTGATGCTGCCTCAGATATTATGCATTTCCATTCCTCTATAGTTAAGTCAAGGGTGTTGTATTCCTGTTGGAGCTGTGGAATGATTTTGTTTATAAATGAGTCTTTATTGAAGACTCTGAACTGCCTGGTTTTGTTCTCATCCTCCACGTGTTGACTGGGGTTATGCAGGATCAAGGAGAAGGCAATCACATGATGATCCGACCATGGAACCGGAGTGATTGCTGGAGCTGTGGCTTTGCCCTGTTCCACCAGCTGAGCTGGAATAAAGACCATGTCTGGAGTGGTACCGTGCTGGTGCATTGGTGTGTCAATTGTCTGGCAGTATTTTAGTGACACCATGGCCTTTAGGAATGCTGTAGCTTCCTTGGTGGGTGTGGAGGTTAAATCGTAGTCTCCTAGTGCAATGAGGGGTTTGTGCTGTCTACTGTGTGCACATATTGCTTCAAGCACCATGGAGAGATGTTCAGCTGTGGCTCCAGGGGCCTGTAGGTGAGGCAGATGCTGAGGTACTTATTAGATATGGTGATTGTGCTGGACTTGGTCGAGTTACTGATAAGAGATTATTTTGAATCTGCAGTCTTTTCTGGCTAGTATCAGCGCACATCCTCCTCTCCTTTGTGTTCTGATGTAATTGAATGCTGAGTAGTCTGTTGGGGTTACTTAGTTTAGGATAACCTGGTCTGAGTTGTCCAGCCAGGTCTCTGTGATACAGATTATGTCCAGTTTTCGGTCCAGAATGAGGTCGTGGATAGTATTCGGCTTGTTTCTGATTGAACTGGCGTTCAGTAATGCACATCTGATGTTGGACGCTATGATTGGGTTGGTGCGTGCACTGTTTGTGAGATGAGAGGGCGTTGTACACGTGGTACTTTGCATTTTGCGAGCTGTTGGCTTAATGTGTTGGGGCCCTTTAGGGAGGGATGACCATGGTATCCGTGCAGGTTGGGTGGTATGGAGGTGGAGTAAGGGAGTTTGTGTGTTGGGTCTGATGCCATGTGTGGAGGGTACCAAAGTGTGGAGGAGTGTAAGGTAAGCCATGAGGTAGTGGGGGGTGGGATGCCTGTTTACGGTTTTACTGACCTGAGAACAGCTTGTACACTGGCTCAGAGATGATGATGGTTACTTGACTCTTCTCCCTTTAGCGCTGTACCTTCCTGCTCTCTGCATTTGGCCATTCCTAGGGAGGATGTTGCACTGTTGGCTGCTTATGCTGTTGATGTCGTGCACCAGGTGATTGCGCCGTGTAGAATGGTTGGTTTGGAACATGTCCATGTCTGAAACAGCCCTGTGGTGGGCAGCAGGTGCAGTCTTGACTGTGCTTGCTGTGGTGGATTGAAATTTCCAGGTGGTTGGGGCAGCAGTTGTTCCTGGACTGCTCACTGTTGTCATGTCAGGGCCCCAACAGGGTCATAGCAGCAGCCCCATGGAAGCCTCCACTGCATTTGGCATCAGCTGCTGCAACACTGGGCACTGACATACCCTATTCTAGAGGGGGCGGGGGGGGGGTCCCTGTCTAAAAGGAACAGGACACAGGGCCCAGATGTAACAGACACTTATGGCATGCTGCAACTGTGCAGAAAACAAAGCAACTAGCATAACACACTGCAGACAATATCTGCCCCACACTGGCAGTGATGTGAATCTGTAGCACAGCCAGCAGAGACCATCTCTAACAGTGCAAGCTCTGGGGACAGGTGCTGGGTACCAATCTTCACCCTCAGGGAGACCACTGAAACTGCTCAGTAGCGCAGTTTGTAGTTGTTCTGTGCTTGTAGTACACACTGTCAATGCGTCTTACTGAGCTGATGTGATGGATTGGTGCATTCTCCGTTTGGTGATCAGCTGCAGACTGCTGTCCCACGCGTGCAGTGCAGGTACTGGAAGGGCTAACCTATACCAACACACACAGTAGATATGTGAGACAGTGACCTGCAATCTCTTTGAATCCAGTTATTGTTATGCAGAAAGGTGTGAAGGTATAACCTAGTGATTAGTGCAAAGCCTCCATAAGCAGGGGACAAGGGTTTTGATTCCTACTTGTTCATTTTGGGCCTTTGTGCTACTCAGGTCATTTCCCTGCCTTTAACAATCTAAGATCTGCTGTGACTTGCAGACACACATCCTTCTACTTTGTTATGCGTTCTGGCCACACTTTGGGTCAGCAAACATGCTATTCCTCATCATGCCCTTCTGAGAGCATGGTCTTATTGGCTCTGTTGCAGTCCATTAGAAACATAGAAACATGATGACAGAAAAAGACCACATGGCCTATCTAGTCTGTCCTTCCATATCAACCACTACAACAGTCCCCTTTTTTCCTTTAGAGATCCTCTGTGTTTGTCTCATGCTTTTTTGAATTCAGATACTGTCCTCATCTCTACCACCTCCACTGGGAGAATATTCCACGGATCCACCACTCTTTCCATAAAGAAATATTTCCGCATTTCACTCCTGAATATATCCCCTTACACCCTCATCCCATGTCCCATGTCCCCTCGTAGCAGTACTTGCTTTCAATCGAAAGAGGCTCGCCCCCTGTGCATTTATGCCACAGAGATATTTAAACATCTCAATCATATCACCTCTATCCCACCTTTCCTCTAATGTGTACATATTAAGATCCTTAAGTCTGTCCACATATGCCTTATAATGAAGACCACTAACCATTTTAGTAGCCACCCTCTGTACTGACTCCATCCTGTTTATATCCTTTTGAAGGTACGGTCTCCAAAATTGCACACAATACTCCAAATGAGGCCGCACCAAAGACTTATACAGAGGCATGATCACCTCCTTTTTTCTGCTAGCCATTCCTCTCCGTATGCACCCAAGCATCCTTCTAGCTTTTGCTGTCGCCTTTTCTACCTGTTTTAGCCACTTTAAGATCATCAGACACAACCATGCCTAGGTCCCGCTCTTCTTTATTGGGCAAAAGTACTTCACCCCCTATACTATATTGCTCCCTTGGATTGCTGCAGCCCAAATGCATGACCTTGCATTTTTTAACATTAAATCCCAGCTGCCAAATTCTAGACCATTCTTCAAGCTTAGCTAGATCCCTCCTCATGTTATCTACAACTTCTTGGGTGTCTATTCTATTACAAATTTTGGTATCATCTACAAAAAGGCAAACCTTACCCAACAGCCCTTCCGCTATATCACTAACAAAGATGTTAAAAAGAATTGGACCAAGGACAGATCCCTGGGGCACACCACTGGTAACTTCCTTCTCCTCAGAGTGAGCTCCATTTACCTGTACTCTTTATCGCCTACCAATCAACCAATTTCTAACCCAAGCAGTAACTTTAGGGTCCATCCCTAGGGTGCTCAGTTTGTTTATAAGTCGCCTGTGAGGAATGGTGTCACAGGCTTTACTGAAATCTAAATATACCACATCTAGGGCTCTCCCTTGGTCCAACTCCCTGGTCACCCAGTCAAAGAAATCAATCAGATTTGTCTGACAAGACCTGCCTCTGGTGAATCCATGCTGCTTCGGATCCTGTAATCCGCTGGACTCCAGAAACCTCACTATTTTCTCTTTCAGCAGTGTTTCCAATTTACACTCACCACCGAAGTTAAACTAACTGGCCTGTAGTTTTTAACCACATCCTTATTTCCGCTTTTGTGTAAAGACACCACATAAGCCTCTCTCTAGTACTTTGGCACCACTCCCGACTCCAATGAGGAATTGCAGGGGGTCAGACATGTTTATCTTGCAGATGTCAGGCACCTGCTTGGAGGCATGGCGTAATGGTCATGGCAATGGCAGGGGGACCATGATATCAAGGTTTGAGGCCCACTAGCAATCCTTATGTGACACTTCGGAATGTGTTACTGTTGCATTTTATGTCTGCCACAACCATCATGGACTGACAACACCTCCTTATGACGTCACTTAACCCACCATTGGATCAGCTGACTGTAAGTCCATACAGTCCATATTTGTCATCTGACATTACCAATTCATCAGTAAGATGTATTCTGACGTGATTGTACTGATACAGTAGTATACTACCAGGAAGTTACATGCATACAGCTGAAACCTACATGTGAGACATGAGTCATATATGACATCATGACTGGCTGTATAGCTTTGGCTCCATCACATCTCTGCAGTTCATGTAGACCCCTCTGATAGCCACCTGCAGGTATCACCTCATGTCCGTATGTGCCCCATTTGCCTAGTTTGGATGACACCTGTCCAGGCATCTGCACATTTGTC
The DNA here is from genome assembly GCA_033557465.1 of Ichthyophis bannanicus. Lineage (NCBI taxonomy): Eukaryota > Metazoa > Chordata > Amphibia > Gymnophiona > Ichthyophiidae > Ichthyophis > Ichthyophis bannanicus. The sequence goes on from CM066033.1 coordinate 760,138,547, forward strand.
TGAGATGTAGTATGGTGGTTGTGTGGCTGGGACAGGTGTGAGACGCACATGTCTGGTATCAGGCCTTCCACATGGCACTGATACACTTTTTCCCACACAGTACAAATACGTTGCGGATGGCACCTAAGGCATATTGGTGCTGCCAGCCCATACCACCCTCTCCTCTGACGCCATCCTTCCTTCAGCCCATCCATCTGCCTCTGTCGGCTGTGTGCAGTCATATCTTCTCATGCAAGCTGCTCTACCATGGCCTACACGGGTACTCTTTCCTGCATTTTGGCTCTTCACGCACACATCTCCTGTGCCTGATCTACACGTCACCCCTCCTGCTCCGTCCTCCTTTCACTGCACACATTCTGCCACTTCTGGCTCCGCGAGGGGGGGGGACACATCTTCCCCATCCTATATCACACACTGACATTGCACCATTTTACATTGGCACCCCCAGTGCATCGGTACAGCTGCCTCCCACATGCTTGTCCAAATTAGTGGCTGCCACATAGGGTGCCCAAGGATCTGGCAGGTCCATCGGCTCCCACCTGTCCTTCCATCCATCACCTTTACATTCACTTTCCTTAGTGCTCCCGTATCCAGCATTAGGTGACAGCCAGTTTCGGATATTAAGGTGCATGCTTGACACCTTAATGCCCGATGTCCTGCTAATGCATATTAAATGGCCCATTGCGCCCTTAAAGCTGGAACGCCGCCTACCCATCCAGTGCTCTTTATGCATATAATACCCCTTATCACTGCCGTAAATGCCTGCTCTATTACACCCTTTAATAAACATACGCCTAAGAGTTGGAATATGATGGAATCCAATTGAAATAAGCCGTTTCTGATTTTGAGATGCATTTTAGATAGGTTGTTGAGATCACAGTCAAGGCATGCAGGTCAGCATGTATTCAATTCCCGCTGTATTTTACAAAGAGCTCTGCTGAGCGTGGAATCTTTTGCAGAATATTTAGGACACTGGCAAATAGATGGGTATTTCCCAGCATGTCCAGTGAAGGACGGTGATTTTACACCGCTGCACTTAGAAAAAACAAGTGTGCTGATGTCATAAATTTGTACTGCTGCAGTCAGGAACACCAGGAGTTTCTGGCTGCAGTAACACAAATCGTGGACCCAAGCCGGGCTCTCTATCTCCTAAAGGGCCGTGGTGAAAAAAACCCCCTGCTGCAATCCTATCCTCCAAACCCTCTCCCCACCACCACCCTGACAACTTATACATACATTATCCCATGCCCGTTTCCCCTGGCACACAGCTAAACTCCCAATCCCCCTCTCCGAGCACACATCTTAAACCATAGGCGTTGGAAAGGGGAGGGCCACATGGGCCCTGGCCCCACCAAAAATCGCGGTGGCAGACAGCAGGCTACCTTCAAGGATCCCATCGCTCACGGGAAGAAGAAGAGAAGCCATGATCATGACAAAGACCCTTCTTGTTCTGCCCCCAGGGATCCAATTTCCCACAGTATTTTGTCAGTCTCTTATTTCAGATTGTTTCTTCATAGTGGCATCTATGTTCTTTTACAAAGTTTGTATGTACATTTCTCCACTGTTGCCATTTGATATTCACTTTCAACTTGTTTAGTATATAAAACATTTTATATTATGAGGGAAGGATTCTAATTGCCACGTTAGTCAACTTGGATATGTGCAAGTAAAGGTCAGTAAACAAGTTGCAAATGATTCATTAAGTTGGCCCAGTTAAAAAAGTATTATTGACAAGCTTTTGAAAGCTATCCTTTGTTCATCTGGTCATCCTCTTTTCATCTGACTTCATGAAAAGAGCTCTCAAAAGCTTGTCAAAGAGACATTAAGTTAGTCCAGTTAAATGGAATCATCTGTAATTTGCTTATTGACTTTACTTGCACATATATTATGTAGGCAACTTTATAAGGGAGCATCCAGATGAAACCTTTTTAAGGCGCTATTGTAAGTCTATTTTATAAAGAGTAGGTACCTACTTGTCTTTATAAAACGGTTGCGTAAGTAGCCTAACATGTGCCTACACTGTAGGGATGGACATTTACACCAGTCCTAGAGCTTGTGTAAATGCCTGCACCTGTATTTTTCAAGTATGCATGTAAAATATCATATTTTATCAACTGTGCACATATTCAACCCGTGTACAGGCCCACTGGCATAGTATGCGGCTTGACGCTAAAATGAGTACTTTTACACCAGCTAGTATTTAAGAGAGCCCATTTATATCCATATGTGGTCACATACTTGTAGAAATGACTTTATAACATTACTTTCTAAGAGGACAATTTTAAGATAGTCCAAATTATTTATATAGTAAGCACCACTGTTATCGGAGGGGGGGGGGGTTCTTGGTGGTCTAGCAGGAGCAGGAGAAATGGCTATTTGCTTCTTCTCTAGGTTCAAAATAACAGCTTTGACCCCTAGTGGTAGTCTTACTACCTAGTACTACCACCTGGGGTAAAGCTGCTAAATATGGGCCAAGGAGGGTCAGGGTGGAATTTGATGATGTTGGGGGTACTGAATGAAGTTTGAACTTACTGGCTATGTCACGGAAGATTCAGATGGGGGTTGAATTTACTGGCTGTGTCAGGGGTGTCTGGTAAGGATGTACCTACTGGCTTTGTTGAGAGTGCTGGATACTGTGTCACAAGGCTTGCCAGGTGGGTGTCCTTACTTGCTTTGTTGGGGGATTGGGGGGTGGGGTCTGGAGTTGCGCAGTAGAGGACTGGAGAGTGAGAGGTACACGGGTATTGGGAGTAGAAATTTTAAAAAGCTGCTCTGATGCACATTTGGGCTAAAGCGGGACACTTTTCTCCCATGTACATATATTTCAAATCAGTGCTCCCTCTGGAACTACTGGCAAATACCCTATTTATTTGCCAACGTCCATCTAGGCATTTATTTGTAAAATACCGGGATAATTGTGCATATCATAACCTGGATGTCTCAATTTCCCTTGCCATGACCTATCTAAAATAGGCCTTATAGCTGATATATCTTGCTCAGCTGCTCCATTCATATGGTATTTTCGCGACTGAGCAAAACATATAAGCTATACTTGTGGAGGAGGATTTTAGAAGAGACTTCCAAGTGCAATCTGAGCCGTCTAAGCCAGAATGACTGCAAAAAAAGAAGTCACATCCAGATGTAGACATGATTTCACAAACATGGACTTGCCCAATATGGACATCTTTGGGGTGACATCTACTTAGACATCCCCAGAATAGTGTTTTAGCCCTTGACATCTGGGATTAGCGTAATGGTTAGCGTAGTGGGTTAGGAACAGAGCACCCAGGCTTCAAATGCCACTGTAGCTGTCACTGAATTTCAGCTGAGCATGGGGGACGATGGAGTGCTTTCTTCTCTATACTTATGGATGTTTTTCAGTCATCTCTATGCCTGTTTTCAGATGTCCAAAATGACCCCAATAGCCACTGAACAGATGCTTATATGCATTATTTATATATATCTGAGGAGCACTGCCCCGGAACACACTTCCCCTTGCTCTTTTGCTTGACATATAATGCCAGATTTCAAAAGAGCAATTTTATAATAGGGCTCCTAATTCTTCCGGGCAGGAAAGTGTTCCACTTTTCATCTATTTTATATTCACTTACATAGTAACATAGTAACATAGTAGTTGATGGCAGATAAAGACCAGCATGGTCCATCCAGTCTGCCCAGCAAGATGGCAAGAGTAGGTGCACCTGTCGCTCCGCACAGGCCACCCCTCCCCATATCCTTGTTCAGGGGTAAACCCACCACTCCATGTAGGACACTCCTATTCATCTATGTGCCTTTATAAAATACTAGTACAATTCCTGCAGACATCACTCCTACATTGAAGCTATGGACAATACAGCTGTTTGGGAACATTCATAAATGTCAGTGCATAAAGGACACGCCCATCGCATATTTTATAAATTGTGACTCTGCCCATGCTCTGTGCAGATCCCTCCCTTTAGCACACTTACTCTAAAGTCATGCGCAAGTAGTCACCTAATTGCACCGTGCATACTTTTAAACGTGAGGTAATTTTACAAAAGCCTTTTACACACAAAACAGGTTTATAAATTACCTCCACAATGCAGCCAGATTCTTTAAAAATAAAGCAGTTATACATTCCCATGCCATTTTGAACTCCATCACTGTATTTGTCCTCACCACCTCTATCAAGAGGGCATTCCAAGCATTTCAGTGAAGAAGTATTACTGATGTTGCTTTTAAATTTATCGCCTTGCAGTTTCATTGTATGCCCTTTAGTTTTACTGCTTCCCCTTCTTTGAAAAAGGTTTGTTTGTTCATTAATACCCTTTAACTATTTAAAGGTCTGTATTATATCTTCCCTGTCCCTCCTTTCCTCCAATTGCTTTGAATATTGACTCCTATGTTTTCAAACCTTATTTGAATTGTAAATGGGCAGGGAGACAGTTCCACTTGAATAGTACTATGTGAAAAAAGCAGATTTTCGGGTCCCATCATAACAAGTCCTAGAGACTGACGGAAGATGCCTTAGGATTTTTGTGCCTTGAGCATACCAGAAATCTTGAAGTAATGGGTAGTATGTGATTAGATAAACAGAGCAGAAAACCATGACTGAAAGCCTTGTAGGCCAGTAACAGAATCTTCGAGTTAATCCAGTAAATTATCGGCAGTCAATGTTTTTGAACTAATAGTGGAGTGACATGGTCAGATTTCTTAACTGAATAAAATATCCTGACAGCAGTATTTTGCACTAATTGTAGGCATCTAAGACTGGAGACAGCAAGGTTACAGTATAGAGTGTTTATTTATTTATTTAGCACACATTTATATACCGCTCTTTCCCAAGTATCAAGTGCGGTTTACAATGAACAGAAAAAATTCAAGGTACATGATTAATCATATCCTAGTCGTTTACAGGGAACAGATTTAAATTTTTACATTTAACAGTATAATTAAAACATGCAAACATTGTTTACATCCTGAGGTATAGTGAGGATGTAAACAAACTTTTTACATATTTACATTAGTTTATACAATTTGAGTTACGTGAAAACAACGTTTTAATATCAGTTTTTGCATTTATTTATTATCATGTAGATATATGTCTAGTAAAGTTTATTACCCTGTGTCTCTTTGTTTGGTTTGGTTAGCCAGAGGTGTGTAATGTAAGGTAAATAGGTGTGTTTTTAGTTTTTTCTAAATTCTTTAATTTCAGTCAGGAGGCGAATGTTGTCAGGTAGGTTATTCCAGAGAGTCGGTGCACAGTGGGAGAAGGCCCTGTTATTGGTTAGTTTTCTAGCTTTTTTATAGTCTTTAGGTAATGATATTGTGTTTGTGTTTCTACTTCTTTGAGTACGCTTATTTGGTTCCATGTTGATTAGGTTATTAAGTGCGGATGGTGCAAGTTTATTTATCAATTTGAAGGTGGTAACTAGTATTTTGTATTGTATTCTGTTGTGAATTGGTAGCCAGTGGAGTTTAGCAAGTATTGGTGTAATGTGTTCTTTTGAACTTACATTCATTATAATTCTTGCCGCAATATTTTGAGTTAATTGGATCTTTTTAATGTTTTGCCGCGTGATTCCCTGGAGAATTATGTTCGCAAAATCGAAGTGTGGGGTTATGATTGCTTGTATTATCGATATGAAGTCTTGTAAGTGAATTAAAGGGCGTATTTGTTTCAAAGTCTTGATTTTGAAATGTATGTTTTTTGTAAGGTTTTTTATGTGTGAGTCCATATTAAGTTTATCATCAAGTATTACACCTAGGTATTTTATTTCGTTTTTTGTTTTAATCTCATGATTGCTTAGGGTGATGGAGTTTGGAGGTGTATATGTTTGGTTTTTTGTGACATAGAGGATATCAGTTTTTGAAAAATTGATATGCAGGTTGTGATCAATGAGCCATGATGTTAGGTCATTAAAACATTCTTTTATTTGTTGTAGTGGTGGGTGAGGAATTTTAAATGGTAGATAAAACATAATATCATCTGCATAAATGTGATAATGTACACCGTGATGTTTAAAGATGTTGCAGACTGGTTGGAGGTAAATGTTAAATAGCAGCGCTGATAGAGCGGATCCTTGTGGAAGGCCTTGGGTTTGGTTGAAAATTTTTGATGTTTGGTTGTCAATCCTCACTGTTTGGGTTCTGTTTGTTAGGTAGGATTTAAACCAATTATATACGGTGGATGTTATTCCAATTTGTTGGAGTCTGCTTAACATTGTTGTGTGGTTAATACTGTCAAATGCGGCGGAGATGTCTAGAAAAATTAATATAAATGCCTGTTTTGGATCATCAATTCCTCTTATTAATGTGTCAGTGAGTACTGTCAGTAGAGTTTCTACTCCATGATATGGGCGGAAGCCATATTGATGTTCATCAAGGAGATCCATTGTATCAACGAATTCTTGTAATTGGGTTTGGATTATTTTTTTGATGAGTTTGGCCATGAAAGGGATACTTGATATGGGTCTATATGAGGTTGGGGATGGCTTGTCAAGGGTATTATTTTTGAGGTCTTATTTGAACGTGCTTTAGGGAAGGGGGTAGATAGCCTTTTTCTAATGAAATGTTGACTATGGGGAGGATGAAGGATGAGAGTGTTGGGAGTGTCTTTTTTATCCATTTTACTGGACAAGGATCGAGATGAGAGGTTGTTGTATTAATATTAGATATAATGGTTTTGAGGGTGGTTTTTGTTATTGGGTTGAAGTTTGACCAGGTATCGGAGATGTTAGGGATCGTCTCTGTATATATTTTTGGGGGCGATATTTGTGGTTTCGTTTTGTTTATGTAGTATTGTGCTAGTTCTTGTGGTGAAATGTCAATAGATGTTTCATGTGTGTTATGGGTTTTGTTGGTCAAATTCTGAACTATACTAAACAATTCTCTTGGTCGATTCATAGAATTAGCTAGTATGTTAGAGTAATGGTTTCTCTTAGCTGTATCAGTTGCTTTTCTGTAATTGTTGAGTGTGTTTAAATAGTTTTCATGGTTAGGTACCGTTTTAGATTGTCTCCATTCTCATTCATACTTTCTCAGTTGTTTTTTTAATTTGTTTGATTGTGTTATTATACCATGGTGCATCTCTATTTTTGGTCTTGTTGTTTTTATTATTATGTTGTGTTAAGGTTGGTATGCGTCCTGCTGCCTTGGAGATTATATTGTTCCAGTTGTCAATTGAGTCTTCAATGTTTGTTGGTGTTGGGGATAATTGAGGGATTATGTTATCTAGAAACTCCTCTTCATTAAATTTTCTAAATCTATTAATTAGTGAGGGTTGTGGACTATTTGTTTGGTTGTTGTCAGTGTACTTTATATCAAATTTTAGGAGGTAATGATCTGACCAAGGGACAGGTATGTATTTAAGAGTTGCAGTGTCAAATAAGTTGTGGAGGGAGGTTGGTAGGAAAACAAGATCTAGTGTTTTACCTTTGGTATGTGTTTGATCAGATATTATTTGGTGGAAGTCCATGTTAGTAGTAGTGTCTAAAAAGTGAGATGAGTATGTGTTATGTGTTGAGGGAAGGTTAAAGTCACCATTAGAATCACAGGGTTTGTGTCTGTGGATGATGACATAATTTCTATTAAAGTGTCCGTGATGTCTATATTATGTTCTGGTGGTTTGTATATTAGGCATATCCTCAGGTTTTTAATTTTTATTGTAAGAGCATCAACATGATTAGTGTTGCAAGATGATATAAGTTTTGCATTGAGTTTTTTCTTTATTATCATGAGGACACCACCACCTTTTTTATATGTTCTGTGTGTATGGAAGATCTCATATTCATGAGTTTTTAGTTGGTTAATGTAAACTGAGTCTGTTTCTGTAAGCCAGGTTTCTGTTACACAGATTATGTCTGACTTCTGGTTGAGGATGTCGTGAAGATAGGTCGTTGAGGATGTCAGTGAAGATAGGTAGTTTGTTTCTCATTGATCTTGCATTGATGAGTTGACAGGAGAGAGTTGTGAATTTGGGTATATTATGTAGCTGAGGAGCATCACATTGTGGTGTTACTTTTATGTTAATGAGTCTGGAGTGCTTATGTTTATGATAAGGTCCTATTTTATATGGTACTAATCATTTTTTATTACGTATTGTACCTTGAATTATTGGGATTGGTTTATTATTTTTGATCTTCAGGCATTTTGTTAGGTCTATTAGAGTGGTGATTGTGATGCAAATGCATAGGATTTTGAAGACAGATGGTATTGGTGGAGACATTGTTATGTTAAAGATTTTATGTAGTGTGGTAATTTGTCTTTATGATTGGAGTTAGGTTATTTTTGGGATGGCCTGACAGAAAACCAGATAACATAGGACAATGTATCTTAGTGTATCCTAGTAGAGTTAATCCAGTAAATTATCGGCAGCCAATGTTTTTGAACTAATAGTGGAGTGACATGGTCAGATTTCTTAACTGAATAAAATATCCTGACAGCAGTATTTTGCACTAATTGTAGGCATCTAAGACTGGAGACAGCAAGGTTACAGTATAGAGTGTTGCAGTAGTCCAGATGAGAGAGTGCTAATGAATGAGAGCAGGCACTTTTTATGGATAGTTCTGTAAAGGAAAAGTAGGCACATAAAAATTCTAATTGAAAAAAAAGAAAAGCTAAGTTTTACAATCCAAAATAAACAAAGAAATTCTCACAATTGTTACAACATTATAAAGCAAATATAATCAAAGAAATACAGTAAGCTCTCTCAAAATTATGAAGAATAGCCCACTTCATGATTTGAAAGCTGAGTATTAACAAACAAAAAAGTAAAAGTCAGGTAATAGTGAGCTCAGCAGAGCTCTTTGTAAAATACAGCAGGAAATGACTACATGCTGACCTGCATGCCTTGACAGTGATCTCAACAACCTATCTAAAATGCGTCTCAAAATCAAAACAGCTTATATCAATTGGATTCCATCATATTCCTACTCTTAGGCATATATTTATTAAAGGGTGTTAACAGAGCAGGCATTTACGGCAGTTATAAGGGGTATTACATGCATAAAGGGCACTGGATGGCTAGGCGGCGTTCCGGCTTTAAGGGCGCAATGGGCTATTTAATATGCATTAGCAGGACATTGGGCGTTAAGGTGTCGAGCATGCACCTTAATGTCCGAAACTGTCTGTCACCTAATGCTGGATACGGGAGCACTAAGGAAAGTGAATGTAAAGGTGATGGATGGAAGGAGAGGTGGGAGCTGATGGACCATCTAGATCTGTGGGCACCCTATGTGGCAGCCACTAATTTGGACAAGCATGTGGGAGGCAGCTGTACCGATGCACTGGGGATGCCAATGTAAAATGGTGCAATGTCAGTGTGTGGTATAGGATGGGGAAGATGTGTCTCCCCCCTCGCGGAGCCAGAAGTGGCAGAATGTGTGCAGTGAAAGGAGGATGGAGCAGGAGGGGTGACGTGTAGATCAGGCACAGGAGATGTGTGCGTGAAGAGCCAAAATGCAGGAAAGAGTACCCGTGTAGGCCATGGTAGAGCAGCTTGCATGAGAAGATATGACTGCACACAGCCGACAGAGGCAGATGGATGGGCTGAAGGAAGGATGGCGTCAGAGGAGAGGGTGGTATGGGCTGGCAGCACCAATATGCCTTAGGTGCCATCCACAACGTATTTGTCCTTCACTGGACTTGCTGGGAAATACCCATCTATTTGCCAGTGTCCTTCATATTCTGCAAAAGATTCCACGCTCAGCAGAGCTCTTTGTAAAATACAGCGGGAAATGAGTACATGCTGACCTGCATGCCTTGACTGTGATCTCAAGAACCTATCTAAAATGCGTCTTTATGTTTTTAATAAATTAACCTTACGAAACCTATGGTTAGATGGATTGATAAAAAAAAATATGTTCTAAAACATTACAGTGTCTAGCAAACTCCAATCTTGCCACTGACAAAGTTTATATTTCTTTAAAAAAACAAGACAGTTGCAAAACATAAAAGGAACTCAGTATAAATACGGGAAGTTCCCAATGCAGTGGGAACAGAATAGTATCTGTCCCATATGTACTTATACCATACATGTGCTCAGAGCCTGGAACCAAAAAAGCTTCATCTGCAAACTCGTTAAATCTAAATATAATTTTAGGAAGCATTGCTTTATTTTTCTTACAATTTAAAGTACTCCACTAGAATACAGGAACAATTCCAGTCTGAGATAAAGGAAATTCTACTTATTGCTGCAAAAACAACAATTCTGGTCTTCGAAGAAGACAGTTCCCCTTTATCAGCATACACAAAAGTGTTAAGGCACCCATTCAGAGGCTGAAAAGAAATCTGATATTATTGGGGCTGGCCAATGAATACAAATAATTGCTATTCAGAGATAGAGTGGGGGCTGTTAGAGAGGCAGGGTCGGCATTACCATTAGGCGAACTAGGCGGTCACCTAGAGCGTTGTCCCTCCAGGGTGCCCCTGTGCCCATTGCTGCCGCTAGCACCTCTCTTTCACCCTGGACTTCTGGTTTTGTATAAACTGGATGTCTATGGTGGAGTAAGTACCGAAGTGGAAGATTGAATAGAATGAAACTTTGATACAGCCCCGGAGACAGAGGATAAGTGCTGCGTCGTGGTTTCAGGAGTAATTTCCACCGCTATCAACCCCAAAGAAGGGTGCCAGTGGGGGTAATGGGTGCAGGAGGGAGTAGGATGGAGGGCCTAGGGTGCCTCCAGTCCTTGCACTGGCCCTGTAGAGAGATCAATTAATAACAAATTGGATGCACATGACTATACAAGACAGCCAAAACGTGCCTATTTTATAAAGACGAGGTGCCTGTCTTTATAAAATATTAGCATAAGTGGCAGAGATCACACCTTAAATTCAGGCAGGAACATTTACACCTGTTCTATTGCAGATGTAAATCAACGCATGTAAATTTCACAAGTACGTGCGTAGGTGAAGGCTTTTATATTCTATGTGCATATATGCAAACTCCACACACACTCCTTCCAGTCTGTGCCTTGACTATGCCTATGGCAAAGGATGGGCCTTTATGCCTCAGTTGTATTTTATAGAGGCTTTTGCATGCATATGAGGCTACAGTCATGTGAAAATGACCTTATAAAATTACCCCTTAAGGTCTGTCCTACAACTAACTACTACTATTAAATATTTATGTGTACAAAATGCTGAAGAGACAATACACGCTCAATGGAATTTACAATCCAGTTAACAGATAAGTCTTAAGGACGGGAGTTTAAGGAGAGATAGATAGTTAGGAAGAAACCTGGCTTACAAGTGTAGGAAGGACTTTAGTTCAATATTTCCTTTCTTTCATATTCTTCCCTATCACTCAATAATAGAAGACTAGGGTATAGTGGAACAATAGAAGAATTTGGAATCAGAATTTACATTATAAAGGAAAAATGGATCAAATAGTGGAAGACAGTGACCACTATTACTGTTTTATACAAGTGGCATGCTAGAAGGCGCCCTTTAGCCTGTGGAGACAAGAGCGAATGACTGAGACAGTCATGATATTTAAGGAGTGATAGCAGAGGAAAGTTAGGAATTGAAAGCAGTATAAAAAAGGTGGATTTGGAGGAGGGATTTAAATGTGATCAGGGAGGGAGTCAGATGCACTGATTTGGGAATTTCATTCCATGCATTTGGTAAAGCAAGGTGGAAAGTGTGAAGTTGGGATTTGGCAAATGGAGGAGAAAGGTACATATAATAACAGCTTACCTGTCCATCTCTCCTGAAACTCCTGAGTTAAGGAGATGGAATGTAGCCTGAAATGAGGGATGATAAATAATGGGAAGTTGCTAAGTGAAGACATTTGTATGTAAGCACAAGAAACTTGATGTGGGACCCAACTGGGAGCCAATGTAGTGGCTTGAGTAGATGGGTTACAGGTTGAGGCAAAGAAGGCAGAAGATAAGCCACACAGAAGAGTTCTGAATAGACTGAAGTAGCAAGAAATGATTTGACGGGAATCCTGCAATAGTCTAAGTGGGAAGTGATGAGGGAGTAAATGAGGGTTCTCATGTTGTGCTGAGAGAGGAAGAAACATATTTTCAAAATGTTAGCAAAAAATATGACATGATATTTTACTGCTTTGGATATGAGTAGAGAAGGAGAATGATGTATCAAAAATAAGCAAGGTTATGGGTGATTGGAACATGGTGGATAGTGGTGTTATCCACCGAGATGTGGAAATTCTGTACCCTTTTGGGAACCTGACAGGTACTTGTGACCTGATTTGGCCACTGTTGGAAACAGGATACTGGGCTTGATGGACCTTGGTCTGACCCCGTATGGCATTTCTTATATTCTTATTCTGTATTCTTAGAAACATAGAAACATGACGACAGAAAAAGACCACATGGCCTATCTAGTCTGCCCTTCCATATTAACCACTACAACAGTCTCCTTTATTTCCTTTAGAGATCCTCTGTGTTTGTCCCATGCCTTTTTGAATTCAGACACTGTCCTTATCTCTACCACCTCCACTGGGAGACTATTCCACGGATTTACCACTCTTCCCTTGAACATTCATTAGATGCTAGATACACAAATTTGTTGCATACAAACCATGCAATCTTTAACCCATGCACTGTTAGCATACCCTCATTATCTTCCAAACCCTTTCTATGTAGTCCTGCAGGTTTGGGAACATTGGGCACTGAAGCATCTTTATAATGGCTGGATTTGAACTGGAAGCCCGTTCAGAGTCAAGAGTAGGACACCTGTCCATTGAGTCACTGGATGATACAGATAAAAGCCAGATCTATGTAAGTAAGAAACAGCACAAAGACTGCCTCGAAGTTTAGGAGCCTGTGTACAAGCCCCACACTTACAGTACCACAAAGATACCTAGTACTTGGAGAGTCCTTTGCCCTGTGCTACAAAACCTGATCTGTAAGTGCATACTACCTGAACTATTTGTGAATTCTATGAAATTAATGTTTAACCCCTTCTGTTTGTAGGCTGGTTCTGCTGTCTGCCAGGTGCCAAAATCCAAGATGTTGCGGAGAGTTTGCCGAGACTCATCAAGCCCACTGAATATTACCCAATGTTGCTAATCCATGTTGGAACAAATGATACTGCCAGGTATCACTCTGAGCGTATCAAAAGTAACTTCATGGCTCTGGGACAGAGGGTGAAGCAGATAGGGGTGCAGGTGGTATTCTCTTCAATCCTCCCTGTTGAGGGTAAAGGCCAAGGCAGAGAAGCTCGCATCCTGGAGATAAATGCATGGATGGTGTCATCAAGAGCGTTTTGGTTTCCTGGACAATGGGATGCTGTTTCAAAGGTTGCAGAGCAGAGATGGTGACCATCTGTCCAAGAAGGGTTGACGTGTCTTCAGTAGCAGACTGGCTAACCTACTGAAGAGTGCTTTAAACTAGATTTGTTGGGGATGAGTGAAGAAAGCCTCCAGGTAAATGAAACATGAAATGTTGTTGTTAAGTGCCGTTGAGTCGGAGTCGACTCATGGCGACCCTCTGGATAGTTATCCTAAATTGTGTTCGGTCTTCATTCAGGCGGCTCATTGTTGACAGACTAGTACCCGTAGCTGCTGTTATTGTATTGATCCATCTCATTGCTTGCCTTCCTCTTTTGCGTTAACCTTCTATCTTGCCAAGCATGATGTTTTCTCTAATGATCTCTCTCTTGGCATGATGTGTCCAAAGTATGAAAGTCGAAGTCTTGTCATCTGAGCTTCTAAAGAAAGCTTAGGTTTGATCTCTTCTAGTACCAACTGGTTTGTTCTTCGGGCAGTCCATGGTATACACAGTATTCGCCGCCAGCACCATAATTCAAAGGCATCAATTTTCTTCTTGTCTATCTTCTTCACTGTCCAGCTTGATGTTATTGAAAATACCATGGCTTGAACAAGTCGAATCTTTGTATGGAGAGAGACATCTCTGCTCTTGAGAATCTTATCTAGGTCTTTCATAGCCATTCTGCCAAGAGCAATGCGTTTTCTGATTTCTTCTTTATTGATAGTTGATCCAAGTAGGTTAAAGTTGTTCACAATTTCAATTTCTTCTTCTTCAACGATGAACCTGTTGATTATGCCAGTTGTCATGACCTTTGTCTTCTTTACATTAAGGTGCAGGCTCATTTTGAGACTATGTTCTTTGATTGTGAGAAGGAAATGTTTCAGATCATCTTCACTTTCAGTCAGTAATGTGGTTTCATCAGCATAGCGAAGGTTGTTGATGAGTCTTCCACCAATCTTCACACCTCTGTTGTCTTCATACAATCCTGCATCTCTGATGATTTGTTCTGCATATAAATTTGTTCTGCATATAAATTAAACAGGTAGGGGGAAAGTATGCAGCCTTGTCTTACACCTTTGCTTATTTTAAACCATTCTGTTTCTCCTTGTTCTGTTCAAACTGTTGCTTCTTGATCAATGTACAGATTGTGCAAGAGTACGATCAGGTGTTCTGGTATACCCATGTTCTTAATGTGGCCTAGAGTTTCTCATGGTTTACACAGTCAAAAGCTTTGCTATAGTCGATAAAGCACAAATGGATATCCTTTTGGTATTCTTTAGTCTTTTCAAGGATCCATCTCACATCCACAATGATGTCTCTCATACCTCGCCTTTTCCTGAACCCTGCTTGCACTTCAGGTAGTTCTTGTTCCAGGTATGGTTTGTGATAAGGAAGCTTATCATAGCTCAGGAAGGAGCTATAGTAGAGGTGAAGTGACTCTGAACAAGCAACCTGTCAGTTCTGGTAGAAATAAGAAAACAGAATTTTTCCCTAAAAGACTACCAGTCCCAGAATGCACCAGGTTTCCAACAGCCATTAGAGGAGCTGAAGTGAGGAAACGTGTGCTCAATCAGGAGGGCTATGAGGTAATCCCCAAGCACTCATCTCAAAGGGCAGGTTCTGATTCAGCACAGCTGCGCTGTGCTAGGGTGGAGCACTCATCTAAGCAGAATAAAGGTAGAGTTTATTCTACAGAGAATCAGCTTGATCATCTTCATCATCTGGAGGATCATCAGAAGCAGAAGCCAGAGTGGATGGACAGAGAGAGCAAGAAACCCTTTGGAAGAAAGAAGGGAAAAGCATTTGGGAGGTCTAAAGGAGTCCATAGCAGTACGTATACTGGGAGGCATTCCAAAGGCAAGCATACACCATTGGACTGGAGAAAGCCAGAGGAGTGGAGCTGCAAAGCCAGGAATCTCCAGACGGTACCTGTGAGGGAGACAGCTGCACTTGGAAGGGACCCTAAGACCCATGCCAGAAGGTATGTGAAGAGAGACCCAGTGTCCAGGGATCTGGATTGGAAGGCTGGACATAAGAACTGGACTACATACTGGCCAGGCTATTTAGAGAGGAACTCTAACAGCAATGGAAGCTCAGGTATGAACACTGATCTATGCCCTAGCTATACCCTTGAAAGACAGCAGGGAAACAAGTATTCTCCTGAGAGTGCTCCATTGAGAAATTCCTCTGTGCCAATCCATGATTGTTGAAGAAGGGGGAGAGGTTGTAGATGAAGGCTGTATATACATGGATTGCTCTCTGTCTAAACTCCTGTGGTAATTTTCTGTTACAAAGTACAACAACCATCACAAAGAAATACAAACTTGTTCTTTAATCTACTCAGAAAAGCTCCTGAGTAGGAGCTGAGCCACGCAGTAGAAAGTAAGCCAGCTAAGGGGTTTCAGCTGGGTAACTGCTAGCAATTGAGCCTTACCTAATTGGCTGTGAGCTCTGAGGGAACACTTCTGAGTCTGTGTGTGAAGATATAAGATGTTAACCTGAAAAGAACAGTTTTTCCCTACTTTGTGGGTTTTGTTTGTTGATTGAAGCACTGCTAAGAAAATATTAGCTAGAGCCTACAGAAAAGACCAGTTTGTTACCAACCAGGTCTTTATTCTTTGATTTGATTGCCTGACAAGTTCAACTGTTGTTTTCCTGATTTTGTTTTTCTAAGTATAACACTGAAAGCAAGTATCCTGTTTTATGCGCTACCAAGTATATCTGTGTTGGGAGAAATGACCCCATAAATAAATATCTTATTGGCTTTACACTCAAGCACAACTAATTTATTGTGAACGGATGAGTCTGGTATGAATGGACTACATTTCCCACAATCCCTTGCAAGTCATATGAATATTTGCCTTTGCCAAGACTGTGGACATTCTCACCCAGCGCTCCCGTTGACAGGTTGTAGTCCCTTTTGAATAATCTTCAGTAGAATCTTGCTGGCATTTGGGATCAGAGCGATTGTGCGATAATTTCCACTGTCAGTTGGATCACCTTTCTTTAGTATTGGAATAAACACAGATCTTTTCCAGTCAGTTGGCCATGATATTGTCTAACATATTTCTTGGCAGAGCCTTGTAAGTATGGTAACAGCTGCATCAGATTGCTGTAATACTTCTTTGGGAATGCTATCAATGCCTGGTGCTTTGTTCTTTGATAAGGCTTTCAATGCTGCTTCAACTTCTTCTTTCATCACCAATGGTTCACGATCATAAGGTACAGGTTGAAACGTCTGTTGGTCCACTTGATCTTTATCATATAAAAACTCTGTATATTCCTTCCATCTTTTCTTGATCTTCTCAGCATCATTCAACATAGAACCTTGAGCATCTTGTAACATTCCAATTCGAGGCTGGAACTTTTTCTTTAACTCTCGTAGCTTTAGGAAAGCCGATCTTGTTCTTCCTCTAATAGTTTCTGCTTCTATTTCCTTGCATGTGTAATTGTAGTACTTTTCCTTGTCCTGTCTTGCTGCACGTTGGAAATCTCTGTTGAGTTCTGTGATTGTCTTTCTTTCTCCTCTGGATTTAGCTTCTCTGCGTTTCTGGGCAATTTTCAGAGTTTCTTCCGTCATCCATTTTGGCCGTTTTTTCTTTTTCACCTTTTGTAGAGACTTCTCGCTTTCTTCCAACACAACCTTCTTGATGTCATTCCATAACTCTTCTGGAGCTCTGTCATTTGTATCTAAAGCAGCAAATCAATTTTGCAGGCAGTCTTTAAATTCCAATGGTATATTCTCAAGGTCATATTTTGCTGCATTTATGAGTGGCTTGCTCTTTTTCAACTTTAGCTTGAGTTTGCATACTAGTAGTTGATGATCTGTACCACAGTCAGCTCCAGGTTTTGTCTTTGTTGATGTTATAGAGCTTTTCCATTGTTGACTTCCACAGATGTAGTCAGTTTAATTTTTATAAATCCATTGGGTGAAGTCCATGTGGTACAGTCGCCGCTTGTGTTGCTGGAAGAAGGTGTTTGAGATGAATAGATCGTTGGTCTTGCAGAATTCTATCAGTCTTTCTCCAGCTTCATTTCTGTTGCCAAGTCCATATTTTCCAACTACTTTATCTTCTTCTTTGTTGCCAACGTTTGCGTTCAAGTCACCCATGGCTATCAGGATATCCTATTTCCATGTTCTGTTAATTTCAGCTTGTACTTGTTCATAGAACAATTTCATTCTCTTCTGCAGTTTTTGTTGGGGCATATACTTGAATTATAGTTGTGTTGATAGGCATTCCTCGTAGACGAATAGAGATTAAGCATTCGCTGACTGCATTGTATTTCATTACAGTTCTTGCAAGTTTCTTCTTTATTATAAATGCAACACCATTTCTTTGTCTTTCATTTCCAGCATAGTAGACATTGTGATCATCTGATGCAAAATGCCCAATGCCAGTCCATTTCAGTTCGCTGACACCCAATAAATCAAGTTGTACACGTTCCATTTCATTCTTGACCACCTCCAACTTCCCTTGGTTCATGCTTCATATGTTCCATGTTCCAATGTGTCAGACATCTTTACAGCTTCTGACTCTCATTTCATGCGCAGCTACATCAGCAGTCAGACGTCCCGAGGGCTTTGATCCAACCACATCATAAATGCTGGCTTTACTCTGAAAAGTCTTCAGCTCTTCCTCAGTAACTGTTGAGTGCCTTCCGACTTGGGGGGTCTCATTTTCAAGCACTACAGCACAATTTATTTTGTTGTAACTATCCACTGGGTTTTCATGGCAAGATACAGAAGTAGATTGCCGGTCATTTCTTCCATGCAGTTTAAGTTTGGTGTTGTTGCTGTTGTCACAGAAATGTGATCCTCCGCCATCAACACTATCCCATTCTGCTGCTGCCCAAATGGGTGGTTTGTCTTGGTCTGGCACCTCAGCTGAGACCTGTCCATCTTGGGAGACCCTGCCAGTAGTTAAACTACCGATAGTTTAGCTCTCAGCATCACTGATGCACACAAGCCCTCACAGCACGACAAGCTGCAAACCAAGTGAGGGGAAATACCTTTATGGAACTGGGTAAAAGGGACAACATATGGAAAGCAGTGTGTATAAATGCCCGCAGCATGGGAAATAAGATCCCAGAAGTTGAGGCTTAATGGGAGAGGCTGACTTGGATTTAGTAGCAGTTACAGATAAATGGTTCAAGGACAACCATGACTGAGATGTAACCATACCAGGCTATTCAGAAAGGACAAGGAAGGAAGAAGGGGAGGAGGAGTGGCACTATATGTAAAAAATAATATTAAAGCTATGGAAATACAGGGCTTAAAAGAGAGAGAGAAGGCACTGTGGGTTAAACTAGTGAAAGGGAAAGAGAAATCTATTTGTATTGGATGATATACAGACCTTCCTCACAGGGAAAAGTAGTGGATGGAGAGATAATTGAAGACATACGCAGCATTGCCAGGAAAGGGGAAATGCTACTGATAGGGGATTTCAATATGCCAGATGTTGGCTGGCACATCCCTGCTGCAATGTCATCTAGAAGTAAAGAGATCCTGGATTCTCTACAGAGAGAACTATTCAGGCAACTGGTAACAGAACTCACGCGTGAAGGGGCTATACTGGACTTGGTGCTTACTAATGGTGAAAGTGTTTCTGATGTTATAGTGGGAGATCATTTTACATCCAGTGATCACCAGATGGTATGGTTCAATATTAGGACTAGGGCTGCTAAAATCCATTCAAAAACAAGGAGCTTAGACTTTAGGAAAACTAACTTTGCAAAGATGGTACAATACCTCATGAAGTTGTTAGCAATATGGAAGCAACTGGGGGATATAGAGAAACAGTGGGCAAAACTGAAAGGGGATATTTTAAGGGCAACCGACCCTTATGTTAAAATGGTAAATAAAGGTAAAACTAAAAGGAGACCACTATGGTTTTCAAAAGAAGTGGCTGAAAAGGTGAAGAAAAAGGAGGCCTTCATGAAACACAAGAGATCACAAAGAGAAGAAGATAGGCATCTATATTTGGAAACATTTAGAGAAGCTAGTAGAGTAGTCAGGAAAGCAAAGATTCAAAAAGAGAAGGAAATAGCCAATGCAATAAAATGGGGGGATAAGACATTTTTCACCCCGGCCTTTCCCTCCATCGTAGGCACCTCCGCCGGGCTGAGAGACTCTGGAGTAAGCATCCTTCCCCCTCCTATCTGGACCGTTTTCGAGCCTGCCATCAACATTACCGTAGCCTTCTTCACACAGCTAAAAAAGACTATTTCTCTTCTCTTATCTCTACCTCCGCCAATTCCTCTTGTCAACTATATTCTGTTCTTCGTTCCCTGTCTGCTCCTCGCTCCTTCTCTTCGCCGCCTCTTCCTTCTGTCTCTCCTGATCCTGCTCTATTGGCTGCATTTTTCTCTTCTAAAGTACTCTCCCTCTGTTATTCCTTCCCCTCTTGTCCTCCCCCTCTTTCCCCCCCCCCTCCTCCTGATCCCCTGCCCACTCCTCCTCCCTCTCCTGTCTCACTCTCCTCTCAGTGTGCCCCTCCTCTCTCTCATCGCTGGTCCTCCTTTGAGCCCATTTCTGCCACTGCCCTCTCCAAGGTCTTCTATTCCGTCCGCAAAACCTCCTGTCCTTCTGACCCCATCCCTTCTCACTGGCTATTAGACCCTTCCCTGGCCCTCTCTCCCTTTCTTCTCTCTATTGTCAACAACAGCCTCTCTACTGGTATCTTCCCCACTCTCTGGAAACACGCTACCATCCGCCCTGTCCTGAAAAAGAGTTCCCTCGATCCGTCCTCTCCTTCTAGCTGGCGTCCAATTTCTAATCTCCCCTTCCTTTCCAAGCTTTTAGAAAAACTCGTCTTTTCCCAACTATCCTCCCATCTCGAAGCCTCACTTACCCTGCATCCTCTTCAATCTGTTTTTCGCCCTTGTTATAGTACTGAATCTGTTCTTCTTTCTCTCCTCAACGAACTTCACACTGCCCATGACCGTGGTTTCTTCACCCTTGCTGTCTCACTTGATCTCTCTGCTGCATTTGACCTTGTCGATCACCGTACCCTTCTTTCACGTCTACAGGATGCTGGTCTCTCCGGCACCGTGCTCCGTTGGTTCCGGTCCTTTCTCTCTGGTCGCTCCTTTAGCGTTTCCACTGGTTCTCTATCTTCACCTTCCACCCCCCTCCCCTGTGGTGTCCCACAGGGGTCTATTCTTGCTCCCCTTCTGTTTAATGTTTTTCTAGCCTCTCTTGCACTCCTGGTGCAGCAACAGGGTATATCTGCTCATTACTATGCCGATGATATCTTTCTCCTCTATCATACTGACTCTGCTTCCCCTGATATCACGCCTCTTAATAACTGTCTTTCCACCATGGCTTCTTGGCTTTCTTCTAATTTCTTGCACGTTAATCTCTCTAAGACTTCCGCCATATGGTTCACCGCTGGCAGCCCCGTCCCCCCTCTTCTCCCTTTGCTCTCTTCTTCTCCCATCCCTCTTGTCACGTCCTTACGCTACCTGGGTGTTACCCTTGACTCGTCCCTCTCCTTCAAAGACCATATTTCCTCTGTCGTCCAATGCTGCTTCTCTATTCTGAGACAACTTCGTTCTGTTCGTCCTTTTCTTTCCTCCTCATCTATGACCACTCTTCTCCTCTCACTCGTTGTCACTCATCTTGATTACTGTAATGCTTCTCTGGCTGGTCTTCCCCAATCTCAACTACAGCGCCTTCAGAGAGTTCATAACACTGCAGCCCGCATTCTCACCTGCTCATCTCGCTTCGACCACATCACCCCACTTCTCATATGACTGCACTGGCTACCCATCCCTTTCCATATACAATACAAGGTTCTTACCTTCGTTCACAAATCCATTCACATGGGCACTCCTCTCTACCTCGCTGACCTGATTCACCTCCATACGCCTTACTGCTCCCCCCGTTCCATCCATGTTAACCGTTTGACCTTACCTTCCCCCTCCCATGCTCACCTCGAATCCACCCGCTCCTCCGCTTTCTACTTCCTCGGGCCCCGTCTCTGGAATTCGCTTCCCCCGGACCTCCGCCTGGAACCCTCCCTGAAAACCTTCAAGGCCCGCTTGAAGACCTACCTCTTCTGTCGTGCGTTTGACCTTCCCCCTTCCCCCTCTTCTCTCTCTCCTCCCCCCCGCTGATTTCTTTTAGCCCCTACCTAATTTCTGACTCTCTCCCTAGCTCCCTTTCCTCCTCTCTTAACTATCCTGTCATAGTTTTGGCGTTCTTTTCCTTCTTTTCCTAGCAGCTTTTATGTACTTTGTGCACCGCTCTGACGTTATTGCTTGAGCGGTATATTAAGCCTCCAATAAAGATAAAGATAAAGATATGTTAGTGAGAAGAGGAAGGGCAAAAGTGGTATTATTAGACTCAAGGGTGAAGGGGAGGAATATGTAGAAGCTGATGAGGATAAAGAGGAATTGCATGGCTGTGTTCGTGGTGTCATAGAGGAATTGCTTAACAAATATTTCTGTTCTGTGTTCACAGATGAAGAATCAGGACCAGGACCTTAGAAACACCCATAAACATGAACAGAAACAAGGGGCATTTTGAACAATTTACAGAAGACTGTGTTCGTCAGAAACTAGCTAAACTAAGTAGACAAAGCGATGGGACCAGATGGGACACACCTGAAAATAGTGAAGGAACTTAGGGATGTTCTAGCAGCTCCACTGACTGACCTTTTCAATGTCTCATTGGAGTCAGGAGTGGTACCAGAGGACCGGAGAGGGGCACATGTGGTCCCTTTACAAAAAAGCAGAAGTAAGGATGTGGTTGAAACCTGCATGCTGATTAGTTTAGCCTTGGTGTTGAGTAAATTATTTGAGGCGCTGTTGAAGGAGAAAATAGTGAGGTTTCTGGGGTTCAATGGATTACTAAATCCAAAGCAGCATGGATTCACCAGAGGCAGGTCTTGTCAGACAAATCTGATTGATTTCTTTGACTGGGTGACCAGGGAGATGGACCGAGGGAGAGCCCTAGATGTGGTGTATTTAGATTTCAGTAAAGCCTTTGACACCGTTCCTCACAGGCGACTTATAAACCAACTGTGCACCTTAGGGATGGACCCTAAAGTTACTGCTTGGGTTAGAAATTGGTTGAGTGGGAGGCGACAAAGAGTACAGGTAAATGGAGCTCACTCTGAGGAGAAGGAAGTTACCAGTAGTGTGTCACAGGGATCTGTCCTTGGTCCGATTCTTTTTAACATCTTTGTTAGTGATATAGCAGAAGGGCTGTCGGGTAAGGTTTGCCTTTTTGCAGATGATACCAAAATCTGCAATAGAGTAGACACCCAAGAGGGTGTAGATAACATGAGGAGGGATCTAGCTAAGCTTGAAGAATGGTTTAGAATTTGGCAGCTGTGATTTAATGTTAAAATATGCAAGGTCATGCATTTGGGCTGCAGCAATCCAAGGAAGCAATGTAGTATAGGGGGTGCAATTTTGGAGACCGCACCTTCAAAAGGATATAAACAGTATGGAGTCAGTACAGAGGGTGGCTACTAAAATGGTTAGTGGTCTTCATTATAAAGCATATGTGGACAGACGTAAGGATCTTAATATGTACACATTAGAGGAAAGGCGGGATAGAGGTGATATGATTGAGACATTTAAATATCTCTGTGGCCTAAATGCACAGGGGGAGAGCCTCTTTCGATTGAAAGCAAGTACTGCTATGAGGGGACATGGGATGAGGGTGAAAGGGGATATATTCAGGAGTGATATGTGGAAATATTTCTTTACGGAAAGAGTGGTGGATCCGTGGAATAGTCTCCCAGTGGAGGTGGTAGAGATGAGGACAGCATCTGAATTCAAAAAAGCATGGGACAAACACACAGGATCTCTAAAGGAAAAAAGGGGACTGTTGTAGTTGTTGATATGGAAGGAAAGACTAGATAGGCCATGTGGTCTTTTTCTGCCGTCATGTTTCTATGTTTCTAAGAATACAGAATAAGAATATAAGAAATGCCATACGGGGTCAGTCCAAGGTCCATCAAGCCCAGTATCCTGTTTCCAACAGTGGCCAAATCAGATCACAAGTACTTGTCAGGTTCCCAAAAAGTTACAGAATTTCCACATCTCCGTGGATAACACCAATATCCACCATGTTCCAATCACCCATAACCTGCTCTGCAACAAGGGGACATAGGATGAGGGTGAAAGGGGATAAACTCAGGAGTAATATGTGGAAATATTTCTTTACAGAAAGAGTGGAAGATGCGTGGAATAGTCTTCCAGTGGAGGTGGTAGAGATGAGGACAGTTTCTGAATTCAAAAAAGCGTGGACAATCACAGAGAATCTCTAAAGGTAAAAAAGGGGACTATTATAGTGGCTGATATGGAAGGTCAGACTAGATAGGCCATGTGACCTTTTTCTGCCATTGCTCTGCAATGAGGCGGCATAGGATGAAGGTGAAAGGGGATAGATTCAGGAATAATATGCGGAAATATTTCTTTATGGAAAGAATGGTAGATGCATGGAACAGTCTCCTGATAGAGGTGGTAGAAACCAGGATAGCATCTGAATTCAAGAAAGCGTATGGCCAACACAGAAGATCTCTAAAGTTAAAAAGGGCTTATAGTAGTTGGTATGGAAGACTGGATAGGCCATATGGACTTTTTCTGCCATCTCTATTTCTATGTAACCAATAGGCATGAGACAAGGCCAAAGCATTGCTGTTGTTAGTCCTTCTTCCACATCTTTATCCCTATTGAGAATCTCCAAAAAGCACCAACTACTTCTCAGCAGGTCTTGTTGTTATTAAATGCCATTGAGTTGATGTCATCCTTAACTGTGTTCATTCTTTAGCCGGATGGCTAACTGTTGATAGAGTGGCATCCATAGCTGCTGTTATCGCATCGATCCATTGCATTATCAGCCTAATTTTTTTCTGCTGACCTTCAACTTTGCCAAGCATGATGTCTTTCTCCAATCATCTCTCTTTTCGTATGATGTCTCCAAAGTATGAAAGTCAAAATTTTGTCATCTGAATTTCTAAAGAAAAGCTTGGGTTTGAACTCCCCTAGTACAGACTGATTTGTTCTTCAGGCAGTCCATAATATACACATATTATTTGTCAGCACCATAATTCGAAGGCATTGATTTTCTTCCTATCCTTTTCACTGTCCAACTTTCGCATCCATATGCTACAGTGGCATAAATTCCACTGAAACAGCTCCCATGCTGTGACGGTGAAGGCAGAGTGGCAAACTTTTAAATTTTTGACGCACTGCCTCCCGCTCCTCTTTTCTTTTTTTTTCCAGACGCGATAGCCTTCACTTCCCACCACTGGGCTGAAGTCTCATGATAATAGTTGCAGTTCACGAGACTTCGGCTCAGTGGCAGGAGATGAAGGGTGCCAGACCTGGAGAAAAGAGGAACGGGAGGATCTGCAGCGGGTGAGCAGGAGTGGTTGTAAATTGCTACTGCTGCTACAACAGTTGAAGGTAAAGAAAAGATTCAGGACTGTGAATGGGAGTGGGAGGGGGAAATAGAGAGGAAGTGATGCTGGATTGCGGTGGGACGGGATGGAGGGAAAAGAGAGAGAGAGATGTTTGACTGTGGGAGGTGGTGGGCCAGGAGAGAGGGGAGATGCATAACCAAGGTGATAAGAACATAAGAAATGCCATACTGGGTCAGACCAAAGTCCATCAAGCCCAGTATACTGTTTCCAACAATGGCCAAGTCAGGTCACAAGTACCTGGCAGGTACCCAAAGTCCACAGCTTCCACAATGCTCATCCTGGGGTAAGCAGTGGATTTCCCAGGTCCTCTTTAATAATGGTTTATGGACCTTTCCTCCAGGAACTTGTTCAAACCTTTTTTAAACCCAGCTACACTAACAGCTTTTACTACATCCTCTGGTAACGAATTCCAGAGTTTGATTACGCATTGAGTGAAAAAATATTTTCTCTTGCTAGTCTTAAATGGGTTACATTGTAGCTTTATTGTGTGTCCTCTTTCTACTTTTTGATGGCATAAAGAACCGATCTGCATTTACCCTTTCCACTTCAGTCATTAATTTATAGACTTCTATCATATCTCCCCTCAGCCTTCTCTTTTCCAAGTTGAAGAGCCCCAACCTTTTAAGCCTTTCCTCATAGGGGTATTCTTCCATCCCCTTTACCATTTTGGTGGCTCTTCTCTGTACCTTTTCTAATTCTGCTATATCTTTTTTAAGATGCTGCGATCAGAATTGCGCACAGTATTTAAGGTGCGGTCGAACCATGGAACAATACAGAGGCATTATACTATCCTTGGTTTTATTCTCCATTCTTTCCTTATAATTGGGAGGGAAGGGAGACAGATGCTGGACCATAAGGGAAGAACAGATGTAAAACTGTTACCCTTTATGCCAGGGGTCCCCAAAATATTGTCCCAAAGCCTCAGCAGCATGGGGTTATAGGACAAGAGATAGGAGATACTTTTTGGGTGTGGGGAAACCTCCTCCATCAGCAAAATACTCTTATCAATTCAAAAGTCCAATGTAGCCCTCAATGCAGAATGTTTAGGGACCCAGTGGATGTTACTGAAGTGAGAGCAAGTCTTTTCTCCAGACTCATACATTCATTTGCACTTGTTGAACTCAGTTTCCTGAGTGTCTTCTTGTCTTTGAATGCTTCTTCAGATTGATGCCGAATGTAGGAGGTGCCTGCTCCTTGTTCAGAAGTTGGCACAGACACCTGTCCAAAACACATTCAGCCCACTGTTTTACCACAGCATACTCTATGGCATGCTCCTTAATGCTTTCACTGGAAAGGCATATATTATTTTCCTCAAGTAGCACTAGTAATGAAATGTGCCTGCGCTTCTTGCTTACATTGCATCTCTCCTTTCCTCTCTGCATCCTGTCTTTGCATTCTTTGTTAGTGCTTCCATGTGTCTCTCCTCCTGATTTGACTTCCTTCCTCCTCCTTTACCCCAACTACAGTGGCCTCTCCCAAAAACAGCCTCCGGTGGCATGGCTTGGCACAACTGGCAGGCTATCTTGGCACATATGGCCTGCAGCTTCTGACCCTCCTCTGACAGGAAGTTGTGTCTCTGGAATGTTTATGCTGCACTTCTGGGAGATATGGCAGAACGAGAACCCTTTCAGGGTAGAAGACTTACCCTCTAGCCAGCACAAGCCACAAGAAAACCATAAACTGGCCTTCCTCTGGGAAGGAGTTCATTTTTTTTTTTTATTAAAGATCATTTCTTTGTTTGGATTTGGGGTATACTTTCTGTTTTTTGGTAAAATTATCATTGTGATCATTTTGTATGCACAGGTACAAATGCCTGAGCCCATAGTATATCCTGAGAGTATGCAGTTGTGAGAAAGAGGAATGAAATTGGAGCAAGAGTAGATAGAATTCTGTGGAGACGCTTGAGTAGTATGTAGGGCCCTCAATGCTGCTTTTCAAGAGCCAGATGCTGGGTTGTAGTGAATGTGAGCTTGTTTCTTCACAAGCAGAATGAAAAACACAGTCACAGGAAATTTTTTTTTATCAATCTTTTCCTGAGCCTTTTCTGAAAGAGGTTGGTTTGCCTGGAACTATTATTTATCCTTTCCATAGAATGAAATGAAAAAATATATTTTTCTTCATAGAATAGAATGGGAATAGCTCAAGGAAATGGACATTTTACGATTGTGCTGAAGTTGTGAGCAAGGTGGATTGCTAGTTGTGAGCAAATTATTTATATTTATTTATTTATTTAGATTTTTTTTATAGACCATCTTTTTAACTAACAAAGGTTATCCAAAATGGTTTACAACTAAAACAGAATGGGAAGAGGGGGATATTTAGCCGTGGCATCTAGTGCTTGTGAAGTGGCTAGCCATCGCAACTGAAGTTTAACCCTAGATATTCAATGTCAGGGCTATATCTGGCCATTGGCATTGAATATCCGGGTTCACTGCAGAACCAGGAACCTAATTGGGCAGCAGCAATGTTGAGCCACTGCCCAGTTACCTTCCATGGGTAGCGAAAGGTCAGCATTTTCCGCACCTTACTTTACCTGCATGTCACTAAGCGGGCAGCGGCTCAATATTGCCGCTGTTCGGTTGGCGACAGGTGCCACTTCTGCTCCACCCTGGAATGCCCCAAGGCAAACCACTTACCATTGGGGCGAGTAGCGGCAGCACCCGTGGATCTTCAGCAGCACTAATTGTGTTAGTGTTGCTGAATATCCAGCTCAGAGGCATTTACACAGTTTGCAGGTGTGCAAACCCTGTAAGTACCTTGGAATTTCCCCCACCCTCCCATATTATCAAAGTGTACAAAAAGAAGCCAATACAATAGATTGGGAAAAACAATCAATAAATCTAAAGTCTATCACAAAATAATCATAACATAATATACGTTCATCAGTAACCGACAATACATAATCCCACTGCAGGTGGCGTGCAGCTCCGCATTAGCAAGAATAAGGTCTTGGCAAGGTTTTGCACTTACTGCACCTTAGGAGCAAAAGGTAATGCATGGTAAGTGTCACAGCCCCACACTGTCAGGGAAGAGTCTGGCATGTTCCAGGCAGTTAATACACTGAAAAAACCCCTAAGGCATGGCAGCGGCATTCCCAGTTAACAGTGGTGCACATAACACCACCCACGGAAGTAGCATTAAGTGCACCACACTAACTGTAACATTGACAATTAGTATGCCGTAATTAACCTCACACTAACTACAATGTGCAGTCAACTCTCACTTTCCACCTCTAGCGCACCCAGTCCTTGCTCCATCATGTGCTAAGCAGTTAGTGCGGGATTTTTTCCACGCTAGCTGTTAGCAGTTATCGTGGGCCCACGCAAACCTCTTAGTGCATTAAAGCATCCGTTAACTATTAGCACACCTTAGTAAAAGGGCAGTTAAGTTTGGTCCCCCTTTTTGCATGAGGTGAATCTCCCTTTTTAGGCTCTTCTGAATATTTTTAGAGAGTTTCAAGACTGTCCAAATAGTGGCCAAATATCTCCTTTTGTTATAGTAGATACTGGGGAAAAACTGCTAAGCAAGAAGAGGAGTGAATCACCTCCATTGATTCTACTTTAAGGGAAAGACAAATCTCCTTCCCACTAGCAATACTGGGCCTGATATTAGGCGGCCTGGTCAGCATATAAAGTCTGACTGGTGACCACACTAACGCCTCTTTGTTTAAAGCTAGGTGTGCTATTTCACAGGTCTAATTTTAAACAGATAACAACCATTTAGCAGACGTGGCAGAGATCAGGCCTTAAAGTTAAGGCCCGAGAGCTGGTGTAAATGCCTAAAACGTTCTTGTGTGTGCATACATTATAGGATTTTATAATCTGTAAGCACCTGTGCATTCCACATATGGTCCACTCAGACTCTGCCTATGTGCACGTCTACCAGGAAAGTATGCACCATCATCTGAATGCGTGCACTGTAATACTGGCTGGGATTTTATAAGAGGCACTCAATGCCTGCAGGGTCATATGCATGTGTAAATGAATCAAATACTAGTAAAGAATGTGTGTATATTGCAGCTTAGAGTATGTGCACCTTATACTGAATGCTGCTGCTTAATGAATAACTGGCAGTTCCGCCTTTGCCCCTTCCCAGTGCCAGCCACGTCTACAGATAAAATTTGGCCATTTAGGGGCATGTTTGCAAAAAGGTTAGCACAGAAGGTGGCATAGACCCACGCTAACTCTTAAGGGCATGCTCGGCAGGTCCCCCTGCAGTTACCACAGGGAGATGAAGCGCATTGTGCTAACTGGCAAGTACATCTAATACAGGTACACTTTTTGCTACCCATTGAGGAGGTAATAAATGCACCCATGTTAGCAGCACATGCCAGTGATGCTCATACTAACTGCAATGTGCCATCGACTTTCACACTGTTACTGTAACCTTCCCAGTCACTGCCCCATCCCACACTAAGCAGTTAACATGGACATTTTACCATATTAATAATCAGCGCAGCAATAATAACAAGAGACATGGAAATACCAATAAAAAAGGAGATTAAATATCTAGGCATAACCATAGATACCAACCTCAATTTGTCTGCGCACATCAAAAACGCTGCCAAACTAGCATGCTGGAAACTAAAACTTATCAAACCCCTTCGACACCTGCTACAGGAGACTGATTTCAGAACCATTCTACAAGCAATCATCACACCACACCTTGACTATGGAAACATCATTTACCATGGCCTTCCAAAGAAGGCTCTATACCCACTTCAACTAATCCAAAATACTGTCGCCAGAGTCCTTACTTAAAGTGCAACACGGCAGCATGTAACACCGATCCTAAGAAGTCTACATTGGCTTCCAATAACACAGTGGATAAAATACAAATCCATAATCACCACCTTTAAGATCATGCACAATTTCTCGGCGCCCTGCCTCTCAGAACTAATCACCTCAACACACACAACAAGACCAAGAAGATCTAACAATCAGAACCTACTGAATATTCAACCACTCAAAATCTAAAGAACACAACAAATCAGTAACAGAGCATTCTCCCTCTACGCCCCATCATTATGGAACTCATTACCAGAAAACATAAGAACAGCAAAATCCATCACTGACCTAAAAAAACCACTCAAAACACACCTGTTCATTGAATACTATGGACTCCCTCAATTAGAGCATCCTACCCCCCCACCCCGACCGCTCATATCACTCCCTCTCTTTTCCCTCCCTATATACAATGAAATTTCATTGTATAAAGTTATAAACTGTTCTATCTAAACTGAATAAGTACTCATTACAACTGTACCTTAATGTAAATAGTTTACAAATTTCATTGTATAAAGTTATAAATTGTTCTATGTAAACTGAATAAGTACTCGTTACAACTGTACTTTTCATATTACTGTTCTCTGTAAATCGCACTTGATCCATGGGAAAGCGCGGTATAAAAGTGTTTAATAAATAAATAAATATGATAACCATTACTATTTGCATAGCCTATCTATCCGTCAAACAACCCCATATTTATATCTAAGTTGACTTCCCATTTTTAATGTAAAAACAGTTTCTTTATAATTGTTATGTTGTTCCTTGTAAACCACTTTGGACAAAGGCGGTATAGAAAAATTGTTAAATAAAATAAATAAATAAATAAATAAGCAAGCATTAAAGCCCACACTAACCATTAGTGCACTTTAGAAAATATGCCTCTTCTACCCAGTCTTATTGGTAGAAGGGCTGAAAATACCTGTATAAGTGAGCAATTTAGTCATCACTTGCTGGCAAATGCATAACTTAATTTTAATATTAGGCCCACTGATTCCCAGCTGATGAAAAGGCTCATCTCCTTATGTACACAAAGGGGCATGTTTACTAAAAACCGCTAATTAGCGCGCTGCAAAAGAGCGCACTAAAAGCGGTAGTTAAGAGCGCTTAAACGCCCCGCAAACGTGCGATTAAGCCCCGCACACTTGCGCGGCACAGTAACGGGTGCCGCACAAGCACGGGCCCGCAAATGTCCGATAGAGGCGTGGAAAGGCTAACGGAGGGCGGAGGAAGGCCCCAGAGGGGCGGAGAGAAGGGTTTAATGGGCGGGGAAGGGGAGGGGAGAGGCTGCACAGTATCGGGCCCGAATTTGCATGTAAAAACTACCGCGAGTGAAACCCTCGCTGTAGAAAGCATTTAAAGGGAAGAGAAACCATTTCCGTCAGCAATGTACAGGAAAACCGGGGAAACCAGCAAAACGTGAGCAGTGTGATACATGTGCACAGCACAAAAGTGCAAATAAAAATAGAAAAGGACCACAACAGAACTATTAAAAATAGTAATTCAGCTGGGGAACAGTTATAGTGATGGGCAAATACAGAAAACACACCCAGCAAAGCTCCAGAAAAAGAAATGAATTTTGGAAGGGTTTACGGAGCGGAGACTCTTCCAAAAAACATTTCCTTTTGTGGAGCTTTCCTGGGAGTGTTTGCTATGGTTGCCCATTAATATCACTGTTGCCCAGCGTGGTGATATTTTGTCCCCCATTTCCCGTGGTCATTTCCGGGGTTTATGTGCACGTTTGTCACCAGACAGGGTGCATATGCCCACAGTAAATTTGCGTAGAGCAGGGTTTGTGACTCCATCCTGCCAGGCTTACTACCTCCAGGGGCTGCACTGTCTATGTGGCCATAGTGTGGTGCAGTGGACAGAGTCAGTACCTTGAGAGTCAGAGGTTCAAAGCCCAGCTGGGGCACTTGCCAGCCCAGTCCCTATATTTTACCCACCACTAAACACAGATAGCGCAGACACCCCTGTATTGCAGGGGACATAAGCATGGGGAAAACACCCATATTTTACCCAACAACGCACACACACCACAACAATGGGCATTACCCACAGCCAAGTACCCCAAATGCAGTCTCGTACTGCCACATTCCAATCAGGTCACCTGCCTTTTATGGGAGAAGCTCATGCCAGCTTGTTGGCGGACGAGTACATGTGGTGCAGGGGGCAGTGGCTGCTAGCGACAGAAGACAGAGGCCTAGCCATGTGCAGGCTGGCACAGTCCACAGCAACAGACAGGCCCTGCCGGATCCACAGTCATGGACTATCCAGGGAATTCAATCAAGCTGTGGCTACACGGTGGTGCAGTGCACACAGACAGTGCATGCAAGAACAGAAGGTCACAGGTTCAAAGACCAGCTGGGGCTACCTGCAATCCTGCCCACATATTTTCCCCACAAATAAACAGTGACAGTAAGGACACACCTTTAGTGACGAGGACATATGCAATGGTAATACGTCTATCTTTTACCCCACTGAGCACAGACACCATGAACAGGGGCAGAACCTACAGCAGAATCCCCCAAATGCAGTCCTGGTGGGCCCACACACCAGTCAGGTTCCATGCTGCCACTCATACAAATGCCTGTGCTGTATATCTATGCACGGCATGTAGATGTAGCTCATGCATATTCATGAGGGACAGCAGGAAGACCCGAACAGTGTGATGCAAAACTGGGCTGGAGTGGGGAAGCGCTGCCGTAAAGCAGCAGCCAACAGGGGCAGACACACCCACACCCACACCCACAGGCCCCATTGGCCAATGTCTCCTGTAGAGGCAGAACATTGGACCCTGCGTGCATCTCCCAATACCAGCACCTGCATACCTTAGCAATGTCACCCTACACCTGAGGTACACAGCTCTGAAACGTTTGCTAAGAGTACAGGCTGATAGATATCCCTACGTTAAGCACATACTGCTAGTTGACCCCATCCGAACAATCTGTTTGGTGTCTGCGGTGCGTGCTCCAGGCCTGGCCTCTGATGGTGTTCACCACCCTGGGGAGTGACCCCCAGCAGTACTGCGTACCATATCCATGCCTGTGCCGTGCCCAGGACCGGTGTGGTGGCCAAGGCTAATCACCCCCTCAATAGTAGCACAATGCTGGCATAGGTGTGGGAGTGTGTGTCTGTCTATACAGTGTGTGTTGGCTGCAAACACCTTCCCCAACCCACACTGCCAGCACTACTGCCAGTATTGGCCTGCCAATGTGCATAATGAGCAGCAAGGTACCATGGGTATAGGTCAGACATGGTGGGCTGACCAGGATGCATCTGCACAGGGCATAGGGCACTGGCTGTGACATTGTAGTGCCAGGCCACCACCTACACAGACAGGGTGACCTCTGTATGTGCTGCTGGGGGAGCACTCTCACCCTGAGTGTGCAGTGATGACAGCATGGCTAGGCAACCCCATAGTGCTGTATTGTGTTTCTCTCTTGTGATATATGGGTTTCCTGTTGGGGCCTCCTCACAGAACTCTCTGCTTGTGTGTGCTGCCACCCCAGTTTTGGGTGCATGCATTTCCATCAGGGCTAACCAGCAGACTGTTCACAGCTGGTATGTGTCTTGATGGAGTGCCTTGCAGGGTGCAGTGGCTGATGGCTTGCTGCAGGTGAATATCAGTTAGTGCTGGGGTGCATCTTTGGATATCCAGGCCTAAAGTCTGTCTGATATTGTGTTATGGATGTGTGTGGAGCTGCTTGGACTGCCCTGTAGGGTGTCTGTTCCCCAGCAGGAGTGGGGTTTGATGGTCCACTCTGCTGCCATGGGTGGGGTGGGGATCTGTTTGCCACCCTCCGAGGGGGAGGGGGAGGAGTAGGAGTAAGACAGACAGAGATATCCAACATGTTTCTGCAGCACCTTCCTATCTCACAGGTTAGTACTGTTTTGGAGCTCTGTCATGGCCTCATCCAGCCATGGCTGGTGTTGTGGACCTGGTCCTGGCCGCCACATCACACCCTCAGGGTGAGCACAGTACCCGCACAATGTGACGGTGTGTAGCTACTCTTTGCTTGTAGTCCACCCGCTCAGGACCCCCTACCAGGCCGAGGTGCTGTGTGGGTGCACATGGACAATTCCCCCTACCAGGCCGGGTAGCTGTTGGGGTGCATTCCCCATCTTGTGTGCATCTGTGGACAGCTGATTTGCTTGTGCAGTGCATCATGGGTACGGGTGGCCTAACCCTATCCTGTCTACAACAGCAGACTGTCTGTGGGGTGACGTGCAGGCTCTCTACAGCCAGCCAGGGGCTTGCTATCAGCTGTAGCCCAATGGTTATGTCACTCCCTGTACAGCCAGAGGTCATGGGTTCAAACCCACAGTGGGGCCCTTTGATAGGGCCGTCCACAGCTTTATTTTTTTATTTTTTATTTAATATTTACAGTTTTCCAACCACACATACAAAATGCAATACTACAGAACAAGCTCAATCTACCACTACAACCCTACATCCCGACATCCCCCCCCAACAACTCCTCCCACCCCAACACCCCTCCATCTCCCCTCCCCCCTCCCTCCCCCCGTCTCCTTGTGGCCTACACACCGACAGCTCCAATGTGCTGCCTACATAGAAAAGGAAGGGAAAAGTAAACAAAATAATCAAGGAGGCTAGATAAGCATAGAAATACTTTCAGACACACACCCCGGCCTTTGCCGCAAACTTATCTAAACAGGACCAGCGATTACATACCTTCCTGGCTCGGTAGTGCGGAGCCTTGTCTTGGACTTTTTCATACCGAACATACAGACACAACAAGTTCCACCAATACATAAAATCCAATTTAGAGGAATCTTTCCAACAGTGCATTATAACCTTGACGGCAACGGCCATCATAAAGTTAAACTCATGAAATTTATCTTTAGACAGGGCAATCTCACCGTCTACAGAACGCAAGATGATGGTCCTCCACGTCAACTGTCCCTCAAAACAGAGGACGGCTTGTATCCTATCCCACACTCGCCTCCAGAATTCGTGCACATGTGGGCAGCTAAATAACATATGTTGCAAGGTACCAGGAGATCCCCCACAAGACCAGCACTGACTGTTACCTTTGGGATCCCATTTGCCCAGCCTCGCAGGAGTGAAAAAGGCCCTATGGGTCAGAAAAAATAATGTTTGCGTTAACGAGGCCCCCCTAGAAATCCTGCGCACCTGAATCCAGAGCTTCTGCCATTCCACCCGAGACAGCGAAAGCCTAAATCTCCCTCCCACGCCTTCTCTAACCCGGACAATTGGGGAGGGAAACCATCCCGCAACATAGCATAGAAACAGGAGCTGACCCCTTTGACACTGAAGCAGGTGTCCACTATTTGTAGCAGCTTCCAATCAGGGACTAATTTCCCTGGCTCTATTTGAGCTTTAGTGAGACAGTGCCGCAATTGCAGCCATTGATAGTAGCACCCCGCAGGAAGATCATACTCACTCTTCAACCTCTCAAAGGACTTCCAAGCTCGAAAGCCTACGAGATGATCCAAAGTCCAGATCCCCTTATTCTGCCAGGATTTCCACATAATAAGCTTATGCCCAATTTTAAACCGAGTATTGTACCAGATCGGCATCTGTAAGGAAAGGGGGTCGTCCCCAGGAAGTCCCTCATCCAGAGATCGAAACGCAGCCTGCGTAGCCGAAACTATTTGACCCGCTGTGAAGGAGTCCGGAAGCCTCATGCCAATTAAGAGGGCGACAGGTATAGGCGCTACAATTTGCTCCTCCACTTTCAACCACCTTGGACCGCTCTCTAGTTGATCTGCCATGGTCCACATCCCGCCCTGCCGTAACTTAAATGCCTGATGGTATACTCTAAAATCCGGCATTTGCACCCCCCCACAATCTTTCCTTGCTCGGAGCTTTCGCATAGCGATCCGCGGAGGCTTGCCCTGCCACAAAAACTTAGAAAGCAGTCGCTCTAAGGCTTTATAGAACGCAGCTGGAAATGATATGGGAAGCATCTCCAATATATAATTAATCTTTGGAGCCAACACCATTTTGATAGACTCCAATCGACCCCACCACGATAAATGTAAGGGGGACCACTTCACTGTCAAATCTTTGACTATATCTAACATTACTTGCGCATTTACTCTTGTCATCTCATCCAAGTACCGACAAAATCGGGCCCCCAGATATTTAAACGTATCCACAACCCAGACGAAAGGCGTATTCTCAAGGTCTGCCTGAAATGCCCATTTATTTAAAGGAAACGCTATAGATTTAGACCAGTTAATCTTATACCCGGAGAGCTGCGAATACTCCCCGATTAACTTCATGAGCTCCTGCAGAGAAGCTGGCTGAGCAAACAACAACAAGTCGTCCGCATAAGCCGACAATTTCACTTGCAGGCCCCCTATGTCAACTCCCCGGATCTCCCCAGAATGACGAATTAATAAAGCAAGGGGTTCTAAGGCGATATTAAATAAAAGTGGGGAGAGAGGGCAGCCTTGTCTGGTGCCTCGACATAAATACAAAGGGGACGAGACAATGCCATTGGCAAATATACGGGCCGTCGGTCTTGCATAAAGGACTTGCAGGAGCCGGAGAAAACGCTCCCCAAAACCAAACCACCGTAAAGTATGGAACAAAAACTCCCACTCCAGTCGATCGAAAGCTTTTTCTGCGTCTAGGGACAGTCCCACTAACGGAGTCCCTTTACTTTCGGCAATGGCAAACACATTTAATAACAACCGGGCATTGTCCGAGGTCGAGCGCCCCGCAATAAAACCGCATTGATCTGGATGAATCAGAGCCGGCATGACTTGACCGAGCCTCTTAGCCAGCACTGCTGCATAGATCTTATAATCAGCGTTTAATAAAGGAATAGGGCGGTAGTTTCCCACCTTAGAAGGATCCCGGCCCGGCTTTTCCAATACCACGATGT
This sequence comes from Ichthyophis bannanicus, assembly GCA_033557465.1. NCBI lineage: Eukaryota > Metazoa > Chordata > Amphibia > Gymnophiona > Ichthyophiidae > Ichthyophis > Ichthyophis bannanicus. The sequence continues at coordinate 760,174,870 of CM066033.1, forward strand.
TTGCCTCACTAAAGGCGCCCGTCAGCGGCAGCTGCTCTGCCAATAAATGGAAGTATTGCAACAAAGGAGGCAGCAACTCTACCGCAAATGTTTGATAAAATTCAGCCGGTAGGCCATCGGGACCCGACGCCTTACCTTTAGCCATTGAGACTATCACCTCTCGGACTTCCCTATCTGAAAATCCCTCCTCTAGTTCCACCGATTGCGACAAGGAGAGGGAAGGATGAGGAACGCCTTCAGTCAGTGTTTGAAAACGCTCCAAATCACACGCCGTCTCAGAGCAATACAACTGCTCATAGAAACCCCGAAAGGCCTCAACGATCTCCTGATTTTGGAATAAATCCTCCTGACTATCCGTCCGGATAGTCTCAATCCGACGTTTAGCCGACCGGGGGTGCAACGTGTTTGCAAGCAGGCGGCCCGCCTTGTTTTTCTCTACATAATATTTAGCCTGCTGCTTCCCATAGACATGCTCAGCTTCCTCACTGAGTATATGATTATATTGATACCGTAATCTTTGGAGTCTTACCAGAATCTCAGCTTCCGATCTCTTTACCAACAACCGCTCCCCAGCTTTAATCTGAGCATCGAGCACACCGAGCTTGGCCTTTCTTTCCCGATCAATCTTTATCGTATAGCTAATGATCTTGGCCCTGATCGAAGCCTTAAACGCCTCCCACCATGCCCAGCCTGCCGTGTCTCCCATTAAGTTCGTAGCAAAATATTCCCTAATACTGCAGGCTATGGAAGCTTGGAATGCCTTATCGTCTAACAGGGCCCTTCGAAGGACAAAAAAAGGGGGTCGCTCGTCTTGCATTCCCAGAGACATATGGAAAGTGACGGCTGCATGATCAGAAATTTGCATAGCACAGATATCTGCTCTATCCACCGCAGGGATCAGAGACTTGGAAATGAGAAAGAAATCTATGCGAGAATGGGACTTATGAGGGAGAGAGAAGAACGAGTAATCTCTATCCGCAGGGTGCTTTAACCGCCATATATCTGCCAAGCCGAGATCTCTCATAAACGAGTGAATCACCAGCGTGGCTTGCTGCATCCTATGACTCTTGAAGGGCATACAGTCCAACAAAGGGTCTAGCACCAAATTAAAGTCCCCGCCCAATACAATGTCATAGGAAGAGAGTGAATGAGCCAACTCGGCTATCTGTTGAAAGAACGGGATATCATTGTGGTTAGGGGCATATACGTTTATGAAAGCAAATTTCCTACCCTGAATTTGCAAGGCCACTGACGCCCACCTTCCCGCTAAGTCCGCACGCGTGTGCTCCACCACAGGGGCAAGGGTTTTCCTGACCAATGTAACCACACCATTCTTCTTCTGCGAAGCTGAGGAATGGGAGACCAACACATACTGCCCTAAACCCAATTTTCGTGCTTCCGAAGTCTGGAGGCGAGTCTCCTGGAGGAGGACTACATCCGCGTTTTCCTGTTTACAATATAAAAGAATCTTTTTCCTCTTGATGGGATTGTTAATGCCCTTAACATTAAGGGACAAACATTTAAGAGAACACATGGGTGACATGATACGTAATGACACTAGAGATCAGCATCCTATGCAGAAATAGACATAGCTTCCACCACATCGGCTTAAGGATATAATACACAGCCATTCTTTCCCCGCCACAAGGAGACAGAAACCCCCCCCAAGAGAGCAACATCAAACGGGTGAACCCACAAAGCAAGAACCCACCCAACTCTCCCCCCTCCCCCCCTCCTCCCAAACATCAAGAAAACAGATACTATAATTTCCCTGAGAAAACATTTCTCTCTGTTGCAACGAGGCTTTAGTACCCTAGCCGGTCCATAGCCAGATCTGCAAGCACCTTTCCCGCTATCTTCCCAGGTCCGGCCGCTCGAGGCTCACCCCCGAGCTCACCCCGGGCACACAGCATTATCCCAGCTAGTCCGCCGGAATAAGAAAAGGAGAAAAAAGGGCTCCTGCTGTACCCAGTCCTCTTCAATGCATACTGGAGGCCTCCTTTTCCTCTATATACAGCCGCAGTTGCTCCGGGTCCTCAAATGTACGGGTCTGGTTGTGGAGGGTGACCCGCAGGCTCGCCGGTGCGAACAGCCCATATCGGGCCTGTAGATGTTGTAATCTTGGGCGGAAGGCCAAGAGGAGTTTCCTTCTCTGCACGGTAGCTTTATGAAAGTCAGGAAAAAACGCCACATTTCTGCCCTCGTACTTGAGAGGCCCTGCTGCTTTAGCAGCCGCCAAAATCTGCAGCGCATGGGAGTGCCGAAGCACACACATAATGATAGGGCGCGGTTGCTTCACATTGGGGCCTGTGTGAGTTGGAATGCGGTGGGCGCGCTCGATCTCGAAAGGCAGATCAAATTTAAGCTTCAACAAGCTGGCCGTGGTTGACGCTAAGAAGGCCTTTAGGTTTGACCCCTCGGCCCCCTCCGGGACACCAATCAATCGGATGTTATTCCTCCTTGTACGATTATTTAGGTCCTCAAGACTGCGCTCCAGCAGCCCGATTTTCCTGGTGTTAGCACTGACCTGCTTGAAGCGTTCCTCCTGGGTATCGACTCGGATCTCTAGCCCGCCCACTCTCTCCGTGAGGGCACACCCTTGCTCCTTAAGCTCCTTCAACTCTCCGATGTCCGCTTGGACCCCGCTCAGCGTGATGCCATTATTCGCCACCATATCACGTACTGCCCTGATCTCCGCCAGCAGATCGTGCAGAGCGACCGGGTTTTCACGTGCACCCGAGGCCTTTTGCGGGGAAGGCGGATCGGGTTTGGGCCTCTTCACGCCGGTATTCGGGGCGGCGGCGTAATCTAATTTGGTGGGTTTGCTAGCGGCCATCATGCAATGAAGTTTGCCACACTCCAGCCCACAGAAATACAATCCGATATACCTCGGACTACCAAAACAAGCTCTCAAACCACTACAGCTGGCACAAAACACTGCAGCTCGAATCATATCCGGAGCCGCAAGGCAGGAGCACATCACACCTACACTAAAGGACTTACACTGGCTCCCAATCATTGCTCGCATCAGATACAAGACTATCATAAACCTATTTAAGATAAAAGAACACACATCAGCCAACAGCCTCCACCTGCTCATACAACCGGAAACCAGCGCACGTCCCAGAAGAAGTCAAACACGCAACCGAGTCAGCACCCCAAATGAGTACAAGCACACACGCAAGGACACAACAGACAGAGCTCTCTCCATGGCTGCTCCAACAATATGGAACAATCTACCGGACGATCTAAGGGCAACTCCAGACCTCAAAGACTTCAGAAAACAACTGAAAACCATGCTGTTCATAGAGCACTATGGTCACATCACATAACCTAAGAGAATGGATAACAGCACTCCAATCCTCCCAAACAACTGAATATATATAAAATATGATTCTAGCACCACTGTAAATAGCCCACCCTGTATATAGCTCAAACAAATCAAGCACCCAACACATCCCTCACACAACTAAGTTTTATCCTCACTGCATGTACAACACACACACTTTACCTGATTGCTTGCTGTGATACCACCTTGATTATTAAGATAAGGCGGTTTAGAAATACTGTTAAATAAATAAATAAATAAATAAATGGTGAACCAGGGAAAAATTCAATTTGTCGGAGGGAGGAGGGACGACGAGAGAGCTAGGCAGCCATCTTGTTCCCTGCAGGCTCCGCCTCCCACAGCTTTATTTTTATTTACTGTACATATGTCTATGCCGGCAAAACCACACACAGCTTACTATACCCATTAGGTGCCTCTGAGGGTGCTTTATAGGGCGCCCTATAGGCCACCTTATGGTTGCCATCCATATAGGGTGCACTATACATTATCCTGTGTCGCAACATACATGGTGCCCTATAGGGGACATTCTAGGGTGCCTTGGCGGACAGTGCACTGTAACATGTGCCTTACGGGCATCCGTATGTTAACACACTGTGAGAGCGGGTTTACTAGTGGTGGGAAATAAAATATAAATGGAAGGCCTCCTACAGCACTCCTCACCATGATACATATTGCCCCAGCCAGCCTTGTTCACTGGGAGGGGTTGAGCCCCTAGCCCCTGCACCATTGGTCAGTGTCTTAACCATTGTGCTGTGGCTCTGTTCCTGTGTTTGTGCATCCGCGCGCAGCCTTGTAGCCATCAGCGCGCCATCTTGTGGTGCACTAAATTAACAGCGCGCCACCTTATGCCGCACAACATGGAAATGCCCCTAAAATAATGCCTCAGCCAGCTGTCTTCAATGGGCACTGTGGGGAATTGAACCCATGATCCCTGCATGAGTGGTCAGTGTCTTAACCATTGTGCTATGGCTCTGTTCCTGTTATTTGCACATCAGCGCGCCACTTATCCCTCCCACTATTGGACTGCCCCCTCACACATCAGCGCGCCGCCTTCTGCCCACCGGCTCGCCGCCTTCTGTTGCCCACATTTATCAGCGCACCGCCTTCTGCCGCCCAAACTTAACAATGCGCCGCCATCTGCCGCCCACACTAAACAGTGCGCCGCCTCATGCCGTAATAAAAATAACAGTGCGCCGCCTTCTGCTGCCCAAAACTAACATGCCTCCTAACCACTTTTGCCCATAAATGTTGGTGCCTCAGCTGGTCTTTTCTGTTGAGTGCAATGGGGGTTTGAACTCGTGGCCCCTGCACCATTGGTCGGTGTCTTCACCGTTGTACTACGGCTCTGTTGTTTGGTTTTGCAGCAGCGCCCCACTTAGCCTTCCGACGCGCTAATGTGGGCCCCGCACATTAGCGCGACGCACACACGTACGGTCCAGTTTTTTGCTTTTTTCTGCCTGGCCTGCCCACTCCTTATATGGCACCAGCACACTAACGGGAACCCGCACAGCAACGGTGTTTAGTAAACATGCCCCAAAGGGTCATTTTAAAAAACATCTTTGTGTGAATATGCCAGTGTATGTATGTAAAATGCAGATGGTGATCACTTCTGAGAGCAATGAAACACCTTGGCGACGCCTCCTCCATGCCCCCGTTCAGATCTGGACGTCCTCTCGCCAGAGATGTCCCCAGAGATGGCTTCTAAAATGGCTATGGAGATGGTCTCTGTTTTGGACGTCTCTATGTGCGTTTTCAAACATCCAAAACACAAATAGGGCTTCTAAAATAACTTTCATTGTACGCACATTTAGTATACCTCTTTTCAAGCTAGTATAAATGTACGTGGGATCTTTTTAACTACAATTTTGGCAGGATTTGTGCTAGAGGTTTATGAGACATGGATGCTATGTCTTTATAAATTAGAATAGACTAAAAATAGGTTCCTACTTGTCCTTCACACATAGGAAGACTTTTATAACAATTATCCTCACAATGATTTCACCCAAAGGAAAAAGAGGTTTCGTTTTAACAATGAACACAGATTAAAAAAAAAAAATTATCAACTGCTTTGTCTACTATTTGTGAAAAAGCAAAACCTAAGGATATGTAGTTAAATGGTCATCTACTTACCTAATGATCTGAAGAGTTTTCCTGGCACATTGGCCTTGTTTATCTGCTTTGGCCTCTTTCCTATTCCCATGCTTTGGGAAAATGCATTTTTCACCTTCTGCCATCGGAGGTATTTGCGCTGGGAGGCAGGCCTACAACATAAAGATCTATTGTAATGATATAAATACAATATTCCAATGACTCATGTAACAAGGGAGAGAGTAAGGGGTATGTTTACTAAACTGTGGTTACGTTACCAGCTTAAGTGCAGCGTTAAGATACCTGAAGCCATATAAGGCAGTGGGCAGGTAAGTGGCGTTCCGGTGTAATGGGAGCAATGGGCTGTTTAACGTGTGTTAAAGGGCGCCTTGGTCGCTTGGCATAAAAAAAACAACAAAAGAGAATTGAACCCATGACCCCTGGCTTGGGCAGTATTAGTACTAACCATTAGGCTACACCTCCATAGCTCTCTGGAAAGCAATGGCTGGATATAGAAAGATGATGTGTTGGGACAGCGGCTTAGAAGGGTTTCCCCATTGCCGATGTGCAGTCCTATGCATTAATCTGAGACCTCTCTTTTTCTTTTTGTACTCTGATACTTTATACCATATGCATGTTGATTTTTGGATGGAGTGATCCTTTCCTATTTTTTGGATATAGAAAGACTGCAGGTCACCGCACAAAACGTCTGCTGTGTGTACCAGGATAGGGTAGCCCCCAACAGTACCCATGTACTGGATTGGGAGACCCCTGCCTTACACCTCTGTCATTTAAGATTGCGAGTGGGCAAGGTACAGATGTCCTAGACATCAAAAGGGTAGACATAATTTGTCACATTGCTCCTTGATTCTCACCACCACCAAAAAGTTGTCTAATAGACAATATTTTGGTGGTGGTGAGAAGCAAAGAGGCATGTGACAAATTCTATCTAACCTTTTTGATGTCTTGGAGATCTGTACCTTGCCCACTCACATTCTTAAATGACAGAGATGTAAGGCAGGGGTCTCCGAATCCAGCCCTAGAGGGCCATAAACCAGTCAGGTTGGCAGGATATATCTAATGCATATATATCTCATGCATATTCATTAGGGCTATCCTGAACACCCGGCTGGCCTAGGGGTTCAAGGAGGACTGGTTAAGAACCACTGGCCTAGATACTGCCCTCTCTGGGTCAAAGTGGTGTACAAAGCTGCCCTTTATTCCCACACTCTATGTTTTGTAACTGAGGCAGTGGTGGGGAGCTGTAACATGCCCATGTGCAGTGGCTGGGGGCAGGCACAATGTATGCCCCCAACCAATAGGCCATATCTGTACTTATTACTAGGGCATTGGCAGACTAGCAGTAATGGTGGGAGTAGGCCTGGAAGACCTCAGCTGCCACCCACCAAGGTCTAACATTCACCAGCAGACAGCACAATCAGACTGTACCTACTGCACCCCACCAGGTGTTCCAACCATGCAGACAGTCTGCTAGTCAGTCCACATTGCATGTTTGCAGACAGACTATGTGCACCCAGTAGTTAGTTCAATAATTGGGCCCCCTGAAGAAGGAGCACACAAATATCACTGTACACAGATGCTATATAGCACTATGTGGAAACATAGCCATGCCATGGTCACTGCTCAGTCAGAGTGAGAGTGTCCTCCTCTTCTGACATGCTGTAACCACCAGGACCAAACAGGTGGCGGTCGGGCACTATGATGTCCCAGCCATTGCCCTACCCCCAATACAGATGCTGCCTGCCCAGTCTGCCCTGTCCGGCCCATTCCCACAATACCTTGCTCCTCAGTATTCACATTTGCAGGCTAATGCTAGAAAAAGTGTGGACATTGTGAGGCCTAGTGAGGAGTAGAAAGGCACAAAACAATGGATAAACACACACACACACACACACTCATATTGCAGCACTGTGCAAAGATAGGGATGGTTGGCAACCCTGCCCGCCACACCTGTCCCAATGCAGTGCAGGCATTGCTAAGGTGTGATAATTGCTCAGGAGTTAGTAGTAGTGCTCTGGTGATAATTGCTGCTTCGTGTGCTGGAGCCAACAGCCTGACTCTTCATGCAGCTTTGGATAGTGGAGCCTGTATGTGTGGGTGTTTGTACCCCTGTTAGCGATACTTTGGGGATTGCACATGTTGGTGTTGTATCTGCAATGTAGGGTAAAATATAGAGACATATTCTGCAAGAGCAACAGCCAGGATCTGAACCAGTGACCCTCTGCTCCAAAACACACTGGCTATGTGTAGTGCACCACACTGTTGCCACATAGGCACAGTAGTCCCTGGGCCTGCCTTGTTGCCCATCAGACAATCCTTGCCTGGTGTACTGCACACCATGCACTGGAAAAGGGCATGGCCTTGGTCCGCTGCAGCAACACCCCCCCGCCCCCCCGCCATGCTGACATGCCCATATGCTGTCAGTGCTGGTAGTGTGCAGTCCCAGACCATCCAATGTGCAGGTAGGTTGGTGCCTAGGGTGCAGGGTCTGGGGTGAGTGGCAATCATGGACATCCACACATCCCCCCATCACTGCCTGCCAATATTTTGTCCCTTCCACCTGGGGGAGAGACGGCTGGGAGTGTCAGGTTGGTGTTCTAGCAACTATTGGCTAGGGTGGACCAGGTAAACGTAGGTAGATTGTGTTATGCCAGCAGACTGTGGACAGGCAAGGGCATGCACTGTGGGTACTGAGTACCCAGTTTGGACTACTGGGTGTATATATGTTTCAGACGACACGTGGTCACACCCTGCACTGCCTTACCAGGGGTTGTAGTAAAGAGTATTCATTTAGCTGGGTTTACGAACAGTTTGGGACGCATCCTGGGGAAGGTCCGTGGACCCTTGTTAGAGTGGTCCCCAGATGTGCACTGCTTGCCCCATTACATGCATAGTAGTACCCGTGTGAACTTTGGGGTACCTGCTGGGTACACGTCCCCTGGATAGGACACTGTGGAACACAGACTACTGGGCATGCTTGACCATGGTCAGATGCTGTCTTGCTGTTTTCCTGTTTCTGTGTTCCTATGTGCCACCTAGGCAATGACCTAGTCCGCCCTGTGCCCCAGCTGCCCCCACTGCATGTCCTGCCTGCAGCCCCCTTTCCCCATTTGCACTATCACCATAGTGCCCTTTCATACTTGGATACTATGCTGTTGCTGCAATTGGAACACTACTCTCACTTTTCTTGGACTCCCTGTCTGTGTTGTACATTGCTGACACTTAAATGGTCGGTCTCTCCTGCAAAAGTGCATTTACCGACAGGTTTTCACTGGCGGCAAAGTCCTGGCATTATTGTTCCAGCGTTAGTGCAGCAGGGGCTTCTCCCCGCCCACTGACCCCTACCCTCCATCCTTCTCCCCACCCTCTGGGACATTTACTGCTGCCAGTAATGTTACCGCATGGTAATGTTACCTATGCTACATTACTGCGGTTTAGTAAACATACCCCTAAATTTCAAAGCAAGTAAAAAGTCTTGGAGGGTTAGTTACAAAGCTGCAGTAAAATTTCACATGTTACTGAAGCCTAATTTATCACAATAGTCACTTACCTGTGGTAACCCCCATCCAGGGCTGGCCCAAGGGTTTCTGCCGCCCCAGGCAGAAGCCCTGGCCATGCTGCCCCCCCTTCCAAGCTGTGCCATCACCCCTCACTGCTGCTGATTCCGTTAGCATGGTTGGTGGGGGTGGCTTGGCTTGGCTTAGTGCAGTGGTGGCTATGGCAGCAGCCTGCGGCAGACCATGTGCTTCGGCACATATGGCCTGTTGCTTCTGATTCCCTCTGACAGAACTTCCTGTTGGAGGAGGGTTAGAAGCAGCAAGCCAAATGTGCCAAGATGGCCTGCCAGTTGTGCCAAGCCATGCCATCCACAGAGGTCTGCCGCCTTAGGCGGCCACCTAGCCTGCCTAGTGGATGAGCTGGCCCTGCCCCATCCCCCCAAAGAAGACCCCCTCACTGTCCTGAAGACCTCTTCTCCCCATAGGCTGTCCCAGACCTGAAGCAGCAATCTGTAGTTGCTCTTGCCCCTTTCAGTGCTGTTCAAAATGGCTCCATTTGACCCTTAGCCGTAGTTTCACAGTACTATTGTCATAGCCCTTATATAGAAGGATTGCTGTAACCTTAGGGCTGTCATAGCCCTTATATGGGAGCTTGACTCCAATGGTAGGACAATGAGACTATGGGCCATTTTGAACACAGTGGCAGAAGGGACGTGAGCGATTGTGGGTTACTCCTGTCTCCTTACCCTAGCCTAGACCATCAGGTATGTTTTGAGATAAGCCTAGGGAGGGGCCAATAGAGGGATGTGAGGTCTTTGGGATAGATGGGAGGCTTTGAGGGGCTGGAGGGCCTTCTCTGGTGGGAGAGTCAGGGGTGGGGCATAGAGTCTGCAAGATCTCTTTGTGAGGTGGGGGGAGCGGGTCCATGGTATCTCTTCTGAGGGTGGGATGTCAATGAGATTTGACAGCTACTAGTCCCTTTAAGATGCCACCTGCTAGCACTAGGCCATGTGTTAGAGGCCCCGTGCTCTTGGCAGGAAAACTAATGCCAGCTTTAAATTGGTGCTATTTTTCCAGGAATATCACAGCTTGCAAAGTTTAATACAAGCTGTGATATTTGATATACATAATGATCAGGTGCTCTGCATATATTTGAGTGCTTTGCTAACATGCATTGCAGCAAACTAACATGCATTATGGTAAAATAACACATGATTTTGCCATTTAACATGGATTAAGAGGCAAAAATTGTGTATTATTCCCTTAGCGCAAGTTAGTAACTATCCTCCCTAATTGGCTGCTGAAAACTGCTTTCCCTCAATATAGTTAGCAGTCTATGTGCTGTGAGCCACTTAGAAATGTTTATGTTCTTATGTTTATTAATACGTTCAATATACCACTTTTAGTAATGACATCACAGCAGTTTACAAAGTCATTTTCAGCAAACTAAAAATGAAAATAAACAAAAACAAGAGACAGTACAAATAGAAAGATGGATGGTGAGGAACATGAGAAGAAGCTGGCTGGTGTGCCCTAGGACCTGACCCCAGCACTAATCCTCAGAGGCCAGCACAAAAAAGTAAACCTTTAACCACACCTTGAATTTGAGTAAGGGAGTCTCTAGTTGTAAATATTTTGATAAGGTGTTCCACAAAAGTCGTGCGATAATATAAAAGACTGAGGTATGGATGGATTAATGGAGAGCTTGGAAAAGTAGTGGAATGAGCAGGAGTATATGAGCAGAGGTATGGAGAATTAAATCATTAAAAATTCAGCAGCTAGCCCCGAATGCACAGACTTGAATGCTAGAAAAAGAATCTTAAACTTTATCCTATAGGCAACAGGCAACCAATGAGCCTCTTGCAATAATGGGATAATGCAATCTGTAGGGTTTTTCCAAGTTAGCTAAGCGAATGCAGTATTTTGCAATATTTGCAGCCTTCTAAGTGCAATTTGGAGTACTCCATTATAAAGAGAATTGCAATAATAAATACGACTGGTAACTAATGCATTAATATTGTAAGGGTTAAAATAGCATCTTTATCTAGTAATTCTTGAATGGATCTGATCTGTTACATAGCATATGAACAAGATTTGACAACAGAGAAAATTTGATCTTCAATATGTGAAGCTAAGGTGGGAGTAACATTCTTCAAAGTAATCCACATAGCCTGACATTTAACAAAAGTTAGTTTTAAATAATTCAGGGTAAGCAATTCTGTTATGTGAGTGTAAAGTCAGGTGTATTCTGATTAGTATAAAGATACTGAATATAGCCGGCAAAAACAAAAGAACTAATGCCTAAAGACTGAATTAGCATGATGAGCCAAAACAGATCCCTGAGAGACTCCGAAGCAAAGTTGGTACTGTTGTGATGCGGTATTATTAACTACAACCTTGGAGGTTCTATCTGAGGAATGAAATGAACTAATACAGTGACTTTTTAACACAAAGTTAGACATTTTGGAGAACCCAGTGGGTCTACTTTGGGCCAATAGAAATTCTTCTCCTGGTTTTAACTAGGTTTCACAAACACCCAAAATGTTTGATAATGGGGGATATAACGTTTTAAAAATAATAAATAACACATTGACATCTTGGAAGCCCAGCCCGTATGTTTTCCACACTTTAAAAATGGTGGAAGGAAAGCCAGATGACTGCCAGCATGGGTAAAAGGCCAGGTGAGAAAAGCTGAAACAAGCAAAAGAACATCTTTCAAAAAATGGAAAGAGGATATGAATGAAGAAAACAGGAAACAGCATAAGCATTGGCAATTTAGATGCAACACATTGATAAGACAGGAAAAAAGAAAAATTGAAAGGAAGCTAGCAATGGAAGCAAAAACTCATAATTACTTTTTCAAGTCCATTTGATGCAAGAAGCCTGTGAGTAAGTCAGTTGGCCCATTAGATGGGAGAGGGATAAAAGGGGCACTAAGGGAGTACAAAGCCATAGCAGAGAGAATAAGGGGTATGTTTATTAAACAGCAGTAAGGGAGCAGTCTTTTCCATGCATTAATGGCAGCGATAACACTGGTCAACATTGAAATCGTTACTGACTTTAAAAGGCCCTAATCTGTAGTATCTTGGTGAGCTGAACATGAATATAACATTAAAAAGCTTTTATTGGCTCTCGTTTTGAAGATATTGCATATAGTTCATTTTTGACATTTCACAGTATAAAGTTATCCAGTAGGACATCAACAACATCCCAAATAAGCCTTGAATGGTGTAATATTCCATCACATTGCATAATACCAGCATGCACACATCATCCAGAGTTGATTGCATCATTTTCTGATGCAATGCAATACTACTGCCAGACGGCTGCTGAAGCCATCTGACGTCAGCAGTGTACCATATGCAGTCGGAAAGGAAAGTAATCTGGTATTCTGTTCCGATATTGAAAACCTCATGAATGCCTTAAAAATCACTCATGACCCACAAGACTGGAGACTATTTATAGATTCTTTGAAACTGAGTCTGAAGGCTATGCTTTTGAACAATGGAAACCGTCTTCCATCTATTCCAGTAGCGCACGCCGTCCACATGAAAGAGACATACGATAACTTAAAGCATCTACTGACTTCCATTAACTATAATAAGTACAGCTGGCACCTCTGTGGTGACTTGAAGGTAGTTTCCCTTTTAATGGGAATGCAGCAGGGATATATAAAATACATATGTTTCTTATGTGAGTGGGATAGCCGAGCAAGGGATTGGCACTACTTGCGGAACGAATGGAATCGCAGACAAAATGTAACAGTTGGAGAGAAGAATATCCAGCACCCAGCTCTGGTTGAGGCTCACAAAATCCTGTTACCACCCCTTCACATCAAACTAGGTTTGATAAAAAACTTTGTGAAAGCCATGGACCGCACTTTGCCAGCTTTCCGATACCTGCATGAAAAATTTCCTCAACTCAGCAAAGCAAAGATTAAAGAAGGAATTTTTGTGGGTCCTCAGATTTGAGAGCTCTTCAAAGATGACCGGTTCAACAATTTGCTGCAGGGTGATGCGAAGCAAGCATGGAATGCTTTTCGCCTAGTGTCAACATACTTTCTCGGGAATGTTAGGGCAGAAAACTACAAGGAACTAGTAGAAGACATGCTGATGCAGTATCAGAAACTTGGCTGCAATATGTCTCTAAAGAGCCATTTCCTTGATTCCCATTTTGATTTCTTTCCTGACAACTGTGGTATGGTTAGTGATGAATAGGGCGAACGTTTTCACCAGGATATTGCAATGATAGAGCAAAGATACCAGGGAAAATGATCCACTACAATGCTGGCTGACTGCTGCTGGACACTCCCCAGAGAAACTCCCAAACAGCTGTACAAGAGACAGGTGAAAAAATCTAAGAAGTAGTCTATGACTTGGTTTTTTACAGGTATTAACCAAAGGTTTATTATATTTACTATTGACATGCATTTCGTGATGTAAACATTAATTCTTGTAGATTACAAAAAAACTAGAGCCAACTTTGCAATTTCACTGTCATATTTGTGTTCAGCATATAAAAATTGATAAGAAATGACTATTTTTATTTCAGTAACATGACTTTTGTAAACATTTGTTGACCAGTGTAAGTGTTTACCATGCGATGTGTACTGGGCATGTGAGAAGCATTCCGGCATTAAGGGGTGGTAGTGGACACTTAGGGCCCAATTCTATCCCGGATATTGATTCCCGTGGGATCAGAATCGCGAACAGTCCTGCACGTGCAGGTCGGGACTATGATTCATTCCGGCCTGCACGTGCAGGACTATCCCTGGCTAACTCAGTCAAGGCTCTTCAATGGAGCCATGGTGCCATGGCATCATGTTGCCATGGCATCGTTGCTCCATTGAAGAGCCGCAGTGCCGGCCACCAGACTTCAGGACCTCATTACCCGCAGCTCAACCCCCGATCCAGCCTCCAAAAGACAGGGTCAGGCTGCAGGGATTGCCTTCAGGCCCCCCTGCCCACTGCAAGCCCCGGGCCCACTGCAGAATGACATAACACTTATATTTAAAACCATACAGTAATAATAAATAAATAATGGACAGACATAATATTGAAAGGGTGAGTAACCATACATTCTCTTTACCGATACCTCTATTGTTAGGTAAGCTCAACTTAATTTCCTCTTCTCTTTCAGTATGAGATTAAATAATATTGTTCTATGTAGCTTTCAAATAAAATATAATATATGACTACTATATTTTAGCATCAAGAGAAGTTGATGCATGAAGCTCATGTCTGGTTTCACACAAACCATTAGATATTTAAAACTTTAAAACCAACTCAGCCCTGGGGATCCTAATTTTTAAACATTAGTATCTCATAGGGGTATGTTTACTAAACCGTCTTAATGTGCGCCCGGCGACGTTATCACGCGATAATGTACCTTATCGCGCAATAATGGCGCTTTATCGGGCGCAAAGGTACCTTAGTACGCGATAACTCATGCAGCGGCGCAAATGAGCGCTGAGGGTGGAGAAAGGCTCCCGGAGGGCGGAGGAAGGCTCCCCAGGGGCGGAGAGAGAGGGTCAATGGGCAGAGAGTGGGAGGGGAGAGGCTCCCTGCACACTAACGCTGTGAAATCCAAGGCTGAAAACTAACGCCAGTGAAACCCTGGCTTTAGAGCTGATTTAAAGGGAAAATAAAACATTTCCGTCAGCAATGTACAGCAAAGCCAGGGAAACCTACAAAAAGTGATAAGTGTGATACATGTGCACAGAACAAAAGGGCAATTAAACATTGAAAATGACCCCAACAAAATGTAAAAAAAACATAACCAAGCTGGCCAATAGTGATATTAATGGGAAACATAAAAAAACACTACCGGGAAAGCTAAAAAAAAAAAATATTAATTTTGGAAGGGTCTATGCTCTGTCCCCATACAAGGTGAATGTCCCACAATGAAATAGCACTGATCAGGGTTTTCCCTTCCATTGGACAGGCTTCCTATGGCATGCACATGTTCCGCAACAGCAGGGCGGGCATGTCGGAATGGGCAACTGGACAGATGCTGATGCTGAAAAAGGGGACACAGAGGGCTGCATGCGGCACATGCTGTGGTGCAGCTGGACCACAGTGCGGACTAGGGTGATGCCTAGGTGGCCCATAGGAATGCTGAAACAGTAGAGCAGCCAGACAGCAACTGATGAGGGCCCAACACGGGCATGAGTGTGTTTCCCACAGTGTCACAGGGGATAGTACCCAGCAGGTACCCCCAAGGGCACAGAACATTGGCAGGCGGTGCTGGGGGGAACCATGAACAGCTATGCAGGCACTCCTACCCCAGAACCCGCACCATAGGCAGCCGCCTACTCGCACACTGGATGGCCCGAGACTGTGCACCACCAGCACCACCAGCAGAAGGGCATGTCAGCATGGTGGCAGAGGGGTACTGGTGGTGGAGGGGGCAGTGGCTGCTGCCCACAGCAGACCATGGCTTAGCCCTGTTTAGGTGGGTGCCGTGCACTACACCAGACAGGCTCTGTCTGACAAACAGTCTTGGTATCTCCAGGGAATGCACTGTCTTTGTGGCAACACAGTGGTGCAGTGCACGCAGCCAGTGTGTTCAGGAGCAGAAGATCACAGGTTCAAGTCCCAGCTGTGGTTCCTGCTAACCCAGTCACCATATTTTACCCACTATTAAAACGTGGTAATGCAGACAGAACCTTTAGTGCAGATAACGTAAACATGCCCTAAATGCCTACATTTTACCCTACAGAGCACAGACACCATAAACATGTGCAATACCTAGAGCAGAGTTTCCTGGAGGGCCAAACACCATTCAGGTTCCATGCTGCCTCTAATAAACATGGCTGTGCTGCATTTCCATGCACTTCCCCCATGGTATGCAGATGTATCTCATGCATATTCATTAGGGACAGCATGAAAACCCAAACAGTGTTTGGCCCACCAGGACCGGAGTTGGGAACCTCTGCCCTACAGCAGCAGCCAATAGTGGCAGACACACCCGCACCCACAGGCTCCATTATCCAAAGCCACCTGGAGAGGCAGGATATTGGGCCCTGCGTGCATCTCCCAATACTAGCACTTGCATACCTTAGCAATGCCACCCTAAACCTGGGAATACGGTACACATATATCAAAGGGTTGCTATGATCACCGGCAGATAGCAATTCCTAAGTTAAGCACAATCTGCTCATTGAGCTGTATCATACCTGCATGGACAGAGTGGCCACAGCATGTCCTGCTGGGAGGTCACTCTCACCCTGACTGAGCAGTGACCACGGCATGGCCAGGTTCCCCCATGGTGCTATATAGTATTGCTCTCAAGTGATATTTATGTTTTTTTTTTCTGGGGCCTAATCACTGACTTAGCTGCTTGGTGGGTGTGCTCACATCCTCTCCAGGAGCATGCACTATGGACTAGCTAGCAGACTGTCTGTAGTTATTATGTATATGGCTGGAACACCTTTCAGGGTGCAGTGGCTGGTGACTCACTGTGTGTGCTGCTGGAGAGTGTCAGATGGTGGTGGGGTGCAGCTGAGCATTTCCATGACGACTGTCTGTCTGCCATTACATGATGGGTGTGTACAGCTCTGCCTTGGCTGCCCTGTAGGGTGTCTGTTCCCCAGCAGGACTGGGGTTGATGGCCCCTCTCTACTGCCACCACCCTGAGCCACTAGAAGGTGGGTTGTGTGGTGGTACATAATTGGCCTATGGGTCCAAACATCCCCCCATCACCTAAAGCATGTTATCATGACACCAACACAGAATATGCACTATTCTGGGTGCATCACAGCCCATAAGGGCTAGACTTGATTGACAGATACAGATGGACACGGATGTGTCCCAGGTGTGTCAGCAGGAGCTACCTATCACACACACACACACACACACACACACACACAGGTCATGGGTTTGAACCCACAGTGGGGTTATTTGATAGGGCTGTTGGAGGCATTGTCTATTTTTAATGTACATTAGTGCTGCCAGCAAAAACACCCTCAGACTACTGTTACCGTATGGTGCCTCATAAGGCACCTTATAGGGCGCCCTATAAGGCGCTTTATAAGTTGCCCTATTGGGGACATTATAGGGTGCCTTGGCGGACAGTGCACTTTAAAATGTGCCCTATGGAGTGCCTTATAGGGTGCCTTATACGGCACCTTAGGTTACGCCACTGTGAGGGTGTGTTTGCTGGCAGCACTAATTAAAATAAAAATAATACGCCTCAGCCAGCCTTATTCATTAGGCACACTGAGGGATCAAACTCATGACCCCGTACCATCAGTCAGTGTATTAACCATTGTGCTACACCTCTGTTCCTGTATTTGTATGTCTGCGCGCCTACTTAAGAATACCGCGCATTAACGTGCTTAGCGGCTTCTCGCACGATAATGTGCACAGTGCACGATATCGCGCGATAATCCCGTTTTGCTACATTAAGACTGAAACGCCCACTCCTTTTATGGCAGCCTGCACACTAGCGCCGGGCGCACGTTAAGACTGCTTAGTAAACATACCCCTAAGAGTATAAAAAGTCCTTCCTAACAATTACAAAGGGAACAATGTGCATGTTATCAAACCTTTAGCAAGACGATATATGGACGATTGTGTATGATAAATACTGGAGAAACAGTTTAGGACAAGTTTCATAAGACTATGGACCTGTATAAGCCTTAGAATGAGATTAGCCAATCACGAAGTAGTGACGCAATAGTTTCCTGCGGTTAGCAACTTTTACAGCGCAAGTGCGGGCGTTTTACAGGTAGCAGACAATCTTTCGAGTATACGGATGGACACTTGAGAAGAAAAACCTCCGGTTTAAATGATCTGGATTTGCAATTTTATATGAGTGTTTTAGGTAACCAAAGGGTTTTATAGTGTGAGTTATGCTTACAGGCAATTCTAGCCTTTAAAGACTAAGGGGTATGTTTACTAAACTGCAGTAAAGTTACAGACCGCGCGGTAGGTAACATTAACGCACGTTATATAATGTTAATGCGCAGTAATGTAACGTCAACGCGCAGTAACATTACAACCCGCGCGGAAGCGTTCCGTGGTGCGGTAGACACCGCAGAGGGAGGAGAGAGGGCGGAGATCTGGGGTCAATGGGCGGGGAGTGTGCGTGGAGAGGCTCCCTGCACACTAACGCGCTGAACTGAAGGGCTGAATCCTACTGCAAATGAAAACCTACCGTTAGATGCACATTTTCAGGAGAGAGAAACCATTTCAGTGTCAGCAATGTAGGGCATAGGCAGGGAGCCCGAGAAAGGTGATAGTAGTGTTCCATCTGCAGAAACAGCATAGTGGCATTGTACGAAGGGCCACTATGGTGATGGTGCAAATGGGGCATAGGGGGAATGCAGGCGGGACATGCAGTGGGGGCAACTGGGGCACAGGGTGGACTAGTCGGTTGCCTAGGTGGCACATAGGAATGCATAAAATGGACACCAGCAAGACAGCAACAGACCAGGGTCAAACATGCCCATGAGTCTGTGTCCCACAGTGTCCCATTCATGGGACATTACCCAGCAGGAACCCCAAGGGGCACATAACATTGACAGGCAGTGCCGGGGGAAGTATGGACAGCTATGTAGGCACCCCTACCCCAGAACCCACAGCTTAGGCAGCTGCCTACCTGCCCCCTGGATGGCCTAGGACTGCACACCACCGGCACCGACAGCAT
Source organism: Ichthyophis bannanicus (assembly GCA_033557465.1). Taxonomy (NCBI): domain Eukaryota; kingdom Metazoa; phylum Chordata; class Amphibia; order Gymnophiona; family Ichthyophiidae; genus Ichthyophis; species Ichthyophis bannanicus. Next base: position 760,193,476 of record CM066033.1, read on the forward strand.
ATGGTCATGGCGGCATGGTAGGGGGGTGTTTGTGCTGGTGGGCATAGTGGCATCCACTTGCAGTAGACCTAGCCCATGCCCTGTACCAGTACGTGGTGTGCAGTGCAACAGAAGAGGTCTGGCTGGGGAACGTAAGGGTAGCCCCAGGGACCACTATGCTGCTGTGGCAACAGTGTGGTGCAATACACTCAGCCAGTATGTCCAAAAGCAAAAGATTCAAGTCCCATCTGTGGAACCTGCAGAGCATCACCCCATAGTTTTATCCCACAATGCAGCCACAACAACAACATGCAAAAATATAACAACAGCACTCAAATAAAACAAAAATATGTATATAATAGTGGTACTTGTCTTTCATCATTTAATATACCATTTCTATTAAGCACATGTACTTCCACACACTTTCCATGAGAGGGAAGGTCTCAGTAACAAGTGCCGGTGCTTTGAGTGACTATTGATTATTCAGTCACACACACCATTCTTAAACCCCATTTCACATCAGCGACCAGCCTCTCATTGTATGCAATACTTGAAACAGATCCTACTATAGATTTGCAAAAGAAAATTAAAATCTTAACTGAGCAAGCTTTAAGTGCTAAACTGATCTCTAGGAAAGAATTCCTATTTTTAAATACTTCCTCTCCAGTAACAGCGAAGTTTTATCTACTCCCCAAGATTCATAAGAATTGTATTAATCCACCGGGGAGGCCTATAGTCTCGACCCGAGGCTCAGTATTGGAACCACTTTCGATATTTGTTGACTCTTTTTTACGTCCCATGCTTGTGGATATCCCGTCTTACCTCAGAGACACCACTCATTTTTTGAATATTTTGGATGAGCATACGGCATTGGAAGGGTCTCCAACAGTTTTACTAGCAACATTAGATATAACCTCACTATATACCTCTATCCCCCAGATAGCTGCCCTTCAGGCTGTAGAACGGGGACTTCGTGGCCGAGATGATCTGGCCGAGGAGTTGATAATTTTTCTAGTACAGCTAGCCGAACTTGTGATTTTTCAGAATCATTTTGTTTTTGAAAATAAGATTTACCATCAGATCTCGGGGGTGGCGATGGGGGCGACGGTAGCCCCATTGATTGCTAACTTATTCATGGGTTGGTTTGAGGCACAATGGGTTTATAAATCTCCCTTTGTTTCTCATGTGAGCCTCTGGTGCTGATTTATAGATGATATATTTGTATTGTGGAATGGCCCCAGGACTGTATTTAATGATTTTATAGTTTGGCTCAATGATTGTGATAAACATATTAAGTTTACCAGTTCATGTAGTGATGAAGTGATTGTGTTTCTGGATGTGGTGGTTCGGAAGAGTTCTGTTGGCTGGAACATGTCTGTACACAGGAAACCAACCAATAGAAATACGTTCTTACATTATAATAGTGCCCACCCCCGGAGTCTAAGGGAAAGTCTCCCTTTCTCACAATTTCTGCGTTATCGGAGAAACTGTTCTGATGATAGTGATTTTAGACTCAAGTCGAGGTCCTTGGCTGATGGGTTCAGGGCCAGAGGGTACCCGCTAGGGGTCATTCAGAAAGCTTATAGAAGAGCTAGCTTTAATAATAGAGCATTACTGTTGATGCCACGTGAGAAGACTGGTATAGAAGATAATGAACGAATAAACTTTATCTCCAAGTATTCTCCTATGAGTGGTTGTATACAGCGTAGTTTAAGATGGCACAGGGCTGTTATTAACTCTATTCCCGGACTAGAAGATAAATCTATCCGCTGTGTATGGACACGACAGGGCAATTAAAAGATCGTTTGTGCCCTTCGGTATTGCGTCCATTAGTTCAACCGGCTACGGAGTCTGGTCATAGGGCGTGTGGAAGCTGTTCTGTTTGTAAGGTTGCATTGGAAGTGACTCAGTTTAGATATAGAGGTCAGACCTTTAAGTTAAAAAAAAGTACGTCATGTACCTCATGTAGTGTGGTTTATGGAATCTTCTGCCCTTTCGATCTTCTATATATTGGTAAAACTAATAGAGTATTTAAGAAACAGTTACAAGAACATAAAAGTAGGATTGTCTGTGAAGTAATGGAGGCGCTGATTGTTTCACATTGTAAGGACAAAGGACATCTATTTTCCGATTTGCGGTGTTTTTGTTTAGACCAGGTGCTGGGAGGTCGAGATGGCCGTACCCAAGAGCAGACGTTACTTATATGTGAACAGAGATGGATTTTTAGTGTGGATACAGTAATACCCGATGGCTTGAATGGGCAAATTGAATGGGGGAGCGGTATCTAAGTTGCTAGTAGTGTTTTGAAGATAGTTGATCATAAGTAAAGGGTAAAGGGTTATCCTCTCTGGTGTGGTTATCTGATTGGCTGAAATACCTTTAAAAATGGAGTTCTTTTGTAGTTGTGCACATGTGCGTTTGCAAAGTATCTGAAGGCTGTGTTGAAGAAGAGCCATTTGGGAGGACAGATGATCATTATATGTGTGAGTTTTATGGGTGGTGAGGGAGTTTGTATATAGTTGTAGATAGGTCTGTTAGTATGATTGTTGGTATGTACTGTTTTTTTGTTTGTTTGGTAGTATTCCCCTGAAGAAGCGATTAAATTCGCGAAACGCTGAAGAGCGCTTGGTTTGAAGCGTCGGGGCTGGACCACCAGAAGTATATTTCAGCAGATAAGTCGTAGGCTGTGGCTGTCCTTTTATCAAACACTGGGGATCAATGAGAGGCTGGTCGCTGATGTGAAATGGGGTTTAAGAATGGTGTGTGTGACTGAATAGTCAATAGTCACTCAAAGCACCGGCCCTTGTTACTGAGACCTTCCCTCTCAGGGAAAGTGTGTGGAAGTACATGTGCTTAATAGAAATGGTATATTAAATGAAAGACGAGTACCACTATTATATACATATTTTTGTTTTATTTGAGTGCTGTTGTTATATTTTTGGATTTTGTGCACTCTAATAGTGACCAGTAGATTTTTTGGAGCACAACAACAACATGTGCAAACCCCAACGCAGCGGTGCACAGGGATACAAACACCCACTCACACAGGCTCCACTATCCACAGCCTCATGGAGTGTCAGGCTGTTGGCCCCAGCACGGAGCTGCAGTTATCACCAGAGCACTACTACTACCCCCCTGCACAGTTTAGCAATGTCGGCACTGTGCTCAGGACCAGTGTGGTGGGCAGGGTTGTCAACCACCTCTATCTCTGCAAAATGCTGAGATAGGTGTGGGAGTGTGCATATGTCTATCCATTGTTTTGTGTCTGCCAACACCTCACTGAGCCCACATTGCTCACACTATTTCCAGCGCAGTGGTTCTGAACCAGTCCTCCTTGAACCCCTAGGCCAGTCGGGTGTTCAGGATAGCCCTAATGAATATGCACGACATATACATGCATTAGAGATATCCTGCCAACCTGACTGGTTTGTGGCCCTCTAGGGCTGGATTTGAAGACTCCTGCCTTACACATCTGTCATTTAAGATTGTGAGTGGGCAAGGTGCAGATGTCCTAGACATCAAAAGGGTAGACAGAATGTGCCACATGCCTCCTCAATTCTCACCACCACCAAAAAGTTGTCTAATAGACAATATTTTGGTGGTGGTGAGAAGCAAAGAGGCATGTGACAAATTCTATCTAACCTTTTAGATGTCTTGGTGATCTGCACCTTGCCCACTCACAATCTTAAATGACAGGTGTAAGGCAGGGGTCTTCAAATCCAGTCCTAGAGGGCCACGAACCAGTCAGGTTGGCAGGATATCTCTAATGCATATATATCTCATGCATATTCATTAGGGCTATCCTGAACACCCGACTGGCCTAGGGGTTCAAGGAGGACTGGTTCAGAACCACTGTTCCAGCGTTAGCCTGAAAATGTGCATAATGAGGAGCAAGGTATTGTGGGTATGGCCCAGACAGGGCAGATTGGCCAGAATGCATCTGCACAGGGTGGAGGGCAATGGCTGGGACACTGTAGTGCTCAACCACCACCTGCATGGGCAGGGTGGCCACAGCATGTCACGCTGGTAGGTCGCTCTCACTCTGACCGAGCAGTGACCATGGCATGTCCATGTTCCCACTTAGTGCCACACACTATTTGTTCTTGGTGATTCTTGGTGATTCTTGTGTGTTTGTGGTTTTTGGGGTCTAATCATGGAGGTGTTTGTGCTGTGCATCCCATCTCTAAGTGCACAGGATTCCCCCATGAGCATGCACTATGGACTGGCTAGTGGGTTGTTGACAGTTAGTCGGTGCATGGTGGTACCACCCTGTAGGATACTGCAGGTGCAGTCTGATTGTGCTGGTGGATGGTAGACCATGGTGTGGAGCCTTCCCATATCCACCCCAAGCATCACTGCGGGTCTGCCAAGGTCACATGTATGGCTCTGGCCCATCAGCCCTGGAGGGCTGTCATTGGCCAGCAGGACTGTGGTTGCTGGTATTACAGCCATTCTGCAGAGTGCAGGCACTTGTCCCACCACACTCTCATCTACAATAGGGGTGATTGCGGGCCCCTTGGGGTATATAGTGCATAACACTTAAACCCATAGAGGCAGTGCTACCTAAACCTCATGTGACCACCCCCTGATCCCGATAACAGGTATCCATGGCAGCCAGGCCTTGACACTACGTACACACTAATCTGAGGGGTGTCCAGTCCCACAGGGCCATATATGACTGTAGAACCCAGATGGTAATAGAAGTACTTTCGGTTGCACTGGTGGGAGCACCTGTCATACACTGGTAGTGAGGGAGATGTGCAGCAGGACCTACCTCGAGCACCCCATGTTCTGTGGACCTAGTGCTGGGCGCCCATCCTATCCCTCAGGGTGAACATGGAACCTGCACAATGGCATGGTCTGTAGCTACTCTGTGCCAGTATCGCGCACTGTCAGTCCGTCTTACCACGCTGCAGTACCGGTGAGGTGCAGACCCCATTTGGTGGTCAGCTGTAGGCCGCTGTTCTGCATGTGCAATGCATCATGGGTGTTGGTGGGGTTACCCTATCCTGGCACACAGAGCAGACGGTTTGTGCGGTGACCTGCAGTCCGTCTGTACCCAGCCAGAGCTGTGCAACAAGCCATAGAGGTATAGCCTACTGGTTAGTACATTGCCATTCTAGGCCAGAGCTACTCACCTCCAGTCCTGGAGGTGCGCAACCCTGCAGGTTTTCAGGATATCCCCAATGAATCTGCATGAGCTATATATGCATTAGAGATAGTCTGCCAACCTGACTGGTTTGTGGCCGTCCAGGGCTGGATTTGGAGATCCCTGCCTTATACCTCTGTCATTTACAGAGTGGAGGAGTGACCTAGTGGTTGGGGCAAGGTACTTCAGGCCAGAAGGTCGGGGGTTCAAATCCCACTAGGGGACAGCAACCTTGGGCCGGAAGGACTGGGGTTTCTAGTCCCACAGGTGCTCCTTGTGGTCTTGGGCAAGCCACTTAACCCTCCATAGCCCATGTTCCCTGTAAAATAGTTATCTCCAAGTTATAATGCCCTGTTCAATGTAATTTCAGTTTGTTCAATGTAAACCACACTGATGCAGAATAGTGCGGTATATAAGAGAATGTAGTAAATAATAATAAATAAATTTACGATAGTGAGTGGGCAAGGTGCAGATGTCCAAGACATCAAAAAGGTTAGATAGTATGTATCACATTCCTCCTCGCTTCTCACCACCACCAAAATATTGTCTATTAGACAACTTTATGGTGGTGGTGAGAATTGAGGAGGAATGTGACACATTCTGTCTACCCTTTTGATGTCTACAACATCTGTACCTTGCCCACTCACAATCTTAACTGACAGAGATGTAAGGAAGGGATCTCCAAATCCAGCCCTGGAAGACCACAAACCAGTCAGGTTTGCAGGATATCTCTAATGCATATATAGCTCATGCAGATTCATTAGGGATATCCCGAAAACATGCAGGGTTGTGGACCTCCAGAACTGGATTTGAGTAGCTCTGTTCTAGGCAGTAGTCATGGGGTTCGCTTCCTCGTTGTTCCTTCCTGTCCATGTCTGATGTTTTGCATGCCTGTGACAGTCATATCTTTGCAGATCTGTGCTGCCAGCCCATAATACCCTCACCACAGTTGCCATCACTCCCTATACGGCGTTATAAGGCACCTTATTAGGCACAGTACAAGGTACGTTACAAGGCACATCATAAGGCACGTTACAGGGCACCTTACTAGGCACAGTACAAGGCACGTTACAAGGCACGTGCCTTGTACTGTGCCTACTAAGGTGCCTTATAATGTGCCTTATGACGTGCCTTGTAACATGCCTTATAACGCACGTTAGCCTAAGGCGCCTTGTAACGCACGTTAACTGACACAGCTTGCCATAATGATGCACCGCCCATTCCCTTATATGGGAATCCAGGGAACCTAACGCGGGGAACATTACCGCAGTGTAGTAAACATGCTCCTATGAGATACTAATGTTTAAAAATTAAGATCCCCAGGGCTGCGCTGATTTTAAAGTTTTAAATATCTAATGGTTTGTGTGAAACCAGACATGAGCTTCATGCATCAACTTCTCTTGATGCTAAAAGATAGTAGTCATATATTATATTTTATTCAAAAGCTACATAGCACAATATTATTAAGCTAAGAAACTAGAAAGCACGAGTTTTGAAGAACGCTTATAATCCTTTGTGATAGATTCCTATGATAGCATGGGGGTTTGTTCGGTCTCATCCAGTTCATAAAGATAAAGATGGTTTTAGTAGGTGTTTATCTTTTATAAGTCTTTGCTTTTACATGCTTTTTCTATAAATACCACAAGAATCTAGATTTTACAGGGTGGTTATAATTCCTTGCGGCAGACTTTCATGATGGCGGTTGGCGGCTTTTACTACTATCCGTTTATATACAAAGGGGTATGTTTACTAAGCAGTCTTAACGTGCGCACGGCACTAGTGTGCAGGCTGCCATAAAAGGAGTGGGCGTTTCGGTCTTAACGTAGCAAAATGGGATTATCGCGCGATAACATGCACTGCGCACATTATCGTGCAAGAAGCAGCTAAGCACATTAACACGCGGTAAGCTTAAGTAGGCGCGCTGACATACAAACACAGAAACAGAGATGTAGCACAATGGTTGATACACTGACTGATAGTACAGGGGTCATGAGTTTGATCCCCAGTGTGCCTAATGAATAAGGCTGGCTGAGGTGTTACCCTTTATATTTAAGTAGTGCTTTTTGAGGCATTTTATTTTTATTTTAATTAGTGCTGCTAGCAAACACACCCTCACAGTGCCATAACCTAAGGTGCCACATAAGGCACCCTATAAGACATATAATCAAGTGCACTGTCCGCCAAGGCACCCTATAATGTCTCCTATAGGACGCCTTATAAGGCACTTTATGGGGCACCTTATGAGGCACTCTAAGGTTACAGCACTGTGAGGGTGTTTTTGCTGGCAGCACTAATTTACATTAAAAATAGACAATACCTCAGACAGCCCTATCAAATAGCCCCACTGTGGGATCAAACCATGACCTCTGACTCCCCAGACAATGAAGTAACCAGTGGGCTACAACTGCTAGTAAATCCCTGGCTGGCTACAGAAGGACTGCGCATCACCACACAAACAATCTGCTGTGGTTACCAGGATAGGATCAACCCACCTGTACCCATAATGCACAGCACATGCAAATCATCAGTCTACAGATGATCACAAGATGGGGTATGCACACCACAGCACCTCATCCTGGTAGGGGGAACTGACCGAGTGCACCCCCACAGCATCTCAGCCTGGTAGGGGGTGCCGACGGTGTCTGTTAGTGGCACAGAGTAGCTACAGACCGTCACATTGTGTGGGTATGTGTGTGTGTGTGTGTGTGTGTGTGTGTGTGTGTGTGTGTGTGTGTGTGTGTGTGTGTGAGAGAGATAGGTAGCTCTTGCAAGCGCACCTACAGTACATTGATGTCCATCTGTAGTTATTAATCAGGTTTAATCCTTATGGGTTATGATGCACCCAGAATAGTGCATATTCTGTGTTGGTGCTATGGTAACATGATGTAAACAAAGGAAAGGTGTTTGGACCCATAGGCAGATTGTGTGGCTCAGGGTGGGAGACAGAATCCCCCACCAACAGATCCACATTCTACATCCCTGCAATGGTGGCAGTAGAGGGGGGCTATCAACCCCAGTCTTGCTGGGGAACAGACACTCTACAGCAGTGGTCCCCAACCCAGTCCTATGGGGCCCACCGGCCAGTCAGGTTTTCGGGATATCCCTAATGACTATGCATGAGATATATATGCAGTAGAGATATCCTGCCAACCTGACTGGTTTGTGGCCCTCCAGGGCTGGATTTGGAGACCCCTGCCTTACACCTCTGTCATTTAAGATTGTGAGTGGGCAAGGTGCAGATATCCAAGACATCAAAAAGGTTAGATAGAATTTGTCACAGTCCTCCTCACTTCTCACCACCACCAAAAAATTGTCTATTAGACAACTTTTTGGTGGTGGTGAGAATCGAGGAGGAATGTGACACATTCTATATACCCTTTCGATGTCTAGGACATCTGTACCTTGCCCACTCACAATCTTAAATGACAGAGGTATAAGGCAGGGGTCTCCAAATCCAGCCCTGGAGGGCCACAAACCAGTCAGGTTGGCAGGATATCTCTAATGCATATATATCTCATGCATAGTCATTAGGGATATCCCGAAAACCTGACTGCCGGTGGGCCCCATAGGACTGGGTTGGGGACCACTGCTCTACAGGACAGCCAATGCAGAGCTGTACACATCCATAAGGCAATGGCAGAAAGACAGTAGACCTGGAAATGCTCAGCTCCACCACCACCATCTGACATTCTCCAGCAGCAAGCACAGTGAGTCACCAGCCACTGCACCCTGCAAGGTGTCCCAGCCATACACATATAACTGCAGACAGTCTGCTAGCTAGTCCACAGTGAATGTTCCTGGAGAGGATGTGAGCACACCCACCAAGCAGATAAATCAGTGATTAGACCCCAAAATAAAGAACCCCCATATGTTTCATTTAAGAGAAACACAATATCACATGATGGGGGAACCCAGCCATGCTGTGGTCACTCAACAGTCAGGGTGAGAGTGACCTCCCAGCAGGACATGCTGTGGCCATCCTGTCCATGCGGGTTGTGGCCAGGCACTACAATATCCAAGCCATTGCCCTATGCCCTGTGCAGATGCATCCAGGCCAGGCCACCCTGTCCAGGCTATACCCACAGTACCTTGCTTCTCATTATGCACATTGGCAGGCTAACACTGGCAACAGTGCAAGCAGTGTGGGCTTAGGAAGGTGTTGGCAGCCACCACACACTAGATAGACAGACAAACACTCCCACACCTATACCAGCATTGTGCAACTATAGAGGCTTTTGGCAGCCCTGGCCACCGCATCAGTCCTTGGCACAGTGCAGGCATGGCTATGGTATGCAATACTGTTGGGGTCACTCCCCAGGGCGGTGAACACTGTCAGACACCAGACCTGAAACACACTCCACAGACATCAGAGAGGTTGGTATGATACAGCTCAATGAGCAGATTGTGCTTAACTTAGGAACTGCTATCTGCCAGTAATCATAGCAACGTTTTGATATATGTGTACTGTATTCCCAGGTTTAGGGTGGCATTGCTAAGGCATGCAAGTGCTAGTATTGGGAGATGCACGCAGGGCCCAACATCCTGCCTCTCCAGGAGGCTTTGGATAATGGAGCCTGTGGGTGCGGGTGTGTCTGCCCCTGTTGGCCGCTGCTCTAGGGCAGAGGTTCCCACTCCGGTCCTGGTGGGCCAAACACTATTCGGGTTTTCATGCTGTCCCTAATGAATATGCATGAGATACATCTGCATACCATGGGGGCGGTGCATAGAAATGCAGCACAGCCATATTTATTAGAGGCAGCATGGAACCTGAATGGTGTTTGGCCCTCCAAGACTGCATTTGGGAGACTCTGCTCTAGTTAATGTGCATGTTTATGGTGTCTGTGCTCTGTAGGGTAAAATGTAGGTGTTTTGGGCATGCAATAAAGGTTCTGTCTGTATTACCATGTTTTAGTAGTGGGTAAAATATGGGGACTAGGTTGGCAGGAACTACAGCTGGGACTTCAACCTGTGACCTTCTGCTCTGGAACACACTGGCTGTGTGTACTGCACCACTGTGTTGCCACAGAGACAAGGCATTCCCTGGGGCTACCATGACTGGAGGAGGTTGTGAGCCAGGGTGCTGGACTCACAGAAGGTACAACTAAGGAGATAGGTTTAGTTAGAGTTTGCTTTTATTTCCCCTGTTAAGATGCAGATTTCTTTGGGAAGCAATCGCCGTTGTCGGAGGGGCTGGATGGGGAAGACCTTGACATGGAGCTAGATCTGCAGGAGGAGTTGGAAGAAGGAGGGAGCCCAGAACAGGAGGATCAGGCCCAGCTTGTTCGGGTTTTCTTCCAGGAGGAGCTACCAGCGCTCATCTTTATGCTTATGTTTATGCAATATCTCCAGGAACAAGCAGTAATGTAGTCTTCACATATGGGTATCATAGGTATCGACGAAGCCTGCGCGGGAACGCTCCCCAGCTTCCAATAGGAAAGCTTTTGGGAGCATCCCATAGCGCCTGTGTGCTGCCTTCCCGCCTTTCCCAAATGTCCCTCTCCAGTTCTTTGTTTTCCGCGGAGCCGACAGGTCGCACATCCTGTCACCACAGAAAAATTCCCTTCTTATACTTCTTTTTTGTGGTCGCGTCTGCCTTCCCTGGACGCTATACCGGTACTGCCGATTCTTCTTTTCTTTTTTCTAAAACCCCCCTAAAAAAACAAATTTTTGTTTGGAGTCTTTCTCCAGTAATTTTTTTCTCGGGTGCCACGCGCCATTTTGGGCACTAGGCCCAATTTTCCCCTCAAAATGGAAAAACCCGCTTCAAGTTTTAAAAAGTGTTCTAAGTGTGGCAGTACCATCTTCATCACTGACACCCATGAGTGGTGCCTCAAAGGTTTAGGTCCTGACCACTCTATTTCAGAGTGTGTTGCCTGTGGAATGATGTCAAAAAGGGGCCGACAAAACCGAGCTGCTAAGCTCAGCACCCTTTTTCCCTCCGATGCAGCCTCCGTGGCATCGACGTCCTCCAGGGCTTCATCCTGCTCCCATGGATCTCAGGTAACTAAACATAAATCTAGCCGGTCCTCAAAGGGTAGATCTCCTTCTAAACATCGAGATGCCTCTGGCGTTGTCCTTGAGGGACTTTCACCGGCAAAATTGCCCGGGCGGGAGGCTTCGGCTTCCAAAGCACTAACTGGGCTCCAGGATGTTCTCGAGGCTTCAGCCTCGGCATTACTACTGGTGCCAAGCTCTGGGGTTCCGGCCGCTTTAACCGGCACCAAAACCCAAGCATTGGCAGCGTCGATAGACCAGAGATTCTTGGCTATTGAACACAGTCTGGCGGCTCTTCTCACGGCCTCGATGCCCCTGAAACCGCTTCAGACTATTCAACTGGTACTGGCATCGACTCCGGTACTGGCACCGACTGCATCGACATCGGCAGGTATTCTACCGGGACCGAGTCATGCATCTCTATCTGGCATCGATAAGTCAGTACCAGACCACTCCGATGCTGACTTTGATCGGTACCGGTACCGTGCATTCCACGATCACCTGAATCAGAGATACTTTGAATCCTTCGATAAGTCTGAAGACTCCGAAGGCTCTGCCGATACCAGAGTACTTCTTCCCGAGGATTCCTCTTCTCCTCAGCGTAGGACATCTCCACCAGAGGATATGTTCTTTCAGGATTTTATCCGAGATGTGGCCCGAGGTCATTCCATCACAGTGGCTCCTGAAAAAGAGCCTAGGGCAAAGGAATTAGAAATCTTACAATACCCTAAAGCTCCCAAGGAGGCAGCTACCTTACCTATTCATGAGATCACAGTCGACTTATAAACAAACTGAGCACCCTAGGGATGGACCCTAAAGTTACTGCTTGGGTTAGAATTGGTTGGGTGGGCGGCGACAAAGAGTACAAGTAAATGGAGCTCACTCTGAGGAGAACGATGTTACCAGTGGTGTGCCCAGGGATCTGTCCTTGGTCCGATTCTTTTTAACATCTTTGTTAGTGATATAGCAGAAGGGCTGTCGGGTAAGGTTTGCCTCTTTGCGGATGATACCAAAATCTGCAATAGAGTAGACACCCAGGAAGGTGTAGATAACATGAGGAGGGATCTAGCTAAGCTTGAAGAATGGTCTAGAATCTGGCAGCTGGGATTTAATGTTAAAAAATGTATGGTCATGCATTTGGGCTGCAGCAATCCAAGGGAGCAATATAGTATAGGGGGTGAAGTACTTTTGTCCACTAAAGAAGAGCGGGACCTAGGCGTGGTTGTGTCTGATGATCTTAAAGTAGCTAACAGGTAGAAAAGGTGATGGCAAAAGCTAGAAGGATGCTTGGGTGCATACGGAGAGGAATGGCTAGCAGAAAAAAGGAGGTGATAATGCCTCCTTTGGTGCGACCTCATTTGGAGTATAGTGTGCAATTCTGGAGACCGCACCTTCAAAAGGATGTGAACAGGATGGGGTCGGTGCAGAGGGTGGCTACTAAAATGATTAGTGGCCTTCATTATAAAGCATATGAGGACAGACTGAAGGATCTTAATATGTATACCTTAGAGGAAAGGAGGGATAGAGGTGATATGATTGAGTTGTTTAAATACCTCTGTAGCATAAATGTTCAGGGAGAGAGCCTCTTTCAATTGAAAGCAAGTTCTGCTACGAGGGGAAATGGGATGAGGGTGAAGGGAGATAGATTCAGGAGTGAAATGTGGAAATATTTCTTTATGGAAAGAGTAGTGGATCCGTGGAATAGTCTCCCTGTGGAGGTGGTAGAGATGAGGACAGTAACTGAATTCAAAAAAGCATGGGACAAACACAGAGGATCTCTAAAGGTAAAAAGGGGATTGTTGTAGTTGTTGATAAGGAAGGACAGACTAGATAGGCCATGTGGTCTTTTTCTGTCGTCATATTTCTATGTTTCTATCTTGCATGATCTTATGTTAAGGATGTGGGAAACACCTCTAACCACATCTCATTCTCGAAGACTCGACACCATGTATCGAGTTCCTCCTTGTCCTGGGTTTCAGAAGACTCAGTTACCACACCATTCCATGGTGGTGAAATCAGCCATGAGATGGATGAAGAGTGCAAAAAGGCATGCATCTAATCCTCCAGGACATGAGTGTAGGACTCTTGACACCTTTGGACGTCGATCCTTCCAGGCTTCCATGCTTTCTGCTAGGATCAGTTCCTATATCTTGTATATGGAAATGTTCCTTAAGGAAGTCACAGGAGACTTAGAGTTTATGAGCCCTCTCCTTCCTGATGATAAAAGGTACTCTTGTTAAACATGCTCAAGATGTTTCTAAGTTTGTGAATCATGCAGCCTTTGACTGCTTTGAATGCCTAAGCAGAACCTCTGCTATTGCCATAGGTGCACGTAGAATTGCCTGGCTCCAGGCATCTCACTTAGAAATCTGGTACAGGACAAACTGGGGATACCTTGCACAGGAGAAAATCTCTTAGGCAAGAATTGGCAGGAAAAGCTAATGAGATAGATGCTGACAATATCACTTTGGATAGATTGTCCAAATCTACAGCTGATCCTGCGAGGAAAAGATCCTCTAAGAAACCATTCTTCAGTAAGAATAAGTTTTATCCCTCCTATACCCAGCAGGGACATTGTTCAGGTCAGTCTGCCCAAAAGGGACAGCAGCAACAACCTAGGCAACAAAGGAAGCCAAAAGCAACTAAGCCTCAACCGGCTCAGCAGACTCAGCCTCCACAGGGGCTTTGACTCCTATCTAGAGAACTTTGCCTTCCTGGCCCTGAATGGCCCAGAACCCTCCACCATCCTAGGAAGGTTATGTCATTTTGCCCCAGATGGTGTCAGATAACAGCAGAAAATTGGACTCGGTATATTGTATGAGAGGGGTACAAGCTTCATTTCCTCAGCATACCCCTCCTACAATAGTAAGACAGTTCAATTCTCAGACCTCTCTCAACGACGGGTTAGGTCAAGAAGTCACAATGCTCCTTGCTCAAGGAGCAATAGAAGAGGTGGCCATTCCCCAACGGAGTACAGGGTTTTACTCCCCCTATTTCCTTATTCCAAAGAAAACAGGAGGACACAGACCCATTCTAGACCTCAGAGAATTGAACAAATTCCTGTTCAGAGAGAAGTACAAAATGATTTCTCTAGGAACTCTGCTGCCATACCTTCAGAGTCAGGATTAGCTTTGTTCTCTAGATCTCAAGGATGCGTACACTCATGTTCTCATCCATCCAACTCACCGAAGGTTCCTTTGATTCCTGTTTCAAGGGAAGCACTACCAATACAGGGTTCTTCCTTTTGGCCTGGCTTCTGCACCAAGGGTGTTCACAAAATGCATGGCTGTGGTAGCAGCATTTCTTCGCACCCTGGGAATATTCGTCTTCCCTTACTTAGACGACTGGCTCATTTGAGCCCCTTCAGAGCCAGAGGCCAGGATGGCTCTGTCTCACACAATGCGCATCCTTCAGTATTTGGGACTTGTCATAAACTTCCCAAAGTCCAACCTTGCTCCCACTCAATCCCTAGAGTTTATAGGAGCTCTTTTGGATACCAGACAGACAAGGGCCTTCCTTCCACAGCCCCGCTGCCTTCGCATTATGCAGTTAGCTTCCCAAGCAGTGTTAAAACCTCACCTCACTGCTCGGGAAATGTTACAGTTGCTAGGCCACATGGCATTCACCGTGCATGTGGTTCCTTATGCTCGCCTCCATATGATGGCAGTCCAGTGGACCTTATCCACTCAGTGGACTCAGGCGTCAGGTTGCCTGTCAGACAAAATAGCAAACTCAGATCGCCTTATTTTGTCCCTCCAATGGTGGCAGTCACCCAAAAACCTTCTGGTGGGGTTTCCTTCTCAGTAACCCCCACCCCAAGCCACTCTAACAACAGATGCTTCACAGATGGGTTGGGGAGCCCACCTGCACGTCCTCTCTACCCAGGGTACCTGGACTCCACAGGAGGCCTATCTCCATATCAACCTCCTTGCTCTTCGAGTATTTCACGCCCAACTCAGCTACAAGACAGTCCTAGTTCAAACGGACAATCAGGTAGCTATGTTCTATGTGAACAAGCAGGGCGGAACAGGCTCTCTGTCGCTATGCGACTATGGGCCCTCGCCAGAGAGCATCAGATTCATCTCCTTGCGGTGTATCTTCCAGGCATTCAAAACTCTTGGGCAGACAAACTCAGTCAAATTCTGTTTCCACACGAATGGTCTCTCCATGCAGACCAGGCGGCCCAAATTTTTCAAATTTGGGGAACCCCGGACATAGACCTCTTTGCAAGTCCACTGAATGCCAAACTTCCCCGGTTCTGTTCCAGAATTCCGGCTCAATGTTGTCAGGTAAGGGATGCCTTCCTCCTTCACTGGGGTCAGGACTTCCTATATGCCTTCCCACCCATTCCCCTAATTCCCAAAACCCTGTTCAAGCTTCAGAGAGACAGAGCTCATATGATCCTCATAGCTCCACATTGGCCACGGCAACCGTGGTACCCTTCACTCTTACATCTCTCTCAAGCTCCGCCTCTGGAGTTAGGATCTGCTGCAGATCTTCTTTCTCAAGAGGACGGGATGCTGTGGCACCCCAATCCCCAGTCTCTGCATCTAAGGGCCTGGTTGCTGAAAGCCTAGAACTTCATGGTCTTAACCTTTCCCAGCAGGTAAAGGATATCCTTCATGCTTCCAGGAAGCTTTCCATAAGACGCTTTTATGCATTTAAGTGGAAAAGGTTTACCATATGGTGCTCACAGAAGGGTCTTAACCCTCTTGCAATACATCTGGAATCATTACTGGAGTACCTCCTTCATTTATCAAATGCAGGACTTAAGATCAATTCAGTGAGAGTCCATTTGAGTGCTATTGCAGCTTCTTTCAAGCCTCTAAATGGACAACCTATTTCCTCTCATCCTCTCATAGCGAGATTTATGAGAGGTCGGTGGCATGGGACTTAAATCTGGTACTTAGGCAGCTCATGAAACCACCCTTTGAACCATTAGCCACTACCTCTTTGAAATTCCTTTCCTGGAAGGTTATCTTTCTCATTGCAATCACATCAGAACATCGCACCAGTGAATTGCAAGCGTTGGTGGCTGATCCTCCTTATACAAGGTCCATCATGATAAGGTAGTCCTTAGGACTCATCCACACTTTATGCCAAAGGTGGTTTCACCCTTTCATTTAAACCAAGCGTTTTACCTTCCTGTATTCTTTCCAAGGCCTCATGCCTCAAATGCAGAAAGGAACCTTCATACTTTGGACTGTAAAAGAGCTTTGGCCTTTTACTTGCAAAGGACACAGCAAAATCCTCTCAATTCTTTGTTGCTTTTGATCCTAGTCATTTGGGCTTCCATTCTCCAAAAGGACACTGTCTAGCTGGATTGCACAGTGTATATCTTTTGCCTATGAGAATAAGAACCTTCCTCTTGAAGGCCATGCCACAGCTCACAATGTGAGAGCTATGGCAGCCTCAATGGCTCATCTTCACTCTGTGTCTATCGACGACATCTGTCGAGCAGCTACTTCGGCTTCGGTACATACCTTCACAGCCCATTACTGCTTAGACAAGGACTCCCACCGGGATGCCTTGTTTGCTCAGGTTGTTCTTCAACACCTGTTCCAGACTTAATCAACTCCTACCCACCATCCCTGGTAGGATGCCAGAGATCCCTGGGGGGAAGTGGAGCCCTTTCACAAGGGCACACAACTTTCTGGGGCCATCTCCCTGGCATCTGCAGATAGGGAGTCCCCATATGTGAAGATTACATTCCTGCTTGTTCCTGGAGATAGCATAGTTACTCACCTGTAACAGATGATCTCCGGGAACAGCAGGAATTTAGTCTTCATAACTCACCCACCTCCCCTAGGAGTTCTATCTTTCTATCTCTCTCTTTCTCTCTTTCCCTCTCTCTTTTGTCTCAGCTTTAAACTCAACTGGAGAGGGACAGTTGGGAAAGGCAGGAAGGCAGCACGCAGGCACTGTGGGATGCTCCCAAATGCTTTCCTAGTGGACGCTGGGGAGTGTTCCTGCGCAGGCTGCATCGGTATCGACGATACCCATATGTGAAGACTAAATTCCTGCTGTTCCCAGAGATCACCTGTTACAGGTGAGTAACTATGGTTTCTCAAAGGCCATCAGGGCGGTTTACAGTCACTATAAGCGGGTACTGATACAATTCCTCGTCCCCAAAGGGCTCACATTCTGTGTGTACCTTGGAGACCCTCAAGGCCCTGAATATGCCTGCTAACCTCCCAGCAGAGGAAGAGGTGCTGCAGGATCCGCTGTTCCAGGTGGTACTGGCATCGCAGAAAGTCTTACCAGTACATGGAGTAGTAGGACAGATGATCCAGGATGAGTGGGATCTGCCAGAGGTTGGCCTTAAAGGGGTGCAATCCATGATGCGCCTATACCCGCTGCTGAAGCCAGAACGAGCTCCTTTGATCACCCAAAGTGGGCGCAGCGGTGTTGGCAGCAGTAGAAGAGACTTTGACTTGCAGTGATCTCCTGCACTTGGGAGCCGTGGAACTGGTTCCGCGAGACCAGTACGTCTGAGGTTGATGCTTCATGTATTTTGTGGTGCCCAAAAGAAAGGTTCCTTTCGCCCAGTTCTCGACTTCGAGGGCATGAAGTATGGTCTCCGCGTACCGCATTTTCACAGTAATAACGGCGGTAGGAAGCGAAGATTTTTGGCGACTCTCGATCTCACAGAGGCATATCTGCACGTTCCCATCCATCCAGAACATCAGCAGTTTCTCCACTTTGTGGTGCCAAGGGGCCATTTCCAGTTTCGAGCATTTCCCTTTGGTCTGGCGACCATCCCCCATACCTTCACCAAGGTCATGGTGGTGGTGGCAGCAGCTCTCCACAAGGAAGGGGTTCTCGTCCACCCATACCTAAACGATTGGCTGATCCAGGGGAAGTCCAGGGACGATAGCAAAAAGAGCAACAGCGCGGGTGGGAGAGTTCCTTCAAAGTCTCGGTTGGGGTCAACCTGGCCAAGAGTCAGTTACGGCTGGCCCAGGAGCTAGAGTATTTGAGAGCGTGCTTTGATACCTGCATGGGCAGGATTCTCCTGCCGGTTTGCCAGGCACAGGAGCTATGACAGTGGATAAGGCAGGTCCTGAAGATGGCAAGACCATCAGCATGGCATTATCTGAAGGTTCTGGGAATCATGGCGGCCACTCTCGAGCTAGTCCCATGGGCAAGGGTGCACATGCAATCGCTGCAGAGGGCTCTGCTCCATCAATGGTGCCATCAGAGTCAACCTCTGTCCCAAGTACTCCCCTGCCCGCGGAGCACCAGGAGAGCCCTCAGTTGGTGGCTGCATGTGGGGAGCCTGGAAGGAGTCCCCAGTGTGGGTTCCTCTGATGACCGATGCCAGCCTGTCAGGTCAGAGAGCCCATTGCAAAGGACGCTTTGTTCAGGAATAAGAGTCTGCAGGAGGCCCTGTGGTCAATCAACAGGTTCAAGATGCGAGCGGTGACCTTGGCACTAGAATGTTTTGAGCCATGGTTGCAGGGGAAAGTGGTTCAAGTCCTCTCAGACAATGTGACCACAGTGGCATACATCAACTGGCAAGGAGGAATGGGCAGTGCAGTCCTGGAGGAGGAGGATGAAAGGCTGTTCGGATGGGCAGCGATTCGTCTCCAGGCGTTATCAGCGGCGCATATAGCAGGAGTTGACAGTGTGACCCTGGAGAGTGGCAGCTCAATCAAGAGGTGTTCAAGCAGGTGGTCCGCCAATGGGGCACACCGGTAATGGACCTAATGGCAATGTTCAAGTCGCCCAAGGCCTGCCGGTTTTTCAGAAGAAGAAGAGAAGAGGTCCAAGGGCCTGAATGCTCTAATTCAGCAGTGGCTCAAAGAGGGTCTTCTCTGTTTTTCCTCATAGGCGCTCATAGGCCGGTTAGTGCAATGGCTAGAGGTGCACTGGGGATTTGTAATTCTGGTGGCACCAGACTGGCCGAGGTGCCCGTGGTATGCTGACCTGATTCGGATACTGGCGGATTGACTGTGGTGGCTTCCGGTTCGGAAGGACCTCTAGATGCAGGAGCCACTTCGCATGCCCCAGATGGATCAATTCTCGCTTACTGCATGGCTCTTGAAAGGGCGAGGTTGAAGAAGAAAGGATACTCTGAATTGGGTATAGCGACCTTGCTACAGGCCCAGAGGTGGTCTACGAACCTGGTGTGCATCTGCGTAGGGCGCATCTTTGAATCATGGTGTGGAGAGAAGCAGGAGCGCCCTTCCACTGCCTCCATCCTGGACATCTTGGCATTCTTGCAATCCAGTTTTGATAAGGCTTTAGCTGCCAGTTCCTTGAGGGTGAAACTTGCGTCGATTTCCAGTTATCACGGGAAAGTCCATGGGATGCCGTTGGGTACACATTCAGATGTGCTGAACTTTCTAGGGGCGGTGACCCACCTCCGTCTGCCAAAGAGGGCAGTGGTACCACCTTGGAATCTCAATCTGGTGCTGACGGTGTTGTCTGGGGAACTTTTTGAGC
This sequence comes from Ichthyophis bannanicus, assembly GCA_033557465.1. Classification (NCBI taxonomy): domain Eukaryota; kingdom Metazoa; phylum Chordata; class Amphibia; order Gymnophiona; family Ichthyophiidae; genus Ichthyophis; species Ichthyophis bannanicus. The sequence continues at coordinate 760,213,046 of CM066033.1, forward strand.
CACTGAGTTGAGCTTTCCTGAAGGATTTCACTCTGAAAATGGTATTCCTGATGGTGATTTTCTCGGCACGCAAGATTTCGGAGCTTTGGACCCTGTCATGCCAGGAGCCATTCCTTTCCTTCTCCAAGGAGAAAGTGGTCCTGCGCCCGGTACCTTCATTTTTACCCAAGGTGGTGTCAGCATTTCATGTAAATCAGGCTGTTTCCTTACCGGCTCTGGTGAGCACGGATGTGGGCAAGAACAGATATGGGCCCTGCCACTCCATGGATATGCCACCTGGATGGTAAGAGAGTCCTGTGAAGGTATCTGAAAAGGACATCATCCTTTCGGAGATCAGACCATCTGTTGGTTCTGTTTTTTCTGCAAAAGTGAGGCGGCAGCTAAGCCTCCATTTCCAGATGGATCAGTGAGGCAATCACGTCTGCATACATCTTGAAGGGTAGAGCAGTGCTGGCGGGGTTGCAGATGCATTCCACGAGGGTTCAGGCAGCCTCATGGGCAGAGTATAGTTTAGTTCCGCCGGTGGAGATCTGTAGGGTTGCATACTTTCTCTGAACATTTTTGCCTGGATGTCCAGGTGGCGGGGGACGCTCGTTTCGGATCGGTAGTGCTTCAGGCTGGTTGTGCAAGTCCCTCCCATTAGTTTAACTGCTCTGATACATCCCAGAGGTGCGGGACTGGACTGGAGGGACAATAAGGAAAGAGAAATTAGACTTACCTGCTAATTGTTGTTCCTTGAGGAACTCCAGTCCAGTCCCGGAACCCTCCCTGAGTGCTTTCTGTGATAATCTGTGCACACCCTGGTCCTGAAGCTGGTTCCCTTGGTGGAGGAAGTGGCCAGGGGGAGCCGGGGAGGGGTGTATAATCAGCGTTTGGGTGAGGGGCAGACCGGAAGAGCTGTCGGTTGCTCGCTTCTCGCTGATTGGAGTTGCTCAGGTGTTCAACAGGTAGGCCTCCCCATCCTGGAGGGGGGGACGGGGTATCCTTCCCAGGGGATGGAGGGAGTACTAGTTTATTTAGATGTAGAAGTGTTTGTTGCATGTTTAACTACTTATTTGTTGCTCCTCTGAGTCTGCTTTGTCAATAGGTACTGGGTCTGTTAGGCAGTGCCAGCTGCATATGTACACTAGTATCATCAAGCCATGGTATTTTCAATAACATCATATGGATGTGAAAGCTGGACAGTGAAAAAGACAGACAGGAAGAAAATTGATGTCTTTGAATTATGGTGCTGGTGGCGAATACTGTGTATACCATCGACTGCCCGAAGAACAAACCAGTCGGTACTAGAGGAGATCAAACCTAAGCTTTCTTTAGAAGCTCAGATGACAAGACTTCGACTTTCATACTTTGGACACATCTATTTATTTATTTATTTATTTTTATTTATTTATTTACATTCTCTTATATACCGCGCTATTCTGCATCAGTGTGGTTTACATTGAACAAACTGAAATTACATTGAACAGGGCATTATAACTTGGAGATAACTATTTTACAGGGAACATGGCTATGGAGGGTTAAGTGGCTTGCCCAAGACCACAAGGAGCACCTGTGGGACTAGAAACCACAGTCCTTCCGGCCCAAGGTTGCTGTCCTCTAGTGGGATGTGAAGAGAGAGATCATTAGAGAAAGACATCATGCTTGGCAAGATAGAAGGTCAACGCAAAAGAGGAAGGCCAGCAATGAGATGGATTGATACAATAACAGCAGCTACGGGTATCAGTCTGTCAACAATGAGCCGCCTGACTGAAGACCAAACACAATTTAGGATAGCTATCCGGAGGGTCGTCATGAGTCGACTCCGACTCGATGGCACTTAACAACAACAACAACAACATCATCAAAAAGATGACAGGCTCAGTCTACAATCTGCTGAAGAGGTACACTACCCAGAGGTGTGGGACTGGAGTTCCTCAAGGAACAACAATTAGCAGGTAAGTCTAATTTCTAATTTCTCTTTTATGGACCCTCCCCAGGAACCTGTCCAAACATTTTTTAAATCCAACTATACTAACAGCCTTTACTACATCCTCTGGTAATGAATTGCAGGGTTTGATAACACATTGACTAAAAAAATATCTTCACCTAGTAGTCCTAAATAAGTTACACTGTAGCCGCATTGCATGTCCCTTAGTCTTTCTACATTCTGATGGCATAAACAATCGGCCTATATTTACCTGTTCCACTCCAGGCAATATTTTCTAGACCTCTAACATAACACCCCTGAGCCGTCTCTTCTCCAGATTGAAGAGACATAACATTGGCAGGCGGTGATGGGGTCTGTGGAGAGGCAGATGGTTGTGGGGGGATGAGTGGCCGTCCATGTATGCCTCTGCCCCCCCTCCCCCCCGGGTCCTGCACCCTAGGTGCCTGCCAACCCGCATATTGGCTGGCCTGGGACTGCGCACCACCAACACTGACAGCACATGGGCACGTCAGCATGGCATGGAGGATGTTGGTGGAGGGGGCCATGGCACCTGTCTGCAGCAGATCAAGGCCATGCCCTGATCTAGTGTGCCATGTGCAATGCAACATGGGAAGCATGTCAGCCCCAGGGACTGATGTGACCATGTGACAGCACTGTGGTGTACTACATGCAGTTGGTATGTATAAGAGCAGAGGGTTACAGGTTCGGGTTCTGGCTGTGGATCATGCAGCGTATGTTCTTGTGGCTAGATTTTATCCCACAGTGCAGGTACAACACCAACATGTGCAACCCCCAATGAATTGGCCAAGAAGGGTACAAACGCCCACACAGACAGGCTCCACTATCCTCAGCTGGGTGGACAGTCAGGCTGACAGCACCGGCACACTGAGTGGGTGCTAACATCAGCATGCACTACTAGCTCCTGCACAATGAGCACACCTTAAAAATGCCTGAGCTGAGATTGGGACCAGAGTGTCAGGCAGGAATGCCAACCATCCCCATTTTTGCACAGTGCGTCGATATGAGTGTGTGTATGTGTGTGTATGTCTATTCATTGTTTTGTGGCTTTCTACTCACTGGGCCTTGCAGTGCCTAAGCTGTTTCCAGCATTAGCCTGAAAATGTGCATGATGAGGAGTGAAGTATTGTAGGTATGGGCTGAAACAGGGCAGATTGGCCAGGATGTGTCTGCATTGGGGATGGATCAATGGCTGGAACGTCGTAGTGCCCAACTGCCACCTGCAAGGACCGGGTGGCCACAGCATGTCTTGCTGGGAGGGCACTCTCACTTTGATGAGCAGTGACCATGGCACTGCTATTTATCCACATAATGCTATATAGTGTTTGGCTCTAGTGATGTGGATGCACCCTCCTGTTTTGGGGTCCTGCTTGCTGAACCAACTGCTGGGTGCACATGGTCGTTCTGTACCTACACAATGTGTACTGACCAGCAGACTGTCTGCAGTTAGTATGTGCGTGGCTGGACAACCCAGTGGTGGCAGTCTGACTGTGCTTGCTGCGGGTGAATGTTAGACCTAGTTGTTTCAGATATGAGGTGTTCCAAGCCTACTCCCAGTAGAGCCAGCAGGACCCTAATAACAACCCCATGTAAGTCTAGATTCTCTTCTCCTCTCCCCCCGAAACAGTTGTTGTCCATGGCATCAGCATTGTAACAGTGGACATTTACATGTACTGCTCTAGGTGGGTCCCTGTCCAACATGGGCAAATGTGACTAGCACATGCTGCTATTCTGCAGGAAACAAGGCAACTAGCATATCACACTGCAGACAATACCTGTCAGACAGTGGTAGTGATGGGGCTGGGCAGCAGAGACCATTTCTAATACTGCAGGTATTGGGGACCTGGTGCTGGGTGCCCATCCTCACTCTCAGGGTGATCGCGGAAACTGCTCTGTAGCACGGTTTGTAGCTGCGCTGTGCTTGTATCACACACTGTGAGTGCATCTTATTGAGCAGAGGTAATGGATACTTGCATTCTCCATTTGGTGATCAGTTGTAGACTGCTGTTCTGCATGTGCACTGCATCATGGGTACTAGTGGGGCTACCCTAGACCAGCACACACAGTAGACATTTTAGGCGGTGACCTGCAGTCTCTTTGTATCCAGCCATTGCCGTGCAGATAAGTGTGGAGGTGTAGCCTACTGGTTAGTTCATGGTCTCTGTAAGCAGCGGACAGGGATTTGATTCCTACCTGTTCTTTTTGTGACTGTGCTACTCAGATCATTTTCATGCCTGTAACAGTCAGGGCTCTGCAGATCGGTGCTGACAGCCCATACCACCCTCTCCTCAGCCGCCATCCATCCTTCAGCCCATCTATCTGCCTCTGTCAGCTATATACAGTCCTGTCTTCTTGTGCTGGCTGCTGCTCCATAATCTACACTGGTACCGTTTTCTGCATTACAGATCTTCATGCTCTCCTCTCCTGTACCTGATCTGCACATAACCACTACTACTCTGTCCTCCTGTTGCTGCAAACACTCTGCTGCTTCTGCCTCCACTGGGGGACATATCTTCCCCATCCTATACCACACGCTGTCACTGCAGCACTTTATATTGGCACCACCCTGTGCTTCGGTACAGCTACCTCCCACATTCTCATCCACTTTACTGGCTGCCACATAGGGTGCCCACCGACATGGCAGGTCCATCAACTTCCACCTATCCTTTCTTCCACCACCTGTACATTGACATTCCTTGGTGCTCTATCCAGTGTTTGGTTTACAGCCATTTTCCTGCTTAAGATGCATGCTTTCCATCTTAGGGCACTTTGTGTCTCCTTAGGATGCCTTCTCCACTATTAGGGCACCTTATCTCCTGTTAGGGCACCTTATCTCATGTTAAGACGCCTTATCTCTCGTTAAGGTGCTTTATCACATCTTAAGGCACCTTATCTCTTGTTAAGGTGCTTTATCACATCTTAAGGCACCTTATCTCCTTTTAAGGTGCCTTATCTCTTAAGATGCCTTGTCTCTCCTTAGGACTTCTTGTCACCTTACCGCACTTGGTCCCATTAACTCACGTTAAATGGCCCAAGGCACCCTAATGCCAGCATGCCCCCTAGCTGCCCACTGCCTTAAATGGCCTCAGGCCTTGCTGACCTTACTGCTGGTGACTTTACCGTGGTTTAGTAAACATACCTCTTAAATAGTCTCTCTCCCCTCTACAAGCACTTTTTCCATGAGAACACTTCGTGCTTGCCTTAGGTAATATGAGAGTATTTGCGGCATTCGATCTCCTTGCTCGATTGGGAGGTGTGATTGAAATTAGATCAGTAATGGCAGTAGCAGGGTATTTATTGATGGCTTTATGGGTCATAATTAGGATCTTGAATGAGATCCTGGCTTGTATGGGTAGCCAGTGCAATTGTTTTAGTATTGGAGTAATATGAGAACTTCTTGAGGCTCCATGAAGGATTCTTGCAGCTGAATTCATTGCAAGTTGTAAGGGGTTAGTCGTGCACTTAGGTAGACCATACAAGATCGCATTGGCATAGTCAAAGTGAGGCATTATTAGGGCCTGAAAGACAGTTCGGAAGTCATCAGGTTCTAACAGTTGACGCAAATTGCGGAGGGTCCGGATTTTATGGTACACCGACTTTGTTATGTTTTTGATATGAGCCTTCATATTAAGTTGCTGATCAAGCGTTACACCTAGGTATCTTACTGTAGTCTTGCATATGATCTCTGCGTCGCGAACCTTGATAGACAAGGGTGGAGTAAAAGCCGGATTCCTGGTTACGAAGAGGGCTTCTGTCTTTTTGAAATTTAACTTAAGCATTTGTGCATTTAGCCAGTCTGTGACAGCGTCAAAGCACCTGATAAGTGGGGATAGTTCAAGATGTTCTGTCGAAATTGGCATGTACATCAAGACGTCGTCAGCATAGACCAGGCAGTTGATATTAAATGATTGGATGAGATCACAAATGGGTTGCATATAGACATTGAATAGCAAGGCGGATAGAGATGAGCCCTGTGGAACACCTTTAGTTTGGGGGAAGGAATCGGAGTTGGAGGGGCCAGAACGGACATGTTGCCAGCGATCAGTGAGGTATGAAGCGCACCATGACAAAGCTTAAGCTTGAACTCCCTTCTCTCTGAGGCGTAGCAGGAGAACTTCGTGGTCTACGGTGTCGAATGCGGCAGCAATGTCCATGAAGATCAGTGCAAAGCCTTGTCTGATGTTATCGAGACCTAAGGTTATGGTGTTGAATAAGGTTGTGAGAAATGTTTCAACACCATGTGCTTCACGAAATGCATGTTGGCAGGGATGCAGGGGTGCATTAGTATCTATGTGATCTAGTAATTGGCGTTGGGTAATCTTTTCAATGATTTTCGATAGGAGAGGTATGCTGGAGATAGGCCTGTAGGATTCCATCATCGAAGGGTCCAACTTACTGTTTGTTAGGAGTGGTCTGATAACCGTCTGTTTCAGGCTTCGAGGAAATGTTCCAGTAGAGAACGATACATCAATCAATTTGGATAGGAATGGGCTGAGCTCGGCACGCAGGGCCTTTATCCAGGGAGCTGGACACGGATCGGAGGGTGCTGTTGTAGTGTTTATGTTTAGGATAGTGTCTTGAATGACTCTGTCAGATGGAGTAGAAAATGATGTGATAGTGTGTTGGGACCCACTCAAGAAATGACCAAGAGGAGGTTGTGGGATGGAGAAAGGTAGGCTGGCTGGTATGGGGGGCTTAGCAGTGTGGGCAAGCTGATTACTTTTCTTACGCAAGTAATAAGCATATTCTTGTGAGTCTGGGTAGGGTAAGTTCTCTTGAGATGGCTCCTTTGCTAGAGATTTCACAATTTGGAAAAGCTCGTGGGGTTTGTTCAAGGAGCGTTGTAGTCTTTTTGCATGATATTGTTTCATACTTGATGCTACAGATAACCGATGTTTTCCTAATTGTGCTGTGAATGCCTCATGGCTCTCAGCTGTTCTTGATCGTCGCCAGCGTCTCTCAAGTCGTCTGAGTTGAAGGAGCGAATTACGTAGTTCTTGGGAGTACCATGAGGCATTCTTTTTCTTATGTGGTGCTTTGTTCATGGTAGGTGAGTGGATCACGGCATCTAGGCTTGAGTTCCAAGCGGCAACCATGTCATCGAGGCTTTGAAGAGGAGGGTCAAATAGATTGTGTGTCCTCTTTAGAATATCTTCTCTGTTAAAAGGGTGGAAGCGCTTTAAATGTTCTGATATGGGTTTATCTTCAGGTATGGATTTGGAGGAGTTGGTGCAAATTGGAATCTGGAATCTTATCAGGAAGTGATCTGACCAGGGAACCGCACTTACGTTTAGGTGAGACTGGTGCACATGTGTGAGGGCTGTTTGTGGTGCAAAGATAAGATCAAGTGAGTTGCCTTTTATATGGGTAGGGGTATCAACAAGTTGAACATAGCCTAGATCACTGAGAGCATCAATAAAGGCATTGGTGTGGCTGTCCTGAATGACTGGGAGGTTGAGGTCACCTAATATCCAGTTTAGAGTATGCGAATTCGTGGTGTTGCAAGCAAGATCAATTATTGTTGCTAAGTCATCTGGAGATGAAGATGGAGTTCTGTAGAGCAAGTTAATAGTGATTTGCTTATTTGTAATGGTAACAGAGTCAAGGGTAGAGGTGCTGCTTGAGGCGGCAAGCCGAAATTTGAGGTCGGCTTTCATTAGGATAAGTACTCCTCCGCCACGACGGTCAGCTCTGTGACAAGAGTGGACTGAGAAATTAGGCGGGACACACTGGTGAAGGATCACGGCGTCAGTGGCTGAAAGCCATGTCTCGGTGACACATAGGATATCAAGGTTATGAGCTGACAGCATATCAGTTAGTGCTGGCCATTTTTTCCTTATTGATCGTGCATTTATTAGTGCACATTTAAGGTCAGGGGGATGGTGGGACTGTAATCGTCGAGATAGATTTTGCTGCTGAAGGTCCACATAGATAACATGTGGGCCTGGTGTGCGCCGAAGTGTTTCGTATTGATGGTTGGGGGAGTCAGGAAATCTCCAACAAGATCTATGGAGGACTGGTATAGTGTTCTGAGGTGAAGTAAGGGCTAGGGTGTAAAAGGTCAGGGCTATTGAAATGTAGCACATAGCAAGGGTAAGGGGGTATGGGAATACCCAGTGAGATAACATGATGACTAATGTATATAGTAGATCCAGGAATGTTGTTAGCTAGTGAAATGTGCACAGTGTGGTGGTACTGGAAATCTGTTAAGCATCTGTGTAATGAGGCAATATGTACTCAGAGTAATTCACAATAAGGTGGTGGTATCTGCACAGAGTGGAGGTAAAGGATATCTGTTAAGAACTGTGTGGTTAGGCAATATTCACATCAGAGTAATTCACAATAAGGTAATGAAATATGCACAGTGTGGTATGTATGGATATCTGCTAGGCAACAGTGTGGTAGGTAATATGAACATCAGAGTAATTCAATAAGATAGGCCCAAAGGCCAGATGGCAAGTAGTTTGCAAGCAATTGGTTGAAGAAGAGCATAGATTAATATATACGTTGTATAACTAAATTGTTGGGGTGAGAGTCATGTGGAAGGGTAGCAAGACGCTGTGGAGTTATGTTACCAACTTGATTGATGGAGATGTGTAGACTGATGGTGGTTCATTCCTTCTCATGGTATTTAGGGAACTGGAGCTCTTCTCTTTTCGCTGAAGACAAAGTGACGGATGTGGAACCACAGTGGCCACGGACCACAGCCTAAGGGCCACGCCAAAGGGCCCTCAGGCGCGGGCCCACCAGGCGTGGGCCCGCCTGAAGGCAGCTGCTTTTCAAATGGAGCTGACTCCTCCCCCTCTCAGACAGCCCCAATTAGGCTGGAGTTCAATAAACAGGACAGATGGATTTCTGCTGGGCTGTGTAACCCCAATCAGGGAGCAGAAGCTGATGACAGTTAGCTCTTTACTTGCCTGAAGGCAGCTGCTTTTCAAATGGAGCTAACTCCTCCCCCTCTCAGACAGCCCCAATTAGGCTGGAGTTCAATTAGCAGGACAGATGGATTTCTGCTGGGCTGTGTAACCCCAATCAGGGAGCAGAAGCTGATGACAGTTAGCTCTTTACTTGCCTGAAGGCAGCTGCTTTTGAAATGGAGCTGACTCCTCTCCCTCTCAGACAGCCCCAATTAGGCTGGATTCAATTAGCAGGACAGATGGATTTCTGCTGGGCTGTGTAACCCCAATCAGGGAGCAGAAGCTGATGACATTTAGCTCTTTACTTGCCTGAAGGCAGCTGCTTTTGAAATGGAGCTGACTCCTCCCCCTCTCAGACAGCCCCAATTAGGCTGGAGTTCAATTAGCAGGACAGATGGATTTCTGCTGGGCTGTGTAACCCCAATCAGGGAGCAGAAGCTGATGACAGTTAGCTCTTTACTTGCCTGAAGGCAGCTGCTTTTGAAATGGAGCTGACTCCTCCCCCTCTCAGACAGCCCCAATTAGGCTGGAGTTCAATTAGCAGGACAGATGGATTTCTGCTGGGCTGTGTAACCCCAATCAGGGAGCAGAAGCTGATGACAGTTAGCTCTTTACTTGCCTGAAGGGTGCTGCTTTTGAAATGGAGCTGACTCCTCCCCCTCTCAGACAGCCCCAATTAGGCTGGAGTTCAATTAGCAGGACAGATGGATTTCTGCTGGGCTGTGTAACCCCAATCAGGGAGCAGAAGCTGATGACAGTTAGCTCTTTACTTGCCTGAAGGCAGCTGCTTTTCAAATGGAGCTGACACATGCTTCCTTACCTCCATTTAGTAAACATATCCCTAAATGAATTCTTTCTTTTGGTCTTTACTGAAGAAGATGTATGGGACATACCCATGTAAGAAATATTAAATGTGATAATTCAGAGGAATTTAAACAAATCTTGGTAAAATTGGTAGATATAGTAGGACAATTTGGCAAACTAAAGAGTAGCAAATCACCTGGACTGATGGTATACATTTCAGGGTGCTGAAAAAACGGAAAAAATGAAACTGAAGACCTACTATTAGTAATCAGTGAACTATAATCAAAATCAACTACAGTACTTGAAGTTTGGAGGATGGCCCAAGTAACACCGATTTTTAAAAAGGGTTCGAAGTATGATACAGGAAACTATAGACTAGTGGGCCTGATGTCAGTTATAAAGAATAAAATTACTGAATATGTGAAGGCACATTTTAGAAATGATATCCAGATGCAGTCGGGGACATCCAGGTCAAAACATATGTAAAAAAGCCAGCAATATGCAAGTTTCTGCATGACTTTAGAAATGTATATGTGCTCAAAATGGATGATGGGGCCACAGCCATATCGTCATCTCTGCAACAATAATTAAGGGTGGGAACGTCTATCTCATGCTGCACTCATGTCCCTGCCTTCTACTTTCCAAATAGAGACGTGCAGCTGCATGCCAACCACAAAACAAGTGACCTCTTCTCGCTTCATTTTAATTTATGGCTGTGAAAAGTATTGGGGATATCAGAGTGCTTACTTTTTTATCCTTACAGGTGTTTTGGTGGCAGAACTTGAGTTTTTTTGATGCTTATTCATATCCTGGAGCAGGAATAGACATATATCTCACCACTGGTAGGTTGAAATGTGCTGGCCGTTTCTGAAATCAGGTGCATCCATGTATCTTTTACGGAACACCCTGGATATGCCTCTGCCACACCCCTGTGCAGCATAGATGTGCTCGCCCCAGAGATGCTCACATGCCATGCTTTCTAAAATGGCCCCTGGATGTCTTTGTGATTTGCACGTCTGAATGCCTAATGCCTGTTTTCAGACATCCAAATCACGAATAAAGCTCTCATAATAAAATAATAAATAATAAATAAAAAAGAAAGTGGTATGCATAAATTAATCCTGCAGAATCAACTGGGCAGCAAGGCTACAACCTCTAGACCAGGTCTGGCCCATCATCTATTTTAGGCAGAATAACTGCTGCACCTAAAGGAATGAAATTCACATTCAGATGGCAGGTTGAACACTGAAAACATGTGGTTTTCCTGACTGCTGAATACTCACTAATTCTCATTAAAACAGGAAATAAGTGGCAGTGAAAAAAGAGAACTGCAGTTTCCTTTCTCAGATGTCTCATGTGCCTTTTCAGCTATAAGTATTTTACAAATATTTTAAATATTTTATAGATATTGTCTTATTGTCCATAGCAGTTATACCAAGGGAAGCTACAATATTTTAATAGCCACTGACACTACTGGTAACATCTAGGCTGACTGGTTTTCTGTTTTCAGCTGGAGAGAATGCTGAAGGACTTTATTTAATGTTAGTGTTGGCAAAATGGGAATGTCTTGCTTTTGTGCAGCAACTCCAAGATGCACTGTATAAATTCTCTGAAACTGTACAGTTGTGGTCAACATTACTGGCATCCTTGCAGTTCAACCCCCTAAGGTCCAGTATATCCTAAAAAAAGTGGCCAGTGAAATGACTTTGGACTATATATGCACACATATTTGACACATAAAAGAATCAAATAAAACAAGAACAATTAAAAAAGGAAATAGCAGGAAATAGTATAAAAACTGGGACATCCGCAGGACATGATTATTGGCACCCTTATAAACAATTTAAATCAGTTGTAACAGAAGAACCACATTCCTACTGCAGTAAAATTAGATGCACCTGTGATCAATTTTCAGTACTCACATGACTTGACTCAACCAATGAATGATGTCTCTAATGTTTAAAATGTCCACACTCTGTTCCATTTTCACAATGGTGAAGACAAGAGAGCTGCCTGAGATCATCAGAAAAGCCATTATCACCAAACATCAAACTTCAAAGGGGTACAAGGCCATCTCCAAAGACCTTGGGATTCCTGTGTCTACAGTTCACAATGTTATTAAGAAGTTTCTGCTCATTGAATTCTTAAGAACCTCCCAGGATGTAGTAGGAGGAAGAAAATTAATTAAAGAAATCTTTGAAGGTTAATGCAAATTGTTGGAAAAACACCATGTATAATATTCAAAGAGCTTAAGGTTGACCTGGAACAATCTGGAGTGGTGGTTTCAACTCACACCATACACCACGCACTAAATAAGGAAGGACTTCGTGGGCAAAGGCCAAGAAGGACCCCACTGCTCAAAGACAGACATAAAAAGACACGCCTGATCTTTTTCCAAACCCACCTTGAGAAACCACAATCCTTCTAGGAAAATGTTCTGTGGCAGATGAAACCAAACTTGAGCTCTTTGGCAATGTAAGCTCTTTGGCAATGTATATCAGTGATACATTTACAGGAGAAGAAATGAAGCTTATAAGGAAAAAAACACCCTTCCTACAGTTAAATATGGGGCAAAACAGCCTTATAATCTTGTAGGGCTGTTTTGCTGCCTCAGGAACTGGAGGCCTGGAACATATTAAAGAAATCATGAAGTCTGAGGACTACCAAGGTATTTTGGAGTGAAAGTGCTACCTAGTGTCAGAAAGCTACATCAGGGTCAAAGGTCATGGATTCTCCAGACGAACAATGTAAACATACATCCAAAATTATAAAAGAATGGTTAAAAAGGAAAAAATAGATTTTTTTAAAAAACTGGCCAGCAATGACTCTTGATCTCAATCCAATTGAAAACCTATGGGAAGAACTGAAATCTGCCATTGGTAAAAGGAATCCTGGAAACATTCATGAGATGGAATAAATCTCAGTTGAAGAGTGGGAGAAACTACCAGCAGACAGATGTACGAAAGTTATAGATGGCTACAAGAAACATTTGAAGGCTGTCATCACTACCAAGGGTTATGCAACCAAATATTAGTGAATGGTGCCATTAATCCTGTCCAGGTCCTATTTTGTTTTGTTCTCTGAAATTACTACGTCTAAGTTCCACAGACATTTTTTGTTGTTATATATCTTTGAACATACTATTAAAATATTATGATGACATAAGTTGGAACATTTCCAATTATTTCTCAATATATTGTGCACAACATACCTAAAATGCAAGGGTGGTAATAATGTTGACAACTGTAACTACCACTTAGCATCGCTTATTCTGAGTGCAATAAGGCTCCAGCTCAGTAAACATATCTGAAACAATGGTGAAAAATATCTATGGAAATTTAAAAAACACAGTTCATTGCTATAATAAGAACACCCCCCATTCCCCGAATAAATATTACTTCTGTTCAAGAACTTGTACTATTTCTCATATCTTTTTCTGTTCTGATTTTATATTATTCCCAAGGAAAATTAACTTTGTTGCTTTTACCATTCTGAATATGAGCAAATCAGAGGTTGCTGCTGTCCTGTTTGCCAACAGATCCCCCATGCAGGCATCACATTGGTACAGGTGCAGCTCTTCACCAGGGCACCATACAGACTTCACATCAATAAACATAAAACATGAATACAGTACGAATATCTGTTGAATGGATCTTAATTGGAATCATTTAGTGACAATTATCAATGTGATTCCCCTTGGAAGCTCTGTGTGTCTGGGACTTAATTGCTAAGAGTGTAAGTAACTGCTAAAGCATCCAACTTAATTATTTCTTGCAATCCGAAGAGAGATAAACCTCACTTTCAGCTAAAACCCAGTGGGCAGTGGGAAGAAGCTCATTGCTTCTCCTTGGGCATTCACATATATAGTTGTGCATTTCCTGAGAGTAACTGCCTGGTCTAGAGAGTATCCTTGCTTTTGTTGTTACTTTTAAGTTAGCATGCAACACCATCAAAGAATTAAATTAAAAAGAGAGTACTATTGTGTGGTGAGGGTTCCTTAGTAGAAAAGTGTACAGTCCTTTCTTTGTCAGCTTGACCACTGGTGGTAGTAACACGAGACTATCACTAGGGTTTAAAGGTGTCACTTTGAAGCCAGGCACTAATGGGGAAGAGGTATCTGGGAAGCATTCCTTCCTCCCACTGGACACCAGGTAGATTCCAGTAAGATCCAGGGAGGTGTCAGGAGCTGGTGATGTTGATGTTGGGGGGATCCCAGGGGGATGGGGTGATATTGATGTCCGGGAGGGGGAGCTGGGGGATTGGGGGTGGTGATGTTGGTGGGATCCAGGAGATGTGGGTGGTTTTAGCACCGGCACTGTCTGGGGTAATTGCATTGCTGATAGCGCAGATGCAACCACAATTTTGGCAATGTACTTAAGATGCAGTAATTGTCTGTCCCGTGCAGTTACTATATGGGCAGATGCTGGGTACGTCTCCGCCAGTGACTGCACAGACTTTGCAGTTACAGCAGCTAATACACGATAAGTACAAAACCTTACTATACTTTAGTAAACAGAGTCCTATGGCAGTGCCTTGGCTCTATAGTTCTCTGTAGCCCTCCCTAGACTCTTTTGGTACCCTCGGCTCTCTTTTAGATCTCTACAGTGTTGTAATTTCCGTGGTTTTCCCACCAATTTGGGTGACTTTCTTTTCAAGGTTGCAGGAAAAATTGGTTGATCGTGGATTGCAATTTTTTGGTCTATTGCTCACTGATGCTTTGGGCGAGAAAACTGTGGAAAATGGAGCAAACAACAAAAGTAAAAATAAAGGCAACGTCCTGATTCATAAAGAACCATAGCCCTCACCTGCATTTCTTTGGTTGTGTCTGAAGCAGCATTTGGAGCTGACCAATGAGAGTGGCAAACACTCCCACTCTACCATGACTCCCCTTCTTTAATTGTCTGGAAGGCATGGCAGTGTGACTGGGTGGGTGTGGTTCCACATGATTGACTGCCAAACCAGCCAGTCAGAGAAGAGGATGATATGGTCCAGGATGGGTTGCTACTTTGGGCTAGTTTTCAACTCAGATTGGGCAGATAAGGGATGCATCTGGCAACCCTGGGTCTCTAGAATCTCTAAACTCCTTTGGCTCATTTCTGACATTCTGCTGGATTCTGGAACTCAGCGAGCAAACACGACTGTTTGGATCTTGGCTCTCTTCTAACTCTCTGGAGCCTTCTGTATTTCTAAATCCTAAATCTCCATCTGCTTAGCTTTCTCATTTTCTTGTAGTGCTTTGAAAAAGCAACACAAAGAAACCCAATGTTTACAGTATGCGCAGACAAAATATAATACCAAAAGAAGATCCATGTCAGAAATGAATTTACTTACCTACTAAATTTGTCCTTCTCAGAATCGGGGATATCATTTTCCTTAAGACTGTATAGATTATAAAAATATTTCAGTAATCATTTCTCTTAAAGGATTCTATTTAATAAGCATTTTCCATAGACACAGAGGAGTCTATTTGCTCTGTGTGTTTAATGCATATTTTAACATGTTAAGCACTTAACACATGGAATTTTTGCTAAAGCAGGGAAGGGGGTGGAAAAGGGAGGAATAGATAGGGAGGTTGGCTCAGCAGTTAACATGTCTTATCATAATTTAATTTAATTTTTTAATTTATTATACTGTGCTCTTTAGAATCAGTGTGGTTTACATGTATGCTAACAGGTACTTTTTATTCCCTTGTCTCTGAAGGGCTCACAATCTAAGTGTACCTGAGGCAATGGAGGGTTAAGTGGCTTGCCCAAGGCCACAAGGAGTGGCCATGGGACTAGAGACTCCAGTCCCTCTGGCCTGAGGTTGCTTGTCCGCATGTTGGGAATTGAACCCCTTGGCCTTCTGGCCTGAGGTAGCCTGTCCCAACCACTGAGCCACTCCTCCCTCCCTTAACTGCAAATGAGATAGACAACACAGAACATTTAACTATGCTTTTAAAGGTAGGCCAGACAGAAAGATCAGCGCTTTGCCTTGAAGAGAGTGGAGATCACAGAGGTTGAATAGGCCTTTCCTCTGTCATTTCTATTACTTAATAGTCACAATTGTTTTTTTCAATGTATTTTAAGAAATATTTGTGATTCCTTCAAATATCGTTATAGTTTGTCTTTAGCATATTAAACTGAATGTTACCTGAAATATATCATTAAAACCGTTTTGCATTATGTGCTGCTGTTGCATTATCACACAGTGATATACATTAACATCAGGGCTGGTTTTCCCCACGTGCCTTACAACCTTGTAGTTACGGAAGTTTTGCAGATCATATGCATTTAAAATTGTTGCTAATGAATGTTAATGCAAAACCTTATGGTGCTTTAGTTGGTAGAGCCTGTTCACACATTATTTTATCTGGACTGAGGAAGGTGTTCCCAGGCACAGGGTTGGGGAGGGGTTTGTATTTGCATGCATACTTTTTGAAAATCTGGCTGCAAATTTGTACATGCTAAAGAACAGGCGCAAATGCAAGTACTTAAATTCCCTGGGGCACAGTGCAAGTGTGTACATAATTTCAGCTTGAAACTTCACTGAGGCCCAGCGAGGGAAAAATATGCCAAGAATTTGTATGTATGTGTGCTGCATCAGACAAATTCATTCTTCCCTGAGAGAATCAGATTTGCATCAAGTTCGAAGCTCCATGGGAGTCCTAACATGTGATATTGCAGCACCCACCTCCCCCTACAGGCAGCATCATGGGCGGAGGACTCCTATGCAGCTTTGTGGGAACGTTGGTCCTGTCATACCCCGATTGTTATAACACATTGATTTTTAAAAAATTCTTCTTGATTTTAGTTCTGCCTTTTGACAGTCTCGACCATATAATTTTATTGTACTGCTGACACCCGTACAGTGCCCTCTGCTCATGCAGATGCAGCAGTTGTGCATTTCTCCCACAGAAATGGCCATAGCACAGTTTTTATGCATGTGTTTGCTTCCCTTATTTGCATGCCCCGCCCCTTTGTACTTTGGCCCATAGTTCAGGGCTGTGCAGTAGAATGTGCATATTCCCTGGTGAACCTTCTCTATCCTTCCCACTCGAGCCATGGGGTCAGCTCAGAGTTCCTTCTCATGCAGAAGCCCTGAACCAGGTTAACACCAAGACACTGATAAAGTTCTTCCTCCTAAAGCAGCTCCAAATTAGGACTTTCCTCACCAGCTAGCACTGTCACTGACCAAGTTCTGTTTCTTTTATATACCCTCTTTGTGTGTAACATACTTACTATATGCAGAGAGAGTTTTTCCACATTGACTCAAGAATGGGCAAAGACTGCTTTGTGAGATGATTGGAGCTCAGATTTAGGAGTTTTAAGGTATTGTTTTGACTAAGAGCAGAGTCAAGAGCTTCCAGGCAGGCATCTGTGAGATTGTTTTGGGACAACCTACAGTAATAAGAAGGCAGATTTAGAAGAAGTTATGGTAATGCAGTGGTATGATAAACCGAAGACGGAAGAGACTTATGGTAGGGTTTCTGCTTCTCACTCCAACACAGTACTAGAGTAAATACAGAAAGATATATGGGATTTATAGTCCATGGTGTTTTCTCATGGTAACACAGTATTAGAAAAATGTGGGGAATATATAGTTCATCACAATCCTCCTTTCCTCTGTAATGTGTTAATAGAGAGACTGCAATGACTTATGGCCACCTTTCCTCTTGGCATCGGATCCTTACAGTAAGGCATACATCTACAGCACTGTATATATACAGTATAGAAGTAGTAGAAGAAGCTGATTTCTTACACTAGAATCTTCAACTTGCAGTCAGGGTTTTTGAGTAATGGACAAAGCTTTTTCATGCCTTCATCTCCCAGTCTGTTGTTATCCAGATCCAACACGGTCAAAGCTTGACACTTGGCAGCAGTGGTGCAGAGGTGGGGTGCGCATTCCTTAGTCAGTCCATTGCCCATGATGCTGACATCCATAAAAGGAGCAGATGGAATAAAGCAAAACACTGATTATAATGACCGAGGACGACCTCTGATTTCATTCAGTCACTGCCCATGTTCCCTTTCTGTTCCAGTACGACACATCCTACTTCATCTCCATCTCTGCCTTCCCTTCCCTAGCACTGAGCATTCTTTCTGCCTGTTCCAAAATCTTTTGACTGCTGTTACTATAGTATTTTTTCTCCTAATGTTTCCACCAGGAAACTGTTTCATTTCCACACCACCCCTTTTGTGAATAAATTTCTGAATCAACCTCCTCTCAGTCTCACATGCTGAGCTCCTATTCTAGAACCTTCCTTTCTGCTGAGAAACACTTCTTGAACCTTACTGGTACCTTGTCTGCCATATTTATTTCAATTTATTTATTGAAAAGGATTTATAACCCGCACAATCGCCGAGGCGGGTTACAAAATACATATACAGTAAGTCATTATGTACAACAAGGACAAATACAAATACAAACATTATAATTAAAAATAGCCATTAAAAACACTGCTCAACACAGGATATAAATGCCCACACACCACACTTGCCCATCAGACAAATTCCGGAAAAGCGCGTTTAAATAAATGACATTTCAGGTTTTTTAAAAAAAAGTCATCAGTTCTCTTCAGCACACAAATCAATCGGTAAAGAATTCCAAATTGATGGAGCAGTCAGAGAGAAAATTCTCTTGCGTATATTCCCTGCCTCTCCTCCCCTTTGCTCTAGAGTGTACATAAGTAAGTCATTGTGGGGTTAATTTTATAAGGGAGTTGAGCATGAAGAATAGGGCTATATGTGCTCAAGTAGGCACTTATAAAATTATTCCTGGGGGTATGAGCACATAAACATAGATGCAAAACATGCCAATAATGTACAATGCTTTGACAAGTTACCTGCAAAATCACCACGTTATCTTTCGGAGGGGGGTGGACTGCATTTCCTCGATAGATAACGCACAGCACCACATGGTAATGTGAGGTGCTATTACCATGGCTGCAGGTAGCTTTATCTATTGAGGTGGAGGCAATTGCACCCATGCTAACTGCAAGATGTGTCATCAGTGCATGGTGTATACCTGTGCTCTAATGGCGCAGTGCTCACCATGCCCACTCTGTCCCTACCCATCCCATTTTCCACTTGAACGCATGATGCATAGTTAGTATGGGAAACAACATGTATTGTCAGGGCCATGCACTAACAGTTACTGTGGACTGCAGCGCATGGTTAGTGCATGCCAAAACCTGTGTTAACTGTGTAGCACCTTTTAGTTAAAAGGCCCCTCAAATTACTCCTGCAGATGGCATAAGTTTGTGCAGCAGTTTTCGGATAGGTGATTTTATAAATGCATATAGATACCTGTGCTGCATTTATAAAAAGATCACTATTAACAATAAAAAAACTCTTTCTTCGGGTCAAAAACTTCTTAATCGATCACCATTACATACCAAGGTGACCTATAAACTTAAATATTTTCTCTTTTTTTTCCTTTGTTTTTAAACCAGTTTCTCAGTAAAAAAGAGGCATCAGGAAAAGTCAAGGCTGTACTTATTTAAGCTACTTAGGAGCTGAAACAAGTACAGCATTGGCTGTTCCTGATGACTCTTTGTTAATGAGAATATGATTTAAAAAAAAAAGAAACAAAAAGAGAACATATTTACGTTTATGGGTCATCTTGGTATGTTGTAATAGTTTTTATAAAAGAAGCACAACATATGCACTAAGTAGCTTTTCTGCCTAGGTGCCCTGTTACCCTCCACATCTTAATTCATGGCACTTCTGGTGCAGTCCATTCACAATTATGGTAGTCCCTGTCTGGACTGACTTTATGGATTTAACACACATTAATGAAGTTAACGCACATTAAGCGCTCAAAAGCCCTTTTATTTCTATGGGCATAGTGGCATTTAACACATGTTAATTTCAATAACACATATTAACCGTTAGCAAACATGCCTCTAAATCTTTCTAGAGATAAGATCTCCAGCATTAGTCAACACGCCAAATGATTCACACAGGGATATGATAAAGGAAATGTCCACGTTTGACTGAACAACATACAAACACAGATGGCAACAGTAATTGAAATAAGAAGTTCTATTCAATTTCCTCAGTACTAATCTAATTTAATAATATAATGCAAATTTTCATATACCGCGGTATTCTAACTATAAGGATCAGGGCAATGTACAAGCAAGCACATTTATACCATTAAAATAAATTAAATCCCATCTAAGTTATGTGATGGCACATTTTACAAAGGACGTCAAAGCCAGAATGTCTGGAAAAAAGCAGGCACGTGCAAGTTCAGGCACTATTTCATAAATGTGGACGTGCCTTATATGGAGATCTATGGAGATGTCTACGATGACATCCCCAGAATGGTATTTCAGAACAGTGATGTCTAAGAGCCTAATGACTAGAGTAGTGGGTAAGGCCCAGGGCAGCGCAGGGCTCAAATCCCAGTGCTGCTCCTTGCGCTCTTAAGCTAGTCAGTTAACGCACCATCTTCTCTAAACTCTCTGGATGTTTTAAAGTCAAACAAGCACTTTCCTATTTATGCCTGCAGCAGCTCTAAACGTGGACCTTCCTGGAGACGTGACAGACATTTCTGAAATAGAACGGGGATGTCTAAGTCGATTGCACTTCCCCAGATATGCCTCTGCCGCACCCCTTACCTATGTGGATGTCCCCTCACCAGTGATATCTTTAAAAGCCATTTGTAAAATGGCTTCGGGGACCTCTCCATGTTTTGGATGTCCATGTGCATGTCTCCAGACGACCAAACTACAATTAAGACTTTTAAAATGACCCTCCTATGAAATACAAATGATCTAGTATAAAATATCAACCATCATAATCTGTCTAATAGCTTCTCAAAGAGCCAGGTCTTGAATATTTTTCTATAACCCAAATATGATGAGGGAGGAGTGGTCTAGTGGTTAGGACAAGGTACTTCAGGCCGGAGGGCCAGGGGTTCAAGTCCCACCTGGGGACAGCAATCTCAGGCCAGAGGGACTGGGATTTCTAGTTCTGTAGGCACTCCTAGGGGTCTTGGGCAAGCCACTTAACCCTCCATTGCCCATGTTCCCTGTAAGTATTAGTGTATGTGTCTCATTTCCCCTCATGTTAAATGTATCCCCAATTGACCGCTTTGACCCAGTGAAAAACGGGATATAAATACAGCTAAATAAATAAAATATTTGGGGTAAATCATTCCACATTTTTGGGGCAGCTCCTTGACCTGTACAAGTCATGGTAAAGATAAATCTAAAAACTCTCTTAGTAGGGATGTCCAACCTTGTTTCCATTTGAAAGTGGAGCACTCTTTGAAGATCATATTGAACAATGCTTGTTTGCAAATAAGCTGGCCCTGTATTGTGCAGAATTTTAAAAATGCATATCAATAAGTTAAACATAATTTACAAATCCATTGGAAACTAGTGAAATGCAATAAGAAAAGGTGTTGCCTTGTCCCATTTCTTGCATCTCAAGATCATTTTAGCTGGTATATTTTGTAACCTATGGCCATGCCACCTTATGTATGTCTGATCTTGAAAGCTCAGTAGGCTTGGGCCTAGTTAGTATTGGACCACCTTGGAATATCAAGTGCTGTGGACTCAATGAGTGGAAGAAAGTCCTAGGAGTATGTTTACTAAACGGCGATAACATAGCAGCGGTGCACTTATCGCGCGATACGTGATGTTATCATGCCATAAATCAACTTGTTCACGCGATAACGTGCTGTTTCACCCAACAACGTCCCTGGTGGTGCTAAGACACAGAAAAGGTGGAGTAAGGCTCTCTAGAGGGCGGGGAGAAGGGGTCAATGGGTGGGGGGTGGGCGGGGGGTGGGCGGGGGGTGGGCGGGGAGAGGCTCCAGGCACACTAGCACTGTGAAATGAAGGTCTGAAAAATAGCGCGAGTGAAAACCTGGCGTTAGAGGCAAAAGTGAAGGAGAGAGAAATCATTTCAGTCAGCAATGTACAGCAAAGGCAGTGAAACCAAGAACAGTGATAGTAGTGATACATGTGCAGCACCACCAGATAGTGCCCAAGTACGAAAGGGCACTATGGTGTGGCTGCACATGGGGTACAGGGGGCTGCAGGCGTGGCATGCAGTGGGGCAGCTGGGGCATAGGGCAGGCTAGGCAGATGCCTAGATGACACATAGAAAAACAGAAATGCAATATCAGCAACTGATCAAGGTCAAACATGCCCACGAGTGTCTGTGTTTCACAGTGTCCCAGGGGACAGTACCCAGCAAATACCCCAAAGGACACAGAACATTGGCAGGCAGTGCCAGGGGGAAGCAAGGATGTCCATGCAGGCACCCCTACCCCAGATTACACACCATAGGCAGCCGCCTACTGGCACACTGGATGGCCTGGGACTGCACACCACCAGCACCACTGGCATAAGGGAATGTCAGCATGGTGGCGGAGGGGTGCTGGTGGTAGAGGGGGCAGTGGCATCTGCCCACAGCAGACCAATGCCAAGCCCTGTCTAGGTGGGTGCCGTGCACTGCAAAAGATGTTTGACCATCTGACGAACAGTAATGGTATACTCAGGGAATGACCTGGCTCTGTGGCAACAGTTTGGTGCAGTACACCCAGCCAGTGCATTCAGGGGCAGAAGGTCACAGGTTCAAGTCCCAGCTGTGGCTCCTGCAGACCATGTCCCTATATATTACCCAGTACTAAACCGTGGTAATAAAGAAGGAACCTTTTTGCAGATCAAATAAACACACCATAAACACCTATACTCTACCCTACAGAGCACATTCACCATAGACATGTGCAGTCCCTAGAGAAGAGGTTCCCAACTGCAGTCCCGGAGGGCCAAACACCATTCAGGTTTCATGCTGTCCCTAAGAAATATGCCTGAGATGCATTTGTATGTACCAACCCCATTATATGCAAATGTATCCCCTGCATAGTCATCAGGGTCAGCATGAAAACCTGAATCGTGTTGGGCCCACCAGAACTGGAGTTGGGAACCTCTGCCCCAGAGCATCGGCCAGCTCCACTATCCAAAGCCTCATGGAGAGTCAGGCTGTTAGGCCCTATGCGGAGCAGCATCTACCAATACTAGAACCCGCATACTTTAGCAATGCCGTCAGCAACGTTGAAACACGTTCCACATATATCAAGCGGTTGCTATGATTAATGTCAGATAACAAGTCCAAAATGAAACACAATTTGTTAACAGAGATCCATCAGAGCAACCTGTCTGATATCTGTGGAGTGTGTCTCGGTTTATGTTTCTGACAGTGTTTACCACCCCGGAGAGTGACCCCAACAATATTGAGTACCAAAGCAATGCCTACACTGTGCCCAGGACTGGTGTGGCGGCCAGGGCTGCTAACCACCTCTATATTTGCACAATGCTGAAATAGGTGTGGGAGTGTGTGTATGTCTATCCAGTGTTTTGTGGCTGCCCACTCCTTAATGAGCCCACAATGCTTGCACTGTTTCCAGTGTTAGCCTGCCGATGTGCATAATGAGGAGCAAGGTACTGTGGGTATGGGCCGGACAGGGCAGACTGGACAGGATGCATCTGCACAAGGCATAGGGCAATGGCTGTGAAATTGTATTGGCCGACCACCACCTGCATGGACAGGGTGACCACAGCATGTCATGCTGGGGGGTCACTCTCACCCTGACTGAGCAGTGACCATGGCATGTCTAGGTCCCCACATAGCGCTATATAGTGTTTCAACACGTGCGTCATCAACACATGGGCATCCCCCAAAATGGCGATGCAATCCCACAAGCCAGCATTTAGCCACCCTGACCTACGACAGCTGGCAGACTTAATCTTCACCAGGCAGCCGCACCTCTTTCCAGGTGCCTCAAAATGCCAGGATCTGGAACGCATCAGGAGGGCGTTGGTGTGTGTCACAAGGCACTTCAACCGTGTAGCAGACTACCCACGTGAGGTAAGTGTATGGGGACAGATCACAAAATGGAAGGTGTGCAACACAATATCCAGCGATCAAAACACATAAGACATGCACCACATGGGCGAGACACCTGTATGTGGGCAACCCTGTGATCAAGCTATCTGCGTATGTTGCTGTGTGCACGTATGCCCAATCCCCAGGAGCCACCGACATGAAAGCAGAGGTGCAGAGGTTAGCGCGGTGTGATATAAGCTGCTCCTGTTGAAGTGCACACCTCTGCCCAACCCCCAGGAGTTGCAGCCCCCATGAGAGAGCTCTATTAGGCATCCCTGTGCCATGATGGCTGCTGCTATGACACATTACCAGCTCTGGACAATCCCCAGAAGACATCTGACCTGATCAAAGAGGTCAAGTAGTCATGGTGCACTGGTAGCTGCTGCAGTTGGAGTATCACAGCCCTGCCCCATTCCCAGGAGGCATCAGATCTGATGACAGAGGTCCAGCAGTCATCCTGGTGGTGTGGTAGTTGCTACTGTTTATGTGTGGAACATCACCCTTGGCCCCGAAGGTTCCCAGACCTGCGCACAGAGGTGTATCAAACATCCTGGTGTCAAGGTGGTTGCTCCAGTTGCAGTGTCACAGGTCTGCCGTATCCCCAGGAGGCATCAGACCAGCTGACACAGGTTTACTCTACATCCTGGTGTTATGGTGTTTGCTGTTGTTGCAGGTTCCCAGCCCTGCCCTAACCCCAGGAGGCATCAGACCAGATTACACAGGTCTACTCTACATCCTGGTGTTATGGTGGTTGCTGTTGTTGCAGGTTCCCAGCCCTGCCCTAACCCCAGGAGGCATCAGACCAGATTACACAGGTCTACTCTACATCCTGGTGTTATGGTGGTTGCTGTTGTTGCAGGTTCACAGCCCTGCCCTAACCCCAGGAGGCATCAGACCAGATTACACAGGTCTACTCTACATCCTGGTGTTATGGTGGTTGCTGTTGTTGCAGGTTCCCAGCTCTGCCCTAACCCCAGGAGGCATCAGCCCAGCTGACACAGGTCTACTCTACATCCTGGTGTTATGGTGTTTGCTGTTGTTGCAGGTTCCCAGCCCTGCCCTAACACCAAGAGGCATCAGACCAAATTACACAGGTCTACTCTACATCTTGGTGTTACGGCAGGTGCTGCTGTGTATGTGTGGAACATCACCCTATCCCCAGGAGGCCCCCAGACCTGATGACAGAGGTGTAGTACACATCCTGGGGTCATGGTGGTTGCTGCAGTTGCCATCTCCCAGCTGTGGCCCACCCCCAGGGGGCCCCAGCCCACAACACAGAGGTCTATCAGTCACCCTGGTGTTATGGCTGCTGCTGCTGTTGCAGGCTCCCAGATCCGCCACATCCCCAGGAGGCAGCACACCAGATTCCAGTGGTCCACCAAGCATCCCAGTGTAATGGTAGCTGATGTTGGTGCAGGTACCCATCTCCCCTACACCCCTAGGTGTCCGAGCCCGCACCACAGAGGCTGGATCAGCGCCCAGGCGTCATGTTGATGACGCCTGTTGTTGTGGGATGGGCTACCCAACACTGAGGTGTGTGCTGGACTGCACTGAGGGTATGGAGTCACACCCCCTGGATATCAGAATTGGAACGCCGCACATGCCATGTTGCTGTCATGTCATGGCAGGAGATGGCAGGGACATGGCATGGGGTGGCTGTGAGGTAGTGCACAGAGCACATAGGTGTCATACCACACATGCCCAGCCTCACGCCCACACATGCAGGCGGTGGTGCCAACAGCTAGTATGGGACCCACTTCCTATAGCAGGAGCGGCCCCCATTGCACGCAGACGTGTGCCATGTTGTTCGCCATGGGCAGGGATACAGGGCCCTAATGGTTGCAAACATTGCTTATCCTCCCAGGTAGAGGACCTACGGAAGAAGGGCAGAGAGATGCGGCTACACTGCCCTGGATACCTGCGCCGCATGCAGCGGGAGGCAATGGCCGGGGGTGACAGTGAGTGTCCCAGCCTCTGCATTGTGCCACACCATGTCCCAGTGGCATGGCAGCCTGAGATGCCTCATACAATATGTCTGTGCCGTAACAAACGCATGACGCCCTGTTTATTTCTGCATTTTCCACAGAGGCTGCAGATGCTGGGGAGGGGACCTCTGCACCCACACCACCTGGTGGCAGCCCCCCCCCCGCAACCACTGGAAGTACCGATGTGGAGGACGTTCCTGCAGCAGCGGAGGATGCCATGGATGTGGGGGAGGAATACATGGAGGGTGGGGAGGGGTGGGAGGAGAGGGTGGCAGAGGATGCTGGGAAGGTGGAGTGGGAGGGTGAGGAGGGGGAGGGGGAGGGTGGTGGGGAGAGTGAGGGGACTGGCCAGGGTGGGGGGCCATGGAGGGTGGGGAGGGGAAGCCTGTGCCTGAGGGCCCCTGGCCCCAGCCACCTGCCCCCTGCCCCATGCCCCATGTGCATGGCCAAGGTGTCAGGCTGGGTGTGGGACCCCCACACATTGCCACACACAGGGCCCATGGATATGCCACCACCCAGACCACAGCCACATGGTGTGGATGCGGTGGCAAATGTGTGGGTCTCCTGTGTGTGGCGATGGGCACTGTTATGCAGACCCTGAGCGACCATGGTCACACCATCAGGCAGCTGACAGCTTCTGTTCAAGGTATGGCTGAGGTGATGTGCCGCCAGCATTATTTATTTATTTATTTATTTATTTAGACAGTTTTGTATACCGCCTTATCCTTCAATCAAAGCGGTCACAACACAATTGGGGGATACATTTAACACACAGGGATATGAGACACATACACTAATACTTACAGGGAACATGGGCAATGGAGGGTTAAGTGGCTTGCCCAAGACCACAAGGAGCATCTTATCATGGTAAGTTCACGGCGCATCCCCAGCCATACCCCCATGGCAGGCCCCCGGGTGTGTGATCCACATATATAGCTGTGGCCATCTCCCAGTGTCTGCAAAGTGGTTAATTGGACACACAGATGGCAAAGATGGCAACCCTAATAGCCAAATGTATCCCCACTAACGTGTGAGATGGATGTACATGCTGGGCTAATGTCAAATGTGAACTAGTTCTAATGTTAACCCGCCTATGGGAGGGTGTTCTGTTGTACATTTTAATGTTTGTATGGCACCTACTGACACATATTTGTATTAAAACATTGTGTAGGCAGCCAACTCTTGCAATGCTCATGTGTCCTCTGTACATACATGCTCTAGCAGTGAGTGTGACACCTGTGTGCATGTCCCAGTGTGTATGTGTGCCATATACATTGCCCCTGCCCCACAAGAGGCTGTGTGGAGCATCATGTGCGCTGCCGGATGTATCCCCTGATTACATTGTGATGTAACCATGTGCTGCACCATCCAGCAGACATGGACACATTCACATTGTCACCGATAGTCAGTCTGTAGCTTGGATGCACCACATGATAGGACAGTGAGGAGGTGCGGATGTGGTAACCATGATGCAGCCCAGATGTGATGTATGCGGGGATTCACGTGTCTGACAGGGTGTTAGTCGGTGCAGCTCACCAAGTTGGGGTCTGGTGGGGTGGAGGAGAAGTGGCTCACTACAAGCACTGGAGGGGGGTAAACAACTGACAGCAGCTAGGTATATCTGTATGTCATGTCTGTCCGCCAAGCATGTGCGGTTAGTATGCCACGGTGACCCTGGTGTGTGTCTGACAGATGAGTCAACCATGTAGATTGCCTGATGTGGATGATATGCGGGGACCGAGGGGAGCTATACCCCACAATGTTGGTGAACAAGCAGACATATACAGCAGGTGGTAGGGGGAGGGAGGGTGTAACCCCAGGCATATGTATGGCCGTGAATACATGGCATGGTGCATGGCACAAAGGGCATGTGTAGACCTCTCTGTCATGACTGCTGCTGGTGCAGACATCCCGCCAGCCTGTGACATGGTAGGGCATATGTGACCATGGTAACCCCAATTGGGACGGCCCACTCATGGAACCCCTGATACCAGCAATGGACACGTGCACATCAGTGACCAAAGGTAAAGCGGTCTTTAATGTGGTGGTCAGTCCAACATACAATCACAGACCTATGGCTTGCATGACCACCCATTCCCACGCCCCCTCCCATGACCTCCCACACCCCTTGCCGCTGCTGCTGCAGCTGCCTCTTGCACCGCTGCTGGCTGCAGGATATGTCCCGCCACGGCCTCGAGGGCATCTGCCACCTGGCCTATTCCAGCTGCGATCTCCACGGCAGTCCCTCGCAGCTGCTGTGTCTCCAGGTTGTGCTCCCTGATGTCCCTGCAGAGCCCACACACTGCCTGCATGAGGGCCCACCCCGCCTGGCATTGGGCATGCTGTACCTGCTGCTGGCCACGCATTTCCTCCTGGATAGCTATTAGTGCCTGGTGAGTGCCTGTGGGAGGGGAACATAGTGACCTGTGAGGCATCTGTTGCCTACACCCCAGCGTATATGACCTTCCCATTTTCCACCATGCCACACCAACCACCCCAGACATGGCCAGGGGGGGCATATGTATGTGTGGAGGCCCACTGTCATTGTGCGTGTGTGTGGCCCCACTGCTATGTCTGGGGGTTGGTGTGCCACACCAGCACATGCAACCATCCTGCCAGTCGCCTACCTGTAGCATCCCTGCATGCCAATGCCGTATGTGCCCGAAGCTCCTGGAGGCTCCTGGAGCACCCGTTGTTGCAGTTGATGGCCCTGGTGGTGGCAATGTGGGGCTGACCCCCACATCATCGGGCCCCTCCTCAGCCACTGTGGTGCCTGTGTACCTGCTCTGCTGTGGTGACTGTTTGTCCTCTTGGGTGGCCACCTCCTCAGGCATCACATCAGCCCATGGGGTGTCTGGGGCATCGCTGGCAGCAGCCTCTGCATGCGGCACCTCTTCAAACTCCACTGGCTCAGGCTCACCACCATTGTCCTCCTCGGCCGCCTCGATGGCCTGGATGTTACCTGGGGGGGGGGGGGATGGAACAGGATACACAGTAGATATGGGGTTGACACAGACACATACGTAGAGCACATTGTAACGTCACCACCATGGGCAATGTGTGTACCACCTGTACATGATGTTACAGCGCCTATACTGGGGCAGCAGATGTGTGTCAGCTGTGCTGTACCTGGGAGGGGGGCAGCACATTGTGGTGTGTGGGATGCAGTGCCACATTGTCATGTCTGACCTGGGGGTCAGTGTGGTGAGTGCTGAACACACAATGCGCAGCACCAGGTGCGCACTGTGTGTGAGACATGGGCTACGACCACAGAGCTACCTGTGGCCAGTTTGTGTGTGAGGCCTTGCAAGGAGTGTGGGGCCTGTCAGTATGTGTGAGCATCATGTATGCACTGTGGGGTACAAGTGTGAACGGTAGATGTTGCTGTGGGCATGGCAGTCAGCCAGCCATGTGTGGGGACTGGTGCAGTGCTGTCTGATGTGTGTCGTGGGTGGGGAGCTATGCGGGACTATGCACCCTGTGGTGCGGGTTCTGGGGGATGGGGGGGCCCTGGCATGCATGAGGTCACATTGGGGGGGTGGCCTTGGAACAGTGTCACCCAGCACCGTGGTGCATGTTCTGGGTTTGACCCCGGGTGGTGTCGGTGTTGGGGCAGGTGCATCTGTTTCAGAGGTCTCTGGGACTGGTGCTGGAACATGACATGGGGGTGGGAGGGTGAGTACACTGTGTCTGGGGGGGGGGTCTGCACATATGGCCATGGGTTGGGTGTCCTGGGGTGGTCAGTACAAGGCCTGGCTGACTGGGGCCACACCTATGCTGGTGGCAGTGGCATGGGGTAGGTGGGCCTGGTGTGTATGGTTCACTTGTGCATGTGCACAGTACATTGCACATGGCATGGGGACATGACATGTGCCTCACCATTAGATACAGGATGTACAACATACTCCATGGTGTCACACACTTATCGCTGGACATGTACGCCTCCCAATGCCCAGGCCGGGGACAATGCAATATCTATGGTTCACACCTGGCAACATCACGTAGATGGGGGCCCCATGGGTATGAGGGTCACGTGTCACTTCTACATGCTCTGGATGCCACTACAACATCTATACCCACTATTCCATGGAGATAGTTACTAGAAACAGCCATGGTGTGACGGTGGTTGGTAGGGTAGGTGTTCAGCTGACATGTTATAGATCAGTGATGGCGTGCATTATGGTGTAAACACAGGGCCATAAGGGACCACAGATCTGCAGCTTACAGGGTGTGTAGAGCTGACAGGGCAAAGGGATGTGTAAGTGTGAACGGCAGATGCATGGCAGGGACTACAATGGGTCTGTTGCGAATTTCACAATGTAACATGACAGGTCTGTTACTGTGCTTGTGCTGTACACCTCATGCCCTTCAGATGTTGACCTGCAGATTCCCACAGTATGCCAGCAGTGGTATGTGTCATACGTGTGTGATGTCTGTGTGACATACACCCCAGCTCATCTCAGGGCTCGGCTGTGTAAATCCCTTGTCAATGTGCTGTGATCTGCCCATTGACAGGACATATCTTGATGTTGTCTGGCTCTGATCGGCGGGTGTGGAGTGGATCCCCAGGTCACTCGGTTTCGCTGTCACTTGGTTTGCATGATGTGTGTGTCTGCCTCTGTGACAAAGGTTCATGATGCTGCATCCATGCGTGTGTCAGATGTGTGTGACATATGTGGCTTGTAGGGGTACACCTGGCATGGGCTGTTATGTTTACGGTGGGGGTAGTAGGCTGTCCCTGTCTTGGGAGCAGTGTGTTGACGTGTGCACAGTGGGGGAGGGGTGTCATTCTACCTGGCCGACTGTGTGCCCCCCCTCATTCAGGACACCTGTTCAGTGCTGTAACATATCCACCGCTGTGCATGTCTGGTACATGCCCACAAGTACCTGTCATGGCCCCCCTGGGGACACGTTGCAACCCATTGTCTCCCCGGTGGCCTCCTCTGTGTCTGGTCAGCCACACCTGCTCCCAGGACATGGGTCCACACCACCCCGTGACATGCCCAGAGTGTGCGTGGTAGATAACTGTATGTTGCTGCATGTCTCGAACATACCTGCTTGTGGGTCAGCCATGTCCAGTGCTGGGGAGAGGCCATGTATGTAGATCAAGCCTAGGTGCTGAACAAAGCTTCTGCTCCAGGAGCATGAGGCTTGGGATGAAGGGGCCGCCCCTGCCAGTGCCGCTAGCATATTGGCGTTCTGCAGTCATGTGTGCATGGACCCACCGCCTGATATCACTGAACCTCTTACGGAGGCTGTTAAGGTCCCGTGGTAGCCCCCCAGCCTTTGCCATGGCTCCATGCACCTCCTCCCACACCTGGGTCCTTACGTTCACAGTTGTGCATGAGCTCATGCTCCCATACAGCTCCTCATAGTGTTCGAGGACACTTGCCAGCAGGTTGTGATTTTCCTGCTGGCTGAATCATATGGCCCTCTTCCTCTCCCCATCCAGCACAGGCATATGCCTATGCTTGCCTGTGTTATGCCCCTCAGGCTGCTCCTGGGTGGGGTCGGACATACCTGATGGGCCCACAACCTCGGACTCTGGCTGACCCATCCCTCCCGTCTCTGGGGGCTGCAGCCCTGGTGTTTCCCCGGACACCCCACCTGTCACGTCCAGCCGCAGCATGTCCCTGTGCTCCCTGTCCTCCCTCTGCATCCCGGACCTGTCTGACCTCTTGTGGCCCTTGTCCCCTCCCCTATCACCTTCACCAGCCCTCACCACCTAAGCCACTCACCAGCCCTGCCTCTTATCACCCCCACCACACACCAACCCAGCCACACACCACCACCACTGCCGACCGACCTTGCCACTCACCTCCCCACCACATACCAACCCTTCCACGTACCTCACCCACCACCCACCAACCATGTCACCTACCTCACCCACCACCCACCAACCCAGCCACCTACCTCCCCCACCACTCACCAACCCAGCCACCTACCTCCCCCACCGCTCACCAACCCTGTCACTCTCCACTCCTAACCTGCCTCTGACCCTCCGATCGCTTCACCACTGATAACGCATGCCTTCAAACTTGCTCGCCTGCACTAACCCCTCAGCATGTACCAGGTGTTCATGTTAATTTATGGTATGTTTGGCCGTCTGCATGTGTGTGCGCGCATTGCGCATGCACAGAGGCAATGCGTAGGGTGCATATGTGGAACCATGCACCGCACATGCACAGACATGTACACATCTCATGCATGTGTGGCGCATGGTTCTGTTAGCCCCTGTCATGTGTGGGATGGCCGTGGAACCAGGTGCCACATATGTGCATGCAGGCTACGTATTTGCGTGGAAGGTGTACACATGTGCGGCGGCAGCTCCCACCATACCATCCGTTACGGCTTGTGCGTATCCTGGCGTTGCAACCCATGTACACCTCTTGAGCAGACATGTACACCTCTTGAGCATGTGCAGTGCACGGTTCCACTAACCCCTGTCGCCTATGGGACGGGCGCAGAACCGTGCGCTGCACATGCACAAGACATGTACATGTCTGCGCATGTGCAGTGCATGGTTCTGCGTATGCACCCTATGCATTGCCTCTGTGCATGCGCAATGCGTGCACACACGCGCAGACGGCCAAACATACCATAAATTAACGTGAACACCTGGTACACGCTGAGAGGTTAGTGCAGGCGAGCGAGTTTGAAGGCGTGCGTTATTGGTGGTGAAGCAAACGGAGGGTCAGAGGCAGGTTAGGTGTGGAGAGTGGCAGGATTGGTGAGCGATGGGGGAGGTAGGTGGCTTGGTTGGTGAGTGGTGGGAGAGGCGAGCGACAGGCTTGGTGAGTGCTGGGGGAGGTGTGTGTGGCTGGGTTGGTGAGTGGTGGGAGAAGTAGGTGACATGATTGGTGGGTGGTGGATGAGGAAGGTGGCAGGGTTGGTGTGTGATGGGGAGGTAGGTGGCAACTTTGGTGGGTGGTGGGGGAGGTGGGTGGCAGGGTTGGTGTGTGGTGTGTGTGGTGTGTGGCAAGGTTGGTGTGTGGTGGGTGTGGTGTGTGGCTGGGTTGGTGAGTGGTGGGGGAGGTGAGCAGCGGGGTTGTTGTGTGGTGGGGAGGTGAGTGGCAGGGTGAGTGTGAGGTGGAGGAGGTGAGGGGGATGGGTTAATAGTGTCCACTATGGCGGGCTTTGTGGTTGTTTCATGTGCACTGGGGGATGTGCAGGGCTTGCGGTTGCCCCAGACCCATGGACGAGGAAGATGGTGTCCATGGGTCTGGGGCACGGGGCAGGGGTGCAGTCCCGCTGCAACACCGACCTGCAGCTGTGGGGGCAGGCCAGGCAGGGGCTGTGCCAGCATGGCACAGGAGGCATGCTGAGGTACAGGCTCGCCAGCCTTGCCTCTACAGGCCCAGGGCCCGGCTCCAGGACATGCGTGAGGACCAGGTCATCGCCCTCTACTGCCTGAGCACAGAGGCTATTAGGGAGCTCTATGAGGATTTGAAACCTGACCTCGAGCCCCTGACTGGTCGGTCACATGCCATACCAGGTTTGGTCAAGCTCCTTGGTGCCCTACATTTCTTTGCCTCTGGCTGCTTCCAGTCATCTGTGGCCGCAGTTGGTGGCATGAGCCGCCCCACCTTCTCACACTGTCTCCACCAAGTACTGCGTGCCATGATCAGCTGGGTTGGGAATTACATTGCATTTCCCAACACTAGGCAACAGTGGGGGACCCTGACCCAGGCCTTTGAGGCATTTGCTGGGTTACCACACGTGATGGGAGCTATTGATTGTACAGACAGGGAGGCAGTATTCTGCAACCGCAAACACTACCACTCCCTGAATGTTCAGGTTGTATGTGATGCAGGTATGCGTATTCTGAATGTGGTCCTGTGGTTTGCAGGGTCCACACATGACTCCTATATCCTGCATCACTCGGCACTGTACAGACAATTTGAGGCCAGTCAATTTGAGGACTGTATACTGCTGGGTGGGTATTTGTCATCTCTGACATGCACATCGTATACCCCTGCTAGCCGTCTGCACACATGTCTGTCTTTGATGGGTGTCCCAAGTTGTGTGTGTGTGTGTGTGTCATCTGTGTGTATGAGAGCTGATGTGGGGGGGGTTACTCCAGGTCTTCTGTGCTGCGGTGCTGTGTGTTGGTGGCACACTGACATTTGACGTTTCACGCCATTTGACATTGTGTGTTTAGGTTGGCACAGTACGACACACATGTATGCTTCATGTTTATCAACAGTGTGGTGTTGTCTATGCCATCCTGCCTGCCACGGTGGGGTACCTGTTCCTGTCGCACCTTCTGTTTGTGGACAGTAGCATGACTGTCACATGCTTGCTCATGTGTATATCTCTGCCCTTGTCGAGGGTGCATTGCATGTGTGTCTCTGATGTGTTCATGGCTGGCGCTACTACCTTTCGGCCTCTGTTGTCTGTTCATGTGTCTGCTGTGGTTCAGGATAACGTTGTTTGCACTCATTCTACCTCCCCTGTGCTCTGTATCTCACACCTCAAGACACTGGCGCATAGTTGTTGTGTCCCATCATGTGTTCTCTTTTGTTTTTGTCTGACCTGTACGTGCTGTGGGTTTGCACGTACATTCATGTGTGCATGTGTGTGGACATCAGGTCCTGGTTTAACGTTCAACATTTCTTTCAGCAGGTGACGCAGGATATGGGTGTTGGCCCTGGTTGCTAACCCCTGTGCGTTTACCACAGACACGTGCAGAGCTGAGGTACAATGATGCCCATGCCTCCAGTCGCTTCGTGATCGAGCGCACCTTTGGTGTTTTGAAAAATCACTTCAGGTGTCTGGATAGGACCGGCGGGGCCTTACAATATCAACCCGTGACAGTGGCAGAGATCATTATTGCCTGTTGCATTCTGCACAACATTGCTCTCAGGCACGATATCGATGTCCAAATTAATGAGGATCTGGAAGAAGATCCAACGTGCCCGTGGTGACACACATGAGGGCGCATCACTCAGGCGGCTGCTGATTGAGGAGCTATTTTCATGTGAGTACTGGATGTTTTGGAAATAACATTTGGATAGATATATGTACTACTACTACTACTAGCATTGGTATCGCACTACCAGTCATACACAGCACTGCATTGACATTACTGACACAATGCCTGGCCATCTGAGCTTACATTGTAGTCCAACCACTAACACAGAAGGTGTGGGCAGGGGACAACAGCGGGTGGCGGTGATTAATTTAGTCAGGATTATTAGGCTTAGGTGATGTGGTAGGCTGTCACACAGGGTTTTTAGATGGTTGGTGAGGGTGGCTGCCCTGCAGCCACAGGTAGTTAGTTCCAGGCGTTGGGTGCTGCAAAGTGACAGTTGTGTGGTCTCGCATTAACAGTGGGGGAGCAGCCCATAGATAGGACCAGTTGCCTTGACGTGTGGGGATGACATTTGGGGGATGTGAGGGGATTGATTGGATTGTATGCTCTGATGAGCAGGGACTGTGTGTTACATTTTTTGGTATGCGATGCATACAGGTGGTAGCACTGTTTACATGCTAAGTAGTAGAAGTAGTATTTGTAGTACTTGGGTTATGCAAGTCAAGGTACAGGGCAACCACAGTTTGACTGCATGTATAGATCATCAGTTGTGTTTTGACCTCGCCTGGAGCCTGTTAGGTGTCCTGACAGGTGGAGTATTATTGTCATGCTGAGGCTGTCGGTAGATTAGCCATGCAGTGCAGTATTGCATACATTGCGGCGGACAGAGATGATTTCGAGGCAGACCAGCAAGGTGTCGGTTACAGTGACCAGGATGGCGGGTGATGAAGGGGGCATTAGTGTTTTATTTGTGTGTTCAGGGGTGACGGCAGGAATTTTGCTGATGTTATCTAGGGGGACACCGCAGGCCTTCGCTACATGATGGGTATGTGTGGGGAACGGGAGCGAGGGGTCACAGAGAACTGCTACCTTGATGACCACATCGACAGAGGGTGTACCAACCTATACACAGACACTGTAAAGGTTGGAGAGGGTTTAGGGGTGATGCCCAGATGTTCGGTCTTGGCCATGCTCAATTCATGCAGCGGGGGAACCTGCAGCCAGCAATGTCAGGGAGCAAGCTGAGATCGGAGTGTGGATTGCCAAACATAGTTCAGGTGTGGAGAGATATCTTTGGGACATATCAGCGTACATCTGCTACTGATAGCCAGGGGATGTACCTGCTGCACCAGGGAACTGGGTATGGGGCCAGGGGAATGTAGCAGCCCCTGCATATATATCCCTTTTGTACAGCACCTGGGAGCGGGTGAGCAGGGGAGGTGGACCCAGAGGAACACAAACTGAAGGTGCTATGGGAGACATATGGGGGAAGCAGGATTGTACCGAGACCTTTGGGCCGAGCATGTACAGGGCAGCGCGGTGATGGTTGTGGTCAACGGTCTTGAGGGCAGCAGAGAGGTCACAAAGGGGATGGACAGGCTACAGGCCCTTGGACTTGGCCAGGAACATGTCAGTGGCGGGTTTGGGTGCGGGCAATTAGGTACAGTGTCATGACGAACTACCAGACTGTGACGGATCTAGGGGGTTATGAGAGATGAGGACGTGAAGCTGGTGTGTTTGTTGCACAGCTCCAACATGAGATATGTATGTTTCCCTTGTGTTTCTCAATCCACAGGACATGCTTGGTGATGTTCCTGGTGCTGTAGTGCAGTGGCAGCTGTGTGTACCTCATTCAACATGCAGGACACTGGGGTAGGTGGACATACAGGTAATTTGTCTGTGTGGACAGTCAGGAGCAGCACATATGAGAGGTTATCTGTCTAATTCACATATGTTGTGGATGACCTATTTAGCGTGCTCCCCCATACCCCATATGTTGATGTTAGCCACACATATCTACATGTGTTCATGCCCAGTTGGTCTTCTCCAGCACTGTCTCTGGGACACATCCAACAGGGCTGCGTGTGTCTACAGGTCCTAGGTGTTCTGGTGGTGGGCCACACTTACACCCTTCCCTGACATTGTAGCATCGGCCAACAGCAGTGTATCATAGCATTTGCAAGACTTTTATCTCCACTATTCTCCAATTGTGCACATACAGGTCGTATGTTACTGGTGACAATCTCACCATCTCATACTGTGTTTGTGTGTGTGTTTGGGGGTGGCTCTGTTATGATACAGTGTGCATGCAGTTTGCATTATCATGTGGTGAGCGGGGTCTGCACACCTGTGGAGCGGTGGTGAGTGTGATATCTCTACCTTACTGGTGTTAGCCTTGTGCATAGTGTGCGTGTGTGTTGTGGGTTGTGGGTTGACCTATCTCATGGGTGTTGACAGACCACTGCACAACAGCATTTATGTATCCCAGATATCACCATAATTTGGACATGCGGCAGCGGCGGCTGGACATGGGGACATGGTTATTCGACACATTTTGATGACAACTTCTGCCTTTACTGAGACGTGTTGTGGACTTTGACTGCCTTTCTGTGAGGATCCCAAACAGACATTTGCTGCAGACATACAGTAGGCCGCACCTTGGATCGTTTGGGTGTAACATCAGCCTTTATATGTTTGTGGTTTGCTGTTTGTTTCATGGACCTTTTCTGTTAGGTCTCTGTGCACCAACGCTGATGGACATAGGGTGCAGCTGTGATATGCCTGTGTTACTTGGGCATGGACATGACCATATTCATGGGACGCTCTCGTCTGCGGTTGCATTTCCAAATGTCCACAACATGCGCAGTGTTCTGTGTTGTGATCATGTTATGTTTGCCCTTGTGATGTTTAATTACGTCGATACTGATGTTAGACTCCCTGCAATGTTCCCTGATGTTGCGTCCAGCATACCAAGACAGTGTTTGTCCTTATTCTGACACAGGACAGCGGACACACACAGCACATCTACTTAAGTGCATCTGCGGGTGACATCACCCACCTGTTGGAGGACACAACAACACCATTCAACTATCCCTGGGAGATGCTGCCATAGGATGTTTGACCTCTGCGAGTGGGACACATGCCTATGATGAACATTACTGTTGGACTGCTACTTTCCGTATAACTGGCCTGTCCAACACTCCGTTGCTACCATGGTCTGGCTGGGTGTCCTGTTGATTGCACAAGACACACATGACCGTTAGAGTACTGTGGCATATTGAGATATCACACTTGACTATGCATGCCCAGTGATTCATGGACAGTCTTAACGGGACATGTGGGGTTGCTGATGCCCTTTGCACTGTGGACACTGTGTACTGGTCCCTATGTGTGCATCACGGACTGCAATAGTCGCTGTATGGTCTACATCCATCTGACATTGTGTTAGTGTGTGTTGGCCATGTGTGCAACATGCACCGCATGATATCCTCATCTGTTGAGGTCATGGGGGCATACAGCCATGCGTGTGGCACAGGGGCAACAGTGTATACGTACTCTTGTATATGTCGGCCTCTCCTGCACTTGGACATGACACATTTGTTACCACCACACCAGTTTAATGGCCGCCAACATTTTGGATTGATGTTTGCCCTCACCAAGGGAGTTACAGTGCATCTGGGGCATCACTGTGTCATGGTTCACCATACACGGTGCATGTGCATGTGACTGAATATGTTGGTACACCAGAGCATGTGGCAGTGTGGCTTCTGTGTGGGGTACTGGCCCATGTTTGACCTTTCTTTCACACTCCATATACAGGTCATTGTGTTTGGCCACTGTATAGACGTGCTGCTGTACATTGATTTACAAACATAGCATTGCATGTCTGCACAGTCCTCTTTATCCCCTGACGTTCTGCCACTCACCTTCGCCCATGACATTTGCAGTGTGGCAGTGTGATTGTCTGTTTTCGTCCTTCATTTGCGCATCCCATGTACCGTGATCTATGTGTACGGTTCATGTATCCACACCACCTATTGCAGGGGGACCTGCTGCATGGTGATATCTCTGCATGTCTGTGAGGTTCCTTTTTTGGTCTTCTGTGGGATCATGTGCCTCTTGTACCTGTTACCTTATCCTCATTTTGCATTTGGCCTTAGTTTTGGGTTACATTGGTGACACTTTCATTGCTATATCAGGCATTAAGGGGCAGTTGTGACATATATATATCTATATCTGTGTGTACACTTGCTTACATGTTGCTACTTATACTTTTTCAGGCTTTTGCCACCTGTATTGGCAGACGGATATGTTTTTGGGGACAATTCATGACTGATGTGTGTTGGTCCCTCATCATGCACCGCCTAGTGTCTACATGCGACTAGGGCATCTGGGACGTGCAGCAGCATGTGGGGGGTGGGGGGATACTGCATAGTGAACACCATGCAGCTACGGCACATTCTCTCTCCTGCCCATCATCTGTAGATGTGCCAGTGACTTTGGGGTGACATGTGGGTAGCTAGCATGCTCAATGTGTTTTCAGTTTGTTCACTGTAAACCAACCACCTTGATATGATGACAGGCGGTATATACAATGTGTCTACTGATTGACTACAATGAAAGTATGTGTTTGACCCACATTTCTCTCTGCTGCTGTTTGACCACACTGACACATGTCTTTTGTTATGTTCTGGTAGTGTACATGGCCCACCTGTGCTCACATCCTTGTACGGTGGCAGCTGGCTATGTGACAGCCGTCTGACACATCACAGAGTGCTAAGGGTTTCCATACTGACATTCCCTTTGAGGGGACATATTTGGGTTGTGTTTACTGTGGTTGTTTGGGATAGTTGTTGTGGACATGTGTTGGCGCACTATAGGTTGCAGGTTCGAGTCCCACATGTTCCTTTTTTTTGTCCTTGTTTTGTGCTAACCTGACCAGGAACTGACTGACGATTAGTCACCTCTCCACACGCCCTTCCATCTCTTCACTTTACACCACAGTATGCCCTCGATGCAGCCTATCCGTCGCATATTAGCTGTTACATATGGCTCTTTCTTTGTACTGTCCATGTCGGCTTGGGGGATTGGCATTGCTGTTGTTGATCTGATCTGGTTCATGTCTGTTTGTAAGTTCATGTCTCACATGCTCCTTTTCAGTTCTGTTCCCCATTTTGCCCTGCTCCACAGAGCATCTCCTGCCGCCCATTGGGTTTAGGTTCTTTGCTCTTTTGCATGCTGTGTCCACTGCATAGCATTTCATTGTATGTGTGTGCATGTGTTTATATGTGGCTGTCATCCCAATTACTGACTGTGATATGAGCTGTACACACCGGTTCTGCATGTGCATTGCATCTTCGTTACTGTTGGGGTTGCCCTATCCTGGCAGCCAGCTGTGTTTCGGTGTGGTGCCCTCCAGTGTTCTTGTATGCAACCTTTGCTGTGGCACTCACATTGGTGTTGTAGCCTACTGGTTTGTGCATTGCCATTTGTGTTAGTGATCATGGGCTCAATTCCTCTCTGTTCTAATTATTTTATGCCTCTCGTCCACACGTACTTTGCATTCCGGTCACAGTCCTATCTGTGACGATCTGTGCTGCTGGCACATTATACCCTCATCACTGTTGCCAAACATCCTTCTGTCCGTCTATCTGTGTCTGCAAGTTCTGTGGCATCCTGCCCTACTGTGCAGGCTGCTACCCCATGTCCTGCACTGGCACCCTTTTCTGCATTGTGGCCCTTCATTCTTGCCTCTCCTATGTCTGCTCTGCATGGCACTGCTACTCCTCTGTCCTCCTGTCTTTGCACTTCTCCTGCCACCTCTGGCTCCTCTGCTGGACACGTATTCCCATCCTCTGCCACTTTACAGTACCATCACCCTGTGCATCGGTACAGCTGCCTCTGATATATTTATCCACTTTACCAGCTGCCACATGGGCTGCTCGCAGATTTGGTAGTTCCATAACTTCAGACATCTACTTCCTTTCATCACTTCTTCATTGGCTTTCGTTACTGCTCTATGCAATGTTACAGTTACATCTGTGTTTGACCCATACATTTCATGCTTGTGAGGTTGGTGCACCTTACTGCCCTTGGCCAACATTTGTTTGGTCACCTTAACATCCTTGGGACATCTTTAGGACCACCTTGGGTTTGGCCAGCTTCTGGGGCGCCTTATATGATGCTTTGGAGTGTACCACCTGTTCATGCCGCCCTCTGGGCCACATTCTGACACGCCTTAGTTGCCGTGGCACTTAATGATGTGCCTTATGGTGCACCCTAAAAGGTGCTTTAGGTTAGGGCACAGGGATGAGTGTTTTTTTGGGGGACACTGCAGATTGTTGAGATGTGTCTGACTGTTACAGGTGAGAAGAGGGATTGGCTTAGACAGCCTAATCACATATCACCACTGTGGAATTGAACTCATGACTGCTGTATCAGTAGTCATTGTATTAACCAATGTGCTACAACTCTAGTCCTTTGATCACAGCTCAGCGCGCGAATTTAGGGTTACCATGCGATGACAGCCAGGGTGCCCTCTATCGCGCGATACCCCGCCATTGTTTTCTTTATTTCAGAATGCCCACCACCTTATATGGCATTCCTCACGTTAAATCTGCAACTAGCGCCGGTAACATTAAGACCGTTTGGTAAACATACCCCCTAGTATTCTATTTCTGGTTGCACCTTACAAGAAAATCCAGAGGATAATCACAAGATGACATTCCAGGAGTCAACACTGATTTGATTGCGCTAAATAACAACATTTTGTAACAGTCATAAATGGCTCAGGCTCTTTATCAGCAGGTCCACAAACAGCGGGTTACAATAATTCTTCAAGACATAGGACGGTGGCAGGTATCACTTTCTTAGAACCAGTTTCCACTATGAATGGACAAATCTGTCTCAAAACACATAATACCTGTGGATAGAAAGGGTTAACCAGAAACTAAAAACTAAAAACTAAGAAATAACTCTTTTGTAGAGTTTGTATATATTTGTAATCTAACTAATTGCATAATGCTTGGATATATTAGAATGTAGAAAGAAGGGTCTAGAGGAGGTGATACTCTTAATATTCCCAGTACTGTCCACAGCCATAAAGACAATTGATAGGTATTAGGGAAAGCAGTTTGAGCTTCTTGTGCTGCCAAATACCTCTGCTAGAAAAATGGCAGGCTGGGACATGTCCCTGTCTCGAATAACTTTATGGGGACATCTATTTAGCAGCCTCCTGACGATATCATATCGGGCATGTCCACATTTCTGAAATCGTGCCTGAACATGGACATACCTGGCCTTTTTTGAAACTTTTTCACTTGGATGTCCCAGATTGCACCTGGACGTCATTTCTAAAATATGCTTTCAGGTGTATCCATTAGAGCCACTAACACTGGCTTAGTGCTGTGTGCTTTTCTGAAATCAGACTGTACATTGCATA
This sequence comes from Ichthyophis bannanicus, assembly GCA_033557465.1. Taxonomy (NCBI): domain Eukaryota; kingdom Metazoa; phylum Chordata; class Amphibia; order Gymnophiona; family Ichthyophiidae; genus Ichthyophis; species Ichthyophis bannanicus. The sequence continues at coordinate 760,254,842 of CM066033.1, forward strand.
GCAAAGAATTCATTTCAAGATATTCCTGTAACTGATTGACAACTACAACTTCCATTAATGTTTTAAGAAATGGCACATGTCTATAATTTACCACAGCTACTAATATCTAAAGATTTTCCTTTTAGGATAGGGTTCAGTAATACTGAACCTAGGTTTAATGGATAACTTCCTAAAGAAAGGTCTTGATTTATCTAATCAATTGTCCAGTTAATTCAATAAGAGATGAAAAGGTCTACCAAGGAGGTAGGGGAGTTAAGCAAGTAGCACCAATATTCAGTGCTATCTGGTTAACTTTTACCAGTTAAGTCAGACTGAAGATATATAAATTTATAAAATTTTATATAGCCTCTCCTTGGAAAATTCCCGTTCAAGATGGTTTACAATCATAATAAAAACAATTAACAACAGAATAATAAACATAAAACCATTGAGAATATCTTCACAACTCATTAAATATGTCCATTAGCTCTCTAATCCTGCATTCTTTTATGGAAATTTTAGTCCCTTTCTAAAATTTAGTAAGGAATCTGTTCCCTCAAGTTTGTCTGGACACATCCAGCCTGATTCCATCTGGGACGTGCAGGCCCTCTGTGCACCCAAATGGAACCGGACGCACAGAGGGAGTCACAATTCTGATCCTGCGGGGCTGTATGTGCAGGCCAGGACCACGATTCCATCCAGCCTGCCATGTACAGACCTTGCTTGACTAACTCAGTCAGGGCTTTTAAATGGAGCCGTGGCGCCATGGTGTCTGGTTGCTATGGCACCGCAGCTCCATTTAAAAGCCGCAGTCTCTGGCTGCTAGCCTCCACATTGCTTTTCCCACAGCCCAGCCCCCAATCTGGCCTCCCAGGGCCAGGATCGGGCTGTGGGGAATGCCCTCTGCCCCCTGCTGCCCCTTCCCAGCCCCAGCCTGCCAATTCAGCCGAATCGGGGAAGTTATTCCACCTCGGAGGTGGAATAACTTTCCCATTCAAGTCGCCAACCCCGGACATACAGGGCCAACATTAGAATCAGCCCTGTACATCCAGGGCCGGCGACCGCCCACTGCCTGCCCTTACGCCACCCCCGATCCTCCCCTTTCCTGCTCCCATATAACTTCCTTGTACAACCGGCGGGGATGTTAGACGCCGGTGGGAAGGGGCACGAATAGTAGGGATGGGCATCTGTAGGCATCATGAGATCAGTTTCTGTACCACTGTTTTTGAATGGTTTTCCTCTTACCTCCATCAGTGTTCCTTCCAAGTCCTCTCTGGTTCTAATTTCTCTGCTGTCTTCCCTGTCCAATTAGGTGTGCCCTAAGGCTCCTTGTGTGCCGCTATCCTTTTAAACATTTTCCTAGCACCTCTTCCTCTCTTGATTAAATTTCTTGGATGTATCCCTTATATGTATGCCAACGACATTCAGAGCTTCTTCAATGCGTGCTCCTCGCAGCTTGATACCTTCTCCAGCCAACACTGTCTTTGTGTCATTGACTGCCTCTCTTTTTTTAAAACTTTTTATTTAACAGGTGAGATAACACACTCCAGATTACAAAATAAACAGATATTTTTTTGTACAACAAATGACTAGTACCAAAAAATCAAAGAAGTAGTACAAATACCCTCCCACCTAACAATTTCCCTGTGCACAAAGGTCTTACATGCAACCCACTAACATAACTTCACACATACAAAACCTTACCCACTCTTTCTGCCATTTCCAAAATTCTCCCAAATGCCATGATATAAATCTAATTTTATCTGTAGCAAATAGGACAGTCTTTCCAACTGGGCAATCTCTGAAACCTGCTGAAGCTATAGTACAAATAGAGGAAACTCCTTCTAATGAGATGCAATCCTATATCAGGCAGCCAGCAACAGCTGGTTAACCAAAGCAGGTTAGCTCGAAGAAGTGCCCCTCCCATCTCCCAGTACAACAATTTTGGAAGCAGAGCCATGGATTCTCTCAACTGACTCTGACAGAAAAGAGCTTTTGCCAGAGGGGGGAGCAAAACCCCTAGGCTTCTCTCCCGAAACAGTGCTGCTTCAGTGGAACTGTGATTTGGAGTTAAAGCACAATGTTTCATGCTTGTTAATATGAACAGAGACACAGAACCATTGGTCTCTGTGCAGCAGGAAAATCTGGAATCTGTACCAAGATCCATTCCTGAATGCAATCGAAAGCCAAAATTTAAAACTTTTCTTCTTGGCTCAATGCCAAAATCACATTTTTGTACAGACAGGAATGCCTGACTGAAATTAAAGCATGCTTGCAAACAGACTAGAAAAGTCCCGTGCATGCCAGGTTTAAATGATCTGCTGAGAGATCTTGCAGTCAAGAATGCAACAGTCTGAATTTGATTTAATCTCCTTTCAGTGTGGGTTCTTTTGACATTCGTCATGTTCCACCATTGCTGGTGATGTAAAAATGTTCATAATTTAACTAATCATGTATTTTTCTTCTTTGTTCATAGGTTCCTGAGAAGAAATTTCTTTGTTAAAATAAAACTAACAGTGTTTTATCTTAATTGTTTTAAAGATATTCCCAAGGGAGTGCATACAGAGATGTTAGAATTCTAGAGAAAGAATGTACATTTCTGAGGTCACCTGACCATAGAAAAAAATGTTTTTTATTTAGTTCCTATAGGAAACTAACATTAAGGGTTCCATTCGTGACTACATTTGGACCAAAGTGAATTTATAATTACTCTTAAGCTCGCTCTCATCCAGAGACTGTCCACTGGGCCTAGGATTTGCAACAATGTATGCACCTGCATACCAGCATCTTTCCTGCTCCATGGACCTTTGTTTGGAAAAGGCCCACCTGACCACTGTTACAGGATTCACTGAAGATGACATACAGTATCTGAGACCAACCAATCACTGTGCTGTGATGAGGGGGTCAGGACAAAGATTTATATGCTGAACTCACACTTCTTCTGCACACATACTTCTGCTAGACACGTCTGGGCACTTCTAGGCTTGCAGAACGTTTGATATACTGCTTGGGAAATTTAACTTAGCCTGATTCTGGTAGTTTGTTTTCTGTAGTCCTTAGACCTACTGCCTGCCTGCCTCAAGGACAAAGACTAGCTTCAGGATGGAGTGAATCTCTCCCACAGACCTGCAGCCGATATTGGACCTCTACCATACTTTGACTTTGTGCTGTTCCTAAGATGATTTCTTGGTCCCAGCCACAAGTGTTCTGGCAAGAGTTAAGGTACTGGTCCTTAATTCCTCCCCCACCTCCCCGAGGTTGGGTCTAGCTTAGACAGATACGGGGTCATTCTGAACCACCAGCTTCAGCCCCCGACTAACTTCCCCCAATGGTTGTGCGGGGAAGTTAGTTGAAGGCAGGGAATGGGCAGCCAAGGGGTGGAGAGTGGGCAGGCAGTGGGCGGTCGCTAGCCCTGGATGTACAGGGCTTATTCTAATGTTGGCCCTGTATGTTCAGGGCCGACGAAATGGCTGGAGCAGTTAGTCCACCTCCGAGGTGGAATAACTCCCCTGGACTTTTTTTTTAAATTCGGGGTGCGGAAGGGGCTGGGGGGCCAGGGGACATTCCCCGCAGCCCGACCCTGGCCTTCGGAGGCTGGATCGGGGATTGGACTGCGGGGAATTTGCAGTTTTGGTTGCCGGACGTCATCACAGCTTTTAAATGGAGCTGTGGTGCCATGGCAATATGATGCCATGGCGCCGCGGCTCCATTTAAATGTCCAGACTGAGTTAGTTGGGTACAGTCCTGCACATGCAGGCCAGACAGAATCGTTTTCCTAGCCTGCACATGCAGGATTGTTTGTGATTCTAATCCTTTGGGGCTAGATGTGCCCCGCGGGATCAGAATCGCGATCCCCTGTGCATCCGGTTCAAACTGGACACACAGAGGGGATGGACTTGCGGGACAGAATCGGGCCCATAATGTACTGTTCATCTGAGTGCAGAGTGAATCAGTGATGTTGGTTGCTAAAACACTGATTAATTATCTTGGTAATTGTAATCATAGGGTTTCATAAACTACCAGCTCAGAAAACTAATTTATGCTAATTCTGAACATAAGAACATAAGATATGCCATATTGGGTCAGACCAAGGTCCATCAAGCCCAGTAACCTGTTTCCAACAGTGGCCAATCTAGGTCATACGTACCTAGCAGTTTCCCCAAAAGACACAGGTTCCATAATGCTTGTATTGGGTCAAGCATTGATATCCTGGGTCCCTTTTTAAAAATGGTTTATGGACCTTTCCTGCAGGAACTTGTCCAAACCTTTTTTAAACCCAGCTAAACTAACAGCTTTTACTACATCCTCCGGTAACAAATTCCAGAGTTTGATTACACGTTGAATGAAAAAATATTTTCTCTTATTAGTCTTAAATAGTTTACCCTGTAGCTTCATTGCATGTCCCCTAGTCTTTCTATATTCTGATAACGTAAACAATTGCTCTACATTTACCCGTTCCACTCCGTTCTTTAATTTATAGACTTCTATCATACCTCCCCTCAGCCGTCTCTTTTCCAGTTAAAAAGCCTTAACCTTTATAGCCTTTCTTCATAGGGGTATCCTTTGATCCCCTTTACCATTTTGCTGGCTCTTCTCTGAACCTTTTCTAATAAAGCTATATCCTTTTTAAGATATGGCGACCAGAATTGCACACAATATTCAAGGTGCAGTCTCACCATGGAACGACACAGAGGCATTATAATATCCTTTGTTTTATTTTCCATTCTTTTCCTTATGATGCTTAGCATTCTATTTGCTCTCTTGGCTGCCGCTGCACACTGGGCGGAGGGTTTTAACATGTTATCCACAATGATGCCTAAATCTTTTTCCTGGGTGGTGGATCTTTTTTTTTTTTTAAAATTTAATATTTATCAATTTTATTACAACATTCCAGAAAACATTCTGAATCAGAATTAAATGTACAATAAAGAACAAAGAAAATAAGAACCGTCAAAAGACAGCCCTATAGAAATGGGTGGTGGATCTTAATGTGGAACCTTGCATTGTGTAACCATAGTTTGGGTTGTTCTTCCCTAGGTGCATAACTTTGCACTTGTCCACATTCAATTTCATCTGCCATTTTGATGCCCATTCTTCCAATTTATCAAGATCCTCTTGCAATTTTCCACAATCCTCATGGGTTTTAACAACTTGAAATAGTTTTGTGTCATCTGCAAATTTGATACCTCACTCGTTATTTCCTTTTACAGGTCATTTATGAATATGTCAAAAAGCAGCGGACCCAGCACAGATCCCTGGGGTACACCACTATTCACCTTTCTCCATTGGGAAAATTGGCCATTTAGCCCTACCCTCTGCTTTCTATCTTTTAACCAGTTCCTGATCCACAATAGTACACTGCCTCCTATCCCATGACTTTTTAGTTTTGCCAAAAGTCTCTGATGAGGGACCTTGTCAAAAGTTTTCTGAAAGTCCAGATACACTATATCCACCAACTCATCTTTGTCTACCTGTTTATTCACACAACAGATTAGTAAGACAAGATCTTCCTTGTCTAAAGCACTATTTTTCTATCAGTAATAAAGTACAATTTATCTACAAACACAGGGTTGGTTGGTTTTATCACACGGTTTGTTTGCCAGGCAGATCAATGGAATCCTGGGAAGATGGGAAGTAGCAGTTTTCCCTATACAGTGTATTTATCTGCTACTGAACAATATCTCCTACGCTGCTAGAGCTCTCTGATCACTTCATGGCTTCTGCTTACACATACTGTTGCCTTCACTGTCCTATCGTGACTCTCTTAAAACTCTGGGTGTTGTCTTAGATTCGCCTCTGTCCTTTAGCGAACAGATAAAGTCAGTTCTGAAAACTCCTTCTTTGCCCTGCGCCACATTCATGCAGCCCGCTCAACTCTTACTTCGGCTCAGCTTAAGCTCTTGATGCTTGGCTTAGTTATTACTAGGCTGAACTATTGCAGTGCCTTATACAATGATCTCTCTTTCTGTTCTAGCCACTTCTTGAAACTAGCCCAATCCACTGCCACTAAACTAATTTTTGGTACCCATTCTTTGCACATCTTTCTACATTGGCTCCCTACTTTGGCACATTTATATGACAAAATCTTGACCCTGGTACATTGAGTTTACTTTTCCTCTTGTCTGTCAAACGCCATTTTGAATTCTTTCACTGTATGTGCCCCACCACTTCCATCAGGAGGGCATTCCAAGCATCCACCAACCAATACTTTTTCACTGAAAGGGTGGTGGATACTTGGAATGCCCTCCCGATGGAAGTGGTGGGGGCAAATACAGTGACAGAATTCAAAATGCCATGGGACAGACACAGTGGATCCCTTTATAGCAACAGGTTAAAATAAAAAGAACATAATTATCTCTTATATCTCAACAAATAGGGGTGACCTTCACGGAGCGGTGGGTGCACCCCTAAACAAAGGCATGGGGAGGGGTGACCTGCACGGAGCGGCAGGTGCACCTATTCTTGCTGCCTTGTTGGGCAGACTAGATGGACCAAACTTGTCTTTATCTGCCATCATATACTCTGTAGCAGGAGTGCAGCGGAGAGCAAATGACCACGGCCAACCAGATGATAATTGGTAAAATCAACTTTATTGGAGACCCTGAATCCAGTGTTCTACAAGTGGAGCTGTGATAATGCATCTTTTAATGCAACTCTTGTGTACCTGAATACGGGTTTTAACAGCACGAATGGTTTTGCCAATGTAGAGAAGGGAACAGGGGCAAATGATAACATACACAACATGTGTAGATAAGCAATTGGTATAGGTGTGTAATTGATAGTGTATATTGGTGCCAGGATGTGTGAACGAACCATTGAGTGTAATAACATATCTGCATACAGAACACTTATTACATTTAAAGTGTCCTTTCTTTGTAGATAAAGGTATTGGAACTGAGGGCATATATGAGGAAACCAGCATGTCACCTAAATTACGTTCTCTGTTGTATGCAATAGTGAGGCGTTGGTTCGAAAAACAAGACCGTGTCTGCAAAATATGCCAATGAGACCTCAGGATTTTTTGTATTTTGGAAGAAAGGTACGAAAACCGGAGAAAACAAATGAATTTGTCATCAGGTGGTTTATCCTTAGGCAAAAGTAACTGTTGCCTAGAAGAAGAATGGGCCTGTTCGAAACCTTTTTGGACACACTCCTTTGGGTAACCTCTGGCATAAAAACGTGCTGCCATATGAGAAGATTTCTTCTTGAAGTCATCATTGTCAGTGCATAAACGTTGAAGCCGTAAAAATTGTGAGACAGGTAAATTCTTTTTTAATTGGCTATTGTGGAAACTCTCAAAACGGAGTAACTTATTGCGGTCTGTGGGTTTGCGATAAATGGTGGTGGTGAAACCATCCTGGGATTTCTTAATAAGGATGTCGAGAAAAGGGAGTTCTGTGGAACTAAATTGCATCTTAAATTTTAGGTTGTTGTCCAAACTGTTGATCCAATCGTGAAATTCGTGTAATTCATTATTAGTACCCTTCCAGAGTACTAAAATGTCATCTATGTACCTTTTCCAAGAGATGGAAAAACTGGTTATTGAACAAAAAATAATTTTTGGTCAGAGCAATATGGGCCAAATCGACCAAAAAATGAGTAGGAGTGCGAACAGGTAAGGTACGCTGGTCTAAACATTTAGTGATAACGGCAAGAGCACCATCTTGTGGGATATTGGTATAGAGAGATTCTATATCGAACGACACCAGGATGATGTGTGAAAGATTGCCACTAAAGCCGCTTAGAAAAGTAATAACATCGGCTGAATCTCTAACATATGTGGTGATATGGGGTACAAAGGGCCATAAAAAAACTTCAATAAATTGGGAAGGAGGCTCCAGAACTGACCCTATGCCTGACACTATAGGTCTGCCAGGGGGAGGTGAGTGATTTATGGATTTTAGGAATAGTATATATGGTTGGAACAACAGGATATGGAACTTGTAAAAATTAATATTCTCGTTAGGTCAAAAAGCCGGCATTGTACCCATACAACAATAGGGAGTTAATGTCTTGTTTAATCGCTAATGTAGGGTCACAAGGTAAGACATGATAAAAATTCTTATCATTAAGCTGGCTAAGTAGCTCTTGTATATAGTAGGAGCGGTCTAATATAACAATGCCACCTTTTATGGACAGATGGTGTGCCATCCTCAACAAATGCTCTCTTGACCTCATGGTACTTTTGGCTGAAACTGCAAAGAAAAAAGCTGAAAAGATCAAGATTGAAGCAGAGAGGAAAATGAATGCTCGTAAGTCCGAAGACAGACACTTTGACAGACTTATAGGTGATTACAACAAGAAGTTGGAAGAATATCGTAAAGAAGTTAAAAAGGGCAAATTAGACAAACATAGACGAATGAATTAGATTACAAGAATGGCAATGTGCATCTATGGTTGAAACCCTCTGGTCCCTTGAATAGTTTATGCCAAGTTAGTTTTAAAGAAGGGAGTCTTAATAATCATAACTATGACCATCCTAGACAATACGACCATACGACACGTCGGCATGAAGATCCCTCTACATCTAATAGGTTTCAATCTCCCGAACGTAGGAATGTTGATACACAAAGAAAGAAGTTTTCACCTTTACGTAGAATTAATGACACACACGAAAAGAGTAAAAAATGTGTTAGAAGCAAATCTGAAGAACTTTTCGCCTCTCCTGTCTCCACCCCACTTCCTCTCTCCCCTGGCACATCACAAGATTTTTTGTTCGAGGATCTTTGGGAAAAGGAATTGGCACGGCGTCCTCCCAAGAAATCCTTTCTTCCAAATCTAGAGTTCAGAGGGAGAGGAAGAGGAAGAGGCAGAGGCAAGTCTTTCCGACCTCCTCACAATCTTCATAGGACTGATATTAGCCCACAATCCTGAGCTTATAGCTTCTAGTCCATCTTCTCAAATTGATCTTCCTGTGTTCAATTTATCTTCAGTTAATATTACACAATCTGAAATTGACCTTTTACAGAAAGGTCTTTCCTTCGTTCCTACTGCTCGGTACAATGCTTTTCAGACCAGGATTGATCTTCATAAGCTGTCCCGCAAATTACAGATTAAGAAGTTTTTCTCAGACAACCCTAGCACTTCCATGGACCCATCAATCATACGCACTAAGTCAAATTGGTATTCGCCTGGTCCTATAGATACTGCCATCCAATCTTTTATGGATTGTGTCCTTCGGGATGTCCAAACATTAGAAAACAAATCCAGATGTAGATACAACAACCTCTCGCATGATGAGAGGACAGCTCTACATACACTCAATAAACGGTCAGATATTATTATAAAACCCGCAGATAAAGGCGGTGGCATTGTTATATTAGACGGCTCCTACTATATACAAGAGCTACTTAGCCATCTTAATGATAAGAATTTTTATCATGTCTTACCTTGTGACCCTACATTAGCGATAAAACAAGACATTGACTCCCTATTGTTGTATGGGTACAATGCCGGCTTTTTGACCCGGCGAGAATATTAATTTTTACAAGTTCCATATCCTGTAGTTCCAACCATATATACTATTCCTAAAATCCATAAATCACTCACCTCTCCCCCTGGAAGACCTATAGGAGGAATCGGGTTCAGATCCTGCAAATATTGAGCAAAAAAAGAAAAGGAGTAGAAGTGAATCTATAGAACATAATGAAGGCTCAGCCCCGATTTTTCAAACACAGAAAGATAATAAAGTACCTGATAAACAGCAGGGTAAAAAGAAAAATAATTTTTTAAACATGAACAACCTTTGGAAGGGTGGTGGACGAAGCTGCTCCAGAACACGCCCACAGCAGCAACAGCCCAATTTTTCCCGGCATTCATGGATGGACAACGACCAGATGCATTACAACCACTTCCCCACGAGAGGAAGAGGTCGGGGTTGTGGTCATGGGAGGGGAGGATGGGGGAGAGACGGTTCCTACGAGAGGAGAAATTAGATCAAAATAATGTAATCAATATATCAAATTATACTCTTACATCTGATGAACTCTCAGTTCTTGCTAAAGGTTTATCCTTTGTACCAGTACATGGTTTTGATCCATTTGAAACTGAAATTGACCTATACAAATTTTTCCGTAGAATTAGAATACGGGTTTTTTTTAAAGATCATGCTACCTCAACAGATAATTTATCTGTCATTAGTAAGGCTTCAACTTGGCTGCCTCCCCCACAAACAGACCCTTTAATAGAGTCTTTTGAGAGACTCGTACTTAAACAAGTACATGACTTAAAAGTTAATACTCATTTGCCATTCAACAACCTTACTTTGGGTGAAAGAAAAGCAATAAAATCCTTACAATCTAACTCTAAGATTATCATCAAACCAGCAGATAAGGGGGGAGCAGTTGTTGTCCTTGATAAAGATAAATATATTGCTGAAATTAACAGACAACTGTATGACAAAGACTTTTATTTTAGACTAAATGAAGATCCCACCAATGTTCTCAAAAGTAATATAGATAATTTAGTTCTCATTGCCTACGAAACCGGACATCTAACGAAAAAAGAGAAAGATTTTCTTATAGTCAAGAATCCTATTATGCCCACTATATATGTAATACCGAAGATTCATAAATCTTTAGATAACCCGCCTGGGAGACCCATAGTTTCGGCTATAGGATCCTTGTTAGAACCAGTCTCAAAGTTTTTAGATGTCATCCTTAGACCTTTTGTGTTCAAAATGTGGTCATATGTTAGAGACTCAGCTCATGTGATTGAGATTCTTTCTTCTTTTGACGATTTGGGTCCCAACATTATCATGGTTACTTTAGATGTAGAATCACTGTATACCAATGTGCCACAAAAAGAAGCCTTATGAATTGTTGAAGAATGCTTTTTAAATAGGGAAACTCATCAACGTATCCCCACCGCTTTTTTGTTTGCATTAGCAGAAATTGCACTTTGTAAAAACTATTTTAGTTTCAGAGAATTGGTTTATCAACAAATTAAAGGGGTGGCAATGGGGTCTTCATTTGCGCCTGACATTGCAAATCTTTATATGTTCAGTTTTGAAGAACTATTTTTGAAGGATCATTTATACAAAGAAAATATCCGACTGTGGATACGATATATAGATGATATTTTGATCATCTGGGACGGTTCAGTAGAATTATTGGCAGATTTCAATGTATGGGTCAATAGCTTGGATGACAATTTACGTTTTCAAGCTACCAACGATAGGGTTCAGATATCATATTTGGATTTACTTATAAAGAGAGAAGGTTCAGGTTTCATTACTACATTATACAGGAAACCAACGGATCGCAATACCTTACTCCATCATTCAAGTTTTCATAATCTCTCTTTTAAGCACAATTTACCGGTAGGACAATTCCTAAGAGCTAGGAGGATTTGTACCTTGGATGAAGATTTTGAAATTCAATCCACTGTTTTACAGGAGAGATTTCAGGAGCGTAAATATCCACTCGGTGCTATTAATAAAGCCTACAGTAGAGCACGGGATTCATCAAGGGCTGACCTACTTAGACCACGTGTTAAAAAAACTGGCCAAGATAAATTTGTTTGTCCTCTAAACTACTCCTTGGAATCCCATAGGATTATTGACATTCTGAAAAAAGAGTGGCATTTGATACAAGCCATTCCAGGTTTTGAAAAGATGGACTTAATGATAGCACATAAAAGGAATGTTAATCTCCGTGACCTTCTTGTTTCTTCAGCCCTCACCGAGCGAAAACCCCTGTCAGAGCACAAAGGACAGTACCAATGTGGACACTGCTCCGTATGCATACATACTCTTCCAATTCAAAAGTTTTTTACACATCCTATCACACAGAAGAAATATTATATACAGGATTTCTCTAATTGTGAGACCACAAATGTGATATACATCATCATGTGTCCATGTAAGATGCTTTATGTTGGAAAGACTAAACGCAATATACGCGTCAGAATAGTTGAACACAAGAGTAGCATTAGGAGGAAATTAGAGGATAAACCGCTAGTCCAACATTGGCTTGAGAAAGACCATAAAATATTGGACTTACGGTTTTTTGTGATCAAGAAAGTTATACCCATTTGGAGAGGTGGAGATAATGACAAAACATTGTTAAGACTTGAACAAAAGTACATTTTTTTGATGGATACTTTATTTCCTCAGGGATTGAATTTAGAAAGAGATTTGTCCGTGTTTTTGTGAGTATAATTGTTTTTACAAGTTTATTTTATAACTATTTATTGATTTTTTATGATTCATAATATCCATTTTTTGTATGGTCTGCTTCTCATCAACTTTTAAGTTGAAGTCTAATTTTGTTTTAAATTTGTAACTCATGGCTATATTTTTAGTAGTTTTTTTACAGCCCTTCTTTTGGCTCACAGTGTCACCCACGTTCTCATTATGTAGGGATATTTAAATGTCTGAAATTTGCTATTCCTCAATAGTTAAGAGGTTCAAGTTCATCTGTTTTTATAAAAGAAGTGTTTACTTTAAGCCATCGCTACTTTTTAGGATTAATGGATGGTGTTTCATTAAACATATCTTCAGCGGTTTATATAGGTAGCATATTACGGACCGTCTTACATTTTTAAACACTTCCGGTTTGGTTTCTTTTAATACGCATGCGCCGGCGTCTTTTCAAGCACTTGAAGGAGTTACACACGGTTGCAGTCGTGTTTTTGGAAATCTCTCAATAGGTAAAATGTTTAAGTATATCTTGATTTACAAGGGAATTTTTTTATTTTATAAGGGATGTTTTTAGGCATTCGCTGTTTTAAAGGTTATTATAGTTGGCGTTTGATGCAATTGTTTGGAGCGGGCTATGTGATAATGAGTAGTGGTTCCCTGGTTTTTACTCAAGTATGTTTTTTCTTTATATTTTCTTTAAGTGCATTGAAGTGAAGTATGTGATACAGGGTTAATCTCCTTGGATCTAAAACCAACATGATTTTTGATATGGCTAGAAGCACATATTGTTTTGGCAAGACCTTTAATTAGTATTATTTGGTGGTTTTTTAGTTCTTTTATAATGTGCTAGAGCCCTATGGCGGTTTACATATAGTGTTACCCTTCTTAGAGATTTCTGGTATGGAGTCATTTGCATACCTGTGCCGATGTCGTTCTCTTAGTCATACGTTGATTCAATGCACTTAATTGTTTTATAAAAATGTTGGTTTTTTTAACATATTTGGTTTGGTAGACGGTCAATCCCCTTTGGCACTTTTATAAATATATTATTATTTTGGACATCGTTTGCCACATTTATTTATTAACCTTTTAGAACCTCTTGTTAGCCGTCTTCAATGTTGCATATCCAGCATTGACGTGCGGTTTGTAGAGCCGATTTATGAGTGTCTCATTTTTTGCATTCTTCCCCTTTTTATAATCTAAAGGTTTAGGATAAAAAAAAATATATACATTTTTTTTTTAAACTTTACATCGATTTTCCTTCTTTCTCTTTTACAGTGATTGGTTTGGATTTTAATTAAACTTTTTAGTGGGTTTCCCCTTTGTCATTTTTTAATTTATTTTTTTGATATCCCTTCTAATGTATGAGATAATATATTTGATTGAGGTAGCATTTAAATTTAATACAAAAATTTCAAATCCATGTTTCTTGTTACAGAAGCTTTTTAGGATATTAGGTACTTCCATTACTCTTAGAGCATTGTGAAGTCTATGAACACCACACACCCATCAGGTAATGTCCTTCTTTATATATTATTAATGTGTTCCTATTAGGTTTATGGTCATATCACAATTCTTTGTCTAGATTTGGTTTCCTCATCCCTTCTGTTCTCTGTTTTTACATATGTTTATTTTAATATACTTATATTAATTTTTTTGAATTTTTAATTCATTCCCTCTGTACTTTTGATTGTATTTTATTATATTTTTTAAAAAAATTTTAAAGTTTGTGGTTGATATTTGATTGTTTTACTATAACAGATTATATTTATATGCATTGTTGTTATAATTCTTATAATTTTTAGAATAGATTTTTATTGTATCTCGTTTCTTTTGAGTTTTATTAATGCTGTTGTAATAAGTGAATTTTGTAGTTCCTTTTGGGTTTCCTTTGAGACCTAAGATGCCTGGTATAGTCCGATATAGTCTTTTTTATGTGTAATATATTTTTCTTATATTTATATTCATTGTTTTAGCCCTCTTTTGAATATTTATTGTTTTTATTTTGATTGTATTTATTTCTTTACTTAATTTTATGATTTATATGTTTTTTAGTGTGCCCTGATAACCCCTGATGAAGTGACATACGAAACACGGTCCTGTGTTGGGTTTAGGCCACTTATTTTGTAATAATAAAGGTGTTGGGTGGTGAACCTGCCGCTTCCTGTCTTGTTTTTTCTGCTCTCCTGAGTGGCTAGCGCTGTTTTCTTTGTTGGTCCTGAGGGATTTGGCACAACATTGTTTCGCAAAAAGTCCAACACAATAGTTTATTACATTATAGTAGTTTTCATCCAGGACCCTTGAGAAGGGTTTTACCATATGGACAATTTTTATGTCTTCGACGTCTTTGCTCATCATCGGCGGACTTTAAACATCATGCGAAAGATTTGTACTCTCGACTGACACAGAGAGGTTACCCACATAAAGTGATTCGTATGGCATATCTCTGTGCTTCTCATACTCATTGCGAATGGTTGCTTACTGATGCTCTTGGGGATGCACATTCTGCTGAGTCTATTGAAGCAGTGGTTGGCATACTACCATTTACTACTTTGAGCCCAGATGTGGTTAAAATTTTGAGACGGCACTGGCACATCTTGGGATTACACCCTTGTTTTGAAAAGCCTCTCCGAATTGCCTTCACCCGTGGATCTAACCTCAGGGATTTAGTGGTTCATTCTACACCTGAGCTCGATCGGCCTCCCTTACCCTCCTCAAGGGAAGCTTGCCACTCTAGATGTGGCGAATGTCAATATTGTGAGTCAACACTAACTGGACATGATTGGATACACCCTGGCACAGGTCAAAGGTTTTATCACAAATGGAACACTGATTGTAATTCTACACATGTTGTGTATTTGTTGCAGTGCCCATGCCTGTTATTATATCTGAGCAGAACCTCTCAGATGATGAGGACTCGCCTGGACGAACATGCCTCTCGTGTCCGGAACAAGATATCATCAACTCCAATAGTTGACCACTGTTTATCACATAATCATGAGTTTTCTCAATTGCATTGGACGGTAATAGACCATATCCCCCTTGATCCTCGAGGGGGTGATCGTATAGCCGTGTTGCAGCGCCGTGAACAGTCTTGGATTTTTAAATTAAATACAGTGGCTCCTTTTGGACTGAATAAAGAAGTTGATTGGTTAAACCTTTACTAGACATCATCCATGACGCGGCAGGGTTCCCCTGATCTTGTGGGGTGCCCCTGCGGCCGGATTGGATCTCTGTTGTGAGTGATGGTTGGTTGTAGCCAATAAGGAGATCCCTCCTGGAGAATATACCGAGTGACGTGAACTCGGCATCTTTTGGCGGTCAGCACAGAAGAAAGAGGAATGCGCTTGAAACAGGTAGCTCTGCCCGAAACTTTCATTGGAGCTTCTAAGTTAAGTTTTATTCATACACGTATGGTTCTTTAAAAAAAAAAAAGGATGTTGCCATCTGGTGGGGTTAGAGTACATTTCTAGCCTCCCCTAGCTTCCTCCGACAAAAAGTTAATCTATTTAATATACATACTTTTCTGGGAAGGGAGTTGCTTGGTAGTTTGTTGTTGTAGTGCCATTCTTCTTCTAGGCAACAGTTACTTTTGCCTAATGATAAACCACCTGATGAAAAATTTGTTTGTATTCTATGGTTTTCGTACCTTTCTTCCAAAATACAAAAAATCCTGAGGTCTCATTGGCATATTTTGCAGACACGGTCTTGTTTTTCAAACCAACGCCTCACTATTGCATACAACAGAGAACATAATTTAGGTGACATGCTGGTTTCCTCATATATGCCCTCAGTTCCAATACCTTTATCTACAAAGAAAGGACACTTTAAAGGTAATAAGTGTTCTGTATGCAGATATGTTATTACACTCAATGGTTCGTTCACACATCCTGGCATCAATATACAGTATCAATTACACACCTATACCAATTGCTTATCTACACATGTTGTGTATGTTATCATTTGCCCCTGTTCCCTTCTCTACGTTGGCAAAACCATTCGTGCTGTTAAAACTTGTAGAACACTGGATTCAGGGTCTCCAATAAAGTTGATTTTACCAATTATCATCTGGTTGGTCGTGGTCATTTGCCCTCCGCTGCACTCCTGCTGTGTTTTTCTGCGGAAGGCCTCTTTCTTTTGTTCCTTTGTCATATACTGTGTAAACAACTGATCTACATTTACCCATTCTATGTTACTATGCTACTATCCTAGCCTCTCTCTTCTTCCCTTAAAGACCTTCCCGCTATTTCTGTTCCTTCAAGCCTCCTATTTACCTTCTGTCCCCCCCCCCCGTCAGCCTTCCACGTAAAGGTTAGCTCCCACAGGTAAAGATAGGTCAGCTTTTACAATAGAGGACACCTCCGCTCTGCCCCTGAATGCCCACGACATGCCTCGATGCTACATAGCATCGGGGAGGGTAATGGTGTTACTTGGGTAACGGTGTTACTCACTGAATATCCTCTAAGCACAGCCAGGGGACCAGCATGACCTCCGCGGGTCGTTACCCCTTCCCCCCCCACCCCCTCCCGTTGCCCCCCCCCCCTTTTACCCGAAAATAAAATACCAGGTATCCGGACTTGCCACAAAAGATGTCTTTATTCATATTTTGTCAAACGATAAGTGGAAAGCACAGT
Source organism: Ichthyophis bannanicus (assembly GCA_033557465.1). Taxonomy (NCBI): domain Eukaryota; kingdom Metazoa; phylum Chordata; class Amphibia; order Gymnophiona; family Ichthyophiidae; genus Ichthyophis; species Ichthyophis bannanicus. The sequence goes on from CM066033.1 coordinate 760,271,597, forward strand.
ACTAAAACTGTTGGCCACAGCATAATTTTAACAACATCGACATTGTAACATCCAAGATTTATATATATAACAGCATTACAACCATATACATCAAAAAACATCGTAATTCTTACTTCCCTTAATCTCGTCCTTCCCCCGAGAGGCACAGCCCCATCTTTTTGACCATTCTTTGGCCGCCCGGCAGGGATATTCTGGAACATGGCCGTCCAAGCCACTTCCCCACTGCCGTCGGTCCCAACAAAAAATGACCGTGGACAAGGGGGGGGGGGGGCGTTGCAGCGGGTCCCCCCCTCGGCCCTTCAGGGCTCCGTTACTCTTTTGCAGCAGTGTCTGTATCAGCCTCTGCCCAGGGCCCATCAAAAGGCCTGCGCAGAGGTACACTGAGAAAGGTGTATGCTCGCCTCTCCGGCCGTGAAAGTGTCAGGAGGTCTTCTCGGCACTATTGCTGCTTACCCATCTTTGTACTCTGGGGGACCTGTCAGTTCCCATGTGCCCCACTCCCCCTTCTCATGTCTGGGCTGTGCGCTCTCTCCTAAGGATGGGGTCCCCATCTCGCTGCCAATCCTCCCCGGCTGCGACCCCTCGCTTGCCGGGGAGTTCCCCCTTTTTCTTACCCCACCCTGCTGTGGCCAACCCACGTTTTCTGCCATAAACGTTCGATAGTGTCTTGTATGGCACAGAGGTACACATCCATCCCGATGTCTGAGAGGTGTATCCCGTCCATGTGATACAATCCGTGGCAGCGCTCTTCTATCAGGTCGTGGACGATGCTGTATCCTCCGATTGAGTCCATGAACCGGGCCATCCATCTATTCACTTTTCTCCTTGTTCTCTCTACTGCTTGATGGGACCACTCATCCCTCCATACTCGCCACGGTATGATGTGGGACCATACCAGCAATGTTCCTGGAAAGGCACCCGTCAGTGTCAGCATGTCCCTCTGCATCTTCTTGGTGAGCTCAACACTGCGCGTACCCGTCAGGTCATTGCCGCCCAGGTGCACCACAATTGCCCACGGCTGTCCGCCCGCCCTCTTCAACTGTAAGAGGCATGGCATCAGCTGGTCCCATACCATACCGCGTCGCCCCAGCCATCTCACTACCAGTTGTTCCTTAGAGAAGCCCAGATTATGGCCCTGCGGTCTCTGTCTCGTCCTCTTTTCCGCCCAATGAACAAACGAATGGCCGCAGATCCATGCCTCGAATTGGGGATTGGCACCTGTATGATGTTATTGGAACCAACACATCTCATTAAGATCACAATGGGTGAAGAAAACACGTTACTAGAAACAGGAATACAACGATGTGACAAACAGGTCAAATTTTTGTTACCTAACAAACAAGCAAGCAAGTAAAACCAACATTTGTTTTCTTTTTTTAAAATTTTTTTTTTTATATAGTACACCTTAGGCTTACGCCCGGCGTCATACCGGGTGTACATAAAGCTTGTATCTCTCGGAGCGCCATCTCCCGATGGTCATGATCTGCTCCCTCGTCATACCTATGTGGGCCGCCGTGGAAGCGGCCCCTATGCGGAATGAATGAGTGCCGTAAAAACACGCCTCCAAACCCACTGCATCAAGTGTCAGCTTTAATACCTTAGCGAACTGGAACCGCGAGAGGGGGGTTCCGTCCGAGTGCACCAGCCAATGCTCAGCCCTTGCAGGGCGTATCTGCTTGTATTCATTGAAGGTTGCCACTGGCCAGGATGGGTCCCCCCCGCAGCGGGGCCAGCACTACCCGCGCGCCTTTTGCCTCGGGGTCAGTTTTTGATTGTCGTATATGCAGTATGAGTTTTCTGTCCTGCATGCTGACATCGCTCTCTCGGATCCCGCCTTTGGCCGATTCTCGGCTCGCTGAGGCTACCAGTTTGCCTATTCGGAATGCTCCGAAAAATGCCCATGAGAATGCGCATCTGAATAGCCGGGTCTCGAAATTGTTGAAGCATATCTGACCCGTGACTGCTATCAGGCTCTGCAAGATTTCGTGTGTTATTGGGCGTCGCCAGTCTGGTGTGCGGGGCTGTTCCGTCTTCCAGCCCTTCATTACCTTGGCTATAACAAACTCTGCTCGTGGATTGGTCTTACCCATCACCTTCGTGAAAAAGGTGATTGCAGCCAAATGCGATTGTACCATTGACTTCTTGACTCCAGAGCTCTTGGAGTGTAGGATCCACTGCAAGATGGATTCTGTCGTGGGGCCACCGTCCTTGAGTCTGGTTCCTCTGCAGAAGGCTTGAAATTTCTCCCAGGCCGCCAGGTATTTCCTTCTTGTCCGCTCGGATAGGGAGTTCAGAACAAGCTCCAAACTTCGGTGGACCAAGTTCCCATATCTGTGGTGGTATAGCCGTCTTGTCGGGATCGGCACTGGGCGCGAGCGATCGGAAGAGTGGGATCTTGAAACGAGAGAGAGCATCGGCAATGTTTTTTTTTTTTTTTTTTTTGTAAATAGTTTTTATTGCGTTTCAACAACAAAACACACACCAAACAGTAAACAAGTGAAATGCTTTCCCCACCCCCCTATCCCCTCCCACCCCACCCCACTCCCATACCCCCAAACCCCCCCCCGCCTCCTTGTGGATCTCTACCCCCTAAAGGCATTAACAGTCATACAAACTAGGAATGACCCGCCGTAAGCATAAGAACCCTCACCCGCCTTACCCCACTCGAGCCCTAGACACATAAGCATCAAGAAACCACCATTTACATTTACCCAGAACCGGAGGCAAACCATCAAGCCCGCATCCATACCGTGGTCTCCGGGTAAAACGCTGGGTAACTCCAGCCTTCTGCACCCGTTCATATTTGGCATAAGTACAGACTAGAGCCCACCAGTGATGGCTATCCAGCTGGGATGAGTCCTTCCAATGAGTCAATATCACTTTCAACGCCACTGCCATCAAAAAGTCAAATAAAAAAGCCTTCTCATGAGTTACTCCCAGTACTTCAGCTTGGGAACGAAGAATCACTACCTTCCAAGACAACATTGCCTGCACTTCCAAAATAGTTTGGATCTTGCTCCAGACCTGTGCCCAGTAGTGCTGAACGTGAGGACAATCAAAAAAACATATGTCTCAAAGAACCCGGGGCATGGCCACAGGACCAACATTTGTTACCCACTTTTGGATCCCACTTAGTGAGCCGAAACAGGGGTGATACATGCCCGATGGAGCAAAAAAAATAGGGATTGAGTCAGCGCTGCAGCCCGAGAGACCCTATTAACCCTAGACCATATCTTTTCCCAAACAGCTTGAGGAATCTGCGAGCCGAGATCCTGTTCCCATTTTACTCGCACCCCTTCCCATTGAGAAGGAACCTTATCCCGTAAAGCCGCATAAAAATTTGACGCCACCCCTTACGACACACACAACTGTCCACCACCCCCTGAAGACCCCAACTCATATCCAAAGACTGAGCCGTTACCCCAGCCTTGGCAAAACAATACCTCAATTGGATCCATTGAAACTGACAACACCCTGGCAGCTTAAATTCACGCTGCAAGTCTTCGAAAGATTTCCAAGACTGCGCCGAGACAAGCTGTCCCACTGTCCATATACCCGCCTCTTGCCAGTGTTTCCAAGAAATTACTTTCTTGTTAATTTTAAGACAGGGATTAAACCACACAGGCATCAGAGCCGAGGGGGGATTGTCGGAACCCAGTACAAGGGCCAACTCCTGAAAGGCCTCCTGGGTAGCTACTATCACACTGCCCGCCGGACAAGAATCAGAGAATCTCATGCCTGCCACTAAATCTAAGGGGACAGGAGCCACTCTCCTCCTTTCAACCTCCAACCACACAGGAGGGGCATCTCCATCACTCTCATCCAACCAGCGCGCCCCTTGTTTAAGCCGAAACGCCTGATGGTACAATTTGAAATCAGGAAACTGGACCCCACCTCTCTCCTTGGTAGCTTTTAACTTACGAGTGGCAATTCGAGGCGGTTTCCCCTGCCAGAGAAAGTGTATCAATGCCCGCTCAATGGAACTATAAACCTTTGACGGAAACGCCACTGGGAGCATCTCCAACACGTAATTCACCTTGGGCACCAATACCATCTTAATGGATTCCAGGCGCCCCCACCATGAAAGAAACAAAGGGGACCAACGCAACGTGAAATCCTGCACGACCTCTTGTAAAACAGTAGAATTGACCCGCACCGTGTCTTCCAGACTGGGGCAGTAGCGAACTCCCAAGTACTTGATCCCAGATACCACCCACTGAAACGGGAAAGACGCTAACAGATGCGGACCAGTCAATCTGTTCATAGGGAACGCCACCGACTTAGACCAGTTGATTTTATAGCCTGACAGTGTAGAATAACTATCTATGATCGCCAGCACCCGGCCTATAGACTCGGGAAGAACAAATAGGAGGAGGTCATCTGCATAAGCGGAAATTTTAATCTGCATATCCGCCACTACAATCCCATGCACCTCCTGAGATTGCCGAATCAACATCGCTAGTGGCTCCAATGCTAAATTAAAAAGCAAGGGGGAAAGCGGGCACCCCTGTCTAGTACCCCTGTAAAGCTGCAATGGCTGAGACAAAACCTGATTGGCCCAAATACGCGCCAACGGGTTTGTATATAAGACCTGCACCATACCAAGAAACCTATCACCAAATCCAAACCACTTTAAAACCCGAAAGAGAAAAGCCCATTCCAAGCGATCAAAGGCCTTCTCAGCATCCAAGGATAGGCCCACCACTGGAAAGTCACAACATTCTGCTACCCCCTGAAGATTTAACAGGAGACGGGCATTGTCCGCCGTGGAACGGCCAGCCATGAATCCGCATTGATCAGGATGAATAAGAGATGCCATCACCCTAGCAAGCCTGCTGGCTAAGATAGAAGAGTAAATCTTATAGTCCGCGTTTAATAGCGAGATAGGGCGGTAGTTACTAACCTCTAGGGGGTCTCTCCCGGGCTTCTCTAGCACAATAATTGTGGCCTCACTGAAAGCACCCACTGCCGCCCCGGGTACAGATAAAAGTTGGAAATAATCCAATAAATAAGGGGCTAGCTCCATCCGAAACATCTGATAGAATTCAGCGGGGATACCGTCTGGCCCAACTGCTTTGCCTTTCACTAACCCCTCTAGAACCTCAAGGACTTCCGTGCAAGTGATCTCCTTTTCCAACTCTGCGAGTTGAGTGGGGGAGAGAGACGGATGGATTAACCCTCCCAACAAAGCCTGAAAGCCCTCCTCACTATTCGTGATGCCAGACGAGTATAACGTAGCATAAAAGGCATGAAACTCCGCTGCAATCTCCCCATTATCAACCACAACTGCCTTCTTGACATTCCTCAGCGCCGCAATCCGAGCTTTCGCAACCCGGGGCTTAAGTGTGTTTGCTAGCAATCTCCCAGCCTTATTGCCCTCTAAGTAATAGGCCGACTGCTGACCCCACAAAAGCCTCATTGCGTCCTCGTGCAACAGCTGATTATACTGGAACCTCAGCTTTTGTAGGCGCAGCAGCACACACGGATCAGCCCTCGCCGCCAATAACCTTTCACCCGCCTTAATCTGAGTGCCGAGGGCGGCGAGCAGTCTCCCACTGGTCCGCTTCAGTTTAATAGAGTAGCTCGTGATTTTCGCCCTCATAGAAGCCTTAAAGGCCTCCCACCACGCCCAGACAGGGGTATCCCCCACTCGATTAAAGTCGAAAAAGGCTTTAATTTCCTGCTTTACAAATGCACAAAAGTCCACGTCCGCCAGCAAAGCTCTGTCAAAAACAAACCGTGAATTCACATCATTTTCCACTGTCCCTGCCAGAGTCAACGTCACAGCAGCATGATCTGAAATATGCATAGGACTTATGTCAGCCCCTTCAACAATCGGAATTAAGGACTTGGAAATGAGCAGAAAATCAATTCGGGAATGCGACTTATGTGGAAGAGAAAAAAATGAGAAACCTCGATCTTGAGGGTGCAAGAGTCGCCAAATATCCACAAGCCCCTCCGCCTCCATCATCGAGGCAACCACAGCCGCGGCCCGATGAGGCTTCCGCCTTCGAAAGGGGTAACAGTCAATCAATGGATCCAAAATGAGGTTGAAATCCCCTCCCACAATAATGTCCCCAGCCGTACACCCATGTACCACCTCCGCTATTTTATGAAAAAACCCTACATCATCCGAATTCGGAGTATAAATATTGAGAATCGCCAGTGCCCTACCATTTACTTGCACCAAGGCCAACGCCCACCGTCCCTCCAGACTTGCCTGGGATGAGATAATGGTCGGCATCAGCGCCCTCCGAATCAAAGTGATCACCCCATTCTTCTTCTGCCGTGCAGCAGCGTGACTGACCACAACGTACCCCTCTGAGCCCAGCTTAAGGGCCTCCACCGAGGACAAATGAGATTCTTGCAAAAGAACCACATCCGCCTTTTCCTTTTTACAATAAACCAAGATCTTTTTTCGTTTTATGGGGTTATTAATGCCCTTCACGTTCAGCGAAAGCACTTTAAGTGTACTCATGAGTCAAACTAAAGACAGGGCACAGATCTGATTGAGGAAGGCAGAACATTCTTTGAACCCTTAATGCACACATAACTCCCACACTATAAAAACCCCTAGGGATCCAACAAGGAGGCAACCATGACACCCAATTAGGGACCATTACTGGGTAAGCCAATGCTAGAAGAAACCCACCCCTCCCACCCCGTCCCCTGATAACCAAATTACCCCACCATGCCCACCCGTCCCATAGCAAGTCTCCGAACATCCCCATAACCAGTGATAATACCCAATGGGACATGATAACTAACTAAAACCCAGCCACCCCTTGGTTCAATACTCCCCCATAACATCCCCATGCATACCCATAATACCACATCCTATAATCAATTCCATACACTACATATACCACTCCCTCCCCCCCCCACGCCACCCCCCAACAGTACAATCATCCACAGCACACAACCCCCCAAGCATATATTCAACTGCCATCCATGAAGCCCCCGTAGAACGCCTCTATAAAGGAAGCAAACGAAGTTCAGTCTGCCCGAGGCAGGCTCATCTCATCACTGCCGCCTCTTGCTCATCAATGAAGGCCCGCAACAAAGCTGGATCCTCGAAGGACCGGGTCTGATTATGTAGAGTGACCCTTAGACGAGCCGGGAAAAACAAACCGTATCGTGCCTGCAACAGCCGAAGTCGTGGTCGGAACGCCAAAAGTTGTTTTCTTCGATCCACCGTGGCTTTATGAAAGTCCGGATAAAACCCGATCTGCTGCTCGTCCAGTTTAACCGGAGCTGCCGCCCTCGCCGCAGCCAGGATCTCGGCTGCTTGAGTGTGCCGCAGCACACATATAATAATTGGGCGTGGAGCTCTTACATTGGGGCCTGGATGGGAGGGAATCCGGTGAGCCCGCTCAATCTCGAAAGGCATACTGAAATTTACCTTCAGTACTTTAGGGATCATCTGCTCCAGGAACAATTTCATATTAGCGCCCTCTGAACCTTCAGGCACGCCAACAATGCGCACATTATTCCTGCGGGACCGGTTGTTGAGCTCCTCTAGGTTCCTCTCCAAGGCCATAATGCGCTTTCGGTTAGCTGAAGCTTCCTTAAAACGCTCCTCATGCACCTCCACCTTAATTTCCAGGCCCGAGACCTTTTCGGTGAGCCCAGCAATCTGCCCTTTCAGTTCTTTTAACTCTCCCAGGTCCGCCTGTACGCTGCAGAGCGAATCCCCGTTGGCTGCCACCATGTCTCGTACTGCTCGCAGTTCCGCCAGCAATTCTTGCATGGACGGAGGGGTTTCCCGTAGAGCCGCCATTTTTTGCGGCGAGGGAGGGTCCGGCTTCTGCCTTTTAACGCCCGAATTCGCTCCCGGGCCGTATTCCAATCGCGTGGGCTTGCTGCTGGACATCTCATACCACGCTTAAACCCACTTAGGCTTGGCTGGGACTCTTAAGAGCAGGGTAATACCAGGATTAAAATGCCGGGAAGGACGAGGATAAGATTTAAGCGGCCATCTTCCTCGCTGTTGGCTCCGCCCCCCCAGGATAAGATTTAAGCGGCCATCTTCCTCGCTAGAGCATCGGCAATGTTATTATTATGGCCAGGAATATGTTCAGCCCTGATATTTACGTTATGCTTTAGGCATAACAACACTATGTGCCTGAGGAGTGCGACGACCCCTGGAGTCCGAGCCCGCATCCCGTTCACGGCGTACACGACCGCTATGTTGTCGGTATGAAATATGATTGCCTTGTTGGCTAACTGAGGGGCCCAGATGTATAGGGCCACCGTTATGGGGAATAGCTCGAGGAAGGTAATATTCTTAGTGATACCCTCGGTTTGCCACTCGGGCGGCCACTCTTCTGAGCACCAGGCGCCCTGGAAATAGATTCCGAAGCCGCTTCCCCCTGCCGCATCAGTGAAGAAGTCCAGAGACTCACTCGTCACTGGTGGCTCTTGCCAGAAGGCTAGGCCATTGAAGGATTGCAGGAAGAGCTCCCACATGCGCAGATCTTCACGAATGCCTTTCGTAATTCGGATCTTGTGGTGTTTTTTTTGGACTCCCCTTGTAGCCATCGCCATGCGACGGCAGAAGACCCGTCCCATTGGCATGATCCTACATGCGAAACATAGCAGACCCAGCAAGGATTGAAGCTGTTCTAGTGTTGCCTTCGCCAGCCCCTGGATTCCACGTACGGCAGCTCGCAGCCTGTAGATTTTTTCATCTGGCAGCCGAGACCGCTGTGCTGCTACGTCGAGCTCTATGCCCAGGAATGTGATGGTCCCTGTGGGTCCAGTGGTCTTTTCTTTTGCCAGGGGGATCCCAAAGCGCTGGGAAATGTGTTCAAATGTGCTGAGGATCCTTTGACATCCTTCTTCCTCATTGCCGATGAATAGGAAGTCGTCCAGGTAATGTACGGCGGTGTTGTGCCCCGCGATATCTTCAATGACCCAATGTACAAATGTACTGAACAGCTCAAAGTATGCGCATGATATGGAGCACCCCATGGGCAAACATTTGTCGTAGTAATATTCCCCGTCGAGGGAAAAGCCCAGCAGTGGAAAGGAGTCTGGGTGAACTGGGAGCAATCGAAAGGCCGATTCGATATCGGCCTTTGCCAGCTTCGCCTGCTGCCCTAATTTCCGTATGATACCCATGGCTTGGTCGATCGTCGAGTATTTCACGGAACATAGGGCTGGGTCGATGTGGTCGTTGACCAAACTCCCCTCTGGGTACGACAGGTTATGGATTAGTCAAAACTTTCCTGGCTCTTTCTTTGGGACTATCCCCAAGGGGGACAGTATCAAGTTCAGGAGGGGTACGTAAGTGAAAGGGCCAGCCACCCTCCCCATTTCCATTTCTTGCCGTATCTTGCGCTGTATGACCCCTGCAAATTTTTTGACTGACGTTGAATTACGTATTGGCCGGCCCTGCGCCGTGACCGAGGCTGGAATCCGGAATCCGTAAGCAAAGCCGCTCTCAATATTGAAAGCTTTGTCTTTTTGGGGGTATGCCCTCAGCCAAGGCCTCATGCGGTCAAGCCTGATGGGGGTTGGTGCCAGGCCCATCGTTCCCTCTAGGGAGCATTGGCCGGAATGGCCTGTTATCCCTGCCAGCTCGGCATGAGGTGGCGGGGTGGTTCCCCCCACATCCGGAACATACATGCCTAAACTTACATTTATTTATTTATTTTATTTATTACAAGTTCTTATATACCGCACTATTCGGCATCAGCGCGGTTTACATTATAACATAAAGACCATAACAACAAGCTGTTTGGTTTACATCGAACAGGAGTACAAACTTGGAGAACCGGGGTAAACTATATACATGAGATAATTACATAGAACAGAATAGAGTGCAGCTTCCCGTGTTGTATTGCCGGCACGCCTTGCGGCCTTGCGGCTGGTAATTCTGTCGCCATTGCGGCGCCTGAAAGGACTGCGAGTTCGCTTCCTGCGACAATGGTCTGTTGTGGGACATCTCTTCCAGCCATAGATCAATGATCCTGTGCTGCCAGGTCATAGTTGGGTCCTCGGCCAAGCTCTGTCTGAACTTGATATCGTAGTTGAGCCAGGCCCAACCACCTAGACGCTTGTGCGCTTGGGTTATGGTGTCCAGGTATTTGATGAGGTATTGGCTGAGTTCGGGCTCCCGTTCTAAAACGATACTCATATATATGTGAAAGGCGGAGACCCAGTTGCTGATAGATTTTGCAACTTTGGGTCTTCTCTCCCATCTCCTATCCTTCTCCTTACTCTCATTGGGGTCTGCATCCTGGTCTCTGATCAGCAAAGAGAAGATGTCAATAAATTCCCTCCGCCATATCCGCTTTTTTATCTTTTTGGGCACCGCGCTGGCAAGAGAGCTCACTCCGCAGCGCGGGTCCCCACTCACTGCTAATGGGCTTGCTAGCGTAGACGGGACTGCCCTTGCTGTCTCCGCTACCCTGGCCTCCCCACTCCCCGCTCCCCGTACGGGGTTTTCCCCGCGCCCTGTCCATACCCTTGTTAGGTGTTTTTCGTTTTGGGCTCTATTCTTTTTCTTTGTGAATTTTTTTAACATGCTCCGCATTGCTGTTGCTAAAGAAGTATCTCCGTCTGAATCAGAGTTAGACTCCTCTGACGAAGAAGACACTACTAAGGCTTCCTTCCCCCCAGTATACTCACCGGCCGCTGCGCTGGTGCTCGGTATGTTGCTGCTGGTGCTTGGCGTGCTGCCACTGGTGTCAGACAGGCTGTTGCCGTTGATGCCCGGCATACTGCTGCTGGTGCCTGGCATGGGCCTGCTGATGCCTGCCATGCTGTCATTCACCGTTGGTGGGTCTGCATTCTCCCTGGCCGCTGGCCCAGCGTTTGCAGACTCCAGGCGGTGCTTAAACGTGCTCAGCCCGTGCTGATTCACCTGGTCGCGTATGAGTTTGAAGAGTTCGTCTAGCTCCTGGCTGGAGACCGATGCCGTGGGGGTGGGTGCCTGCCGCCGTGTTGGGGCCCGTCTGCTGCTTTGCCGTGTAGTCATCTCCGAGTGTCCTTTTTTGGGCCCTTCACCCTTTTTTGCTTTCTCCTGTGTTGCCCGTTTTACAGCAACGCGTGTTGTTCTTCTCTGTGCACCTTGCCTGGACCCTGCTTGCTCGGGGCATGCTTGCCTCCCGCTCTGCGCCACTTTTCTCGGCATGGTACCCTGTTGGATAATGCTATAGGAGAAAAGGCAAAGCACATATCCACGGTGATATATCCAACCTCCCTTGCAAAATTCACTTATCCTTCCCCAGGCCCATGTCATATTTATTACAGCAGAAGAGGGAGAAAACAAAAAACATCCCAGCCGTCAGAAACACATTTTTTTTTTTTTGCAAGGGAAAACCGACTGAAAACAGCCTGGCCATATGTTCCTTGGCCATTAGATGGCAGCCTTACCCTGCTTTCAAGGTCTCCCGGCATTCAGCCAGCACATATGCATGAGGAGAGAAAAACATAAGGAAGAGAAAAAAACCAAGGCAGAGGAACAGCCCAGCCATACAATTCCTGTCCCCCTTTTTTTTTTTTTTTTTGAATGTTAATTTAATTTCAGTACATTCCTTGCATATTTTCCCCTTTTTTTTTTTTTTTTTTTTTGTATCTCCCGCTCCGCTCCCTGTCATCGCAGCTCCTGAATCCCTATATGTCATCTAGAAGGCAGCTGTTAAACTGAGGCAGCTAGAGACAGACTCATCCTGTTCGTTAAAAATTCAGTGCAGCACTCTTGGTTCACTGAAATTTTTGTAAACGTGAATTTCCCCCCCCTCCCACCTGCAACTCCGAGTGCCCGCCGCGCACATGGTCCGCATGGCCGGGATCATCCGCCGTTCATGGCCCATTCCATGCATGGAAACCCTGCATCACCGCCACGTGCTCTCTCCTGACCTGCCAATTGCCCGCTCAGAATCTAGAACTCCACCGGGGCCCAGAGCCACGGCGCTGAGCGCCAACTATCAATCCCCCTGTATCCTCCTCTCTAACCCCCATCCAATCGCTGAATTGCTGCCCCCCCCCCCCATCTTGCCCTATGCCTGTTACCTGCCGGGATGCCCGAAGGCCACAGGAGATCGCTGCTCCGAAGCGGCTGCCTGCACTCGCTCGCTGCTCCGACGCGGCTGCAGAGGTCCGCAGCAGGAAATCGTTGTTTCGCTGCAGATGCCCTCACTCGTCTGGAGTTCGAGGGATGTAGGCCATGAGGAGGCAGCTGCTGCTCAGACGCACGCCCGGAGGATCAGGACTGTTCCGTTGCCCACTTGTGCGCCGCTGGAAAGGGGGAAAGAGGGCGAAATGCGGCGCGTCCGGCTCTTCTATAGCCGGACGCCGCGCCGCCCCCTCCCTCACCCCCCGCCCCCCACCAAGGTTAACCCTTGGCTTGCCGTCCCAGAGGCTGTGTCCGGCCGTGGTAATTCACGGCCGGAGCTGGATTTACATGGTTTACAGGCCTGTAAATCATGTAAATGTCTTTGAATATCTGGCCCTTTGTCTCCTTGTGATCCTCGGTCTGTCTCCTCTCCTTCCCCTTGTGCTACTCTGTGACTGTCTTCTCTTTCCCTCGTCCTTCTCCCCTTCTCTCACTATACCCATCATATTTCTCCCTTTCCTTCTCTTAAGTCTCTTTGTTCTTCTCAGTTCTTCTTCATGTCATTTTCCCATCACCCTTTCCATCTATGTTCCCTTCTGGCCTTCTGCCCTCTTTCCCCATACCCTTCATCCTTCCTCTTTCCTTCTTGTAACCCTCTGTCCTTCTCACATGCTTTCATTGTGTGTCTCTCTCCTCCTGTCTTCTCTCCTGTGTCCCTTTCCCTCATTCCCTCATTTCCCTGTTATCCTATTCTCCAACTTCTTTCAGACTTTAGTTTGAGTTACACATTGCATAACACAAGAATACATTTGGGGTTCATGTAGTCCGTAGATTGGACAAGTCTGAATCATAACTTGGAATTCTGCCCATAACTTTAAATAAAGAACCCTGTACCTATTTTCAGACAACATGTGTAATGATGGACGGATGGACAGACAGAGAAATCAGTCATCTGCAATAGGCATTTCACATTTACAAATGTGCCTAAAAAAGGCACTTTAGTGTTTGGGGAACTACTGCAAGGGAGCAAGCGCCTTTCACAGGCACACAGTGCTACAGTTCTGCTTACTTTAAGCAGAAAGGAGAATTTCTTTCTCCAACAGGACCTTTTCAAACTTCTGACACACTCTTTCACCTTTTTAAGGTTTTTACTTTTGAAGTCCTGAGCTAGAGAACCTGAGAACTCTCCTGCGATCCAGAATTTGGATCAAAACTCTGGAGACTCTGGGTCAGTAGCCAGAAGCTTTTCAGGAATGATCATGTCAGTAGGTCACAGAGAGTCAGTCACAAAGGAGAGGATTAGAACTGATATACTCACACTTATATGCAGCTGTTATTGCATCTCTTTTTAAGCAGAGTAGACATAGCCTGTTTCCTTTAAGGCAATCATGAATTGTAGGTAAATTAAAAGGAATAAAAAATAGATACATACCTGAGTTCCTGGAGTCCACAGCACAGCTGTGGTAAACGCTGCAGCAACCTGATAACCCCACTATCTCCCAGACCATTCCTTCCCAGGTAAACTTCCTGCAGGGAGGGGTTGGCATGGAGCAGTGAGATCATGGAGTCTATGCAGTCATTAGTAAGGCCATTTCCCGAGAGTCTGGGAACAAGAAGAAAAAGATTTACATAGGCTTTCAGAGACACTGTTTGAAGGATCCTGCCAAATACTTGTGACTTGGATTGACCATTGCGGGAAACAAAATACTGGCCTTGATGAACATTTGGTCTGATCTGTTATGGCAGTTCTTAAGTTCTTATGATTTTGCCATCCAGGAAACTTGAAACATACAAGGTCCATGAGCTCCTTGACACCTAACCTGTCCCTTTTATTGTTGGTTCCTTGACTATCTCAGAATATCTATCTCTGGCCTCTCTATTAATTTTAATTTTTATTTATTTAACTATGCTTATATACCGTTTTTCGCCGGGTCAAAGCAATTAACAGTGAACAGAACATCAGTTACATAGAACAAAAATAATCTTAGATAACAATTAGCAGGTTTAACATAGTTACATGGAACCAATAACCTCTTAATTTTAATAGCAAACTAGTTGCAGTCATTAAACTATTTACAATATGAGGACAATGTACACATGGTATATTCTCTAACTATTTACACGTGGAGAATCTGACTTGGTGGTGTAAATGTTGGGGGGGGGGCAGGTTTAGGTGGAGGCTCCAAAGTGTTCAAGGAATAAGAGGGTTTTCAGGTGTCTGCGGAAGGAGGGGAGGTTGGTGATATTTCTTATTGTGTCTGGCAGAGAGTTCCAAAGGGATGGTGCGTAGAGTTCAAATGCTCTGTGACAAGTTTGTTGGTTGAATTTTGTTTTAGAGTGTGGTATGTTGAGTTTATTAGTTGTCGCAGCTCTTTGTGGTCTGTTTGTAGTAAGTTTCTGAAGGAGGGATTGGAGGTGGGTGGTTGGGTGGGAGTATAGTGCTTTGTGTGTAAAAAGCAATGCTTTATATTTGATTCTTTTTGAAGGGGCAGCCAATGGAATTGTTTTAGAATGGGGGTAATGTGGTTATACGTGCTGCAGTGTGTAGAGCAGTTAGGAGGGGGAGGAGGGTGGCTTGTGGGAGGCCCTGGTAGATGCTGTTGCAGTAGTCTGCATGAGTAAGAGTGAGAGCTTGAAGTGCTGATTAGAAGTCTGTTGGTTTGAGGAGGAGACGGAGTCGTTGTAGGGTCTTCATTTTGAAGTAGATTGTTTTGGCTGTCTTCATTACTTGAGCTTTGAAGGGAAGGTGTTGCTCAAGAGTGATCCCGAGGTATTTGAGCTCTGGTCGAACATTTATCTGAATGTTGTTTAGTAGTATTGTGGTTGGAGGGGTGAATGAGGAGCCCCTTGTAATGAACAGAGTTTTAGTCTTTTTGTAGTTGATTGATAGGTTGTTTGCTGAAAGCCAACGGGAGACGTCCTAAATTCATGTATATGTTGGATGTTTTATGTGTATTGGGCAGTATAGCATAATGTTGTCAGCATATAAGTGCA
Organism: Ichthyophis bannanicus; assembly: GCA_033557465.1. Taxonomy (NCBI): domain Eukaryota; kingdom Metazoa; phylum Chordata; class Amphibia; order Gymnophiona; family Ichthyophiidae; genus Ichthyophis; species Ichthyophis bannanicus. The sequence continues at coordinate 760,286,655 of CM066033.1, forward strand.
AGTGGATGTTGTGTTTTTTAATGATTGAGCAGAGGGGTTGAAGATATAGATTGAAGAGGGGTGTGAATAGTGTGGAACCTTGGGTTACTCCTTGCGTTTGTTGTTATGGTTTGGAGGTGTCTACTAATGATTCCTGAGTTATCTCAGTTACATTGAATCCTAGCCCCCAATAATGCTAGTACCTAAGAATTCATTGATACCAAACTCTGGAATACTTATTGCTGGTTTTTGAGATACCTAAGAGACACCAAACTCCTTAATTCCAGGTTTCTGAACATTCTCAGCATCACTCATCTCCAATGCTTTCATTGCTAGTCACTCTTCAACATTGACGTTGACTATTCTCCTTCTTTTGGCCTTAATTACCTAAGCACATTCAGCTCACACTGGCTTAGTATGTTGGAAAGTTTCTCCAGGAAAGATGACCCAAGCGATGTATCATGGATCCTGATATCCGTAAACAAGATATATGAACTCAAGCACTGGCAGAACTCTAGAAGAAATTCTTCCCTCAAATAATAAACCGTCAGTCTGTATAGAGAGAAGAGCATAAAATTCCTGATTTAGGCAGTACAATCATTCATAGATAAGATGATCAGATAGCTTTGGTTTATGAGGAACAGGCTGATTCAGTTCTGGTCCTATCCACTTTCTGTATTGACAGGAATACAATGGATACAATGGGATACAATGGGATAAATTCAAGGCTTGCTTAATCTGTTCTTTATGATTCAGAGGTATTTTTATTACCAGGATATTTAGGGATTTGGCATAGTAGTAGCATAGCAACATAATAGATGAGGGCAGATAAAGACTGAAATGACCCATCTAATTTGCCCGGTAAAGTGGCTAGAGTTTGCTTTCCTCCAAAAGCCTGAGTAATTTTTTGTCTTTTTGAAGTAGTGGTTCTCAACCCAGTCCTCGGGACACATCTAGCTGGTCAGGGTTTCAGAATAATCGCAATGAATATGCATGAGAGATGTGCATGCACTGCCTCCATTGCATGCAAATCACTCTTATGCATATTCATTGTGCTCATCCTTGAAACCTGACCAGGGTTGTCAGTTGGTTCCACATGCACCCGACAGCTTGATCCAGTCCTGGGTTTACCCCATTGCATGCGGTGACACGTAGTTCTGATTTTCTATTATACTCCATAAGAAAAAAGTAAGACAAGACCCTGCATGCAAGGTGGCAAACCCCGTACCAGATCAAGCCCATTGGGCACATCTGGAGCCAGTTGGCAACCTTAAACCTGACTAGGTATGTCCCAAGAACTGGGTTGAGAACCCTTGCTTTAAAGAGAGGTCTTTAATTACTAGAATTTCTACCTTGGTGCTATTCTTTCACCAGGGGTAGGGCAATACCTAAATCGTAAGGGGAGCTAGCTAGCCAACAGACATTTTGTACCCATGGGCCTGCAAACTAATTTTCAAAGGGAAACTCCATCAGAAGGTTCCCTTTGAAAATTCAGACTGAGTGCTCACACCAGGGGAATGTTTTCCTTTTCCCACTCCTATGACCAAAATGTATACATGCTCACATTCACAAGAAAGTAATCACCAAACCTGTGCAAAAACACTTGATTACTGCCACCTACAAATGATAAGTAGTAGCAGATTTGCCAAGTTACCCCATTCCATGAATGAGATTTTAAGCCAGTTCTGGATTTCTGACAATCTCATTCTGATGCATTATACTTGCAGCACTGATTTCAATTGGTAAAATCAGAGACTACAAATACCATAGTGCACTGCAAGGCAAATTTAAAATCAGAACTGGCCAAAAATGTCACTCCTGGAACTGGGGAACTTGGCAACTCTAAACTTCATTCTTCTTCAGAGTTTTATTTTCAAGAGACAGCAACTTGAATATGTACATATAAAGAACCACTCTTTAAAAATACTGTAAAAGCTCATTCTATCTGCCCCTACCACTCATCCGAGGATGTTGAAAACACTGAAATATGAGATTGCAGACCCATAAAATTCCGTATACAATACAAGCTCCTCACCCTGGTATATTGTGCCATCCACACCCATATCCTGTAGTATCTATCTGACCTAATCCATCATCACATCTCTCATCATTCCCTCTGTGAGATTATTCCATCCACCTTTCTCCTTCATCCCCTTCACATGCACATCTAGAATCCACCTGAGCCTCTGCTTTCTTTTTGCTGGGTCCCCTCCTGTGGAACTCCCTCCCATCTGACCTCCACCTCGAGCTTTCCTTTCCTCGCTTTAAGGCAATGCTAAAAACTTGTCTTTCCTTATCGTTCTTCCAGTTTAGTCCTCTACCTCAGGGTTGTGTACCTCCTTCTGCAGCTTGGAGACTGGGCATGTCAAAATCGTGACATCACTGGATGTTCTCTGCTGGCCTCTCCCATCAGCCCCAGTGTGTCCAGTCTCCATGCAGCAGGAGGACGTAGTGAGCCTAGGTCTGAGCTCACTTGAGGAACACATAAGGAGCTGTTACGGAAGTTTAGCATTAGGTGTAGGTTGATTGGATTCCTAAATTTTTCTAAATTTAATTTGTTTGTTACTGTAGCTTTAAAAAAAACAAAAACAAAAAACAATCTTTCCTTGCACCGGTCCCCGTCTGCCTTTATTCTGCTGTGAGCGTTCCTGAGATGATTTATCCTCCATATCTCTCCTCCTTGCCTGACTGGAGGAGAGCTCTGTAGCAGGCACCTCCACTTCCCTGTCTCCCGCAGAAGCAGCGCTCTTGCTGAGGGAGGTGCAGGGGTGATATTCTCGCTGGCGGTTCCCCGCTTGATCCTGATCAGAGCGGAGCCACGCGGGCTGGAGATTCACGGTTTGGTGGCGTCAGCACAGCAGGCCTTCGTTGATGGGGTAAGACTATTTAAAAGTCTAAGCAGGTGATTCGGACCGGCAAACGCAGTTGCGATCCATGTCTGAGCCTTAAGCTTCTCAGGTTTGGCGCTATTTAGTAATCTTTCTCGGTGGCAGCCATCTTAAGACCACGTGGAGCTGCAAGGGACTTGGCTCTGCATTTTAAAAAAGAAAACCTTCAGGATTTTATTTTCTTTTTATAAGGTTATTGATCCGGTTAGGCACTGGATGTCTTTTGCATTGCTTTTTTTTTTACAGCTGGAGTTATCTTTGTGCTTTGAGGCCTAGGATCCCGGTTTCATTTATTCTGGAGGAGTTTTTTATGGTTTTCATACATTTTCTTTCTTTGGTTACTCTGTTTACTTTAAAAAAAAAAAAGAACAAAAGGATACTAGAAGACTGAACTTGGGGTGCTTGGCTTATGCGCCCTCAGTGTGTTGTCGGCAGCACCCGTAGAGGTACGGTGGCTGACTCCGGCATCTGCAGGGGTTGTGCCACGGTGTCTACCAGCATGGAGCAGCAGATGGAGGTCAAGGGGGCCCGGGAGCCCCAGGATTCACTGGCTGGAGCTAATACAGAAGCCTTGGGGTCCACGGTGCAAGGGGCCTGCCGGGAAGAATCAGTGGGCCCATCAGGTACTCCACCGCTCTGGGATCAGGTCCACAGCTTGGGGATTTTTGCCCGGATTTTGTATTAATTATGCATCTGGCGTTTTGTTTACGGCGTCGGGAAGGTGCCGGAGCCCTTGGCTATGCCTATTCAGGTGCAGCAGCCCAGGGTCGGGGACACTGGTGGCATGTCCCCGAGGCCTCCAAAGAGGCCACGGCCTCGTGAGCTGTCATCCGCTGAGTCCGAATGGCCAGAGACAGAGGAGGCTGAGGTGGAGTTCGAAACCTGAATGGAGGACTTAGAAGAACGTGAGATTCAGGAGCCTGAGGATCAGGCAAAGATCATTCGGGTATTTAGAAGGGACGAGTTGACTGCACTTATCATGGAATCCTTTCAAATGCTAAATCTCGCTACGGCTCAGGAGACGGAAGAGGAAGATGTGGAAGACCCGATCATTCAAGTGGTGAGGCAGGCGCAGGTAGTGTTTCCTGTTCACCGAGTGGTCGACCGCATGATCCAAGAAGAATGGGATCAGCCAGAAGCACGTCTCAGAGGGCAGTGCCTCTACAGCTCAAAAGGACTTCCAATCTCAGGGAGAGAAACTCAAGCCCATTGTTAACACTGTTGCATTCTCAGAAGTTCTACCTGTTCTTGGTAAGGGGACAAAAAGGCTGCATCGCATTAACAACTTTAATACATGGCTCCAGACCTGGTGCAAACAAGAAGGATTCAGATTTATTGGCAACTGGGACAATAGATGGACCAACAAGAGACTATACTGTGCTGATGGACTACATCTCTCTGTCGCAGGGAAAAGAAACTTAAGTGAAAAATTCAGGCAGTATGTGGATATGCATTTAAACTAGGAAAGGGGGGTGACGGATGTGGAAGGTCAACATCTGCATGCCACCCCCTGCAAAAGCAGAACAACATCAGAAACAGCCATACTCTTAAACCACACATCAAAAACAAGTGGGAAGAAATGGGCAGAATAAAATCAATGCAAAATACACACAAGCCAGGTAAATGCTGGAAAGCAATGAGCACAAATGCTCGAAGCTTAGCCAAAAAAATTCCAGACCTGGAAGCCCTAATGGTGGAAACGGATTTGGACATCGTGGCCGTTACGGAAACATGGTTTAATGAATCGCATGATTGGGATATAGCCATAGCTGGCTATAATCTATTCAGAAGAGACAGAGAAAATGGAAAAGGAGGAGGAGGAGTAGCCTTGTATGTCAAAAGCAGTATTAAAGCTACTGAAATGCAGGGAACATGGGGAAAAGAAGAAGCGCTCTGGATTGCGTTGGAAAGAGGAGATGGCACTCTCATCCATATTGCTGTAGTCTACAGACCTCCGACTCAAATTGAAGAGAGAGATAACGAATTGATTATAGATATTGCCAAGATAGCAGCAAAGGGGGAAGCGATCATATTAGGTGACTTTAATCTACCTGATGTGGATTGGATTACTCCTTCTGCACATCTGGAAAGAAGCAAAAAAATTGTGGATGCTCTCCAAGATGCATTACTTAGACAAATGGTGATGGAACCAACCAGGGAAAGCTCAACGCTGGATGTAGTGCTTACCAACAGTGATAACGTGTCAAATGTCTGCGTGAGTGCCCCTGTGAGCAACAGCGACCATCACACGGTGTGGTTTGAGATAAAAGCCATGGTACAGGCCAATCATAGCAAGCTCAAAGTCCTAAACTTCAAAAACACTGACTTCAATAAAATGGCCGAGTACTTAAAGGAGGAGATGACGGGGTGGAAGAAGATAAGGGAAGTGGAATTGCAATGGACTAAACTAAAGGCGGCAATAAAAGGAGCAACAGATAAATATGTAAGAAAAATAAATAAAAACAAGAGGAGAAGGAAACCTATTTGGTTTTCCAAAGAGGTGGCTGCGCAAATAAAGGCAAAAAACACAGTTTTTTCAAAATTCAAAAGCTTGCAAACAGAAGAACACAGAAATGAATACAGGATCCAACTCAAAGAGTCTAAAAGAGTAATAAGGATAGCAAAATCAAAGGCAGAAGAAAAAATGGCTAAAGATGTTAAGGGTGGCAACAAAACTTTCTTCAGGTATATTCAGGAAAGGAAGAAGATCAGAGTTGGAATTGCAGGACTCAGAAGTGCTGGGAAAGGACTCGTGGAAAGTGACACTGAAAAAGCGAAATTGCTAAACAAATACTTCTGCTCTGTTTTTACTAAAGAAGATCCTGGAGATGGACCAGCTGTGACTCCCAAATATAAAAATAGGACTGAAGTAGATACCACACCATTCACAGAAGATGAGGTGTTAGAACAACTTGCTAAACTGAAAGTGGACAAAGCCATGGGACCGGATGGGATACATCCCAGGATACTGAAAGAGCTCAGAGAGGTTCTTGCAGGACCGTTAAAGGATGTCTTCAACAGATCCTTGGAAACAGGAGTGGTTCCTCAGGACTGGAGAATGGCTAATGTTGTACCTCTACACAAAAGTGGTGAGAGGGAGGAAGTGTCAAATTACAGGCCCGTGAGCCTTACCTCGGTGGCAGGAAAAGTAATGGAGGCGCTCCTGAAAGAGCGAATAGTGAACTTTCTCAAAACCAACAGGTTGCAAGATCCCAGGCAACATGGTTTTACCGAAGGACGGTCTTGCCAAACAAATCTGATTGAGTTCTTTGATTGGGTGACCAAGGAACTAGATCTGGGGCATGCAATGGATGTCATCTATCTGGATTTCAGCAAAGCCTTTGATACTGTTCCTCATAGGAGGCTTGTCAATAAACTCAGTAGCTTGGGGATGGGTCCCAAGATAGTAAACTGGATTAGAAATTGGTTGACTGACAGACAACAGAGGGTGATGGTACATGGAGCTCACTCGGATGAGAGGAAGGTGATTAGCTGGGTGCCTCAGGGTTCGGTCCTGGGCCCGGCACTGTTCAATATATTTGTGAGTGATATTGCTGAAGGACTGAATGGAAAGGTCTGTCTTTTTGCAGATGACACAAAAATTTGCAACAGAGTGGACTCCCCAGAGGGAGTGGATAACATGAGGAAAGATCTACAAAAGCTGGAAGACTGGTCTAATGCTTGGCAACTACGATTTAATGTGAAAAAGTGCAGTGTCATGCACTTGGGTAGCAGAAATCCAAGGGAAAAGTACACAATAGGGGGTGAGAGGTTGGTATGCACGGTTCAGGAGAAAGACCTTGGTGTGATTTTCTCTGATGATCTCAAGGTGGCAAAACAGTGCGACAAGGCGGTGGCAAAAGCCAGGAGGATGTTGGGCTGCATTCAAAGAGGGATTACCAGCAGAAAGGAAGAGGTACTTATGCCACTGTACAAGTCACTGGTGAGGCCTCACTTGGAATACTGTGTTCAGTTTTGGAGGCCATATCTTGCAAAAGATGTAAAAGACTGGAAACTGTTCAGAGAAAGGCGACCAAAATGATTTGGAGCCTGCGTCAGAAGCCTTATGAGGAGAGACTTGAAGACCTAAATATGTACACTTTGGAGGAGAGGAGGGACAGGGGAGATATGATTCAGACCTTTAAATACTTAAAGAGAAATGATGAACAAACAAACCTCTTCCAAAGACGGGGAAGCTGTAAAACTAGAGGGCATAACATGAAGCTGCAAGGTGGTAAATTGAAAGGCAATGTCAGGAAATATTTCTTCACTGAAAGGGTGGTGGATGCTTGGAATGCCCTCCCGATGGAAGTGGTGAGGGCAAACACGGTGATGGAATTCAAAACGGCATGGGACAAACACAGTGGATCCCTTTACAGCAACAGGATAAAAGCAAAATAAACAGTACCCTCTAACTTCTGAACTATCTAGCATCTGAACAAATAAGGGTGTCCTACATGGAGTGGTGGGTTCACCCCTAAACAGAAACAAAAACATGGGGAGGGGTGGCCTGCACAGAGCGACAGGTGCACCTACCCTTGCCATCTTGCTGGGCAGACTAGATGGACCATGCTGGTCTTTATCTGCCGTCACTTACTATGTTACTATGTTACTATGTTACTATGAGTATGCTCTATCCCTTAGCGGATAAGGACAAACAGAGGCTCTGCTCTCCACGAATTGATGCAGCAGTGTCAGCGGTTACAGAGAAAACCACTATACCTGTGGAAGGTAGCGCGGCCTTAAAGGATGCACAGGATAGGAGGAAAGTAGATGGTTTATTGAAGCAGTCATTTGAAGCTAACGCTCTGTCTTTGCAGGCTTCCATTTGTGGAGCTTGGGTGGCGAGAGCATGTCTCAGATGGTCTCAGTGCTTGTGTCAGTCTACTCAGCTAGAGCAGGAAGAGGTTAGAGAGCTGGATTGTCTGGAGTTGGGGTCTGCATACTTAGCGGATATGCATTATGACTTGATTCGAGCGCTAGCGAATAGTATGACTTCCTTAGTGGCCGCCCGACGCTCGCTATGGTTGCGGAATTGGGCGGCAGTGGTTCGTCCAAGGCACGTCTCAGTAAGCTTCCATTAAAAGGGAAATTGCTGTTTGATGAAGATCTGGACAAGTTGGTGAAGGATCTCGGGGAGTCCAAGGGAGGAAGGCTCCCTGAGGATAAGCCAAAACCAGGCAAGGCCTTCCCGGCCTTTCGGGGCCAGTTTAGGGATTTCAGGAGATTCCGTACTTCTCGTTTGGGGGGTTTCCAAAGAGGAAGATTTGCTTCTAGGGCCCAGGGGTTTCATGGATTTCGGGGAGAAAGTAGAGGTTTCGCAGCAGCCTCCACAGTGGGGTCTCGAAAGACACAATGAAAGCAGGTGGGTCCCGGTGGGAAGACAACCGATAGGCGGGCGACTTTGGGAATTTCTTCCTGCCTGGACCCAAATAACATCCGACCAGTGGGTATTAGAAGTAATTCACGATGGTTATGTACTGGAATTGGCAAAACCGGTACGGGATTCGTTCGTGATGTCTCCCTGCAAAGGTCAGCGGAAAACCAAGACAATCCGCGGTACGTTAGATCGGCTCTTACAAATGGGAGCGATCGCTCCGGTGCCTCTTGCAGATTACGGCATGGGTCGCTACTCAGTTTATTTTGTGGTACCAAAGAAAGATGGAGCGGTTTGGCCTATATTAGACCTCAAAGGGGTGAACCGGTGTCTTTGAGTGCCTCATTTCAAGATGGAAAGGTTGAGGTCGGTAATTGTGGCGGTGCGACAAGGGGAGTACCTGACTTCCCTCGATCTTATGGAAGCGTATTTGCACATCCCAATCAGAGCAGCTCATCGGACATTTCTGCAGTTCGCTCTTTCTTGGGTGCATTACCAATTTCAAGCATTGCCTTTTGGTCTGCCGACAGCGCCAAGGACTTTCACAAAGATCATGGTAGTGGTAGTGGCAGCATTACGGAAGGAAGGGATTCTGGTTCATCCTTATCTCAACGATTGGTTGATTCGAGCAAAATCCAAGGCCGAGAGCATTCAGGTAACGGACAAAGTGGTGAAGTTTTTACAGAGTCTCGGTTGGGTGGTCAATCTGACCAAAAGCCGCTTAATACCTTCCCAGGATCTCGAGTATCTAGGGGTATGGTTCAGCACTCAGAAAGGAGCGGTGTTTCTTCCAGACCGTCGAGTGCAAGCCCTTCACCAGCTGGTGCGCAAATTCAGGTCTGCTCCGGCTCCCTCAGTGTGGACTTATCTTTGCGTGCTGGGGACAATGGCAGCAACCCTGGAAGCAGTGCCTTGGGCATAGGTTCATATACAACTGTTACAGAGAGCACTGCTTCGCTGCTGGTCGCATCAGTCCGATTCTTTGAACAAACGGCTCCCCTGCCCGCTCATGGTCAGGCAGTCTCTTCGGTGGTGGCTGCTTCCGGAATCATCAAAAGCGGGAATGCCTCTGGAGCAGCCGGAGTGGCTCCCATATTGATGGACACGAGTCTCATGGGATGGGGAGTGCATTAAGGAGATCAGTTCGCACAAGGCACATGGTCCGTTGTAGAGAGCAGGTGGTCGATCAACCGGCTGCCGATGAGAGCAGTCTATCTTGCGCTTCTAAAGTTCGAGGCTACGGTGACAGGTTGAGTGGTGCAAGTGCTGTCGGACAACTCAAAGGCAGTGGCCTACATCAATCGGCAGGGCAGTACAGGAAGTGCTGCCATGGAAGAGGAGGCAGAGGCACCGTTTTCTTGGGTAGAACAGAAACTACCAGCGATATTGGCGGCACACATTGCAGGGAAGGACAATGTGATGGCAGATTTTCTCAGCAGGGTCCGAGTGGATGCCGGGGAGTGGGAGTTGCATCCAGACGTGTATGCCCAAATAGTTCACAGATGGGGTCCGCCAATCATGGACCTCATTATGACCTTTCAGTCAGCAAAGATCAGTCGTTTCTTCAGAAGCGACGAGAAAGAATGTCAGAAGGGATCAACGCTCTGGTGCAACGTTGGCTGTCAGCAAGTCTCCTTTATGTCTTTCCCCCATGGGCACTCATAGGGCGAGTAGTTCAGGGTATCGAGGCTCATCAGGGAAGGGTGCTATTAGTAGCACCAGACTGGCCAAGATGCCCATGGTATGCCGATCTCATTCGCCTGCTCGACAGGCATCCCTGGAGGTTACCGGTGTCGGAAGACCTGTTGCTGCAAGGTCCACTGCGAATGCCTCAGGTGGATCAGTTCTTGCTTACGGTTTGGCCATTGAAAGGGTGAGGCTGAAGAAAAAGGGTTATTCTGTGGCAGTCATTGCCACTTTATTGAGGGCAAGGAAACAGTCAACGTCTCTTGCATATGTCCGTATTTGGCGCATTTTTGAGGACTGGTGCTCACGGGGGCAAGTTCAGGTGACAACAGTGTCCGTTCCCTTGGTTTTAGGGTTTCTGCAAGATGGGTTTGATACGGGGCTAGTGGCCAGTTCCATGAAGGTCCAGTTGGTGGCTATTTCATGCTATAGCGGCAAAGTGCAGGGAATTGCTCTAGGTGCTCATACCGATGTTTTGCATTTCCTGAAAGCAGTAACCAGACTGTGGCCCTTGAGGAGGGTTATAGTTCCGCTGTGGGATCTCAATTTGGTCTTAGAGGCATTAACTAAAGAGCCCTTTGAACCTTTGCACCAGGCGTCGGTTAAGGATTTGACCTTGAAGACCGTGTTTTTGATAGCCATCTGTTCGGCGAGGCGAGTTTCGGAGTTACAAGCGTTGTCATGTAGAGAGCCGTTTTTGTCCTTTTCTAGAGAGAAGGTGGTATTGCAGCCAGTTCCATCATTCTTGCCAAGGTGGTATCTGCTTTTCACCTGAATCAAACGGTTTCTCTTCCAGTTCTCCGTTCACTGGAAGGGGATGCTTCTGATCGTAACTTACGCCGTTTGGACATAAAACGCGTGTTGCAGCGATACTTGAAAGTTTCGGAAACCTTCTGCAAATCGGACCGTCTTTTTGGGTTGTTTGGAGGTCCCCGCAAAGGGGAAGCGGTGGCAAAGGTGTCCATTTCAAGATAGCTTAAAGAGGTGATTGCATCAGCATACCTGTTACAAGGTCGTGCAGTTCCAATGGGTTTACGTGCTCACTCTATCAGGGCACAAGCGACTTCCTGGGCGGAACAGTTTGGTTCCGCCAGGGGAGATCTGTAGAGCAGCCATCTGGTCGTCTCTTCATACTTTCAGTAAGCACTACCGCCTAGATGTTCTGGCAGCGAAGGATGCCTGTTTTGGGTCGGCAGTGTTGCGAGCCGGCTGGAAAGGTCTCTCCCAATGATTACTGCTCTGTTACATCCCAGAGGTGGAGTACTAAACTAGAGGAACAATAAGGAAATGATAATTACACTTACTTGGTAATTATAGTTTCTGGAGGAACTCCAGTTTAGTCTTCATTCCCACCCAGGGTCGTATCGTTGGCAGTAAAGGCTCAGTTGGGAGAAGTGCAAGTCTACTGGTAAGGTGTCATTATTAACAGATTCCTTTTCTCATAGCTCTGATCTTGTCTATCTGTTCTGTCTATTCTTGCTCTTCGTTCTGTCTCATTCTGTAGAGGGCAGAAGGGAAAGGTACAAGGCGGTTTCCTCCTTGCTAGGGGGAAATTTATGTTACACAGTTACTAGTTATAAGTTCAATTTCACAATAGAATTTAAATTTTTTTAAATATGATAGCTACTTATTTGTTGCTCCTTTTTAGTGTGCTTTGTCAATAGTTCACTGGGGCTGATGGGAGAGGCCAGCAAAGTAATCCAGTGATGTCACAATTTTGACATGCCCAGTCTCCAAGCTGCAGGAGGAGGTACACAACCCAGGGGTGGAGGACTAAACTGGAGTTCTTCCAGGAACTACAATTACCAGGTAAGTGTAATTAGCATTTTCTCCCTCGCCTTTGACCTCTCACCCTCTCCTACCTAGATCCTGCCCTCAGTTGCCCTGTCCCCCCCCCCATGAGTTAAAACTCTCCAATAATCTCTTCTGTACTTTCTTTTGAGCTCTCTTCTTTCCTTTCCTATCCTAATAATGGTGTTCCTTTTCTTTTCCTGTTCCTTGTAGCATTTTTGTATTGTAAACCGCCCAGATGCTTCGAGGTCGGGCAGTATATCAAATACCACAATAAAGATAAAAATACTATTAGCAATCTGTGAACCATCATTAAAATCATCTGTAGTTCCGGAAGATTGAGAATGGCAAACATAATGTCAATTTTTAAAAAGGGTTCCAGGGGTGATCCAGGAAACTACAGACTGTTGAGCCTGATGTCAGCTCTGGGCAAAATGGTAGAAACCATTATAAAGAATAAAATGACTGAACATATAGATAGTCATGCTTTAATGGGAGAAAGCCAACATAGATTTAGCCAAGGAAAGTCTTCTCTTACTGATCTGTTATATTTTTTTGAAAGTGTAAATAACAGGTAGAGAAAGGTGAGCTAGTTGATATAGGGGTCTATTCTGTCCTGCAAATAGCGGGGATGGACATCCTGTAGGGACGTCAATTCCCGCTATTTGCCCCCCTGTTGGCCCTGTCAAAAGCCTCCCAGTATGTTTGTATGGGGAGGCTCCCAGTATGGGGAGCCTCCCAGTATGTTTGTAAGGAGTTTGTATGGGGAGACTTAGACAGGGGCGGGAGGGGGCATTGTAGAGGCAGAGTTAGGGCGGACAGTGGGCGATCCACGACTCCGGAACATACAGTGCCAATTCTGAAGTCAGCCCTGTATGTCTGTATTCGGCAGACTGGACGGGGGATGGCAGGCCCGGGCAGCGCAAGGAAGGTGAGGGGGTGAAGGGGGTTCCCTGTGGCCCGACCTGGCCATGGAAGACCAGTGGGTCGAGCTGCGGGGTTGAGCTGTGGGGTCAAGCTGTGGGGTTGAGCTGTGTGGTCGAGCTGCGGGGAAAGGAAAGAGTGGTCAGCAATCAGGGATTGCAGTTCCTGAATGGAGCCGCAGTGCTTTGGCAACAGGACGCCATTGCACCATGGCTCCATTCCAGAGCCTGAATGTGTTAGCTTGGCATGGCTCTGTACATGCAGTCTGTACACGCAAGAGGATTGTAAAAATTTGCAAGATGACCTTGATAAATTGGAAGACTGGACGTTTAAATGGCAGATGAAATTTAATGTGGACAAGTGCAAAGTTATGCACCTAGGAAAGAATAACCCAAACTATGGTTACATGATGCAAGGTTCCACATAAAGAACCACCACCCAGGAAAAAGATTTAGGCGTCATTGTGAATAGTATGCTGAAACCCTTGACCCAGTGTGCAGCGGCGGCCAAGAAAGCAAATAGAATGCTAGGAATCATAAGGAAAGGAATGGAGAATAGGAGAAAAGGTACAGTGAAGAGCTTCCAAAATGGTAAAAGGGATGGAAGGATACTCCTATGAGAAAAGACTTAAAAGGTTAGGGCTTTTCAACTTGGATAAGAGACAGCTGAGAGGAGATGTGACAGAGGTCTATAAAAAAGTAGAAAGACTAGAGGATACGCAATGAAGCTAGAATGTAAGCCATTTAAGTATATAAGAGGTACTCAAGATCTACACATGTACAGCATAAACAGCTGAAGAAAGATCTCAGGGGAAGAGACTGTAGCACTTTGAGGCACCCAAGATCTTCACAAGTACAGCATGAACAACTGAGGAAGGATCTCAGGGGAAGAGACTATTGCACCCCGAGGCATCCAAGATCTGCACATGTACAGCATGAAGAGCTGAAGAAAGATCTGAGGAAGAGACTGGAGCATCCCGAGGCATCCAAGATCTGCATGTGTACAGCATGAACAGCTGAAGAAAGATCTCAGGGGAAGACATTAGTGCACCCCAAGGTATCTAAGATCTGCATGTGTAGAGCATGAACAGTTGAAGAAAATCTCAGGGGAAGAGATTGTAGCACCCCGAGGAACCCATGATTTGCACATATACAGCATTAACAGTTGAAGAAAGATCTCAGGAGAAGAGACTGTAGCACTTTGAGGCATCAAAGATCTTCATGTGTAGAGTTGAACAGCTGAAGAAAGATCTCAGGTGAAGAGACTGTAGCTCCCCGAGGCACCCAAGATCTGCACATATACAGCATTAACAGCTGAAGAAAGATCTCAGGGGAAGAGACTAGTGCATCCCAAGGCATACAAGATTGCATGTGTACAGCATGAACAGCTGAAGAAAGATCTCAGGGGAAGAGATTGTAGCACCTCGAGGCACCAAAGATCTCCATGTGTAGAGCATGAACAGTTGAAGAAAGATCTCAGGGGAAGAGATTGTAGAACCCCGAGGAACCCCATGATTTGCACATGTACAGCATTAACAGCTGAAGAAAGATCTCAGGGGAAGAGATTGTAGCACCCTGAGGCACCCAAGATCTGCCCATGTACAGCATAAACAGCTGAAGAAAGATATCAGGGGAAGAGATTGTAGCACCTTGAGGCACCAAAGATCTGCATGTGTAGAGCATGAACAGTTGAAGAAAGATCTCCAGGAACAAGCAGGAATGTAGTCTTCACATATGGGTATCGTCGGTACCGACGGAGCCTGCGTGGGAACGCTCCCCAGCATCCAATAGGAAAGCTTTTGGGAGCATCCCACAGCGCCTGTGTGCTGCCTTCCCGCCTTTCCTAACTGTCCCTCTCCAGTTCTTCGTTTTCAGTGGAGCCGACAGGTTGCACATCCTGTAACCGCAGAAAAAAATCCCTTCTATTCTTCTTTTTTGTGGTCGCATCTGCCTTCCCTCGACACTACACCAGTACCGCCGGTTCTCCTTTCTTTTCTTGTAAAAAAACCCCCCTTTCTTCTGGAGTCTTTCCAGTAATTTTTCTCTTCAGGCGCCATGCGCCATTTTGGGCACTAGGCCCAACTTTTTCTTCAGAATGGAAAAACCTGCTTCGGGTTTTAAAAGGTGTTCTAAGTGTGGCGGTACCATCTCCATCACCGACACCCATGAGTGGTGCCTCAAATGTTTAGGTCCTGACCACTCTATCTCAGAGTGTGTTGCCTGTGGGATGATGTCGAAAAGGGGCCGGCAGAACCGAGCTGCTAAACTTAGCACCCTTTTTCTCTCTGATACAGCCTCTATGGCATCAATGTCTTCCAGGGCTTCGTCTTCCTCCCATGGATCTCAGGTAACTAAACACAAATCTAGCTGGTCCTCAAAGGGTACATCTCCTTCTAGACAGCGAGATGCCTCTGGCGTTGCTCTTGAGGGACTTTCACCGGCAAAATTGCCTCGGCGGGAGGCTTCGGCTTCCAAAGCACTAACGGGGCTCCAGGATGTTCTCGAGGCTTCAACTACTGGTGCCATGCTCTGGGGTACTGGCCGCTTCATCCAGTACCGATACCCAAGCATCGGCAGAGTCGATAGACCAGAGATTCTTGGCTATTGAATGCAGTCTGGCGGCTCTTCTCATGGCCTCGATGCCTCTGAAACAGCTTCAGACAATTCAACTGGTACCGGCACCGATTCCGGTACCGGCACCGACTGTATCGACATCGTAAGGTATTTTACCGGGACCGAGTCATGCGTCCCATATCCGGCATCAACAAGTTGGTACCGGACCACTCCGATGCCGACTTCGATCGGTACCGATACCGTGCCTTGCACGATCACCCGGATCGGAGATACTTTGAATCTTTGGATGAGTCTGAAGACTCTGAAAGCTCTGCCGATACCAGAGTACTTCTTCCTGAGGATTCCTCATCTCCTCAGCATAGGATGTCTCCACCAGAGGATATGTCCTTTCAGGATTGTATCCGAGATGTGGCCAGAGGTCTTTCCATCACAGTGGCTCCTGAAAAGGAGCCTAGGGCAAAGGAATTAGAAATCCTGCAATACGGGGGCGGAGCCTGATGTCCAGCGGGTTAGACGCTTCGCGCTGAAGCTCCCGAGAGGCCTACACAGAATCCTGACTTAATACCTACATAAACTCAATTTTTTGCTCCGAACTTACCGGGGTACCTCGGGGGGGATGGCGGCCCATAAACCAGCGCGCTTGGACTTCGGGTCTCCTTCTTCTTCTTCACACGGAAAACGCTCCAAAACAGAGGTTACTTCCCCACAGAAGACGGTTCCACTTCGGGAAAACCCCGAAATGCATCAGGAGATCTTAGAGGAAATACGCGGAGTGAAGGAACTGGTGCAGTCCAACGGAGAAGCGCTTCGAGCCATGCGAGAAGACTTCGGTGTGCTCCAGGACAGACTTGAAAGCCTTTCATTACGGCAGGACAACATGGCAGGGGTCCTCGACTCGCACGCGGTGTGCCTGGTCAAGCTGGACAAGGCTGAGCGCCAGATACAGAATCTTCAAAAAGAGTTAGAAGATAGCAATAATCGAGCCCGTCGCAACAATGTGAGGCTCCTTGGAATACCGGAGGGGGCGGAAGCAGGAGATATCAGAGAATTCCTGCTCAAAACTCTTCCCTCCTTGTTGAAGATCACATTTCATAGAGACCTGGAAATTGATCGAGCACATCGTGTTCCTACCCATATGGCGCTCAACCCGAACGACCCCCCGGCCTATTATCTTCCGATTACTACGATATCAACAAGTGGAACAAATTCTAACTGCTGCCCGGGGCGAATCGTCATCTGGAGTTTGAAAGTCATAAAGTCTCCTTCTTCCCTGATTTGGCAAAGCCCACAGTTGACCGTCGGAAGAGACTCCTTGCTTTTCGCCCTCGACTTCAACAGCTACAGGCTCGCTTTGGCCTGTTGTATCCAGCGAAGCTCCGAGTGACTCTCCACAACCAAACTAGGACATTCGAAGATCCTGATCTACTATCAACATTTTTAGACTCCAAAGAAGCAGAGCAGATGCGTTAACCCAACAACTTGGACTTTATCTGCCGGCTCTGTCCGCCATTTTGAAGGGCCCGACGCGGTGGTCATCGCCAAGCACAGAGACTGCCTGGACTTTTCTTTCTGTCTTTGTAAGACTTACTTGGTCTTCTATCCCTCCATGATGTGTGCCTCGGTTGGATTCGGAGCACGCACAGTTATACAGGTTATATGTTTTCAATTTCGGCCTTCTCTGGGGTTTCTCCCCGCAGACACATGGTCGCCAGTAATTTTTGGGGTTCTGCTTCTTCTCTACCGCGCTGCGGTTCTTATTTTTTAATGTGGGGCGCTTCATTGTATTACATTAGCTTATTTTCTATCATGTCATGTGTACAGCCAGATACAGTTACTATGAGGGACATTGTGAACCTAGGTGCGCTATCATGTTCTCTTTCAGAATTTTTAACCTTGCTCAATGGCCTTATGTAAGATCTTATCACTTAACGTAAAAGGCATCAATAGTCCAATCAAAAGAAAGAAAGAAAATTCTTAGCTATCTTAATCATGAGCATGCTGATTTAGTGTTTCTTCAGGAAAACGCATCTAAATTCCGCTGAAACACTGAAACTCAATGCTAAACCCTACCTGGTGGCTGCCTATTCTCCCGCCGTTTCCAAACGGTGTGGGGTGGCCATTCTGGTTAAGAAGTCTTTGCAAACTACTGTAATAGATACTAGCTCTGATAAGGAGGGTAGATGGACCCGTGCACATCTTAAGGTTGGAGATAGTGAATTCACGTGTATTTGTATTTATGCCCCGAATGTGGATAACCCTGCTTACTATGCAAGTATTGCGCAGTTGGCACAGGCCTCTGCCAATACTCCATTAATACTTGGTGGCGATTTCAATCAAGTGTTAGACCCTTTGATAGATAGACAACCGCATAGAACGAGTAATCCACCCAATAGTCTTGCTACCCTTACAGCTCTGATGCAAGACCTTGCGCTAGTAGATATATGGAGGCTGCTTCACCCCTCCGACTTAGAGTACACCTTTTTTTCTGCCCCCCATCACTCACAATCTAGAATAGATTTTTTTCTCATTTCCAAAGCACTGATTTCTCAAGTGGACACGGCTAGGACTCATCCTCTCCATATTTCTGACCATGCTGCCATATCTTTTTCATTGCATGTCACTTCGCGAGATGATCATCCCCGTGCTTGGTTTTTTGATAGATCCCTACTGGATCAAAAAGATTTTCAGGTTGACATAAAGGCCGCTATCCAAGATTATTTTCATTTTAACTCACCCCATGACACAGCGAGCTGGGCTTGGTGGGAGGGTTTTAAGGCATCTATTCGTGCTACTATAACCAGTTATCAAATTCGACAGGGGAAACAAAGAAAGCAACACTTACTGATTCTAGAGCAACAGATACAAGCTGGGGAGCGTCTCCTTACGTCCCGTACTGACCCATGTATTTTACTCCGTTTACAGCGCCTCCGCTTTCAATACAATCAGCTGTTATATACTGCTGCTGCTAAAAATATTGAATCACAACAAGGGTTGTATTACCGGGAAAATAACCGTGCTGGCAAATTATTAGCGAATGCCCTGAAAGGTCAAAAAGAAGCCAAGCGTGTTACCGCTCTCCGTAATCCGTCGGGGGGGGGGCCTGGTCACTAAAGATACAGAAATTTTAGAACTCTTTCGTGATTTTTACACTCGGCTTTATCAATCTGAATGTGATTTTGAGCCAGAAGTATTTGAACGATTGCTCTCAGGGGTACAACGACCGACCCTATCTGACGAAGATAGAGAGACCATGGACAAACCATTCACTTTATCAGAAATTCATTCCGCTCTCAAGAGATGTGCCACAGGTCGAGCTGCCGGCCCGGACGGTCTCCCTGCTGAATTCTACAAAACCTTTAACGCTGACTTAGCTCCAGGTTTGAAACTTATTTTTTTTCTGCTCTGGCCGAGGAGGGATCTCCCTCTGGGTCCTTTTCTATGGCAAATGTAGTAGTTTTTGAGAAAGAGGGGAGAGATCCGCAACTAACAGCCAATTATCGTCCAATTTCCCTCCTAAATGCGGACTATAAAATATTTGCCACCATTCTTTCCACCCGGCTCTCTGATAGGATGTCTACTTTGATACACCCAGATCAATGCGGTTTCATTCCCGGTAGATCAACCGCTGACAATGCTCGGACTCTATGTCATGTACTGACTACCGCAGTTAATCTTGATCGACCATTTGTCGGCCTCTCACTTGATGCTGAGAAGGCCTTTGATCGCTTAGAATGGCCTTTCCTGTTTGCAACTCTCCGCTGGTACGGATTCGGAGAAGGTTTTCTCCGTTGTCTCCACGCCATGTACGCACAGCCTACAGCCAGTATCTGTGCTAATGCTTTAAAGTCTCAGCCATTTCCCCTTCAACGCGGTACTCGTCAGGGATGCCCACTGTCTCCACTTCTTTTCGATCTTGCACTCGAACCCTTAGCTTTACTAATCCGGCAATCGGAGGAGATTCATGGAGTCCCCTTCTCTCATAGAGAAATTAAAATTTCAGCATATGCTGATGACCTTATGCTTTTTGTCTCTTTAGACTCGGTGCCGGCTGTCCTAGAGCAAATCGGTAAATATTCGCAACTTTCGGGGTATAAGATAAATTGGACCAAATCGGTAGCCTTCCCATTAAACTCTCTGATTCATCAAGCAGATATGCAATCCTTTCCCTTTTTATGGCAACCTCGCATGGTCAAATACCTTGGGGTCCACTATTGCTCTCCTTTGGAAGATGCTATCTCCTTTAATGCCAAAGACTTAACCTCTAAAGTCCGGGCGCTTACTCACCGTTGGACTCCTTTAACACTTACCTGGTGGGGTCGCCTAGAAACCATAAAAATGATGATTGTTCCTAAAGTGAATTACATTTTAGAAATGTTACCCTGTCTCCTACCTCGACGTACATATAAAGATTTAGAGGGCCTTCTGACTAGATACTTATGGCAAAACAAGACACCTAGGATAGCGAAGCATAAGTTGCAAGCTGATAAGGAAAATGGGGGTGTCCGATTCCCTGATTTCCTGAAATATCACCACTCTTTTCTTCTCAAACAAGGCGCTCGTTGGCTGGAAGATCTAGCACCGAGTAGACCTGTGTGGCTAGATATAGAGGAGAACCTTTGCAAACCGTTTCCTCTTACTTCTCTCCCTGGTATGACTCTCCCATCAGACTCCCACTATCCACCAATGCTTTTAGACACTTTAGGTGCCTTTAATACTCTTACTCAATCTTTAGACTCCCGATTCTGTCCATTAGACAGACTCCCGCTCTGGTACAATACTCGATTTCAAATACAAAATAAACCGATGGTGTGGAGCCCCTGGTACACTAGGGGCATTTGGACTCCTACCCAGTTGTTCCATGATGGTCGCTGGAAAACTTTTAGTGAATTGCAAATTGAATTTGGTCTCCCAGCGAAACACTACTTTCAGTTGGTGCAATTACAGCATTGTCTTCGGAGTGCTAAGGTGCTCCCGCCATCGGAATCCCTTACCCAAGACTTGTCGGAGACTATCCGATCTATCGGGAGCTCACCGGGTGTAGCATCTAACTTTTACAAAATCTTAAGTACTGCTGTAAATAGAGGTACCCCTATAGCACAGAAAGCATGGGAGCGGGAACTGCATGTAACTTTGACCCCGGAGCAATGGAGCCTTGTCTGGAGTAGAGTGACACGGGTCTCCAGATCCGCCTCACTCACTCAGACACTCTTCTTTCTAGCCCACCGGTGTTTCTATACTCCTGACAGATTAGCCAAATGGAACACCTCCCAGAGCAATAAATGCTGGACATGCCATGCGGCCATTGGCTCACTAACTCATGTTATGTATGAATGTCCCGCACTACAGTATTACTGGCGTCGGGTCTGGGGTCGTATCCAATCTATTTTACACTTTCAAGAGCCCCTGTCTTGGAGGATAGTGGGACTCCGCTCAGCTGCGGGGATCCCCTCTCTTCCAAAATCAGCTTACTTCCTTTTAGACTTCATGCTGGGCATTGCTATTTCCCTAATTACGAAATACTGGAAAAATAGTTCCCATCTGAGCCCCAATGAATGGTGGAATCATGTCTGTCTCTACAGTAAATATGAACAAATACCTCGTATGTTTGCTTCTTCCGTTCAGACCCCCCGTCATCTGTCTAAATGGAAGATGCTCAATGACTATGTTCACACCGCTAAATGCTCTCATCTGACTGTTTAAATTTGTATAAATCTCTGTCACATGATCATTCTGTATCGCAGATGCTATTTATTTTCGTTTTGATGTACAATCACTGTTGTTTGGAAGCGCTCACATGCTGATACTGTCGACTTAGAGAAGAAGCAGGGGGGTGGGGGGTAATAGGGTTTGCTTTTCCTTATTGTATACTTGTTTTTGTCTCCTTTGGTGTGTTGTTTCTTTTGTTTGTTGCAAAATGAAAATAAAAGTTAAAAAAAAAAAAGAAATCCTGCAATACCCTAAAGCTCCCAAGGAGGCAGCTACCTTACCTAGTCATGAGATCTTGCATGATCTCATGTTAAGGATGTGGGAAACACCTCTAACCACATCGCCTCACTCTCGAAGACTCAACGCCATGTATCGAGTTCCTCCTTGCCCTGGGTTTCAGAAGACTCAGTTACCACACCATTCCATGGTGGTGGAGTCAGCTATGAGAAGGATAAAGAGTGCAAAAAGGCATGCATCTAATCCTCCAGGACGTGAGTGTAGGACTCTTGATGCCTTTGGACATCGAACCTTCCAGGCTTCCATGCTTTCTGCTAGGATCAGTTCCTATATCTTATATATGGGAATGTTCCTTAAGGAGGTCACAGGAGATTTAGAGCTTATGAGCCCTCTCCTTCCTGATGATAAGAGGCAAGATTACCCCTGCTCAGGATGTTTCCAATTTTTGTGAATCGTGCAGCCTTTGACTGCTTTGAGTGCATAGCAAAACCTCTGCTGTTGCCATAGGTGGACGTAGGATTGCCTGGCTCCAGGCATCTGACTTGGAAATTTGGGTACAGGATAAACTAGGGAATATTCCTTGCACAGGAGAGAATCTCTTTGGCAAGAATTGGCAGGAAAAGGCTAATGAGATAGATGCTGACAATATACAATTGGAGCGGAGGAGTGGCCTAGTGGTTGGGGGCAAGGTACTTCAGGCCAAAAGGTCAGGGGTTCAAATCCCACTTGAGGACAGCAACCTTGGGCCAGAAGGACTGGGGTTTCTAGTCCCACAGGTGCTCCTTGTGGCCTTGGGCAAGCTACTTAACCCTCCATAGCCCATGTTCCCTGTAAAATAGTTATTTCCAAGTTATAATGCCCTGTTCAATGTAATTTCAGTTTGTTCAATAAAAAAATGAAATATCACTTTGGATAGATTGTCTAAATCTACAGCTGATTCTGCAAGGAAAAAATCCTCTAAGAAACCATTCTTCAGTAAGAAGAAGTTTTATCACTCCTATACCCAACAGGTAACCATAACCATGAGAAACGCTGGGCCACATTAAGAAGCATGGGTATACCAGAACACCTGATCGTTCTCTTGCGCAATCTGTACATTGATCAAGAAGCAACAGTTCAAATGGAACAAGGAGAAACAGAATGGTTTAAAATAAGCAAAGGTGTAAGACAAGGCTGCATACTTTCCCCCTACCTGTTTAATTTATATGCAGAACAAATCATCAGAGAAGCAGGATTGTATGAAGACAACAGAGGTGTGAAGATTGGTGGAAGATTCATCAACAACCTTCGCTATGCTGGTGATACCACATTACTGGCTGAAAGTGAAGATGATCTGAAACATTTGCTTCTCACAATCAAAGAACATAGTCTCAAAATGGGCCTGCACCTTAATGTAAAGAAGACAAAGATCATGACAACTGGCATAATCAACAGGTTCATCGTTGAAGGAGAAGAAATTGAAATTGTGAACAACTTTAACCTACTTGGATCAACTATCAATAAAGAAGCAACAAACAGTCAAGAAATCAGACGACGCATTGCGCTTGGCAGAATGGTTATAAAAGACCTAGATAAGATTCTCAAGAGCAGAGATGTCTCTCTCCATACAAAGATTCGACTTGTTCAAGCCATGGTATTTTCAATAACATCATATGGATGTGAAAGCTGGACAGTGAAAAAGACAGACAGGAAGAAAATTGATGCCTTTGAATTATGGTGCTGGCGGCGAATACTGTGTATACCATGGACTGCCCGAAGAACAAACCAGTTGGTACTAGAGGAGATCAAACCTAAGCTTTCTTTAGAAGCTCAGATGACAAGACTTCGACTTTCATACTTTGGACACATCATGCGAAGAGAGAGATCATTAGAGAAAGACATCATGCTTGGGAAGATAGAAGGTCAACGCAAAAGAGGAAGGCCAGCAATGAGATGGATCGATACAATAACAGCAGCTACAGGTACCAGTCTGTCAACAATGAGCTGCCTGACTGAAGACCGAACACAATTTAGGATAGCTATCCAGAGGGTCGCCATGAGTCGACTCCGACTCGACGGCACTTAACAACAACAACCCAACAGGGGTATCGCTTAAGTTAGTCTGCCCAAAAGGGACAGCAACAACAACCTAGGCAAAGGAAGACAAAAGCAGCTAAGCCTCAACCGGCTCAGCAGATTCAGCCTCCACAGGGGCTTTGACTCCTATCTAGAGAACTTTGCCTTCCTGGCCCTGAACGGCCCAGAACCCTCCACCATCCCAGGAAGGTTATGTCATTTTGCCCCCAGATGGTGCCAGATAACAGCAGGAAATTGGACTCTGTCTATTGTAAGAGAGGGGTACAAGCTTCATTTCCTCAGCATGCCCCCTCCTACAATGGTAAGACAGTTCAATTCTCAGACCTCTCTCAACGACCAGTTAGGTCAAGAGGTCACTCTGCTTCTTGCCCAGGGGGCAATAGAAGAGGTACCCATTCCCCAACGGGGTACAGGGTTCTACTCCCCCTATTTCCTTATTCCAAAGAAAACAGGAGGACACAGACCCATTTTAGACCTCAGAGAATTGAACAAATTCCTGTTCAAAGAGAAGTTCAAAATGATTTCTCTAGGAACTCTGCTGCCATACCTTCAGAGTCAGGATTGGCTTTGTTCTCTAGATCTCAAGGATGCGTACACTCATGTTCTCATCCATCCAACTCACCGAACGTTCCTTCGTTTTCTGTGTCAAGGGAAGCACTACCAATACAGGGTTCTTCCTTTTGGCCTGGCCTCTGCACCAAGGGTGTTCACAAAATGCATGGCTGTGGTAGCAGCATTTCTCCGCACCCTAGGAATATTCTTCTTCCCTTACTTAGACGACTGGCTCATTCGAGCCCCTTCAGAGTCAGAGGCCAGGGTTGCTCTCTCTCGCACAATGCGCATCCTTCAGCATTTGGGACTTGTCATAAACGTCCCAAAATCCAGCCTTGCTCCCACTCAATCTCTAGAGTTTATAGGAGCTCTGCTGGATACCAGACAGAAAAGGGCCTACCTTCCACAGCACCGTTGCCTTCGCATTGTGCAGTTAACTTCCCAAGTTAACCTCACTGCTCGGGAAATGTTACAATTGCTAGGCCACATGGCATCCACCGTGCATGTGGTTCCTTATGCTCGCCTCCATATGTGGGCAGCCCAGTGGACTTTATCCACTCAGTGGACTCAGACGTCGGGTTGCCTATCAGACAAAATAGTAAACTCAAATCGCCTTATTTTGTCCCTCCAATGGTGGCAGTCACACCAAAACCTTTTGGTGGGGTCTCCCTTTCAGCAACCCCCACCCAAAGCCACTCTAACAACAGATGCTTCACAAGTGGGTTGGGAAGCCCACCTGCAAGGCCTCTCTACCCAAGGTACCTAGACTCCACAGAAGGCCTATCTACACATCAATCTCCTGGAACTCAGAGCAATCTTCCTTGCTCTTTTAGTATTCCACAACCAGCTCAGCTACAAGACAGTCCTAGTTCAAATGGACAATCAAGTAGGCATGTTCTATGTGAACAAGCAGGGTGGAACAGGCTCTCTGTCGCTCTGCAACGAAGCTTTGCGACTATGGGCCCTCGCCAGAGAGCAACAGATTCATCTCCTTGCGGTGTATCTTCCAGGCATTCAAAACTCTTGGGCAGACAGACTCAGCCGAGTTCTGCTTCCACACGAATGGTCTCTCCATGCTGACCAGGTGGCCAGAATTTTTCAAATTTGGGGAACCCCGGACATAGACCTCTTGCAAGTCCGCTGAATGCCAAACTTCCCCGGTTCTGTTCCAGAATTCCGGCTCAGGGTTGTCAGGCCAGGGATGCTTTCCTCCTCCATTGGGGTCAGGACTTCCTGTATGCCTTTCCACCTATTCCCCTAATTCCCAAAACCCTGTTCAAGCTTCAGAGAGACAGAGGTCATATGATTCTCATAGCTCCACGTTGGCCACGGCAAATGTGGTACCCTCTGCTCCTACATCTCTCTCAATCTCCGCCTCTGGAGTTAGGATCTGCTCCAAATCTCCTTTCTCAAGAGTTAGGATCTGCTCCAAATCTTCCTTTTGCATCCCAATCCCCAGTCTCTGCATCTAAGGGCCTGGTTGCTGAAAGCCTAGAACTTCATGTTCTTAACCTTTCCCAGCAGGTAAAGGAGATTTCCTTTATGCTTCCAGGAAGCCTTCCACAAGACACTCTTATGCATTTAAGTGGAAAAGGTTTACCACATGGTGCTCACAGAAGGGTTTTAAATCTCTTGTGATACCTCTGGAATCATTACTGGAGTATCTCCTTCATTTATCAAATGCAGGGCTTAAGACCAATTCAGTGAGAGTTCATTTGAGTGCTATTGCAGCTTCTTTCAAGCCTCTAAATGGACAACCTATTTCCTCTCATCCTCTCATAGCGAGATTTATGAGAGGTCTTCTTTTAACTAAGCCTCCCATTAAACCACCACCGGTGGCATGGGACTTAAATCTGGTTCTTGGGCAGCTCTTGAAACCGGCCTTTGAACCATTAGCCACTACCTCTTTGAAATTCCTTTCCTGGAGGTCATTTTTCTTATTGCAATCACATCAGCACGTCGCATCAGTGAATTGCAAGCGTTGGTGGCTGATCCTCCTTATACAAGGTTCCATCATGATAAAGTAGTCCTTAGGACTCATCCACACTTTATGCCAAAGGTGGTGTCACCTTTTCATTTAAACCAAGCGGTTTACCTTCCTGTATTCTTCCCAAGGCCTCATGCCTCAAATGCAGAAAGGAATCTTCATACTTTGGACTGTAAAAGGGCTTTGGCCTTTTACTCACAAAGGACAGAGCAACATAGAAAGTCCTCCCAATTTTTTGTTGCTTTTGATCCTAGTCATTTGGGACATCCAGTCTCCAAAAGAACACTGTCCAGCTGGATTGCACAGTGTATTTCTTTTGCCTATGAGAGTAAAAACCTTCCTCTTGAAGGCCATGTCACAGCTCAAAATGTGAGAGCCATGGCAGCCTCTATGGCTCATCTTCACTCTGTGTCTATCGACGACATCTGTCGAGCAGCTACTTGTGCTTCAGTTCATACCTTCACGGCCCATTACTGCTTAGACAAGGACTCCCGCTGGGATGCCTTGTTTGGTCAGGCTGTTCTACAACACCTGTTCCATACTTAATCAACTCCTACTCACCATCTCTGTTAGGATGCCAGAGATCCATGGGGGGAAGTGGAGCCCTTTCATAGGGGCACACAACTTCTGGGGCCTTCTCCCTGGCATCTGCAGCTAGGGAGTCACCGTATGTGAAGACTACATTCCTGCTTGTTCCTGGAGAAAGCATAGTTACTCACCTGTAACAGGTGATCTCCGGGAACAGCAGGAATTTAGTCTTCACAACCCACACACCTCCCCTAGGAGTTGTATCTCTCTATCTCTCTCTCTTTCTCTCTTTCCCTCTCTCTCTCTCTGTCGTCTCAGCTATAAACTCAACTGGAGAGGGACAGTTGGGAAAGGCGTGAAGGCAGCATGCAGGCGCTGTGGGATGCTCCCAAAAGCTTTCCTATTGGACGCTGGGGAGCATTCCCGCGCAGGTTCCGTTGGTACCGATGATACCCATATATGAAGACTAAATTCCTGCTGTTCCCGGCGATCACCTGTTACAGGTGAGTAACTATGCTATCTCAGGGGAAGAGATTGTAGCACCCCGAGGAACGCATGATTTGCACATGTACAGCATTAACAGCTGAAGAAAGATCTCAGGAGAAGAGACTGTAGCACTTTGAGGCATCAAAGATCTTCATGTGTAGAGTCGAACAGCTGAAGTAAGATCTCAGGTGAAGAGACTGTAGCACCCCGAGGCACCCAAGATCTGCACGTATACAGCATTAACAGCTGAAGTAAGATCTGAGGAAAAGATTGTAGCACCCCAAGGCATCCAAGATCTGCATGTGTATAGCATGAACAGCTGAAAAGAGATCTCAAGGGACGAGATTATAGCACCCTGAGGCACCCAAGATCTGCACATATGCAACATGAATAGCCGAAGAAAGATCTCAGGAGGAGAGACTGTAGCACTTTGAGGCATCAAAGATCTGCATGTGTAGAGTTGAACCGCTGAAGAAAGATCTCAGGTGAAGAGACTGTAGCACCCCGAGGCACCCAAGATCTGCATGTGAACAGCATTAACAGCTGAAGAAAGATCTCAGTTGAAGAGACTGTAGCACCCCAAGGTACCCAGGATGCATATATGCAGCATGAACAGCTGAAGAAAGATCTCAGGGGAAGAGACTAGTGCATCCCAAGGCATCCAAGATCTGCATGTGTACAGCATGAACAGCTGAGGAAAGATATCAGGGGAAGAGATTGTAGCACCTCGAAGCACCAAAGATCTCCATGTGTAGAGCATGAACAGTTGAAGAAAGATCGCAGGGGAAGATATTGTAGAACACCAAGGAACCCATGATTTGCACATGTACAGTATTAACAGCTGAAGAAAGATCTCAGGAGAAGAGACTGTAGCACTTTGAGGCATCAAAGATCTGTATGTGTAGAGTCAAACAGCTGAAGAAGGATGTCAGGGGAAGAGATTGTAGCACCCTGAGGCACCCAAGATCTGCACATGTACAGCATGAACAGCTGAAGAAAGATCTCAGGGGAAGATATTGTAGTACCTCGAGGCACCAAAGATCTGCATGTGTAGAGCATGAACAGTTGAAGAAAGATCTCAGGGGAAGAGATTGTAGCACCCCGAGGAACCCAAGATCTGCACGTGTACAGCATTAGCAGCTGAAGAAAGATCTCAGATGAAGAGACTGTAGCATCCCGAGGCAGCCAAGATCTGCACGTGTACAGCATGAACAGCTGAAGAAAGATCTCAGGGGAAGAGACTGGTGCACCCCAATGCACCCAAGATCTGCAAGTGTACAGCATGAACAGCTGAAGAGCAATCTTGGGAGGGGGGAGAGATGGAAGAATTGTCCTGAATTAGTAATAAAAGAAACAATACAAACTAGGTAGGATGGAATTTTGAGACAATTTTCCTATCTGACTGCTCCATAGATGCATTTTGTAAAGGGAGATTATGCAGGTAGCTTCTCTTTTAAAATTGCCTACAAGGTACCTGGGTACGGACCTACCTATGCATTTTACATCTCCTATTCTTCAGACAGTGGCATGCTGCCACTGCATGCTGCATTATGGACTCGATATTATGATGACTTATCCAGTTAACTCTGGGAGTTAACTCGATAAATCGTCTGGTTAAAACTTCCAGGCTACTCACCAGTT
This sequence comes from Ichthyophis bannanicus, assembly GCA_033557465.1. NCBI lineage: Eukaryota > Metazoa > Chordata > Amphibia > Gymnophiona > Ichthyophiidae > Ichthyophis > Ichthyophis bannanicus. The sequence goes on from CM066033.1 coordinate 760,315,086, forward strand.
TAATTTTAAATGGATAACTTATTGTCTGGTTAAAATTCACCTAGTGAAATAAGGACAAGAGAGGGGTGATTATAATTTAATCAGATTGTGCTAATATTCGGCATTATTCAGTTAAATATCTGGTTAAATCTGGTCAAAATAATTCCTGTCCTAAAGTTATGGGGCTAATTTTAACTGAGCATTTTCAAAATGCCAGACTTAATCAGTTATCTTTTTGAACATTTGATTAAAGCTAACCAGATAATTTATCTGTTTATTTTAACAAGGTAACTAGTAGCTGAGTATTGACTTCTATATGTGGATTTGAAAATCTGTTCTATGCATGTAGTTTCTCTATTAAAATTTACATGCAGAAGGGGGTCACATGATGGTGTACACCTGAACAGACTTCCAAATTGAGGGCTCCAGCCTTGTGCCTTACTCCCTAAAAAATCTGTTTTCAGGGTCTCTAAATAATCGACAATACACCACTAATTGACACCCGAGACTTGCAATGGCAATCGGTGCTGAAGTGCAACAGATGGCTGGCAAGAGAACAAAAACAGGCAAACAGCTGAGGGCGAGATGGCAACGGAGCTCCTGCAGCCAATGCTGCTACTGCTAGAGTAAGCAGTGTGAGAGATTACAAAATTGCTGATAGATGTTCTCAACTACAAGTGTCAAAGCTGCAGACATCAGTGGAGACCATAAAGGAGAGCGTGGAAAGCCAGATCACTCGATTACAATAGGCAGAGGAAAGAGCATCGCATTGTGAAGACCAAATGGAAAAGCATGAGTCTTGACTGTGTGAGCTGGAAGTGTGCGATAAATGACTGCTTGCACAAGTGGAAGACCAGGAGAATAGATGTAGATGTAACATTATATGGATCATTAGAGTCCCGGAATCAGTGGAAGATAAAGATTTGATAGAGCTCAAGGGAAAATGGCTGCTTCTGATGCTGGGCCTGCAGGACATTGAGGGCCTAATTTTGGTGGAAAGAGTACATAGGACAAGAGTGCTTAAAGAATATGCTGGGAGGTCTGTATGGTCATTGCACAAATTCTCAGTTTTGCAGACAAAGCTCACCTAATGGCCCTGTATCATTTAAAAAAGACTCCTAAGTTACAGTGACAATTACTGGTATTCAAGGACTATTCTGTTAGGGTGGCTGAGCAGTGGAAAGCTAGGGCACCATCCTGCACAACTCTGTACAATCAGGGAATAAAATTCTCACTGCAGTTTCCTGCTCATGTGCAACTGATATATAAAAACATCTCTGAAGGCACCTATAGAGCAAATGCCAAAGGAATAAAAACTAAGATGGAGCACAGTACCAGGGCCTGGGAAGTAACAAATGTTCTTACAAGATGGTAATGCTAGCATTACGACAGTCAGTTCTGGACTAAAACGGATGAATGACTGAAAAAAAAGCAAGAAAATCATGTGAAATATGAGTGTGTCATAGAGGCGAAGCATATGCATTAAGAACTGCTTGTAAAGGAAGATACAAAGGCTTAACCTAGCTTTTAATTTCTGACTATGGGAAGTAATTCCTACAGGGTGCAAGAATGAGTGGTGGCGTGCACAGAGGCAAAAATGCGCCTGGAAAGGTTTGAGCTAAATACTACTACTAATAATTAAAATCACCAGGTCATCTTTCCCTGCGAGAGAGGGGCTAAGGGTTTTGTTACCATGAGTTTGGGAACTCAAAAGAGAAATGTTGCAGGTAACCACTACCTTAGGAAAGTGGAAATGTATCGGTGTTTTACAGAGGTATATGGTCCGCTGCACCATGAACTACTTGTATGACAGCAAGAAAATGTGCTTTTGAGCATACTGGGAAAAGGGCTATACTCTGGTTATTATATGAAGGGAATCTTGACAGAGTGGATATAAGAGACTGGCCTAGCACAGATGCCTCGGTTTCTACGTGCATGTACATGGAACTGCTGATGAGGCTCATGCAAGGGGCAGGAGCTGGATAGATTCAGCAGGATAAGATTTTTTAATAATGTTGTACATACAGAGAGAGATTTTAGAAAGTTAAATTGGGGACATCCAGTGCAGAACATGCAGTAAAGTTCCAGGGACGTCTATGTTTCCAGCTGATTTCAGGGACATAGACATCCCTGACATGGACATTCATTGACGTGGAGCCCGATTCTGAAAGGGTCATGTTCAGGATGTCCAGATGGCCCCAAGCAGGATGGGCCCATTAAGACCTGATTCTGTACCGTGGGAGCAAAACGTTTCTGTGGCATAGAATCGGGCCTGAGGACAGCCCGGTGTACCCCTGCATGGCTGCGGGGGCATTCTCCCTGCAGGGTCCCCTGGTTCCCATGGCTCCGACCCCCCCTGCCCAACCCATGGCTGGCCTGCTGGGGCCTGGATTGAATGGCGGGGACCTCCCTGCACCTGGCCCTGGCCCCGGCCCCAGCCCCGGTAGGGGATGTCTGGCCCTGATCACTGGGTTCATGCTGATTATTCCACCTTCGAGGTGGAATAATCAGCATGTTTCCCCTGACCCCGCAGGACATACAGAGCTATGACCTCAATTGGCCCTGTTCGTTCTGCCACCTTGGCCCACCTCCACTGTGTCCAGATCCTGCCCCCTTCCACACACGCTGGCTCTCCCCATCCTGCTGCTCTAGCCGTGCGTGGATAGTCAGAGGGGGAATAGGGGCAGCCCCGCAAGCTGCATCTCAGAATTGGGCCGATAGTGTACAATACAGAGGGTATTAGTGTAGCTCCTTCTCCACACCTTCTAGATGTTTGCCTGATAAAACAAGCACTTTTCAGATTCTTGTTTGTGCCTTGCGTAGGTTTAACTTTAGACATGATTTGGGATGTCCAGGGCATTTCTGAGATCAGGCCAGGACATCTATGTTCTCAGAAATGCCACAGCCATGCCTCTGCCACACCCCTGTTCAGACTTGGACATCCTCGCTATGGGGATGTCCACAGACCCAGCTTCTAAAATGGCTCTGGGGCATTTCTGTGATTTGGATGTCTGCAAGCCCATTTTCAAACATCCATATTGTGAATAGTGCTTTTAAAATAACTCCCATACTGTGTCCCATGAAGGACAAACAGGACCCAGTCACAAGGAACTGTCAAATATTTACCAGTATCTAATTAGAGAAAAATTATAAGCAGATATAAAAAAAATATTAGTGATAAGTTAGAGCAAATGAAACATCTGTCCCATAAATGGAGGGCCTTACCGCTCTCAATGTTGGGTAAAGTGGCATTATTGAAGATGGCTATTTTTACAAAGCTAAATGTGCTGCAGACCATGCTAATATGGGGAAAACCCAAAGATGAGGCAATGTATAGGAAAGCAAAAATAGAGTACACTAATTCGATACTGGATAGAGACCAGGGCTGGGTATGAGGATGCCTGACCTTAGGCTACATTATACAGGTGCACTGATGCACTGGATACACCAAGGGGTATGTTTACTAAATGGCAGTGGTGGACTCCGTGCAATATCAACTCCACTACCGCCGTTTAGTAAACATACCCCCAAGTGTACATGGGAGAATGTATATATGCCCCAAAGGGACGCTTAGAGCAGCGATGGGCTCCCTTTAGCTTTATAAATCTGCTTCATGGCAAACAGTAGCAACAAAGCTGGATCTCAGGGGTAAATGGCTTCTCACACCTTACTGCATGACATGGAAATCGTGGAGGAGTAGAGGAGAAGGGGTGATTGGAATATCCCTCTTTCTACAAATTAAAGATCATTTGTCCCCTAGATTGGGTAATTCTAAGTTGATGATGGGGAAGGGAAAGGGGTGCAGAGAACTAGGTCACTTACTGCAATTGACTAGGGAATAAGTTCCCTCATTTGACCAAATAAAGAAGAAATGAGACATAGCTAATACTCATTTAGACATTATTCTCTTGGACTCGTGGGATCAGAAAGGCTGCCAATACAATGAACTAGATAAAATATTTGTGCAGATTCCCCCAGGATTGAACAAATTAATCCATTGGTACTGCATGGGAAGAGGATTGCTAAGCTGCACTCACCTAAAAGTGTTAGTACAACAATAGAAGCAGGATGGGGTAGCAGATTTAGAAACTGAGGACTTGGAGGGTTTATTCTGGGACAACTGGAAAGCTACCCCCAACACTCACCTTCAGGAGATGCAATGCCTAGTAAAACGAGAAAAAGGTATGAAAATGAAATTATGGCAGGATCCAATGTGTGTCAAATGTAAGGTAAAAGAGAGCACATGGCTTCCCCCATTTGTAGATGAGTGTGGTCAGAATCACTGGTGCTGTAGGAGGAGCTGTTGTATTAGTGGATTGATCATACGATACATTGTTTCTGGGGGTGGATGCGCCATTAAAGGAGCAAGGCCTGAATAAATGTGAACAAAGGTTTGTGCAATTAGCATTGCTATTGGTCAGAAAAACCACCTTAAAATATTGGGTTAGTGAAGAGGAACCAACCATTAGGGTAAATGTGAGGAACAAGAACCATTGGGACAGTCTAGACTTCAGGCAGCAAGGAACTCGAATGAAAAAGAGAAGTGAGGAGTCGTGAAGGACTAAAAAGGGGAATGCTACTTCTGGAGAGAGATCTGCAATTGTAAGTATTTACTTCTGGAAATTTTCTAAATCTTGGGAAAAAAGGAATTCTTTGGATTAAAGCTGATTAATCTGTGAACCCAATGTATTTGTTAAATCAGTCAGGGCCTAGTAGCAGCAAAGAACTTTCAGTTTAAATTTAAAACACAGAGAGAGCTTTCTGGTTAAATTTAGAACCCAAGACTCCCTCTATCCAAGCAAGGGCTGTGGGACTCCCCCTGGAGATTGGTCACAGATTACCTTAGAAGCACAGGACAGGATACTGTGTAGCAGGCAGCTTTTAATAGATCTTCTTTCCTTCCCTCCCCGACACCCACCCACCCCTAGGATAATCGCAGCTTTATAGGTGCTTAAACCTCTTAAGGGATTGGAGGTGCCATATTCACTATCAGATGCAGCTGTTTATTCTCATCAGCATACATTAAGGACCTGAGATTAATTAAACTTCAGGTGAACAAAGTACATTTAACATATTAGATATAGTTTTATTAGTATAAGTATAATGTAAATAAGTATAATGTAAATAGCTCAAGTATAATATAAATAGCTTATTCTGTAAATAGTTGAAACCAATCCCATGCATGCCCCCTCTCCCAATGTTTTATGTAAAAGTTGAAATGTTGATCTGTAAATCGCTTTGATTATAAGAGAAGGCGGTATAGAAAACCTACTAAGTAAATAAATAAATAAATAAAAAATAATAAGTATCCCCAGCAACCCTTAGTAAGTAAAGAACTTAAACATCTAAACACAACCTTAAAACTAAGATGCAGACAGCAGTCCAGCAGCGTGATGGGGGCTTTCCAGTCTTTTGCATTGTGTCACATGTATGAATTTCTCCCAGTTGGTGAGGGGTCTTACGTGTGCACAAGGTGCAAGGAGCTCTTTGCTCTCAGGGAACAAGTCCAATCTCTGGAGGCAAGAGTAGCAGACTTGGAAGACAAGGAAGACAGAGAGATACATAGACGAGACCTACAGGGATATAGTCCTGAAGTCCTACCTCCAGTCTGGCAGCATCCCTGTTCTCATGGAGGAGAGAGGTCACGTGACAGGAGCGCATCACCCTGGAGTGGCAGGAATTGATCCTCTAGCTAGGACCTGTCCTCCAGGTGATGTAAAACCATCTCGCACCAAGGATGTTTCTCCAGGGCCATGTGCCCATGATGGAAGGGTTAGGACAGCCGTTAATGTTGGTGATTCGATCATTAGGCATGTAGATAGCTGGGTGGCTGGTGGACGTGAGGATCACCTGGTAACATGCCTGCCTGGTGCGAAGGTAGTGGACCTCATGCGCCACTTAGACAAGGTCTTAGATAGTGCTGGGGAGGAGTCTGCTGTCTTGGTACATGTCGGTACCAATGACATAGGAAAATGTGGTAGGGAAGTTCTGGAGGCTAAATTTAGGCTTTTAGGTAGGAAGTTGAAATCCAGAACTTCCAGGGTAGCATTCTCCGAAATGCTTCCCATTCCACGCGTAAGACCCAAAAGGCAGGCAGAGCTCCGGAGTCTCAATGCGTGGATGAGACAATGGTGCAAGGATGAGGGGTTTGGATTTGTTAGGAACCAGGCAGCATTCTGGGGAAAGGAGGGGCTCTTCCGAAGGGATGGGCTTCACCTTAACCGGGATGGAACCAAGTTGCTGGCATTAACCTTTAAAAAGGAGAGAGAGCAGCTTTTAAACTAAATAATAGGGGGAGGGTCACGTGATGCGTGAGTGAGTGCGGACGCTTTCCGCTCGCTCCGGGGCAGCCACGAGAATTAATCTGCTATAAACCTTGCTAATTGTCTCTCCACCTCTCCCCTATTCTTCAAGAGGGTGTCTGAAGCCGAGCACTACCCACGGAGGGAGTCAGCGTTGCCCTGCCATGCCGCTCGCGCCAAAGCGAGATCGAGAGAAGCTGCCTAAGGCTGGGCCTTCCGCGTCGACACTCTGCAGCCCGCCTCGCCAGGGGGGGAGAGTATAGATTCAGCCCCAGCGGAGCTAGCCAAGGAAGTGGTTAAACTCCTGGACCCGAAGTTTGACATGCTAATGAAAAAGCTGGATGGCATGGAGAACTGGTTGGCAGATTTTGGCAAACGAATTGACGAACTGGAACATCGGGTTGCTAGCCTTGAGGGCGAAGAGGAGCGCTGGGAGAGAGAAGTGACCAAGCATGCACAATTGTTACAGGAGATCCAGCTGAAGCTGGATGATCTAGAAAACCACTCGCGGCGGAACAATTTACGGATTCTGGGGATCGGAGAGGAGAAAGCTGAGAAAGAGTTGCTCTCCTTCTTGGAAACGTGGCTTCCGGAGGCCTTGGGCCTAGAAGACTTGCGGGGCCTCTTTAAAATCGAATGTGCGCACCGGCTGGGTGCCCGCCGAGAGGATGGTGATAGACCCCGTGTGGTGATATTGCGGGTTCTCAATTTTCAACACAAAACCCAAATCCTGCAGGCCTACAGGAAAATGCCTGAGCTGTTGCTGAAGAACCGCAAAATCCTAATGTTTCAGGATTACTCGGCGACGGTAGCAGCAAAACGGAGGGAGTTTGCGCCAATTTGTGCAGAGTTATTTCGCCGGAAGGCCCGCTTCACCTTGGCCTTCCCAGCCACTCTATGGGTCACTTTCCAGGGGAAGGCACATACTTTTGAACAAGCTGGGCAGGCAAAACAGTTTCTGGCGAAACTACCCGCAGTGCACGTGGAGGATTGAGAGCTGGGACAACAACCACTGATGTCGGGAGCGACGATTGAAAAGGAGGGAGAACTGCCCGCCTTGTTTGTGGTGACAGACCTTCATTTCCAGGACCACTACCCAGACTGAGGATCCAGGTCAGCGGCTCTGGTGGCGGGGGAGACCAAGAGGAGTCATGGACATGCGGACTGGTTTACAGTTTGTGCTTTATATTGGGTATCTTTTGTCTCTTTCTTCCTTCCTAATTGAGCAGCACTTTAACAGGTTATGCTGTGGGATTCTGTAATGCTCCATGTTTGAAGTACACTGTGGGACAGGGGGGAGCGGGGAGGACTACTGGGGCTGCCCTGTGGCATTACTTTGACCTAGTCCTCAGTCCAGGGCACTGAGGGACATGGTTGATGCTGCTTTTAGGGGGTGTTGGGGAAGGGAACGGGGAGGGGGAAGGGGGGGTGGGGGGGGAGAAGGGGGGTTGGGAGGGGACAGGGACTCTTTGGGAGGTCTGCTGATACAATGGCCTATACCCCCTGATAGGTGGCGGTTTCTCCGGTTCTGGAGAATCCCAGATTATAGAGCTCAGTTGAATGGGGGTGGGGTAGAGGCTGGGCTGCCCCACGCTCAAACCCAGATGTTTCATCTCCTGGTTTTGTGCACCGAGAAAACTCACTACCCCCCATGATTTGCACGTTGTGACCTGGAATGTTGGAGGGATCACTACCCCTGTGAAACGTACTAAAATCTTACAAGCCCTTAAACGACAAAAGGCCCAGGTGGCTCTGTTGCAGGAGACGCACTTAACTGCTAAAGAGCATTTCAAGCTACAACGAGACTGAGCGGGGACGGTCCTGTCCGCCTCCTCAGACACGCGACGAAAAGGGGTTGCAATTTTGATCCATAAGCGTTTAACCTGTGAGGTTTTAAAGGTGGAGGAGGATCCTAAGGGTAGATTTCTTTTCGCCCACATTAAGCTTCAGGGCGAAGAGCTGTTCATTGGGAATGTGTACCCCCCAATAACTATGAGCATGGGTTTTTTAAAACTATCCTCCACAAGGTCCTGGGCGCCCCGAAAGTCCCGGTCATTCTGGCAGGGGACTATAACTGTCCTCATGATCCCTCCTTAGACCGCTCTCACCCCTACACGGGGAGAGGCTGGAGTAGTAGGGGAGTAGGCTACCTATGCGCAATGGGAGAGCTTGTTGATGCGTGGAGAGTGCTTCATCAGGATAGCAGAGACCACACACATCTGTCGCGCGCCCACCAAACGTGGTCGAGAATTGATTACATTTTAGTGTCGCGGCAATGGTTCGGGAAAGTGCTCCGGGCGGAGATAGGACCTATTCTTATGTCATATAATGCCATGGTCAGTTTGGAGTGGCAGTGTGAGCGGGCGGGGGAGACCAAGTGGACTTTTCCCAGCCACCTTGGGAAAAGTCCGGATTTTTGGGATTATGTGGCCAGACATTGGGCAGAATATGTTCAGTTCAATGAAGGGACAGCAAGCTCGACGGCCTCCTTTTGGGAGGCGGGGAAAGCAGTCCTCCGTGGGCACATCATTGCTTATGTAGGTGCGGAGCGGAAGAGAGTTAACGCGGAGGTACTCTGATTGACCGAGAAGCTTCGCGCTGCAAAAGCCCTGGCGCTTAGGCGTTCGGGTGGACTTGCGAGCTATATTGAGACTCAGAAACGGCTGAATGGTTTGTTGCAGGAGAGAGCCCTCAAGTCTCAGCAATACTATCGCCATCAGTTTTTCCAATATGGAGATAGGTCGGGGAAGCTGTTAGCTCGATTGGTAAGAGACCAGGGTGGACCCCGTGGGGTGACAGTGATTCGCGATGAAGAGGGTAGGCGGCATACGAGGGCGGCGGAGGTGGCGCAGGTGTTTCGCGCCTTTTATGAAAAGTTGTATGCATCAGAGGAGGGGGATGCGCTCACAATGGACGACTTCTTGGAGTGCGTTTCGCTTCCCCGGCTCTCGACAGAGCAAACGGCAGTCTTGAATCACGAGATCACAGGAGAGGAGATTCAAAGAGTGATCAGAGCCGTAAAATCGCACAAGGCTCCCGGTCCAGATGGATTTACTTATGTGGCTTATAAAATGTTAGAATTATCGATGGTCCCCACGCTGGCGGCGCTATATGATGAGGTAGCAGAATTAGGCACCTTCCCGAGAGATATGCGAACGGCCAGAATTACATTAATTCCAAAACAAGGAAAGGACCCTGAGGACCCTGCTTCCTATAGACCTATCTCACTGATCAATGTAGATCAGAAGCTCTTCGCATCGGTGCTGGCAGCCCGACTCCAGCTCTTCCTGCCCGAGTTGGTGGGTCCTCATCAGGCTGGATTCGTTAAAGGTAGAGACGCCTCGGTTAATATCAGCAGGGTGTTGCTGGGTATGGAGCAGACCTTGCTTGCCCGGGACCCGCTGATTCTCGTCAGCCTAGACTCTGAGAAAGCCTTCGACAGGGTGTCTTGGCGCTATATGTTTGCGGCCCTCTGGCGGTTTGGATTTCAGGGTGTTTTCTTGCAGTGGTTGCAGGTGCTATATGCAGCCCCTCGGGCAGTAGTTGACGCAGGGGGTGTGCTCCCGGCCCTTTTCGCTACAGCGGGGTACGAGACAGGGTTGTCCACTCTCTCCTCTATTATATGTGTTACAATTGGAACCACTTCTACTTTCCCTGATAGCGTCTACGCAGATCTTGGGTATTGAATGGAGGGGAGGTAGCATTAAGGTCAGTGCGTTTGCGGACGATCTCTTGTTGTGTCTGACGAAGCCGATGGGGTCACTGCCAGAGGCCCTCCACACGATTGAGTACTTTGGCAGGTTTTCGGGGCTCCGCATCAACCGGACAAAATCGATGGTTCTAGATGTGGACAATCAATCTCGACGTAGTTGGCGGGGAACATTTCCGCTTAGTTGGGCGGAGGGGCACATTCGCTATTTGAGAGTTCAAATCCCTGCGTGTCTACAGACTCTCTATGAGGTAAATGTTCAAACCCTCCTCACCTCTACGATAGTGAAGCTGCGGAGGTGGAGGGACCTCCCCCTGTCTCTGATGGGGCGGGTTGCACTTGTGCGGATGATAGAGTGGCCCCGCTGGTTATATTTACTGCGAAATCTACCGCTCTGGCTCACTCGCCGGGACCTGCAGGAGCTCCACGGACAGATAGGTCGCTTCTTGTAGAGGTCTCGGAGAGCGCGTATCGCGTTGGAGACGCTTATGCGGCCGGTTGATGAAGGGGGCTTGACCCCTCTGCGGTCCTATAATCTTTGCTACGTAACGCGGCGTTTAATTGATCTGGTGGTGGGAAATGATGAGCGGATGCCGATTGCCTTGATTGATCACTTCTCGGAGAAGTGGCATAGGACCTACTTGCTCCATTGTGGGGGAGCAATGCTTACGCCGGCTTGGAGGGTGTCCTTTTATCTGCATATGCTGCGCGTGGTGTGGAAGCTTTTATGTCGGTCCCGGGGCCGGCCTTGGAGAGCCACAGACTGCTTGCCCTTGATGGGCAATAGAAATTTCCTGCCGGGGAGCGCTAGCGGGATAGGTCAAATTTGGTCACGGGCGGGTATCGAGTACCTTGGGCAGCTGAGAATGGAGACTTTGGACCAGCTTGACTCTTTCCATATATTGTCGAGACGGTACGCTCTGCAGAAAGTGACATTTTATTATTACTTACAAGTGAGGCATTACGTGGGCAGTATCCCTGGGGGGAATGAGTTGCTCTCACGCGATCATAGTCTTTGGTCTTTACTGGAGAAATGTCAAGAGCATCCAACTGCCAGTAAGTTGAAGGAGCTTTTGGTTCCTCCTGGAAACTTGGAGGGTTTAATTTCTTTGGTAGAGCGATGGGGACGGGATGGAGTGGTGGACCTCACTGTAGAGTTGGTGGGGACAGCCTTCCGTAGAATTTGGGAGCTCTCGGAAGCTGTCCATTACTGAGAGTTGCAATTCAAGCTATTGTGGCGAGCATATGTCTCTGAGACTGGAGCGCGGAAGATGGGGCTACTGGCGTCGGATGTGTGTGGTCTCTGCAAGAGAGTTGTGGGTACCTTGTTACACCGCTTTTGGTTCTGTCCCATAATTCAAATTTTTTGGGAGGCGGTGCGGAACAAATTGGCGCTCTGTGTGGGAGGGGCGGTAGACCTACAGCTTACGTGGTGCTTATTTCATGTGGGAGGTCTCGGGGTCCAGGGGACGGCAGCCCAGAGGTGGCTGTGTGAGAAGAGTTTTTTAGTAGCTAAATACTGTATTTTGCGGCATTGGTTATCGGAGGGTGGCCCGGGGCTTGTGGAATGGGAACGGCAGGTGGGGGAACATGCACATGGAAGGCAGAATGGCCCGACTTCTTGGGGGTAAAGCTTGGACACGCTTTCAAACTATTTGGGCGCCCCTATTGCAGACCCCAAGTCTAGACCAAGGGGGAGAACAGGCTTAGGTTTGGGATTAGTGTCCCTGACGGCGAGCTCTACTGTGTGGGGGGGTGGTTTAGGCGGATGAAATTGGGTGAGAACTGCAGAGGGGGATTGGAGGCCATTTCTAGATAAGGGAAGGGTGGGTGGCGTAGGGGGAAGGGGGTGGAGAGGGGGTTGTTAGGGTTGGGGAGGGGGGTGGAGGGGGTCTAGAGCTTAGCTATCCGGCTTTGTTTCCGGTAGGGCGAGGATGCCACCTATATTGTATTTAGGATATAACCTGAGGGGCTCCAGAGATGACTGTACTCTGCAATAGTATTTGGCGCACCTTTGGTGTCTTTGTTCAGCACTCTGTTATTTACTCTCTTCTTGATTTGTGCTAGTTGTGTTTGCATCTCTCAGTTGTTACAAGACTTTTGATTTTGACGGTTGCTGTTAAGGGGCCCTCTGCCGGCCTGGCTGATTGTATGCTTTATGTGAAAATAATAAAAATGACTTTACAAAAAAACCCTAAATAATAGGGGAAAGCCGATAGTCGTCCAGGAGCGCATGGTTCGGAACAATGTATCCTTGAAGGATACTACCAAAAAAATGAAGTTAAGGCACATCAGCAGAGAGGTTCCAATAAAGACAAAGGTAGCCCAAATGCCCTTGAGTACAGAGCAGACAGAGCTTAAAGATTCCAAATTACCCCTGCCTACCGATAACCAGATTAACATGAATAAAATACGGTCTCTAAAATGCTTGTATGCAAATAAGATGGGAGAGTTAGAATATATAGCACTAAATGAGAAGTTAGATATGATTGGTATCTCAGAGACATGGTGGAAGGAGGACAACCAGTGGGACACTATGATACCTGGGTACAAACTATATCGTAATGATAGAGCTGATCAAATTGGTGGAGGGTTGCGCTCTGTTAGAGACGGATTGAGTCACAAAAGATTCAAGTTTTGCAGGAAACAAAATTTGCTGTAGAATCTCTATGGATTGAAATTCCATGTAAAAAGGGGAAGGCGATGGCAGTGGGTTTATATTATCAACCGCCTGGCCAGAATGAACAAATGGATGATGAAATGCTCAAAGAAATCAGGGAAGCTAACAAAAGTTACAGAACAGTAATAATAATGGGTGATTTCAATTACCCCGGTATTGACTGGGTCAGTGTCATGGCAGGACATGCTAGGGAGATAAAGTTTCTAGATGAAATAAATGACTGCTTCTTGGAGCAGCTGGTTCATAAACTGACCAGAGGGGAAGCCATTTTGGAGTTAGTCCTTAGTGGAACACCAGATTGGTGCAAGAGATAAGGGTGTTGGGGCCACTTGGCAATAGTGATCATAGCATGATCGCCTTTGATTTAATTAATGGAGGAAGAATGGTAAGGAAATCCACAGTACTACCTTTTAACTTTCAAAAGGGAGAGTATGATAAAATGAGGAAAATAGTTAAGAAAAAACTAAAAGGAGCAGTTGCAAAGGTTAAAGACTTACATCAAGCTTGGGTGTTGTTGAAAAATACTATCTTGGAAGCCCAGACCAGCTGTATTCCATGCTTTAAGAAAAGTGGAAGGAAGTCCAAAAAACTGCCAGCATGGTTTAAAGGTGAGGTCAGAGAGGCTGTTGTTGCCAAAAAAAACATCTTTCAGGAAATGGAAAAAAGAGCCAAATGACGAAAATGGGATACAGCACAAGCATTGGTAAGATAAATGCAAGACATTGATAAGGCAGGCAAAGAGAGAATTTGAGAAGAAACTTGCCGTGGAAGCAAAAATGCGTAATAAAGACTTTTTCAAGTACATTCATAGCAAAAAACCTGTGAGAGTCAGATGGACCATTAGATGATAGAGGGGTAAAAGGGGCAGAAAGATGGGGCAAGGCTATAGCGGAGAGACTGAATGAACTCTTTGCTTCAGTCTTTACTGAGGAAGATGTAGGGATGCTACCCATGACTGAAGTGGTATTTAAAGGTGATACTGCGGAAGAATTGAAAGAAATATCGATACACCGGGAAGATGTATTACAACTATTTGATAAACCGAAGAGTAGCAAACCACCTGGACCAGATGGTATACATCCAAGGGTGTTGAAAGAAATGAAATATGAGATTGCAGACCTACTATTAGCAATCTGTGAACTATCATTAAAATCATCTGTAATACCTGAAGATTGGAGGATTGCCAATGTAACGCCAGTTTTTGAAAAGGGTTCCTGGGGTGATCAGGACCGGTGAGCCTGACGTCAGTTCCAGGAAAAATGGTAGAAACCATCATAAAGAACAAAATTAGTGAACATGTAGATAGTCATGGCTTAATGGGAGACAGCCAACATGGCTTTAGACAAGGAAGATCTGTTATGTTTATTTGAGGGTGTGAATAAACAGATAGACAATTCTGGTCGCCGTATCTTAGAAAGGATATAGCGTTATTAGAAATGGTACAGAGAATAGCCAGAAAAATGGTAAAGGGATGGAAGGATACCCCTATGAAGAGAGGCTAAAGGTTAGGGCTCTTCAACCTGGAAAAGAGACGGCTGAGGGAAGATATGATAGAGGTCTATAAATTAATGAATGGAGTGGAACGGGTAAACGTAGATCAATTGTTTACATCATCAGAATATAGAAAAACTAGGGGACATGCAATGAAGCTACAGGGTAAACTAAGACTAATAAGAAAAAATATTTTTTCATTCAACGTGTAATCAAACTCTGGAGTTTGTTACCGGAGGATGTAGTAAAAGCTGTTAGTGTAGTTGGGTTTAAAAAAGGTTTGGACAAGATCCTAGAGGAAAGGTCCAGAAACCATTATTAAAAGGGACCCAGGATATCACTGCTTGACCCAATACAAGCATTGAGGAACCTGTGTCTTTTGGGGAAACTGCTAGGTACTTATGACCTAGAATTTGGAAACAGGATACTGGGCTTGAAGGACCTTGGTCTGACCCAATATGGCATATATTATGTTTTTATGAGTGTGATTTTATAATGTGCACGTCTGGACTGCGGGCATATTCAAATCAAAAACAGGCCTGATTTAAACCCAATTCCTCAACCACAGGTGTAGATGCATCCGCACTTCTGGAATCGAGGACATCTTTGTCACAGCCATTCATACATATGGGACGCAGAGCAGAGCAAAAAGGTTTCTAAGTTCTAGCCTTATTCCACTTTTCCGTAGGTATAACGTGGATGTCCGTTGGAAACACGCAGAACATACACGGGCCTTTCCTGAATATGCATTGTACGTTTCTGCTGCTGACCATGTCCCCATTCTGCCCCCTCCCGCTCATATTCTGAGATCCTTGTACTAGTGCCGTGTAGGTAAATGGCCACTGGGGTTTCAGAATACGGTTGTAAGCATTTTGATTACAAAAACGTCTACGTCGCATGCCCAAAAGGCTTATTCATGTGCTGGAATGATCCCATAGTGAATATACGGGAATATGTGTGATTGAGTGAGTGTTGTGTATGGAATAAAAAAGGGGGAAAAACACAGTCCGAAGACGACCTACTCAGACTGATTAAGCCAGAGTCGGCAAACCAAAGCCCCTGGTGATATTGAAAGATGTACAGTTAAACATAAAGTTGTATCAAAATGGAAGATCTGTATTAAACAATCATAAATTTTCTTTTTGTACATTTTGTATAATTTCAATAATAATATATATGTAAAAAAAATAATTTAATGCAGACTTGAAAAATATAGGCACAGACATTTGCACCAGATCTAGAGCCTGTAATCTAAGCATACATTAGGCCACTCTATATCTTATAGAGAAGTAGGTGCTTACTTGTCTTCATACAACATGCTTAACATAGGCATCTTAAAATGCACTTTCACTAGGCACCCCCTTATAAAATTACTCCCAGAGTGTCAATACTCGACCACTATATCCCAAACTAAATGCTAGTGGCATTTAGTGGCAGCAGTAGTCAGTGGTGAATATGTGTACTCACCATCCCTGAGAGCTGAAAATATGTATTTATTTAAAGATTGTCATTGGTGTTTAAATAAATACACTGACTGCTGTCATTAAAAATTACTTCAGTTGTTTAGTGAACATACCTGCATTTTCCTCTTTTTTGAGCAGCCTGGCAGAATAATAGAACTCCATCCCCTGTTGGTTCTCCTTCCAATGAGATGTCTGATATACAGAGCTTAGAAGAGAGTTGGATACACACTTGCATAGCAAATTCCTCACTAAGCTTCTGGGCTGAGAACCTGCAAATCAAGAGAAAGTGGATGAGCATCTGGTACTATTTAGAATGTAGAACAACTGAATGGAAGAGGTCATCTTACTCCTTTCTACTTGCTGTAAAGTATCAAGTGCTTTGCAGAAATACTGTGTCCCTTTAGCAATAGAAATTATTTTGAAGTGCTGTGTCCCTGTAACACATCCTGCTATAAAAAGGTAATACTGAGTAGAAGGGCTGAATGTTTCTGTAACACATCTATGAAATAGAGAAAACATAGGTAATGAATTTAAACTCCTCTTACCTCAGGTTTTGACACCTGTGTAGCTCGGGCAGCAATATCTCTACCTCCTTTTGGCCTAAAGGTGTATCAGGAAGGTCTAACTGGTCCAGACATGGGCAGCATGAAAGACAAAATTTCAGAACTGAGCAGTCTAGCCGTCCTAGAGTTGCTCTGCTAAGGTTCAGGCTTTTAATCTCCTGTAGGGCTTGATTGACTGATTGCTTATTCTGAAGTTCATAGAGGCAGTGAAGGAGTTCTCGCTGGAAATATCCACCGCTGTCTATACTGGAAGCTTTCTTCACCCAACAGAGAAGATCTTCTATGAAACTGGGCACAGTGGGAGTATCTATTAAGTTCCTCATCATATCCCTGGCCTTTTGTCCACCTAAGCCAAAGAGGAAACGTACAATGCGGACTTGGTGAGGGTTCTGGGTCTGAAGCACATCCTGCAGGAGATCTTGCATTTCCTTCTCTTTACTCGTACTGCTGAAGTAATATAGTGCAGCAATGAACTCCTGCACAATAGTGTGTGTGAAGCCATACTGGGCCTCTGGGATTATCTTCTTCTCAAAGATACTGTTAAGGAAGATGGACTGGATTTTCTCAGGCAGATCTTGCTGGAGTTGGTGCATATCCTCTTGGTCAAAACTGAACTGTTGATTCTTAATTCCATGGAGGGCCAAAATGCCAAGTTTCTCCAAGATACTATGGTGCAGCTTCTGTAATCCAGGACAGTGATTTCTCAGTAAGGTAATCACAAATGACAGAAAGACTTGGGTGGTGGTACTTGCTGTCCTGAGATTGCCTGCATCATCAACATCTGACATTATTGCGGTGCAGACAACCCATGATAAGGCCGGGATGAAACACATAGTGAATATTGTTTCATTATCTCGGATATAGTTATAGATCTCTGTAGCTCTCTCCTGATCAGGAACTAACTTAGTAAAATAATCTTTGATCCCTTCTTCTAAGAAGCCCAGGACTTCTGCTGAAAAGTCAGCCGAGGTTAACTCATTTTCTACATGGTGTAAACAGAGAGAGCGAGTGGTGAGAAGGATCTTGGAACGCTGGACCATTACATGATCTCTTTTCAAAAGTTTGGCAATGTTGACTGCAATGGGACAGGATTTGATTTCAGCATTGTTGGGACTCTCCTCAGTTAGATATCCAAAAAGTTCATCCACTCCATCCACAAGGAAAAGTAGTTTGTCTGGACACGTCAGAGCCTTCTGGAGAATATCAATGGATGCCCCACTTGTGTGCCAAAGCAACATAGTCAAGGTCATATTCTGTTTCTTCTTTAAGAGCTCCTTGCAGTCAATATAAAAAACAAAGTCAAACAAGTCTTGGTAGATCTTTTCTGAGGCCCAGTCCAGTAGAATTTTGCGAAGGGTGTAAGTTTTTCCTGTGCCAGCTGCTCCATGAAGTAGGATGGTCTGTGGTGTTCGCCCTTTTTTATCTGGGTTAAACAACTTCATGATGGTCATTTGCTCTGGGTCCTCCTCTTGCAGGCTGGACATCTGCTGGAGGCAGCCAACACCACTAGATCTGCGCAGCTCCTGGCGTTCTTTGCCCCAGAACTTTCTCACAATTAGTAGCTCAGTATAAAAGGTCTCTAGGTCTTCCAGCTCTCCAGGGATAGCACTGGGAAGTCTGATCTTGTCGTATTTCTCCTTCACGAGACTCTTATAGTAAGTCTTGTCTTCTGGAAATGGGAGTAATGAATATGGTAAAGAATGAAGCATTGCGATTCATCAGTAAGACAAGATTGTAGAAGTGGTGAGTGCTGCAGAGTATGTGGGTCCTTAAGATACCACTACAGCACTGAGGAGCAGGGAGTATGTGACACTGTGATGGGGTCAATATTCTTTTTTAAGAAAGAAAAAAAACATGCATCAAAAGGTTAAGCCTTAGCAAAATAAATAACACTGCAAAAATGCTTTCTCAGAGCCTCAGGGAGGAATTTACAAAACAGTCAGACAGAAAAGTCTGGCATTAGCAGCCGGAAGAGTTCCTTAGGTGGAGTTCTGGGAAGGCTGAAATATAAAAACACTGCCATCTTAGGTGTGTTAAATGAGGCCAAGTATTAAGAGAATGGAAGTCAGAGGAAAGCAGAAAGGAGAAGGACGTGATGACTTCTGCAACACTAAAAGGTCTATTCTTTGTTTGGAATAGGGGAAATGCTTATACTAAGCCTTCAGGCCTGCTATCAAGGTAAAAGAATGTTACTGGCATCATTTAACTGTTAGAGAGCTGTGTGACTCTTCTTTTTAAAACTGTGCTTCCCAAACTGTGGATCGCGTCCAAAAATGAGTTTCAAATTCTCTTTTGGGGTCATGGTCAACTGAAGTGTTCAGAGTAATAAGAAAACAAGCACTGCAGCACCTTGAGGCCAGAAAGCAAAGCCACAAGCTTGTGCTTTAATACGGCCATGTATCGCTCGCTGCTCTGCCGTGCTGACTGTCTTGAAGCGTGGCCGTTTGCCCACACTGCAGTGTGATAAGCATTTACTTGACATCACTCTCCCCCTGCCTCAGCCACTGTCTATGTATTGTGTCTAACTCGCTGAGGCAGCCACCTGCCGTCACTGCTCCCAGGTCTTTCTAACTGCCCTGCTGCCACCGCTGTCCTTGGGACCTTATCTTCCTGCATCCAGCAGTGTGCGTCCAATACCAGCCTCCTTCCCATTACTGTGCCGCCAGAGACATATCCCACTTCTGTTCCTTCCCCTTATTTATCCCGTTTGTCTGTCTTGAGTTGATTGTAAGCTCTGTCAAGCAGAGATTATCTCTTACGTGTATATGTGCAGTGCTGCATATGTCTAATAGCTCTATAGAAATAATAAATGATAGTGGCTGTAGTCCTCCCTCCAGCTCCACTGATGGTATTGAAGAGGGACCGGCAGGGGAGGGAATTTGAAATGAGAAAGGATGAATCATGGGGATGGGATGGTTGTACATGTAGGTGAAACTGGAGGGGGCTATGAGAGTTGGAGGCAGCCAGTATGGAGGGGGAGGTGAGTCTGAGGGAGGGGTGTAATTGAAGGGGTAAACTCGCACTGCTCCCTGCCACTCAGCCCCTAAACCCACAGAGATACAAACACTGCCCCCCAATAAGTCAGTCCATGTATCCACAGACATACACGCACTTCTCCCAACCACTCAGCCTCTGCACACACACCCATGGCCACTTCCCCTCGTCACTTAGCCCCTTGACACCGCACCCTCCCCACCTCCGCCCTCCTCCCACACTACACCCAGGTAATCAGGACCTGCATCCATCCACATACGCACACACACACACCCTGCCCCGAGTCACTCAAACCTGTATTCCTTGTGCATGGTGTGTATCTGTAATTACTTTAACAAGCATAGATTTGTATATTTATATGTCTAAATGTATGTTGTTTGAGTGATAATTTGATTCAACTACCATCAGGTGTTACGTGAATTTTCAGCTGCTAAAATGGGGTTGGAAAAAGTCTGAGACGCCTGAGAAGCATTGTCCCAGAAACACTTGCTTTGCCACTGAGCTATGATGCTAGAAGGGCTAGATTTCCTAAAGTGGGCTTCCACATTACTGCTACCGTAGATTAATAAGCAGTATGTAACACAGACCCTATTTTTTTCCATGGATTGTACAATACCTTAACTGACAGCTGTTCTGCATTTTTAACAAGCTAGAGGGATCTTGACCTTCGCCCAAAAGCTTCAGCAGGTCCCATGACCTATAGAAAATCCTTATAGCTGAAACGGTACTTTGCACAACGCTTAAGCCCTAAACAATGAGTATCTGTATATAATGTATATAGTTTTGCATTGTTCTGTGCTGTTTAAATTGAACATTTGTTGTTTTCTAATTTATTGTTTTTGGTTATATGATGTTACATGTAAAACAAGCTCCGCTTTGTTGATTGTTGTTTATTGTGAACCGCAACTGATCTATGGAAGATGCGGTATATAAGTGATTGTTAAATAAATAATAAATAAATAAATAATAGTGTCTCCCACATTAGAGCTTTATAGTATCTATTATGTCTTGTTCTGGCACATTTTACCAATTTCATTTCCACTCTCTGACTCACAGCTCTCCGAGTCACAGCTTTACTCAGTTTATTCTCCTCACCATTCTCCTTCCCTCTGTAAGGATGCTACACGTTTCTTTACCTTCCTCATCTCCAAATGTCCCATTGGCAGAAAGTGGAATCGGCTGGCACTCTGTGGTAAAACTTCCTGCAGACCCCTTTGCTTAATTTAAAACAAATGCTGCTTTCCCTTATGGCAGAATAGCCTTTATGGAATCAGTGCCGACGCATAAAAAGCTTAAAGTGACTGGCCTAGTGGCTCAGATGGTAAAAAGTGGGACGTCTCAGGTTTGATTCTTGGGCTGGCTGGGGGTGCTCCAAAAGTATCAATCACAGCCCCTGGGGAAAAGGAGTTCTGGTCATTGCATGAGAGTGATGCTTATATGGTTGGAATCAGGGCAAATGGTTGTAGGTTTCCGAAGGGAGCCTGGCTACTTGACCCCTGGCCCAGGATGGTTGCTGCAATGACACTGAGTTTGCCCATTTTTTATTTTCTGAAGTGAACCACATTGTATATACTGCAGTATCAGCTACAGTTTATTCTGTTTTCAACAAAATAAAAATAAATGGTTTTGGGTGGATATAAAATAGTTTGTTGGTAATATAACATGGTAAATGATGGCACATAAAGATGAGTTTGGTCCATTCAGTCTGCCCAGTAAAGTGGTCAGGTTTTTAATGGCTGCTCTGTGTAGGTTACGCCCCATTCCTTTGTTTAGGGTTATGCAACATAACATAGTAACTTAGTAAGTGATGGCCCATAAAGATCAGTATGGTCCATCTAGTCTGCCTTGTAAGGTGCCAGAATCTTAGGGGTATGTTTACTAAACCGTCTTAATGTGCTCTCTGTGACGTTATCGCGTGATAAGGTACCTTATCGCGCGATAATGGCGCTTTTTCAGGCGCATAGGTACCTTATCGCGCGATAACGCGCGCAGCGGCGCAAATGAGCACTGAAGGCGGGGAAAGGCTCCCGGAGGGCGGAGGAAGGCTCCCCAGGGGCGGAGAGAAGGGGGTCAATGGGCGGAGAGTGGGAGGGGAGAGGCTCTCTGCACACTAACGCTGAGAAATCCGAGGTTGAAAACTAACGCCAGTGAAACCCTGGCGTTAGAGCTGATTTAAAGGGAAAATAAACCATTTCTGTCAGCAATGTACAGTAAAATCAGGGAAACCTACCAAAAAGTGATGTGTGATACATGTGCACGGAACAAAAATGCAAATAAACATTGAAAATGACCCCAACAAAATATTAAAAAAACATAACCAAGCTGGGAAATAGTGATATTAATGCGAAACATCAAAAAAAACACTCCCAAGAAAGCTCCAAAAAAAGGATATGAATTTTGGAAGGGTCTACGCTCCGTCCCCATACAAGGTGAATGATCCCACAGTGAAATAGCGCTGATCAGGGTTTCCCTCTCCATTGGACAGGTTTCCTATGGCATGCACATGTTCCACAACAGCAGGGCGGGCAAGTCGGAATGGGCAACTGGACAGATGCTGGGAAAGGGGACACAGAGGGCTGCAGACGGCACATGCTGTGCTGCAGCTGGGCCACAGTGCGGACTAGGGTGATGCCTAGGTGGCCCATAGGAATGCTGAAACAGTAGAGCAGCCAGACAGCAACTGATGAGGGCCCAGCATGGGCACGAGTGTGCTTCCCACAGTGTCACAGGGGATAGTACCCAGCAGGTACCCCCAAGGGCACAGAACATTGGCAGGCGGTGCTGGGGGGAAGCATGGACATCTATGCAGGCACCCCTTCCCCAGAACCTGCACCATAGGCAGCCGCCTACCCGCACAATGGATGGCCTGAGACTGCGCTCCACCAGCACCACCAGCAGACGGGCATGTCAGCAGGGTGGCAGAGGGGTACTGGTGGTGGAGGGGGCAGTGGCAGCTGCCCAGAGCAGACCGTGGCCTAGCCCTGTGTAGGTGGGTGCCATGCACTGCAACAGACAGGCCCTGTCTGACGAACAGTCATGGTACCCCCAGGGAATGCACTGTCTCTGTGGCAACACAGTGGTGCAGTGCACACAGCCAGTGTGTTCAGGAGCAGAAAGTCACAGGTTCAAGTCCCAGCTGTGGTTCCTGCCAACCCAGCCCCCATATTTTACCCACTACTACAACATGCTAATACAGACAGAACCTGTAGTGCAAATGACGTAGACATGCCCAAAACACCTACATTTTACCCTACAGAGCACAGACACCATAAACATGTGCATTACCTAGAGCAGAGTCTCCCAAATGCAGTCCTGGAGGGCCAAACACCATTCAGGTTCCATGCTGCCTCTAATAAATGTGGCTGTGCTGCATTGCTATGCACCGCCCCCATGGTATGCAGATGTATCTCATGCATATTCATTAGGGACAGCATGAAAACCCGAATAGTGTTTGGCCCTCCAGGACAGGAGTTGGGAACCTCTGCCCTAGAGCAGCGGCCAACAGGGGCAGACACACCCGCACCCACAGGCTCCATTATCCCAAGCCTCCTGGAGAGGCAGGATGTTGGGCCCTGCGTGCATCTCCCCATACTAGCACTTGCATACCTTAGCAATGCCACCCTAAATATGGGAAAACTGTACACAGCTATCAAAAAGGTTGTTATGATAACTGGCAGATAGCAGTTCCTACGTTAAGCACAATTGGCTGATTGAGCTGCATCATAGCAACCTTTCTGATGTCTGTGGAGTGTGCCTCAGGTCTGGTGTCTGACAGAGTGACCCCAACAGTATTGCGTACCATAGTCATGCCTGCACTGTGCCTAGGACTGGTGTGGTGGCCAGGGCTGCCAAACACCTCTATAGTTGCACAATGCTGGCATAGGTGTGTGGAGTGTGTGTCTGTCTATCCAGTGTGTGGTGGCTGCCAACACCCTCCATAGCCCACACTGCTAGCACTGTTGCCAGTATTGGCCTGCCAATGTGCATAATGAGGTACTGTGAGAATAGCCTGGATAGGGTGGCCTGGCCTGGCTGCATCTGCACAGGGCATAGGGCAATGGCTCAGACATTGTAGTGCCCGGCCACCACCTGCACGGACAGCGTGGCCACAGCATGTCCTGCTGGGAGGTCACTCTCACCCTGACTGAGCAGTGACCACGGCATGGTTAGGTCCCCTCATAGTGCTATATAGTCTTTCTCTCATGTGATATTTATGGGTCCCTTTTGGGACCTAATCACTGACTTATCTGCTTGGTGTGTTTGCTGACATCCCAGTTCTGGGTACACGCATCTCCTCCAGGATTATGGACTAGCTAGCAGACTGTCTGCAGCTAGTATGTGTCTTGCTGTAGCACCTTGCAGGGTGCAGTGGCTGGAGGCTTGCTGCTGGAGAATGTCAGATAGTGGTGGGGGGGCAGCTGAGCATTTCCAGGTCTACTATCTGTCTGCTATTGCTTTATGGATGTGTACAGCTCTACATTGCCTGCGCTGTAGGGTGTCTGTTCCCCAGCATGACTGGGGTTGATGGTCCTCTCTACTGCTACCATTGCAGAGAGGTAGAATGTGGATCTATTGGTGGGTGGTCCTGTTTCCCACCCTGAGCCCCAGAGGGTGAGTTGTGTGGTGGTACATAATCTGCCTACGGGTCCAAGCACCCCCTCCCCTCCCCTCCCCTCATGTAACCATGGCACCAACACAGGATATGCACTATTCTGAGTGCATCATAGCCCATAAGGGCTAGACATGACTGAGAAATACAAAAGGACACAGATGTAACCTAGATGTGTCTGCATGAACTACCTATCACACACAGTAGCACTGATGGGGACCTGTAGCATGGCGTATTTCAGCCATGAAAGGTGCTGTGGACCTGGTGTTGGGCACCCCACCTCACCCTCAGGGTGAGCACAGTACCCGCACAATGTGACGGTCTGTGGCTACTCTGTGCCAGTACCACACATGGTCAGTTCCCCCTACCAGGCCGAGGTACTGTGGGGGTGTATACCCCATCTTGTGCCCATCTGTCGACTGCTGATTTGCATGTGCAGTGCATCATGGGTATGGGTGGGTTAACCCTATCCTGGTAACCACAGCAGACAGTTTGTGTGGTGACATGCAGTCCTTCTGCAGCCAGCCAGGGGTTTGTTAGCAGCTGTAGCCCACTGGTTACTTCACTGCCTGTAAAGCCAGAGATCATGAGTTCAAACCCATGGTGGGGTTATTTGATAGGGCTGTCTGAGGCATTGTCTATTTTTAATGTACATTAGTGCTGCCAGCAAAAACACCCTCAGAGTACTGTAACCTTAAGGTGCCTCATAAGGTGCCCATAAGGCACCCTATAGGGCGCTTTATAAGGCACCCTATCAAGTGCCTTATAAGGTGCCTTATAAGGTGTCCTATAGGGGACATTATAGGGTGCCTTGGCAGACAGTGCACTTTATAATGTGCCCTATGGAGTGCGTTATGGGGTGCCTTATGTGGCACCTTAGGTTACGCCACCGTGAGGGTGTGTTTGTGCTGGCAGTACTAATTAAAATAAAAGTAAAATGCCTCAAAAATCACTACCTAAACATAAAGGGTGATGCCTCAGCCAGCCTTATGCATTAGGCACACTAGGGGATCAAACTCATGACCACTGTACCAGCAGTCAGTGTATTAACCATTGTGCTTCACCTCTGCTTCTATGTTTGCATGTCTGCGCGCCTACTTAAGATTATCGTGCGTTAACGTGCTTAGCGGCGTTTCACCCGATAATGTGTGCAGCGCACGTTATCGCACAATAATTCCATTTTGCTACGTTAAGACCGAAACGCCCACTCCTTTTATGGCATCCTGCACACTATCGCTGGGCGCACATTAAGACTGCTTAGTAAACATACCCCTTAGAGTTCTACATGTCGCTCCAGGCAGGTTACCCCTCTTCATTTAGAAATTATTTTTGTTTTGATTCCATGCTCTTGCTGTGTACAATGGGTCCCGGGTGACTGTCAGGGACCTGATCAGCTCAAGCCTGCAGTCACCTCACTATACTCCTCTTTAGCCGGGACCATGCAGCTACAGTAAGATGGCTGCCATTCCCACCAGTTTGTGGGAAGCTGATGATAGCAAAGCTCAGCATGGTTCTGACTGAGCTCAAGAGAAAAAAGGAGCAGGAGACAACTGTTGGGTCTGAGCAGTGGCGGACCTACATTTTTGGGGCCCTGAAGCTTGAACTTTTATGGGTGCCTCCTTAGCAAACAGCAGCGAGGTTTAGGTAACCGCTATTATATTCTTCAATAGGGTTGTTCCACAACAGATCACCACAAGGTTTTTAAAAATTTAACCATTACATCTCAAAACATTTTTTTGTTTACAACTAGCCTACATGATACTTTAATAACATTTTAATTTTTGTTTTAACTATTATTTTGTATTGAATTACACTATATTATTAATAATATTATTTTTTAAAAAACCCTTCTCATACAGTAGACCCAAAAGTTTTAAACAATGTGGACTAAAGTCTCTTCTGAGGCCCCTCAGGGATTAGGGGCCCTGGCTTAAGCTTCATTAGTTTCACAGTAGATCTGCCACTGAGTCTGAGACAAAAGACTTAGGGGTATGTTTACTAAACTGTGGTAATGTCACCAGCATTAAGTGTAGCGTTAAGGTACCTGAAGCCATAAAAGGCAATGGGCAGGTAGGGGGCGTTCTGACGAAAAGGGAGCAATGGGCGTCATGGCTGTTTGGCATAAAAAAAAAAGAACAAAAGGAAATTGAGCCCATGACCCTTGGCTTGGGAGGCATCAGTACTAACCAGTAGGCTACACCTCCACAGCTCTTTGAGCTGCTATCTGCTGGACACAGAAGGATGATGTGTTGGGACAGCAGCTTAGACGGGCTTCCCCATGGCTGATGTGCAGTCCTATATTAATCTGAGACCTATTCTTCCTCTCAGATTCTGTTTCTGTTTTGTGCTCCAGTATTTTCTACCATATGCATGTTGATGTTAGGATGGAGTGATCGTTTCTTATCTCCGGATATCCAAAATCCTCGTTATTAGTGCATACCCGTTTCGCACGAAGAAATTGTCCTACATGTATTCCGTATTTGGATCTTCTGATCCGAATTGAGGATCACCGTTTGACCACATCTCTTTACAGAAAACCTACGGATCGTAATACACTTCTTCACTTCGATAGCTTTCATAATCCGGCTCTTAAAAGAAATCTACCTGTAGGACAATTTCTTCGTGCGAAACGGGTATGCACTAATAACGAGGATTTTGAACTCCATGCTCAGGCTATGGAGAATAGGTTCCACAATAGGAAGTATCCTCACAAGTACGTCTCAGAAGCTTACACTAGGGCAAGGATGTCTGAACGTAAGGATTTGCTTCTCTCCAAACAAAGGAAAGACGATGTAGGGATGGTTTGTCCGTTGTTATATACCACTCTGTCTCGTGATATTGTCAACATTTTAAAGAAAGAATGGCATTTGATTCAGTCGCTGGAAGGGTTTGAAGATGTTAGACTGACGATAGCGCATAAACGTAATGTTAATCTCAAGAATCTTCTAGTCCCCTCAGCTCTTACAGAATGACAATTCGTCCCCAGGGTTAGAGGTCACTATCAGTGTGGCCGGTGCTCGGTCTGTGTACATGCCTTGTCCATCAAAGAATTTATACATCCCGGCTCTCAAAAGAAATTTGTACTTAGTGATTTCTCTAACTGTGAGACTTCTCATGTTATTTATGTTATTGTATGTCCATGCCATAAACTGTATGTAGGCAAGACCTTACGCAGTGTACGCACTAGGATTATAGAACATAGGAGTGCTATTAGGAGGAGCAATATAGAGAAACCTTTGGTAGAACATTGGATACAATCAGCGCATAAGATTTCAGATATTAAATTTTTTGTTATAAAAAAGGTGAAGATTAACTGGAGAGGAGGCGACATTAATAGAACAATTTTACAATTGGAGCAGAGATACATCTTTATGTTGAACTCAATGATACCGAATGGGCTCAATTTAGAACAAGATTTTTCCGTTTTTTTGTGATGGTTAACGGTTTTTGCATTTACCCATGGGGGTCTGAGGTAGTTATTTAGAGATGTACATTTTTTCGGTTTGGCCATGTATAAAGGATTTATTTCATTGGATGGAATAATACTCTTCCTCCCCTCCCTCTTTTCATGTGATAATATTTTGTGACTGCTTTGATGACATACATATTTATATACTCATTTAAATTTTATTTATTTATACGTTTATATATTATTTATTATTTTTAATGTTTTAAAGATTTATTTTTATGATATGTCCAGATGAATTTATCTCATATTTTGATGTTCCATTTTTTATTAATTAATTAATATTTTTATAAAAATCTTTTATATAAGAATTTTTATTACACACATATATATTGTTTATTTTCTTATATATATTGTGTGTGTGTATATATATGTGTGTGTATGTGTGCATATATGTATGTGCATATATATATATATGTATATATTCACATTTTTTATTTATATTTATTGATTGTATAAATGTGTTTGGTATTTGAGTGGTCACAATTTTTGTGTTTGGATTTATCATATTATTGTTTTTATAATTCTGTAGGGATTAGTTTTACATTGGTTATTATAGTTTTAACATGGTACAGTAGAGGTACTTTTCTCTCCCCCCCCCCTTGTTTTGTTTTAAATAATATATTTTTTTAATATTTTTATAATTTAGATGTTTTTACATGTTCCAGCAGTGGCATAGGTCATCATGTTTCCCCTCTTTGTCAGGAGGTTTTATCGATTCAGTAGGGTTTAGATGGTTTTAACTAACGGTGATTTCTTTTAATTTCCCCCTTTTTTAAATTCCCCCTTTTTATTATGATTCTACATTAATATTTGATTGTCTATTTTTGATGGTCGCAGTTTGTTTTTAAGCCGTGGTTTCGGCATTATTTTGTTGTCCCTTATTTTTGATGTCATTCTTGGGCGTCGTTTGAGACTCCAGCTGCACATGCGTCGGCGTTATTTAGAGGAATCTTCACAGCACTGCATATCTTTGGCGCGATTCATGCCACTCGATGGAATAATGAATATAAAACGTTTTTACGTTTTTTGTGCCGCGATTTGTGCAGCTTGGTGAGCCCGGAAAAAGTAAGTAGGTTATAGGACTTCTTATTTGGTTTTTTTAGTTGTTTTTTTAGTTGGTTGGTTACATTTTTAATGGTTACGTTTGGTTTTTAATACAGTTGTAAAGAGGAGATATCTACAGCGTTAACCAATAAGGTATCATTTAATGAGTATTTTGAAGTTGGTTGTCATCACATTGGGAATGGTTGTTCTTTAGTTTGGGGCACCGTTTTGGCACATACTACAAAAGGTTTCTATTTGCCCCCTTTTTAAGTTCCCCTTTTTTTGAGTGTCAAATTGATGCATGTGTGGTTCTCTTCTTCTCTTCTTCTTTTGGTTCACGGTCAATGTACCTGTTTGACTCATTTCCCTTAATTTAGTCACCTTTTTGGCATTACCATATAAATGTTTATTTATATAGTGATTTATTTATTATGATTTTAATTATTATTATTTTTTAAGGCATATTCTATTATGCTTTTTTTGCCCTTGTCTTAATCCTTTTATTTATATAGCGTTCCAACCTATTTTTGATATTATCATATAAATGTATATTTTATATAGTGATTGATTTATTATGATTTTAATTATCATTTTCTAATATATGTTTTATTGTATTTTATATATTTGAGTGTATTTATTGAATGTTTCTGTTTTTAGTTGCCCTATACCCCTGATGAAGTTTTGTTAAACGAAACACGGCCTGTGTCGGGTGGGCACCAACTATTGGTTTGTGAATAAATGCCTCTTTTCAATATTATATGATTGTTTTGTTCTATCCTTGGACACATCACGTTCTTCTGCTGTGGATTGTCTCTGACGTGACTGTTTGCTCTTAGTTGGACCTATACCTTTCAGCATGTTTACCCCATGGAAGGACATTTTAAGCTTTGGGGATGACGCACTTGCAAAATTTACTACACAAGAACCCTTGTTAGACCATGATGTAGAAGATGATGATGATATTTCTAATCAATGGGAAGAAGTGGTTTTGTTGACACAGAAGATGGTCAGAGAAGATATCCATGCGTCATACCTCTTAGAATGTTGCAGAGCTAAAATTATTCCTAGAGGCCTGAGAGTTAATAAAGCCCCTGGCCTATACCGCAATGAGGATGGTTTTATTAAGTGTTGGAACGCTATTTTAAATAAATGTTCCCTTGACCTAATGATTTTATTAATTTCTACAGCTAATAAGAAGGCAGAGCTTTTTAAGAGTGATTTAGATGTGAAATTAGGGAATCTTAAGGATTTAGATAAGAATTTCAATAAAGTACATGGAGATTATGAACGCAATATCCAATTTTTTAAGAAAGAGATTAAAGACAAAAAGGTTGATAAATTTAAGAGAGACGAGGAAGATTATAAAGTGGGTTACGTTTACCATTGGAGTAAGAAGGTAGACAGTGATAGGATATGGATTAAGAAGAGACCATCACTTTTTGATCGTAAGGAGAGCATTGCTTTGGAACCCCTTTCCCCTGAACCCAAGAAGAAGAGAAGTAGGAGTGTATCTGTTGAAGGGTTCAACCCTTCATCCTCCTTGTTTTCCATCAAAAAGTCACCCTAAAGGGTGGATCCCCCTCAAAAGAAACCCTTTTTTTTCGATATGGATAAGTTTTGGAAGGGAGGTGGTCAGGGACGTTCACGGGACCTGACCCCTCCTGTGCAACCAAATTTTCGACAGGACCGAGTATACAACCCGGCCCCTCCGCCATGGGGACAGGAGAAGTGGCGAGAGAAAGGACAGGATCCACCCCGGTATTACAATCAGAATCAGCAACATTATCAGGACCGGTCATATCATCAGGCCCCAGCCGTGAGGGGACGCGGGCGGGGGCGAGGCAGGAACTTCTGGAACTAGGTTTGACTGAACGAGTTAGGTCTTGTACCACTACTAATGTAATCAACATTTCAGATTATCAGTTGTCTCCAGGAGAATAGTCTCTGCTTAATAAGGGGTTGTCCTTTGTCCCCACTAGGAATCCGGATAGGTTTGAAATCAATTTAGATTTGTATAAATTTTTCCGTAAGATTCGGATTAAACATCATTTTGATGGGCAACCAGCATGTCCATCAGATTGTTCGGTGGTCAGTAAAAAGTCAGCTTGGTACCCACCAGCACCCATAGATCCGCTAATTATTGCCTTTGAAAAAACAGTATTAAGAGAAGTTCATCGGGTATGTTCCAAATCCACTGCTCCATATAGTAATCTCACCAAAGAGGAAAGAGAGGCTATTGTATCCCTACAAAAAAACAATACGATAATCATTAAACCAGCGGATAAAGGGGGTGCCGTTGTGGTTATGAATAAACAGGCTTACATTAATGAAATAGAAAGACAACTAAAAGATCGCACTTTCTATGTTCGGTTAATGGATGACCCTACAGTTGAATTGAAAAAGAAGGTAGATAATTTAGTCCAAACTGCTTTTGAAATAGGATACATAACCAAGAAGGAGAAAGATTTTCTCACTGTTACAGCGCCCATCACACCCACCATCTACATTCTCCCGAAGATTCACAAGTCTCTCCAGTCACCCCCTGGAAGGCCTATTGTTGCTGCAATTGGGTCCCTATTGGAGCCGATATCCAAATTTTTGGACATTTTTTTACGGCCTTTCATAACGTCGATGTGGTCTTACATAAGGGATTCGGCACATGTTATAGAGATTTTGAGTACATTTCAAGATTTAGACTCAGATGTCATTTTAGTTACCATGGATGTTGAATCTCTCTATACCAACGTCCCACAGGCGGAGGCTCTACACATTCTTGAACAATATTTATCTATAAGACTCTCCAATAAGCGGATTCCAACATATTTTTTGATGGAATTAGCTAAGATCGCTCTTTGTAATCATTTTTTTTGCTTTAGGGAATTGTTTTACCAGCAGATCAAGGGAGTGGCTATGGGTTCCTCCATGGCCCCCGATATTGCCAATCTCTATGTATTTGAGTTTGAAGAGAGATTTATTAAAGATAACCCATATAAAGAGAACATCAGATTATGGGTACGTTACATAGATGATATTTTTATTTTATGGAAAGGGTCCGAAGAAGTTTTATCTCATTTTAATGAGTGGGTTAATGGATTAGATACCAATTTGAGATTCCAGCTCACTTATGATTTTTCATGTATTCCGTATTTGGATCTTCTGATCCGAATTGAGGATCACCGTTTGACCACATCTCTTTACAGAAAACCTACGGATCGTAATACACTTCTTCACTTCGATAGCTTTCATAATCCGGCTCTTAAAAGAAATCTAACTGTAGGACAATTTCTTCGTGCGAAACGGGTATGCACTAATAACGAGGATTTTGAACTCCATGCTCAGGCTATGGAGAATAGGTTCCACAATAGGAAGTATCCTCACAAGTACGTCTCAGAAGCTTACACTAGGGCAGTGATGGCTAACCTTTTTGAGCCCGAGTGCCCAAACTGCCGCACAAAACCAAAGAATTTCCTCAAAGTGCCAGCACGTCAATTAAAGCCTCATTTGCATAAGGTGCCTCATTTGCATAATGTTACCATACACTAACTTTTAGTAAACATGCCTCTTAATGAGTATATGGATAAAGAAAGACTAAAAGGTTTCTACATTACTATAATCCAGTACCAACCGCCAGGCACATTAGGAACTACTACAAACGCTGCCCATTTAGAACCCATAGCAAACCCGCCGTATCCTAACAGCACTACCAGGACTCACAAAGCACCATACCCTAACTATCAAAAGGCAACACTGCAAATATTAAACCAATACATTTCAGAGAACAACAATACATGACCTACTGGGGAAAGAACAAGTGGCAATGTCAAATAGGAATTATATAAACAGAATACCTCAGCTCAGTTACACATGCAGAACAGACCATCACCAAACAAGGAATCACAATTTAGAAACAGGAAGACAATAATTAAACTGGGAACCCCAAAAGCCAAACTTGGAATATACAACAACACTGTAGAAATAAAACTATAAATTAATTTCCTCTTGTACTAAACAAAGCGCAAAAATTAATGATGCACATTTCCCAGAGCTGACATATTCCAGTTAATAAATTCAAAATAAAGAGATATTTTTCTACCTTTTGTGCATTTTTTTTCAGTTGCAATTGTTCCAGCCACTTACTTCTTCTGGTTTCTTCGTGTCTTCTGCTAACTCTCCATCTGCTGTCCATTTGTCCTTTCTTCTGTCTTGTTTTTTTTTTTTCCATTCTCTCTCTACATCTGCTTTAACATACTAATCTTTCTCCTTTTGCTCTTTCCTCATTCCTATTTCATCTACTCAAAATTTACCCCTCCATCCTCAATCCCCACTTATTCTCCCAATACCCGGCCAATTGTAGATTTTTTATCCCTCCCACACAAAATATTTTTCCCCTCTCCATTTTACTCTCCCAGCCCCATCCCATTCTAATCCTCCCCCAACACCAGCTCCCTTCTAGTTCCAGCCTCACCCAGCATCCATTCCCTTCTAGTCCCTGCATCAGCCTATTTCCAGTCCTAGCCCCCCATCAGCCCATTTCCAGTCCTAGCAACCCCCCAACCCAATACCAGTCCTAGCCCCCCCCATCAACCCACTTCCAGTCCTAAACCCCCATCACCCCATTTTTCATTTTAAGCCCCCCCTATAACCATTTACCAGTCCTAAACCCCCATCACCCCATTTACAGACAGCCCCCATCAGCCCACAGCCCATTAGCAGTCCTACCCCCCCAGCCCATTAGCAGTCCTACCCCCCCGCCCGCCCGCCCGCCCGCCCACCCGCCCATTAGCAGTCCTAACCCCCCCAGCCCATTAGCAGTCCTACCCCCCCCTCCCTCCCTGCCCATTAGCAGTCCTAACCCCCCCTCCCTCCCTCCCTCCCTGCCCATTAGCAGTCCTAACCCCCCCTCCCTCCCTCCCTCCCTGCCCATTAGCAGTCCTAACCCCCCTCCCTCCCTCCCTCCCTCCCTCCCTGCCCATTAGCAGTCCTAACCCCCCTCCCTCCCTCCCTCCCTGCCCATTAGCAGTCCTAACCCCCCCTCCCTCCCTCCCTGCCTGCCCATTAGCAGTCCTAACCCCCCCCCCTCCCTCCCTCCCTGCCCATTAGCAGTCCTAACCCCCCCTCCCTCCCTCCCTCCCTGCCCATTAGCAGTCCTAACCCCCCCTCCCTCCCTCCCTCCCTGCCCATTAGCAGTCCTAACCCCCCCCCTCCCTCCCTCCCTACCTGCCCATTAGCAGTCCTAACCCCCCCTCCCTACCCCCCTACCTCCCTCCCTTCCTGCCCATTAGCAGTCCTAACCCCCCTCCCTCCCTGCCCATTAGCAGTCCTAACCCCCCCCCTCCCTGCCCATTAGCAGTCCTAACCCCCCCCCCCTCCTCCTCCCTGCCCATTAGCAGTCCTAACCCCCCCTCCTCCTCCTCCTCCCTGCCCATTAGCAGTCCTAACCCCCCCTCCCTGCCCATTAGCAGTCCTAACCCCCCCTCCCTGCCCATTAGCAGTCCTAACCCCCCTCCTCCCTGCCCATTAGCAGTCCTAACCCCCCCCCCCCTCCCTCCCTGCCCATTAGCAGTCCTAACCCCCCCCCCCCCTGCCCATTAGCAGTCCTAACCCCCCCTGGCAAATTTAAAAAAAAAAAGCAGGCTCTGGCTGCTGCCGCGGCAGATTGCAATGTCCCGCGGGGCCCCCTCCGCCTGCTAAGCCCCTCTGCAAGGGCTTTCAGATTCGCGAGGGAGAGCATCTCCCTCGCGTCTCTGTTAAGCCCGCAGGGGCTAATGGGAAATTTCCCATCAGTCCCTCGCGTCTAAAGGGGCTGATGGGAAATTTCCCATTAGCCCCTGCGGGCTTAACAGAGACGCGAGGGAGATGCTCTCCCTCGCGAATCTGAAAGCTCTTGCAGAGGGGCTTAGCGGGCGGAGGGGGCCCCGCGGGACGCTGCATTCTGCCCTTGCCGCGTCCGCGGCAGCAGTCAGAGCCAGCTTTTTCTTTTTTTGCGGACCTTCCCGCGTGCCAGCTGCAAGGCCTTCGCGTGCCACAGCTGGCACGCGTGCCATAGGTTCGCCATCGCTGCACTAGGGCAAGGATGTCTGAACGTAAGGATTTGCTTCTCTCCAAACAAAGGAAAGACGATGTAGGGATGATTTGTCCGTTGTTATATACCACTCTGTCTCGTGATATTGTCAACATTTTAAAGAAAGAATGGCATTTGATTCAGTCGCTGGAAGGGTTTGAAGATGTTAGACTGACGATAGCGCATAAACGTAATGTTAATCTCAAGAATCTTCTAGTCCCCTCAGCTCTTACAGAACGACAATTCGTCCCCAGGGTTAGAGGTCACTATCAGTGTGGCCGGTGCTCGGTCTGTGTACATGCCTTGTCCATCAAAGAATTTATACATCCCGGCTCTCAAAAGAAATTTGTACTTAGTGATTTCTCTAACTGTGAGACTTCTCATGTTATTTATGTTATTGTATGTCCATGCCATAAAACTGTATGTAGGCAAGACCTTACGCAGTGTACGCACTAGGATTATAGAACATAGGAGTGCTATTAGGAGGAGCAATATAGAGAAACCTTTGGTAGAACATTGGATACAATCAGCGCATAAGATTTCAGATATTAAATTTTTTGTTATAAAAAAGGTGAAGATTAACTGGAGAGGAGGCGACATTAATAGAACAATTTTACAATTGGAGCAGAGATACATCTTTATATTGAACTCAATGATACCGAATGGACTCAATTTAGAACAAGATTTTTCCGTTTTTTTGTGATGGTTAACGGTTTTTGCATTTACCCATGGGGGTCTGAGGTAGTTATTTAGAGATGTACATTTTTTCGGTTTGGCCATGTATAAAGGATTGATTTCATTGGATGGAATAATACTCTTCCTCCCCTCCCTCTTTTCATGTGATAATATTTTGTGACTGCTTTGATGACATACATATTTATATACTCATTTAAATTTTATTTATTTATACGTTTATATATATTATTTATTATTTTTAATGTTTTAAAGATTTATTTTTATGATATGTCCAGATGAATTTATCTCATATTTTGATGTTCCATTTTTTATTAATTAATTAATATTTTTATAAAAATCTTTTATATAAGAATTTTTATTACACACATATATATTGTTTATTTTCTTATATATATTGTGTGTGTATATATATGTGTGTGTATGTGTGCATATATGTGTGCATATATATATATGTATATATTCACATTTTTTATTTATATTTATTGATTGTATAAATGTGTTTGGTATTTGAGTGGTCACAATTTTTGTGTTTGGATTTATCATATTATTGTTTTTATAATTCTGTAGGGATTAGTTTTACATTGGTTATTATAGTTTTAACATGGTACAGTAGAGGTACTTTTCTCTCCCCCCCCCTTGTTTTGTTTTAAATAATATATTTTTTAAATATTTTTATAATTTAGATGTTTTTACATGTTCCAGCAGTGGCATAGGTCATCATGTTTCCCCTCTTTGTCAGGAGGTTTTATCGATTCAGTAGGGTTTAGATGGTTTTAACTAACGGTGATTTCTTTTAATTTCCCCCTTTTTTAAATTCCCCCTTTTTATTATGATTCTACATTAATATTTGATTGTCTATTTTTGATGGTCGCAGTTTGTTTTTAAGCCATGGTTTCGGCATTATTTTGTTGTCCCTTATTTTTGATGTCATTCTTGGGCGTCGTTTGAGACTCCAGCTGCACATGCGTCGGCGTTATTTAGAGGAATCTTCACAGCACTGCATATCTTTGGCGCGATTCATGCCACTCGATGGAATAATGAATATAAAACGTTTTTACGTTTTTTGTGCCGCGATTTGTGCAGCTTGGTGAGCCCGGAAAAAGTAAGTAGGTTATAGGACTTCTTATTTTGGTTTTTTTAGTTGTTTTTTTAGTTGGTTGGTTACATTTTTAATGGTTACGTTTGGTTTTTAATACAGTTGTAAAGAGGAGATATCTACAGCGTTAACCAATAAGGTATCATTTAATAAGTATTTTGAAGTTGGTTGTCATCACATTGGGAATGGTTGTTCTTTAGTTTGGGGCACCGTTTTGGCACATACTACAAAAGGTTTCTATTTGCCCCCTTTTTAAGTTCCCCTTTTTTTGAGTGTCAAATTGATGCATGTGTGGTTCTCTTCTTCTCTTCTTCTTTTGGTTCACGGACAATGTACCTGTTTGACTCATTTCCCTTACTTTAGTCACCTTTTTGGCATTACCATATAAATGTTTATTTATATAGTGATTTATTTATTATGATTTTAATTATTATTATTTTTTAAGGCATGTTCTATTATGCTTTTTTTGCCCTTGTCTTAATCCTTTTATTTATATAGCGTTCCAACCTATTTTTGATATTATCATATAAATGTATATTTTATAGTGATTGATTTATTATGATTTTAATTATCATTTTCTAATATATGTTTTATTGTATTTTATATATTTGAGTGTATTTATTGAATGTTTCTGTTTTTAGTTGCCCTATACCCCTGATGAAGTTTTGTTAAACGAAACACGGCCTGTGTCGGGTGGGCACCAACTATTGGTTTGTGAATAAATGCCTCTTTTCAATATTATATGATTGTTTTGTTCTATCCTTGGACACATCACGTTCTTCTACTGTGGATTGTCTCTGACGTGACTGTTTGCTCTTAGTTGGACCCACAGGTGGTTAGCAATCCAGGCCGTGTAACATTTTGGTGGGCATGAGCTGAAACAAATGCTATTAGGGCTGCAGAATAAAATCCTGCACTCAAATTTTAGAGTTTTATGGTGATGTCCCCTACTTAGCAAATTTTCCTAGAGAACCCCTATCAGAGAGAAAATTTTACAGCCAGTAAAAAATTTCCACTGTTTGTAAAAAGCTCCGAGATAATCAGTAAAAATGTTTCTCTTGAACAAACTCCCTGCCTGAAACAATTTCACTTTTCCACTATGTACACAAGAAAAGTCAGGTTTAAATTTATTTGGGAGGGAGAGCAGATCACCAGGAGCAGCTCTAGGTAGTATGGGGCCAGACAGCAACCGCAGCAGCAAGAAAAGGGCAGTCTAGTGGAGAAGACATTCAGCTCTGAAAAGCCTCTATAGCAGTGGTTCTCAACCTTTTTTGTACCATGACCCCTTTTACCATTGGTCAACTTGTGGTGACCGCCATTGATAAAATCAAATGCGTCTCTCTTCCTTTACCGTTAACGCATTGTCGCTGTAATCATTTGATGAATTATTAATATATTATAAGCCTTTGCAATGTTTTTATTTATAAAATTTACTTATTTAAACCACAATAATTAATCACAATAACACGTAACAATACTTGATTTCAAAATTATGATGATTTTGTAGTCAAATCACTAATATGAAATAAAATTATTTTTTCTACCTTTGTTGTCTGACCAATTTATTCTCTGATCATGCTGGTCCCGATCTGAGGCTTCTGCTTTCCTGTCTTCTCTTAGCTCTCTTTCTGTGGTCTATGGTCCATCTGCCATTTCTTATCTCTTCTTTTGTTTTCTTCACTTCTTTCCATCAGCCTATTTCCAGTCCCAGTAACCGTCCCCAGTATCAGCCCCTTTCCAGTCTTCACTCTCAGTACCTTCCAATGTCAACTTGCATTCCCATGACTGCCACTGGTCTCCATTCCCTTTCAGTCCCCCTCCTTCCTCACTGACCAGTCCCTTTTAGTACAAATACCATGGCAGCCCCTCTCAGATCCACTCCCTTCCAGTTCCATTCTCCCATCCCCTCGTATCAGCCCATTTGTAGCCTTAGCCCCCAGTTTTCTTCCAGGGCCAGCAGCTCTATCCTCCCCTCCCCACAATCAGCCCATTCCCAGTTGAAGTCCCCCAATCAGCTCACTTCCAGTGCTAGTCCCCCCTCAACCCCATTACCAGTGCTAGCCTCCCCTAATCAGCCCAATACCAGTCCTACCCCCCCATCAGTCCATTACCAGTCCAAACCCCCCCTTGATCAGTCCATTCCCAGTCCTAGCCAACCCCCCATCTGCCCATTATAATCCTAACCCGCACTGTCTCTCCCCTCTGTCCAGCATTTATCCCCCATCTGTCCAGTATGTCCCCCTGTATCTTCCCTTTGTCCATGTCAGCCCCCCTCTGTCCATGTCAGCCCCCCCTCTCTCCATGTCAGCCCCCCTGTCCATGCCAGCCCCCTCCCTCCATCCATCCCTCCATGTCAGCCCCCCTGTCCATGTCAGCCCCCTCCCTCCCTCCCTCCATCCATCCCTCCATGTCATTCCCCCCTCTGTCCATGTCAGCCCCCCTCCCTCCATGTCAGCCCCCCTCTCTCCATGTCAGCCCCCCTGTCCATGTCACAGCCCCCTCCCTCTGTCCATTTCAGCCCTCCCCTCCCTCCCTCCCTCCCTCCCTCCCTCCCTCCATGTCAGCCCCCCTGTCCATATCAGCCCCCTCCCTCCCTCCCTCCATCCCTCCCTCTCAGTCCCCCCTCTCTCCATGTCAGCCCTCCCTCCATGTCAGCCCCCCTGTCCATGTCAGTCCCCATCCCTCCATCCATCCCCCCATGTCAGTCAAACCCCTCTCTCATGTCAGCCCCGTTGCAGGTTCCCTGCCCCCTCCTTCCCTCTCCCGGTCTGCCTGCGACAATGCCCTGCTGTTCTTCTACAGCCGCGGCTCCCTGTCTCTTAGGGAACCACGGCTGTGCCTGTAAAATCGTTGCAGAGCCTTTCTGTCTCTCAATGGGCGGGCTCCGTGCAGCATTGTCCCGCCTCCAAAGGAAGTGATAAACAACTTCCTTTGGAGGCAGGACAATGCTGCACGGAGCCCGTCGAGAGACAGAAAGGCTCTGCAACGGTTTTACAGGCACAGCCGCGGTTCCCTAAGAGACAGGGAGCCACGGCTGTAGAAGAACAGCAGAGCACAGTAGCAGGCAGACAGGGAGAGGGGAGGAGGGGGCAGGCAATGGTTTCGCAGGCACAGCTGTGGTTCCCTAAGAGGCAGGGAGCTGCGGCTGCATTAGAAGGGAAGCGGTGAGTTTGCTGCTGCCGAGAAGCGGACTTGGCAGCGGCAGCAACTTGAGTGCTTTTTTTTTTTAACAGTGGAGCGATGCGACCCTCGCTAAATCCTGTGGCGACCCCCATGGGGGTCGCGACCCACAGGTTGAGAACCGCTGCTCTATAGGAACAGGGGCAGAACGTTCCCCTCCAGTCCTGATAGCAAGCCAGAAGAAGAGTTCCTATGCCCCCCCCCCCCCGCCCCCGGAAGGTTGGATAGTGAAAGAAGCTCCCTAGAATCTTGGAATAGGAAGATCCCTGACATCAGAGGAGCAAGAAGATGTTCCCCCCACCACCAAGAGAGTATAGTGACATATTTACATATTTGACCATATATAGAAGCTTAAAGATCATGTTGAGGGACAGTCACATGTGACTCAGAGTCTACCATAGAAGAATACAGAGGGCACTTGCTGAACAGACAGAAGAACAAAGGGGCTACCTGCAGTGAAAATAGAAGTCCATTGAGCTGTGCTGAAGGAAGATAAGGAGCCCCTCACTTTCTCTACAGAAAAAGCAGAAGAGTAAGTAAGAGGGCCATAAAGCAGGGAATAACTAGGAGTCACTGAAACAAGTTTAACTTAGTAGAAGGGAATACAGGCAAGTCAAAAGAGAACAGCCAAGACTTCAACCTCAGTGAAGTGTCAAAAGGAAAAGTAGATCTTCTAAAGTGAAGCCAGAGTGTCTGAAGAAGAAGAAGAAGCCAACAGCCAGAAGGTAAGCAATGGGCATGATGCTGACAGGATCAGACATTAACAGTGCAGGGAGAAAAGAAACCGCAGGAGCATCCAGCTGCAGCAGGGATAGAAAAGTGATGGGAGAGACCAGTAGGAACAGACCAGAGGGACAGAGACAGAGGGACAGCAGATTCTGAGAGTCCAGTTTGTGAAGAAAGACAAGCTGTGGAGGTTCCCAGTAAAGGACTTTCAAGGAAACTGAACTGAGTAGAGAATGAAAGGAGTTCAGAGCTGGAGCTATACTGTGTTACCTTGCAGCCCACTGACACAACCAAGTTCAGGCAGTTAAACAGAGGCTCTTTCTGTCTTACACAAGACAGGAAATGTCCCCATTTAAACTCCCGGCACTTAGCACCGGTGGGCTGCAAGTTAAAACAGCCACAGGAGAGAAGGAAAATGGCACTTTTTACTTCTGTGGCTGTGCAGAGATGAGCTGGGGCGCCGGGCTTTGGGCCTTGGGCCTCCCCGGCACCCTCTGAAGCCGGTCAGGCAGGCGTGGGGCTCTTCATGGGTGGGGCCATATATGAGGGGGGGGGTGAGAGCTGCTGGCCCTGGAAGAAGACTGGGAGCTAGGACTAGAAATGGGCTAATTGGGGGAGGAGAGGAGAGAAGAGGAGGGAGAGCCGCTGACCCTGGAAGAAGAATGGGAGCTAGGATTGGAAATGGATGATTGGGGGGCTAGGAATGGAAATGGGCTGATGCAGGGTGATGAGAGAATGGGACTGGAAGGGAGCGGATACTGGGAAGAGGACTAGAAGGGAGTGAGGCAGGGGCTGGCTGGAGAAAAAAAGAAGCTGGGAGAGTGAGGATGGAGAGGGGAACAAATATTGGTGTGGGAGGGAAGAAAAATCCATGATTAGCTGGGTACTAGGAGAGTAAGTGGGGATTGAGGATGGAGGGGTGAAAGTTGAGTAGATGAAAAAGGAATAAAGAAAGAAATGGAGAAAAGAGTAAAAGGGGAAAGATCAGAATGTTAGAGCAGATGTAGAGAGAGAATGGAATAAACTAGAAGAGAGAAGAAAAGACAAATTGACAGCAGACAATGGAGAGTTAGCAGAAGACACAAGAAAGCAGAAGAAAGTGACTGGGACAATTGCGACTGAAAAATAAAATGCCCAAACAACAAAAGGCAGAAAAATACTATTTTATTTAGAATTTATTAACTGGAATATATCAGCTTTGGGAAATGTGCATTGGCAATGTCTTTGCGTTTTGTTTAGTAAAAAAAAAAATATATATATAGTTTTACTTCTCCAATGTTGTTGTACATTCCAAGTTTGGCTTTTGGGGGTCCCAATTTAATTATTGTCTTCAAAAATTGTGATCCTTTGTTGGAGCGCCTAGTTTTTCTGCAACTTTCCTCTCATGTTGAGGCTACTAATGTTCTCCACCCCCGTCAGGCCGGCTTCAGACCAGGACACAGCACTGAAACTATCCTTCTTGCTTTGGTAAACGAACTTCACGTTGCACATGAACGGGGTGACATCACACTTTTGGTTTCTTTGGATCTATCTGCCGCATTTGACTTAATTGATCATCAGACCCTCTTATCCCGTCTTTCTGATATTGGTGTTCGGGGTGTGGTGTTATGTTGGTTCCGTTCCTTTCTCACTTCCCGCTCTTATGTTGTCCATGCTGCTCACCAGACCTCACCGACTATTCCATTGGTCTGTGGAGTCCCCCAAGGATCAGTTCTCTCCCCTCTGCTTTTTAATATTTTTCTTGCCCCTCTTCCCCTTTTGGCCCAACAATTTCCAGTTTCCACCTACATTTATGCTGATGATATTGTCTTTCTCTTTCACACTTCTCCAGTTGCTATTGATATCACCCCCCTCAATGATTGTCTTTCCCATGTTGCCACCTGGCTCTCATCTAATTATTTACATCTAAATCCCACTAAATCCTCCACCATGTGGGTGTCCTTGAGTTCTTCTTGTCCAGTCATTGCACCCCAAATCAATTCTATTCCCATTCCTCTCACTTCCTCTCTCCGGTACTTAGGGGTGATTTTAGATTCATCCCTGTCCTTCCATGACCATGTATCTGCCTTGTCCCGTCGCTCCTTCTTTACTTTACGGCAAATACGTTCAGTTCGTTCAGTTTTGTCCCAGGATTCCCTTACCACTCTGGTGTTAGCTCTAGTCATGTCCAGACTGGACTATTGTAATATAATCTATGCCAACCTTCCTGCCTACCAGCTCAAACGTCTTCAGCTTCTACAGAACACAGCCGCCCGTATTATCACTTTTGCTCGTAAATCAGACCATATCACTCCTCTTTTGTTTCATCTTCATTGGCTTCCATTACGCTTCCGGTTTAAATATAAGGTCCTTATTATATTACATAAAGTCATCCACACTTCCAATCCTCAGTATTTAGCAAATCTGGTTTCCCTTCACACCCCTTATCGTCAGCTCCGCTCTTTGCATGCCAACCGCCTGTTTCTTCCCCCCCCCCCGTCTCGCGCTCACCTCGAACAGACACGGCATGCTGCCTTCTTCTTCTTGGGTCCTTCACTCTGGAATTCTCTACCTTCTTCACTCCGTTTGGAATCTTCTTACCAACAATTCAAGAATCAGCTCAAAACTTACCTGTTTCAACAGGCTTATGACCTTCCCTCCCAATAGTTTTGTTCTTTTGTCTTTGTCTGATTATGTCTCATTTGTTTGTTTGGTCTGTCTTTTGTTTGATGTGTTTTGTGACCTCTTTGGTCCATCTTTTCTCTATTTTAATGGATTTCTTTTCTGTTTTAATGCTTTTATTTATATTATTTTATTGTAAACCGCCCTTACGTTTCGACAAGGGCGGTATATTAAATGTAATTAAAGTTAAAGTTAAAGTTCTATATTTGGTGATGGTCTGTTTAGCATGTATTACCGAGCTGAGGTATTCTGTTCATGTAGTTTCTATGTGACAGTTCCACTTGTTCTCTTTCCCTAGTAGGAGATGTATTGGTATTTTCTGGC
The DNA here is from genome assembly GCA_033557465.1 of Ichthyophis bannanicus. Classification (NCBI taxonomy): domain Eukaryota; kingdom Metazoa; phylum Chordata; class Amphibia; order Gymnophiona; family Ichthyophiidae; genus Ichthyophis; species Ichthyophis bannanicus. The sequence continues at coordinate 760,358,133 of CM066033.1, forward strand.
ATGAATTGGGTTAACATTTGCAGTGTTGCCTTTTGATAGGTAGGGTTTGGTGCTTTTTGAGTCCTGGTAGTGCCGGTAGGTTTGCTATGGGTTCTAAATGGGCAGGGTTTATAGTACTTCCTAATGTGCCTGACAGTTGGCACTGGAGTATAGTAATACAGAAATCTGGTAGTCTTTCTTTATCCTCACTGCCCATGCAAATGGTATTCAGACACTCATTAAGAGACATTTTTACTAAAACAATGCATATTCACAAATGTTAACGTGTGCTAAGTGCAGAAACACCCATTTATTTCTATTGGCACAGTGGCACTTAATACACATTAATATTTAGTAAACATGTCCCTAAGTCATCGCCAGAAAAAAAAAGATGCTTGTGAAGGTCTCCTTTGAAAGCCGCCTAAAATTTTAGATGGGCAACATATAGTTTTCAAAATAAAATAAATTGAATTTATGCAAATGAGATCCAGTGGATTTTTAAATGAGGAACCACAGTGAGTTTCTGCACATGGCCCCGCATCACCCTTGGGCATCCCTGAATGGTACCCATTGGTGAGACCTAAGCCTGAACCATTACATTTATGGCTAGAATACTAATTTAATTGAGTTCAATTAACACATTAGGGGTGCAAACAGGACCGAGAGGCCCCAAAGACACAGACACTTTCATTAAGATGACAGTGGTCACCAATTTGGGTTGTGACAGAAGAGAGACCTTCAAATTTGTATTCCCTTCAAAGAGTTTGAAAAAGATTGCTTAAAATGAGCATTGAGAGGGAGAAAATTTGATAATTGAGTTTATCCCTGTTAAATCAAGTATCAGTGGTTTGCAAATTGAGAGTAATGCTACCTTAATCCAGTTGGCTACTGTTATTTGTCTTTGTTTGAATTGTTTATATGTTTTAAACAAATTTGGTTTACTAATAATCGCTATTCACTTACTTTGCCTCAACAAACAAATATATTTTTGTTACTCGCATCTGTCTGGTTTTTCCTACTGTCAATCCCTCCCCGTTACAATAACCTTAACCATTTTCTTCAGTGCCAGTCCTTCACCCCAACCTCCGGGGAAACCTTTCTTGAGCATAAATTGTAATCTCATGGAGGGACTGTGCCTTAGTTGTGCCTCACCTAGTTGGAGAGGTCAGGGGTCAGGGTCCAGTGAAGAAGCTCAGCCGCATGTGACGAGAGTGAAGAGATGGGGAACCTGGACTGCCTGCCCTGCTCCGCTCAGTGCAAGGGCCACAATACCACACAAACACAAACACAGTCCCAGACTATTGTGTTGAGGAGCCCTGAAGAGAATGTGGGGCCCTCACATATGATTGCTACTGGGGATTGGCACAGGAAGTGTGGAATCCTCAGATGAGACTGGAGCGCTGAGGAGCACTATAGGGAGTAATGACAACCGCTTAACAACAGCTTTGAGAAATATTTACCAGGTTTGGGCTTGTGTAGATCCTTGACAGTGCCTGCAAGAGATGAAAATGAAGAACATCAGGCATCCACTGGAATCTAGATAAAGGGGTTTCCAATTCTTTGGAATTCGCTTAACCTTGTTGGAATTTAGGGATGGTATCCACTGCATTATAGCAAGGTCTGCCTCTCTCTCTCTTCTCATTCAGGCTGAGTAGTATGCTGGTTTTCCCTCATGCTAAAGCCTCAAACTGTCAGTTTTTAGAGCAAGGAATTAGGTACCCTAAAGTGTTCTGTGCAGTTAGCACATGAAAACTGCAAGCATGCAACCCATGGTAACTGTTACTATTCTGTATCGCTTCAATGCAAAGTCTAATATTCCCCCGACCCTTCTGACATTCACCCTGAATCCATCCCTGCTGTCCAGTGGATGGGGCAGGACGATCCCCCTTTGCTACTGTTCCATTGCCACCCAAACAGATCTGCCACCAGGAATGATTTTGGGGAGGAATGTGTTGGGTGGTCTGATTCAGTGGGGGCCAGGAATGTGTTGGGGGGCGTTGGATTGGGGGGGGGGAGAGATATTTTGGGTTCTGTGTGTGGGGATTGAGGGGATGGGAGAGTGCTGTGCTCATAGTCTGTGTGGGGATCAGGGGATGGAATATTGCTATGTTCATGATATATGTGGGAGATTGGGGGGTTAAGTTGGGTATTGCTGTCATCAGTGCTTGCAGCACTTAATTTTTATTTTGGAGACTGGAATAACATCGGGGCCCACGTTCCATGCACTGGGAGATAGCATGAGTTTACAGTATCTGTGCTGTCTAGCAATGCTTGTAATGCAGGCCTCACTCCCCGTGCTCTAATCTGCTCTGCGTGATAAGTACAGGGCAGATGCTGGGCACGCCCCCTTCACTTTATGCACGCTAATCTTTGCACATAATGCACTGTACATGCAAACATTTACTACACTTTAGTAAAAGGGCGCCTAAGTTCCTTGCTGCTTTTGGAAGAGAAAAAATTTCCTAGATTTTTTGCAGTTTTGGGGGCAATTTTCAAGCTACTTGCATTGCTGCAGAGTCCATGAATAATTCTTATCTGTGGTCTTTGCACCAGTTGTCTAAGTGAAATGAGGCATGCGCTTTCACTTTGAAATTTGCAGCAGTTACAAATTACTCGTAGACATTTGCAACTGATTTTCCTGCAGGTACCTTTTTTCATGGTAAATAACCTATGTAGATTTGGAAATGTTTTCTCTCCCAACCTAAATACATTCCTGGGAATGCTGCTCAGTATACTGTATGTTCTTTGTGGATATCTCCTGCTACCTTTAGCTAATTTAAGGGCAGGCATTTTTCAGGTAGCCATTTTACACTTACAGATTGATATTACCTGGACAGCATGACAGTTTCAAAGTGCGTGTTCTGTGATTCCATGATATGCATAGATATATTATTTATTTATTTTATTTATTCAATCTTATATACCACTTAATCTATGAATCAAAGCAGTTTACATTGAAAGAACAAATGATATCAGATTACATTGAACCAATATATTACGAAGAACATATGATAACAGGATGTGGCATGAGGGTTTTACATAGGATGTGGGTAGAGGTGACATACTGTAATGTAGGATTAAACATAATTAGGTGATTACATAGGATTAAATGTAAACATATTTACATGGTGCAGGTAACAGTTGAATCCTTTAGATGCTTTTATGGAGTTGGGAGTTTACATGCAACTGCGGCATATAATGATTAGTATGGTGTCTGGCTTTGGGTGATGTCAGGATTGGTGCCATTGATAACTAGGTGGGGAGTGGTGGTTGAGAAGAATTATCCAGAGTGCTGGTGTTTATGCAGGTTGACCTTCCTTCAGAATGCTCTGTGAATCATAACTCTTCTCTATGGGCCCGATTCTGTGCCACGAATAGCGGGGATGGACGTCCCAATGGCACATCCATCCCCGCTATTCGTGTCTTTGCCCATGTCTAACTTCCCCGCCAGTTTTGCAGGGAAGTCAGATGGGAGCGGGGAAGGGCGGCTCGGGGGTGGAGTCTGGGCGGTCACCGGTCCTGGATGTACAGGGTTGATTCTAATGACGGCCCTAGACACAGGGCCGTACCAAGCGTGAATCACGCCCTGTGCAACTTGCACATTGGGCGTGCCCCCCCTCGCACCTCCAACTAGCCACTTTCTGGACAGTGGCGGGAGAGAAGAGGCATGCCCGATTCGTGCCAGATGTGCAAGCTGGAACACTAAGCAGATCTGTCCCTCCCTGTTCTGATGCCACGTCAGAGGAGGGAGAGACCAGACCTGCTTAGCGTGCCACGAGGCTTAAGGTGCACATTTCAGCTGTCTGCCGCTGTTTGTCGCCACTGAGAGAAGAAAAGGTGGCGGTGGCAGGCAATGGCAGACAGCTGAAATGTGCCCCTTAAGCCTTTGCACCCTGAGCGGCTGCTAGCACAGGGCTAGGAATGGTCCTGCCTGGACGTCCAGAGCCAGCAACATGTGCAGGGACGTTATTCCACCTCTGAGGTGGAATAACTTCCCTGGACATGGCCTTTCTTATGGCCCAGGACATGGATGGGGCAGGGAAGCCAGGGGATATTCCCTGCAGTCCAACCCTGGCCTTAGGAGGCCAGATCAGGGATCGACCTGCGGGGAATAAGCATTTGTTACTGGTGGCTGGCATCGCGGCTTTTAAATGGAGACGCAGTGCCATGGCAACTGGACGCCATGGCGCCGTGGCTCCATTTAAAAGCCCTGACTGAGTTAGTCGGGCAGATCATGCATGTGCAGGCCTAGATGTGCCCCGTGGTATCAGAATTGCGATAACCTCTGTACGTCCGGCTCACACCGGACATACAGAGGGGATCTACGTCCGAGACAGAATAAGCCTGTATGTGTATATGTGCCTTGTAGTTGGTTTATATTGCTGTACTGTATGCCTGGAACAGATTACCTGATTCAGTATATCAGGCTCAATTTCTGGTTCTATTCAAATCTAAGCTAAAAGCTCACATCTTTGAGGATACTTTTGGATCCTGACCCCCTTTTTCTCATGTGTTCCCTGTGTCTTAATCATTTCCCTTAAAGAATGACCTTAGTCGCCTGTTCATTCTGTTTTTTTCTGTCATAGCAGATTGTAAGCTCTGTGGAGAAGAGACTCTCTCTTATGTACAGCATTGCATCTGCCTAGTAGCTCTATATAAATGATACGTAGTAGTAAGTAGTAAGTAAGTAGTAGCACATCATGAAGCAGGGAAAGGTGAAGATCACAGACATGAGGTTAACCATCGAAATGCTGGAACAATTCAACATCAAGCTTGAACTAGGGAATTTCAGTCTAGTTTGAATTCACTTGGAAAATTGTATTTTCACAATAATTACTTGGAAAATCCAGATACTTTTTCTTCATAGAAATGAAATGTGCCACAGATCCTCTAATATGGATCTGGCAATATGCATTGTTCATGGTAAATCACCTGTTGACCTTCCTCAGATTTGCCATGGAGCTGTACCACATTTTTATGGAATCCACCATGGATTTTGCCTTTAGTGGAGGTTTCATTGAAACAGAGAATAATGGCGGCAGATAAAGGACATATGGCCTATCCATGCCAACTACTAAGTTCTTGAATCCCCTCCTTTCCCGTAGAGATTGTCTCTGCTTGTCCTATGATTTCTTGAATTTTAGATACAGTTCTCATCTCTACCAGCTCCACTGCATTTTGTAAAGACATATATTCTAAGATTACATGCTTTTAGTTGAAATAGGTTCTCATCCTGTGCATTTGTGGAATGGAGGTATTTAAACATCTCTGTCAGGTCTCCCCTCTCCTGCCTTTCTTCCAAAGTATAAATATTGAGATCTTTAGATCTGTCCCCTCATGCTTCATAATGAATACGACTGATCATTTCAGTAACCACCCTTTGGACTCACTCTATCATGTTTATATTTTTTGAAGGTGTGATGTCCAGAATTGAAAACAGTACTCCATATGAGGTCTCAGCATAGACTTATACAGAGACACTATCACCTCCTTCTTCCTGCTGACCATTCCTCTCCCTATGCACCCAAGCTTCCTTCTGACTTTCGCCATCACCTTTTCTACTAGTTTGATCATCTTAAGAGCATTCAAAATGATCATCCCCCAGGTCCCAATTTTCTTTCGTGGACAGACGTACTTCACCCCCCTATACTGTATTGTTCCCTTGGATTTTTGCAGCCCAAATGTTTGACCTTGCATTTTTCAGCATTAAACTTCAGCTTCAAGTTCTGTTGAGCTCATTTGAAGGACTCATGATAGCTATCCATGATTGCTGCACTGCATAATAGATGACAGCAGATAGAGACCAATCTGCAGAGTTCTCTTTTTCTATGGTTGTCTCCTTCTTTGGGTAGAAAAGCACATAGATTCCCTTAGTTAAACAATACCAGCTTTCCCACAGCCTCTCACCCCTGTTCCTATTACTATCCTCCATGAGGCAATTTTATAGTCTCTAGAACTGGCAAAGTAAGTACTGTAAATTGTTTTGCAAGCCTTTTTGAAATATGTTTCATGCATCCCTCGTCATACAGCTAGTCTATGGCTTGATATTCCGCAAGGACAAAATTGTTCTTCAATACATTCACTCTTTTATAGTGACACCTACCTGTCAGTTCTGAGGCCTGCTTGTTCATGTTAATATGGTGGAGAATGTCTTTTGCTTTCTCCAAATAACTATCAGGGAAATACTCTTTCATGATATCTGACAAATCATTTGGAGAGGCATTCTTAACAACTATTCTGGGAATACTGACATCCTCCATGTGCCCAACTCTAATTAGTTCAGATTTAAATTTATTTAGATCATACTCCTCAAGGCCTTCCAGAACTTGTAAAAGTTTGTCTTTACGATAAGACTTAGAGAAGGATGAATGTGCCATGGTGCTGTTCCAGCTTCAGAATGCCTGCAGAAAAAAAGAAAGAGGCAATATTAAGGTCATCATATAACTCCAGTTCGGAAGAAACAGGTAACATCAGTCCTGCTTGTGTTCCAGGGCGTGCTGGCAATTACAACTCTAAAATTCATAAGAAAAATAGAACAAGAGTTCCCCATTCAACTGGGCAAAACAAGGACCTTACTGGCCTGTTCTGTATTGCTTAGATCCTTCTGATAGTCCTAGGTAAGAGGAGTCGTAAGGTACACACTACCAGTGCCTGTACTGAGGAAGAAAAAGTTATGTCTGTGATATTTCCCTTGATTTAAGAAAATTGAGCATGGTTGATTTTTGCTGCCCATCCAGCAACTTCATCTGCCTGACATATACCTTTCTTTCATGTCACATCCCTTAATCTTTCTTTCTCTTTCTTTCTATTTTCTCTATCACCACTTCATCATTCTCTGTAAGTTTCATCTTCTTTTTCTCTTACTCCTCTCCATCGTATTCCTCCATTTCTTCTTTTATGCCTCATATTTCTTCCAGTAGTGTAGCCAGAAAGCTAATTTTTGAGGGAGCCAGAGCTTACATGGAGGGCAACAGGCATAGGGCTTTCACCTTATGCCTTTGTGTATATAGTTAACATGTTATCCAAGTTAATCTCCCTGTTATCTGTAATTTACGGTGTAACCCCACTGTAAAACTGCTTTGATGTTCCATGTAAACCGCACTGATGTCGAATAGCGCAGTATATGAGTATTAAATAAATAAATAAATAAATAAACAGGTATATAGCCCCCCACCACATGCACTTACCTCACCCATTCTGCGGTGTGAACCAGGCCTTCCTTCCCTGATTTACAGTTGTGATGCGCATATTAAAACCTCACAGGCAGATGGACATTTGCACCCTGGGGACAAATTAGGGAAAGTCACGGGAAGGGACCAAGGTGAAAAGGGAGGGGCCTGACCCCATTTAGGCCCATCTGTGGCTATGCCGCCTGATTCTTCCACCATCTCCCTTCCATATGATTAGGGTCTTACAAACCTCTCTGTTAACTCACACCTCTGTGCTTAGTCTTCCATCTTCCTCTTTACCTATCTGTCTCACATTTACATGTCCAGTTACTATCACATGGTACCTGGTGTCCAAAGAGAAGACCCAAATGAAGTGACAGGCTGAAGGGAAAGCTAAACTAGAGAATAAGACAGCAAGGCATGACGTGAGAGCCAAGGAACAGGGAGAAGCCAGATGAGTAGAAGTTCGGAAGTAGACAGTATATCCCAGAAGTCTATTTACTAGCAAAGGCGTGTCTTGCTTTTTTTCCTTATTTCTTGCCTCCAATCAGGGCATACCTTGTTCTAGACCAATGGAGACTTCTGAAGGCATATCTAACTCCCTTGCAATCAGAGGCAAAGGGGTTCATTTTAGAGGCCTTATTTGTGCTTTGCATGTCCAAAAACAGGCACGTAGATGGCTAAATGACAGACATGTCGCTGGAGCCAATTTAGAAAACAGGTATATAGATGTCTCCAGCGTGAGGACGTCCATGTTGCATGGGGGCATAGAAGAAGCTTGTCTAGGAGATTCTTTGTAGGATAGACACATGCGCCCGATTTCAGAAATGGCCCGAATATCACAATCCACCAGTGCTGCCATCCATATCTGTTCCTGTTCCAGGGCACAAATAGGCAAGAAAAAAGCTCTCATTTTGCCACCAAGACAAAAAATGCAGGGAGATGAGGACTCTTGTGATTGGTATGCTGATGCACGTCACCACTTGCAAAACATTCTGAAGTATTGTCACAGGGATGTCTACAAGTATGTGTCCGTGGCTGCTGCTGTCCATTTTAGACATGTACATATTTCTAAAATCGGGCCAAAACTTGCACGTGTCCTGCCTTTTTTCATACATTTTGACTTGGATTTCCAGATTGCACCTGGACTCCATTTCTAAAATGTCCCTTTAAATATCTCCCGGTCTTTTCCTGATCCCTGATCTCCCATTTACAGCAGTGTTTGTTTGAGATGAGTTAGGAGTACCCTTTACAATAACCTTAACCATTTTCTTCAGTGCCAGTTCTTCACCCCACCTCCGGGGAAAGGACACACACCCCTTTTCTGTCTTTTGAAGAGCTCAAATCTAAATGTGCTAAACTGGAGATTCATTATTTTAAATACTTGCAACTGAAGCACACCATGTTTTCCTGGAGATCACTAAGGTAATTTTCCTCTGATATTCTGGACTCTATAAGGATTTATCATTTTTTCTGGATTCAAAGCATCACGTTTTTTTCTGATCCATATACTGCCAACTAAGAAGAGGAGATGTGAGGGCCTTCAAGAAGGATGGCTGCAGGACCCGACTATATCAATAACAGATCCTCAGTGGGGCATTACTAGTTAAAAAGGGCAGACTAGGTAGGCCATGTGGTCTTTTTCGGCCATCACGTTTCTATGTTTAAACACTAACAGAGCTCTCTCCTCTGCTCCAGTTCTGCAGTCCCTATACTTTTGCATGCAGAGAGCGATCTTCAGGAACAAGCAGGAATGTAGTCTTCACATATGGTTATCATCCGTACCGACGGAGCCTGCGCGGGAACGCTCCCCAGCGTCCAATAGGAAAGCTTTTTGGAGCATCACACAGCACCTGCGTGCTGCCTTCCCACCATTCCAACTCTCCCTCTTCAGTTCTTCGTTTTCCACTGAGCCGACAAGTCGCATACCCTGTCACTGCAGAAAATGTTTTGTTACTTCTTTGTTTTTTGTGGTCACGTCTGCCTTCATTCGATGCCTACCGGTACCGCCGGTTCTCTTTTCTTCTTTCCTAAAAAATAAAAATAAAAATAATATCTTTTCTGAAGTGCTTTCTTCAGAAGCCTTTTCCCTTTCGGTGCTAGGCGCCATTTTGGGCACTAGGCCCATTTTTCTTTTACAAAGGAAAAACCAGCTACTGGTTTTAAAAAATGTTCTAAGTGTGGCAGTACCATATCCGTCACCGACACCCATGACTGGTGTCTCAAATGTTTAGGACCTGACCACTCTCCATTGGATTGTCTCTCCTGTAGAAAGATGACCAAGAGGGGCCTGCAGAATAGAGCTGCAAAACTCGGTACCCTTTTTGCCGTAGATGCGATGTCCGTTGCATCGACGTCTTCCAGGGCTTCATCTTCCTCCTATGGATCTCAGATAACTAAACATAAGTCTTCAAAGACTAGCTGGTCCTCAAAGGGTAGATCTCCTTCAAAGTATTGAGATGCCATCGGCGTTGCCCTTGAGGAAAGTTCACTGGCAAAACAGCCCCGGCGGGAGGCTTCGGCTTCCAAAGCACTAACGGGGCTCCAGGATGTTCTCAAGGCTTCCACGTCTGCAGAACTACTGGTGCCATGCTCTGGGATCCCGGCCGCTTCTACCGGTATCGACACCCAAGCATCGGCAGGAGTGATAGATCAACGATTTCTCGCTATCGAACGCAGTCTAGCGGCTCTTCTAACGGCTTTGGTATCGCTGAAACCTCTTCAGACCATTCAACAGGCACCGGTACCGACACCAGCCTTGGCAGGTATACCCCCCATGCTGAGTCTAGAGTCCATCTCCGGTATCGAGAGATCGGTACCGAGACACCTCAATACCGACTTTGATCGATACCGGTACCATGCCTTGCACGAACATCAGGATCAGAGATATTTTGAATCTTCCGATTCCGATGGCTCTGATGACTCTGCCGATACCAGAGCACTTCTTCCGGAGGATCCATCTCCTTCTCCTCAGCGTAGAATGTCTCCTCCAGAGGACATGTCCTTCCAGGATTTCATTCGTGATGTGGCTCGATGCCTTGCAATCACAGTGGCTCCTGAAAAGGAGCCTATGGCAGAAGAGTTAGAGATTCTTCAATACCCTAAAGCTCCTAAAGAGGCAGCTACTCTGCCCATTCATAAGATCCTTCATGATCTCATGCTGAGAATGTGGGAGACTCCTTTAACCACATCTCCAAATTCTCGCAGACTCGATACCATGTACCGAGTTCCACCTTGTCCTGGCTTTCAGAAGACTCAGTTGCCACAACATTCAATGGTAGTGGAATCGGCCATGCGTAAGATAAAGAGTGCAAAAAGACATTCTTCCAATCCTCCAGGCCGCGAGTCCAGGACTCTTAGTGCTTTTGGGCGTCGATGCTTCCAAGCTTCCATGCTTTCAGCTAGAATCAGCTCATACATCCTATACATGGGGGTGTTCCTCAAAGAGGTTACAGGAGACTTGGAGCTTATGAGCCCCCTTCTTCCTGATGATAAAAGACAGGATTTTCTTGCTCTGGTCAGACATGCCCAGGATGTTTCCAAGTTTGTCAACCGTGCAGCCTTTGATTGCTTTGAATGCATCAGCAGAACCTCTGCTATCTCCATTGGTGCACGTCATATTGACTGGCTTCAGGCAACAGACTTGGAAATTTGGGTACAAGATAAACTGGGCAATATTCCTTGCACAGGAGAAAATCTCTTTGGCAACATTGGCAAGAAAAAGCTAACGAGATTGACTCTGACAATATTACCTTGGACAGGTTGTCAAAGTCTACAGCCAACCCAGCAAAGAAAAGATCTAATAGAAAACCTTTTTCAACAAGAAAAAGAAGTTTTATCCTTCTTATAGCCAGCAGGGTCACTGTCCAGTCCATGCTGCCCAAAAGGGACAAAAGCAACAAACTAGACAACAGAAGAAACCAAAAGTCCCAAGAGCTCAGCCAGCTCAGCAGGATCAGCCTCCTCAGGGGCTTTGACTCTTTTCTAGAGAACTTAGCCTTCCTGCCCCTGCAGGGTCTAGAACCCTCTAACATCCCTGGCAGATTATGTCACTTTGCCACCAGATGGCACCAAATAACATCAGAAAACTGGACTCTGTCCATTGTACAAGAGGGGTACAGACTTCATTTTCACAGCATGCCCCCTCCTGCAATCATAAGACAGTTCAATTCTCAAATCCCTGTCACCAATCTTCTGAGTCAGGAGGTCACAATACTTCTTGCTCAAGGAGCAATAGAAGAGGTACCCATACCTCAACAGGGTACAAGGTTCTACTCCCCCGATTTTCTCATCCCAAAGAAAACAGGGGGACACAGACCCATTCTGGACCTCAGAGAATTGAACAAATATCTGTTCCAAGAAAAATTCAAAATAATCTCTCTCAGAACACTTCTGCCATACCTTCAGAGTCAGGATTGGCTATGTTCTCTAGATCTAAAGGATGCATATACTCATATACTTATCCATCCAGATCACAGGAAATTCCTTTGATTCCTTTTCCAGGGATGACACTTCCAATACAGGATTCTTCCCTTCGGTCTGGCTTCTGCCCCAAGAGTTTTCACAAAATGCATGGCAGTAGTAGCTGCATTCCTACGGACTCTGGGGATATTCGTCTTCCCTTACTTGGACGACTGGCTCATTCGAGCACCCACAGCTTCAGAAGCCAACTCTGCTCTTTCTCGCACAATGCGAGTTCTGCATTACTTGGGATTGGTCATAAACCTTCCAAAATCCCATCTCGCTCCTTCTCAGTCCCTAGAATTCATAGGAGCTCGCCTAGATACCAGACAATCAAGGGCTTTCCTTCCACAGCCGCGCTGTCTTTGTATAGTGCAGCTAGCTTCCCAAGCAGTGGTAAAAACCTCCCTAACTGCTCGAGAAATGCTTCAGCTACTGGGACATATGGCATCCACTGTACATGTGGTTCCCTATGCTCATCTTCACATGCGAGCAGCCCAGTGGACCCTATCCTCTCAGTGGACACAGGCCTCAAGTCGCCTGTCGGACAAAATAAGAAACTCAGAGCATCTTATTTCGTCCCTCCAATTGTGGCAATCGCTGGAAAACCTACTCATAGGCTTTCCTTTCCAGCAGCCCCTATTCCAGGCCACTCTAAGAACAGATGCGTCCCAGTTGGGATGGGGGGCCCACTTGCACGATCTCTCCACCCAGGGCCTCTGGACCCCAGAGGAGGCTTGTCTTCACATAAACCTCCTAGAACTCAGAGCAATCTTCCTTGCTCTTTGAGTATTCCAAGCCCAGCTCAGCTACAAGGCAGTCCTAGTCCAGACCAACAATCAAGTAGCCATGTTCTATGTGAACAAGCAGGGCGGAACAGGCTCTCTGTCGTTATGCAATGAAGCTTTATAACTATGGGCCCTCGCCAGAGAGCATCAAATTCACCTCCTCGTGGTATATCTTCCAGGCATTCAAAACCTTTGGGCAGACAAACTCAGCCGTGTACTGCTGCCACACGAATGGTCTCTCCACTCAGACCAGATTGCCTGAGTATTCCAAATCTGGGGAACCCCAGACATAGACCTCTTTGCAAGTCCACAGAATGCCAAACTTCCCCGGTTCTGTTCCAGAATTCCGGCTCAAAATTGTCATGCAAGGGATGCTTTCCTTCTTCATTGGGGTCAAGACTTCCTCTATGCCTTCCCACCCATTCCTCTCATACCCAAAACACTGTTCAAGCTTCAGAGAGACAGGTCATATGATACTCATAGCTCCACGTTGGCCATGGCAAATGTGGTATCCTCTGCTTCTACATCTCTCTCGGGCTACAGCTCTGGAGTTAAGATGTGCTCCAAATCTTCTCCCCCAGGAGAATGGGACGCTATGGCACCCGAATCCCCAGTCCCTGCATCTCAGGGCCTGGTTGCTGAAAGTTTAGAACTTCAGGATCTCGACCTTTCTCAACAGGTAAAGGATATCCTTCAGGCTTCCAGAAAACCCTCCACAAGGCGATCATATGCCTTCAAGTGGAAACGGTTTACTATATGGTGTTCTCAAAAGGGACTTAACCCTCTTGCCATACCTTTGGAATCGTTACTGGAGTATCTCCTTCATTTATCAAATTCTATTCTTAAGACCAATTCAGCAAGAGTCCATTTTAGTGCTATTGCAGCTTCTTAGAAGCCCCTAAATGGACAAGCTATTTCCTCTCATCCACTCATAGCAAGGTTTATGAAAGGTCTTCTACTAGTAAAATCTCCCATTAGACCACCACCAGTGGCATGGGATTTGAACCTTGTTCTCGGACAGCTCATGAAACTGCCCTTTGAGCCTTTAGCTACTACAGCTCTAAGATTCCTTTCTTCCTAATTGCAATCACGTCTGCACGACGCATTAGTGAGTTACAAGCTTTAGTGGCTGATCCTCCTTATACAAGATTTCATCATAAGGTTGTTCTTAGGACTCATCCTCACTTTATGCCAAAAGTGGTCTCGCCTTTCCACTTAAACCAAGCGGTTTACCTTCCTATATTCTTTCCAAGGCCTCATGCCTCCAGTGCAGAAAGGAACCTTCATACCTTAGGCTGCAAAAGAGCCTTAGCCTTTTACCTGCAAAGAACGCAGCAACATAAAAAATCTTCTCAACTTTTTGTTGCTTTTGATTCTAGTCATTTGGGACTTCCAGTTTCCAAAAGAACTCTCTCTAACTCGATTGCACACTGCATATCCTTCGCTTAAGAGAGTAAGGGTCTTCCTCTCGAGGGCCATGTCACAGCTCACAATGTGAGAGCCATGGCAGCCTCTATGGCTAACCTTCATTCTGTGTCTATAGACGATATCTGCAGAACAGCTACTTGGGCTTCAGTGCACACATTTACAGCCCACTACTGTTTAGACAAGGACTCCTGTCGGGATGCCTTGTTTGGCCAAACTGTTCTTCAGCATCTCTTTCAGACTTAATGCAACTCCTACCCGCCATCTGGGTTTGGATGCCAGAGATCCATGGGAGGAAGCATGACCCATCTCACCATGAGTTTGCAGCTTCCTGGGGCCATCTCCCTGGCATCTTTCAGCTGGGGAGTCCCCATATGTGAAGACTACATTACTGCATGTTCCTGGAGATAGCGTAGTTACTCACCTGTAGCAGGTGATCTCCGGGAACAGCAGGAATTTAGTCTTCACAACCCACCCATCTCCCCTAGGAGTTGTCTTTCTATCTCTCCCATTCTCTCTCTCCTTTTCTCCTTTGTCTCAACTATAAACTCAACTGAAGAGGGAGAGTTGGAATGGCGGGAAGGCAGGACACAGGCGCTGTGGGATGCTCCCAAAAGCTTTCCTATTGGACGCTGGGGAGCGTTCCCACACAGGCTCCATCGGTACCGACGATACCCATATGTGAAGACTAAATTCCTGCTGTTCCCGGAGATCACCTGTTACAGGTGAGTAACTATGCTTTATGGACACCAATTAAATCTGCCAAAGTCAATTATACATTTTTGTCTGACATGTAAATCTAAGTTGGAAAACATGTTATACACTGGCCCTGAGGTATTTTCCTTTCAGTAAGCTATATGGTCTAAACTATGGAGAATTGTGCAGTTGCATATACCACTGTCATATTTTTGGGTTATGTTATGATCCATAGCTGTTCCCTCTCAGTGCTTAGAGAAAGAAAAATGTATACTATTAGGTGATTTACTTTCTTTGAGATTGAAGATTATTCTAACTAGGAGAGAATGACTTCTTTGGACATTCACTATTAATGGAGTATAGTCTGTGTCATTTTTAAATATGAGGTGATTATAGCAAAAAAGAACAGAGTTTGGTTGTTAAAACTTTGATATACCACCTTTCAAGAAATACAGTAAAGTAATTTACAAAGCTTGTAGGGGAATAAAATCAACAGAAATAATATAGTAATAATAACATCTATTTATTTCCAAAGCTTCTATACCACAAATCCATTACAACATCTGCATAAATAACATAATAAATAAAATGATATACTGAAAGAAACACGCAGATAACTAGTTACATAGGGGGTAACATTTAGTTCAGTTTGAGTTGGTGCTGTACTGCCTCTAAGGATCGTTAGAGCTCAGCAAAGTGGTTTGAATAAAAAACATAAAAGTAAAAAGAAATACAATATTCATAAAATAAGTAAAGTATCAAAGTATGGAATAGGAAAAGAAAGCAAGGCAACATATAATTAGTTTCCCAAATCTTCAGAGAAGGGATGCCCCAATGTTAAGCGGTTAGCTTTAGGGTATGTTGGGGGCATTCAGGGGTGGCACCCATCGCTAACTGGGCATCAGAGATATTGAGCCACTGCCCGGTTAGTGACATGCAGCTAAAGTAAGGCACAGCTAATGTTGGCCTTATTTTAGCCGCAGAAGCTAACCGGACAGCAGCTGAATATCACCACTGCCTGGGTAGCTTCTGGGTTATGCAGCCAATCTGGATAGTCCATGCTGGTGGCTGGAAATGGCCTGGCACTGAATATCGGGGTTAAAATTCAGTGATGGCGATGAACCACTTTAGCAACACTAGCCGCCAGTGCTGAATATCAGGCCCATTGTTCTTAGGTTTAGTTTTAAATACATTTATATTTGATTCACCCCTGAGGTCTGAAGGTAATGCAGTCCATCAAGCTGGGCCTAAATATGAAAAAGCTGTTTGTCTTATTGTCTCCCAATATATATATATATATATATTTGTTTGGGGGGGGGGGGGGGGCGGAGGGAAAGAAACAGAGTTGGAGTGGAGGGGTAGCCTAATGCTTAGCACAGTAGTTTGGGACCTAAGAGACCAGGGTTCAAGTCCCACCAGCACTCCTTGTGGCCTTAGGCAAGTCACTTAACCCTCCATTGCCTCAGGAAAAAAAAAGTAATTAATGTCCCTGTTTAATGTACATTACCAAGTTTAAGTTACAACATAAACCACTTTGATTGAAATGATAAAGCAGTATAAAAACCTGTTAAATAAATAGTGTATTGGGATCTTGTAGTATGTAATGAAAAAGTCCAAAAGATGTAGGGATTGAACTTTATGGACTGTTTTACAACAGATTTGGAAAGTAACTGGAAACCAGTGCAGAATTTCCAGAGCTGGCTTTATGTTCTCTGTTTGAGTCTAGCAGTGACATTTTGAAACAATTGTAACATATGGATTTGGGTTTGTGGTAAGCCATTGTACATAGAAGTTCAATCATGAAAGAATGAGTGTAAAAGTGCAAGAGTGCAAAAGCCAGGATTTCCAAATTTATTTGGCTGAAAATGGATTTTATTGAGTTAATTTATCACAGGGCAAAAAAAGAAGATTTGATAACCGAGGAAATTTGTGGTTTAAATGTAAAAGAGGAATTCAGTTTACAACTCAAGACAGTGATGGATGGGAGGTTATCCCAATTGCCTTACATTTTATTTATTTATTTGCATTCTCTTATATACCGCACTATTCTGCATCAGTGCGGTTTACATTGAACAAACTGAAATTACATTGAACAGGGCATTATAACTTGGAGATAACTATTTACAGGGAACATGGGCTATGGAGGGTTAAATGGCTTGCCCAAGACCACAAGGAGCATCTGTTGACAGATTTAGCTTCATGGAGTGGTTGGCAAACCATGGAGATGGTCAGTGTTTTTTTTTTAAATACTGGGCTGCCATGGGTAAAATAATCCAGATATTCAACCCCAGTATCTTGATACTGGCCAACACGGAATATCTGGGTTATCCGGATAGTGGTGATTTTCAGCTGCTATCCGTATAAGCAATCCACATAGGACTTAGGATAAATTCTGGCTACAGCTCAGCTCCATTCACAGACTGCCCCAGCACTATGCAGATATTGTCAATGTGGCCAGGGAAAGTATTCATTGTTTACGTTATCAGAATATAGAAAGACTAGGGGACATGCAATGAAGCTACAGGGTAAACTATTTAAGACTAATGAAAGAAAATATTTTTTCACGCAACGTGTAATCAAACTCTGGAATTTGTTACCGGAGGATGTAGTAAAGGGTGTTAGTGTAGCTGGGTTTAAAAAAGGTTTGGACAAGTTCCTGGAGGAAAGGTCCATAAACCGTTATTAAGAAGGGACCCAGGATATCAATGCTTGACCCAGTGCAAGCATTGTGGAACCTGTGTCGTTTGGGGAAACTGCTAGGTACGTATGACCTAGATTGGCCACTGTTGGAAACAGGATACTGGGCTTGATGGACCTTGGTCTGACCCAGTATGGCATATCTTATGTTCTTATGCTATGACGATGTTTCCACTGTATAGCCCTCTCACTGGGACTTAATCAGTTAACAAGTAAATGAATGTGTTGATGGCTCTTTGAGTTTGTGTGGTTGTCAGGAACTATTATTTTGCTGATACTGCTGCTGCTTTTTACCACCCCTTCAGAAGCTGCTGCGCTAGGCAGCTGCTAGTCTTGCCTAATGGTTGGGCCGGCCATAATGCCGGGGAAGAACAGAAGAGTAGATAGTGGGAACAGGGTGATGCAGGAGAACAGGGTTGCAGACTTGCATTAACTGCATTAACGTGGGCGCACCTAACGCCACCTCAATGCAGCACATGCTATGGAAGAGGGCTTCATGTTAAGCGCCAGGGAAATGCTTTCCACATTCCCAACTGTTAATGTGGGGCTGTTGCACATAACGCACAAATGGTTTCAGTGCTAGGCGCAACAACTTATCATCCATTAGTAAAAAACCCCTAAGATTGATTGGGTATTGGGAGCTTAAGTGGGGACTCAGGATTTGGGTAGGATTATGAGTGAGGACTCGGGAATGTGGCAGGCAGGAAGAGTGATTACTTGGGAATTATATGGAGATTGAAATTGAGCAGGGATTAGGAGGTTAATAAGGACAAGGTGATTGGATGAGGAGCACTGGTAGGACTGTGAGACTGAGTGCAGAAATGTGGGGAGGGGGGATAATTTGAAAGACCTGGAGGGTTTGGGAGACAGTTGAAAGGAACAGAGAACTATGGACAGGATGAGAGATAAAGGGAGGGGACAGACATTTGCAAGACGTGTGAGAGGTCAGAAATGTGAGAAAGAAAAGGAGGAACGAGAGCTTGGATGGAGAGTAAGAAAGGGAGAGGGTAGAGAGGGAATACATAAAAGGGAAGGCACTGAAGCTGGTGAGGGGACAAGTACAGAGGGTGAAATGGGAGACTAGAAAGTGGGTGAAAGGGGGTATGGAAATAGGAGACTGGGGAAAGGAATGCGGCAGAGGCTGGGAATGAGAGGACTAGGAAAGTAAGAATAGGCAGTGTTGTACCTAGCCAGGTGCGAGCGGTGCAGCTGCACAGGGCGCAGAAACATAGGGGCGCATTTGTGGTTGCTGTCCTTAGCTCCCTCTCATGCTGCCTGCTCTTGCCCCGCCACCACTTTTCATGTTCCCTTGGTGGTGGTGCTGGCAGACATGGAGCAGACCGCCAACTGAAAAAATAAATACACGAGTCCTTCCAGCTCCGCGCTTGCATGCTGGCCTGATCCCTCCCTCCTCTGATGTATCCTTGTGTCAGAGGAGGGAGAGACCAGACCAGGCATTCAAATGTGGCTCTTTGCAACTCTGCGAGCCAGAGGACAGAGGGATCAGAGCAGCATGCAAGCGCAGAGTCGGAAAGACTCATGTGTTTTTTATTTTCATTGGAGGTCTGCTCTACTGCTGCTGCAGCCAGAATAACACAAAAAGCTGCGGGGCAAGGGCAGGCCCATCACTCAGCACAGGGGGAGCTGGCTGGACATGGAGGTGAGGGAAGATGCCGGGCATGGGGCAAATGGCAGACCTGTGATATGGGGTGGGGCACACCCGATGTGCAAGTCACACAGGGTGCATTTATGGCTTGGTACCGTCCTGATGGTAGGAAATATAAAGCTGGTAAATAGGTGAAAAGTGAACAGAGGAGAACTGAAGACTGGAGGGAGAGAAGGAATGAAATCTTGCAAAAGGCCAATAAAAAGGCACATGAGAGAAATGGAGAAAGATAATGAAATAGAAGGATCAACATCTGAGACAGATGTTCAGTAGGGGAAATGAAGAAACAGAAAATTGAAAGGAGATCCTTGAAAAACACTTATGAGCAAACCAATAAGAGGAAGTGGTAAATTGAAAAAAATAAAATTATCTAACAACAAAGGTGCAAAAATAATATTGCCAGTTTTTAAAGATTTCTTTGGATTTTCTTCCGCACAGGAGGAAACACATTTCTATTTCTTTTGTGGTCCACTGCCCACAGATTTTGATTTCTTGGGTTTTCCATTTCCTTTTCTGTCTACATGTTTATTTCTAATCTGTTGTTCTTGGTGCAGGTCTGTGTTTTCCATGTGTAAATGTGGTGAGGGAATCTGTTATGTAGCTGCTGGGTAGGAATCCTCAGCAGTCCAGCTTGCCCTCTTTTCCCAGCTGGAGGTATAATGGCTTCCTACAATATTTGTAGTGCTGACTTTTCATGGGTAGGGATAGTATAGTTTGCAATCTTGGACTTAGTACTGGTATGATATGCCAGCACTGTCACCATTTTTTCCATATATAATAATTCCTTCGGTATCCTCACCATTTCAGCATGTTTTGTGTGCAGGACCATCACAATTCTAGCCTTAGCAATAAGTGAGTGGCATCTTGCTGTTACATCCTTTTGGTCGGATGGCTGCCTTTGGTTCTGCCTGCTCTTCTATAAACCCACTGAACAGGATATGAGATGTAATCGTCTTCTGTGGATTTCTGGTGGTTTGTTTTGCTTGTAGTTGTGTTATGTTGTGATCTTGTCTTGGGTCACTTTGCTTTATTTGTGTCCAGGGTGAAATCATCCCTTGATTTTCATTGTGTCTACATGTGAAGAGTGAGAACCAGTCAGAGGTTTTACCCATCTCCCTCTGCCTGAGTGTGAATGAGAGAATGAAGGTGCTGGTTTGCTCTGTGGAGAAAGTACAGTGAGTTGGGTGCCTCTGGGTGCAGAAGAAGGGAAGAAAGGACTAGGATCCTAGTGACAAGGGAGAGAGATTTTGGTGTCTGCTAATCATACCTGGAACCCAAGAAAGGAAGGAAAGCCCTCTCCTGAAGTGTCAGCTTTGCAAAGAAGTCACTGCATGGGATAGAGACTGCAAAGGTTATCTGCCCTCACTGAACTGAACTGGTTATTTCACTTGTAGGGACTAGAATAAACTAAGAGGAGTCAATAATGCAGGATTTTTGCTCCTTAACCATCTTTAAAAGGCAAAATCAGTTGTTATTTTACCATAACACACGCTATTTTACCCCAACGTGCATTGCTTAATGAGATACAAAACATGCAAACACCTCATTATGGAATAACACAGTTGTGTTATTCCTGGAAAAATATCCTTCGAGTATTGGGTTGATAACACTGCATATATCATACCTAGTAAAGGAGCAGACAGTGGATACTGCAGCAGAGCCTGTCATTTTGCATTCTCTATGGACCCACATAGTATACCAGACTTTTATAAGTGAAATTACTCTAACCCTCATGCCATCTCAGTTGTGCCTCGGTCCTGTCTCTGTTAAGCCTTTATCAGTTTATTCACTTTCAGGCTTCTCATTATGGGATCTTTCTGCGCTGCAGAGCCTGACTACTTTCTGACACACAAATTCAATCAGTGCCTAGCCTTATGTACCTGAGTCCTTTATATGGTCTTTGCTTTCTCCTGTCTCTAAGCCTGATATTTTTCACTCTGAAGCCTACAGTTTCTTAACCCACGTTTCTCTTCCTCTGAAGAAAGACATAGTAAGAAAATGGGGCTGGTCTGAGATGCATGATAACATCATCAGCTTTAGGATTTGGAAAAGGTAAGGCTGAGATAGGCTTATTTGGTAAACTAAGTAATTCTGGCCTTTTTAGTTGATCCATCCCACAGGCTATCCTGGCTATCAGAATCACAAGGGATCAAAGCCCTGAACTTTAGGAGCACAGGTTGGCAGCTTACAACTGAAGCCATGGAATATTCTGAAAAACTATTGCTAGGGCAGCAGAAGGCAAGCTATGCCCCTGGAGGAGCTCATTCAACCAGCATAGGGGGTGTCCTTGTTTAAAGACCAAATGCTGATCCAATGAGCTCCTCCATTAGTTTCCATTTTCCCTGTGAGACTTCAGCTGCAAGTGTCTAGTCCCTGCTCTCAAGGGTTGTATGTTTGATTCTTAGTGAGCTTGACTGTGAACAAGTGCTGTTTTTCTTTCAGTGAAAATAAGTGGATTTTGGTTTGTTCAGGACCCATGCCCATTTGCCTTGTTTAGAAGAAACAAACATGAAGTGGCTTCATTTGTTGCATTTCACCATTTGTTTTCAAACAAATGCACATTCCTCATGGCTTTGTGATCCTTAAAGGTTGCAGATGGGTTGTACTATAAGCAACACAAATGGTAGACTCTAGAAGGAGAGGCCACATTCAGATGACAGCATGATTTGCAGAATCAGCAAATTGCAACAAGAGACGGTTTCTGGCAGCTGGCACCATGAACTCCTGAGGATATAGGCAGATGACACTGATCTGCAAGAACTTTGAACTAAAGATGCTGTGAGCTGCACAAACTGTTGGCAGATGGTAGTATGAGTTGCAGAGAATTTCTGTAGGTTGCACCGAGTAAGGGATGTTGCATTCAGATGGTATACTAAGCTGCAGAGACAATGGGGAGATAGCACTATGAGCCAGAATGGGGTTTCTAACCAGTTTGTATTTGGCTTTCCTATCTGATATCCCGTACCAAACACCAGCTACAGAGGATTCCTCTGGCCTCTGAAGCTTTCTTCTGTTACTGAGGTGGGGTTTCTACGCCACATCATTTCCCTCCTCCCTGTAGCCTCCTTTTGCCTCTGCTGCTAGGACTTGAGGATTTCTGCTTTCCCTATGAGCACATTGTGGCCTTCCATTCTTTTCTGTAACTTCTTTATAACACTGTTATTAAAGATCAAGGGCCCTGCTTTGTCATGTCTTCATAGCCTCTTCCTATCACTGCCTTTACTTCTGAGAAGGCCAGGGGATCCCACTACTCTTACCCCCTCCTTCAGCCACTAACACTGAGACCTTAAATCCCACCTCCCTGCCCTCTGAATCTTCTTCTTGCTACTGCTTTTAAGAGGGGTGCTGCTCAATTATTGTGCTGAGTCCTGGCTGGCCTGCTGGAATGAGCAACAGGGGTAAGCAAGAGACACTTGGAGTGGAAAAAAGAGGGACAGAGATGACAAGGAAAGATTGCAAAGGCCGGAGAAAGGAAACAATTTGAAGAAGAGAGGCGAGACCAGGAAGAAGTGACACAAGTGAGAACTGAATTAAAGGAGAAAGAGTACAGGGAGAAGGGAAAGGAGTGAAACTTCAATAGGAAGAGGAAAATAAGGCAGCATGCAAGGACAGTAAAAGAGAGAGAATGAAGGAGGGGGAAATTGGTGATGGAGGGCTGGAGAATTATCAGGGTTGACAGAGCTTGAACCAGTGAACTGAGACCAGAAACCTGCAGGGCTGGCTCAAGGGTTTGTGACATACTAAATTAATTTTTGCTTTTACATTCCAATCTTTGGGCCAGTCTTGTGCAGATATGGCTAAATTTTCCGCCAGAACAGTCTCCAGCTTATGATAAATGCTGGCACCAGTGTTTAACTTAATCCATCTATTCTGTGTCAGCATCTGTATAGTTAGTAGTGCTGAATATACAGGGTGGCCCAAAAAAGTGAGAACATCTCGTAGCATATAAGTTATTTAAAAATTCAAAAAGACAGATGTAAACGATGGACACATTTAAAAAAAACAAAGATGGCGACCGGATATTGTCGAAATAAAGACATTATATAGCTAAAAAAGGTAAATAAGTAAACTATTTAAGCTTTTAATTTACAAGACGTTCTCACTTTTTTTGGGCCACCCTGTATATGTAGCCCTAGTTCCACTAGTTGCAGAACAAGTCATTCCAGGTACTGAGTCACAGCTAATTTCTTCCCAGGTTCTCTCTCGCTCCTTCACTGAGCCAGCATACTCCTTATCAACAGCGAGCAGTTTCACCACAGGCGGAA
This sequence comes from Ichthyophis bannanicus, assembly GCA_033557465.1. Taxonomy (NCBI): domain Eukaryota; kingdom Metazoa; phylum Chordata; class Amphibia; order Gymnophiona; family Ichthyophiidae; genus Ichthyophis; species Ichthyophis bannanicus. The sequence goes on from CM066033.1 coordinate 760,381,279, forward strand.
GAGAAATCCCTTCAAGGTTCTCTACACATAGGTTAAAAGAAACTCTTGACACTGAATTGCTCCAGTTCTCTTTACTCAGTAAAATGTCCAACTCAAACAGTATCTGGTCACAATCTCTGGTTCAATCAGTACATAGTCCTTGGTAACGCTGATTTTATCACTTTAGCTATTTGTGTCTGTAATCGCAGTCTGACTGATTAGATGTCTTGCTGTAGGCAGTCTCCTTCTTGGTACTTGCTCTTGTTTTCCTGCCAATACTAAAATCACTGGAAACTTTTTCTTGCCACTTTTTAAAAGCTTATTTCGAACAAATAAAATAATGAAGATCCTTTTAGGATTTATATATTTCAAGGCTAATCTAGCTTTGATAAGGACTCCACCTTGCAGCTTCCTCAAACACTTCTCCCGACTGACTACAACATCAGCTGCAATGCTATAAACATTTAGGGCCCAAACTTCAGTGGCCACTGCTGAACTTTAGACCCAGATATTCAATGCTATGGTCGTATCTGGGCATTAAATAATTGGTTTGCCCAGATTGCGATAAAGCTAACCGGGCAACGGCAACATTCAGCACTGACCAGTTAGCTTCAGCAACGAAAGGTAGACCAGCCTTTGCTGCACTTGACTTTTTTTTTTCAAATTTATTTATAGAATTTCAAAAATACATCCAAGGAAATACACTTGTGCTGAAAAAAATGGACATTTACAATATAATAAAAGGAAAGTAGAACTTAAATAGGAAAACAAAAACACCATCACTCTAGCCCTCGATATTTGATGAAACCAAGAACACAAATGGCAAAGGAAATAAAAAATAAAACAATCCTAGGCAAAAGGATAATAGTGCAGGCTGAATAATTACTTTTTACAGAGTTAAAGGAGAATAGTATGGGAGTTTACAAAAGCAAGCAGCTGGGCTGGTTCAAAGAACACATAGGTAACAGATTGAAAGCAAATAACACATTTATATGGAAATTACAAGACGAGTGCACCCAAGTTTATTACAGCAGGTTTAATAAGCAGAAATTCATTCCTCTTCTTTTGTGTATCACGGGATAAATCTGGGAAGATCTGAATAAGTTTACCCATAAAGAAGATATGCTGACGGTTTTTAAAATATATCCTTATAAACCAGTCCCGGTCAACCGACAATGCAAAAGAAACCAAAAGAGTATCAAATTCAGTAACATCTAAGTCAGTTTCTTCCAAAATATCCATCACACTCAACTTAAGAAAATTCAGAGCTCTAATATTTGCAGCCCTAGAAGAATTCTCTAGCTGCTCGATTTTGTTTTTCAAAATCATATTGTCTTTCATTAAAGTTGAAACAATACCTTGCTGAGAAACATTTTTGGTTTCCAGATTCTCAACAGAAGCTTGCATTGAGGAAATATCTTGCTGAACTACATTTAACCAGTTAGCATTCTCCTGTGTCTTCAAGGAAATATTCTGGATTTGAGGCTGCAAAGTACAGGCTAGCTGAGAAATGGCTTCCCAAATTGATTCAAGGGAGAAATGCGCTGGTCGTTGTAAAGTGAAAGTATAGACAAATAGAAGAGGCTTTACCCATGGTTTCTGAAAAGCCCAAGTCACTTGCCACAATGCCTGTCCCCTCTTCTGTGGGCCGCTCAAGCAAACCCCGATACACTTCTGCTGTCTGATCCGCTACTGGCACAGCAAGAGAACTTTGCTGAGCACTAGACCTCAACTTTGGCAACGCACCCTCCTGCACTCGCTCCACCCAAAACTTTCCAGGTGGGGGGGCAAAGTGCACAGTTCTTCCAGGTGAGAGACCAACAGCAGCAGCTGTAATGGAGGCCTCCGTACTTCAGGGGAGAAGGACATCTCATGCCCTGATAGCGACGCCGAGTCTACCGACACCAGTGTAGATGCAGCCGGGCTCAACCCTGCTAGCTGCTGCTTCCCAGCACGGACCAGGAATCTATCCATCATTGAAACAGAGGTAGTTTGCTGGGAAGTGGAGGGTTTCTTCCCCAGCTTGCCTTTCCTCTTACTCATAAGGAAAAGACATCTTAGGACAGCCTGCACACCGCTGCCATCTTGGAATGGAATGGAAAATAAAACAAAAGATATTATAATGCCTCTATATCGTTCCATGGTGAGACCGCACCTTGAATATTGTGTGCAATTCTGGTCGCTGCATCTTAAAAAGGATATAGCGTTATTAGAAAAGGTTCAGAGAAGAGCCACCAAAATGGTAAAGGGGATGGAAGGATACTCCTATGAAGAAAGGCTAAAAAGGTTAGGGCTCTTTAACCTGGAAAAGAGACGGCTGAGGGGAGATATGATAGAAGTCTATAAATTAATGAACGGAGTGGAACGGGTAAATGTAGATCGATTGTTTATGTTATCAGAATATAGAAAGACTAGGGGACATGCAATGAAGCTACAGGGTAAACTATTTAAGACTAATAAAAGAAAATATTTTTTCATTCAACGTATAATCAAACTTTGGAATTTGTTACTGGAGGATGTAGTAAAGGCTGTTAGTGTAGCTGGGTTTAAAAAAGGTTTGGACAAGTTCCTGGAGGAAAGGTCCATAAACCATTATTAAGAAGGGACCCAGGATGTCAATGCTTGACCCAGTACAAGCATTGTGGAACCTGTGTCTTTTGGGGAGACTGCTAGGTACATATGACCTAGATTGGCCACTGTTGGAAACAGGATACTGGGCTTGATGGACCTTGGTCTGACCCAGTATGGCATATCTTATGTTCTTATGGTTCCGTCTCCCTCTGCTGCACTTGACTTTTACCATGTTGCGATAACCGAGCAGTGACTCAGTGTTGCTGCTATCTAGTTATTGCTGGGTACCACTCCAGAAACACCCTGATGCAGCAGCAGCCCTCACAGATATTCAACAGCTCCGTGTTAGTGCCACTGAAAATATTGGACAAGGGGATTGACACTTTGTAAGTCTGCTAATGGTATTAATCCCTTTGAATTTTGGGCCCTTAACTTACACTACAATGAAATGACCATTATAATAATACATTTCTATAGCAATGCCTTCACACGCTCTGAGACTAAAGAACAAGTATACTGTAATTGCGCAAACTACCACTGGAAATTACCTGGTGCAAGATAATGAACTGCATAGTGTCACACCCTGGGCCGCCTGTAGTGTTAGCGTACTGGTTGGGCTGCAGGGGGACCTTTTATTGAAAGGTTGTAGTTGGGCTCCTTTTCAATAAGGTAGTTGAGGCACGAATGGTTAAGGTCAAGACAGGGTTTTATTTCCCCTCCCGGGGACGGATTCCAAACACAGGTAATAAAGAAACATAAGCCATACACTCTGGCAAAAAGGATAGGATAAAGTAAAGTCTTGTACTTTTAAACAGGCAGTTAAATTATTTCCACAACTGTATTTCTTCAGCACAGTGAAACCACATCATTTAATACAGCCAATGAACAGTCCATCTGATTGTCAGATAATTCTGTTTCTGGTGGATCAATTATCATTGATTCAATCTGACTATCATCTGTACCACTCTGCTGCTGCCTATAGAGTGTTGGCAGATTATTCTCCTCTGCCAGCTCCCGTGACCTCCCTACTATCTCCTCTAGCAGGTAAGGGTCTGTATCACCATATCTTGGCATATAATTGTAAGGAGAGTTATGTCCCTTATAACTCCTACGTGAGAAAGTCTTGTATCCAGCTTTACATTGGCTAATTGGCCTACCTTCAGGGTTTGAGGCAAGAGAAAGTCTGTGCACTGCTCCTTTTAGAAGGGGTTTAAACCTTAGAGGCTTTTCTCTACGTTCAGGCTGCTCAGCACCCTCTTCCAACATACAAATGTCTGGCACCGTATATTCTCCCTTTCTTGAAGCTTGCAAATACTTTCCAGTTATCCTGACTGGTACTTTCTCCTTGTGAATGCCTTCACCATAAGGAATAGGTTTTGAGGTTTGGTTAAAAGGTTTCTGTGCCTTTCTCCTCCAATTAACTCTATTAGCTGTTAGCTGCCTTTCTCTTTCCCATTCAGAATCAGAGTCACACACGTAAGTTTTCCTACCAGCCCAGGGCAGACGTTGCTTTCCAGATTCAGACCTCAGCTTGCACACAGACTCCAGCTGGTTCTGATTCACCACGTCTTTCCTGCTTCCTGTTGCTGGCTTCTCTGAATTCTCTGAGCTGCTTTCTCTGGAGCTACCAAAGCCAAAGCTCCTGCTCCTCCTACTGCCACTGCTGCTCACTAACTCTAGTGAACGTCCCTTATACGTTTGCTGAGGCTCTAATCCAGCCCTTCCCCCTCCCAGGTGAAACCTATTAGAGCTATGAGCTAGGGATTGCTTATCAGCTGTGTGGGGTTCTTTCCCTCGTGGCTGGGAATGTTTGTGTTGCTCTTGGCAACTGGGTGTCCTGATATCTTCCTTCCTGCTAGAAACAGCCCTATTGCTCATAGGTTCCTCTGTTTTTCTATCACAGGATATCCTTTACCCATTACAATAGTCAGTTTAACCATGCCATTAATAAGAGTTCCTTAGTGCCCTCAATCATCAGCATAGCACAAAAAGATAAACTGCTTACCTTATTTCAAACAAAAAAATAATTAAGATCCTCTTAGGATTTATATATTTCAAAGGTAATCTAGCTTTGAAAACGATTCCACATTGCAGTCTCCACAAATGTTTCTCCCAAATGACCTAGGGGGCTAGTTACTAAGCTGTGACAAAATCTCACATTTTGCTGTGCCTTACTTTTCTGTGGGAGTCACTAACTTGTGGTAACTCGGTACTAGAGGTTAGTGACTCCTACGGTAAATGAATAACTTAACTTGTGATGAATCTCGCAAGTTGCGTTATTCTGCTCTCCCTAAGCATCAGGCTTCTAACACGCAAACTGATGGTCTCGGGGAGCCTTCTTAAATGGGCAGCTGTCAAATCTTACTGGCCTCCTTCCCCCAGTCTAAATAACCCCATCCTCTTGAAAAGATCCCTCTCCCTCACCCCTGTATCCTCTAAAGACTCCCCTCCCCCCCCCCCCCCATATAGCCCCCTGGGCTTTCCTGGTGTTCTAGGATGAGGGAGTGAAGCAGTTGCCAGTCACTCCTGTCCCTTCTGGTGCCTGGTTCAAAATGATGCCAGTGGACCCCTTGAGGTAGATTTGCAGATATACTGCTAGGGGGGCAAACTACCACATAAACCCTTAGGTTACTCTTGAGTCTACCACCTGCCACCCTCATTTATGACCCAATTGCTCCAGAACCTCCTTATACTGTCAAAATAGAAAGATTTCAAAATATTCATTTCCCAAAACTGAAAGAGAAAATTCAAGACTTTTTATAAGAAAATGAGGAAGAAAAACTATCCAAGTCTTGATGAAACAGGAGAAACAGCAGCCTTAGCAGCAAAATATGTCATATCTTGCCACCAAGCTGGAAATGTAATAATCTGACCATCCTCAGGACCTAGAAATAGCCTTTGCTATGGTCTGTTCTGTATTTTACAATTACATTCTTTTTGCTTAGCAATTCCAGCTTGAATTTCTATGGCTTTTTCCTATTCTGTGGGCCTGGTTTACAGAGGTGTTTTTCCTCTATGAGAAAAAAGTCTAATACAACAGATTCTATGTATTATTCTGGTAGCATATTACAAATTGTCATACCAATGAAGTTTCTGAATCTACATGGAGTTTGTTTCCAACTTTAGTGTCCCACAGCTATTGTACTGCATCACTCCCAGCAGAGTCTTGCTATTCTGCAATTTTTGGAGTAAATATTCAGCAGCCTACCAAATGCAGAAACCCTGTCAGTGAAACCTTGTAGTGAAGTTCAGCCACTCTAACTTATGAAAGCCGAAAGGACAGGAATAACTTTATGCGGATAAACTGAATTCATAAGTTAGGCAGATTTTTCAACCAGGTTACGCCTTCAACCCTGAATGCTGAAAATGGTGGTGTAATTTTATAGAGATAACATTCCATATTAAATTATTCATGCTATTTCTATTGTTTATTCAGAGCTGAATGAATGAGTTATATGAATAACAGTTGAATTTTGCTGCTCACCATAAAACATTTGGCCCCATTCTTGGCCTATTCTAAATCTCATCCCATTTTGGATGGTTAGATTTTAACTGTAGAGTGACCTATATAACCAAAATTTGTCGGTATAAGTGTTTGAAATTTGAAAAAGGACCCAATATATGGTCAGTGTATATGGGCTGACCATATATGGTCAGTCCCTCACTTGGTTTGCAGCTTTTCGTGATGTGAGGGCCTGTGTGCATCAGTGATACTGAAGGTTAAGTTATCGGTAGTTTAACTACTGGCAGGGTCTCCCAAGATGGACAGGTCTCAGCTGAGGTACTAGAACAAGACAAACCACTCATCTTGGCAGCAGCAGAATGGGACATTGTTGGCAGCGAAGGATCACATTTCTGTGACAACGGCAACAACACTAAGCTTAAACTGCGCAGAGGAATGGCCTGGCAATCTACTTCTGTATCTTGCCATGAAAACCCAATGGATAGTCACAACAAAACAAATTGCACTATAGTGCTGGAAGATAAGACCCCCAGGTCGGAAGGCACTCAACTAGCTTCTGGGGAGGAGCTGAAGACTTTTCAGAGTAAAGTCAGCATTTATGATGTGGTTGGATCAAAGCCCTCAGGACGTCTGACTGCTGATGAAGCTGCACATGAAATGAGAGTCAGAAGCTGTAAAGATGTCTTACATATTGGGACATGGAACATATGAAGCATGAATCAAGGGACGTTGGAGGTGATCAAGAATGAAATAGAACGTGCACAACTTGATCTGTTGGGTGTCAGCGAACTGAAAGGGACTGGCATCGGGCACTTTGCATCAGATGATCACATGGTCGACTATACTGGAAATGAAAGACACAGAAGAAATGGTGATGCATTTATAATTAAGAAGAAACTCACGAGAACTGTAATGAAATACAATGCAGTCAGTGAATGCTTAATCTCTATTCGTCTACGAGGAATGCCTATCAACACAACTATAATTCAAGTATATGCCCCAACAACAGCTGCAGAAGAGGATGAAATTGATGAGTTCTATGAACAAGTGCAAGCTGAGATTGACAGAAGATGCAAACAGGATATCCTGATAGTCATGGGAGACTGGAATGCAAAAGATGGCAACAAAGAAGAAGGCAAAATAGTTGGAAAATATAGACTTGGAAACAGAAAAGAAGCTGGAGAAAGACTATTAGAATTCTGCAAGACCAACCATCTATTCATCTCAAACACCTTCTTCCAGCAACATAAGTGACGACTGTACACATGGACTTCACCCAATGGATTGTACAAAAATCAAATTGACTACATCTGTAGAAGTCAACGATGTAAAAGCTCTATAACATCAACAAAGACAAAACTTGAAGCTGACTGTGTTACAGAGCACCAACTACTAGTATGCAAATTCAAGCTAAAGTTAAAAAAGAGCAAGCCACTCATGAATGTAGCAAAATATGACCTTGAGAATATACCACTGGAATTAAAAAACTGCCTACAAAAATCGATTTGCTGTTTTAGATACAAATAACAGAGCTCCAGAAGAATTATGGAAGGTTGTGTTGGAAGAAAGTGAGAAGTCTCCACAAAATGTGAAAAAGCAAAAACGTCCAAAATGGATGACAGAAGAAACTCTGAAAATTGCCCAGAAACGCAGAGAAGCTAAAGCCAGAGGAGAAAGAAAGACAATTACAGAACTCAACAGAGATTTCCAATGTGCAGCAAGACAGGACAAAGAAAAGTACTACAATGACGCATGCAAGGAAATAGAAGCAGGAACTATTAGAGGAAGAACAAGATTGGCTTTCCTAAAGCTATGAGAGTTAAAGAAAAAATTCCAGCCTCGAATTGGAATGTTTCAAGATGCTCAAGGTTCTATGTTGAATGATGCTGAGAAGATCAAGAAAAGATGAAAAGAATATACAGAGTTTTTATATGACAAAGATCAAGTGGACCAACAGCCATTTCAACCTGTACTTTATGATGAGGAACCATTGGTGATAAAAGAAGACGTTGAAGCAGCATTGAAAGCCTTATCAAAGAACAAAGCACCAGGCATTGATGGCATTCCCATAGAAGTATTACAGCAATCTGATGCAGCTGTTACCATACTTACAAGGCTCTGCCAGGAAATTTGGAAGACAACATCATGGCCAACTGACTGGAAAAGATCTGTGTTTATACCAATACTAAAGAAAGGTGATCCAACTGACTGTGGAAATTATTGCACAATCTCTCTGATCCCACATGCCAGCAAGATTCTACTGAAGATTATTCAACAGAGACTACAGCTATACCTGGAACAAGAACTACCTGAAGTGCAAGCAGGGTTCAGGAAAGGGTGAGGAACAAGAGATATCATTGCGGATGTGAGATGGATCCTTGAAAAGACTAAAGAATACCAAAAGGATATCTATTTGTGCTTTATTGACTATAGCAAGGCTTTTGACTGTGTAAAGCATGAGAAACTCTGGGCCACATTAAGAAACATGGGTATACCAGAACACCTGATCGTTCTCTTGCACAATCTGTACATTGATAAAGAAGCAACAGTTTGAACGGAACAAGGAGAAACAGAATGGTTTAAAATAAACAAAGGTGTATGACAAGGCTGCATACTTTTCCTCCACCTGTTTAATTTGTATGCAGAACAAATCATCAGAGAAGCAGGATTGTATGAAGACAACAGAGGTGTGAAGACTGGTGGAAGACTCATCAACAACCTTTGCTATGCTGATGATACCACATTATTGGCTGAAAGTGAAGATTTACAGGTTCTCCCCCTCACAAACACTTCTACTCAACCACTGCATGCCGACACCCCCACCCTACCACAAATCTAAATCATTTGATGTGAAAGCCGCCTTGATTTTAGGATAAGGTGGGATACAAAACCCATTTAAATAAATAAATTAATAAATAAAAGATTATCTGAAACATTTGCTTCTCATGATCAAGGAACTTAAAATAGGCCTTCACCTTAATGTAAAGAAGACAAAGATCATGACAGCTGGCAAAATCATTAAGTTCATCATTGAAGAGAAGAAATTGAAATCGTGGACAACTTTAACCTACTTGGATCAACTATCAATAAAAAAGCAACAAGCAATCAAGAAATCCAATGACACATTGCTCTTGACAGAATGGCTATGAAAGACCTAGAAAAGATTCTCAAGAACAGAGATGTCTCTCTCCATACAAAGATTTGACTCCTTCACGCCATGATATTTTCAATAATATATGGATGCGAAAGTTGGACAGTGAAAAAGATACACAGAAAGAAAATTTATACTTTTGAATTATGGTACTGGCAGTGAATATTGCGTATTCCATGGACTGCCCAAAGAACAAACCAATCAGTACTAGAGGAGATCAAATCTAAGCTTTTTTTAGAAGCTCAGATGACAAGATTTCGACTTTCATACTTAGGACGCATCATGCGACAAGAGAGATCATTAGAGAAAGACATCATGCTTGGAAATTTAGAAGGTCAACACAAAAGAGTAAGGCCAGCAATGAGATGGATCGATACAATAACAGCAGCTACGGGTGCCAGCTCCCTGACTGAAGACCGAACACAATTTAGGACAATTATCCGGAGGGTCACCATGAGTTGACCCCGACTTGACGGCACTTAACAGTAACATATAGTCAGTACCCATTGCCGACCACATAAGGGCTGTTGAATGTCAACCTTCATCTTTCTAACCGTCTGTTGTTTGTTTCTCCTTTAGTCATCATTATTTATTTATTTAATAACACTTATATACTGCACTTTCCAATAGATCAGGTGCGGTTTACAGAGAACAATTTGAATAAACAGAGGCAAATATAGAGTCTGTTCTTCTTACATGGAACATTAACAAACTATGTGCAGTAGGCTTGTGCCTTAATACATAAAACAAGATCAAAAAGGTCGAACTACTATATACAAGATACTTTTGGTAGAGTACATTGAAACTATGTACATGACATCAGAAACATTGTATTTGGGTTATTTACATTGTAGTGCATAGCAGAAAAGCCATCATGTAGACTTATTGATACCGTATGGGGGAGAGATTAATTAACTTTTCATGTGTTGTTGCTTGGTTTGATATATATAATCCTTCTGTTATCCATTGTCATTAAGGGAGAAGGAAGTGGCCTGTAAGCCATAGTGTGACATGAATAGATGGGTTTTTATTTTCTTACGAAATTCTTTGATATCAGTTAGGGTTCTAATTTCTACAGGTAGAAATCCCTTTTACAGCACTAATCCTTGTCACCTAAACAATCTGTACTAGAAGAGATGTTATCCTAATTTTAGTTACTGCCTGACTCTTAGAACTATGATACATTTTTCTTGCTTTTCTTTTAGTTAACAACACTTATACATGAGGATGGTGATTCAGTGAATTCTAAGCATTCAGTGGAAGTGAAATCAAAATTCATAAAGATCGAACAGTTGGAAAAAAATTATCCTTCTGGTGCCTTTGTTTCTTCTGCCTCCCTAGAATCAGAAAGTTGTGATTTCAGTAGATCATGAGACATCAACTGGAATCAGAGAAAAAAAGAAAGAGTTGTAAAGGACCTTGAAAGGACATCTAATCCATCTCCTCTCCAGGTAAGATCCACAGTACTAATTGATCTTAGAAAGGGCCTATATAATAGGCTCTTATAAAACTCTTCAACAAAGATTCCATATAGCTCCCTAGATTATCTTTTGCAGGGATCAACCACCCAAATGTCAGGGGAAGGCACTGGCAAGGTTTGAGAAAGTCCAAAACCTTAGCCACAGAGCTATGCAGGAACTATCAGGTACCAAGCAGGGAGATGATGGCTATTCCCAACTGTGAACAAGACTGGTTATAGTCAGGCTACAAGAGTTGATTGGAAGTTATTCAAGCATCCAGACATTTATTCGGCTTTGCTTCTTCTGAGTTGAAGTCTGTGGCTGGATCAAGACTGTCATGCTCCAAATCATTATTGCACTTTCCAGTTCTGGTCTTTGCTCTGAGCTTCCATTCCATGCTGTGCTCTAGCTCTGGTTCCATGCCATATACCGGTTCCAATTCCTGTATCATGTTCTAGCTGCACTTCCTGTACTGAATTCCAGCCAAGAATGTTCAGGCATGTTGCCCACACATGAGCTTGCTCCACCACAAGCCCCACATCTGCACAGCTGGAAAAATATAAATCCAATGAAAAAGGGTACTGAGAGCAAAAGCCTAATCACCATGAAAACAAGTGGATGCCAGTTCCGTAGGTGCACGTCCTGACGTCCAGAAATCTGGATGGCTCGGAGATGCACCCAATTCTGCTCCCATGGGGGCTAGATGACCCTGCGGGATAGAATCTCAGCATAGGGTCTGGACATCCAGGATATGCCCCGATTCAGGCACCCTGATATCCAGGCACTTCCCCGGCTAGCCCAACTAGGTTCCTGCATGGAGCCGTGATGCAGTGGTGTCCTGTTGCCATGGCACTGTGGATCCATGCAGAAGCCCTGATCACTCGCACTGCCATCAGACTTGTTCCCTGCTGCCTGACCCCCGATCAGGCCTTCTGAGGCCAGGGTCAGACTGCGGGGAACCCCCTGCCCTGCTCACCTCTCTGGGGGAGTCTGGATCTGCTGCCTGCCAACATTGGGGGTGGGGGGGGGACTTATTCCACCTACAAGGTGGAATAAGTTCCCCATTTAAATCCCAGAGGCTAGATGTACAGGACTGTCATTGGAATAGGCCCTGTACATCCAGGTTGAGAGTCATGCCTCTGGCCCGCCCTCGCTCTTCCCTTGGCCGCCCCCTCCCGCCCTCGTACAGAGCTCCCCGCACATCTCTGCTGTACATGTGGGTAGCTCTGTGGGTGGAATTGGCACCTTGGCGTTTAGCAGAATATACATCCAACCCGGATGTATATCCCTGCTAAGCCCGAATTGGAATGACCTCCTCAGTATATAATCCAACATAATTTTTTGTCGGACTAAATATGCACTGAGGGAGATTAGTTCCTTTAATGCATGGAAAGATTTGAAAAGATTGCCCCAAGCACAATGTATTTGGGCACACTTATCTGGATCAAATCAGTGAAAGTCACATCATTGTGTAAAAAAGAAAACAGGATACATGAATTTAAAGTAAAGAGTACCAGTCTAGTTCCAGAAGCATTCGTAATTATGTAGTGCATACCAGCACTATGGTTTTCCCTCAATTGAATGTGCCTTTTCGTCAGAAGGGGCACTTTTCTTCTAACGGATGCTTTCATTGAGGATAGGCCATAATAAGCCCTTCATGGGCCAATACTGTTACCTCTTGGACCTATTATACCAGAGATTACACTGACTGTGCTACAAATCATGTAGCGTATCTGTTGATTTGCCCTTGTGGCCTCAAATATGTTGTCAGGACCATCCGGTCCATTAGACGGCGATGAGGTGAACATAGATCCCGTGTTCTGTCTGCCTTTTTGGTCAGTCACTGCATTCAGGCAGTAGCATTGGATTTACAAGTTAAACACGGTAGCTCCTGGGGGTCTTAATTTGGAACTGCACTGGTACTTTTTACTCTAAGTTCATATATCCTCTATTTTACTTTTTTACATAATGATGTGACTTTCAATGATTTGCTCTGGTTTAGTTATGATGAGCCACTTTAGATGTTCATATTGGGACGGCCCGATCACAGCAGGTTATTGCTGATTGGTCGCAGCTGGCTCCTTCCAGCAAAGTACTTTCCCTGTGTATTTCCCATCCAGTGACGTCAGACGCCTTGATTCAAAAAGAGCAACACGAAGAACTCTTAGGGTGAGATGGAGGGGGGGGGGATAGGGAGATGGAGAGGAAATGCTGGCCACAGGGGAAGGGTCATAGAGAGAGGGCACAGGGAGGGGTCATAGGGAAAAGGAGGGAAGAAGTTGGACCCAGGGGATTATAGGGAGATGGAAGGGAGATAATAATCACAGGAGAGACGAGAATAGGGAGAGGGAGGAAAGATGCTTGGCAGGAAAATTGAGGGGAGATGTTAGACACAGAGAAGAAGGGGAATAGAGAGGAGGGGAGTTGCTAGACACATGGGGCATAGGGAGACTGAGGGGAGATGCTAAACAGGGAGGAGTAGCCTAGTGGCCTAGTGATTGGGGCAAGGTACTTCAGGCCAGAAGGTCGGGGGTTCAAATCCCACTAGAGGACAGCAACCTTGGGCTGGAAGGACTGGGGTTTCTAGTCCCACAGGTGCTCCTTGTGGTCTTGGGCAAGCCACTTAACCCTCCATTGCCCATGTTCCCTGTAAGTATTAGTGTATGTGTCTCATATCCCCGCGTGTTAAATGTATCCCCCAATTGTGTTGTGACTGCTTTGATTGAAGGATAAGATGGTATACAAAACTGTCAAAATAAAATAAAACACAGAAGGTGGGAATAGGGAGAGGGGGAGGTATGATGGACAGGGGAGTGGGAATGGGGAGATAAGGGGGAGTAGCTGGGCAGAGGTCATAGAAAAATTGAGGAAAGATGCTAAACACAGGAGATGGGAGTGTAGGGAGAGGGAGGGGAGATGCTAGGGAGGGGGAGGATAGGTAGATAGAGGGGAGATGCTAGACACAGGGAAGTGGGCAAGGAGAGACAGAGCGGAGATACTGGACATGGGTGGGAATAAAGAGAAAGGTGGGAGTGCTGGACATGTAGGAGATAGGGAGAGAGGGGAGATTGTGGAATGAGGCTATGGATTGAAAGGGGGAGAGAGATGCTGGATAGAGAGAGAGGGCAGATGTGGTATGGGGGATGCTCAATATTGGGGACAGAGGGAGGGTAGAAATCAGAAAACTGGGGAAGAGAGAAAGGAGAAAATTAGTGAAAGACTGTGGGATAAGAGATTGTGAAAGGAGAGATGGGGAACAAGGGGGTTGGGGTTAGGCTAGGGGTTGAAAGTGGAACAGTAGGTGAATCGTGGCAAGATGATAAGAAGAAGAGAAATCTGAGTGCATAGAGATAGAAAAATAAATGAAAGAAAGCTGAAAGGAAAAAGATCAATGTCAGAGATGGATGTAGAGGAGATAAGATGTAGTATATGGACTTGAGATCCTAGAAAGAAGAGAAGATGGAGGAAAATAGAAATCAGAGCCTGGAACCAATATGATCAGAAAAATAAAATGGCCAGACAAAGGTAGAGGAAAGTATTTTATTTTCATTTAAGTGAATGAAATATGTCCATTTTTGCAATTTACACTGCTAACTTTATATGTTTTTTTTTATTTCTCTGGTATTGCACTGCATGCAGTTTGGCTTCTTCTGGTTTCAGTTTAATTTTTGTCTACATATTTCTATTTTAATTTTTGGTCACTAATTCTGTACTTGGTGAGAGTCTACAGTATCTATATTCTAAGTGTGTGACTGAGGCCAGGTATTCTGTTAGCATGGAGTTTTGAAGTAAGAATCTGGCTTGTTCAGTTTTCCCAGTAGGTGTATGGATGTGCTAGGGCTCACTGCAGTATTTACGGTGCTGCCTTATTCTGCCTCTTGTGTGAGTTTTGGAAGTTAGTGCTGTTATGGAATAGTAAATTTTCTCTATAGGTTTTGCAATGTGGTTCTTGCTTTTTGTTTTTTGCATGGCCTTTGTTGCTCACATGCGTGCCCACTGAAAATCGTACTAACCAGCTAAGTGCCACAGCTTAACCAGATAGTACCAGTACCACCCTTGCTCCATCCACAAATCGCCTCTGCACTAACTGGATAGTGCCAAGAGATTTTCAGTGGCACTTTCTGGATCATGTCACTGGATATCTAGTTTACCACCCTTACAGTTGTGGTCAACATTATTGGCACTCTTGCAGTTTCAACCCCTTAATGTCCAATATCTCCTAAAAAAGAGGAGAGTGAAATGGCGTTGGACTATATATGCACACATATTTGACACATAAAGGAACCAAATAAAACAAGATCAATTAAAAAAGGAAATAATGGAACAAGATGGCTTTTGGCTGTTAACTGCGGCTCAGCCTCTTGGCTTGTTGGCTTGTCTCCGGGGTTTCTAGTGCTGCGATGCGACGCGATGGAAGAAGAGGAAGCCAAAGCCCCAGACCTCCGGTGCGACGGCTCCTGCCCCAAGGGTACAAAGAACACTTGCTGAGTGTGGGCTGAGTTTTGGAGTACAAAGCAGCATTTCAATGGGGCCGGCAGGGCTATCAGCGTCGGCTTCGAGTGGGGCAGGTTTGAGCCCTGAATTGAGAACTGCACTTCCGCGACTCGGAAGTGTTTCCAGCACACCCACACGGCTGTTGCTGGCTTCAGAGAGTGCTGATGTGAGCCCAGGAGGTTCCCTGGTGGCTGCATCTTCCCCAGTGTTTGGGGATTGGTTACAATGATTGTGCCACTTTGGAGAGAAGCGGGGAGGCTGAGGGAGATATCTCCTTTCCTCCAGGTCCTGGAAGGTTGCAAAAACCGGCAGTTATAAACTTCAATACTATTTGGGAGGTAATGTCTTCGATGAACTCTTCTCTGCAATCTCTTGTAAGTACTTTTTCTTTGGAAAATTTTTCAGTTAAGTATTCCTTGGTGGGGGTCTCCCAGGAGCAGACTTTGCAAGCTTCAAGGTTATCTTTGTTGGAAGCAAGGTTTGGGGAATTGCAGGAGACCCAGGGTGCGCTAGTTAAAGGCTCGGCAGTTTTGCTTTGGAAAATGGAATATCTGGAGAATTCTTCTAGGAAGAATAATTTGCGGTTTATTATATTCCCTAAGTCTCCACTGGTTCCAGCAGGTGAGATGGTCAAGAAATACTTCCAGGAGGTTCTTCAATTGCCAGCAGATAATTTACCTCCAATCACTCGGGCACAGCATTTGTCTGTTGTGCCTGGAATAGGTGTCCCTGAAGAAGATCAAACTATGCTGTTGTCACTTTCCAGAGCTTTCGATGCTGTGTAGCTACAAATAATTGGTCAGCTCTACTTCTAACCTTTTGCAATTATGGCTAGTTATATCTATAGTGCCTCTCAACTACAAATGGTAAAATATATTTAATGTGTATTTATCATAGCGATTGGGTCTCAGACTTATCAAGGCTAATCACTGAACCTACTTTGATAAGTATGGTGCAGTGTAGAATGCCGTTAGTACATCAATGGCCCATTTATATTGCTAGATTTAATTGATTATTTTTCATATCAGGTTATTGAATCATATCAGGTTATTGAATGCATCAGGATTTTTTATAATAAAGATTGCTTATCTTGAACTTGCTTGTTATGCCACAGACGATGCTTTTCTTCTACGCAGGGCTGAGTGGTAAACGATTCTCCCAAGATCACTTAATATGTCACAGGCAATGCTTTTCTTCTCTTCAAGGCTGTGTTATAAACGGTTCTCCCAACGCCCAATCTTGGCGCCGTAGCGTTTCACAAATGTTGTTTCCTCAGGGGAAATGCCTTAATGTAACAAAAGCATTTATCCTTTAACCTGATCTATTAAAATGAGAGAAACTTGATGTAATTCATAGTCCAGTCATAATGCTAACATGAATGAATGATAGAGAAATCACTTACTACTTTCATCGGCTATCTTCCAACTCTAAAACGCCGCGCATGCGGATCAAAACCCTGTAAGGGGATTTAAATGTCGACAGAGGAGGTCATGTGACTTAATACTATACATTCATTGGTGGGGATTACTGACAAGCACCCCATTCAATAGATGTGTTCAAGCCTTTGGGGCTTATAGTGTCCCCTGAGGAAACGACATTTGTGAAACGCTACGGCACCAAGATTGGGCGTTTACCACACAGCCCTACGGAGAAGAAAAGCATCGTCTGTGGCATAACAAGCAAGTTCAAGATAAGCAATCTTTATTATAAAAAATCCTGATGCATTCAATAACCTGATATGATTCAATAACCTGATATGAAAAATAATCAATTAAATCTAGCGATATAAATGGGCCATTGATGTACTAATGGCATTCCACACTGCACCATACTTATCAAAGTAGGTTCAGTGATTAGCCTTGATAAGTCTGAGACCAAATCGCTATGATAAATACACATTAAATATATTTTACCATTTGTAGTTGAGAGGCACTATAGATATAACTAGCCATAATTGCAAAAGGTTAGAAGTAGAGCTGACCAATTATTTGTAGCTACACAGCATCGAAAGCTCTGGAAAGTGACAACAGCGTAGTTTGTTCAATAGAATAATGGAACGTCACCCAATATGGAAAAATACTTTGAGTTTTACAGAAGATCATATACAAAACTTGAGTAAGGAAACCACCCCATTTACGATGGATAATGACACAGTGGATGAAAACAATACATCCTGGGAAGATCTTTTAAAGCTCCAGAAAAAAACCATACGTTTGGATTTACATTGGTTATCTATGGTGGAATATATTCGCCACCAACACATCCCTAGAGGGCTTAGAATATACAAAGAACCTAAGATGCATACTTCGGATCCTCTGTTTATGGAAAAATGGAATTCTATACTGAACAAATGTTCACTAGACCTTATGGTCTTGATCGTGGACACCACAAAACAGAGTGTGGAAAAATTGAATCAAGAAACAGAGGCATTGACAACCCGGTTGAAGGAGTTTGAAACAACGGAAACATTTTCAAAGATAATGGCAGAACATCAAAAGCAGATGGACACCACAAGGGAAGAAGTTAAAAAAGTGAAGGCTAAAAAGCTACAATGAGACTATGAAGACTACACGATAAGCTACGTATATTCCTGGTTAAACCCTAAACGAAAAGAAAAATCATTTGCAAGACGGAAACATGTGGAATTTACAGACACTTCGGAGGATTCGGCATCTTCAGATTCAAGCAAAGAATCATGAGAAGATTTTTTAGACAGTGGCAATGGGAGAAAAAAGAAAAAACAAAAAGACCCGGTGCCACGTCGAGGATCCACCCGCCAGAAGAACACTTGAGAGAAACTACACCGGTTATTAATATTTCCGGCCTGGAACTTTCCACTATTCAGTTGCCGGTATTAGGAAAAGCTCAATGTTCAGAAAAATAATTCTCTTTCACCTTCAGTAAGGATTAGAAACAACATACGAGGTCTCAGTAAAAAATAGCACTGCTCATTTAAGACTCACGTCAAAAATATAGCTGAGTGCTGTGTCACATCAACGACCTCAAAACTGTATTTTAAACACCCTGCCAGTCGTGTCTTTCAAATGAAAATTAGCCTGAACAGAAAACTTATCTTAGACGACTAGACAGCTGCGTGTATAGTGTTTAAATCGATCCCGTGTGCAATATTTAAGTCGATCCTGACGTACACCACCGGTACCATCAAGACGTTTCACAGCAATGTTTCCTTAGGGGATCCATCAATGCCGAAGCACACTATAAATACAGATAAAAACAACACATAACTCCCATCCCTACTACATTAAAATTCCCACTCTTCAAATCAAAAATCACAATCCATCAATACCTCACCTTTATTCTGATGCAGCCCGCGTAAACTCAAACCGTGGCCACACACTGTTCCCACCTTCAGAAGAACTTCACAACCGCCACAGTGAACCCAAAAAACGCCACGCATGCGGATCCTTTAGAGCCGGTCCACATTGTAAAGCGCCCCAGACGTCACTACCTACGTCAACTAAACCAACCACCTACACAGACATCACACTGCCGCTATCTAAAGCAACTGCCGGCGCTGATGTCCGGCACTAAATTGTTTTCCCCACTGCTATTATGAAAAACCTGCTTTACACTCTTTACAGCATCCAAGCCTTAACTCCACTTCATCTCACCAGGAGCCACTAAATCCAAACATTCCCACAACACTCGCTAGGGCCTACCACGCACGCGGAGCCATTATCATCTTTTGTTGATTCCTTCCTACGCCCTTTACTGGTTACAGTTCCATCATTTTTAAGGGATACTATCCATTTTTTGAACGTGTTACAGGAAGTTAATGGGTTGGCTGGTCATCAGGATGTTTTTTTAGTGACGCTGGACATCGTCTCATTATATACTAGCATCCCGCAAAGGGAGGCTTTAGAAGTAGTGGAAAGAGTATTAGTTCAGAGGGATGATTTGTTCGGGGGTAAGCGAGATTTCATTCTTAATCTAGCCCGCATAGCAATTTTTCACAACTATTTTGTGTTTCAGGGGATACTATATTTGCAGAAAATGGGGGTTGCCATGGGGGTCACCTGCGCTCCCTCGATAGCAAATTTTTATATGGGGTTTTTTGAACATCAATGGGTGGTACCTTCTGACTTTGCTCCCCACATTTTGATGTGGCGGAGGTACATTGATGATATCTTTTGTATGTGGCAGGGAACAGAAGAGTCCCTTCAACAATTTTTTGAGTGACTTAATCATTGTGATGAAAATATAAAATTCACGCATCTTTACCATAAGGATACCATCACTTATTTGGATGTCAGTGTTGTTAGGGGTACTGTAGGATGGTTGACTACTGTGTTTAGGAAGCCCACAGATAGAGTTACCTTCCTCCATTTTGGGAGCATGCATCCTAGGCGGTTGCAGGAGGGACTTCCCTTTTCACAATTTTTACGCTTTCGGCGTAATTGTTCAGATAGATCTGATTTTAAGGTTAAAGCAAAACAGCTGTATAATAATTTCATTTTGCGGGGGTATCCAGGCCCTGTGGTCAAGCGTGCCTATCAGAGGGCATTGTTTAACCATCGGGCGGCTTTGTTGGAAATAAGACCTTCCAGAGCTGCTGCTAGGTTTGATGACAATCATATTAATTTAATTACTAAGTTTTCCCCTTTGAGTAATGCAATTCAAAAAATACTTAAAAAACACAGTAATGTTTTAACAGTGGTCCCTGGCTTGGGAGAGAAATCTGTTCGGTGTGTTTGGCAAAGGGGCCGGAGTCTTAAGGAGTGGGTGAGTCCTGCAGTGTTGCCATCAGTTTCACAGGAGGTTCGAACTGTCGAGGAGCCTGGCCATTTCAGCTGTGGGGAGTGTGATATTTGTAGTATTACCCTCATTACGGTGGAGTTTGCGTATCAGGGGGTGGTGGTTCGGTTCCGGCAACACACCACTTGTAGTTCTTGTGTAGTATATGTGATTATTTGCCCGTGTGGGTTGGGATATGTTGGGAAAACTATGTGCCTGTTTCGGGTGCGTATGAGGGAACATCGTAGCCGCCTGAAGCATAAAGTTATGGAGGCCCCAATAGTTTCGCACTGCGTGCAGTTCGGCCACACTTTTGATCAACTGTGATGTCTATGTATTGATCAGGTAATCAGGGGAACGGGGGGTAGAACCATAGATCAAGAATTGATCAGGCTGGAGCAGCAATACATTTATCGTTTACATACTTTGGTCCCTGGGGGATTGAATAGTTGTATTGAATGGTCGGCTTGTGTTTAAGATTCTGAGTGATAGTGTTTTTTCCGAATGAGCGGGGACTGTTCTCGGTAGTTGATTGCTGCTGGTTTTCTGGCAATATGAAGCTGTGATATCTGAGGGCGATTTAACTTTTGGTAGGTTTGGGTCGCACCGTAGCCCTATTGAGTGAGGTAGGAGTGCCGTGCTTCAGTAGCAACAAGGTTTGATTTTCGTAGAGTTTATATTAAGAAAAGGGGAAAATCCTTTTGAGCTTGATATTTGTATTGGTAGCTGTTTTAGATAGGGGCAGTGTGGCGTTTATGGAAGTGATTGGTTTTATTTATTTATTTTTATTTAATACACACTTATATACCGCCGCTTCCAATGATCAGCAGCGGTTCGATTCATCTTTTGGGGGTTGTCGAATCAGGACCGGGAGGGGATAGTAGATACATAGATCTGAGGACAGGTCACAGCACACAGGGTTAGTGTCTTGGGGAATGGATTACACATATTTACATTTTTACATACATATTTACACCTTTTTGGATTACACAATTTTACATATTTATACATGAAGCGGCTTCAAAAGCATATAATTATCTGATTGTTTTGCTACGATTTAACGGGACTTGAGAGTCATGGCTGATTGTAGTAACATTTGAATAGGTGGGTTTTTAGCTCTTTCCTGAATATTGTAATGTCCTTGATTAAACGCAGATCAAAAGGGAGTTGATTCCAGATAGTTGGCGCAGAGAATGAGAAAGCTCTGCGACATGTACTTGTTTTCACAGTTCTGATGTTGGTGGGGACCTGCAGGGTGCCCGAGTTGGTGGTTCTTCTGTCCCTATTTGCAGGTTGTGTGCTGATAAGTGAGGACAGGAATGAGGGGGCTAAGTTGTTGATAAGTTTGAATGTGGTTACTAACATCTTGTACTGTATCCTAGCTGCAATTGGAAGCCAATGTAACTCGATTAAAATGGGGGTGATGTGTTCAGAAATGCTTGTTCCCATTATGATCCTGGCTGTCACATTTTGGGCCATCTGAAGGATATTTAGAGATTTTTTAGGCAGACCTTGTAAGATGGCATTACAGTAGTCTAGGTGTGGCATAATGAGCGCTTGAGCCACAGACCGGAAGTCACAGGGTGCTATTATTTTCCTTAGAGGTTGTATCACCCTAAGTTTATGGAAGATGGCTTTGTTTGTTTTACGTAGGTGTGTCTCCATTTTTAGGTTGCAGTCGAGTGTGACTCCTAGATATTTGATTTCATCTTTCGCGTTGTACGTGTTGTTGCACAGGGTGATTGTAGAAGGGGGCTTGAAGTTCGGTTTACTGGATATATACATGACCTCTGTTTTTTTGTGGTTAATTGTCATGTTGTTTTTCTGTAGCCATAGTAACATCTCGTCCAGGCAGGTTTCGAGCTGTGTATATTTCGGGTCAGCGGCGTCCAATTGTGTGTAGAGCATAATATCATCCGCATAGATGTGGTAGTTGATGTTATGCCTTTTGAAAATGTCGCAGAGGGGTTGCATGTAAATGTTGAACAGTAGTGCCGAGAGAGCCGAGCCCTGGGGTATGCCCTGTGTTTGAGAGAACGGTTCAGCTTGTTCCCCATTGAATTGTACTTGAGGCCTTCTGTTCGATATGTAGGAGGAGAACCATTTGAGGGGGGTTCCCACAACTCCTATGGATTCCAGTTTGCTAAGGAGGATCCCATGATGTACAGTGTCAAAGGCGGCGGAGATGTCAATGAAAATGAGTATAAACATTTTCTTTCTGTCTTCTAGAGACTGTCTTCTCAGAGACTCCCCCGGCACCATCATCAGCTCTCCTCTTCGGAGGATCGAGCCTCCTGCACCGGAGGAGCTGCGGCCATCCAACCCTGCCCAGTCGGGGCAGCCACGTGCAGCAGGGGTTTAAATTTCAGCGCGCGGGCAGGCGCTCATCTCAGAGACTCCCCCGGCACCATCATCAGCTCTCCTCTTCGGAGGATCGAGCCTCCTGCACCGGAGGAGCTGCGGCCATCCAACCCTGCCCAGTCGGGGCAGCCACGTGCAGCAGGGGTTTAAATATCAGCGCGCCGGCAGGCGCTCATCTCAGAGACTCCCCCGGCACCATCATCAGCTCTCCTCTTCGGAGGATCGAGCCTCCTGCACCGGAGGAGCTGCGGCCATCCAACCCTGCCCAGTCGGGGCAGCCACGTGCAGCAGGGGTTTAAATTTCAGCGCGCCGGCAGGCGCTCATCTCAGAGACTCCCCCGGCACCATCATCAGCTCTCCTCTTTGGAGGATCGAGCCTCCTGCACCGGAGGAGCTGCGGCCATCCAACCCTGCCCAGTCGGGGCAGCCACGTGCAGCAGGGGTTTAAATTTCAGTGCGCCGGCAGGCGTGCCCGCGCCTGAGGGCCTCGCCAGAGGGCCCTTTGGCGTGGCCCTTAGGCAGTGGCACCTCAGCAATTCTACGAATAAAGGCAGAACTTTCACCCAGAACAGAGCCAGCCGTCCGCATCAGAAAAAGACGAAAACAAAGCACCAGCAACTATTCAACGCGCCGCAAAGACCTGAACCTACAGAGCTGCCCAGATGACTTTTCTCCCCTGCTTTCCGTGCAAGTATAACCCCGCAACAGCACTGCTACATTGTCATTACACTACTGCCTGTAGCTTTAATAACCACCTTTGTCTTGCTACCAGTACCTATATTGCAATTATATTTTTGTCAATAGCCTAACTGATACTTAATTTCTACACTGTTGCTGTTATACTTTCGTCAGCTGCTTTAATACTATGGTCAGTAGCCTGCTTTATAGCTAACTATTATTTGTTACCAACAGCCTTTCCAGTGTTATTTTATTATCGCCACTTGCCAGACTGCTACTTAATTACTATACTGTTACCAGTAACCTTTACTAAGGGCATTAATTACAATTACATTGCAACTTGTTTCTGTTCTATCTAGCTGTATCTGTTTTCACACTCACACCATGATTTCACCCATAGCATTAACTTCACTACATATCCTTGCAGCTTACTGCATGATTTTCACCCTCATTCACCACTCTCAAGCCCTCACCTATAACTCTATCCCTGTTCTACATAATGCATGGAAGAGACATCACACCTCCAAACATACAACCTCAAAGACATGGGCAACCACTACACTCCCACCTTCTCTACATATCCATCCAACAGTCCCTCCCACCCAAATCTGAGTCCCCCCCCATAACCTGAAGTGCGCACTCATTAACGCCCGCTCCATCCGCAAGAAATGGCCTGCCATTACCGCCATGCTAGCAGACCACGATCTCGACATCCTATGCATCACAGAGACGTGGATGTCTACCTCAGACTCTGTCCTCCTCCACCAACATGTCCCTCCCTATTTTGCCATACACTCCTGCCATAGGACAGACCGAACTGGAGGTGGAGTAATCATCCTCTCTAAGGAAAGCCTACAATTCCAGCCTATCTCCTCTAACAGTTCCACCCACCTTGATTATTTATCCATAGCAAATAAGAACCACACCATCAACCTGATATATAGAGCACCCTCCCCAATAGCTGATGACCTTTCAGTGATTGTTGACCTTGCATGCAACCCCAGCAATCCCCGTACAGCAAACTGGGTGTTAGGAGACTTTAACCTCCCTGTACTGCAAGATACACAAGCTAATGCCTTCCTTGATGCCCTCAAAGCATTAGGATACACCCAACTAGTTAACTCCCCCACTCATATTAAGGGAAACACCCTCGACTTGGTATTTGCACCTCAAATAGACAACTACCCCTTTCACAAATTCAATCTCTCACTGAGCCCAGTACCATGGTCTGACCACAGTCTTGTGAGATTCTCACTGCCTTCCCTTCGCGGATCTAACTACCTCCCCACCACAATTGACAATACCATCACTACTCGGAAACGTTATCTCCCATTCAATGAGCAGGAGATCATTGGGAGAATACACCCTCTCCTGGAAACACCTGAACTCAACCTTGACGACATGTTAACATTATGGAACAAGTCCCTCAACGCAGTAATAGATGCCCCAACTACCAAGAAAAACCTCAGAGGTAAGAAAAAAGCACCTTGGTATTCACCTGAACTAACAGCATCCCTCCGGCGGTTACGTCAACTCGAAAAAACGATGGCGCAGATCAAGGACAACCGAGAGCCATGAAGCCTATAACACCCACCTTGACGACCATAGAACAGCAGTATCATCAAGAATGAAACAATACCATTCAGACGTCCTACTGAGAGCCATAAACAAACCACGTGAGCTATTCAATCTGGTCAAAAATCTGGCTAAGGAGCCCACCTCCAACCAAACAAATCTACCTGACGCTCAGGAATATGTGGACTACCTTCGCTCAAAGACAAGCCAACACATTGCTCCTGCAAATCACCACCCTCTGAAACATACAAGCCCGCTACCTCCCGACTCCCTCCCTCTAAATGAGACAGCAGATAACCACCACATTCTTAACTCCTTCTCCCCCCCAACAGCAAGGGAGATCCAAGATACCATCACATGCATCAATACCACCACAGCTCCGAGCGACCCATGCCCGGAACAATGGATAAAAGCGCTAAAATCAGACCTCAGCCCTTTCCTCGCCAAACTAATAGGATCATCCTTCACTTCGGGGATTTTCCCACAGAACCTGAAGCAAACTTCAATAAGACCCCTACTGAAGAACAAAAAGCTCGACCCCACAAAGATGGACTCTTACAGGCCCATATCGAGCATCCCGCTTCTAGCTAAAATCATCGAAAAAACAGTCCAACAGCAACTAACCCATCACATTGAAAACAACGCGCCTCTTGATTACTGCCAGCATGGATTCAGAGAGTCCCATGGAGTCGATACCCTTCTGACTACATTATTCAACTCCCTTACCATTGGGCTCAATAACATCAGGAAGGGTTTTGCCCTTATCTTTCTGGACATCGCAGCCGCCTTTGACTCGGTGGACCACAAGATACTCCTATCACGCCTCACTGAGAAGGGTCTTCGTGGCAACGCTCTAGCTTGGTGCGCCTCATATCTGAATAACAGATGGCAACATGTCCGCTCCGGATCCTCTTTATCGGACCCTTTCCCACTAGAAAAAGGCGTTCCCCAGGGCTCATCCCTCTCAGCACTTTTATTCAATATCTATATGCAGCCCATCTGCAATCTTATCTGGTCCTTTAACATCAACTGCCTAGTATATGCTGATGATGTCCTAATGTTCACCCCAATAGACACAGATCATCCAAACCTCGACCAGCTCTCCTCTTGCTTCAATGCCGTCACAGATTGGCTACACAACCAAATGCTCAGAATAAATCTGAAAAAGACAGAAGTTCTATTCATCGGAAGAAACCAGTCATTCACTCCCCCATCTTCAATCAAGGTGAACAACGCAGAACTCCTCTCCAAGACAACGATCAAATACTTAGGCGTAACACTGGACCAGCATCTGGACATGCATGCTCATATAGACAATACAATCAGAACAATATACCACAAATTACGGACACTACGCCTCATAAAGAACACCCTTGAACCAAACGACTTCAGAACAGTCTTCCAGGCCATAATCATGCCCCACTTCGATTACGCCAACCCCATCCTACTCGGACTCCCAAAGAGCTCGATAAACCCCTTACAGCTTGCGATGAATACCGCAGCAAGAACCCTCTATGGCGCATCTCGCAGAGAACATATCACCCCTATCCTGAAGAGCTTGCACTGGCTCCCCGTCCAGTACAGGATCACATTTAAGATCCTCACCTTGACCTTCAAAGCAGTCAACTGTATCACCGCAAATATATTGTCAGATCTGATCCAACTTACTCCAAACAACAGATTAAGAAGAACCACATCCTGCAATACCATCCTCCTTCCAAAAGCCATCACAAAATGCAACAAATCCACTAGAAAGCGTGCCTTTGCCTTATTCGCCCCTTCTTGCTGGAACTCCCTCCCAACAGAAATCCGCAGCATAAATAACCTCCCCCAGTTCAGAAAAGCCCTCAAACTGCAATTATTTATACAACACTTTGGTAACTCCGACAGCATCACCTAGACAGTACCACATGATCTTATAGTCTAACAAGCCAACGCTGTCTAACCAATTTCCGATGAAAACTCTTCACCTCCCCCATCTATCCCCCTTAGGGCCTGTATCATAAACTTAGATGTGATGCAATCCCTGTGTATATAATGTATAAAGTTCACCTGTTACCCTTGTTTAAATCTCCCTTTGTTTGCTATGTATAAAGTTCACCTGCTATCCATGTTTAAACTCCCTGT
Organism: Ichthyophis bannanicus; assembly: GCA_033557465.1. NCBI lineage: Eukaryota > Metazoa > Chordata > Amphibia > Gymnophiona > Ichthyophiidae > Ichthyophis > Ichthyophis bannanicus. Next base: position 760,407,893 of record CM066033.1, read on the forward strand.
TCTATGTAAGTTCAATGTATGGCTGTTCCTCATTGTACAAACTTGTTTATTGTAAACCGTGCTGATGCCGAATAGTGCGGTATAGAAAAACCTTAAATAAATAAAATAAAATAAATAGTCCTTTGAGGAGGTTGTTCATTAGCGCTATCAAAAGTGTTTCAACTCCATGGTTTCTTCTGAACCCGTATTGTTGTTTGTCTAAGGTATCATGGTCATCAAGGTGATCTTGAAGTTGTAGGAGTACTGCCTTTTCAATGATTTTTGCCAGGAATGAAATGCTGGATATGGGGCGGTATGAGGTCGGGTCTTCCTTGTTGAGAGAGTTGTTTTTTAGGATTGGCCTTATTATAGATTGCTTTAGTTGGTCAGGCATTATTCCTTGACTTAGTGACTGATTTACAATGTGAGCTATTTGCTGGTTGATCTCTTTTTTTGCTGCTTTGATCCATGCGGTTGGGCAGGGGTCGAGTGGTGAGGTGGTGGTATTTATGGAGGTTAGAATGTTGGTGGTTTGTTGCTCATCAATGTTGTTTAACGTGCTCCATGTTAGTTCTTGCTTCACTTTTGTTCATTGGTGTGGTGTGCATACATCGAGTGTGGGGGCGGTGGTAGTCAGTTTGCTTGCATAGTGATCTGCCAGTATTTGTGGATCTGCCAGTATTTGTGGATGGATGGGGCTATCTTGATGTTCTGGTAGGGCTGTTTTGGTTAGTGATTTTACTAGTGCAAAACGTTCACGTGGTTTGTTGATGGCTTTGTTTAGGATGTTGGTATGGTGTATCCTCTTCGCTGTGTTTACTTCTTCTTTGTATTTTGAGAGGAGATTAAGGTACACAGCCCTGAGTTCGGTGGATTTGGTGTGTCTCCACTTTCTTTCGTGCTTTCTGAGGTCTCTCTTCATTCTGGTCAGTGTTATGGTGTACCAAGGTTCAGATTGGTGTTTGGATGTGTTTGGTGTCTGGTTCCTTTTAGGGATCGCTATGGTCTGAATTCAGGAATCCCAGTTGCTTATTAATTCATCGAGGTCTGTTTTTCCCAGGTCTATGTGGGATTTGATAGTATTGATGAGACCTTCCATGTTTGGTTTGTTAAATCTTCGTTGTTGGTGTGTTACTCTTTTTGCTTTTGTGTCTTTAGTCAAGTTAGGAAGCTTTATCCGTATATTGATTTGGTGGTGGTCTGACCAGGGTAGTGGATTGATCTCTATCAGGGGCTTCTCAACATTGGCCTGTTCTCCTTTGGGTGTGAAAACCATGTCTAGTGTGTGTTCTTTTTCATGGGTGGGTTCTGTTATTAGTTGTTGGTACCCTAGCTGGGTCATAGCTTCTAGGAAGGTGTTTGCATGCGTGTCTGTTGTTGATGCTAGATTTAGGTCCCCCAGTATGATCTGGAATTTTCTTGGTTGCGTCGCTGAAATGGTTTCCAATGCTGATGCAAATATCTCATGATGCGGCGTGGGGGGTCTGTATATCAAGCAGATGGATAATGCTGCGTTTTCTACCTTGAGTAGGTCTATGTCTGTGTTTGAGTTCTGATATGTGCTTGAGAGTTACAGGTTGGCTTTCGCTATTATGAGGACCCCTCCACCCTTCTTGTGGGATCGGGGACAGTTATACAGGTTGTATCCAGGTTTGCTGATCTGGTTCAATATGGCTGCATCAGTGTCTGTGACCCATGTTTCAGTTATACATAGGATGTCCGGTTGGTCGTCTGTGATGATGTCGTAGATTATGTGGGTTTTGTTTCTGATTGAGCGAGCATTGATGAGGATGATATTACAGGTTTCATGCAGAGCCTATGTAGCCTGGTTGTTAGTGGTTTGTGACGTAGTTTGGTTGAGTGAGTGGGGCAATGAAGCTTTGGGCTTGCGGTGCCTCCGATTTCTCGTAGAACTGTTAGTGGAATCCCTGTGTAGTGTAGGTAGTGACATTTGGAGCCCTTTAAAGTTTGGGCCGTGCTTGCGAGGTCCACGTGCGTAGTAGGCCCTAGCGAGTGTTGTGGGAATGTTTGGATTTAGTGGCTCCTGGTGACATGAAGTGGAGTTAAGGCTTGGATGCTGTAAAGAGTGTAAAGCAGGTTTTTCATAATAGCAGTGGGGAAAACAATTTAGTGCCGGACATCAGCGCCGGTGACGTCTGGGGCGCTTTAAAATGTGGACCGGGTCTAAGAGATCCGCATGTGCGGCGTTTTTTGGGTTCACTGTGGCGGTTGTGAAGTTCTTCTGAAGGTGGGAACAGTGTGTGGCCACGGTTTGAGTTTACGCGGGCTGCATCAGAATAAAGGTGAGGTATTGATGGATTGTGATTTTTGATTTGAAGAGTGGGAATTTTAATGTAGTAGGGATGGTAGTTATGTGTTGTTTTTATCTTTATTTATAGTGCGCTTCGGCATTGATGGATCCCCTGAGGAAACATTGCTGGGAAACATCTTGATGGTACCGGTGGTGTACGTCGGGATCGACTTAAATATTGCACACGGGATCGATTTAAACACTATACACGCAGCTGTCTAGTCGTCTAAGATAAGTTTTCTGTTCAGGCTAATTTTCATTTGAAAGACACGGCTGGCAGGGTGTTTAAAATACAGTTTTGAGGTCGTTGATGTGACACAGCACTCAGCTATATTTTTGACGTGAGTCTTAAATGAGTAGTGCTATTTTTTACTGAGACCTCGTATGTTGTTTCTAATCCTTACTGAAGGTGAAAGAGAACGATTTTTCTGAACATTGTGATTGTGCTCGTTCTTACTTACAAGGCCAACGTTTTTGTGGGGTATTAGGAAAAGGCCTTTCTTATGTACCAGAAATATTTTTTGATGAATTCCAATTTCATGTGGATTTTCTACAATTCATTCGAAAATTATCATTAAAAGTTTATTTTGCAACTAGTACGATACAAGCAGTACAACAAGCAGTTTCGAATCGGATACTGTTACCATTAAAGTCAGAATGGATACCTCCGGGTCCTCTACCTCCTGCATTGCTATTATATAAAGAATTAGTATTGAAGGAAGTAGCTAAGTTGACACAACAACGGAGGATACGGTCATATACCACTTTTTCTCCAGAAGAAAAAAAGACCTTGGCAGATTTACGATCCAGAGTGGACCTGGTCATAAAACGGGCAGACAAGGGAGGTAGTGTAGTAGTGCTAAGCAGACAACAATATTTACAAGAAGCAGCGAGACAATTATCAGATACGACAACGTACCAGGTCTTAACAGAAGATCCTACATTGCAATTACAACAGACCATAAGGGACCTTACTTTAAAAGCCCGGGATATGAAAATCATCTCGAGAAAGGAATGGAAGTTCCTTAATGAACAAAGTCCAACATTGGCAAAACTTTATCTTGTCCCCAAAATTCATAAGAGTCTGATTCAACCTCCAGGCAGACCTATAGTGTCAACCAAAGGTTCAATATTAGAACCATTATCGATTTATGTTGACTCTTATTTACGTCCCCTTATTTCAACTATTCCTTCTTACGTGAAAGACACTACACACTTTTTGCAAATTTTGAATAATAACGTTAGATGGGCAGCAGCACAGAACATCCAGATGGTTACGTTAGATGTAGCTGCACTCTATACCAGCATACCCCAAGAAGCAGCATTCGATGTAGTGGTGGAAGCTCTAAAAGGCAGAGGTGATCTTGCGGACATTCATGTACAATTTATTATGGATTTACTGAGGCTAGTGCTGTTCCATAATTATTTTTTATTTGAAGATACAATGTATTTGCAGGTTCCAGGCGTAGCTATGGGTACAACCTGTGCCCCTTCAATAGCCAGTTTATATATGGCGAAGTTTGAAAGACAGTGGGTTTCTTCTTCCCCCTTTTATTTAATTGACATCAAACTATGGCTTCGCTATATTGACGACGCGTTTATGATCTGGGAAGGGTCGGAGAAAAAATTGGTGGAGTTTGTACACTGGCTTAACAATCGAGATATTAACATTCAATTTACTTATACACACAGTGCGCATGATTTGACATATTTAGATGTACGGATTATCAGAGAAAATCAGATATGGAACACCACAATATATTGTAAACCTACCGATCATAATACTCTGCTTCATTATACGAGCGCACATCCACGCAGGCTTAAGAATAGTCTCCCGTTCTCACAATTCCTTCGATATCGAAGAAACTGTTCAGACATAAAAGATTACAAGTCTCGAGCCATGTTACTTAAAGACAAATTTGTGTCACGGGGGTATCTGAAACAAGTCATAGAATGAAGCCTATAAGCGAGCACTTTATATTAATCGGGAGCTTTTGTTGTCTCCAGTATCTAAAAATACAAAACCAGAAGATAAAGTTCATTTTATAACCAAATATTCCCCTTATAGTAACAAGATTAAGAAGATTTTGAAAAAACATAACAACGTCCTGCGGAGCACACCAGGACTGGAAAATCAACAAGTCCAATGTGTATGGCAAAGACATACAAATCTAAAAGAGATCCTTAGCCCTACAGTACTGCGATCATGTCCGCTTGAAATTACGACAGGTACGATTGGTCATTACAAATGCGGTGAATGCACTATTTGTGACATTACTTTAGAGTTGAAAGAATTTGAAGATCAAGGAAAAATTTATCGGTTAAGACATCGAACCTCCTGCAACTCTACTCATGTGGTCTACTGTATAGTCTGCCCATGTCCGTTGTTAGATATTGGTAAAACCATTCATAGTTTTCACATCCGGATGAAGGAACATCGTAGCAGAATACACTGTAAAGTGTTACAAGCCCCGATGTATTGAACAAAATCATTCATTTACAACATTACGGTGTTTTTGTATAGATCAAGTCACCCAGGGAGCAAAAGGTAAATCCACAGATCAGACATTGATATATCGTGAACAGAAATGGATTTTTCATTTGGACACTATAAACCCCAAAGGCTTGAACACATCTATTGAATGGGGTGCTTGTCAGTAAGCCCCACCAATGAATGTATAGTATTAAGTCACATGACCTTCTCTGTCAACATTTAAATCCCCTTACAGGGTTTTGACCCGCATGTGCGGCGTTTTAGAGTTGGAAGATAGCCGATGAAAATAGTAAGTGATTTCTCTATCATTCGTTCGTGTTAGCATTATGACTGGACTATGAATTACATCAAGATTCTCTCATTTTAATAGATCGGGTTAAAGGATAAATGCTTTTGTTACATTAAGGCATTTCCCCTGAGGAAACAACATTTGTGAAACGCTACGGCGCCAAGATTGGGCGTTGGGAGAACTGTTTATAACACAGCCTTGAAGAGAAGAAAAGCATTGCCTGTGACATATTAAGTGATCTCGGGAGAATCGTTTACCACACAGCCCTGCATAGAAGAAAAGCATCGTCTGTGGCAAAACAAGCAATTTCAAGATAAGCAATCTTTATTATAAAAAGTCCTGATGCATTCAATAACCTGATATGATTCAATAACCTGATATGAAAAATAATCAATTAAATCTAGCGATATAAATGGGCCACTGATGTACTAACGGCATTCTACACTGCACCATACTTATCAAAGTAGGTTCAGTGATTAGCCTTGATAAGTCTGAGACCCAATCGCTATGATAAATACACATTAAATATATTTTACCGTTTGTAGTTGAGAGGCACTATAGATATAACTAGCCATAATTGCAAAAGGTTAGAAGTAGAGCTGACCAATTACCTGAAGAAGATCAAGCAGGTGTTCAGCAGGCATTTCTGGATCTTACTGGTTTTCTGGAGAATTCCCTGGACATAGTGACTGAGTGGACTATCTTGCTTGTTAATTTTGCACTTGAGATGAACCGTCACACTTTTTTGAAATTGTATTTTCGTCATATGCAGGATCTGTTTTTGGGGTCTAGGATTCAAATTTTTCCTGATTTTTCGAGGGCTGCCAAAGTTAGGAGAAAGGAATTCTTGGGTTTAAAACCAAGGGTTCTTTCCCTGGGAGCTACATTTTTGTTAAAATTTCCCTGCAGATGTTTTGGTTTTTTTGGATAATAAGAGGCTTCTTTTCTTTGATCCTAAACAGCTTCTCAGTTTCCTTGTGGGGAGGGAAGGGGCTGCAGTGGGGTAATTACCTTCCATTAAAGCTGGCGGTGCTGCTTTTACTCCATTGATTCTTCCTTTTGAGAAATGTATTTTCTTGTTCCAATTGTTGTTGTGGTCTTATAAAGTATCATGTTTCTTGGTTATTATATTTGGGGATTTTCCTTTTTCTTTTCCTGAATAAATAATACAGTTTCCTTGTTTTTCATATTTGGAGGGTGTTTATTATAAATATAATTAAAAATATAAATTTAAAAAAGGAAATATTAGGAAATAGTATAAAAACTGGGACATTGCCAGAAAATGATAATTGGCACCCTTATAAACAATTCCAATCCGTTTGAACAGAAGACCACATTCCCATTGCAGTAAAATTAGACACACCTGTGATCAATTGTCAGTACTCACATGACTTGAATCAACCAATGAATGATGGCTCTAAAGTTTAAAATGGCCAAATTCACTCCCTGTTCCATTTTTACAAGAGACAAGAGAGCTGCCTGAGACAATCAGAAAAGCCATTATCACCAAATATCAAAGACCTTGGGATTTCTGTGTTTACAGTTTGCAATGTTATTAAGACGTTTTCTGCTATTGGAACTGTCAAGAACCTCTTAGGATGTTTTGGGAAAATGAAAATTTATCCAAGAAGCCTTCAAAATTTAGTGCAAACTGTTGGAAAAGCACCATGCACTAAATCCAAAGAGCTTAAGGCTGACCTTGAGCAAACTGGAGTGGTGATTTCAACCCGCACCATACATTGTGCACTAAACATAGAAGGACGTCATGGGCAGAGGCCAAGGAGGACCTCACTGCTCAAAGACAGACATAAAAAGGCAAGCCTGATCTTTGCCCAAACTCACCTTCAGAAACCATAATCCTGGGAAAATGTTCTGTGGACAGATGAAACCAACCTTGAGCTCTTTGGCAATGCAGACTAGCGATATATTTACAAACAAAAAAAATGAAGCTTATAAGGAAAACAAATCCTTCCTGCAGTTAAATATGGTGAGATTCCATAATGTTGTGCGGCTGTTTTGCTGCCTCAGGAACTGGAGGCCTGGAATGTATTAAAGGAATCATGAATTCAGAGGACTACTAAGGTATTTTGAAGTGAAACGTGCTACCTAGTGTCAAAAGCTGGGTCTGGGTCAAAGGTTTTATGTCCTCCAGCAGGACAATGAGCCAAAACATACATCCAAAAGTACAAAAGAATGGTTAAAAAAGAATAAAAATGGACTTTAAAACTGGCCAGCAATAAGTCCTGATCTCAATCCAATCGAGAACCTTTAGAAAGAGCTGAAATCTGCCATTGGTAAAAGGAATCCTGTAAACATTCATAATCTGGAACAAATCGCAGTTGAAGAGTGGGAGAAACTACCAACAGACAGATGTACAAAACTTATAGATGGCTACAAGAAACGTTTGGAGGTTGTCATCACTGCCAAGGGTTATGCAACCAAATATTAGTGAAGGGTGTCATTAAAGCTGTCCAGGTCATATTTAGTTTTTTTTCTCAAAAATTATTACGTCTAAGTTGCATAGACATGTTTATTTTTGTATACCTTTGGACATATTATTAGAATATTATGATGACATGCAGTTAGAATATTTCCAATTATTTCTCAAAATACTGTACACAACATACCTAAAATGCAGGGCACCAATAATGTTGACCCTAACTGTAAGTAAAGGTCCTTTTTAGGTATTCCATGCTTTCTGGAGTTCTATTACGGCAATGATTGCAGCTTTGGTCTCCTCATACTGACTGGAGATTGGTGCCTTCTTCAGAGTGCAGCAAATAAACAAACACGAAATGTCAGTAGGTTCTTGCAGCTATTGTCACTGCTGCAAATATCCCACTAGTGATGGAAGCAAAGAGTAAGAATCAATCGTCCTTTTGGCTCTAGTTGGGGAGTTCGGGGTGGGCTGCAGCTTGTGGTTGGGTGGGGAAAAGAAGGTCAGAATCAATTTTGCTCAACTGTGTTTTCAATCAGGCAGGTAGGATGACCTTAGCTGGTCACATAAGTTTAAATCAGGTGGCTCATGGGATGCTTTGAGGGGTTATCTGCCATTCACCCCACATGAGTAGCAGTAGAAGACCATGATGGCAACATTATCAGCAGCAGGGCTCTTTGCTGTCTCAGGAGGACAGGCATGCACATTTACAGTTATGGATGGATGGATGGAGAGATGGACAAACCCTCAACAATAGATTTTTTTACTCTGGGAAAATGCACATTAAAAAGACTGTCCTGGATAAGCAGAAACCTTGCAGGTGATCATGATCTGTGACTGACAGCTGAAATGCATCCTTAGCTATGAGGATAGGCTAGCTAGACAGCAAGAATGAAGATTATTCTTTTCCTGCTATCATTTATTATATTACTATAGGGTATGTTTACTAAAGCATGGTCCACAAGGACTAGATGTGACTGGGGAATACAGATGGACACAGGATTATCCTAGGTGTGTCTGCAAGGAATACCTATCCTATGCTAGCACTGATGGGGACCTGCAGAAAAGCCTATCTCAACCAACCCGGGTACTGCGGACCTGGTGCTGGGCACCCCACCTCTCCCTCAGGGTGAGCACAGAACCTGCACAATGGTATGGTCTGTAGCTACTCTGTGCTAGTATCATACACGGTCAGTTCCTCCTACCAAGCTGAGGTGCTGTAGAGGTGCAAACCCCATCTGGTGATCAGATGTAGACTGCTGTTCTGCATGTGCATTGCATCATGGATACTGGTGGGTTTACCCTATCCTGGTAAACACAGCAATTCTGTGCGGGGATCTGCAGTCTTTCTGTAGCCAGCCATTGCTATGATAAAAGCCATAGAGGTGTAGCCCACTGGTTAATACAATGACTTCCCATGCAGAGGTCATGGTTTCAGTCCCTCAGTGGTCTCATTTTATTAAGCCTGTCCGAGGAAAGTCCTTTTCATGCCTGTAACAGTCAGACACATCTCTGCAATCTGTGCTGCCAGCCAAGAACACCCTCACCTCAGTGCCCTAACCGCAGGTGCCTTATAAAGTGCTTTGGTCTAAGGCGCGTTACAAGGCGCCACAAACTAAGGTGCCCTATAAAGTGCCCTGGCCTAAGGTGCCTTCTAAGGTGCCGTAATCCAAGTTGCCGTAAAACGCGCCTTAGGCCTAGACAGCTGAAAGCTTGACACGCCGTAACGTAAAGCGCCATTGGCCACAAGATACTGGTTCGTCCACACAATATAACTTGGTGTGTGTAGCGTAGTGGTTTGGGGAAATGTCAGTCAACAACATAGTGTGTGTTCAAATCCCTGAAAATGACAAAGTTATGTAAACCATGTGAGAATGTGGCATGTTGCACCCTCAGGGGATAGACATGGCCAGGAATGCAAATATGCATCAGGCATCCCCAAAATGCAACAAGATACTTGCCACAAAAACAAATACATCCACAAACAAATTAACACATGTTACTACACAAGCCACAAGTATGTTATGTGCATACTACCATGCCTCACTGCGCAGACACATTATTACTGTGTCATGAGGCCATGGACTAAAAACACCAGACAAGATGGCATTCAGGTCTAGGAAACCTGCTGTCACCCCAGGGACCTGGACCTCCTGGACCAGCTTATCTGTTGCCACCAGAGGCACCTGTTCCCAGGCTCCTCCCAGTGGCAGGACCTCACCAGGGTGAGGAGGGCCTAGGGGCACCTCACCAGGCGATATAATAGAGCCTCCGACTACCCATGTGAGGTAAGTGCATGGGGACAGGTCACACAACCCAAGGAGTGCAACACTGTAGCCAGCAAGCAACACACATATCATACAAGCAGAACATGCAAAAAGGACGGGTCTCTGGGTCAACCTGGGATCAATGTAGGTCCCTCTGTTGATGTGTGCACGTCTGTCCTATCCACAGGAAGCCAAAGGCTGCATTACAGAGGTCTGTTAGTCATCCTGTTGTTCTGGTATGTACGCCTGTTGATGTGCGCAAGTCTGCCCTAACCCCAGGCGGCCACAGGCCTATTTACAGAGGTCTGTGTTTAGTCCTGATGTTATGGTATGTGTGCCTGATGATGTGCGCAAGTCTGCCCTAACCCCAGGTGGCCCCAGACCTATTTACAGAGATATGTGTTTAGCCCTGGTGCTATGGTTGGTGCGCCTGTTGAGGTGCGCAAGTCTGCCCTATCCCCAGGAGGCCGCAGGCCTGGTCACAGAGGTCTGTTATTCATCCTGGTGCTACGGTAAGTTCGCCTGTTGTTGTGCGCAGGTCTGCCCTATTCCCAGGAGGCCTCAGGCCTATTTACAGAGGTCTGTGTTGAACCTTGGTGTTATGGTCAGTGCGCTTGTTGAGGTGCGCAAGTCTGCCATATCCCCAGGAGGCCCCAGGCCTCATTACAGAGATCTGTTATTCATCCTGGTGCTACGGTAAGTGCGCCTGTTGTTATACGCAGGTCTGCCCTATCCCGAGGAGGCCTCAGGCCCCATTACAGAGGTCTGTTATTCATCCTGGTGCTATGGTATGTGTGCCTGTTGTTGTGCGCAGGTCTGCCCTAACCCCTGGCGGCCCCAGGCCTATTTACAGAGGTCTGTGTTGAACCCTGGTGCTATGGTCAGTGCGCTTGTTGAGGTGCGCAAGTCTGCCATATCCCCAGGAGGCCCCAGGCTGCATTACAGAGGTCTGTCACACATCCTCCTGGTGCTATGGTAGTTGCGCCTGTTGAGGTGCGCAGGTCTACCATACGCCCAGGTAGGCCCTGGACCATACAGTGAGTGTGGAGTTACATCCCCTGCCCCACGTAGGTGCATCTGCTGCTGTGTACATGCCACAATGGCGAATCACATGTGCAGTACCACCGCCATTGCGTACTGTGGCACGGGCATATGCAGTCTCTGCATATGTTAGCCACATGTTGTAGTCAGGTTGATAGGTGTAGCAGACATGCAGACACAGTGCATATGTGTAGGATTGGCGCATGCCCCAACTCTCCCTGGCACCCGATGCACGGATAACGGCACCATGCAGCACTGCTGGTATGACGCACATGGCCTGCAGCATGGCAATGCCACTTCATTATCGTTCCTCCAGTTTAGTCCTCCACCACTGGGTTATGTACCTCCTCCTGCATCTTGGAGACTAGGCATGTCAAAGTCGTGACATCATTGGATGTAGCCTGCTGGTATCTCCCATCAGCCCTAGTGTGTCCAGTCTCCATGCAGCAGGAGGACGTAGTGAGCCTAGGTGCTGGGCTCACTTGAGGAGCAGATAAGAAGTTAATTTAGTTAATTTAGTTTTAATTTAACTTGGCAAAGATTAATTAATTGTTTTAATTGCCTTAATAAAGTTACTTCTTTAGTCTAATTACTTTAATTTTAGTCAAATTCACCCAGTTTATTCAATTTAAGTTAATATAATTTAATATAACATGTATATTTAATTTCACTATGATATAGTATTATAACATATTGTTTTGTTTTGTATTTATATTGTAATGTATCATTTTTGTTTTCCCATACCCTCAATATGTAAGCCTTTGTTGTCTTGTCAACCACTTTGATTGAAGGATAAGGCGGTATACAAAACTGGTTAAATAAATAAATAAATAATTTACCTTGAGTTAAGTTTGGTGGAGGAATGGTCCCTTTAAAAAAAAAAAATCCCCTCCCGTCTAGCTTCTCTGTCTTTTATTTTCTCAGTGCGCACTCATTGCCCGTTGAGGATCTCTCCCCCAGGACGGTACGGGGGAGAGCTCGGCGGCACGTACCTGCACACTGCGTGTGTGCACGACAGCAGCTGTCCTGCACAGCAGGGTCATCTTGTAAATTCTTAAGCCGGCAGGGTAGTTCTCGCCGCGACTGCTGCTCGCAGCAGCGCCAGGCAGCAGCGCAGCTTGAGAGCCTGTTTCCTTCGGGGTAGCAGGGGTATGCTTTCTCAATTTCAGCGCTGCAGGTAAGACCCTCGGGTTCGGAAGGGGTGCTGGAAGTTGTTTCAGCAGTGGGAGTTTTTGGCACCAAGCAAGCCGGTTGGTGATCGGCGCCATTTTCTCTGCACGATTGAGACCTCGTGTCTGGAGGTACAGAGGTCCGCGGTTTGGCAGAAAACGTCATGCCGCACAGATAAGGCATTCTTTAGTTTCTCATTTAATTGGTTAATTTCCTTTGACTCAATTTTATTCTCGGGGGGTCCCTACGGGTTTTAGCGGGGGATACTTGGAGTACTTTAATTTTATATTCTTCATTTTGGTAAAAAAAAAAGGGTGGGATCAGTTTCCCTTCTACTAGGCAAGAGCCTAGTGTGCAAAAAGTGTTCCTTTCCCAATATTGAGAGTAATTTTAACAACAGGATATAAAAAAAATAAAAAAAACCCCGAAAGGCAGATATAATTTGTGCCCGTTTTTACACAGTATAAGCAACTCATGCGACTATGTGCCTGTGTGCCTTCATAAACTGAGCCCGAGGGGGGGGGGGGGAACAGCACACATTTTTACACGTGCCTCTGCGCAGGAGAGATGTGTGCATGCAGGTATCACGGATAGGTGCAAGTGTATGCATTTTCTAAGTTCAGCCATAGGCAGCAGAATGTGATAGGTCATTGGGGGCTATGATCTGACCAGGGGTTTGCACCACTCAGCTTTTCCACATAAAGAGCTTCGGGGTAGCTCAGAGTTTGCTTATTGATTCCGGACTGATTCATAAGGTGTTCTGCTGCCCCTGAAGTAGGCGCCCTAGTACTAATTCCAGTCTTAGGAGACGTGCGGCCTACAGGGTCTCTGTGTTTACTTTTATTTCTGCAGGCACTGGGACCATTTTATAAAAGTTACGTGAGTGTGTAGTTTGGTTGCTCTCTCAGTTCAGGTTCCTCATAAGATATCGCTTTGTAACTAAAGGGAAGGTGCTTAGTAAGGTGATCCCTTGGCTGCATTCTTTATACTGTAGGTGATACTAATTTGACGTGAGCTTTAGAAATCTGGTTCCTCCCCCAGCAGCCAGTGCTGTGAGGCATCCCTACCAGTGGAGGCTCAATCTTCCCATTGTTTCGACGCTGCAGGAAATCCTGGCAGAGATAGTGTTAAGGTTGATCAACCGTTGCATCTTGCTTAACAACAATCATAAGATCGGGTAGCATTGGGTTAGCAGGAATTAGGTCTTCTGGCATACCTTGCCATATTGAAGTTTGAAGGTTTAGGGAAGTTATCCATGGAAAGGCATGAACGACCATGCACAGGTCTGCTTATGCTATGCCTAGATTGATCTTGTTTCCTTGCATCGCAAATAGAATCAGTTCCGCAGTGTCCCACTTCTCATAATAATTTTTTTTTTGTTTAATTGCTTTACTTTTGCAGTTGGTGGTGATACTGCAGTTCAACGTAGATGGTATGGACTACAAGAGTAGCTGACCTCTCCTCTTGCCTTCCTCTGGGGGGGGGAGTTTGATTCTGGTAAGCAAAGCTTCTAACTCATCTGTCGGCCTTGTCTGGTGGTTAGGGGCTAGAGTTGGGCCTACTGTGCTGGACCTCCTTATCAGTGATGGAGGTTTAGAGCAGGCATTGACCGTTGCAGGCATTGAGCGACAGATGGGCTTAGTAGTCTGTGAGGAGACCTCGACCGTCTGGCCCCTTGGGATGCTGGGGAGATAAAGACCTAGCTCAGTCTAGGGGCTGGGATCCGCCTCTGACTAAGGAAATCGTTGTTTCTTAGGAGAGCGAGATCGGACTGGAATTTGGGGGGTGTTAGGGATTTGGTTCCTATACCAGGAGTTGCTCCCACTCTGACTGGAAAGAAGTAGCGTCCGGTCAATGCGGCCTAGAGGCGATGCGCGAGGGCTAGGCTCACAATTTAGCTCTCCGATTCTAGATGGGTTCGTCGGTGCCCTTGCTAGGATTGGAAAGGGTTGTCTACCTTATGACTAATGTTGGTTGCCTCGAGCAGGTAGTAGAAGGTGTACCGGTGAGAGGGATCGTAAGTTCTTTGTGATGGTTCATCAGAGAGTGCTTGGCTTTCCCTCGTATCCCCACATCCCAATCAGAGCGACTCAGCAGCAGTTTTGGCAGGTCGCTCTTCCTTGGGGAACATTATCGGTCCCAAGCATTGAACTTTGGTCTGGCAATGGCCCCGCGGGTTTCTGCAAGTCCAGGTGGCAGCGGCATTGCAAATGAAGGTGCTCTGGTTCGCCCTTAGTTCGGCGAGTGGTGGATTTGGACAAAGTCCGAAGCCAAGAGCATTCTGGTGACAGGCTAGCTGGTTCAGATTCTGCAGAGTCGCGGCTGGTTGGTCGGTACGACCAAGAGCCACTTAGTTTCGTCCCAGGATCTCCAATTTCTGGGGGTGCGGTTAGACGCTCAAAGAGGAGCGGGGTTCCTGCCGATTCCTCGAGTTCAGGTTCCTCGACAGCAGGTGCGCAGGTTCAGGTCCACTCCAGCGCCCACAGCGTGGGGTTCCCTTCGCAGGCTAGGAACAAGGGCAGTGCCCTTGAAGGTAGATCCGTGGGCCAGTTTTTATATGCGGCCGTTCCTGAGGATGCTGTTTCGCTGCTGCCGCATCAGTTCAACTCGCTGAACAATCGACTACCTGGTCTTCCCCGAATCAGGCAGTTTCTTTGTGGCGCTTGATTCCCCAATCCCTGAAAGCAGGGATGTCTCTGGAGCAGCCGGCTTAGCTCCTTTGGTTGACAGGCGTGAGTCTCGCGGGATGGGGAACAGATGGCAGAGATCCCTTCGCGCAAGGCACTTGGACGGTGCAGGAGAGTAAAGGGTCAACCTTCTGGCTAGAGCTCAGAGCGGTCGGGCTACCGATAGAAAGGTTCAAAACTAAAGTGTCAGGTCGAACGGTGCGAGTGATCCATGGCAACTCCGCGACAATGGCCTGCATCCATCGATAGGGCGGTACAGGAAGGGTGGCCATAGTAAGAGAAGCAGAGCCACTGTTTTTTCCTTTGGATAGAGCCTCGCCTACCAAGTTCGGTGGCGCAAATTGCAGGGCAGGGCAATGTGATGGCGTAATTTCTTAGCAGGTTCCGAGTGGATGCGGGGGAATGGCAGTTGCATCCGCACGTGTGTGCGCAAATAGTTTACAGACGGGGACCTATGATCATGGGTCGCATGGCGGCCTTTCCGGCAAAAAAAAAAAAGTTGTTTCTTTAGCAGATGGCGAGAGAGGATGTCAGAAGGAGGCGACACTCGGAGGCATCCCAAGTCGTCATCAGATCTACTCTATGTCTACACTCCGTGCTCGCTCATTGGGCGTGTGGTTCAGCGTAGCAATGCGCATCACAGGAGAGTGCTGGGGGGTATTCATGGACTGGCCAAGTCACCCGTGGTATGCCGATCTCGTGCGTCTACTCGTCGGAGATCCCTGGAGGTTTCCATCATCGGATAACACAGGTACACTAAAAAAATTTTTTTTTAAACTGCCTCTAATGTTTCGATTGATTTTTACGTTTTTTGGTGCGCTGAATCCAAATCTGGTAACCAATTTGCTCCATCACGTACAGATTTTTTGCTACATTGGGTTAGCAGTTTGAGGTGAACGTTTCAGATTGAGTGCGATCGAGATAAAAGTTTCTTGGATGAATTCTTTATACTAATTGTTTAGTAGTTATTCAAATAAGAATAAAGAAAATTGTAACAAGGCAGCACATAAGAATAGAGTAATGTCAACAAAACACACTGTGATGGTAGCAAAATTGTCTGCACTTAAAACAGCCACATACATGTGCACAAACATTGAGCATATAAGAGCGAGGTTAGACACAAAGCAAAGCATAGAAATGTGCAAAAAATGTTGTACAGGTATGTATGTAAGAATAGAAAACGCAAACCGCACCATTGCAATACATGAAGACAAACACCCGATGGTGTGAAAATAAAATTCTAATAAATGAGATCCGACACTGTGGTAATAACTAGCAAATTTTTATTTCAAAGTTTAGTAAAAACACGATATTTGTCAACACAGTTTAGATTTTAAAGTCATTCTTGGGTCAATCAATCTCCTGGTGGGCCCGTTTCTTCTTCCACCGAATGCATCTCTTGGTGCGCTGCTTGGCGTATTTTTCATCTGGGGTTTCCCACAGCAGCAACCAGCAGAAATCAGCCATCATAGTGGTGTTCCATCTTCCTTGGTACCTTCTCTCTGCGTCCTTGATGTCCTGGTGAAACCTTTCACCTTGTTCTTCACTGTATGCCCCCAAGTTTTCGGGAAAGTAGTTCACATGGGAGTGCAAGAAATGGACTTTCAGGCTCATGTTACAGCCTTGTTCTTTGAAGGCATTGAGCATCCTGGCAGCAATATCCTTATAGTTCTCATCCCGCCTGTTCCCCAAGAATTTGAGAACAACATCCTTGAAGGAATCCCAGGCTTCTTTTTCCTTCTCAGACATCGTTTCAGCGAATGCTCCATCTGAAATGAGTTTCCTTATATCAGGGCCAACAAACACTCCTTCCTTTAGCTTTGCTTCAGAAAGTCGGGGGAACTTTGAGCAAAGGTACCGAAAGCACTCACCATCTTTTGGAAGGGACTTGATGAATTGCTTAATGAGACCCAACTTAATGTGGAGAGGTGGTAATAAAATTTTATCACGAGGTACCAAGCTCTCATGAAGAACATTTTTCTCACCGGGTCTCAAATACTCCCGAATTGGCCAGTCTTTTTTCCCCCAGTGTAGGTCGTGCGCCCGGCTATCCCACAAGCAAAGGAAGCAGGGATATTTGGTGAAACCGGATTGCTGCCCTAATAGCATGGATAGAATTTTAAAGTCTCCACAAATCATCCACTTATGCTCATCATAACGAATCTTCTGAAGAATCAGGGCCAAATTCTCGTATTTTTCTTGGAGAATAACAGAGTGAGCAATAGGAACTGAAGCGAATGTGTTGCCATTATGAAGAAGAACACCTTTTATGCTGTCTTTTGACGAATCAATGAACAGCCGCCATTCAGCAGGATCATACTTGAGTTTAAACTTTTCCATCACTCCGTATATATCGTTGCAAAATACCAAATGTTCCTCTTTGCTGAAATACTTCAAAAATTGTGTCTCGCGGTCGCGGTACCAATAAAAAGTTGTTCCTGGTGACAATAGATTTTTCTGTTTAAGCCGAGAACCTAGCAGTTGGGCAGCATCTTTTGGGAGTCCTAAATCCCGGACTAAATCATTCAATTCAGCTTGAGAGAAAAGTTCAGGTTTCGGATCTGGTTCAGTTTCAAACTCGGAAGTACTGGACTCATCGGGAAAAGCCATCTGATGAGTCTCATCATGATCAGAACAGTCCACACAAATATGATCCAAAGATTTTGGTGGTTCAGGCACAGGTACTTCGTTGCTATGAGGCATAGGCCTAATTGCTGAGGGAAGGTTGGGGTAACTTATTACGTTCTTATTTTTTAAGTTGTATCCCTTCACAATGCAAGAGCAAAAATAGCAGTCACTGCTGTGGTCTCTTTGTTCACGCAACATCATAGGTATTCTGAAACGAAATGCTTGTTTTTTTACCTTTCATCCATAAGCGTAGATCTTCCTCACATGTCTTGCACACTTTGTGAGGAGCCCACGGTTTGTCTTGATCGCCTAACTACAAACCGAAATAGGCGAAATATACTTTTTTAATAAATGCAGAAATGTTCCTCTGCTGCTTTTTCACGGTATATTCCCCACAAATAAAACAAAAACTGTCCGTAGAGTTGACGCAACCTCTGGCTCTGTGAGCCATCACAAATACACAGCACTGCAAACTACAACTGTAGTGAACCACTTCGGAATAAAGCTGGATTACGACTGAGCAAACAAAAGGTAATAATGAACTTGCAAGAAACTGAAATTTGACAGGAACGTTCATGTCGCAACCACCGTGTTAGAGCGAGAGCGAACGAGGCGAGGCGAACAGGAAAGAACATGCGCCAGCGCGAGTACTGGATTTAGCCCCCCGCCTCCCAATTGTCCTGTTAATGTATAAAATGAATACAAAACACTCTAAAATATCATGAGGGAGTGTTTCTAGTTAGTTAACCATTACAACCTCTATTTTGGGCCAAGAAAATAAACTGCAGTCGGCTAAAAAGAAATTATGTGAACATTCCTTATATGGGTAAGAAATCTAATTTTGCAAGAAAACGTGACGTGATGGAACATTTTGGCTATTTTTCCTGGATTCAGCACCCCAAAATCTATAGGAATCAGTTGCAAAACTGGAGGCAGTTTTTTGGTAGTGTACCTCTGTAATCGGTTGCTACAGGGGCCGTTTCGAATGGCTCAGGTGGATTGGTTTTCAATTATGGTTTGCCCATTGAAAGTGCAAGTTAAAAAAAAAAAGGGTCATCTCAGCTTTACTGCGAGCAAGGAAAAAGACTGCGTCTCTTTCATAGGGGCGCATATGGCATCCCTTTTTTGTTTTGAAGACGGGTACTCGCGGCAGCAAGGACGCACGGCTACAGTATACGTTTTCTTAAAGCGTTAACCAGGCAGTGTGATATGCATTAGCTGATAGCCATGGATGTCTGTTCCCTAATGGTTCCAAATATTGCTGCACCCCAAGGTGGAAGACCTCAGGAAGAAGGGTCGTGAGATGTGGCTGCGCTGCCTGTGGTTTCTCCAGTGGCTCCAGCAGGAGCGGATAGCCCAACGGAATGGTGAGTGATGCAGTCTGTGCCTCGCGCCATGGCATGTTCCAGTGGCACAGCAGCCTGTGTAGCCACAGACTATGTTTCCATGATGTGGCAAATGCATGACCGCGGTGGTAATGTCTGGTTTCCCCCCACAGTGGATGCAGATGCTGGCGAGGGGCCCTGCACAGCAGGGGCACAGCCACAGAGCCCCCCAGTGCTGGTGGCCATGCCTGAATAGGAGGAGGAGGTGGACGAGCCAGGCGCGATGGAGACCCCAGAGGGGGATGCTTCCGAGGAAGAGGGGGAGCGAGTCAGGGAGGAGGAGGGGTGGTAGGGTGGGGAGGGGTAGGAGGTGGTGAAGGAGGGGTGGGAGGGTGGGGAGGGGGTGGGGAGGGCAGGGAGAGGGAGGGGGCTGGGGAGGGGGAAGGGGAGTGGGTGTGTGTGTGCCAGCACAGAACAGCACAGGGCACTGGGGGACCCTGCCACCTGCCCCATGGTTCTGGGGATGTTGCCCATCTGGGCATGGTATGCGCACACGTTGCCACAGACATGACGTCTGCAGATGCCACCACACAGACAGCAGGAACATGGTGTCTGTGTGGTGGTATGTGTGTATGCCGCCTGTCTGTAGCAATGTGTGCTGTGTCCCAAGCTCAGTGGGAACAGACACACACCATGGAGCAGGTGGTATGCACCGTGATATGGATGGTTGAGGAGCTGCACATGCTGCATGAGGCCCTCATGGGCAGTGCAACTCCCCAACCATGTGGTCATGGCGGCCCCCAGGGGGTGTGAGCACCACAGTGCCACATGGCACCCCTGCCCTGTGCCCGGGACCGCTGCTACCCCGGGGCAGGGTGTGCGCGCCTGTGGGACGCGGCCACCATGGGGGGACGGGGCCACACATGTTTATGTTTATGTTAATAAGAACCTAATATGTGTATATATGTGCATATACAGTACATATCTGTAAATAAACATATATATTTGTTAACAAAACATCACAGTGGTCATGTGTCGCATTTCCTGAAATGCCGTTGCACTGAGTGTAACATGTGTGAGCATGTCACAGTGTGTATGTGTGGGAGACATGTGTCACATAGATGTGATGGGCACCACATCAGGTGTAGGGGATGGGCATGTGTGCTGACATATGTATCCCTATCAGCCACCGGGATGTACCCATGTGCTGCGATGTCCAGCAAACACATGCATGGTGGCTTGGATGTGTCAGCAGTGCACACATGGCATGGTGCACTGCATAGGTGGCACAGTAGAACATATCTCTGCCGAATGGTGGCATTGCACACCCGCCCCCCCGTGACATGGGATGGGGACAGGGGATGGCATGCCAATGGGTCAACATGCCATGGCAAGGCATATGTGACCCGGGTGACCACATGGGGGACAGGGTAACCATGGGAGCACAGACACAAACACTGGACACATGAACAGAGGTTCCAACAAGTGAAGATGCCTTTATTGCAGCTGACATGGTGACCTGGTTCCCCACACTCATGACCTGCGTGCCCACCCACAGCTGCGCTGACCACGGCCCCTCCCACCCCTTGGCACTGGTGCTGCTGCTGCTGCCGCTGCTGCTGGCTACTGCCCCCGACCAGGCATGGCCTTGAGTGCATCAGCCACCTGACCGATCCTGGACACCATTACCTCGACTGTCCCATGCAGCCGGCCTATCTCATCACATAGGCCCTGCATGTCCTGGCGAAGACCGAGCATCACCTGCGCGTGGACCTGCTTCTCCTCACATTGTCCACGTAGCTCCTCACGTTGGCCACATAGCTCCTCACATTGGCAACGTGGCTCCTCACATATGGCCTGCAGCACCTGACGAGTGCCTGTGGGTGAGACACGGTGTGACCTGTGAGATATCTGTTACACCCCTCACTGTGACGCATGCAACAGGTGTCCTGGCAGACTACATAGGGGGACCGCTACATATGGTGGGGAATCCGCATATGTCGGTAGCACACCGGGCTGGCCCCTCAATTCAGCAAGAATGTTGTTTGCACAGGGCCTCGCGTTTCAGGGGGCCCTGCCCAAACAACATTCTGCCCATCAGCCCAGGGAAAACCAATAAAATACAAACAAACCAGCTTCTGCCGCTGCCGCTTCCGTCGTGGCAGCAGCAGAATCAGTGTCCCAAGGGGCCTCCCCACCTGCCCGGCAGAGCCCCCTGAATCACTCCCCTCAGCTCGGGCAGTCAGAGCTGCGAAGAGAGTGTTTCTCACTCGCGGCTCTGTTAGGCCCACCGGCGCTGATGGGAAAGCAGGCATTTCCTGTTTCCCATCAGCCCCAGCGGGCTTAACAGAGCCGTGAAAGGGAAGCGTTCCCTTCACGGCTCTGAATGCCGGTGCCGAGGGGAGTGAATCAGGGGGCTCTGCCGGGCAAGTGGGGGGCCCCATGGGACACATGATTCTTCCGCTGTCACGGCGGCAGCGGCAGCAGCCGGTGTGTTTTTCTCCCTTTAATTTCCCCTGGGGGGGAGGGGGTTAGGGCTGGTAATGGGCTATGGGCTGATGGGGGGTTAGGACTGGTAATGGGCTATGGGGGGGACTAAGACTGCAAATGGGGTGATGGGGGGTAGGACTGGGGGTGGGCTGATGGGGTGCCTAGGACTGGTAATGGGCTATGGGGGGGCTAGGGCTGGTAATGGGCTGGGGGGGGGGGTTGCTAGGACTGGAAATGGGCTGAGTGGAAGGGGGGGGCCTGAACTGCAAATAGCTGATGGGGATGGGGGCTTGGAATGGAAATGGGCTGTGAGGGGAGGGAGCTAGGTCTGGAAATGGGCTGGGGGGGGGAGATGGGACAGGGAATGGACTGATGGCATGGCTAGGATAGGACTGGACATGGGCTGATGCGGGGACTAAAAGGGAGCGGATGCTGGGTGGGGCTGGAATTAGAGGGGAGCCGATGTTGGGGGAGGTTTAGATTGGGATGGGTCTGGAAGAACGAAATGGAAAGGGGAAAACTACTTTAAATAAATAAATAAATAAATACTTTGTGTGGGAGGGAAGGTAAATCTACAATTGGCCGGGTATTGGGAGAGTAAGTGGGGATTGAGGATGGAGGGGTAGAATTTGAGTGGATGAAATAGGAATGAGGAAAGAGCAAAAAGAGAAAGATTAGTATGTTAAAGCAGATGTAGAGTGAGAATGGAAATGAACTAGAGCAGAGACGAAAGGACACATGGACAACAGATGATGGAGAGTTAGCAGAGGACACGACGAAACCAGAAGAAAGTGGCTGGAGCAATTGCAACTGAAAAAAAAATGCACAAAAGGTAGAAAAATATCTCTTTACCTTGAATCTACTAACTGGAATATGTCAGCTCTGGGAAATGTGCATCTTTAACGTCTGCGCTTTATTTAGTACAAGAGGAAATTAATTTATAGTTTTATTTCTACAGTGTTGTTGTACATTCCAAGTGTGGCTTTTGGGGTTCCCAGTATAATAATTGTCTTCCTGTTTCCAAATTGTGATTCCTTGTTTGGTGATGGTCTGTGTTCTGCATGTGTAACTGAGCTGAGGTATTCTGGTTATGTAAGTCCTATTTGACATTGCCACATGTTCTCATTCCCCAGTAGGTCATGTATTGTTATTCTCTGAAATGTACTGGTTTAATATCTGCAGTGTTGCCTTTTGATAGGTAGAATATGGTGCTGTGTGAGTCCTGGTAGTGCTGTTACGATACAGCGGGTTTGCTATGGGTTCTAACTGGGCAGTGTTTGTAGTGGTTCCCCATGTGCCTGGCGGTTGGCACTGGATTATAGTAATGTAGAAATCTGTTAGTCTTTCTTAATCCATACACTCATTAAGAGGCATGTTTACTAAACGTTAGTGTATGGTAACAATATGCAAATATATATGCAAATGAGGCCTGTGATAAGGAAGCTTATCATAGTTCAGGAGGGAGCTATAAAAGAGGTGAATTGGCTCTGAACAAGCAACCTGTCTTTGCTGGTAGAAATACTAAAACAGAATGTTTTCATAAAAGACTACCAGTCCCAGAATGCACCAGGTTTCAAACAGCCTCTAGAAGGGCTGAAGTGGGGAAACGTGTGTTCAATCAGGAAAGCTATGAGGTAATCCCCAATCACTCATCTCCAAGGGCAGGGCTTGATTCAGCACACCTGGGCTGTGCTAGGGTGGAGTGTCCCTCTAAGCACGTTAAAAGTAATAGATTTTCTACACACAGACAGAGCAGACAGAGCAGAGAGAGCAGACAGAGCCAGCAGCAGCAACGTGGAAGGAAGAAGAGAAAGACATCTTGGAGGTCTAAAGAAGGAGCCCACAGCAGTACATGTGTTGGGAGTCATTCCAGAGGCAAGCATACTCCATTGGACTGGAGGAAGCCAGAGGAGTGGGGTTATAGAGCCAGGAATTCCCAGACGGCACCTTTGAAGGAGACAGCTGCATGTGGAAGGGGCCCTAAGACCGGTGCAAGAAGGTATGTGAAGAGAGACCCAGTGTCCAGGGATCTTGATTGGAAGGCTGGACATAAAAGCTGGAATACTTACTGGCCAGGATACCTGGAGAGGAAGCCTAACAGCAAAGGAAGCTCAGGTATGAACTTTGATCTATGCCCTAGCTCTTCTCCAGGAAGACAGCAGGGAAACAAATATTATCCTGAGAGTGAACAATTGAGGAATTCCTCTGAGCCAGACCCTGATATTGATTCCATGATATTTGAGGAAGGAGATATATTAAATGATCAGAATGAATACATGGATCGCTCTCTGTCTAGACTGCTGTTGTAAAATACTTTCTCAATAATACAAAAACCACCAAAAGGAACTATAATTTGTTCTTTTATCTACCCAGAAAAGTCTGCAAGAAAGCTTTAGAGTAGGATTGAGCCACGTAGAGAAAGTGAACCAGCAAAGGGGTTTGCAGCTGGCTAATTAGTGATAATTGAGCCAGGCACAAGTGCACGTGAGCTCTGAAAGGAAACTTTTCTTTTTGTGTGTGTAAATAGAAGAAAGTTATCCTTGATAAAAAACAGTTTTTGTTACTTTTGGGTTTTGTTTTTGCTTTTGGAGCAATGCTAAGAAAGTTATTAGCATGAGCCATCAAAAAGACCTTTTCTGTTTCCCCTCAAGTTCTTATTTGATTTTTGCTTAAGAAGTTCAGTTACCTTATTTCATGTTTTGTTTTCCTGAATGCAATACTGAAAGCAAGTGTCCTTTTTGTGTTACCAAGTAAATCTGTGTGGGAGAATTATCCCCATGAATAAAATCCATTTTTCTTTGCTTACATTCGTGCATCACAACTCATTATTTTGTGAACGGCTGATTCTGGTATAAGTGAACTACATTACCCACAATCCTTTGCAAGTCATAATAATATTTTTGCCTCTGCTAAGACTGTGGCCATTCACGACCAGCGCCCCCGTTTACCGTTGGCGTAGTAGTTCGGATTGCTTCTACACAAAGGATTTACATGATTTATAAGGATTACAACTGAAATCTGAAGGAAAAAAGTTCAAGTCAAAAGCTGGAAAAAGGATTTTTCCCTTAACAACACTTTGGAGAAAAAAAAAAGAGTGGTTGTTCCAGGAGCTGTTCCAAGGAGGAAAAGACCCTGTGTGAGCTGGATTCATCACTGGCTTAAGGTAATAAGTACCTGGGCATGTCTAGTGGTGGATGGGAGTAAGTCACAGGGGTGATTGAAAAAAAAAAATAGGAGAAAAACACCTGTTTGGAGGGTGCTGCTCTGTGTTTTTTTTTCTTTTGTTTTCTTGCAGGGATACAAGATGGATCCGAAAAAACTGGCCAGCTGGATGGCAGCCCAATTTAGCAGGCAACAGGAGCTAGCACAGCAGGCTCATGACACTGCAATTAAAGCATTAAGGGACCAGCAGAAGCCAGTGCTAGATCTGGTGGAAGCCTTAATTGCTCTTCATAACCAAAGTGCACCGGATGCAAGACCAGCAGTAACAACTGGTATACCACATGTGGACAATGTGGGACTCAATCAGGGAATTGGGGCATTTAGTTTTGGGAAGCTGACTCCAGATGATAATGTTGATGATTTCCTTGAATCTTTTGAGAGAGTGGCACAAGCATTAGCATGGCCAGAGACCCAGTGGGTAGTAAGGCTGGCAGCCTCATTAACTGGGGAGGCGCTTGCAGCTTATAGGGCAATGCCAGCAGCTCAAGCTTTGAATTATAGAGATGTAAAGGCTGCTATAAGAGATCGCCTAGGGTTGTCTATTTCAGAGTATAGGCGAATGTTTAGAGCTACTGCATTAAGAGTGGGTGAAACACCCAGGGCTCTGAGTCAGAGAATCAGAGGATTGGCTGTAAAATGGTTGGAGCCTGAGGGAAAGACTGTGGAAATGTTATTAGACATTATTATGCTTGAACAATTTATGTCTGCTGTGCCTAAAGATTTGCACACTTTCCTTATACAGCAAAATTGCCAGAACCTTGGAGAGGCAACCATGCTAGCAGAGAGATTCTTGGAAGCCACGCAGGCTTGCCATAGAATGGGTGGCCTTCTGAAGGTTGGTGCTGAGGCAAGCTGTGCTGTATCAGAAAAGAAAATGATTAAAAATGTTTCTGAGAATAATTGTACTGTGCCAACCCAGATTACAAAGTGGAGTAAAAAGAAATGTTTCAAATGTGGAAAATGGGGACATTTGGAAAGGGGATGCCAGATACACACTAGCTTGATGGGCGTTGATTTAAAACAACCCAAAGAAGGATTCCTTTTGGTGGTTGATGTGCAGGGAATTACCACAAATGCTCTGTTAGACTCTGGGGCAGACCAGAGTATGCTGTCAAAGAGGCTTTGGAAGAGGATAGAGGCCCAAGAAGGATTTGTGCCTAGAACCCCTGAAAGCCAGGTTCACATCAGATGCATTCATGGTGCTGCAACATCATATCCCACCTATAGGCTAATGGTTAAGTGCCTGGGGGAACAAGAGGAAATTCTTTTAGCAGTGGTGCCTAGGCTTCCATTTGATTTGGTTCTAGGAAGGGACTGGCCAAGATTTAAGCAGGGACTAGTGAAAGGACTAGGAAAGAAGGAGTTAGAAGGAATGATGGTAATAGCTCCCGGGCCTTTGTTTGGAAGTCCTCAGTCCCTAGCTAAAAAGATGGTTAAGCTTCCAGAAGACCAAACTATAAAGAAGGAAATAGGTAAGAAGAGGGGCCTTGTATCCACCCGCTCACAGGCTAAGGTAAAGAGCCAGGAGGAGGGGGAGCAGGCAGAGTTATTAGGAGACTTACCCTCTCATGATGATTTAATAACTCCACCATCTGGGAAAGTAAAAGTTGAAAGCACAAAAGCGTCGTGAGAGACTTTGCAGAGCACAGGGTAGGGCTGAGATGTTGGCTGGTCAAAGATTACCCTGGGTGCCAGCTGAGTTAGTGGCAAAGTTTCCTAACTTTCCACAAGAACAGCAAGCTGATCAAGCTCTCACCCGAGCTTTTAAATATGCTCAGGAGGTCAGGGAGGAGTTGCCCAGATTCATACTAGATAATGAAATATTATATAGAGAGAGTCAGGACCCCAGAAATGGGACCATACGTAAACAATTAGTGGTACCCACAACTTTCAAAGGACTAGTACTAAGATTAGCACATGATCATCCGATTGGAGGTCATAAAGGGATGCAAGGAACGCTGGATCAAATACTTATGCGTTTTTACTGGCCAGGTATTTTCAAAGAAACAGCCCAGTGTTGTGCTGCATGTCCAGCGTGTCAGCGTGTTACAGCGACTCACCCACCGGTGGTGCCTTTGATTCCCACGCCAATTATCACAGACCCAATAGGTCGCATTGCTATGGACATTGTAGCCCATTAGTCAAAACGCCCCGAGGTTTCCAATACATCCTAGTTATGGTAGATCAGGCAACAAGGTTTCCCTGGGCCATACCATTGAGGAATGTTTCTGCAAAAACAATAGCTTTAGAGCTAGTCAAATTGTTTTGCGAAGTGGGATTCCCAAGAGAGGTGTTGACTGACCGAGGGTCCAATTTTGTATCCAAATATTTGGCTCAGGTCTGGGATGCCTTTGGCATTCATCACATGAAAACCTCGGCCTACCATCCTCAATCAAACGGTTTGGTGGAGAGATTCAACCAAACTCTCAAACAAATGTTGAGAAGGGGGTTAGCAGGAGAGGTAAAAGAATGGGATATGTTATTGCCCTTTGCCTTATATGCCTGCAGGGAACGAATTCAGGTGTCTCTAGGTGTAACTCCATATGAATTGATGTATGGTAGGGCTCCACGTGGTTTGTTAGATATTTTGAGGGAACAATGGATTGATCCTGAACCAGAAAATCAGGAGGTACCACAGTTTCTACGTGACTTGAGAGCATGTTTAAAAAGGACCTCGCAGGTTGCTGAGAAAAACCTGCAGGACAGTCAAGTGCGCCAGAAAGGGTGGTATGATAGGAAGGCCAAAAGCCGCCAATTAAGCAATGGTGAAAAGGTTTTGGTTCAAGTAGCAGGTACAGCCCCAAAATTTGAAATACAGTGGAAAGGGCCATGGAAGGTTGTTAGACAGGTGAGTCCAGTATCTTATGTGGTAGAAAATGCAAGAGGTCGTAGACAGACCTACGACATTAATGTACTTAAATCATGGAAGGAGAGGCCTGTAAATAATAATGACCCAAAAGCCAGGCAAGAAGTAGGTGAGCATTCAAAAGAAAATACTCTCGTAGGTATTACGGACTGTAGGAAAGAAGTTTCACCAGTTGCACCAGTCCGTAATAACTTAAGCAGGGGGGTATGTGATAAGGAAGCTTATCATAGTTCAGGAGGGAGCTATAAAAGAGGTGAATTGGCTCTGAACAAGCAACCTGTCTTTGCTGGTAGAAATACTAAAACAGAATGTTTTCATAAAAGACTACCAGTCCCAGAATGCACCAGGTTTCAAACAGCCTCTAGAAGGGCTGAAGTGGGGAAACGTGTGTTCAATCAGGAGAGCTATGAGGTAATCCCCAATCACTCATCTCCAAGGGCAGGGCTTGATTCAGCACACCTGGGCTGTGCTAGGGTGGAGTGTCCCTCTAAGCACGTTAAAAGTAATAGATTTTCTACACACAGACAGAGCAGACAGAGCAGAGAGAGCAGACAGAGCCAGCAGCAGCAACGTGGAAGGAAGAAGAGAAAGACATCTTGGAGGTCTAAAGAAGGAGCCCACAGCAGTACATGTGTTGGGAGTCATTCCAGAGGCAAGCATACTCCATTGGACTGGAGGAAGCCAGAGGAGTGGGGTTATAGAGCCAGGAATTCCCAGACGGCACCTTTGAAGGAGACGGCTGCATGTGGAAGGGGCCCTAAGACCGGTTCAAGAAGGTATGTGAAGAGAGACCCAGTGTCCAGGGATCTTGATTGGAAGGCTGGACATAAAAGCTGGACTACTTACTGGCCAGGATACCTGAAGAGGAAACCTAACAGCAAAGGAAGCTCAGGTATGAACTTTGATCTATGCCCTAGCTCTTCTCCAGGAAGACAGCAGGGAAACAAATATTATCCTGAGAGTGAACAATTGAGGAATTCCTCTGAGCCAGACCCTGATATTGATTCCATGATATTTGAGGAAGGAGATATATTAAATGATCAGAATGAATACATGGATCGCTCTCTGTCTAGACTGCTGTTGTAAAATACTTTCTCAATAATACAAAAACCACCAAAAGGAATTATAATTTGTTCTTTTATCTACCCAGAAAAGTCTGCAAGAAAGCTTTAGAGTAGGATTGAGCCACGTAGAGAAAGTGAACCAGCAAAGGGGTTTGCAGCTGGCTAATTAGTGATAATTGAGCCAGGCACAAGTGCACATGAGCTCTGAAAGGAAACTTTTCTTTTTGTGTGTGTAAATAGAAGAAAGTTATCCTTGATAAAAAACAGTTTTTGTTACTTTTGGGTTTTGTTTTTGCTTTTGGAGCAATGCTAAGAAAGTTATTAGCATGAGCCATCAAAAAGACCTTTCTGTTTCCCCTCAAGGTCTTATTTGATTTTTGCTTAAGAAGTTCAGTTACCTTATTTCATGTTTTGTTTTCCTGAATGCAATACTGAAAGCAAGTGTCCTTTTTGTGTTACCAAGTAAATCTGTGTGGGAGAATTAACCCCATGAATAAAATCCATTTTTCTTTGCTTACATTCGTGCATCACAACTCATTATTTTGTGAACGGCTGATTCTGGTATAAGTGAACTACATTCCCCACAATCCTTTGCAAGTCATAATAATATTTTTGCCTCTGCTAAGACTGTGGCCATTCACGACCAGCGCCCCCATTTACAGGTCCCTTATGCAACTGAGGCCCCACACTGAGTCTCTGCACATGGCCCCGCACCCCCCTTGGGCCGCTCCTGGTAGGACAGGTGGGGCCATATCTGAGGTATGGGGAAAGAGGACATCCATGCACCATAGCTGTGTCACCTGTACACCCGTGTATCTGTGATGTCTGTCAGGACCCAGTTGAGGCGAAGGATGCTGGCCCATATATGACCCATGGAGGACAGGGACCTATTGCTGCAGGCCAGGCCTACTGTTGTGGTGCAGGGACATGTTATCTGCCAGGGTGGGTCGTGCCACCCCACAGACTGCTGTGGCATGCACCCCCATCTCCAGGTGCCAGCTGGATGGTGCTTTGGAACACCCCCTGTCCCACCCTCAGCGCCTACCCCTGCATGTTGCCCCGTGACCTGCTAGGCATCTGTGCACATCAGCCATACCCGCCCCTATGCGTATAACAAGTTGTTTCCCAAGTGTGCGTCAACACACCTCCCAGACATGACCATGGGGGCACATGTATCTGGGGAGACCCACTGTCAGTGTGCGGGTGTGTTCTCTCACCGCCATGTCTGGGAGGTGGGGTGCCACACCACCACATGCAACCATCCGGGCAGTCACCCACCTTCAGCATCAGCATGTGATGAGGCAGTATGGCCATGCAACTCCTGCAGTACCTCCCCCATGGCAGTGGGTGCTGTTCCCCTATGTCCTCCGTCCTGACAGTATAGACTCTGGCCCCACCGTCTCTGGTCCCTCCCCAGCCACTGTGCTGCTGTTCCCCGATGGGGGGTGGAAGGCCGCTGCCCCCTCCACCTCCTGTGCCACATCACCCCCTAGGGACTCCACATCGGCGCTGGCAGCAACCTCGGTGGCTGCCACTTCGGCCAGGTCTCCTGCCCCTGTCTCTGCACCATCCTCCATATCCTCTGCCTCCATGGCCTGGGTGTCGCCTGGGGGAGGAACATGGTACACAGTATATATGTGGTGGTCCTGCACAAATATGTATAGCTGTATGTTACGTCCTTACTTACAGCAATGTGTGTACCACCTGTAACCAATGTCAATGTGGTTACAATGCAGTCAACACATGAATGTCCAATGGGATGTAACAGCGGTTGGAAGATAAACTTTATTGATACAAGGTTAATAAGCCTAGGCCCGACACAGGCCGTGTTTCGTATTCTTCCTCAGGGGCAGGCTTAAAT
This sequence comes from Ichthyophis bannanicus, assembly GCA_033557465.1. NCBI lineage: Eukaryota > Metazoa > Chordata > Amphibia > Gymnophiona > Ichthyophiidae > Ichthyophis > Ichthyophis bannanicus. The sequence continues at coordinate 760,438,024 of CM066033.1, forward strand.
AGGCAATTCGCACATCCACAGATTATGTTCAGCCCGGGTGTGTGCATCCGACGGAGTCATACACTACTCGTTGTAGACGAATCCCTTTTTTTTAGGATTAAACAGAGATGTGCACACGCGTAAGGGCGAACTTCGATTTGGAAGTTCGCCCTTACGCGTGTGCACATCTCTGTTTAATCCTAAAAAAAAGGGATTCGTCTACAACGAGTAGTGTACGACTCCGTCGGATGCACACACCCGGGCTGAACATAATCTGTGGATGTGCAAATTGCCTATTTAAGCCTGCCCCTGAGGAAGAATACGAAACACGGCCTGTGTCGGGCCTAGGCTTATTAACCTTGTATCAATAAAGTTTATCTTCCAACCGCTGTCCACGTCGTTACTGGGTGCCTTTTAGCACGTGGATCCGTGCCTTCTGTTGGTACCAATGGGATGTAACAGGCAGGGGGAGGAGCACCACGTGTTGGCGCAGGTGGAGATGCGCCACATTGTCAGGTATGTTTGTGGGGACGGGGTGGCGAGTAACGGGCCTACTGTGAGCAGTGATAGGTGTGTCATGAGAGGGGGTCCTGGGGATTGGGCATAGAGCTACATGCATCCAGGGGGGTTGGGCGGGATCCTGCATCATGACTGGAGTCAGTCATAGTGTGTGTGCATGACATGTGTGCAATGGAGGGTGTATGACTACATGGGTAGGTGTTGGTGCAGGTGTGCCTGTTGGCCTGACGGGTGTGGGGACTGCCTCATTGGCCACTGCTGTGGGTAGTGGATGGACATTTATCCGGCAGTGTGTGTTTGGGGGGATGTGGTGGCAGTTAGGGGGGGCAATGTGTGCAGGAGGTACATGGGGATGTGATCCTTCCCTGTACGGCCGCTGCAGACCGACTGTTGGTGGCCATGGTAGTGGGTCAGATAGGTCATCCAGTGTTTGCTGTACCTGTCCCTTTGATATGGCTGTACTGGGGGCCATCACACCAGATATGTGTGCGGTGTGACATGGGTGTCTGTTTGGCAGTACTCTGCGCACTGTCATGTGTCTGCGGATACATGTGTGGAGGTATACTTGTCATGCATCCCTTATTGGTGGACCCAGCATATCCATGTGTTCAAGGCCGGAACGTCCATCTGACAGGACTGTTCTCTGCACAGGGCACTGAGTTTCATGTGTCCACGCACAATGTCCTTATCTGCTTATCCGCAGGGTGGCCGGCCTCACAGGGATCTGGGGATAGCCCAGCTCCCTCAAACAGCTGCAATGGTGGGGGGCATCTTCACCTGCCCCTGTGGCAGCTGTGGGGGGGGGAGCAGGGCCCTCACCAGCTCCCTGTTGGATAGCCGTGGCCCTCGTCTGGGGGGTGTGTGTGTGTGTGGGGGGGGGGTGATGCTTTGCATGAGGTTGCAGTGTGGGAGGGGGTCCTGGGACTGGGTATAGCCACTGCGGTGGCTGTATGGGAGCCGACCCCGGGTGGTGTTGGTATTGGCATACCTGCATTTGGGGGAGGGTTCATCTGGGATGGTGATGGGGATTTGACATGGTGTGGGGAGGGGGGTCCAAAGTATGTGGGGGTGGGTATCTACATTGGGCCAGGTATTTGGGTGTTTTGGGGTGGTCTGCAGATGGCGGGGTACACTGTGACTGGCCGACCAGGGAGTCACGTATGCTGGTGGTGATGGCATGGGGTGAAAGGGTCACATGCTTGACATCAGTTGGTGTATGGTAACATTACATGGGAACAGACATTGGAACATGACATATCCCTCACTGGGCCAGACGGCCGTCCTTGAGGCCCAGTAACCTGTTTCCAACAGTTATCAGTCTATGTCCTCTGTACCTAGTGGCTTCCCCAGATGACACAGATTCCATACTGCCTATATTGGGACAGACATTGCTATTCTATGTCCCTTACTATGAATGTAGGGACCCACCCCCATGTACCTGTCCAAACCTTTCGCCATACCCATTAGGCAACTGTTGATGCATCTGTGGCCTCCTGTGGCTATGTTGGCCCACACTTGATCTCAGGACATGGCCCCACACCCCCCTAAGGCTGACCCTGCATGTGCTGGGTTGTTAGCTGTACATGGAATGCATATCTCAGACCTACCTGCCAGTGGATGGGCCATGTCCAGTGCTGGGGACAGTCCATGCAGGTATACTGGGCCGAGACGTTCTGCCAGCTGCTGCTCCAGGGGTGTCAGGCCAGGCCCGATGTGTCCACCCCCACCGGTGCCCATAGCATGCCGTCTCCCCGCCATCATGTGGGCATGGACCCCACGCTTGATATCATGGAATCTTTTGCGGAGGCTGTCCAGGTCCCTGTGTGGGCCCCTGGCCTCTGCCACAGCCTCCTGGACCTCCTCCCACACCAGGGTCCGTGTGCTTAGTGGTGTTCTTGAGCTGAGCCGCCCATACAGAACCTCGTAGTTTTCAAGAATACTGGCCAGCAGGATGTCATTCTCCTGCTGGCTGAATCTAAGGGCCCTTTTCCTTTCCTCCGCGGGCACCGGCTTCCGCCTTCGCTTCGCACCTGGTGGCCTCTCAGGCTGCTCCTACGTGGACCGGGACCCACCCGATGGCCCTGCCACCTCCACCTCTGGCTCACGCATCGCTGACGCCTCTGGGGACTGCTGGCCAGGTATTCCTCCACCCTCTCCTCCTGCTGTCTCCTCTCGCTGCATATCCCTGCTCTCACTGTCGTCTCACTGCCTGTCACACAGCTCTCATACTCCTACACCTACCTCACCTACTCTACACCCTCAGCTTGCAGCGCATGTGCAAGACTATTTATGCATTCGCAGGTGCGGCCTTGCGTGTGTTACGCATGTGCAGTGCTGCATGCGGTGCTGCGCAGGCGCTTCAGGCATCTGTAAATGCTGCACATGCACCTAGCATGTCTGTGCATGCATTGCGCATGCGCGCGCCACATTCATATGTGCCTTGTGCAGAACCGCACATTGCGCATGCGCTGTGCATGTTCCTGCATGTGCCATGTGCGTGCGCTACGCGTGCTTCAGCGCATGGCGCATATGAACATGGCGTATGCGGCTCTGCTTGTGTTGCGCATGCATATGCCACCTTTATATGCACCCTATGCTGCGCATGCATAGCGCGCTGCACTATACGCAGAACCACGCGTACCGCATGCGCACGGCGCGTGCAGGAACGTGCACAGCACATCTGCAATGTGCTGTTCTGCGCATGGCACGTACAAACATGGCGTGCGCATATGCAACGTGTGCATAGACACGCTATGTGCATGCGCAACGTGCGCAGCATCACGCGCTACGCATACATTGCCCGTGATACACACACTGGGCGCGGGACGCTTTGTACAGGTGTGTTGTGTTTGTTCTGATTGTTTGCCACTCCCCACACCATATTAAGCTTCTGTGCTCTATCTGCTGTCCATGATGTCCGACTTTGTCATTGCTGCGTGTGCTATCCAGGCATTGGAGGGTGAGGTGGAGCTGCGGTTGCCTGAAGAGGGAGATAGTGTTCATGGGGCTGTGGCACAGGGCATGGGTGCAGTCCCACTGCAACACAGACATGCAGCTGTGGAGGCTCCACATGCCGGGGCTCTGCTGGCATGGCGCAGGAGGCAGGCCGAGGTATGCCCTCACCAGCCTTGCCTCTACAGGCCCAGGGCCCAGCTCCAGGACATGCGTGAGGACCAGGTCATCTCCCTCTACCGTCTGAGCACAGGGGCTATTAGGGAGCTCTTTGATGATCTAAGACCTGACCTGGAGCCCCGGACTGGCTGGTCACATGCCATATCAGGTTTGGTCAAGCTCCTGGGTGCCTTACATTTCTTTGCCTCTGGCTGTTTCCAGTCATCTGTGGCCACAGTGGGTGGGCTGAGCCTGCCCACCTTCTCACGCTGTCTCCACCAGGTACTGCGGGCCATGGTCAGCCGGGTGAGGAATTACATTGCAATTCCTAACAATAGGCAACAGTGGGGGACCCTGAACCAGGCCTTTGAACAGGTTGCAGGGCTACCACATGTGATGGGAGCTATTGATTGCACACATGTTGCCCTAGTCCCGCCCAGAGACAGGGAGGCAGTGTTCTGCAACCTCAAACACTACCATTCCCTGAATGTGCAGGTTGTATGTGATGCAAATATGCGTATTCTGAATGTGGTTCCTAGGTTTGCAGGGTCCACCCATGACTCCTATATCCTGCATCACTCGGCACTATTCGAATAATTTGTGGCGGATGATATAAGGACTGTGTCCTGCTGGGTGGGTATTTCTCATCTCGGACATGCACATGGTGTTCCTCTGAGTAACCGTATGCGCACATGTCTGTCTTTGTGGTGTGTCCCTAGTTGTGTGTTAATGTCATCTGTGTCTGTGTGCTAACGGGGGGGGGGGGGGTGGGTTGGATTTGCTGCCTGATCTTTTTTCCTGTGGTACTGTGTGTTGGGAGTGCATTCACCTTTGATCATTTCGGGCATTTTACATTGTCTTATTTGTGTTGACACGTTACAACACACATGTATGCTTCATGTATATCAACAGTGTATTGTCTCTGCCATCCTGTCTGGCCTCCTCAGGTACATGTTCCTGTAACACCCGCTGTGTGTGGACAGTATCATGGCCATCACATGCTTGCACAAGTGTGCATCTCTGTCTTTGTCCAGGGTGCATTGGTATATGTCTGCCTGATGTGTTCACAACTGACGCTACTATCTTTCGGATACAGGTGTTTGGTCATGTGTTTGGTGTGGTTACAGATGATGTGTATTGCCCTCCTTCCCCTTCCCCGGTGTTCTGTGTCTCACACCTCCAGACGCTGGCGCATAGCAGTTGTGTGTCATCAGGTGCCGTCATATGTTTATGTCAGTCTTTTATCTGTTGTTGGTTTGCACGTACATGCTTGTGTGCATGTGTGTGGACATTCTTTATTCTTTATTCTTTATTTGTGGGATTTGATAAACCGCCCTTCTGGAAGCGTCAGAGCGGTGTACAATAAAACACTATTGGCTATAGAAAATTGAAAAGAACGCCATTAATTGGACAGGAAAGAGGAGCAAGGTAAAGGAGTGCGACAGGAAAATACAGAGGCAAGAAAAAATGCAAGAAGGGTGAAGGTGGGGATGGAGGGAGAGGAGCTGCAGAAACGGGGACAGAGAGTGTTATTATGATACTAGTGTTGAGGATCCTGACGAGGGAGGGTCAGAGCCACCAGCGGGAATAGGAAGGTCGTAGGCCTGGTGAGAGAGGTGTGTTTTAAGAAGTGCTCTGAAACGGGGGAGAGATAGCTCCATGCGGAGAAGGTGAGGGAGAGAGTTCCAAAGGGCGGGACTAAGGTAAAAGAAAGCAGAATGGCGAGTGAGTTCAAGATGGGCTTGGGTAAGGGGGGGGGACGACAAAGAGGCGATTTGCATGTGCAGAACGGAGAAGACGAGGGGTCGGCTGAAGGTGGATGATATCAGCCAGGTACTGAGGGGTGTTAGTATAAAGGACCTTGTGCGTGATGATAAGAAGTTTATAGATAAATTGAACATTGATCGGAAGCCAGTGGAGGGAAAGGAGAGTGCCGTGGTAGGGGTATGAGTGATCAGGCGGGCGGCAGTGTTCTGGACTAACTGAAGACGGCGTAGTGTCGCGACGCCACCCTGGTGGCTAATGGGCGCCAAGGTAGGTCGGACACAAATAAAGATAAGCTTGGGATGGGTACGTATTTCTCATGGCCCAGGGATGTATAGCCTTGGTAGCGTCCTTATTACCCAATACCCAAAGAACACAGGTTTCCAAGTGGAGGGAAAATAAGGCTTTATTTCCCTTGTCTTGCAAAGGTTCAAAGGATCAGTCCCAAAACAACAAAAGAAAGGTCCTTACATCAGGTTAGAAAAAGTAAAACTCGGGTTCAAAGCAACAACTGTTCTCTTCATAGAGGTGATACAAAACAAACATTTCCTATTTCATCAGTTTACTGCTCACATGCTATGCAAGGATTCCAAGCTTCCAGTGGTACAATAACTACAATCCATTTCCTCATCTGAAAGGGATTCTACCACTTCCACTTGCATCAGTTCCTGATCATACGCCTCTGAAACAGAGTCCGTGGTTCTGGGCAACCTATAAGTGGGCTTTTCAGCCAAACGCTGTATGACCTCCCAATGCCTTGGTTTCAGATTGGGGCGTCAGTCATGAACTGTTCTACCAGGCGAATATTCTTCCCTCTTCATAGGTTTTATATTAGCTTCCTGCAAACATTGCTTATTCAAAAGTCTCTCATTTGATAAAAGCTTTTCATACCTTGTATCATGAGAAGTGTTACATGAACAGGGACCTTCTGTTTCCCGTCCTCTCCCCAGGCTAGCTCTATGAAGGCTGTTCCCAACTAAGTGTGGGTTACCTTGTAGTGCTGGCTTCTCTCCTTGGGGTAAGGCTTGTGGCCTACTCCTGCTGAGATTCTGCCCTGCTTCTGCAATCTGGCATGGGTTTTTCAACCGTCCTTCGGTTGACTTCACACAGCTGTCCCAGTACTGCTTCCGTGTCCCCGGATCTCCTGGATCCTTCCGTGCTCTCTGTCCTTTCAGGTCTCTCTGGCCTGTTCCTCCTTCCGGCGCTCCAGCAGCATCTGTAGCTTCTGCGGTTTCTGCCACCTCTGCAGCTCCTGCCGCTCCTCCGGCTTCTGCAGGCTCTGTAACTTCTCTGCCTTCTCTGCTGCTACCGCCACTTTCGCTTTTGCCGCCACCTCTCCCTTTCCAGTCTTCCAGACTTTCTTTAAGAGGAGTTCCTGCCTTCCTGGATTGGAGGCTGGCTGGGTTTTGGTCACACCCTGTGGGGCGTGGATCCTCAGTCTTCCGGAGGTCCCTCTTGCTCCCCCTATCAGGTTCCTGAAAATACTGCAGCTTGTGCATGCCTTTTTTCGTGTTTAAAATATTTTCTTCTGTTCCCCACTGGTCTGCTGCATCACACATCCCCCTTCTTCTACACAGCACGTAATACGTGACATGGCATCTGCGTTAAAATGCAGCTTCCCAGCTTGATGCTCCACTCTAAAATCATATGGCTGCAAAGCCATGTACTACCTAGTTAAGCGGTTGTTTTCATTTTTCATGGTGTGCAACCATTTTAGCGGGGCATGGTCCGTAATGAGGATGAATCTTCTCCCCGTCAGGTAGAATTTTAAAGCTTCAATGGCCCACTTAATGGCGAGACATTCCCTCTCAATTGTGGCATATTTCCTTTCCGCAAGTGATAGTTTCCTGCTAAGGAACATGATGGGGTGTTCTGCACCTTCCTGTACTTGTGAGAGGACGGCACCCAATCCGGCTTCTGACGCATCCGTCTGTAATAGAAAAGTTTGTCGGAAGTCCACACTCCGCAATATGGGGGCCTGACACAATTTTTCCTTTAAATGTTGAAAGGCTGTGTCTGCCTCCAGCGACCATTGTATCACATTTGGGGCGTTCTTTCTCAACATTTCTGTAAATACAGCACTTTCCTCCGTGAAGTGCGGTATAAAACGACGGTAGTAGCCAATGAAGCCAAGGAAACTTCTTAGTTGTTTCTTGTTTTGTGGTACAGGAAACTTCCTGACGCTTTCCACCTTGTCAAGTAGCCGTCGCACTGTACCCCGCCCGACCAGATGACCCAAGTATTTGACCTCTTTGGCCGCAAAGGTGCACTTTTTTGGGTTTAACGTCAATCCCGCCCTCCTCATGGCTTCTAAGACCGTTCCTACTTGATGGAGATGTTCTTTCCAGGTGGTACTATGGATCACTACATCGTCCATGTAGGCCGTTGCAAAAGTCTGGTATGGTCGGAGAATGATGTCCATCAGACGTTGGCACGTTGGCTGCCCCGTGTAGGCCGAAGGGCATCCTTCGGAATTGAAAGAGGCCTAGAGGTGTGCTAAAGGCAGTTTTGGGCTTGGCATCACGTGTTAAAGGGATTTGCCAATATCCCTTGGTCATGTCTAAAGTTGTTAGAAACTTCGCCTGCCCGAGCCGGTCCAATAGTTCCTCAATCCGAGGCATCGGGTAGGCGTCGAACGTGGACACGGCATTCACTTGTCAGAAGTCAATGCAGAAGCGTATAGTTCCGTCGGGCTTAGGTACTAATACCACCGGACTGCTCCACGGACTATGCGATTCTTCTATTATGTTTAACCGTAGCATCTCTTGTACTTGATCAATGACTTCCTTTTTTTTCGCCTCCGGCAATGGATACAGTCGTTGCCGAATAATTTTCCCCGGTGGGGTGAGTATTTCGTGGGCGACCAGGGCAGTTTCTCCTGGCACCGGAGTTAGTACATCCTTGTACTCTTCCAGCAGTTGGGTCAGGTCCTGCTTTTGCCTTAAGGAGAGTTCCTCCCCCGTCCTGGGCGTAGGGGATTCTCCGCACTCCTCTATACGGGGACCAAGATCCTCCCCTGGGGGTTCACTTCCTACAGCGATGAAGCCCTCTAGGTCTCTCTTCCCCGTGGAGCCGAAACCTCGTGTTCCCCGGCTCGTGGGTGTTAGCATGGCAACCTCTTCAAGGTTGGGAAATCCCACGCGTTCGCAAATCAGTTGCACTATTCTGTCCCCTCTTTGGACCTTGAAGTCCTCGCTTGAATAGTTGCAAAGAAGAACTTTCAATATGCCCCTGTAGTCTGGGTCGACTACCCCGGCGGCCACATCAATGCTATGCTTGGCAGCGAGCCCAGATCGCAGTGCTATCTGCCCATAGCACCCTGGGGGGTAGTTCTATCTGGAGATCCGTAGTGATCAACCTCCGCTCCTGCTTTGGGATAACCTGGTCTTCGGCGCTGTGTAGGTCATAACCGGCTGCTTGCGCCGATGCCCGTTGAGGACTATAGGCTTTCTCCGAGGTTTTACAAAATTTTAGCACGAACCTCTTCGGGGGGTCTGCCTGTTCTTTTAAGGAGGTTTTCTTCGGTTTTTCCCAAAGGGGGCTAGGAATTATAGGACTCGTAGTATTCCTGGGGCTCTTCTGTGGTGGCTTGGGATTCTCAATAGGCTCATGCCGAATGCAAGTGGAAGTTGGCACTGTTTGTGAGGATAGGCCTTCCTTCAGGCTCTTCCTAAATTGTGGCCAATCGCGGCCTAATACCAATTCTTGTGGTAGCCTAGGCACGACTGCTACTAACATCTCTTTTTCAATGCCCAATCCCTTCACCCACAGTTTATACACCGGATAGCGGGTAGCCGCTCCATGGATACATTTTATTTTAACATTACCTTCCGGATACTCCGGAACTGACCATCCCTGATCCCTGATCACAAGCCATAACCTCTTCGAAATCATGGTTTGGTCAGCTCCCGAGTCCAGAAGTGCTTTTACATCTACTCCATGAATCTTCACATTCAATACAAAACCCTCCCGTACTGTTCTCGGCCCTCCCCTACCAGAGCAGTACGTGAGTAACAGTCACTTTTCAGATGACCCTTTTTGCCACACGCAAAACATCTCTTGACATTCTCTTTTGCTAGAAGCTTATTATTTTTTACCACACCGTATGGGGACCGTGAGGGACTTTCTACCCTCTGGGCCTCCATACCCAGTGTCAGTTTGGGAGTCCCTACCCTGGGTTGGGTGACTCTCTCGGCCTCTAAATAGCGCTCAGTGAGAGCTATTGCATCCGTAGTTGTACAGCAATTTTGTAAAATTAAAAAGTTCTGTACCCTACTTGGTATAGCGGACATGTACTGCTCAAGTATTATCGCATCCATTAATGAGGCTACGTTTTTCTTTTCTGGCTGTAGCCATTTATTTGCCAGACCCCGTATCCTATGACCTAGGGCTTTTGGGGTTTCATCGGTCCTAAGGGTGGTAGCTCTAAACATTTTGTTATAGGATAATGGTGTAAGGCCTAAACGATCCCTTATGGCGGTGACTACCTCCTCATAGGTGTTAGCTAGGGCTGGGGGCATCGACCTATATGCCGCAAGAGCTTCCCCCGTAAGGGACGCTGCGAGTCGAATAGCCCACTGCTCAGGCAGCCAATTAGCTGACCCTGCAATCCTAGTGAACGAATCTAAAAAGTCATCCACATTATCATTGGGACTTAGCTTCCCCACAATAAGATCATGGCACGTCCATTGTCCACTCGCTGGGTTAGTCGGTCCGGCGGCCTGCAGCTTTTCAGCGTTCGCCTTTGCCATCGCCTCCCGCTGTAATGCTAACCAGTTCTCCATAGTCTGCAAGACCGGCAGTTGTTGTTCCTGCATGGCCCGCAGAGCTTGTGTTTGATTCTTCTGCGTGAATTCGGCTTGTTTGTCGAATTGATGTGCCATCCAGGCACAGAGCTCCTTTGGTTCCATGGTGAACCTGTGTAGAGAAACAAGAAAAACGAAAACCAAGTGTGGCTCTCACAACACTAGTTTTGCCCTCTTTCTCTCTTTTTTTTTTTTTTTACTTCCCTTGACATCCAACACTGCCCCGGCTTAATTACGTTTTACCTGAGGTGAGTGTTGAATTCAGCTCGGGAACATCAGTTGCTGTTGCCATTCGCAGCGCACCACTCCGATGACCGGCAACAGGATTTTCTGCTTTCAGGATTTTCCCAACCCGCTCCGGATTCCACCTATTCCACTCCGGGTCTTTCTCCTTCCAATCCTGGTTTTATAAGTAATCCACTCCGGGTCTTGTTTTCACTCCAGGTTTTCCAGCAGATCAATCTGGGTTTTTACTTTTAAACTCAGGAGTTTTTTTTTCCTTTAGTAGTTTGAAGGCTCTGATCCGGCTTCCAACAACTACGCCATTTTTATGTCGCGACGCCACCCTGGTGGCTAATGGGCGCCAAGGTAGGTCGGACACAAATAAAGAAAAGGTTGGGATGGGTACGTATTTCTCAGGGCCCAGGGATGTATAGCCTTGGTAGCGTCCTTATTACCCAATACCCAAAGAACACAGGTTTCCAAGTGGAGGGAAAATAAGGCTTTATTTCCCTTGTCTTGCAAAGGTTCAAAGGATCAGTCCCAAAACAACAAAAGAAAGGTCCTTACATCAGGTTAGAGAAAGTAAAACTCGGGTTCAAAGCAACAACTGTTCTCTTCATAGAGGTGATACAAAACAAACATTTCCTATTTCATCAGTTTACTGCTCACATGCTATGCAAGGATTCCAAGCTTCCAGTGGTACAATAACTACAATCCATTTCCTCATCTGAAAGGGATTCTACCACTTCCACTTGCATCGGTTCCTGATCATACGCCTCTGAAACAGAGTCCGTGGTTCTGGGCAACCTATAAGTGGGCTTTTCAGCCAAACGCTGTATGACCTCCCAATGCCTTGGTTTCAGATTGGGGCGTCAGTCATGAACTGTTCTACCAGGCGAATATTCTTCCCTCTTCATAGGTTTTATATTAGCTTCCTGCAAACATTGCTTATTCAAAAGTCTCTCATTTGATAAAAGCTTTTCATACCTTGTATCATGAGAAGTGTTACATGAACAGGGACCCGTCCTCTCCCCAGGCTAGCTCTCTGAAGGCTGTTCCCAACTAAGTGTGGGTTACCTTGTAGTGCTGGCTTCTCTCCTTGGGGTAAGGCTTGCGGCCTACTCCTGCTGAGATTCTGCCCTGCTTCTGCAATCTGGCATGGGTTTTTCAACCGTCCTTCGGTTGACTTCACACAGCTGTCCCAGTACTGCTTCCGTGTCCCCGGATCTCCTGGATCCTTCCGTACTCTCTGTCCTTTCAGGTCTCTCTGGCCTGTTCCTCCTTCCGGCGCTCCAGCAGCGTCTGTAGCTTCTGCGGTTTCTGCCACCTCTGCAGCTCCTGCCGCTCCTCCGGCTTCTCTGCCTTCTCTGCTGCTACCGCCACTTTCGCTTTTGCCGCCACCTCTCCCTTTCCAGTCTTCCAGACTTTCTTTAAGAGGAGTTCCTGTCTTCCTGGATTGGAGGCTGGCTGGGTTTTGGTCACACCCTGTGGGGCGTGGATCCTCAGTCTTCCGGAGGTCCCTCTTGCTCCCCCTATCAGGTTCCTGAAAATACTGCAGCTTGTGCATGCCTTTTTTCGTGTTTAAAATATTTTCTTCTGTTCCCCACTGGTCTGCTGCATCACAGTAGTTGACGGCGAGGGAGACCAGCGAAAACAGAGTTGCAATAGTCTAAATGGGTGATTACCAGAGAAAGAACAAGGGTGGTGATAGCAGCAGTAGAAAGGAATGGTCGAATAGACCTAATCCTACGAAGGTGAAAAAAAGAAGTGCGCACCACTGTGGAGATATGCTGGTGGAAAGAGAGAGAGGAATCCAAAGTGACACCTAGGTAACAAAGGGTGGGCACAAGGGGAATGGGGCGTGCAGACATAAGGGGTGACAAAGTGGGAGGAGGTGCACGAAAGGAAAACCAGACGGCAGAGGATTTGGAGGGATTGACATGAAGGAAATTTTGGTCAAACCAGGAAGCGATGAGATCAAGACATGTGTTGAGCGAGGAGAGATCAGTTGCCAGGGAGGAGGTTTGATAGACCAAGAGGATGTTGTCTGCATAGATATAGACGGAAATCCCAGACTGTTGGATAAGAAGGGCGAGGGGGGCAAGGAAGATGTTAAAAAGAAGGGGAGCAAGAATAGAACCCTGTGGCACACCGCAGTGCAGTGGGATTGTGGGTGAAACACCAGAGTCTGTGTGGACAGTGAAAGAGCGAGAGGAGAGGAAGGAGCAGAACCATTGCAGAACCGTGCCATAGATACCCAGATCAGACAAGCGTGAAAGAAGAGTGCGATGATCAACGACATCAAAGGCAGAGGAGAGGTCCAGGGAAACAACAAGAGAAAGGTCACCTCGGTCATGGGAGCGGTGAATTTCAGAGAGAAGTGCAACGAGAATAGTCTCAGTGCTGTGACCAGTGCGAAAGCCTGATTGGCATGGGTGGAGAGAAAAAGTGGAATCAAGGTGAGTGGCGAGTTGAGAAAAAGCAAGCTTTTCCAGAATCTTAGAGAGAAAGGAAAGGTTGGCTACTGGATGCCAGTTTCCAGGAATGGCAGGATCCAGTGTGGGTTTTTTAAGAAGAGGACGGAGAATGGCATGTTTCCAGCTGGAAGGGAAGTGGCCAGTGGCCAAACTAGCGTTAAGCATAGTCAGGGCAAATGGAATAAGATGGAGTGAGGAGTTAAGAAACCAAGAAGAGGGGAATGGATCGAGAGGGCAGGTGGTTTGGTGAGAAGAGGAAATGGCTTTGATGAGTTCGGCGGAGGTGATAAGACTAAAAGAGCACCAAGTGTGGGGGAAGGTACGGGAGGGAGGGGGAGAGTGGATGATAGAAGGAGAGGAAGGAATGGGAGGGGGAGAAAGAGGCAGAGGGCAGGAAGGGAAGGAAGAGCGGAGAGATTGAACCTTATCAGAAAAGAAAGTTGCAAGGGTAGTAGGGCTAGGGGCGGAAGGAACGGAAGAGATGGTGGGCGGAGAGGTGGAAGAGGATGAGAGAAATTTAAGGACCTGATATAAGCGCCTAGAGGAATTTGAGGAGGAGGTTATAAGCCGTGAGTAGTAGGATTTCTTTGCAGTGGCTATTTCGGTGCGGTAACGATGGTGCAGCTGGTGGAACGTGGCTATGGAGGCACTGGAAGGCTTCCTCCGCCACCGACGTTCGGCACGGCGAAGATGCGAACGAAGCAGATATAGACTGGGGTGGTACCAGGGGTGACGGGAGGTGGGACGGATGGAAATAGGACGGAGTGGGGTAAGAGTGTCAAGAGCAGCCGAGAGAGTGGAAGTCCAAGAGTCTACTTGTTGATCCACCGTGAGGGAGGCAAACCCCAAGGGGAGAAGGGAATCAGCCGGGGGAAAACATTCAAGGGTCAGTGGGGTGAGATGACGTTTAAGGGCCCGAAAGGGAGGGTCCATAATGGCAAATGTAGAGGGGGCTGGGAAGATGGGGAAAGGGAAAGAAAATAACAGGCAGTGGTGATCAGACCAGGGAAGAGAGTGCTTGGATATCAGACGGGAGGAAAAGAGAGAAAGCGGAGGTAAGAATCAGGTCCAGGGTATGGCCGGAAGCATGAGATGGACAGGTCACGTGCTGGGTAAAAGAAAGATCGCTCAGGATGGCAGAAAATATCTTGTCACGAGGGCGAGTTGGGGTAGTGAGGTGAATATTAAAGTCGCCCAATACAACCAGGTGAGAGGAGAGAAGGGTAGAATCTGAAAGGGAAAGGAGTAGGGAGTCCCAGAGATCCGTACTCAAGGAGGGAGGGGCATAAAGAAGGAGAAAATACACCGGGGTGGAGGACCCCAAGGAAGGAAGAGGGATTCAGGATAATGTGAGGAAGGAGTGGACAGTGAAAACGGGAGAGAGGACTTATAAATAATGGCCACCTCTCCACCTGTGTGACGGAGGCGAGGTGTGTGTAGGGCAGAATAGCCAGGGGGGAGTCAGCGATGAAGCAGTCCGTCTTCCCCCTCACGGAGCCAGGTTTCCTTGATAAACAGGGCATCTAAAGAATGGTGTGTCAGGAGATAATGGACTAAATGGGTCTTGGCGCAGAGAGATCGGCAATTGAGAAGAGCGAAAGAAAGGGTTAACCAGACGGGGTATACAGGGACCGGAAGGGGGGAGCCTGAAGGTGTTTGGGGGAAAGGCATGGATGAAGGTTGGATATATTATGGGAGTTGACACCTAAAGGTATGAAATTGGACGTGAGTGGGCGATGGCCCCAGAACACGGGGATGGCAGCCATGCTAATGTTAAGAAAAGGCTTGAGAGCTGGTGGTGAGAGAGCAGGCAGAGCAGGCAAGTAGCCAGGCAGGGGAGACAGGCTTACCACACAGAAGGCAAGGAGCAGAGGTAACCGGAGACCGTGAGTAATATAAGCAGGCTGATGGCTCTGAACGACCCCGTCGTCGTCCCAAGGAGCTCGCCCAAGGAGCACATCCTGCTCCTTGTGTGCGCGCCACCGCGGCGCAAAAGGCTGCTGCTAAGGTCTTTAAATCCGTTTGTCTACCTAGATGCCAACGCGGATGCGTTGCACGCGTACGCGTCATGTCCGGGAGGTGGGACAGTGAGTCTTGATTGGCAGCAGTAAGGCAGGAGACCTGGGGAAAGGAGGCAGCAGAGATTGCAGGTATGCAAAGCAAGCAGGAGATAAGTGACAGTACAGGCAACAACATACAGTAGCAGCGCGAAACGCTGCTGTTAAGGTCTTTAAATCCATTTGACATCAGCTCCTGATTGACCTTTCCACATTTCTTTCTGCAGCTGATGCCAGATATGGGTGTTGTGCCTGGTTGCTGACCCCTGTACATCTACTACGGGCACATGCAGAGATGAGGTACAATGAGGCCCATGCCTCCAGTCACTCAGTCATTGAGCACACCTTTGGCGTTTTGAAGAGTCACTTCAGGTGTTTGGATAGGACCGGCGGGGCCTTACAATACCGACCCATGACTGTGGCACAGATCATTTTGGCCTGTTGCATCCTGCACAACATTGCTCTCATGCACAATATCCCAGTCAAAATTAATCAGGATCTGGAAGATGATCCAACGTGCCGTCCTGTACGTGCCTGTGGTGACACACGTGAGGGCACGGCAATCAGGCGACAGCTGATTGAGGAGCTCTTCTCATGTGAGGACTGCATATGTGGGGAAATGCGTATGGGTATACATGTACATGCTGCCGTATGTGTTGCACAGCTCCATCATGACATATGTATGTTGCACTTGTGTTTCTGACTCCCTAGAATATGCTTTTGGACCTGCCTGGTGCTGTGGTGCAGTGGCAACTGTGTGTATGTCATTCAACGTGCAGGAGACTGGGGTAGGTAGACATACAGGTAACTGTTCTGTGGGGACAGTGCAGTATAGCACATGTCTGAGGTTATCTGTCCACTGCACATATGTTGTTGTACACCTCTTTGACCTGCACCCCCATACTCCATATGTTCATGTTGGCACACATATGTGCATGTATTCCTGACCAGTTCATGTTTTCCAACACTATTTGGGACACATCCAACCGAGCTGTGTGCGTCTACAGGTCCTATGTGTTCTGGTGGTGGGCGGCAAGTACACCCTTCACTGACATTGTGGCATCAGCCAACATCAGTGTATCATTGCATGGACTGAACGTTTATCTCCACTTATCTCCAATTGTGCACATACAGGCCGTATGCTACTGGTGGCATGCTCACCTTGTCATACTGTGTGTGTGTGTGTTTTTGGCATGTCTGTGTAACGATACACTGTGCAGCCATTTTGCATTATTTATTTATTTATTTATTTGTGTGCTTTTCTATACTGCCCCTTCCAGATATCAGGGGTGGTTTACAGAGAACTTTTAAAACAATATAACAAAAACATTGGAATATTGCATTACATAGAACATTAATGGCACATAGTAACTATATTACAGGGAAAGAAATACTTTAACTATTTACATGGTTGGGTAAAATACTGCTTATTAGACTGAGCCATAGAATTTACAAGGATTTATAAAAACATTGTAGTAGAAACTAGAAGTGTGTAGTTCTAAAGTGGTAGAAGGGACTATTTGTAATAGGACTGATTAGGGTTCAGTCTATTATCATGTGCTGGGATGTGTCTGTACACCTGTGGAGTGGTGGTGACTGTGCTATCTCTACCTTACTGCTGTTGACCTTGTGAACATTGTGCACATGTGTTCTGTGTTGTGGACTGACCTATCTCTTATGTGCTGACAGATCACAGCGCATCAGCATTTCTGTTTCACAGATGTTGCCATACTTTGGACATGTGGCAACGATGGCTAGACATGGGGACACGGTGATTCAACACATTTCAATGACATCTTCTGACTTTACTATGACATCTTGTGGCCTTTGCCTGCCTCAGACAGTCCCTAGCAGACACTTGCTGCACACAAACGGTAGGTTGCACCTTGGATCTTTTGTGACTAACATCAACCTTTACATGTTTGTGTTTTGCTGTTTGTTTCGTGGAGCTTTTCTGTGGGGTCTCTGTGCACCAACGCTGATAGACATGAGGTGGACCTCTGAGCCGCCTGTGTGACATGGGTATGGACATGACCATGTCCATATGACACCCTCGTCTGTGGTGCCATTTCCGAATGTCCCCAACATGCACTGTGTTCTGTGTTGTGATCATGTAATGTTTGCATGTCTGAACTTTCCTTACGTACATATTGATGTTTCACTCCCTGCAATGTGCCCTGATGTTGTGGGCAGCATACCATGACAGTGTTTCTCCTCCTTTTAACACAGGGCAGAGGACACACACAGCACATCTACTACACTGCATCTGTAGTCACCATCACCCACCTGTTGGAGGACACAGCAATACCATGCAACAATCCCTGAGAGATGGTGCCATAGGATGCTTGACCTATGGTAGTGGGACACATGCCTATGATGGACATTATTGTTGGACTGGTACTTTGAGCATAACAGGGATGACCAGCACACCGTTGCTGCCGTGCTCTGGCTGGGTATCGTGTTCATCACAGGAGACACATATCACCTTTGCAATACTGTGGCACATTGAGATGTCACACTTGACTAAGCATGCCCAGGGATTCACGGACAGTCTTTTTTTTTTTTGTATTTAGTATTTATGAAATTATTCAAATATACCAAGAAAGTTACAAACACTTCTTGAAAGTAATAGGGCAAAAACACAAGAAAAAGAAAACAAAAGATACATCATACTCTACGAGTACAATAAGCAAAACATTCAGAGTGTCTGCTCACACTAGCCCACCACAGGGGAAGGGGGGGAACTATCTTCTTATTAACAACAAAAAAGAAATAGCATCAAACGATACACCAATTAGCCCAATTTAAATATTCAAGTGAGCACAGGTGGATCCTCACTGGGGGACTCAGACCTCCTAGCACCAATGAAAGCAGTCAATTGAGGGGGGTCATAAAACACATAAGAAACAGACTGGTATTTAACCAGACACTTACACGGATGTTTCAAAAAGAAAAGCCCCCCCAATTGCAATACTCCAAGGTGCAGAAGAAGAAATTCCCTTCTGCGTTTCTGTGTTTCTCTCGCTAGATCAGGATAAATACGAATCATCAAGCCCCTAAACAGTAGATTGCGTTTTCTAAAAAAAAGCTTTAGAAACCATTCACGATCAGAATATAGTGCAAAGGTGACTAACAAGGTAGAAGGAACTGGGGCCTCAGAATCAGACTCTTCTAATAATTCAGAGATATTTAACAAATTCCCCTGTTCCCTTTCCCCACCCAATCGAGACAAATCAGGTTGTAATTTAGCTTTGGGTAAATAATAAACTTTTACCATAGGTGGAATAAGCTCCAAGGCAACCCCAAGAACATCCACTAAATACTGATGAAACATCTCCTTAGGGGAAATAGTAGACAACTTAGGGAAATTAATTATTCTTAAATTATTTGCTCTAGAAACATTCTCTAAATGTTCCAGTTTTACTTGCACGAAAGTTAAATTCTTTCTGAAGGCATCAGATTGATCAGCCAATTCCAAAATTCTTCTCTGATTCTCTACCTCTTCAGAGCGAGCTTCCACCACTCGGCGTTCCAAATCCTCCACTAAGGAAATAGTGTTGGTCACCTTGCCTTCCAACAAAGAAATTCTGGGAACCAAAACTTCTACTAGCGAAACAGTCACCTGCCTTATAGCTTCTAAGGTAAAGCTCTCAGGGCGCTGCAAGGAAAACACAGCTGATGTCACAGGTACAGCAGAAGATTCCATAGGCGCTAGTGTCCGGCCTCCAGATAGCACAGGTATAATTCGACCTGCGCTAATCCCACTCAACGGCGCTGAGCCCAAAACTGGGCTATGCTGCTCAAAAGCTGCACTCTCCCGCTGCTGACACTCCACCACACCTGACCTTCCCGAGCCGGTAAAAACACCCTTGGCCAAGGGGGGATCCAACTCCAGGAAATCCTCAGGTAGTAGCTGTCGGGAGATTTTCGGCACCGGGCTCAAGGCAGAGATAGATGTAGCTGAAGCTCCCGCCGAGTCACCCAACTCCGACGCAGAAGCAGCTCTGCGTTCTTCCCCCTCAATTGGGTCCCGGGCAGCACGAATAACAAAGGAATCGATAGGTCCAACAGAAATCGGAGTAGAGATCGAGGAGGGCTGGGAGGGTGCCGACCCACCTCTCCCCTTACGCTTCCTGCCCATAAACTAATAAAACGTGCTGCTGAACGGTTAGTTGAGAATCGCCATCTTGACTAAGCACCACCCCCCCTCACGGACAGTCTTAACGGGCCATGTAGGGTTGTAGACGCAATTTGCACTGTGGACACTGTGTACTGGTCCCTACGTGTTGCGACGCTTCCGCTGGGGCCCGAGAGCTTACCAGCTGGAAGTGGCCTTTGAATGTCCTCTTCTGAATAAAGCTATTCCTATTGTCGCCAGGGATTCTGGGACTTGTAGTTTTGCTTATTTATTTAAGGATAAAATTGTAGTTATGACACGAGTGTTTCAAGGCTGCAAGAATATTTATTGTGGGGAATTTCCAGCGCATCAAAGCTCAAACACAAACAAGCATAAAGGATGCATCTCCAACATATAGGTATTTCAGGAACAGAAGAAAAACGTAACAGAAATATCTCAGCACTGCTCAGCTGTTTCTCAGTCCCACAAACTTTCCACAGGACACTGCCCCGTGTGTTATTCAACGGAAAACAACCAAACTGCAACAGCTGATTTTCTTTCTCACAGCATGGCTTCTTATCCTCAGAAGACAATTAAGCTTATTAAACATAAAACAAGCCTTTCCAATTCTTCAGCAGGTATGGCAAGTACTTTCTATATTATTTCATACAGTTTCAGTGCTGTTCAACAATGCCTTCTTCCTTTAAACATAAAGAGCAATCCATGGGAGAAGATTCAATTTCTAAAGCTGGCAAACAAGAGTCTATTTGCATTCTTTCAACAGTATTAGAATTACTGGCATCTCTATCAGGTTTAACAGTTCTCCCTGACTTTCTTTCCTCCAGAAATTCCTTGAACTGGTTCAGGAGCAATTCAGCGTGTACAGGCACATTAGCATTAGGAGAGAAAACCTTTCCTTCTGACAACAGCTTGCTTATAGCTTCTAACTCTGAAGGCTCGGCTGTCTTGTTTTTGTCAGTGTTATAGTTTTCCCCGTATGTAAGACTCTCCCCCCACCTATTATCAGTTAAAGGTGTTGGGTCTGCCTTCTGGACAGTAGCAAAGGCAAATGGCTTCTCTAACAATGATTCAGCATAAGAAATGCTAGCTTTACCTTTGGCAGGGTTTCTTAGACAACTGCTGAACCCTTTTCTCCTGCTATCCTCCAGGTTCTGGACTTCAGCTTCCTTATGTCTATTTCCAGTGCCAGTTAGGTACCTGCTCTGAAGAGGTTTTTCTTCCTTCTTTCCTCTACAGCTGCTATAGTCCTTGTTGCTGTATGTCCAATTGCCGTCTCTCCAATGGCTTCCCTTGCCAGCTCTCTTGCTCCAAGGTTCTGCTTTGCTTTAACGTCCTCTCCAAGGCTCTCTCTCTCCTTCACCTTCTTCATAAGGTTCCTTTCTTGCTTGCTCTTTTCCTTCCTCTCCACTTCCCTTGCACCTTCCTGTGCTCCTTCCCGTCCTGACTCTCTGTTCTGTTTGTGGATTTAAAAAGCATTTGCTTCCCGGCACTCCCTGTCCTTCCCCCAGGTGTGACCAATCAGTGAGGAAGCCTGTCTCTCCCTCTGAGCTGGGACGTGGCCTGAGCTCAGCAGAAAGCTGTGTTTTTTTCCTATCTGGCTTGGAAATCCTGTGCACAAGTGCAGTGTCATTTATTTCAACAGGATTTTCCTCCACCTCCATCTCCTCCTGGAGACTTTCACCATTACACATCCCCCCCCCCTTAAGATATCACGGGCTGGCCTACTGTCATTGGCACAGCTTGTGATACGGCTCAAGGCATCCGCGTTTTGGTGGAGTTTCCCTGCCGTATGCTCAACCTGAAACTCAAAGGCTTGGAGAGCCATGTACCAATGCGTCAGACGTAAGTTATGATTCCTCATCTGATTGAGCCATTTCAATGGGGCATGGTCGGTGATAAGTATGAATTTCCTGCCCGTGAGGTAAAATCTAAGAGCGTCAATGGCCCATTTTATTGCCAAGCATTCGTGCTCTATCATCGAATACTTCTTTTCAGCTGGTGACAGCTTCCGGCTGAGAAATAACACTGGGTGTTCGGCGCCCTCATGCCGTTGGGACAAAACTGCCCGTCTTGGACGCATCTGTCTGTACTAGAAATGGTTGGGCAAAGTCGACGCCCCGTAGCACCGGCGAGGCACACAATTTCTCCTTCAAGAGAGTAAATGCCCCGTCAGCTCCCTCTGTCCATCTCAGCTGATTGGGCGCATTTTTCTTCAACATGTCAGTCAAGGAGGCGCTCTTCTCTGCAAAGTTCGGGATAAACCGTCAGTAATAACCGACCAAACCTAAGAAGCTGCGTAGTTGCTTTTTATTAGTAGGTCGGGGAAATGCTTTGACGCTTGCGATCTTGCTGGTAAGAGGCTTCACTACACCATGGCCAACTAGATGGCCCAAATACTTGACCTCTTGGCCTCCGAATAAGCACTTAGCCGGATTTAACGTGAGGCTGGCATCCCGCATCGCTTGGAGGACAGCCGCGACCCTCGGCAAGTATTGGTTCCAGGTGTCGCTGTGTATCACCATGTCATCCATATAAGCGACTGCATAGGCCTGGTGCGGGCGCAACACTAGGTCCATCAGCCTTTGACATGTGGCAGCGGCCCCATGTAACCCAAAGGGCATTCTCTTAAAATGGAACAAGCCCACTGGCGTGCTGAAAGCAGTTTTCTGATGATCTTCTCGGGTTAGTGGTATTTGCCAATACCCTTTCGTCATGTCGATCGTGGTGAGGTATTTAGCCTGTCCTAGCCGGTCTAAAAGCTCCTCGATGTGTGGCATGGGGTAGGCATCGAATCGTGAAATTGAGTTGACCTTTTGGAAGTCAATACAAAACCTCATGGAACCATCCGGCTTAGGGACAAGGACGACTGGACTATTCCATGGGCTTCTGGATTCTTATATTATCCCCATGCGCATCATCTCATGGACCTGACAAATTACCTCCTGCTTCTTCGCCTCCGGCAACCTGTAAGGCCGTTGCCTTATCACCTCTCCTGGCGGTGTCACGATTTCATGGGCAACCAGATTCGTTTCGCCCAGCATCAGCGTAAGAACATCCCTAAATCTGGCCAGCAGGTGCGCTAGGTCTTGTTTTTGTGCCCACGAGAGCCCATCACCGACTCTTGGTTCTGGGTCTCCTTTACATTTGGCCAATTGTGGCCCTTGGTCTTATTCCATATTCTCTTCTACTGTGGCTGACAACCCCTGAAGGCTTGTACCTCCCTTGGACCCAAAACCTCCAGTCCCTCGGGTTGTTGTAGACAGGCTTGGAACCTCTTCGAGAGGAGGGAAACCTATCCTCTCACAGATCAACTGTGCTACACGATCTCCAGTAGCTATCTTGAAATCCTCTCTTCCAAAGTTGAAGACGAGCACCTTTACAGCACCCCTGAAATCTGGATCAATGACGCCAGCTCCTATGTCAAGGAAGTGTTTTAGGGCAAGACCAGAGCGGGGGGCTATGCGCACATAGCACCCCAGCGGCATCTCCATCTGGAGGGCTGTATCCACAAGAGCTTTACCTTGCTTCGGGAGCACTATGTCCTCGGTGCTGCAGAGGTCAAATCCAGCGGCGTTGGCCGAAGCTCTCTTAGGCGCCTGCGCATTGAGACTCATCTTCCAATATCTGAGTACAAACTTGGGATTCTTGGCCGTCTCTCCCTTCTGGGGTCCGGTTTTCCGCTCTTGTTTATGTGGTTGCGCAAACAACGGGCTGGGAATCATATCTGTCTTCACCGTTGTTTGGGCTAAAGCCTCCACTTGAGGTCTTTGGGAGTCAGTATCCTCTTTCAAGAGCAAACCCTGTTCCATACCCCTATGAAATTGTGGCCAGTCCCTCCCCAGTACTACACTATGGGGCAGCCTTGGTACCACAGCTATGGGGATTTTTCTCCTTACCCCTAACCCATTCACTTGAAGTTTATAAATAGGGTAAAGGGAGGTGCCTCCATGGACACATTTGATTTTAACAGTGCTTACAGGCTGAATTGCTACTTTCTTATTCTTGGCCTCAATCTGCTGCCAGAGCGCTTTAGACAACATGCTCTGTTCAGCACCTGAGTCTAACAGCGCCGTGGTAGCAAGTCCCTGTACTTCCACTGAGAGCAGGAATCCTTCTCTAACTTTCTGCGAGTTTTCTGCTACCAGTGCTGTCTTTACGTAACAGTCTCTCTGAAAATGGCCCTCTTTACCGCACTTGAAACATTTCTTTCTTGTCACATGACCCTTCAACATTGGCATACACATTCTCAGAGAATCATCATTTAACCCCATCCTCCTTTCTGATACACCAGTAACTGCTACCCTGGAAGCATTGCCACCTTCATGTGCAGTTATCTCTGCCTCCATAAAGCGTTCAGAAAGCATTACAGCTTCTTGAGGGGCTTTGCAGTTCTGTAGTATAAGAAAGGTATGGATTTCTCGAGGTAATGCAGTCATGTATTGTTCCAATACCAGACTATCTAGAATAGCCTCAACAGATTTCCCTTCAGGAGTCAGCCATTTGTTTAATAAGCTACGGACTCTCTGACATAGGGCTTTGGGAGTCTCGCCTGGCTTTAGATTTACGGCCCTTAGTAGGCGGTGGTAAACTAGAGGTGTTAGCCCTAGCCTTTCTCTAACCGCTTTTTTAAGCTCGTCATAATTGTTAGCGAGTGCGGGTGACATTGCTCGGTAAGCGGCTAAAGCCTCCCCAGTAAAGGATGCCGCAAAGCGGCACTGCCCAGTGCTCCTTAGGCCAAGCACTGAGGTGAGCCACTCATTCAAAACTCTCAATGAAGTCATCTATGTCGTCCCTTTCTGTGAGCTGACCAAAATTGAATGTCCCGGCAGCTTGGAAACCAAGTGCACTTAAAGACGCTGGTGTACTGAAACCTGGAGGTGCCACCGGTGGTTCAGTCCGCTTCCTCTGATCCGCCAGCCATGCCTCCAGCATTTCCAGTAGCGGTTTCTGTTGGGCTTGTATATGCGCAGCACTCCGCTCCTGCGCCTCCACTGACAAGTCCCTCTGCCGCTCGAATTGTGCTGTCATCCATTTAAACACGTCCTGGGACTCGAAAGTCATCCTGGAACTCTGTAAGCACAAAACACACAGACCAAAGTGCGATACAAAAAAAAGATTTCCACCTCTTTTTTTTTTTTCAACCAGCTTAGCATTAACCCTTGCCCTGGTATCCTAACCAGCCCCAGCTAGATACCCTTTACCTGGCTTAGGTGAAGCTTCAAGTTTATCACCAATGAAGGTTTCTGTAGTCTTCTCTGTACTGCCTTTTCCACTTCTCGGACACTCCTCTGCTTGGCTCCTCAGGGAAGTGACTTCTAGCAGATGTCCTGATGTTTTCACTTTTGCGCATGTGTGGAATCCTCAATACTACGCTACTTGCGACGCTTCTGCTGGGGTCCGAGAGCTTACCAGCTGGAAGTGGCCTTTGAATGTCCTCTTCTGAATAAAGCTATTCCTATTGTCGCCAGGGATTCTGGGACTTGTAGTTTTGCTTATTTCTTTAAGGATAAAATTGTAATTATGACACGAGTGTTTCAAGGCTGCAAGAATATTTATTGTGCATAATTTCCAGCGCATCAAAGCTCAAACACAAACAAGCATAAAGGATGCATCTCCAACATATAGGTATTTCAGGAACAGAAGAAAAACGTAACAGAAATATCTCAGCACTGCTCAGCTGTTTCTCAGTCCCACAAACTTTCCACAGGACACTGCCCCGTGTGGTTATTCAATGGAAAGCAACCAAACTGCAACAGCTGATTTTCTTTCTCACAGCACGGCTTCTTATCCTCAGAAGACAATTAAGCTTATTAAACATAAACAAGCCTTTCCAATTCTTCAGCAGGTATGGCAAGTACTTTCTATATTATTTCATACAGTTTCAGTGCTGTTCAACAATGCCTTCTTCCTTTAAACATAAAGAGCAATCCATGGGAGAAGATTCAATTTCCAAAGCTGGCAAACAAGAGTCTATTTGCATTCTTTCAACAGTATTAGAATTACTGGCATCTCTATCAGGTTTAACAGTTCTCCCTGACTTTCTTTCCTCCAGAAATTCCTTGAACTGGTTCAGGAGCAATTCAGCGTGTACAGGCACATTAGCATTAGGAGAGAAAACCTTTCCTTCTGACAACAGCTTGCTTATAGCTTCTAACTCTGAAGGCTCGGCTGTCTTGCTTTTGTCAGTGTTATAGTTTTCCCCATACGTAAGACTCTCCCCTCACCTATTATCAGTTAAAGGTGTTGGGTCTGCCTTCTGGACAGTAGCAAAGGCAAATGGCTTCTCTAACAATGATTCAGCATTAGAAATGCTAGCTTTATCTTTGGCAGGGTTTCTTAGACAACTGCTGAACCCTTTTCTCCTGCTATCCTCCAGGTTCTGGACTTCAGCTTCCTTATGTCTATTTCCAGTGCCAGTTAGGTACCTGCTCTGAAGAGGCCTTTCTTCCTTCTTTCCTCTACAGCTGCTATAGTCCTTGCTGCTGTATGTCCAATTGCCGTCTCTCCAATGGCTTCCCTTGCCAGCTCTCTTGCTCCAAGGTTCTGCTTTGCTGTAACGTCCTCTCCAAGGCACTCTCTCTCCTTCACCTTCTTCATAAGGTTCCTTTCTTGCTTGCTCTTTTCCTTCCTCTCCACTTCCCTTGCACCTTCCCGTGCTCCTTCCCGTCCTGACTCTGCTTTGTTTGTAGATTTAAAAAGCATTTGCTTCCCGGCACTCCCTGTCCTCCCCCCAGGTGTGACCAATCAGTGAGGAAGCCTGTCTCTCCCTCTGAGCTGGGGCGTGGCCTGAGCTCAGCAGAAAGCTGTGTTTTTTTTCCTATCTGCCTTGGAAATCCTGTGCACAAGTGCAGTGTCATTTATTTCAACAGGATTTTCCTCCACCTCCATCTCCTCCTGGGGACTTTCACCATTACAGTGTGCAGCAGGGACTCACATACTCGCTGTATGTTGTACATCCATCTGACATTGTGTTCATGTGTGTAGCCCATGTGTGTGACCTGTACCGCAGGATATCCTCATCTGTTTGGATCAACAGGAGCATACAGCCATGAGTGTGGTACAGGGGGAACATTGTGTAGGTCCTTCTCTATTTGTCTGGCTACCCTATACTTGGACATGACATGCTGTTTGCAACCACACCAGTTTGATGTGCACCAACATCTTGGATTGTTGTTTGCCCTCACCAGGGGTGTTACAGTGCATCTGGGGCAGCACTGTGTCATGGTTCAACGTACATGGTGCATGTGCATGTGACTGAATATGTTGGTACACCAGTGCATGTGGCGGTGTGGATTATGTGTGAGTTACTGCCCCATGTTTGACCTTTCTTTCTACCTCTTTGTACATGTTATTGTGTTTGGTTACTGTACAGACATGCTGCTCCACATTGATTTACAAACAAATCATTGCATGTCTGCACAGTCCTATTTATCCCCTGATGTTCCGCCACTCACATTGCACCGGTAACTTTGCAGTGTGGCTGTGTGAGTGTCTGTTTTCTTCCTTCATTTGTGCATTTCATGTACCGTGACATATGTGTGAGGATCCTGTATCTACAGCACCCAATGCAGCAGACCTTCTGCATAGTGCTATCTCTGCATGTCTGTGAGGTTCTGCTTTGTTTATTTTCTGGGAAAATGTGCCTCTGGTACCTGTTACCATGTCCTCATTTTGCATTTTGGCAGTGTTTTTGGTCCCATTTGTGCCGCTTTGATTGGTATAATAAAGCAGTATCTGACAGCTGTTACATATATATATATATATCTGTCTGTACACTTGCTGACATTTTGCAGTGTATGCTTTCTCAGATTTGTGCATCCTGTATTGCCGGGCAGATACGTTTTTGGGGACAATTCATGACTGATGTGTGTTGGGTCCTCATCATGCACCGCCTACTGTCTACATGCATGCATATGTGACTACGGCATTTGGAGTGTGAAGCTGCATGGGGGGGGGGGGCTACTGCACAGTACACACCATGCAGCTCATGCACATTATCTGTCCTGCTCATCACCTGTAGAGAAGCCAGTGACGTTTGTGTGACATGTTGGACGCACACTTGTCTCTGCTGCTGCTTGACCACACTGACCAACATATTTAGTGATTTACTGCTGATGTACATGGCCCACCTGTGCTCACATCCTTGTATGGTGGCAACTGTCTATGTGCCAGCCGTCTGCCACCTCACAGGGTGCTATGGGTTTCCATACACACATTCCCTTTAAAGGAACATATTTGCATTGTGCTTGCTGTGGTTGTTTGGGATAGTGGTTGCAGACATGCATTGGCGTACCAAAGGTTGCAGGTTTGATTCCCACATGTTCCTTTTCTTGTGTTCTGCTAACCTGACCATGCAATGGCTGCAGCTTTGTCACCTCTCCATACACCCTTCCATCTCTTCACTGTGCATCACAGTGTGCCCTCTATGCAGCCTATCTGTCACATATTAGCTATTACATATAGCTATTTCATTGTACTGTCCATGTGAGCAGTCAGCTTGGGGGATTAGTATTGCTGTTGTTGAGCTGGTCTGGGCCACATCAGTGTGCAGGTTCAATTCTCACATGTTCCTTTTTCATTCTGTTCCCCATTTTGCCCTGCTCCACAGACCATCCACATGGCTGTCCCCTCAGCCGGCCCCTGACGCCCTTTCTGTTTAGGTTCTTTGCTCTTTTGCATGCTGTTTTCACTGCATAACATTTCATAGTGTGTGTGTGCATGTGTTTATATGTGGCTCTCGTCCCAATTACAGACTGTGATATGAGCTGTAGATGGCTGTTATGCATGTGCATTGCATCATGGATACTGTTGGGGTTGCCCTATCCTGGCACAAAGCAGGCGTTTTGTGTGGTGCCCTGCAGTGTTCTTGTATGCAGCCATTGTTAGAAAAATATTTTTGTCGGAGAATGTCATCCCAGTACTGAGTATACAAGCAAAGCACCACTGTGACGTCTCCTTTTATTGCCCTTCATCTTATTATTTCTTCAGAAACATATATGCAGCCAGCCACCTCTGAGCGCACTGACCAGCAGCACATTTCTGAGACTTGAATTGTATGAAACCTTAGTGACTATTAGCCAGATAGCTGGGCACACAGAAGCAAAGGAAGAAATTGCAGCTTTCCCAAGGCCACAGGGAGAATCGGTAGGAACTGGAATTTGAATGTTTAGGTTCTGCTCCTTTACTACTAACTTTGTAAAATGATATTTGCTTTCTTAACCATTTAAACGATTGAAAGTTAGTGGCTAGCCATTTAAACATTTAGTTTTGTCATCTTTTGACTCTATGTGCAGATCTGTGATCAGCTCCCCAATCAGGGAACTGCTGTTGCTGCTGGAATCTGGGCAAGCCGTCATCAATGAGCTTACTGTCAGCGAATCGCCTCAGTGAATAGCCAACTAAAAGAGCAAACTTTCACCAGTGGAGGATGGGGACGGGGGGACTGCGACCTGCCCGTGCATGCTCACATTCGCTCTCCTAGATAGAGTGAAGAAACAGCGTCGGCGCTTTCTCTGATGACATGGAGCTCTTGGATATCTTCAGCTGCTACTACACTCACCTCCAATTAAGTGTGACTGCTGTTTTCCATATGGGGAAGCTCCCGATGAAGTGTGCTCTCACAGCAAAACTCTCCCTGACTGCCAGGTAATAGACGTGACCATCGCAGGAGCTCTACAGCGGCTCTGTACCAACCGGCCCTGCCAGCTCCAGGAGGACAGCGCCATGCTGACCAGCTGCCGCAGTGCTCCCACCACCTTTACCCCTGAGAGGCCACCGGGATGGAACAACGCTAGTTTTCTCTATTCAGGAATGCAAACCAGTGATGAGCCTCTTGCTGCAGGTCTCAACGGCTGCTATTACAGCTATAATATAAATGCCCAGCAGTTGAAACTAAGGCAGAATGAACTTGCATGTCTAATAAAAGGATATTGGGGCATTGGTGGTATCTCAAGAAGTGGAGAAGATATTACATCTGTTTTAGAGTTATTGTTCAGTGTTCTTCAAATCAGAGGCCCAGCTTGACTGGTGTTTGTGAGACTTAGACTTAACAGCTCATGATCTGATGCCTCTAATAATCATCTTAAGTTGCTGTTAAAGCCACATGATCCAGCTAAGAGCCTTGTGCTACTGACCTCAACAGCCATGGTTCTCTCCAATAAAAGAGACTGCCCTGTCAAACCTTAGAGCAGAATATAGCACCTTGTGACTTAGGCTTATCTTCAGTATCGGTGGCTATTTCAGTTAATATATGAATTCCACCTACTCCTGTTTACTATTTGTGAGCAAGGACTGTCTCTTACAAGTATCTGTGGCATGCTACTTAGCCTTATTGTGCTGTATGATTAATCATTGTTAATTCTATTAGTATTATTATTAATTTTATAATTAATAATTCTGCTACATTATCTCTTCTTCTAAGTCTTCCTCTCCATTTATTTCCTTCTTACGGCTCCACATCATTTTTTCTTCCTATTACTGACACTCCCTAAATGTCTCCCCTTACACCAACTTCCTCATACCTCCCCTTCTTATCACCATCTCGCTACCTTTCCCATTTCCTCTCCCATTTTCTTCCCCTCCTCTCCTCAGCTCTTGAATGTCACCTCTCATTCATCCCTCTCCCCCCTCTCTTAAACAACCTCTACCTTGTTTCTGCTCTTCTGTTTCCTCTCCCTCGGACTCTCATCCTTCTTTACGCCACTTTTGCAAATACTGCTGCTGCCTGCCTCCCCCGCCAAACAGAATCAGTGGCAGCTGGGGAGGTTGCGCGGCTGCCCATGTGTGCCGCTGCCGCCGCCCACCCGGGCCAGTCTCCCTAGGCAGCCACCTAGTTTGCCTAGTGGACGGTCCAGCCTTGCTCCTCATTCAACCTCCAACTTTGCTCTTCTGCTCCCACTCATCAGCATGGTCACTGCCTTGACCTGGTCTTCTTCTCTGTTTATCCTCCAATTTCCGTACCTTAGTTCCTCCCTTATCTGATCATCACTTCCTAAGCTTCACACTTCATCACTCTCCACCTCAATCTCACCCAATCTCCTCCTACCCTTTCAGGAGTCTTCATGGTATCGATCCTTTGGCTCTTTCTACTATTGTCTCATTATCTCTTTCATCCACCTTGTCTTCTAAATCTATTGATGAGGCTATAGATTCCTATAATACTGCCTTCTCTCCTCTAGATACTCTTGCTCCACCTATCCCCCAATGCCATCAAAACACTGTCGGGGGCCGGTGCCCCAACAGAAAGTAAGTAGCTGGTCATCTAGTGGCCCCTGTATCCTCCACCCCAAAGTAAAATAAAATAAAATCACCTGGTGGTCTAGCAGCCCCTATACCCCACCCCCCACTAAAAGAATATAACCTGGTGGTTTAGTGGCCCCTATACTCCCCACCCCCACCCCAAAATAAAATAAAAATCACCTGGTGTTCTAATGGCCCCTAAATCCAACCCCCCCCCCCCCAGTACCTTAAAACAGGCATGAGCACTGCCTATGCACTCCCACTCTGGTCCACAATCTTGTAAAATGGCAATGCCTGGCCCCACGTGGATGGACTAGGTGAGGTCAGATTGCCCGATAAGGTAGACTATGCCTTATATGACAGTCTAACCCTGCCTGCTGCATTCCAGGTGGCCACTAGACCACCAGGCTATATTCTTTTCATGGGGAGTGGGGGGTACAGGGGCCACTAGACCACCAGGTTATATTCTTTTAGTGGGGGGTGGGGAATATAGGGGCCGCTAGACCACCAGGTGATTTTATTTTATTTTATTTTACTTTGGGGTGGGGGATACAGGGCCCACTAGACCACCAGGTACTTACTTTCTGTTGGGACACCGGCCGTCGACAGTGTTTTGATGGCAATGGGTGCTTTTCCCGATGCTGCAATTTTCCCCGATGCCATCAAAATACTGTCGGGGACATGTGATAGAAGTTTAAGTCACCTCAGACCCTGCAGTACAATTTTTGGGGCTATGGCTGGTTGGGAAATTCTTTATGCCTGTCTCTGCATCGGGCATTGCCATGATTTGCATACCAGGCCATTTTGTGCAGCTGATTAAAATATATTTAAATACACATGGCATTAATTGGGTGCTAATTTTTCCGCGGGTGTTAATGTCTGTCTTCTGCATTTAAAAGGTTTCTTATAGCGTGCTTAAACATGGCAATATGAGTTCTTAAAGGCTGCACTAGTTTCTGCATCGGCCTGTTAGATTGCAAGCTCTCTGCTGGCAGGAAAGTACCTACAGTATCTGAATGTAACCCACCTTGAACTTCTGAGAAAAGGTATGAGCTTAATCCAATTTCCTTTCCTTTTCCTTAGCTATTGTATCCTTTGTGCCTCTGCTGCTCTCATAGCTTTCCTGCTTCTCTTAACTGTTACAGTTTTAGCTGTTCTTCCCTTTCTGTGATCCCTTGTACCTCTTTGAATGCTATTCATACCACCTCTTTTGAAAAGAATATTGGTCTCTTTTTAATTCGCTCTGAGTCACTTTTCTAATATCAAGATGTTTTGCCCTTGCCATGGTTCCATTCAGTTTAGCTCACTATTCTACTTCCCAAGACATGGCCTGGAGTAGCCTAATAGAGCACTGGCTTGGGATTCAAGCACCAGGGTTTGATTCCTATTTGCACCCCTTGTGGCCTTGGGCAAGTCACTTAACCCTCCACAGTGTCAGAAAAGTCCAAGTTATCATTGTTCTTGTTCAATGCACATTACCAAGTTTAAGTTATAACCTAAACAGATTTGACTTACATGGTAAAGCAGTATAAAAAACCTGTTAAATAAATAAAACAAGGATCTTCTCGCCCAGCCAGTGCCTTCTCATAGCATGTAGTTTAAATCTTCCCTGTTGTACATGCAGCCTGTCATTCATAGCACATTTTACCACCAAGTAAAGTGATGTGCGTGCCTTCTGGTACTCCAAACCCCTCCAATCTTTTTCATCAGCAACGGCATAAAAAGAAAATAAATCTCGGTTTATGGTAGCAGAAGAAATATCCGATTCTTACCGTCTCTGGAAATGCTCAGGCTCCGTGCTGCTTAAAACGACCCAAAACCTGAAGTTTCACTTTCTAGTTTGGCTCATTTAGCATGCCACTCTTATATCTCTTCCTCCTCCTCCCAACGTCTGTTCTGCACCTCTTCCTCTTCCCTGACAATTCCTAGCAAGAATCAGTTCAGTGGTTATCTCCTGCATATTTTTCTTCCCCTTCAGCCATGCTTTTGCTTTTACGTGTGTCCTGTGATAGAGTAAACACACTACATAAAATTCTCAGGAAGGAAAGAGCTGAAAGACTTTCCGGTAAGTCCATTTTAGGCATGAAAAGCTCAGGCCCCTTTATAGATAAATATTTAGTAAGTACTCTTTCCATGCTGGCAGCATAAGGATCCTCC
The DNA here is from genome assembly GCA_033557465.1 of Ichthyophis bannanicus. Lineage (NCBI taxonomy): Eukaryota > Metazoa > Chordata > Amphibia > Gymnophiona > Ichthyophiidae > Ichthyophis > Ichthyophis bannanicus. The sequence goes on from CM066033.1 coordinate 760,470,491, forward strand.
AGGCTGAATTTCTGGGTAGCAGAGTTGCCAAATCCTTTCAGCAGGACATACAAGCTAATCAAAATAAAAAGATGATACAGATTAATTGGACTAAAGTAATATGTTTAACTAGGTTTCAGTAGCTAAAACCCCATTCTGCAGGGCGGTTTAGTGTATGAAGTTAGTGGAATAGAAAGCACTACCCTCTAGTCTCTTTTTTTGTTTGTTTATTTATTTATGAACTATTATCTTTCTATGTCCAAGAAGACTAACATAACAAGTACTGCCAGAGACGTAGACATAAAACTAGTCAAACTACTTACACCTTGGGCAAGAAATTAGATCGTGCAGAGATTTTCCAACCTTACAAAACGCCTCTAAGATTAGCTGTACTGGCGAGGCCGCGGGGCAGGGTCCCTAGCGGCCGTAGTTAACCAGGCGCGCGGCCCGGTGCGGGACCCTGCTCACGGCCTGGAAGGAAGGCGGGGGCAGGAGAGTAATTTAAAGTCATTGGCTCGCCCTGAATATAGAGGTGGGCGCGAGCCAATGAGGAAACAAGAAAGGGGGGGATTTAAAAGGAGCGCGCGGCGGCGGCGGTCCCTTTACGAGACCGGTAGCGGGGGAGGAGGACGGCATCTTCCCGCCCGCCCGCCCTGCATTCATGCAATGGGGATGGGTTGTCGCAGCTGGTGGGGGGGGAGGCGGGATCCCGGAGGTTTCCGGGGTCCGGAGCCTTAAGCTGGAATGGGGGTGGGGGCGGGTGCCCCCAACCCGGGTGACCCCTGGCCGGTCTTTGCTAGTAGTATGGCGAGACCGGGGGAAAAAGGGGGGTTGGATTTGCCGCTGGCTCGGCCGCGGCGGGAGTGGAATGAGCTCACCTTGCTAGTAGTATGGCGGTTGAGGGCTCATTCCGCTCGGGAGTTGGTATGATATTAAGAAGTTGGTTGTTGAAAACAATGTTTGGATTGTATTAAAAAATTAATAAAGCTGCGACCATTTGAGCCAAAAGATCAGTGTATATGTATTTCTTATGGGTACGGTGTTTGGCGGGACGGGAAATAAAAGGGGTGGAGGGTCGGGGGGGGGGGGGTAGAAGCGGGGGCCACCGGGTCCGACCTGCCTGGGTTATTTTGAGTTAGCACCACTTTTCCCTTGTCCTTTTCAACTATGACTGGCTTTTTATTTTATCTTGCAAAACCCAAATGCAATGGCAACCAAATACAATATCAAAAGTGTTTAAAGGTTCCAATAATGTGTTTTGGCTGGGTGGAGACACTTTAACTTTTATCTTACTTTTGTCGGAGCCGCAATCGAATGAGGGACAGGAAACAATGCTCTCACTGTATAGGCTTCTTTTAATTTTTATTGTAAATGATTCCTACCAAACCTCTACAGTGTGAGGTGAGCATTGTTTCCTGGCCCTCATTTGATTGTGGCTCCGTCAAAAGTAAGATAAAAGTTAAAATGTCTCCACCCAGCCAAAACACATTATTGGAACCTTTAAACACTTTTGGCCTTTTATTTTAGCATTTGCAGTTCTTTTGTTTGTGGTTTAAAGATGTATCTATGGTGAATCTAGTTCAGATATTATAAGTATATTGTACATCTTGTTTGCAGGGGCGGCCCAAGGGGGGTGCGGGGCCATGTGCGGAGACTCGGTGCGGGGCCTCATTTGCATAAGGGTCCTCATTTGCATAAATATTTGCATAATGTTACCATACACGAACTTTTAGTAAACATGCCTCTTAATGAGTGTATGAATAAAGAAAGACTAAAAGACTTCTACATTACTATAATCCAGTGCCAACCGCCAGACACATTAGGAACTACTACAAACACTGCCCATTTAGAACCCATAGCAAACCCGCCGTATCCTAACAGCACTACCAGGACTCATAAAGCACCATACCCTAACTATCAAAAGGAAACGCTGCAAATATTAAACCAATACATTTCAGAGAACAACAATACATGACCTACTGGGGAAAGAGAACAAGTGGCAATGTCAAATAGGAATTACATAAACAGAATACCTCAGCTCAGTTACACATGAACAGAACATAAACCATCACCAAACAAGGAATCACAATTTAGAAACAGGAAGACAATAATTAAACTGGGAATCCCAAAAGCCAAACTTGGAATGTACAACACTGTAGAAATAAAACTATACATTAATTTGCTCTTGTACTAAACAAAGCGCAGACGTTAATGATGCACATTTCCCAGAGCTGACATATTCCAATTAATAAATTCAAAATAAAGAGATATTTTTCTACCTTTTGTGCATTTTTTTCAGCTGCAATTGCTCCAGCCACTTTCTTCTGGTTTCTTCGTGTCTTCCGCTAATTCTTCATCGTCTGCTGTCCATTTGTCTTTTCTTCTCTCTTCTAGTTTTTTTCCATTCTCTCTCTACATCTGCTTTAACATACTAATCTTTCTCCTTTTCCTCTTTCCTCATTCCTATTTCATCCACTCAAATTTTACCCCTCCATCCTCAATCCCCACTTACTCTCCCAATATCCGGACAATTGTAGATTTGTCTTCCCTCCCACACAAAATATTTTTTCCCTCTCCATTTCACTCTCCCAGCTCCATCCCATTCTAATCCTCCCCCAACATCAGCTCCATTCTAGTTCCAGTCCCACCCAGCATCCGCTCTCCCTTCTAGTCCCCGCATCAGCCCATTTCCAGTCCTAGCCCCCCATAAGCCCATTTCCAGTCCTAGCTCCCCCATCTATTTGCAGTCCCATCCAAGTCCCTCCATCAGCTCATTTCCAATCCCAGCCCCCCATGAGCCCATTTCTAGTCCTTTCCTAGCCCCACCATCAGCCCATTTCCAGTCCTAGCCCCCCATAAGCCCATTTCCAGTCCTAGCTCCCCCATCTATTTGCAGTCCCATCCAAGTCCCTCCATCAGCTCATTTCCAATCCCAGCCCCCCATGAGCCCATTTCTAGTCCTTTCCTAGCCCCACCATCAGCCCATGTCAAATCCTAGCTCCCCTCCACTCAGCCCATTTCCAATCCAAGCCCCCCATGAGCCTACTTCCAGTTCTAGCCCCTTCATGAGTCCATTTCAATCCAAACCCCCACCTCAGACCATTTCCAATCTTTGCACCACCAACAGCCAATTTTCCCAGTCCTATTCTAGCCCCTCCATCAGCCCATTTCCTGTCCTAGCCCCCCCTCACCCATTTCCAGTCCTAGCTCCCTCCCCCTCACAACCCATTTCCATTCCAAGCCCCCGTCCCCATCAGCTATTTGCAGTTCAAGCCCTCCTTCCACTCAGCCCATTTCCAGTCCTAGCCTCCTCATAGCCCATTACTAGTCCTAACCCCCCATCAGCCCATTACGTCCTAACCCCCCATCACCCTATTTCCAGTCCTAGCCCCCCCTCAGCCTATTTCCAGTCTTAGCCCCCCTCCCATAGCCAATTACCAGTCCTACCCCCCAATCAGCCCATTTCCAGTCTTAGCCCCCCATAGCCCATTACCAGTCCTAACCCCCCATCACCCTATTTCCAGTCCTAGCCCCCCCATCAGCCTATTTCCAGTCTTTAGCCCCCCCCATAGCCAATTACCAGTTCCTACCCCCCCCATCAGCCCACTTCCAGTCTTAGCCTCCCCCCCATGGCCCATTACCAGTCCTAACCCCCCCCCATGGCCCATTACCAGTCTTAACCCTCCCCCCCATCAGCCCATTACCAGTCCTAACCCCCCCCCCCCCCGGCCCATTACCCCTCCTAACCCCCCCCATGGCCCATTACCAGTCCTAACCACACCCCCCCCCTCAGACCAATTCCAGTCTTAGCCCCCCCATAGCCCATTACCAGTCCTAACCCCCCCCCATCAGCCCATTTCCAGTCCTACCCCCCCCATGGCCCATTACCAGTCCTAACCACCCCCCCCCCATCAGCCCACTTCCAGTCTTAGCCCCCCCATAGCCCATTACCAGTCCTAACCCCCCCCATCAGCCCATTTCCAGTCCTACCCCCCCACTTCCAGCCTTAGCCCCCTCCCCATAGTCAATTACCAGTCCTACCCCCCCATCAGCCCATTTCCAGTCTTAGCCCCCCCATCAGCCCATTTCCAGTCCTACCCCCCCCACTTCCAGCCTTAGCCCCCTCCCCATAGCACATTACCTGTCCTATCCACCCCATCTTCCGTCTTAGACCCCACATAGCCCATTACCAGTCCTAAACCCACCCCATCAGCACATTACCAGTCCTAGCCTCCCCCCCCCATGGCCCATTACCAGTCCTAACCCCACCCCAGCCCACTTAGCCCCCCCCCAGCCCACTTAATAGCGCCCCCCCATTGCCCATTACAAGTACTAGCGTCCACCCCGCCTGGCCCTTTTCGAGTCCTTACCCCCCCCATCATCCCACTTAGCCCCCCCCCATAGCCCATTACCAGTCCTAACCCCCCCCCCATCAGCCCACTTCCAGTCTTAGCCTCCCCCCCATGGCCCATTACCAGTCCTAACCACCACCCCCCCCCCTGGCCCATTACCAGTCCTAACCAGCCCCCCCCGGCCCATTACCAGTCCTCACCACCCCCCCCCATCAGCCCACTTCCAGTTTAGCCTCCCCTCCCATAGCCCATTACCAGTCTTAACCCCCCCATCAGCCCACTTAGTCCCAGATAGCCCATTACCAGTCCTAAACCTCCCCAAACAGCCCATTACATGTAGTATCATCCCCCCCCCCATTGCCCATTACCAGTCCTAACCCCCCCCAGCCCACTTAGCCCCCCCCAGCCAACTTATTCCCCCCCATTGCCCATTACAAGTCCTATCCTCCACCCCCCATGTCCCATTACCAGTCCTAACCCCCCCCATCAGCCCACTTAGCCGCCCCCCCTATATCCCATTACCAGTCCTAACCCCCCCCCCATCAGCCCACTTCCAGTCTTAGCCTCCCCCCCATGGCCCATTACCAGTCCTAACCACCACCCCCCCCCCTGGCCCATTACCTGTCCTAACCAGCCCCCCCCGGCCCTTTACCAGTCCTCACAACCCCCCCCCCATCAGCCCACTTCCAGTTTAGCCTCCCCTCCCATAGCCCATTACCAGTCCTAACCACCCCCCCCCTATCATTCCAAATTAAAATAAAAAAAAAACCAAACTGGCTGCTTCTGCCGCGGCAGCATCAAGAGCTCTGCCGCGGCAGCATCAAGAGCTCTGCCGCGGGGCCCCCCCCTGCCCGGCAGAGCCTCCGTGCATCCTCAGCAGCTTTCTTCATGTCCAAAACGCAGGCTTCTTTCAGAGCCGCGAGAGTTTCTTTTCTCGCGGCTCTCTTAATCCCGCGGGGCTGATGGGAAATCCCATCACCCTCGGCGGGATTAACAGAGCCGCGAGAAAGGAAACTCTCGCGGCTCTGAAAGAAGCCCGCGTTTTGGACATGAAGAAAGCTGCTGAGGATGCACGGAGGCTCTGCCGGGCAGGGGGGGGCCCCGCGGCAGAGCTCTTGCTGCTGCCGCGGCAGAAGCAGCCGGTTTGGTTTTTTTTTTTAAAACTTGGGATGCTGAAGAATGTTTTTTGTGCGGGGCCCCCTGAAACGCGGGGCCCTGTGCAAAAAACATTCTTGCTCAATGGACGGGCCGGCCCTGCTTGTTTGTTCTTTTGAAGACACATTTTACAATGTTTGTGTTTATTAAAACTTGATATACCGCCTTTCAAATGTCAAAGCGGTTTACATACAAAGCATTTAACATGGCTGATAGATACAGATCAGGTTATACTTAACCAAATTACACCTTCTGGATATACAGCTTTTAACTGTACAAGAATGCATAAAAAAGGAGGAGGTGTACTAATTCTAACTAGAAATTGCTACAAATTTAAAATCATAGCAATTATTCAGACAACAAGAGTGAACACCATTACCAGACCCAACAACTACCTAATCGTTTGTCTCATCTATAGACCCCCAGATGCTAAGTTTAAGGATTTCTCATTAATACTGGAGACAATTTGTGCACATATTTCTCAGCATAAGCCACTCATTGCCTTAGGAGACTACAATCTTTGCTCCTCTTCTATTAAGGAATCCAGAGTGTTTCTTTCAGCAATCCAATCTCTCCATTTCACTCAAATTGTGAACTTTCCTACACATCAGCATGGAACAAGTCCCGACCTTATTTTCTTATCAGATCAGATGATGATAAATGATCAATCCACTGATTTGACAATCACACCAGTCCCTTGGTCTGATCATTATGTGATAACCTTTTCAATGTTGATTAAAAGCTCAGTCAGTTACAAGAAAGAAGAGCACTTCAAAAGAAAATTCAAAACCTTTCAGAAGGATTAATTCCTACAAGAAATAATACCTAAGCTTGAACATCACGACTCAAATTTAGATGATATAATTGAAAATTGGAACATAGTCCTTAATACAGCTTCTTCTGCGACAATAAAACTCCACCCTGCACCCACAAGAGAACAAGTGCACTCTGGTACTCTGATATTATCAGACAATCAAAGAGAGCACTAAGGAAACTTGAAAGGAAATGGAGACGATGTAAAACACATAATAACTTGCAGCAATATAGAGTTAAACAGTAAGAATAAAATGATTTAATCTCCAAATCCAAGCAACAATACCACACTAACACTATTATGAAGGCTGTAAACAAACCTAGAGAGCTCTTCAACATAGTACAGAGACTCACTAGAAACACGATGCAACATGACAATAAACACATAGACCCACAAATGTTTGCGGATTCCATAATTAACAAACTCAAAAACCTCTCCGTAGACCTTCCTACTAGCTGGATTAACACAGCAGTCACATAAATCCAAACAACCTGGGAGAACCTTTCTACTCCTTCAGTGCTTCAAGTTAAGCAAATAATTGACTCCTTGAACACAACTGCTTCTACTACTGACCCCTGCCCAATGGCTTGGATCAAAAATACCAAGGATCAACTAAGCCAACACATCCAGAAAATAGTGGAACTTTCCCTTCACCAGGGATATATGCCAATTTACCTTAAACAATCTATCATTCGCCCAGTTCTTAAGAATGTCACTTTAGATCAGACAGATCCCAAGTCCTTCTGTCCAATCTCCAGTCTCCCATTACTTGCAAAGATAATTGAAAAAGCTGTTCTAAAGCAATTACAAGATCATATTAATTTGAATGCACCATTGGACATACATCAACATGGGTTCAAACCTCACCATAATGTTGAAACTCTTCTGACTTCACTAATAGATAGCCTTATATGGGGTATAGATAATATTAAAAAAGGATTTCTCCTAATCTTTATGGACATATCCACTGCCTTTGACACAGTCTCACACATAGGAATGATACAACGGCTTTATGCAATTGGTCTTCGCAACAACACATTAAAATGGTTCCAATCCTATCTCACCAACCAAACTCAACAGGTAAAATGTGGTGATTTAAAATCATCGTGCTTCAACATGACACAAGGAATACCTCAGGGTTCCTCTTTGTCCTCTATTCTTTTCAATCTGTATATTCAACCCATCTGCAATATTCTTAAAAAACATAGGATGCTCTATCACATTTAAGCAGATGATATTATGGTTTATACTCCAAAAAATATGCAAGCACCAGATCTCATCGCCATAACTAACTGCTTGGTTGAGATGATTGCATGGCTTAATGATAACAACATGTTAATTAACTATAATAAGACAGAGGCCATGTTTATAACTAGAGGGGACAGCTTCAATTTTCCTTCTATGATCCGCATCCGGGACAAACACATTAAAGTGAAAAATGAGGTAAAATACCTCGGAATCACGTTAGACACAAAGTTAAACCTCCATTTTCATATTAATAAAGCTGCTGCAAAAGCATATTATAAATTAAAACTCATAAGGAGGCTCAAACCGATTTTAAGCCAAGACCATTTCAGAACTGCATGTCAGGCAATCATCATGCCTATAATAGATTATGGGAATTTGCTTTATCATGGACTCCCTAATCAATCTATACACCCTCTCCAATTGGTGCAGAACACGGCAGCAAGAATCATCACAAATACTGCAAAGAATGATCATATCACTCCAGTGCTCCAGAACCTCCATTGGCTGCCCATCCAAGCTCGTGTAAAATTTAAGACTACATTAAAGATTTTTAAAATTATTAATAATATCTCAGCTAATGTCCTTCAGAACTTACTAATCAGGCATACTAGCATGAGACCGCTTAGAACCATAAAACAAATCAGGCAACATCCAGAAGGGCTCCATCCCTTTATGCGCCTGAACTAAGGAATACTCTACCTGATAACATGTGAGCAATGAGAGACTTAAAGGACTTTAGATAAATGCTTAAGATTATACTATTCATACAATTTTATGGACCTTCTTAGGGTCTAGTATAAGCTTGTAATTTTTAACACATTGTAATTTTGTTTCTAAGTATATTCTTCCCCACTACCTTTCCTTGCTTCTTCCTATAATTGTATACCCTGTGTTGTGTAAACCACTTTGATTGAAGGAAAAGGTGGTATATAAAACTGGTTAAATAAATAAAAATAAATAAAATAGAAAAAGAACACCAATTGAAAACAGAACAGAGAAGTTAAGGAGGGAGAGAGGTCATACAGGGAAAGAGGGTAGGGAATTGCAGCTTCAGACAGGTCCCATATTCAAGTCAAACAGAAGGAACATTCATAATGGGCTTGTGAAAGGGAGGGCAGATGCAAACGAAGACCATGAATGGATCAGAGGAGCCGGGGAGCAGCATGTAGGATAAGCAGAGAAGAAAGATAGGCGGGTATACCAAAATATAAGATCTTATAAGTAAGCGTTAGAATCTTAAACTGAATACGATGAGAAACAGAAAGCCAATGTAACTAGATAAGAAGAGATAAAACATGATCAAATCTGGAAGCACGGTGAAGAAAGATGAAGTGCGGTGTTTTGTATAGATTGTAATCGTTTAAGCAGAAGATGTGGTAAACCAGCATAGATGACATTACAGTAGTCAATCTTAGAGATGACCAACATAAGATGAAGTATATGGAGTGAAGATTCCGAAAGAAAGGAATGAATTGAGCGGATCTGGCTCATTGTATGGAAACATTGTTTCACCACCGAGCTAATCTGGTCCTGAAAAGAAAGAGTGGCATCTAAAATGACTCCAAGGTAGCACAAAGATGTGAGGAGAATGGGACAAGTACCAAGGACTGGAGCAATAGATGGAGGGGAGATGGATCCAGATAGCCAAATAGTGGATGTTTTGTTTGGTTTCAGCTTTAGGCAGTTATTGTAAAGCCAGGTAGCAATAAGAGACAAACACCTGTTCAGAACAGTTAAATCAGAGGCATTAGGGTCTGTATGGAATGCAGCAGGATGTCATCTGCAGAGACACCCTGCTGCTGGATGATGGCAGCAAGAGGAGCCAGGAAAATGTTAAAAAGAAGAGGTGCAAGAACTGCTTCCTGCGGAATACCACAAGAGAGAGGAAAGGAGGAGGAACTCAAACCCTGGAATAGACGACAGAAAAATTCCACATGACCTATCTAGTCTGTCTTTCCATAACAACTACAACAGTCCCCTTTTTACCTTTAGAGATCCTCTGTGTTGGTCCCATGCTTTTTTAAATTCAGTTACTGTCCTCATCTCTACCACCTCCACTGGGAGACTATTCCACGGATCCACTACTCTTTCCGTAAAGAAATATTTCCGCATATCACTCCTGAATCTATCTCTCTTCACCCTCATCCCATGTCCCCTCGTAGCAGAACTTGCCTTCAATTGAAAGAGGCTCTCTCCCTGAACATTTATGCCATGGAGGTATTTAAACATCTCAATCATATCACCTCTATCCCGCCTTTCCTCTAAGGTGTACATATTAAGATCCTTAAGTCTGTCCTCATATGCTTTATAATGAAGCCCACTAATCATTTTAGTAGCCACCCTCTGCACCGACTCCATCCTGTTCACATCCTTTTGAAGGTGCGGTCTCCAGAATTGCACACCATACTCCAAATGAGGTCGCACCAAAGACTTATACAGAGGCATTATCACCTCCTTTTTTCTGCTAGCCATTCCTCTCCGTATGCACCCAAGCATCCTTCTAGCTTTTGCCGTCGCCTTTTCTACCTGTTTAGCTACTTTAAGATCATCAGACACAACCACGCCTAGGTCCCGCTCTTCTTTAGTGGACAAAAGTACTTCACCCCCTATACTGTATTGCTCCCTTGGATACAAGATAGGACTGATGAGAAAGGAAAGAGTGGAACTAATGTAAAACTGTACCATAAATGCCAGCAGAGGATAAACGTGAAAGGAGTGAGGAGTGATTCACCAGGTCAAATGTGCATGAGAGATTGAGTGATACTGCAAGAGAAACATTACCCCTATCCAGAGAGTGATAGACATCATTGAGAACAGAAAGGATAATGATTTCTGTACTGTGCCCCTCCCTGAAACCTGACTGTTTTGGATACAAATAGTTTTCTCTAAAGGGGTCAATGTCTACTGAAATACCACTTTCTCTGAGATTTTTGCAAGAAAAGGGAGGATAGAAACTGGGTGGAAATGTTCAGGAAGGGATGGAAATGTTCAGGACGCCCAAGTGCACTGTGGGACGTCAAAGCCAGAATATCATAAACAAAATGCAGGCATATGCAAGTTCAGGCATGATTTCATAAATGAGGACATACTCAAGATGGAGTTTGTAGAGATGTCTATATAGATGTCTGAGAAAAGAAGTCAAAATGTGTCTGCCTAATAGCATAATGGTTAAGGTCGTGGGTTGTGGTCTATGTGACCAGAATTCAAATCCTACTGTGGGTCTTTGTGATCTTAGACTAGCCCCTTAACTCTGACCTCTCTGGGTGTTTTAAGGCCAAAGCAAGCACTTTCTTGATGCTTATTTGTGCCTGCAGTAGGAATAAAGCATGGAGGTGCCTGTAGATATTCCTGAAATCAAACTGGGACATGTACTCCATTACAGTTCCACCATTCCTATTTGATTGTCCCTGCACAGGAGATGTAAATGCCATTTGTGGAATGACTTACGAGACATCCATATGAATGTTTTCAGACATCCTAAATCATAACTATGCCTTTTAAAATGACCCCCCTTAGAGTTTTGTATTATAGCATATCTTTGTTTTGGCCATTGTACACTACCTAGAGCTTTTTGAATTATAGAACTAATAAACATCACTAAATAAATACAAATACTTACAGAACATGCGTAGTGTATAAAACCTGAAACAGAAAAATAAAGAAAACCTTGGCAAAAACACAGTACCTGATCTAGCTGCTTATTTCTACATAAGACAGATACCAGAAGAAGTAAAGGCAATGACTTAATGATCCATTGACTTTAGGTCTACAAAAGGGGACTGCTACTTCTGGAGAAAGATCTGCAATTGTAAGTATTTACTTCTGGGAATTTTTCTAAATCTTGGGGAGAAAGGAAATCTTTAGATTATAGCTGATTAATCTGTGAACCCAGTGTATTTGTTAAATCAATCAGGGCCTAGTAGCAGCAAAGAGTTTTCAGTTTACATTTAAAACACAGCAGAGAGCTTTCTGGTTAAATTTAGACCCCAAGACTCCCTCTATCCAAGCAAGGGCTGTGGGACTCCCCCTGGAAATTGGTCACAGATTACATTAGAAGCACAGGACAGGGTACTGTGTAGCAGCCAGCTTTTAATAAGTCTTCTTTCCCTCCCTCCCTCCCCGACACCCATCCACTCCTGGGATAATCATAGTTTTATAGGTGCTTAAACCTCTTAAAGGAAAGGAGGTTCCATATTCACTCTCAGGTGCAGCTGTTTGTCCTCATTAGGCATACATTAAGATTAATTAACCTTCAGGTGAACAAAGTACATTAAACATATTAGGTATAGTTTTATTAGTATCAGACTGAATGAATTCTTTGCTTTGGTCTTTACTGAGGAATATGTAGGGATGTTACTCATGACTGAAGTGGTATTTAAAAGTGATATTGCGGAAGAATTGAAAGAAATATCGATACACCGGCAAGTTCTATTACAACTATTTGATAAATGGGAGAGTAGCAAATCACCTGGACCAGATGGTATACATCCAAGGGTGTTGAAAGAACTGAAATATGAGATTGCAGACCTGCTATTAGTAATCTGTGAATTATCATTAAAATCATCTGTAATACCTGAAGATTGGAGGATGGCCAATGTAATGCCAATTTTTAAAAAGGTTCCAGGGGTGATCCGGGAAACTACAGACCGGTGAGCCTGACATCAGTACCGGGAAAAATGGTAGAAACTATCATAAAGAACAAAATTACTGAACATGTAGATAGTCATGGCTTAATGGGAGACATCCAACATGGCTTTAGACAAGGAAGATCTTGTCTTACTAATCTGTTATGTTTTTTTGAAGGAGTGAATAAACAGGTAGACAAAGGTGAGTCAGTTGATATAATGTATCGGGACTTTCAGAAAGCCTTTGACAATGTCCCTCATCAGAGACTTTTGGCAAAACTAAAAAGTCAGGGGATAGGCGGCAGTGTGCTATTGTGGATCAGGAACTGGTTAAAAGATAGAAAGCAGAGGGTAGGGCTAAATGGCCAATTTTCCCAATGGAGAAAGGTAAACAGTGGAGTACCCTAGAGATCTGTGCTGGGTCTGCTGCTTTTTAGCATATTCATAAATGACCTGGAAATGGGAATAATGAGTGAGGTTATCAAATTTGCAGATGACACAAAACTATTTAAAGTTGTTAAAACCCAAGAGGATTGCGGAAAATTGCAAGAGGATCTTGATCATTTGGAAGACTGGGCATCCACATGGCAGATGAAATTTAATGTGGACAAGTGCAAAGTTATGCACCTAGGAAAGAACAAACCAAACTATGGTTACATGATGCAAGGTTCCACATTAGGAACCACCACTCAAGAAAAAGATTTAGGCATCATCGTGGATAACGTTAAAACACTCTGCCCAGTGTGCAGCGGCGGCCAAGTGAGCAAATAGAATGGAAAGGAAAGGAATGGAAAATAAAACAAAGGATATTATAATGCCTCTGTATCGTTCCATGGTGCAACTGCACCTTGAATATTGTGTGCAAATCTGGTCACCGTATCTTAAAAAGGATATAGCATTATTAGAAAAGGTACAGAGAAGAGCCACCAAAATGGTAAAGGGGTTGGAAGGATACCCCTATGAAGAGAGGCTACAAAGTTTAGGACTCTTCAACCTGGAAAAGAGATGGCTGAGGGGACATATGATAGAGATCTATAAATTAATGAATGGAGTGTGTGACGCAGCGGACCCTCTTCTAGAGAGAAAAAAAGTTTTAAATTCTGAGAAAAAAAGAAATGACCTGCAATTTCCAAAGGATCCATCTAGGGGGAGCAGGAGAGGCAGGACAGAGACTCCAGAACCACGCCTCAGGGGGCAGGAGTCATACTCCAACACCACACATTTAAGGAGATGCAGGCAAGAGTCAGCAGGCTTACAGGGGAGCTCGGAAGGTTCACCAGGACGTTTGCCAGCTGGGAGAGAACAAGTTAGAAGCGGCTCCAGAGAAGGACCAAGAACAGGCTATGTAGAGGACAGATCAAAGCCAAGGTCTAGGCCCAAGCCAAGCCTGAGCAGAAAGACAGGCTGGGGAAGGAGAACCAGTCCTATAACCCAGAGGATAGGCCGAGAAGGCCGAAGCCTGACTAGATTAGGCTCTGAAGCCGGAAAGAAAACCAGCCATAAAAGCCAAAGGAGAGAAGAGTGGGAGAGCCGAAGGAACGCACCAGAGAGCACTGACACGGAAGGCAGTAGCCAAGGTAGGCCTCCAGCTTTGTCCCAAAGAACCAGGAGAAAAGCAAGAGGTAAAAATTGTTATAGTTTGCCTAGAGAAGAATCCTGGAAAGGTGACTCTCCTTATCATAAACAAGGACAGAAATACAAGTTAAAAGACAGCTGTTATAAGCAAAGAACTGGCAGAGGAAAACATTACCAAGAAAATGTTTTTAAACATTTAGAAAAAGAGCTGCCACTGTGGTATTCTACCTTGCAGAAACCTAGGCCCAAACATTTGGCTAAGCCCTGGGAAGCACCAGAACATACACCAGGGAAGGACACTTATTCGGTTTCCCCAGAGCAGTCAGAGGAGGAGGCCATGCAAGTGGAATCTATATCTAAGGATTTGGATAGCCCAATGGAATGTACCTATTGTGTTGTGGATGAAATTGAATCATTCCATAGGTCTGGCAGTGAATGAAGCATTACTGTTTGAACATTTTTTTTATACTGTGAAGTTAACAGCACTTTTTGGTTAGTTCATGCCCTGTTTGGAAAATCCGTTGCAAAGACTTTTTCTGTTACGTTTACCAGTGTGTTGTGCGTATGATTTGAACCCTTAGTGCAAAAAGGGGAATAAAAGCCTTTTTCATTTTTCCTCCACTTTGTGCAAGAGTATAATTATTTTTCTCTTTGGGAGTTTGGTACGAGGCCGGCACAAGGCTGGTACCCTTGACCCTCGCACCTGGCCAACCCCAATCCAACCTTCTTGGTGACAGCGGACCAGCGAACGGCGGCACCCCGTGGAACCCACCCTTTGGTGGAACTACTACGCCGCCACCAGGGGTTGCTGGCACACGCGCGCGCACACTCCGCCCGGCCCCCACGTCACAAGTGGCGTAGTTGGCAGGATAGACGCCAACCCCAAGGACGTACAAAAGCCTGCAACGGTAAAAATTGAAAAGACAAGAATTTTTTTTTTTGAAAAAAAAAAAAAAAAAGTAAAACCCGAACTGGCCCACAGAAAAAACTGGACCGGAAGGAAAAACCCGGAACGGAACAGACAACTCGACTGGATTGGAGTTCCAAAACCTGGAACGGAGTTCCTGAAATCTGGACCAGATCCGAAAAGAAGAGCCTGTAAGCTGACAATCCTGAGGCAGTCCAAGAAGCACGACAAAGCCGTGGATAGCAGCATACCTTCCTCTAAAGCCGACGCAACACTTGAACAAGGTAACAAGTAATAAAACCTGTTTAGTGTTGGATATTGGGGGAAGTGAGCTTAACGGAGGTTAAGCGAGGTTAAGTGAAAAAAAAAAAAAGGGAAAAAAAAAACGAGGGAGAGTTTTTTTTTTTTTCCTTTGAAAGTGTCGCACTTGGGTTTCCTTTTCTTCTGTTTATTATCATTTCAGGATCATGGAGCCCAAGGAACTTTGCGCTTGGATGGCGCAACAGTTCAATAAGCAGGCTGAGATGGCACAGCTAAGCCAAACACAGGCGCTGAAAGCAATGCAACAGCAGCAACTACCAGTCATCCAGATAATGAATACATGGCTTGCCCAGCAGCAAGAGGAACTAGCGAGGAGCAAGGCAGAGACCCAGTTACGCGCTGGATCTGCGAATCCCGACCATGGACAATGGCACTGTAATGACTTGGTGGTGGGGAAACTATGTGCAGATGATGACATAGATGATTTTCTAGACACATTTACTAGAATAGCTACTTCGGCTAAATGGCCAAATGAGCAGTTGGCAATGAGACTAGCAGCATCGCTCACGGGCGAGGCACTAGCGGCCTATAGGTCAATGCCCCCAATCTTAGCGGATTCCTATGAGGAAGTAGTGCTAGCGATTAGGGATCGCTTAGGCCTCACACCTTTCACATATAAAAAAATGTTTAGGGCTACCTGTTTAAAGGCCAGCGAAACACCTAAGGCCCTAGGCCATCGTGTACGCAGCCTGGCTCATAAATGGCTAAAGCCTGAAAAAAGAACGATAGACACCCTCATGGATGTTATCATCCTAGAACAATATATGAATGCTCTTCCCAGTAAAGTGCAGAATTTCCTAGTGCTACAAAATTGCTGCACTACCGCTGAAGCAATAAATCTCACAGAGAGATACTTGGAAGCTGAAGAGGTTGCCCATCCTAGGATAAGTCCCAGGATAGCAATAGGGGCTGAAGCACAAAAGATAAAGAGTCTTTCACATCCTCCGTTTACCAAAGGGAAAAATGTTAGACCTACGGTAAAGGAGAATACAAAGAAGTGTTTTGCATGTGGCAAAAGAGGACACCTCCAGTACGAGTGTTATTCTCGCACTGCCCTAGTGGGAGAATCCCCTAGTGCAGTACGGGAAGGCTTTGTCCTTGATGTGAAAATACAAGGCATAGCTGTAAAAGCATTATTGGATTCTGGAGCCGACCAGACCATGGTCTCTAAGCGGTTATGGTCAATAATTCAGGCTCAGGGCTTATCGGTTCCAGAAGCTCCAGTAGGTCAAGTGAAAATTAAGTGCGTGCATGGTGCAGCTACCCGATATCCAGTGTACAAGTTATGGGTAAAGGGCTTAGGCATTATGAGGGAAATGCTGATCGCTGTGGTACCTAGGTTACCACAAGAATTGGTCCTAGGCCGTGATTGGCCACAGTTTAGGAAGACCTTAAAAAGAGGTTTATTGCCGGTAGGGAAATCAGATTCCACTTGCATGCAGCCAAAACCTAATATAAATTCCAGGCGCCAACAGAGTCAGACAGGCAAAGATGTGGCCCAGGTGAAAGCTCTAGTGTCTACAAGGGCACACACCCAAGATGGAGAACAACCCTCTTGCTCCAAAGACACTTCCCTCGGAGAGCTCCCGTCGCACGATGGTTTAATAGGGGACCCCCCGAGGAGGGAAAGAAAACCAAAAGCGGACCGAAGGAGAGAAAGACAATGCCGTTCTAAGGCAAGAGCGGAGCTGGAAGAGGGAAAAGCTATGCCATGGATTCCGGCCGAGGTAATGGAAAAGTTCCCCTCGTTCAAAATGGAGCAAAGGGCGGACCCAGCCCTCTCTCGGGCCTTCGAGCAGACTAAAGAAGAGAGGGAGACGTACCCAAGATTCCTCCTAGAGGAGGAGCTACTCTATCGGGAGAGTAAGGACCTGCGGACCGGTCGGGTACGGAAACAACTGGTGGTCCCAAGTAACTTCAAAGCTTCGGTCCTACGTCTGGCCCATGACCACCCCGTTGGGGGGCATAAAGGTGCGCAAGGCACCCTCGATCAGATCCTGGCTAGATTCTACTGGCCAGGGGTGTTTCGAGAGACAACACGCTTTTGTGAATCCTGTGCGGCCTGCCAAAGGGTCACGCCACATAAACCAATGGGTGTGCCATTGGTACCGATGCCCATAATTACGGATCCCATCCGAAGACTTGCTATGGACCTAGTAGGACCCCTCATCAGAACGCCACGGGGATTTCAGTATATACTGGTGGTTGTTGATCAAGCCACTAGGTTCCCCTGGGCAGTTCCCTTGAGGAATATTTCCGCCAAGTCAATCGCGAGCGAATTGATAAAACTATTTTGTGAAGTAGGATTCCCGCAAGAGGTCTTGACAGATCAAGGAAGTAATTTTCTATCGAAGTACCTTAACCAAGTTTGGGACGCTTTTGGTATCTGCCACTTGAAAACAGCCGCTTACCATCCACAATGCAATGGCCTGGTAGAGCGACTAAATCAGACCATAAAACAGATGCTCCGACGCGCTCTAGATGGAGAGACGGCTGAATGGGACACTATGTTACCTTTTATCCTCTACGCCTGCAGAGAAAGAAAGCAGAGCTCGTTAGGCACGTCCCCATATGAACTGATGTATGGGCAGACACCTAGAGGTATCCTCGATATACTAAGGGAACAGTGGGCTGACCCAAAAGAAGAAGAAATAGGGATACCCTTATTCCTTCGGAAGTTGAGAATACGTCTCGAACGAACTTCCAGGTTTGCCACTGAAGAACTTAAGAAGAGCCAGAGAAGGCAAAAACAGTACTACGACAGACGGGTAAAACCCAGATGTTTAAAAATCGGAGACAAGGTGATGGTTTTAGTCCCCGGAGCGACACCTAAATTTGAGTCCCGGTGGAGGGGTCCCCATACGGTCGTCCACCCGGTAGGGGCCACTTCATACGTCGTAAGAGACACAGGTGGTCGAGAACAGGTGTATCACGCCAACCTTCTTCGACCTTGGCATGAGCGCGCGGCGCTATTAACGTCCACAAAGGCTGTGTCCCAACCCGGTAAAGTATGACTGAACAGTTGCCCAGACATCCAACGTCCTGAACAGCTACAGAACAGTGCAGAATCTGGGATTACATGCTGCGGAGAAGGGTTTTCCCCAGCCCGTAATATTTTAAGAAGGGGGATGTGTGACGCAGCGGACCCTCTTCTAGAGAGAAAAAAAGTTTTAAATTCTGAGAAAAAAAGAAATGACCTGCAATTTCCAAAGGATCCATCTAGGGGGAGCAGGAGAGGCAGGACAGAGACTCCAGAACCACGCCTCAGGGGGCAGGAGTCATACTCCAACACCACACATTTAAGGAGATGCAGGCAAGAGTCAGCAGGCTTACAGGGGAGCTCAGAAGGTTCACCAGGACGTTTGCCAGCTGGGAGAGAACAAGTTAGAAGCGGCTCCAGAGAAGGACCAAGAACAGGCTATGCAGAGGACAGATCAAAGCCAAGGTATAGGCCCAAGCCAAGCCTGAGCAGAAAGACAGGCTGGGGAAGGAGAACCAGTCCTATAACCCAGAGGATAGGCCGAGAAGGCCGAAGCCTGACTAGATTAGGCTCTGAAGCCAGAAAGAAAACCAGCCATAAAAGCCAAAGGAGAGAAGAGTGGGAGAGCCGAAGGAACGCACCAGAGAGCACTGACACGGAAGGCAGTAGCCAAGGTAGGCCTCCAGCTTTGTCCCAAAGAACCAGGAGAAAAGCAAGAGGTAAAAATTGTTATAGTTTGCCTAGAGAAGAATCCTGGAAAGGTGACTCTCCTTATCATAAACAAGGACAGAAATACAAGTTAAAAGACAGCTGTTATAAGCAAAGAACTGGCAGAGGAAAACATTACCAAGAAAATGTTTTTAAACATTTAGAAAAAGAGCTGCCACTGTGGTATTCCACCTTGCAGAAACCTAGGCCCAAACATTTGGCTAAGCCCTGGGAAGCACCAGAACATACTCCAGGGAAGGACACTTATTCGGTTTCCCCAGAGCAGTCAGAGGAGGAGGCCATGCAAGTGGAATCTATATCTGAGGATTTGGATAGCCTAATGGAATGTACCTATTGTGTTGTGGATGAAATTGAATCATTCCATAGGTCTGGCAGTGAATGAAGCATTACTGTTTGAACATTTTTTTTATACTGTGAAGTTAACAGCACTTTTTGGTTAGTTCATGCCCTGTTTGGAAAATCCATTGCAAAGACTTTTTCTGTTACGTTTACCAGTGTGTTGTGCGTATGATTTGAACCCTTAGTGCAAAAAGGGGAATAAAAGCCTTTTTCATTTTTCCTCCACTTTGTGCAAGAGTATAATTATTTTTCTCTTTGGGAGTTTGGTAACGAGGCCGGCACAAGGCTGGTACCCTTGACCCTCGCACCTGGCCAACCCCAATCCAACCTTCTTGGTGACAGCGGACCAGCGAACGGCGGCGCCCCGTGGAACCCACCCTTCGGTGGAACTACTACGCCGCCACCAGGGGGTGCTGGCACACGCGCGCGCACACTCCGCCCGGCCCCCGCGTCACAAGTGGAACGGCTAAACGTAGATCGATTGTTTACGTCATTAGAATATAGAAAGACTAGGGGACATGCAATGAAGCTACAGGGTAAACTATTTAAGACTAATAAGAGAAAATATTTTTTCACTCAACGTGTAATCAAACTCTGGAATTTGTTACCGGAGGATGTAGTAAAAGCTGTTAGTGTAGCTGGGTTTAAAAAAGGTTTGGACAAGTTTCTAGAGGAAAGTTCCATATACCATTATTAAAAGGGACCTGGGATATCACTGCTTGACCCAATACAAGCATTGTGGAACCTGTGTCTTTTGGGGAAACTGCCAGGTACTTGTGACCTAGATTGGCAACTGTAGGAAACAGGATACTGGGCTTGATCGACCTTGATCTGATCCAGTATGGCATATCTTATGTTATATGTTCTTATGGCTCATTTTAGAAGCCTTATTTGCATTTTTGCAGTGTAAAATCAGGTATTGACAGACGTTAATGATAATTTCAAAGAAAGAATTTACTCGTGGATATCCTTACTACCTAAAATTAACAAGAGGGTATGTTAGGGTGTGGCTTGGGCAGCTCAATATCCGCACATGTATTCCCCATGTCATGTAGGGTGTACACATGAATGCCTGGAGTTGTCCACTTTGGGATTTACAGCTGCTCCTTAGCACATGTAGGTTTTTAGAAAGTGCTTGTTTTGTCCAGCCCTTTACAAATGGGATTAAGGATTTTTAATATCCAGATATTTATTTGTCTTTCCAAATTGAAATTAGATAAAGATAGAGGCATCTGTGCTTAATTGGTAGCATTTATACATGCAAATTGGCATACACATGTAAGTGGCCAAGCTTCCTCTGTTGATTTTTTCCAGATCCATCAGAAACAAAATTCCAGTGATCACAGACCTCCTCAATGATACTAAACCAAATGTACTGTAACAGAAACCTGGCTATGCATATCAGTCACAGTCTTAATCAACTAATTAGCTGACTCCATCAACAATTTATTCCAATGCCCCAGGTCCAGTAACCGCGGTGGCAGCGTTCTAATCTTAACTAAACAAGACCTAAATTTTTCCCTCCATCGAAGTGACAATATAGAGAGCATGGATGTCATAATCATAGAAAATAAAAATTTTAAAATCAGCTTAGTTTACAGACCTCCATCTCCTAGCCCTGAAAACCTATCTTCCATTTTGGAAACTGCCTGCACCTCAACACCTAACAAACTCCACATAATCCTTGGAGACTTCAATCTGCCATCTCTTAACTCAATCTCATTCCTCCCATTTTATAAATACAATGCTTGGCCTAGGATTTCAGCAAATAGTTCATTCCCCCACACATAGAAAAGGAAACACTCTAGATCTCATCTTCCTCCCCATTCACATTTTGCAAGACACACTGTTCTTTCTCCCTAATACCCTCCCCCTACCACGGACAGATCATTTCCTAGTAGACTTCACCATCCCTGCCATGCTTGCACCTCATGAAACCAATGAAACCATGCAATTTAAAAACAAGCTTAAATCATTTAACAAAGAATCATTCCTCAATGATACCATCCCACATATAGATACATCTATAACAAATCTAAATGACATCATAAATAACTGGAATTCCACCATAGTGAAAGCAGCACAAACCACCACAACTCTATTTAAAACAAGACAAAAAGAATCTAAAAATTGGTACACATCCGAACGGAGGAAACTAAAGAAAAAAACTTAGAAAATTAGAGCACAAATGGAGAGTTACAAGAACAGATACGGACAATCTATTATACATGTCCATGCTTAAGTCTTACAAAGAGGCAGTAAATAACAGAAAAAAAGAGTATCAGTCCAAACTCCTAACTCATTCCCTTAACAGACCAAGAGAGCTTTTCTCCATCATCAAATCGCTTACTAAAGCACCTAACCCTGATACGGATCCCCCCAAATTGAACCTCAACTGTTAGCTAGCTATTACATGGAAAAACGAATCCTCATACACTCTGATGATTCTACTCCAAACTCCCACTACCCTATATTAAATGTCACTAATTAGCAAAACCATGCCACTTGGTCTACATTCCACCATAATGACATTAGGCAACTTAAGAATACATTAACAAACCTCAACACTACTACCTCCCCAGCTGACCCATGTCCAGTCAGCTGGATTAAAGCCACTAAGAAAGAGTTCTCCCCCATCATACTTGATATAGTAAACCGATCCCTAGAGACAGGACAAATGCCCTTTGCACTGAAAAAGGCAATCATACGCCCCATCCTTAAACCTAATGCAACAGATAAATCACTCCCTAACTCTTACCGACCCATTTCCAGCCTTCCATTTCTAGCAGAAATCACTGAAAAAATAGTACAAATACCACAAGACTTTGTTGACTTAAATGTTCCACTGGATGACCAACAGCATGGTTTTAGACAGCATCACAGTGATATCATGATATCACTTATGAACAGACTTCTCTGGGGACTTAACAATAGCAAACAAGTGTTTATGCTTGTATTTCTAGACATTACTGCTGCCTTTGACAGCATTAGTCATAAACTGCTTATTACAAGACTCCAACAAATTGACCTGCAAGGCACAGTTCTGCAGTGGTTTAAATCTTACCTCACTGACTGCACACTGCGAGTTCGGATTGGCACAACAACCTCCTCAACCTTTAAACAGACTTAGGGTGTCCCTCAAGGCTCTTCTCTCTCTATCCCACACTTTAACTTCTATATGCAACCCATTTGCAGCATCCTTAAAAAACATAAAGTATATTATCATCTTTATGCAGATGATATAATGTTCTACTACCCCACTGACATCGCAAACCCACATTGCCTCCAGATTCAAGCATGTCTTATGGACATAACTGATTGGCTTAATACACATATCTTATGAATCAACTTCAGTAAGACAGATGTTCTTTACATATCTCGCAACCAGAGCTTCAACCCGCTCACTAAAATCCACATTAATGATGCCGATATAGCAGTCAAACAAGAAGTCAAATACTTAGGTATTACTCTTGACCAGTCCCTAACCATGATCTCACATATAAAATCTATCTCAAAGACAATCTACTTCAAACTAAAAACAATTTAGCATATCAGACCCCTCCTGAATAACCATGATTTTCGTTCAGTTCTACAGGCCTTTATAATACGACACTTTGATTATTGTAATAGCATCCTCTACGGATAACCCCCCAAAAAAACATACAACTCCAGATGGTACAAAACCTAGCTGCCCATATAATCCACAGGGCACACTGCTCTGACCACATCATTCCACTACTACATAACCTCCACTGGTTACCTATTGCAGCCAGGACCAAATACAAATATATAATGATAGTTTTCAAATTGTACACCAACCACCACAAACACCCTAACTCTTCCCCAGTCCAATTCAACCATCACCCTTAACTCTCACATATCAAAAGTTTATGTACCAGTGAATGGAGACTTATATAAAGTCCTGGAAATAACTTCATCTTCAACGTCATTACTTGTAAATAAGTTATACATTGCTACAATGTAAAGTTAACTGTTACGCTTATCGTTCACTGTAAACAAGTTCCTCTGATGTCATAATGTAAACCTATTTGTTGTGTTCATTGTAAACCGACACTGATCTCTGAAAGTGGCGGTATATAAAAGTTTATAAATAAATGTGTACATTTGTATAATGGCTCTGCATAATGCCCAAGGCCACGCGTTCACCGCGGCCGCCAGTAACCCGGGCCCGGGCCCTGCTGACGCCCTCCGCGTGCGCTGGGGGGGGTTTCATGTGTGGGGGGGGGGGAGCACTAGGGCGACTTTTGAAATCGCTCCGGTTGCTGTCGGAGCGATTTCATTGGCTCTGGGGGGGACCAGGGGCGGGGCTTGGATCGCCGAGGAGCCGCATGGTCAGGCTTTCGGCGCGGCTCCTCGGCGGGTGAAGAGGCGTTCCCGCCCTCCCCCCCCCTCGGTTAGGCGGTGGATGTTGCAGCTGGTGGGGGCGTGGTAGAGACCCAGCGCTTGCCGAGGCGGCGGGGGCTTTAACTGATTTACGAGCAGTGGGGGGCAAAGGGCTCCCCAGGGGTGGGGGCGAGACAACCCGTTTGGGGGGGTCTCGGCCCGGTACTGGGGGTGTGGAGGCCGGCCTTTGCTACTAGTATGGCAAGGCCGGCGGCGGGGTCCAGGGGAGGAGGATGCTCCGCCTTGCTACTGACACGGCGGGTAGGGGCATTCTCCGGCAAGGGTGGGGGGCAAACGGGGGTTTATCTGGATTGTTGATATGTTGGCCAAGTTGGGCCGGTATGTTACACTTGTAATATAAAGCTGCGACCAAAATAATAATATATTTGCACCAAGAGATTGTTGTCAGTGTGATTTGTGGTATGGAAAGGTACAGGGGGTTGGGTGGGGGTGCATGACGGAGGCATGAAGGGCTTCCGGGTTACCCGGGTTACTGGTAAACACATGTGTACCCTGCACTGTTTTAGAAAAGACTCCATGTTCAGCGGAGCTTTTTCTAAAATATGGCCAGGATTGTGTATGTTATGACGCCACTTGGGCGGTATATCAAGCAACGAATAAAGATAAAAGATAAAGATAAATTCTGATCTCCATGTACTGTTTGAAATGTGCCTTCACATGTATGACTGTAAGGACCTGAGCTGCAGTTTTGGAGCTGCTGCTGCTGCTCTATATTAGCATCAATTTAACCTGCAGCCCTAAACATTTAAATGAAAGGGTTTGCGTAAAAAATATACACAACAGTAGCAAGGGATGAAGGACAGATAGAAGGAATAAAGAAGGAGAAAGAGATGCAAGGTGTATGATAGGAAATGAGAGATAGACAACAGGATGAAAGATAAGAAGTCAAATGCAGGCGTGACTGGATCGAAGAATGCAGGAGGAGAAAAGAGAAGAGACAAAAACAGCAAGAAGAGATTAAGCTAGACAGCAAAGAGCACAGCAGGTAGAAAGGAATGTTTAACAGGAAGACAGCAAGGGCAGAGAAAGAGGAAGCAGTGTGGGGGTCAACCACTAGGCCAACTAGGCAGCTGCCTAGGGTGGCAACCTTTGGGGGGGGGGGGGGAGTGGCAAAGTACAGGACATTCAAAGCTAAACAATAGATTTTGACAGCCAGAGGGGGAGTAAAGCTTAAGGTTTGTCTAGGGCGGCAACACCTTGAGCCAACTCTGGGGCCGGCCCTGGGAGAAAAAGGGAATGCAGGCAAAGGAATGATACTGTAGAAGAGCAGTAGGAGATGGTTGAGAGTGTTTCAGGTATTGATATTTAGAAATCCATAGAGTCACTTCCAATTCTACTGGTCTCTTTGTGGAATACTGTGTTCAGTTTTAGAAACCGTATCTTGCAAAGGATATAAAAAGACTGGAAGTGATTCAGAGGAAGGCGACCAAATGATTTGGAGCCTGCATCAGAAGACTTATAAGAAGAGACTTGAAGACCTAAATATGTACACTCTGAAGGAGAGGAGGGACAGGGGAAATATGATTCAGACCTTTAAATACTTAGAGTATTAATGGACAAACAAACCTCTTCCAAAGATGGGGAAGCTGTAAAACTAGAGGGCATAACATGAAGCTTCAAGGGGGTAAACTGAAAGGTAATGACAGGAAATACTTTTTCACTGAAAGGGTGGTGGATGCTTGGAATGCCCTCCCGATGGAAGTGGTGGGGGCAAACACAGTGACAGAATTCAAAATGGCATGGGACAGACATAGTTGATCCCTTTATAGCAACAAGATAAAATCAAAGTAAGCATAACTATCTCTTATATATGAATAAATAAGGGTGACCTACATTGAGCAGTGGGTACACCCCCAAACAAGCATGGGGAGAGGTGACCTGCACGGAGCGGCAAGTGCACCTACTCTTGCTGCCTTGCTGGGCAGACTAGATGGACCATACTGGTCTTTATCTGTCATCATATACTATGTTATTATATTTGCCATATTGGGTCAGACCAAAAATCGATCAAGCCCAGCATCCTGTTTCCAACAGTGGCCAATCCAGGGTACAAGTACTTAAAAAGATCCCAAAACATAGCCAGAATCCATGCTACTTACACACACTTCCTGTTTTCTCTTGCAGCACTGCCTCTTTGCTGTTCTACTGATTTCTATTTCAGGTACATACATAATATTACATCTTTTCTTTCAACAAATTAAGCAATCAACAACAGAGACACTCAAGTTTCTTTTTCTATTGACTGATGTTGGAGGTTGAGAAAATACCTTAAAATAGCCATGCAGAACTATCCATCTGCCTCACCCCTAACAGTCTCTTCCAAAGACGGGGAAGCTGTAAAACTAGAGGGCATAACATGAAGCTTCAAGGGGGTAAACTGAAAGGCAATGTCAAGAAATACTTTTTCTCCAGGAACAAGCAGGAAGTCAGTCCTCACATACGGGTGATGTCTGCAACGATGGAGCCCTAGTGCAGAGCAAATCCCCAGCTTTCAGAGAAAGCCTTTGGGAGTTGCATCACGCATGCGCGGTCATCTTCCCGCCCAAGGGTGCCATCTTGCTCAGTCTTCTTTTTTCCAAGGAGCTCTTCGGACGTAGTCCCCGTGAAAAAAATTAAAAATTAGTTCTTTTCTTCTACCGGTCGACAGTGGTTCCTCTTCCCACCTTTGGCTCGATACACCGGTATTGAGTCCGGCTTTATTTTTCATTTTTTGTCCTTTGTGACTGGCGTTCGCGCCTTTTTCTTTTTCTTTTTCACTGGCAGACAAGGTCTTTGACCTCGCAGGGGCCCTTTTTACCCTGATGGCTGTCAGCGTGTTTAAAAAATGTGATCGGTGTATAAAATTTATGTCCCTCACTGATACGGATGACTGCTGTCTCTGGTGCCTCGGACCTGACCTTGACCTGACGGTCTGCGGTCCATGTAGGAAGATGTCCTCTAAGGCCCTGAAGAGCCGCCAGCAGCAGCATGATAGGATTTTTTCTGGTTCCTTGCCTTCGAGAGCCCGGACCCCATCTGAGGCCTCTACATCTCGGAGGGGGGGGGGAGCATTCTGAGCCTGAGCAGCGTCAAGGTTCCTCGGAGAGAGGGGTCTCCCTTGAGGGAACACAGGAGGAAGAAAAAGTCCTCGAAGACGGCATCGTTGGATGGCTCCGAGTGACCCGGTTCCTCCCGGGGCCTGTTGCGGAGCCTCGAGCACTGGCCAGGATCTTCGGAGACAGAGTGCCCAGCAAAGGTTCCTCGTCGGGAGATGGATCAGCCGAGGCAGGTAAGAACTTTCCTCATCCAGGACTCCCCTCCAGGGGAACTGGCATTAGGCCTGACTTTGTCAGGACCTGAGCCAGTGGCTGCGGAGCCTTCCAGACTCAAGTCCAGAATGGCGACCTTGGAGCGCAGTTTTACTGCCTTCATGGAGCAGCAGCAGGCGCTGATTGCCGGTCTGTCCGGTTCTTCCGCCCCGACCACCGGGCCACCAATGTCGAAGTCGACCCGGAAGCCAAGCCGATCCTCGAGACCTTTCAGGCTCAAGTTGATCCTCAGCTACGGTCCCACTCAGCCTCCCATTCGGGACCGAGGTCATCCTTGCTGAGCCTCCCGGCATCAGGGTGGTCAGCGCCGGGGCCCTCGATGCTGGAGCCCCTCGATTCCTCTTTGGAGGCTTCGGGGTTGGAAAAGGAGGAAGAGTCGTCCCCAGAACCTGTCGGCACAGGGATGTCCCTTCCGATTCCCCGGTGTCCGAACCTCGGAGAAGGTCGCCTCCGGAGGATGCAAGGTTCTTGGACTTTGTGAGGGATATGTCCAAGACTTTGGCATTCCCCACGGAGTCTGAGGAGGATCCTCGAGCTGACGAGCTCAAGATCCTACAGTATGAGGCCCCCCTCGGGAGACCCTTACTGTACCCGTGCCTCTGATCCTGGAATGACTGATGCTCCGCATTTGGGAGACACCAGCGTCAGTGCCGGTCATCAGCAAACGGCTTGACTCGATGTATCGAGTTCGCCGGAGCCCTGGGTTTCAAAAGTCGCAGCTACCACTCAACTCCATGGTTGTGGAATCGGCCATGCGCTGGCTGAAGATCCAGAAGACTCACTCCTTGGTACCTCCTGGCAGGGAGGCCTGTAACTTGGATGCCCTCAGCAGAAAATGCTTCCAAGGTTCCATGCTGACTTGTCAAATCCAGGCCTACCAGCTGTATATGGGCATGTACTTGAGAGACCTGGCAAAGGAGCTCGCCGGGGTCTCAGCTGGTCTCTCCGAGGGGCCTTTGCAGTGCTTCAGGAGCCTCTCCACAGCCATCCATGAGTGCTCAAAGTTTATGTCTCGAGTAGCCTATGACGGGTATGAGTCAGCGGCCCGGGTAGCCACGGCTGGCATCGGTGCACGCCACCAGGCATGACTACAGTCATCAGACTTAGAGAAATGGGTTCAGGACAAATTGGTCAATGTCCCATGCCAAGGGGAGAACCTCTTTGGCAAATCCATCACGGACAAGGCCGCAGAACTGGAGACCGAGTGCATGACGAGGAAATGGCTCTCTAAGAAGACCTCTGCCCCTTCTCGCAAGAAGGGCTTGGGTAAAAATTCCTTTTACCCAAGGAAGGATGCTGCTTACCGAAGCTACCCCCATTTTCAGGCCTCCGGGGCTCCCCAACAGGGGCAGCAGGCCAAGGGACAGGGGCATGGCACGTGTAAGCAGAAAGCCCCCAAACCCCAGGCATCAGCTCCGGCCCAGCCTTGCAGTGGCTTTTGACTCTTACAGCATGGCCCCTCTTCCCACAGGGGACATGCAGTGCACAGGAGGCAGGCTTGCCCTGCATGCCCACAGGTGGACAGCCATTACCACTGATGCCTGGGTCTTACAGATAGTCCAAGAGGGCTACCTACTTCACATAGCCCAGGTGCCTCCTCCTTACTTCTCGGTAGAGCCGCTCAGGTCTCCCCTTCACCGGAACCTTCTTTTGAAGGAGTTGGCGGGTCTTCTCGAGGATCAGGTGATAGAACCGGTGCCCCAACTCCTGCAGGGCAAGGGCTTCTACTCCAGGTACTTTCTGGTACCAAAGAGAACAGGAGGCCTCAGACCCATCCTCGACTTGCGCAATCTAAACAAGTTCCTGGTGAGGGAGAAGTTCAAGATATTCTCCCTTGGAATATTGCTGCCTTACCTCCACCAGGGAGACTGGCTATGCTCCTTAGACCTAAAAGATGTGTATACACACATCCTAATACACCCAGACCACAGGCAATATCTACACTTTCCGGTGGGAGGCAATCACTCCCCTTTGGCTTGGCCTCAGCCCCCAGGGTATTCACAAAGTGCCTGGCGGTGGTGGCCACCTTTCTCAGACTCCAAGGGGTCTTTGTCTTCACCTACCTAGATGACTGGCTCATTAGAGGCACTTCAGCCAGCGATGTCCATGAGGCCACATCCCGCACCATCCAGGTGCTTCAACATCTGGTTTTCTAATCAACTACCCCAAGTCCAGCCTTGCTCCAACTCAGCAGCTGGAGTTCATTGAGGCCAGACTCAACACCCTTCAGGCAAAGACCTATCTGTCTGCAGACAGGGAAAGCAGGCTTCTGGCTCTGGCACGTCAGGTGAGTTGCAGGTCCGTAGTATCAGCAAGACAATTTCTGCACCTCCTCGGGCACATGGCTTCCACGGTCCATGTAACATAGTAACATATAGTAACATAGTAAATAACGGCAGATAAAGACCAGTATGGTCCATCTAGTCTGCCCAGTACGATGGCAAGGGTAGGTAGGTGCACCTGCCGCTCTGTGTCCCATGTCTTTGTTTTTGTTTAGGGGTGAACCCACCACTCCATGTAGGACACCCCTATTTGTTTGCTGTAAAGGGATCCACTGTGTCTGTCCCATGCCATTTTGAATTCCGTCACCATGTTTGCCCCCACCACTTCCATTGGGAGGGCATTCCAAGCATCCACCACTCTTTCTGTGAAAAAGTATTTCCGACATTGCCTTTCAATTTACCACCTTGCAGCTTCCTGTTATGCCCTCTAGTTTTACAGCTTCCCCGTCTTTGGAAGAGGTTTGTTTGTTTATTATTTCCCTTTAAGTATTTAAAGGTCTGAATCATAACCTAGACGCTCACCTCTACATGTGGACTGCTCAGTGGTGCCTCAGAAACCAGTGGTCACAGGCCACAGGTTGTCTCAGGGACAGTCACAGTGTCCAGGCAGCTAGTACAGTCCCTGGACTGGTGGTTTCTGCCAAACCACTTGGAGGCGGGGATGCCTTTCCAGGCTTCTCTACACACAAGGACCCTGACCATGGATGCGTCCCTGCTGGACTGGGGGGCCCATTGCCAGGGGTTCCATACTCAGGGAGTGTGATCCCCAAACAAGAGGGCACAGCAGATCAATTTCTTGGAGCTCCGTGCCATCCGCCTGGCAGATCCTGACCCACAAACCTGTCTTGGTACAGACAGACAACCAGGTGGCCATGTTCTATGTGAACAAGCAAGGTGGCATGGGGTCCCATCTCCTATGTCAGGAAACCCTGGATCTGTGCTCGTTTGCCGCCCGGCATGGCATTCACCTATGGGCCGCCTACGTGCCGGGCCAAGACAACTGGTTAGCCGACAGGCTAAGCAGGATTCTCCAGCCTCACGAGTGGCAGTTGGACCATGGGGTAGCCATTTGGCTTTTCCAGACCTGGGGACGGCCAGTGATGAATTTGTTTGCGAGTCTGGTCAATCACCAGTTGCCTTGGTTCTGCTCCATGCAGCCGCACCCACACAGGGTGGCCGCCGATACCTTTTTGATATCATGGTCCATGGGCCTCCTGTAGGTGTTTCCTCTGATGCCCCTGGTAGCCAAGACTCTCTTCAAGATCCTACAGGACAAGGCCTCGGTCATCCTGGTAGCCCCGAGGTGGCCGAGGCAACCCTGGTTTCTACTTCTACTTCAGCTAGCGGTGGAGGCCCCTATTCCCGTGGGGTCCTCCCCAAGCCTCCTGTCACAGGAGGGGGGCACTCTCCTGCACCCCAACCTCAGCTCCCTGAACCTAATGGCATGGCTGCTGAAAGGGTGATGCTCGCTCTGCTCCTCCTTCCAAAGAATGTTGAAAAGGTCTTGCTGGCCTCAAGCAGGCCGTCGACTAGACGGGCCTATGCCTTGAATTGGTATAGGTTTGTGACTTGGTGCGAGGGGCAGGGTGTGGATCCTTTCTCCTGCCAGGTTGGGGTGGTTTTACAGTACCTTCTCCACCTCTCGGATTTGGGCCTCAAGTCCAACTCTGTCAGGGTGCACCTCAGTGCCCTTGCAGCAAACCATTTCCCGGTGGAGGAGAAGCCCTTCTCTGCCCATCCCTTGCTTTCTCAGTTTTTGAGAGGCTTGCTTCTTTTTAAGCCTCCGGTTCGCCCTCCGGCGACCGAGTGGGATCTGATTGTGGTTTTAGGGCAGCTTACTCGACCGCCCTTTGAGCCGATGGCGACCTGCCATCTCTGCTACCTCTCTTGGAAGGTGGTTTTCTTGGTGACACTCATGTCGGCTCGACGGGTGAGTGAGCTTCAGGCCCTTGTGTCTGACAGGCCTTACACCAGGTTCTATAGGAACCGGGTGGTGCTTCACACGCACCCCAAGTTCCTTCCGAAAGTGATCTCCTCATTCCACCTCAACCAGGAGGTGGTGCTGCCTACCTTTTTTCCCAGGCCACATGCCAGTCGGGCAGAGACAATACTGCATACCCTGGACTGTAAGATGGCATTGGCCTTCTATATTCAGCGTACGCAAGCCCATAGAAGGGCTTCTCATCTCTTCATATCCTATATGACCCCAGTAAGCTGGGGATGGCTGTTTCCAAGCGTACACTGTCCACCTGGGTAGCAGACTGTATTGCCTGGGCATACAGGGCAGCCAGGTTTCTGTTGGAGGGTCGTGTCATGGCCCATCGGGTCAGGGCCATGGGGCATCAGTGGCTCATTTCTGCTCTGTTCCATTGGCAGACATTTGCTGGGCTGCCACCTGGTCTTCGGGCCAGACTTTTGCAACCCATTACTGCCTCGAAAGGGAGTCCCAACAGGACAGTGCTTTCGGCCAGGCTGTACTCCGTAACCTTTTCAAGGTCTAGGCAACTCCTGCCCTCCGACCCTTCTGTGTCAAGAATAGGAAGGGTACAGTAGTTAGATTCCTATTGTGGCTGCTTGCGGCTCTCATATAGGGAGCATATTTTTCAGCTGTGGGTTCTTGGTAGCCTATAGCTGGGGAGTCCCATATGTGAGGACTGACTTCCTGCTTGTTCCTGGAGAAAGCGTAGTTACTCACCTGTAACTGGTGTTCTCTGGGGACAGCAGAAATCAGTCCTCACGACCCTCCCTCCTCCCCTTTGAGTTGCAGTCCCATTATTATTATTTTTGTTCTTTTACCTTCTTTTTAGCTATGTCATTTGACTGAGCAAGATGGCACCCTTGAGCAGGAAGGGGACCATGCATGCGTGATGCAACTCCCAAAGGCTTTCTCTGAAAGCTGGGGATTTGCTCCGCATGAGGGCTCCAATGGCACCGACGTTACCCGTATGTGAGGACTGATTCCTGCTGTCCCCGGAGAACACCTGTTACAGGAGAGTAACTACGCTTTCACTGAAAGGGTGGTGGATGCTTGGAATGCTCTCCCGATGGAAGTGGCGGGGGAAAATACAGTGACAGAATTCAAAATGGCATGGGACAGACACAATTTCTTTATTTTTATTTATTTATTTAGCAAGCATTTGTATACCGCTCCTTCCAGTGATCAGAAGCGGGAAAGATTACATGGATCAAGCTGTCAAATCAAGACAGAATAATTTTGATTTATACAAAAAGATTCGAAAGGTTAGCACGTCACACAGAAAATTATCTACTTCTAAGCTAAGGGGATAATAATTTACATATGTACATTTATACATTACAGGTTTTCTGGGGAGCTGTGGGGGAGTTGCCCCTCATGCGAATTTAGTACAGGTTGAAATGACTTTGAAATAGGTGGGTTTTGAGTTTCTTTCTAAAGTCGGCTAGATCAGTGCTGGCTCGTAGGTCGGGTGGGAGTTGGTTCCATAGTGTCGGTGCTGTGTATGAGAAAGCACTGTTACTAGTGATTTTTTTGACTGATCTGATAACTGTTGGAGTGTGGAGGGTGTTGGAATTGATGGTTCTCCTGTTTCTGTTGGATGGTTGCAATCTGATTAGGGTGTCGAGGAAGGATGGTGCTATGCTGTGGATGAGTTTGAAGGTGGTCGTCAGTATTTTGTATTTTGTGCGGGCTGCTATGGGGAGCCAGTGTAGCTCAATTAGTACTGGTGTAATGTGTTCAGTAAGACTTTTCTTCATGATGATCCTGGCAGCTACATTTTGTGCCATTTTGTTCAGGGTTTTCTTAGGAAGTCCTTGAAGAATGGCGTTGCAATAGTCGAAATGTGGCATGATGAGTGCTTGAGCAACGGATCTGAAGTCGTGGGGATCAATAATATTCCATATGGGTTGTAGAGCTCTTAGTTTGTAGAAGACTGCCCTGTTGGTTTTGCGCAGGTGAGTTTCCATTTTTAGGTCGCAGTCAAATGTAACTCCTAGATATTTTATTTCTTTCTTTATTTGATAAGTGTTGTTGCACAGGGTTATTGATGTAGGTGGGTCAAAATTTGCTTTCCTTGAGATATACATCACCTCAGTTTTCTTGTGGTTGATTGTCATGCTGCTTTGTTGTAACCAGTTTTGCATCTCGCCAAGACATGTTTCGAGTGAGCTGTAGTCCGGGTTGTCAGTGTCAAGTTGTGTGTACAGCATAATATCATCGGCATAAATGTGGTAGTTGATTTTATGCTGTGTAAATATTTTGCATAGTGGTTGCATATATACGTTGAAAAGGAGTGCTGATAGTGCAGAGCCTTGTGGTATACCTTGTGTTTGAGAGAATGGATCCCTTTATAGCAACAGGATAAAATCAAAGAAAGCATAACTATCTCTTATATCTGAACAAATAAGGGTGACCTACATGGACCGGTGGGTACATCCCCAAACAAAGGCATGGGGAGAGGTGACCTGCACGGAGCGGCAAGTGCACCTACTCTTGCTGCCTTGCTGGGCAGACTAGATGGACCATACTGGTCTTTATCTGTCATCATATACTATGTTACTATATTTGCCATATTGGGTCAGACCAAAAATCGATCAAGCCCAGCATCCTGTTTCAAACAGTGGCCAATCCAGGGTACAAGTACTTAAAAAGATCCCAAAACATAGCCAGAATCCATGCTACTTACACACACTTCCTGTTTTCTCTTGCATCCCTGCCTCTTTGCTGTTCTACTGATTCTATTTCAGGTACATACGTAATATTACATCTTTTCTTTCAGCGAATTAAAGCAATCAACAACAAAGACACTTATGTTTATTTCGATATTTGATATACCGCCCCCCATTACACCGGGGCGGTTTACAGTGTTGCGAAAAGCAGAAGGAAACAGAAAAGAAAAAGAACTACAATTCATAGATAGAACAGAGGGGAGAAAGCAACAATCAGTCAGACATACATACTAAAGGGTAATAAGGTCTGCAGGTGGTTTGGAGAATCAGGGGGGAAGGTTAAAGGCAGAGGCAAAGAGGTGAGTTTTCAGGAGGGAATGGAATTTAAGGTAGGACTCCTCTAAACGCAGGGCTGTCGGAAGGGAATTCCAAAGGATGGGCCAAGGTAGAAGAAGGCAGATTGTCTGGTCGATTGTAGATGTGCCTGGGACGGGGAAAGTAGATGAAGGCAGTTGATGTGAACCGAACGGAGACTACGAGAGGGAGTGTGAAAAACCAACAAATCAGCTAAATACCAGGGACTACGTGTATAAATGGCACAGTTCACCAATGTGAGAACTTTAAATCTGATCTGAAAATCCAGCGGGAGCCAGTGGAGCTGGTAAAGGAGGGGGGTGATATGATCCTGAGGAAAAGCGTGAAAGATAAGACGGGCCGCAGTATTTTGGATTAGTTGCAATCGGTGGCGCTGGTACTTGGGGACACCAGTGAGGACGAGGTTGCAGAAATCCAATCTGGAGATAACCAGTGAAAGCAGAAGCGTAATGAGAGCCTGTGGAGAGAGAAACGGTCTGATAGCATGAACCTGCCGAAGATAGAAGAAAGAGCGCCATGATACACGGGAGATGTGATCGTGAAAAGACAGGTTGGAGTCCAGTAGGACACTCAGATAACAAAGCTTGGGAACGAGAGCAATAGGGACATCTGCGAAAGAAGGAACTGAAGAAGGACAAGAGGAACTGTGTGGGAACCAGATGGCCGCTGTCTTAGCGACATTGAGAACAAGACAAGACAAGTTTCTTTTTCTATTGACTGGTGTTAAAGGTAGAAATGTGTAACCCAGCATTGAGAAAATACCTTAACATAACCATGTGGAACTATCCATCTGCCTCGCCCCTTACCTGTTCACCAAGTTTAAATTCCCTGTTTTACTGTAAGTCCAGTGTAGATCCCTCTACACTGAACAATTATTTTATCTGTGAACCGCACTGATGATGAATAGCGTGGTATAGAAAAAACTCTAAATAAAATAAATAACAGTCACATGCAGAAGAGACAAAATGAGACCACTCAAGTATTGTGTCACATAAGGCCGCAGCTTTATTAGTGTCAAACATGTGTAATAGCAAAAGAGGGGGTGAGGATCCAACAGTCACCCGGGCTGATGCATTGTAATTGCCACATATTTTTTGCCATCTGCGAGGGGGCACAGTATGCTGGGTCCACTATGACAAGCTGAGCTAGGCCAGTCATCATGCCCACTACCTTGTCATATGATCTTGTGGGGCTGTATGCCTGCCCCTTGGCCAGGATTAGCTGTCTGTCTATAGTTCGCCCCTGGGCAACCACCATGGACCCAGGGAAATTTGGTTTTCCAGGGTTCCCAACTTTGGGATCCCCGCCCCTGAGACTCCAGTTGTTCGCATGTGCTTTAGGATTATGTACTGGCTGTAAGAATAGCTTCCAATGTCTCATGGATGTCATTTAAAAGGTCCAGCCCAATGTCTGACAGATGGATGTGACCCTTCCTGAAGTAGCTGGGAACTGGGGGGTGCACCCAGTCGTGATGGATTTGCCATCCATCTGCCCATAATATACATTGGCTGACCTGCCTGTTGATCTTTTTTGAGCTCTTTGTTCCAGAGTCAGGTGCTGACCACCTGAGGTGTTATATTAAATCTGAAGAGAAAAGAGGAGAGGGGATCCTCTGTAAACAACAATAGTCTAAAGGAAGAGCAGAGAATAACCACAGCCACACCAATGGTATCTTCACAACCACAAATATTATTATGGGACCCGACTTAGTCAAGTTTGTGAACAAACGATTAAGCGAGGCAAACCGGGTCTGGAACTGAAGGAAGGATACCGAGCACTACTGTACTTTTGACCAGCCTCTGTTCTGGTCATTGTTTGTTTTACAACATTGTACTGTCATCAAGTTGAAGCTGACTAACATTTTGACTGACCCCTGATGCAGGCTTTTATGCCAAAACTTGTCCAAGTCCGGCCCCATAATAAAATTTGTGGTCGTGAAGATA
This sequence comes from Ichthyophis bannanicus, assembly GCA_033557465.1. Lineage (NCBI taxonomy): Eukaryota > Metazoa > Chordata > Amphibia > Gymnophiona > Ichthyophiidae > Ichthyophis > Ichthyophis bannanicus. Next base: position 760,506,495 of record CM066033.1, read on the forward strand.
CCATTGATGTGGCTATGATTATTCTCCGCTGTTATATTAAATCTGACCAGACGAGGAGGATGCTAGGCAGACTGCAGGCTGCCAGGAAGAGATCACCTTAATGAAGTCGAGTTGCTTTCCCGTTATAGTGCTGAAGTTGTTCCCTCCAGGGCCAGCCCATCCACTAGGTGGACTAGGCAGTCACCTAAGGCAGTAGACCTTGGTGAGCGGCATGCCAGCTGATTGATCCATCCCTTCCTCCCTCCAAGCATGGCGCCAGTGCTGTGGAGGACCTTAAAGCAGTGGCACTGTGCATGTAGTCATAACATGCTGCTCATGCTCCCCCTCCAACGCAACTTCCTGTCAGGAGGGCAGGAGTGGCATGCCATGAGCATACATGCTGCTGCCTGAAGACTTGCTGCAGCATGGAAGAGAGGAATTGCCATGCCGCTCTCCTCCTCCAGGTGAGACAATAGATGCTGGGAGAGGGGGGGGACAGCATAGCAATTCCTCCCCTCTGTGTAGCGGTGAGCCTTAAGGCAGCAGCAGAAGCCTGGTAAGCTGGTGGCCCATGTGGCATGACCTGGAGGGGCCAACCCAGAGGAGGAGCAGGGCGGCACATGGAGGTGTGGGGTGGCACAGGAGTATGGTGGCATGGGGGGCAGCCCAGGGGGTCTGGCTAGGGCAGCATAAACCTTTGGGCTGGCCTAGGTTCCCTCCCAGTAGGTTGTTGGCATCAGGGTGCTCACAAGCCTACAACTGCTCTTCTAGCATGGGATGGAATTGTGCCCACTGCATCCCTGGATATCCAAGCCAGTGGAGATGTATATTGTTCTTGTCTAAGCCCAGATATGGCCCCAGTGGCCACATGGACACCCTCTCAGCTGCCCAGTGAATATAGGAATAGTCAATCAACTAGATTATGCGATCTGCAAAAAACAGAAAGAAAAAGAGTTATTGCGGCTGCTGTGATGGCAGTGTGGACCAATGTGATTGGAGAATGTTGGTTTGCAGCCCCTCCTGTGGGTGAATGTATAAGGTATAGGCACGAGATCACCAACATCTCAAATATTTGATCACCTGGGCAGGCAGCCCCATCTTGGCCACTGTGGTCATTGTGTCAATACAGAATGAGTGTGTGCTAAAGAAGTCAGCCCACAGACCGATAGCAGCCATGGCTTTGTTGAATACCACTGTGAACTGAAAATGCGAATGCAGGGTGACAACAAGATGAACCAGCAACTGGTGCCCTTGGGTCAGCTGCATTGCCAGGTACTTGCAGATGGTGGCAAGTGGGTAGGTGCAAAGTCCTGGTACTGCCCTGAGAGTAATCATTTGCTCTTTGGCCTTTGGGTCATTTTTTGCCCTGGCTATCTGGATATGCAGTAGGCCTTCCAGCAGAGATATGTCTGAGAAATTCAACCCGGACACTGCCCTGGCAGTTGCTGAGGTGGCTACCAGTTCGCCTATTCTGAACACTCTGAAAAATGCCAGGGTGAATGGTGCCCGGAACAGGCTTGTTTCGTAGTTAGAGGACATGTGGATGCCAATATTTCCCAAAGCTGGTCAAGTATCTTATGAGTCACTGGTCTTGTCTGGTTGTCTAGGCATACTTCGGCCCTAACCTTTTATCAAGGTTTCCAGGAAAAAGCTATTCAAGGGGTTGCCCCATCCCACTATCTTAGCGAAGAAGGGGAATCCAGCGATGTTTGACTGTGCAATGTACCATGACAGGTACAGTATTTTGGCCGCAGTTATATAGGCTGCTAGCATTCTGTGGTCTGGTGGTCCCAGTTGCTAACTCTGGGCAGACAGGAAAGAGTCAGTGCTTGAATCACTTCAAAGGTAAGCCACCCATGTCCGAGGGCCACCGCCCATTTCACTAGTTGCTGATCCATGCCGATGTGAAGTCCCAGATCGAGTGTGGAAGTCTTGTTGGATGTTCATTGGCCATTGGACCCAGGCATCAGAAGGTATTCCACTGAAAACATGAAAAGGAATCAGCAATGTTCTTACTTAAATCTGTGATGTGCCACACTTGTGCTGTGATGTTGAGCTGCAAGCATCTTAACACAAATATCCTCAGCAGCTCCGCTATGACCACTCTGGCATCTTTCAGAGTAGTTGTTGACTACTGCAACTACTGCCTGGTTGTCGCATTAAAAGATGACTTTGCGATTCCACAGGAGGTCACCCCACACATGTCTTGCAACATATAAGGAAAAAAGTTCAAGCAATGTGATGTTTTTGTTAAGACATATCCGTCACCCAGTGCTCAGGCCAGGGGCCAGTGCACCAGGCATCCCAGAAGTATACACCAAATCTTGAGGCACATGACACATCAGTGAAGAGGTCCAGTTCAGGGCTAGTGTGCCATGTTGCTGGATACTCACTCCTTTGAAAGTGTCGAAGATCTGCAACCAGATTAGATTGATGTTTGCACTCACCAAGATCTTGGATGTTTGCACTCAAACAAGATCTTGGATTGATGTTTGCACTCACCAAGGGTGTTACAGTGCATGTGTGGCATCACTGTATCATGTTTAAACTTACACGGTGCATGTGCATGTGACTATGTTGGTGCAACACAGCATGTGGCAATATGGCTTCTGTGTGGGTTACTGTAAAATGTTTGACCTTTCTTTCCATCTCTATATACAGTTTATTATGTCTGTTTACAGTACAGACGTGACACTCAGCATTGATTTATAAACCTAGCATTGCATGTCTGCACAGTCCTATTTATCCCCTGAGGTAATGACACTCACATTGCCCCATTATATTTGAAGTGTAGCAGTGTGAGAGTCCATTTTCTTCCTGCATTTGTGCATTCCATGTACCGTGATATATGTTTACAGACACTGTGTCCACAACAACCAGTGCAGGGAGACCTTCTGCATAGTGTTATCTCTGCATGTTTCTGCGGATGGTTTCATTTGAATTCTCTGTGTTCATGTGCCTCTGCTACCTGTTAGCATATCCTCATTGTGCATTTGAGGATTGTTTAGGGTTACATTGTTGCAGCTTTGATTCCTATATCAGGCATTATGTGACAGCTGTAACATATATTTCAATATCTGTGTTTACACTTTCTTACTTTTAACAACATATGCTGTTTCATTTGTGTGCCTCCTGTGTTGTCAGACACATATGTTTTAAGGAACAGATCATGATTGATGTGTGTGGGGCCCTCATCATGCACCACTTATTGTCTACATGCACATGTATGTAACTAACGCATTTGGGGCATGCAGCAGCATGTGGGGGGTGGGGGTCTAATGCATACTGCACACCATGCACCTGATGCACATTATCTCTCCTGTCCATCATCTGTAGACGGGCCAGTGACGTTTCTGTAACTTGTGGGTTGCTGCCCTGCAAAATGTGTTTTCAGATTTTCCCCTGGGAACCACTCACCTTGATATTGTGATAGGCAATCTGTGATGATTAACCAAAATAAAAATATGTGTTTGACATACATTTGTCTCTGCTGCTGCTTAATCACACTGACACACGTATTTGGTGATTTCCTGGTCATGTACATGGCCCACCTGTGCTCACATCCTTGTACGGTGCCAGCTGTCTATCTGCCAGCCATTTGCCACATCACTGGGTGTTACAGGTTCCCATACACACATTCCCTTTGAGGTAATATTTTTGTATTGTGCTTGCTGTGCTTCTTTGGGATAGTGGTTACAGAATATGTCATAATACTATTTTATTTTTATTTATTATTTATTACAGGCTCTTATATACCGCTCTATTGAGCATCAGCGCGGTTCACAATATAACAACAGACCAGAACAACAAACTGTTTGGTTTTACAGAGAACAAGGTCAGAGAACTTGGATAAAACATGGGACGTCATTTCTGCAACTATTTACAACAACAAACTGCTTGGTTTTACAGAGAACAAGGTCAGAGAACTTGGATAAAACATGGGACGTCATTTCTGCAACTATTTACATGAGTATTTACAAGTATACACAACAGGATTTGTTATTAGTTATAGGGTATATATAGGTAACTATAGGTTGCAGGTTTGATCCCCACATGGGGTTTGGTTATTTTTTTTTGTTGTGCTAACCTGACCATTAGGTACCTGCAGGTTCATCACCTATGCACGCACCATAAGAACATAAGAACATAAGATATGCCATACTGGGTCAAACCAAGGTCCATCAAGCCCAGTATCCTGTTTCCAACAGTGGCCAATCTAGGTCATACATACCTAGCAGTTTCCCCAAAAGACACAGGTTCCACAATGCTTGTACTGGGTCAAGCATTGATATCCTGGGTCCCTTCTTAATAATAGTTTATGGACCTTTCCTCCAGGAACTTGTCCAAACCTTTTTTAAACCCAGCTACACTAACAGCCTTTACTACATCCTCCGGTAACAAATTCCAGAGTTTGATTACACGTTGAGTGAAATAATATTTTCTTTTATTAGTCTTAAATAGTTTACCTTGTAATTTCATTGCATGTCTCCTAGTCTTCTATATTCTGATAACGTAAACAATCGATCTACGTTTACCCTTTCCACTCCATTCATTAATTTATAGACTTCTATCATATCTCCCCTCAGCCGTCTCTTTTCCAGGTTAAAGAGCCCTAACCTTTTTAGCCTTTCTTCATAGGAGTATCCTTCCATCCCCTTTACCATTTTGGTGGCTCTTCTCTGAACCTTTTCTAATAACGCTATATCCATTTTAAGATACGGCGACCAGAATTGCACACAATATTCAAGGTGTGGTCTCACCAGGGAACGATATAGAGGCATTATAATATCTTTTGTTTTATTTTCCATTCTTTTCCTTATGATACCTAGCATTCTATTTGCTCTCTTGGCCGCCACTGCACACTGGGCTGAGGGTTTTAACATGTTATCCACAATGATGCCTAAATCTTTTTCCTGGGTGGTGGTTCCTAAAGTGGAACCTTGCATCTTGTAACCATAGTTTGGGTTGTTCTTCCCTAGGTGCATAACTTTGCACTTGTCCACATTAAATTTCATCTGCCATTTTGATGCCCAGTCTTCCAATTTATCAAGATCCTTTTGCAATTTTCCACAATCCTCTTGGGTTTTAACAACTTTAAATAGTTTTGTGTCATCTGCAAATTTGATAACCTCACTCGTTATTCCACTTTCCAGGTCATTTATGAATATGTCAAAAAGTAGCAGACCCAGCACAGATCCCTGGGGTACTCCACTATTCACCTTTCTCCATTGGGAAAAATGGTCATTTAGCCCAACCCTCTGCTTTCTATCTTTTAACCAGTTCCTGATTCACAGTAGTACACTGCCTCCTATCCCATGACTCTTTAGGTTTGCCAAAAGTATCTGATGAGGGACCTTGTCAAAGGCTTTCTGAAAGTCCAGATACACTGTATCAACTGACTCACCTTTGTCCACCTGTTTATTCACACCTTCAAAAAAACATAACAGATTAGTAAGACAAGATCTTCCTTGTCTAAAGCCATGTTGGCTGTCTCCCATTAGGCCATGACTATCTACATGCTGAGTAATTCTATTCTTTATGATGGTTTCTACCATTTTTCCCGGTACTGACGTCAGGCTCACCGGTCTGTAGTTTCCCGGATCACTCCGGAACCCTTTTTAAAAATTGGTGTTACATTGGCGATCCTCCAATCTTCAGGTATTAGAGATGATTTTAATGATAGTTCACAGATTACTAATAGCAGGTCTGCAATCTCATATTTCAGTTCTTTCAACACCCTTGGATGTATACCATCCTGCTCAGGTGATTTGCTACTCTTCAGTTTATCTAATAGTTGTAATACATCTTCCCGATGTATATATATTTCCTTCAATTCTTCCGCACCTTTAAATACCACTTCAGTCATGGGTAACATCCCTACATCTTCCTCAGTAAAGACCGAAGCAAAGAATTCATTCAGTCTCTCCGCTATCGCCTTGTCACCTCTTAGTGCCCCTTTAACTACTTTATCATCTAATGGACCAACTGACTCTCTCACAGGCTTTTTGCTACGAATGTACTTGAAAAAATCTTTATTTCGCATTTTTGCTTCTGCAGCAAGCTTCTTCTCAAATTCTCCCTTTGCCTGCTTTATCAATGCCTTGCATTTGACTTGCCAGTGCTTGTGCTGTTTCCAGGTTTCGTCATTTGGCTCTTTTTTTCCATTTCCTGAAAGATGCTTTTTTGGCAACAACAGCCTCTCTGACCTCACCTTTAAACCATGCTGGCAGTTTTTTTGACTTCCTTCTACTTTTCTTAAAGCGTGGAATAAAGCTGCTTGGGCTTCCAAGATGGTATTTTTCAACAACACCCAAGCTTGATGTAAGTCTTTAACCTTTGCAACTGCTCCTTTTAGTTTTTTCATAACTGTTTTCCTCATTTTATCATAGTCTGCCTTTCGAAAGTTAAAAGGTAGTACTATGGGATTTCCTTACTATCCCTCCTCCACTAATTAAATCAAAGGCGATCATGCTATGATCACTATTGCCAAGTGGCCCCAACACCCTTATCTCTTGTACTATATCTGGTGTTCCACTAAGGACTAGGCCTAATATTGCTTCCCCTCTGGTCGGTTCACCCTTCCATCTCTTCACTGTACACCAAAGTGTGCCCTCTGTGCTGCCTATCCATCACATATTAGCTGTTACATATGTCTCTTTCTTTACAGTGTCTACATGGCAGTCAGCTTGGGGGATTGGCATTGCTGTGGTTCAGCTGCTCTGTGGCACACCTGTTTGCAGGTTCAATTCTCACATGCTCCTGTTCTGTTCCATATTTTGCCTGCTCCACAGAGCATCCCCTACCGCCCTTTGTGTTTAGGTTTTTTCCTCTTTTGCATGCTGTATCCACTACATAACATTTCATTGTGTGTGTGCATGTAGTTATATGTGGCTCTGGTCCCAATTACAGACTGTGATCTGATCTGTACACACCAGATCTGCATGTGCATTCCATCATGGTTACTGTTGGAGGTCTGCCTATCCTGGCAGACAGCAGGCTTCTTGTGTGATACCCTGCAGTATTCTTGTATGCAGCCTTTGCTAATGACCTCACATTGGTGGTATAGCCTACCGGTTTGTGCATTGACATTTGTGCTAATGGTCATAGGTTTGATTCCTCTCTGTTCTCTTTCATTTGTATGCTTATCCTGCACTGCTACTTTTCTTTCCTGTAACAGGCAGATCTGTGCTGTTATCTCATTGTACCCTTATCACAGTTGCCAACCATCCTTCTGTCTGTCTATGTGTGTGTGCCAGCTGTATGCCGTCCTGCCCTGATGTACATGCTGCTACCCCATGTCCTGCACTGATACACGTTTCTGTATTGCAGCTCTTCCTGGTTGCCTCTCCTGTGTATGCTCTGCATGGCACTGCTACTCCTCTGTCCTCCTCTCATTGCACCTATCCTGCCACCTCTACCTCCTCTGCTGGACACGTCTTCCCATCCTCTGCCACACAATGTCATTGTTGCATGGTACATTACCATCACCCTGTGAATCTCTACAGCTGCCCCCGATATGTTTGTCCATTTTTCCAGCTGCCACATGGGCTGGGCGCAGATTTGTCTGGTCCATCAGCTCAGATCTACTTCCTTCCATCACTTGTGCATTGTCTTTACTTGGTGCTCTGTGCAGTGTTAGGGTTACATCTGTGTTTGGCACATACCTTTCTTGCTTTTCAACTTGGGGGACCTTACTGCCCTTGGCCAACATTTCATGAGTCACCTATACATCCTTGGGGAATTTTTAGCCACACCTTAGATTCAGCCAGCTTGTGGGGTGCCTAATATGGTGCCTTGGGGGTTGACAACCTTTTGACATGCCCTCTGGGGCATATTATAACCCGCCTTGGCTGACGTGGTAGTTTAGGATGTGCCTTCTGGTGAGCCCTAAAAGGTGCATTAGGTTATGGCTCTGGGGTGCGGGTATTTTTAGCTGGCAGCACAGATTGTTGGACTGTTTCAAGCAGGAAAAGGAATTGCCTTAGCCACCCTTATTTATTACGTCCACTAGGTGATCAAACTCATGACCCCTGTCTGAGCAGACATTGTATTAACCAGTATGCTACACCTCTGTTGCTGTGATTGCAGGTCAGCAAGTGAAGTTAAGGTTAACGCGCGGTAACATGCACGGCTCCCTCTATCGCACGATAACAGGCATGGCGCACTTTATCGCGCGATAACCTGCGCTTGCTACCTTAAGACCAGAATGCCCACTACCTTATATGGTATTCCTCACAGTAACTCTGCAACTAGCACCAGTAACATTAAGAAAGTTTAGTAAACATACCCCTTAGGATCTTCATATTTCTCCTGGCTACATTTTATTGATTTGATAAAGAGTAGCAGATCATCTGCAATGGCTGGTATACATCCTATCGGAGAATCCTCAGTCCAGAGAACCAGGTCTTCTTACTCAGCAAGCCAAGCAATCATATGCCACATTCGCATAAGGCCACATGAATTACCAAATTACACTTTCCAACCATGGGCCACGGTTTCGCCATTATCGGCTTCATCAGGGAAAACTAAAAAATAAATTCAAAAAAACTTTAAAAACACGCACCCCCACAAATATTCACATCACCCCATACAAAAAAACATTTTCAGACCTTTGGCTTGTCTTCATTCACAACCCACCATACCACTACAAATTTCCAAAAGAAGCCAGCGCAAGCGCACAAACCAAGGGAAAATCCTGGAGAAGACCACCTTTGATTGACAAATAAACAAATGGGAATGGAGTAGATACCACACCATTCACAAAAGATGATGTATTAGAACAGCTATGGGACAAGTCTATGGGACCAAATGGGTTACAGCACAGGTTACTGAAAGAGCTCAGAGAAGTTCTTGCAGGGCCTTTAAAGGATGTTTGTAATAGATCCTTGGAGACAGGAGGAGTTCCACAGAACTGGAGAAGGGCTGATGTGGTACCTCTCCACAAAAGTAGTAATAGGGAAGAAGTGGCAAACTACAGGCCAGTAAGTCTTACCTCGGTGGCGGGAAAAGTAATGGAGGCGCTCCTGAAAGAGCGAATAGTGGACTTCCTCAAAACCAACAGGTTGCATGATCCGAGGCAACATGGTTTTACCAAAGGACGATCTTGCCAAACAAATCTAATTGAATTCTTTCACTGGGTGACCAGAAAACTAGATCAAGGGCATGCGATGGATGTGACATATATAGATTTCAGCAAAACCTTTGATACTGTTCCTCATAGGAGGCTTATCAATAAACTCAACAGCTTGGGGATGGGTCCCAAGATGGTGAACTGGATCAGAAATTGGTTGACTGACAGACAACAGAGGGTGACGGTAAACAGAACTCACTCGGATGAAAGGAAGGTGATTAGCGGTGTGCCCCAGGGTTCGGTCTTGGGATCGGTACTGTTCAATAAATTCATGAGTGATATTGCCGAAGGGTTGAATGGAAAAGTCTGTCTTTTTACAGATGATACCAAAATTTGCAACAGAGTGGAGTCCCCTCAGGGAGTGGGGAACATGAGGTAAGATCTACAAAAGCTGGAAACATGGTCTAATGCTTGTCAGTTAAGATTTAATGTGAAGAAGTGCAGTGTAATGCACTTGGGAAGCAGAAATCCAAGGGAATTGTATGCAATAGGGAGGCGAGAGATTGATGTACATGGACCAAGAGAAAGACCTCGGTGTGATTGTTTCTGATGATCTCAAGGTGGCGAAACAGTATGACAAGGCGGTGGCAAAAGCCAGAAGGATACTGGGTTGCACACAGAGAGAAATTACCAGCAGAAAGGAAGAATACTGATGCCACTGTACAAGTTGCTGGTGAGACCTCACTTGAATATTGTGTTCAGTTTTGGAGACCGTATTTCACAAAGGATATAAAAAGGCTGGAAGCAGTTCAGAGGAAGACGACCAAAATTATTTGGATCCTGCGTCAGAAGACTTATGAGAAGAGACTTGAAGACCGAAATATGTCCCCTCTGAAGGAGAGGAGGGACAGGTGAGATATAATTCAGACCTTTAAATACTGAAAGAGTATTAATGGACAAACAAACCTCTTCCAAAGACAGGGAAGTTGTAAAACTAGAGGGCATAACATGAAACTTGTCACACCCATAACCCCTTACATATGTATGGAGGGGCATGCTTGTTATATGGGTTTCACCACTTTGGCAATGTTCCAGACTGACTATCTTGCAAAGGATTATGGTAATGGTAGTCCAGTCATGCGGTGCTTGCCTTTGAGGTAAATGAAGACTATGGTAGTTGGCTCGAGTGTTAAGGCAATGGCAGAATTTATTTATGAGTTAAATCAAAATGCACACAGATTCACTTGGTAACACCTTAGGATGTCTTCTCCAGGATTCATATTCAAAATAACAATACAACTGAAAGCTTATGCAAGTAACTTGCAAAGTCCATTAAACAACGGAAAGTCTTTCTCTCAGCCACTGCTGACAAACCTGCTCAGCAATGCTGATATATAGCAAATCAAAAGTAAAAGCTTCTTCACAAAACAGCTTTTCTTTTCCACATTCAAAGAACTTTTTATATCGAACGTGTGCACAGCCTAAGCTGTGCTCTGCCTTGATATCAGCTGGGTAACAAGCTTCAATCAACAGCTTTTCACCTTCTCTCTTTCCACACAAACTTTCTGGTGTGCCAGTTACTAGAACATTTCCTTTTATATTTGATCCACTTTCAGGATTTCTTTGTGCTAGCAACTTTGCATAAAGAACAGTCCATGAAAGAATCATCTTCCTCTGGAATTATATCTTGTTCTTTTATCTGCATGGGTTCTATATCAGGGTCTGGCTCGAAGGGTTTTACTGACTGACCTCCATTAGGACAGGAACTGTTTCTAAGCACTTTGCATTGCTCTAGGTTAGACAAACGTCCAAAGTTCATACCTGAGTTAAAGATGGCATTAGGCTGTCCTCTTAGATACTCTGGCCAGTATACATTTGAGCTTTTATGACCTGTCCTCCAGACTGTATTTCTGGACCTCAGGGCATCTGCTCCAAACCTCTTCCACAAGGTATTCGTGTTCCATCTCCCTTCAGCTGCTTCTGTCCTCTTACCTGCTGCTTTAGGGTTCCTAGCTGAAGTTCTCCAAACCCCTGGATTTCTCCAATCCCTTGAAGCTGGCTTCTCACAGGAATCTCTCCAAGAACACGAATCTCTCTGAGCTCCTCTCTCCTTCTCCCTCTTCTTCTCCCTTTCTGAATATTCTGTTCTAGTTTTAAAGTTCCCAGTTTCCAACCCCTCCCTTTCACTCCTCAGGTGTTGGTGGTCAAACTCCCTCCTGGCAGCTGAGTAATTAGGAGTGACGTAAGGGTTTCTCAATCTGGGCTTATACTCCTTCTCCTCATCTCCACTAGGGGCTTTCTGCAGGCCATTGCAGCCTGGAATAACCTGTCTTTTAGGAAAACATGCAGTTTTATTCCTCTGACCTGACAAAACAGGTCCCTTGATTAGGGTAAATTCCTTTCCTTTGTCACTATTCTCTGGGCTCTGATAAGCTTCCTTATCACAAGTTGCAAGGGGGTCACTTGAAAGGCAATGTCAGGAAATACTTTTTCACTGAAAGGATGGTGGATGCTTGCAATGCCCTCCCGATGGAAGTGGTGGGGGCAAACACAGTGACAGAATTCAAAATGGCATGGGACCGACACAGTGGATCCGTTTATAGCAACAGGATAAAATCAAAATAAGCATAACTATTTCTTATATCTGAACAAATAGGGGTGACCTACACGGAGCGGTGGGTATACCCCTAAACAAAGGCATGGGGAGGGGTGACCTGCATGGAGAGGCAGGTGCACCTACTCTTGCCGCATTGCTGGGCAGACTAGATGGACCATACTGGTCTTTATCTGCCGTCATATACTGTTACTATGTAAGAGTTTAAATATCCCTGCGTTCAGTAAAACCAGTGCCATTCCACCTGCAAATTTAACCCACTCGGTACCACAGTGTTCCATCGAAAAATAAACTGTTGTTCAGGATGGCACATGTATCATCAGTATTATATGTTTCAGGCGCAGGGGATGTTTAGGAAGTTTTGAAATCGTGGATATCCAGATCAAGTGATAGGTTGAGCTAGAAAATGGGCGTTGAACATACATCATGAATGGCTTTGTTTGGGGCCACAAGATAAGCAAGGCTCGTGTCTTACTTATGTTTTGCCCTATTCCACTCAGACACAGTACATTAAGGATTTGATATTGTCTCATTGAGACATTCTACAGGTACATCTGTTTTTTCAAACTCCCCCTGTTTTTTCTTATCACAGGGGGAGAAACTTGAAGGACCTATTAGTGCATTCTTGGCACTGGGAAGATATCTCAGTAGGAATAAAGGGGCATACGAAATGCAAGCAATGTGTAGCATGTGCAGTTTCTTTAGTGATAGAAGATTTTGTGCACCCTACAAAAGGATTTGCTTACTATCTACGTGGTTCTACCATGTGTGAATTCACTGGTGAAGCATGGGAGAAACACAGAGGATCTCTAAAGGAAAAAAGGGGACTGTTGTAGTTGTTGATATGGAAGGACAGATTAGATAGGCCATGTGGTCTTTTTCTGTCATCATGTTTCTATGTTTCTATGCTGTGCTTTGTACATGTCATTTGCTATAAATAGGGCAAACCTCTCACCCATTTAAGACTCAGATTATTGAACACCTGTCTGCCATTCATAGGAGCGTGGAATCGGCTCCCTTGGTGACACATTGGTGGGAGAAGAACCATAATAGACAAGATCTATGTTGCTTTGTTTCAGAGCAGGTTAAGGGCGAGGTAGGTGGGGATTTCCACCGGTACCTGTGCCTTCATGAACAACAGTTTATTTTGCGATGGAACACTGTGGTACCGAGTGGGTTAAATTTGCACGTGGAATGGCAATGGTTTTACTGAACATAGGGATATTTAAACTCTTGTGGTTGTACGCTTGCGCTGATGTCTTTTGGAAATTTGTAATGGTATAGTGGGTTGTGAATGAAGACAAGCTGAAGGTCAGTAAATGTTTGTTTGTATGGGGTGATGTGAATATTTGTGGGGGTGCATGTTGGTTTTTTTAAAATTTTTATTTATGAAATTTTCAAAAAAAGTCAAGAAAGGTCACACCCGACCAATCTTGAAGCAATAGACAAGCCATTCAGAAAACATCCACAAGAAAAAACCCAGGATACAATATCAAGAAATATAACATACATAAGTGCAAGAATGCCTTGTCTCTCCAGCCCACTATAAAGGGGGAGTTAACTTAATTAATTTAACCACAATATAAGAAGAAAATGCATACAATCATAGTTCGGACCCAAAATCCTATGAGTCAATAGAGGCCTCAGAACGCCTGGTGCTAATGAAAGCCAACAATTGGGAGGGCTCAAAAAAAATATAAGAAAACGTGTGGTATTTCACCAGACACTTGCATGGATGCTTAAGGAAAAAAAGCCCTCCCAATTGCAAGACCCAAGACCGAAGCAGCAGGAACTCTCTACGCCGCTTCTGAGTTTCTCTTGATAGATCAGGATATATACGTACTGAAAGCCCACGAAACAAAATTTTCCGCTTCTGAAAAAACAATTTCAGTAACCATTCCATTCAGTAACCATTGGAGTGGAGGAGTGGCCTAGTGGTTGGGGCAAGGTACTTCAGGCCAGACGGTTGGGGGTTCAAATCCCACTAGAGGACAGCAACCTTGGGCCAGAAGGACTGGGGTTTCTAGTCCCACAGGTGCTCCTTGTGGTCTTGGGCAAGCCACTTAACCCTCCATAGCCCATGTTCCCTGTAAAATAGTTATCTCCAAGTTATAATGCCCTGTTCAATGTAATTTCAGTTTGTTCAATGTAAACCGCACTGATGCAGAATAGCACGGTATATAAGAGAATGTAATAAAAAAATAAATAAATTCCTTATCAGATAACAAAGCGAAGGTTATCAGCAACGTAGATGGTACCTGTGATTCAAAACCAGAATTTTCTAATATATCTGAGACATTCAAAACATCCTCCTGAGTTTGATTAACTCCTATAACACTTTGAGCCAAAACACATTTGGCTACAGGTAAATAATAGATTTTTACCAAAGGGGGCATCAACTCAGGGGACACTCCTAGTGTCTCCTCCAAATATTTCTTAAACATATCTCTAGGAGAAATCGATGGAACTTTTGGAAAATTAATAAGTCTCAAATTATTAGCACGAGATAAGTTATCCAAATGTTCAATTTTCATCTGTAAGGACTGAAAGTTCTTACTATGTCCCTCTGAATGTTCCTCAAGGCTCTCTACCTTGTTACGAACATCAACACATTCCGTCTGAAGCGTAGAAACCTTCCTCTCCAATTCACTCACCAAAGCTGTAGAAGCGTTCACCTTATTAGCCAACGAAGATACTTGTGGTAAAAGGTGCCTCACCCAAGGTGACAATCGTGTTCCAAATGGCTTCCAGCTTAAAGTTCTGCGGTCTCTGCAGAGAAAAAAACACTTCTGATTCAGCGAGGGATGCAACTGGCTCCATACACGCCAAGGATCGATCACCACCCGTGGAGAGCAACTCCTTCTCCACTCGTGCCTCTCCAGACGCCACCAAAGATCTCTGTGAGCACAGGTCTCCAGGCAGCTCACTCTCTGACCCAACTGAGACAGCCCAATCTGACCCTCGTGAGGATTTTCCCCCCACCTCAAGGGATGCAGACAGAAGCTCCAGGAAGCCTTCTGGCAAGGGCTGGCTGCGAGTCAACTTAGGCGCCGGACTCAATATGGGGGACGAAGATGATATCGACGCAGATGCTGGGCACTCCGACTCCAGCGAAACTGCAAGCCGAGAAGTTCCTCCCGCTCCTTCCGAAACCCGCGTTGTGCGCAGAAGAAATGGATCCAAAGGACCCGATACAGGAACCACACTCAGCGTAGAGGAAGCAACAGGCTGTGAGGGCAACGGCCCGGACTTCCCCTTTCGCTTCCTTCCCATTATGGCGCACTCACGCGGAGCTGACTGTTGCTGCAACCATCTTGGTAACGCCCCCAGAACTATCGGGGTGCATGTTTTTAAAGTTTTTTTAAATTTATTTTTTTATTTTTTCCCTGATGAAGCCGATAACGGCGAAACCATGGCCCATGGATGAAAAGTGCAATTTGGAATGTAATTTGGTGATTCATGTGGCCTTATGTGAATGTGGCATATGATTGCTTGGCTTGTTGAGTAAGAAGACCTGGTTCTCCGGACTGAGGATTCTCTGATTGGATGATTTATGGATTGGGTGCCTGTCCGGTTTGCTGAGTAAAAACTCTGTCCCTCTGGATTGAGACCGTATTGATCAGATGGCAATTTGAGTCTTTTGAAGAATTCAGCATACCATAGATAGAAGACTGTATGATAGATGGCGGACATTGGCACCTGATGATATGGAGTTTTGGTGCATGGGAAGGATAATGTGACTGTGAATCATTTGATTGGATCTACCTTGAACAATATTAGGACATTACACATAAAATGAAATTATATGATATGATATTATCATCTGATACAGTGTGGGTTATGTAAAACAATTGTGGAATTATTAAGGGGCTTGTTTACAAAGTTGCGGTATTTAATGGGGCCGTGGCTCCGATATCGGGCGGAAGCCACTACCACAACTTTATAAACAAGCCCCTAAGTGTTTTGGGGGTTTTATGTCTAATGAGAAAATATTGAATTCAATGGGGCCGCGGCTCCAATATCGGGCGGAAGCTGCTACCGCGACTTTGTAAACAAGCCCCTGTGATTTCATGCTTGTTTGGAGGATTGTA
Organism: Ichthyophis bannanicus; assembly: GCA_033557465.1. Classification (NCBI taxonomy): domain Eukaryota; kingdom Metazoa; phylum Chordata; class Amphibia; order Gymnophiona; family Ichthyophiidae; genus Ichthyophis; species Ichthyophis bannanicus. The sequence goes on from CM066033.1 coordinate 760,522,249, forward strand.
TATTATGAAAAAAAATTTCTGGAGCAAGGGTCAATTGTATTTTTGTATGAATGGTTCCATGAATTCTCATGATCGTTATGAGCGATTTGACAGGGGTGCTTTTTTATGAAATAAAGATTTTTGATGTTTTGTATATATGTTTTTTAGTTATTTTTAAGAGAGATTTTTTCACACTCTCCATACTGGTGGTTCCATTAGTGAAGTTATTAATAATTACTGTAATAACTATTTTGTACCTTGAAGGTGGATAGGTTAAATTGTGTTTTGTTTGGGAGTAATTTTATAACAGGCCTTTATGTGTGCATACTGACATATACACACATATATCATCCTTTCTCTGTTATCTGGTCTTTTTCTATACTGTAGTTACCCTTCTTTTATTTACAGCTGAATATAATCAACTCTGGCTATTGAAATTATGACCATGATAAAAGAAATCTTTTCAGTTATGGAGTCTTTCATTTATGAAAATTATTCTTCTCCATATAATATTTACACACACTATCTCCCCTCGAGTCAGTTCTTTTACTCATATTCATACTGATCAATATATTTTCTACTTTCAGATAAATATCAAATACACCATGCTTTCATCTTTTAAAGTGTTTCATATTTGAAGGGCATATATGATTTTAAAAGCTCATATACAAAGACATTAATATTTCATACTCAGAACACATATGCATACGTCTCAAAACATCAAGCAATAGCTGAATTATATTTCTGGTGATTTTACAATATATATTATCAAACAATGGTTTCTAGAGATACATAATATAAACGTGAAGCAATAACTTTCACATTGACTTCATCTTCTCCCCATCATCTCAGCTCCTCTCACATCTCTTAAATTACATATGCACATTGCATTTATATTATTTAATATATATGTATAAGCATATACTGTATCTATCTATCGGTAACTTAGAGGCATGCTTACTAAGGTGGAAACCATGTGTGGTAAATGCAGGAGATGTGCCCAACGTCTGCCCTGCATTTAGCACACAGGACAGAGACTTTCTGTATGGGCCCACGTTCCCTGCCATGATAGGGAACAATGGCCTGTAGAAGTACCACTGGGAAGGGAGAAGTGACTGCAGCCACACTATCCCCCCTGAACCAGTCCTTTGCCTACCAATCAAATCCCCTGTCGAATAAGGCTTCCCCATCAGGGTCCCCTGATAAAAGACTCCCTCAATCCAGTGCCCTATCAAGCAACTCCCCTCACCAATCAAGGCCTCCCGAATAACGCCTTCTGAGTACCCCCCCCCTTCCAGTACTACCCTTGCCCCATAAGGAATCATGCACGTCCTCTAAACATGGAAAACAGACTTTATGAAACCCCAACACTAGCAGTGTTTCGGCTACTTGTGCCTTCCTCAGGACATAAAAAGTGAAAAGCCTCCAACATAAACAGACAAGAATATACATGAGTATATATGCATATATAAAAACATGATACAGAATTAAAACCATATAAAGAAATTATAAATGAAACTCAAGGAGTTAAATACATGCTCATTTTCACATGTTAACCCTGGGAATACCGATGGGGTCAAAAGTGACCCCATTGCAAGTTTCACAACGCGTATCTCGGAAACTAGTTGTTCAAGAATGCAATCTTTTTATGACTTTTCACATGTCAATATTCTCTTTATATTGCACCATGAGAGGAATAATTTTCATCCACTAGGTGACCCTAGTGATGAATTGCAGCACAGAGTACCAGTGGGGTCATTTTTTACCCCAGTTGCTTACGTCCGGTTTTGGATGCAGTTTTGTGAATTTCTTCATCTGACAAAGGTATTTATCATTAATTATGTATCATTTATTTTTTGTACTCTTATTTTATGAAAATTACACATTTTCCGTAATTGATATCATACGTTCTCTCATTATTTCCGATGAAATCTAAAGGCTTTCAGTTCGTTCATCATGATTATTGTACACCTATAGTAAAACTGCTTTGCATTTTATTCAACTTTATCTTTGTTTATTTATTTTAGGTTATTGTTTATGATGTCAAAACGAAAGTATTCAGCTGCCCAAGTAAGAGAAATATTGCAACGAGATGCTGACAGTGACGGCTCTGAGTCGTCTGATGATGCAGCATATTCAGTGAGCAAAAAAGCATATCAGCCAAGTTCGGGCGATAAATCTGATGATTTATGGGGAGGGGTGGCCTGCACAGAGTAACAGGTGCACCTACTCTTGCCATCTTGCTGGGCAGACTAGATGGACCATGCTGGTCTTTATCTGCCATCATTTACTATGTTACTATATTACTATGATGACAGTCATGATTCAGATGGCGACAGCAGTTGGTCGCCAAGTGAAAGTGAGACTGATGTTGAGCCGGTAACATCGCCTGCAGCAAAGAGTCAAGTTACAGGTCGAGGCAAAGGTTGAAGCTATGCTGGACAGGGAAGAAGGCAGGAGTCCTTGGTGTCAGTACCATCTGTGAGGAATCTTAGTTGTGGTCGTAAAGGAGCTAAGAGGTCATCAACTATAAGCACAAATGTTGCCATTGAAGCCTATGTATCTAAGGATGCAACATCATGGAACTGGAAACCTATAAAGCAAGCTGCTGGAAGATACGCCAGAGCTAATGTCATGCACGTACAACAAGGTCCTACAAGGTATGCTGTACGAAATGTTGATGGCCCTCTCGCAGCATTCCACTTGTTCATGAGGAAGAACTTATTGAATGAAATCATGATGTGGACGAGCAAACAAGAAAACAAGTCACAGAATGAATCCATAGTTCAGTTGTGGAACCTTGAAGATGGTTCTGTTTTCAGCAAAAATATGGCCCGTAACCGTTTTCAGCAAATTTCTTGTGCTCTCAGATTTGATGATGCAACCAACAGACGTGAACAATGAGGCATGGATAAGCTTGCTCCAATCAGACACATTTTTGATACCTGGGAAGCAACTCTAAGTGACGCCTTTGTTCCTGGTGAAAATGTTACCGTGGATGAGCAACTGCTTACATTTCGTGCCCGTGTTCCGTTCAGACAATATATTCCCAGCAAACCTGGGAAATATGGCATAAAGCTATGGATGTTGTGTGACAGTGCAATGTCATATGTTCTGCGTCTTCAAGTATATACAGGAAGGGAACTCGGACAAAACAGGGAACAGAATCAGGGTGAAAGGGTTGTGCTGCAACTCACTGAAGGATTGATGCGATCTGGCATAAATGTTACTGTTGACAATTTCTTCTGCAGTTTATCCCTGTCACAGAAATTGCTAGCAAAACAAATGACACTTTTGGGGACAATTCAAAAGAATAGAAAATAATTACCTCCAGAATTTGTAACAGCAAAGGGCCGAGAGGTATTCACTTCACTGTTTGCCTTTCGCGATGACGCCACTCTGATTTCCTATTGCCCGAAGAAAGGAAAAGTGGTTGTTCTTCTGAGCAGTTTGCATGATCAAGAAGAAGTAAATAACACACGTCCAGACAAAAAAACCCACACATGATCTTGGACTATAATTCTAGTAAAGGTGACGTAGAAACGGCAGATCAAATGTTGCGCACGTATACCACAAAACGAATGACAAGATGCTGGCCAGTGACAATCTTCTACAACATGTTGGACATCAGTGCTTTGAACGCCTTCATTGTTTGGATGTCACTAAATCCAGAATGGCAGTCCAAGTCAAAGCACAGACGTCGTCTATTCCTTTTGGAATTAGGAAAGCAACTGCTTCAGAGTAATTGCAGCGAGACTTCTTCCAGCATTGAAGAAGCCACTGATGCTGTTTGCAATGTCGGGATCCCAAAGAAAAGGGCAAGGTGTCACTGCTGTTCCAGAGAAAAAGACAAGAAAAGCAACATAGTTTGCACCTCCTGAAAGTGCAATGTTTGCAAAGAACATTCAGAAATTGTCTGTGTCTCGTGCAAATGACTGTAGTACTTTACTGTGTTCATCAAGTGCATGCAAAAACTGCTTTCATGGCAACTCTTCTTCATGTAATTTTATGATAAAGCATTAAATTTCAAAACATTTAACCTTCATATAATAAATAATTAATTCGGAATAATATTTTGTCTGTTTAGTTTAAATTTTTCATGGTTAACAATTAAAATTTGTTGTGGGGTCATTTATGACTCTAACGGTATTCAGTGTGTGCAAAAAATCTCAGTAATTCCAGGATTAAAAATCGTAATCTCAAAATCCCTTTCCTAAACCAAGAGACATCTTAAAACATGTTAATTATGCCATATAGAATCAGAAAACTACCAAAAAATCAATAAAGCAGAGTAGAATTAACGATAAGAAAGACCCACATCCTAAATGCAATGGGAAGAGTTTATAAGAGAAAAGAAAAGTAAAATAAAATAAAATATTGTGTATTCCAGACTCCAAAACTCACTGTCCACTCGATCATTTTCAGGAAAAAACTGAGTTGCAAACCTCTTAGGTACCGCTAAAAGAAAGTCAGACAGGCAGAATTATGTGAAAACATTTGACATTATCAAAACTAAACATAATATATAGGGTGAACAGGCAACACAAAAAGATTTTTAGTGAAGAACAGAATTACCACATAAACCTCTTATCTCCCATTCAAGGAAATGCTGGAGTTAGCCTTGAGAGACATTTAAAAAAGCCCATTTTGGCACCTAAAAAGGTTGTAACGCTGCAGAAGCACATCATCCAATTCTTAAAGGTACTGTGTGCGTTCCAAAGAGCACAGGCAAAATTCATATAACAAGAGGAATCTTATCATATCTTCACTTTATTTGTGAAATAATCAAAAATGCTTTCTTGTTCAATTGCGGTGGCATTCCCCATGGTCCTAAAGGTCACCCCTTCCTCTCCAACCATAGTGTGTGGATAATCCTGTCGTATTGTTATCGTCTTAAACTAGCTTACTATCAACTCACTGCCCCCTGCACTTTCAAGGTGGTGATCTTAAAGAGAGCAATATGGAACTTTAAAAAATCCTTTTTGTTTAAAAGCTGCCATGTTTTCTAATTGATCAAATATCTTTATGGCGGCCTGAATATGGGGTTAAGTGATGAAGTAGCAATGTGGATACAGAATGGAACCAAAAACATTAAAATGAATCGTCACTAGCCTCATATGTCATAGTTATTTATCGTTTTATGTTTAAATCTTTTTATTAAACATAGCTGTAACATCATAATCATTAACCTTTGTATTACATTTTGATATTAAACATCTATAATCTTTTAAACAGTTTACATTCTTTTATATTTTTCTCCCTCCTCCCACTGCCCACCTCCTCCTGCCCTCCCTTATCCAATTATTATTTACCTACATTCCAATCAGTAGTATTTTCATTTCCGCCCATCAGATGTGTACACTTTCACCTGCTCGCATATCCATAAACAATGTAGTAGACTATAACCAAATCATCTTATATTTCAACAATTTAACTTTCTAATACAACTGAGTCTAAAACACCCTTTTTAAATCAACACTATATCACCCAATTTCCTCTACTTCTCACCCCTAACCTTCATTTGCAAAACACTCCTTCCCTCCCCCTTGGTCCCCCCTCCCCCCTTAAAACAGGTTCCATGTTCCAATCTCTCCCAATTGCCCTTCAATTCCATCTTGGAGACATAATCAGAAAATCCCCCCGTCCTACGAGATCAGCATTGGAGTTCATTATGAATTCTGCTCCTGTTTTGTGGTGTCAGTGTTTGTATATATGGACCCCACTCTTCCAAGAATTTTCCCATAGCTCCCTCCTTAACCCGTACCCCCGCCTGCTCAGTGAGTAATAAAGTATATACTTCTTTTTTCCAGTGCCCCATAGCGGGCCCCCTTGGGAGTAACCAATTTAGCAACATGACTCTCCTCGCCACTAATAAAACTTTTCCCAACCACTTCCGTTGACTCTTCCCCAGCCTTATCCCTGTTGGAAACAAACCTAGCATCAAGATTCTAGGGTCCTTCTTCTTCAGTGTGACTCCCACAATGGACCCCAGATGCTTCACAAGAACTCCCCAAAAACGTACTGCTTCCAGACATTGCCACCACATATGGCCGAGATCAGCTCTATATTTCCCACCAGATAGCACCCAAGGGAATCCAAAATAACATTAGCAATAAAAAAATAAAAAATAAATATGAAAAGACATTAAAAATGAATAGTAAAAACTCATTCACAAACAATATGAGCCCAATTTTCATTTGGGTGGTGCTATGTGCAGCATTGGCACATAGACAGCCCGCCCACCATCTGTCTAACCTGCATTTTCAATGCCGGGGGTCATATGTGGCCCCGCCATTGAAAATCCAGTTCTCACCGCACAACCCAGAAGCCACAGGAGCTAGCCGGGTAGCAAAGATTTTTGATGCTACTCGCTTAGCCCCTGTGCCTGAAAGATAGGCGAGGAAAAACCTTGCCTATCTTTAAGGTGCAGAGGGCTAAGTGGGTATCATCGAAATCGCTGCTACCCAGTTAGCCCTTTCCTCCACCTCCACTCCGCCCCAGAATGCCCCCAACATGGCCCAATGCTAACTGTATAGCATCTGGGCGCATTAGGGACTTATCCGGGATTTTTGAAGGGCACTACCCGTGTAAGTGCCTTTCAAAAATCCCAGATAAGGCATTTACTCGGGTAACTAGGGCAGTTACCCATGTAAATGCCTTAAAAAATGCCGTCCTATATATGTAGTACCAGTCCATAATAAAACCGTCTGGTATCTATCCTTAAAAGGGTGCTAGGGGGATCCACCACTGTAATAGCTTGCTGCTATAACTTCCATTAAAAGATACACTTAACCTCTATCCAATGAAGAATAGACATGAGGATGGAACTAATTTTCACAGTCAACCATCCCATGTGTGATAACATCATGTATGAAAAAAGTACATCCTTCTGCTAGGGGACAGTACTGTCAGACTGGTGCAATTTGTAAGCTGCCAGAGGGGGACCGTACCTGCTCCAGCTCCATCAGCCTACAAAATTACACCAGTCTGGCAGAACTGATCCCTAGCAGTAGTTTTCTACTGTTAGGGTTCAGTACTACAAAACCAGTGCCATTTTGTAAATTGTCAGAGCAGCAGAAGTGGAGGGGGACCACTCCTTCCCCGATTACTACTTGGACCATCAGCGAATCCTGGGTAGGATCCAGGATTGGTGGTTGCGTGGAGATCTGGGTTTGATGTCTGGATAAGGGAGGCTTGATCAGTGTGGGAGAGCGTGTTGTCTTGGGGATGGTGACAATTTCGGACTGCTGTCTGGGAGGGAGAATGATACCGTAGGTGGGGGTGGGGGTTGATTGAAGGGGCTATTGCTTGGGGGGCTTTGATCAAGGAAGGGGGTTGCTTGGGTCAGTCTTTGATCAGTGAGGGTTTCAGGTCTTTGGGAGGAAGGTGTGGCCCTAGCACAACTAAACATTCTGCAATAGGCAGTGGCTGTGCTAGGGGGCTTTCTGTAGTACAGATACACTTAACTTGACTCTTGAATTGGCATTAAGTGTAGCCGCGCTTTCACCAGATGACATGACCCCTCTGTGCCCCAATCCTATCCCATGGCACTCTGAACAGAATGTGGAAAAAACCCCAGTGCTAACTGTTAGAGCAGATCAGGGCAGACTGAATGGCTTGTGCTTCAGCCTATGCTAACAGGTTAGACAGACCCCTTCATCAGTTTCAAAAAGATGAAATGCAAAGTTGTCTATTCATGGATTTGAAACTGAGATCCAGAGGAACATGTCGATTTTGCAGGCTAATGACATGCAGTCAAATCAAAAACTGGTGTAACAAATTAAACCTCTGCAGGATAACCTTTCTAGGGTGTATATACAGTATATATACAAGGTGGCCCATCTCGTAAATTAAAAGCTTAAATAGTTTACTTATTTACCTTTTTTAGCTATATAACGTCTTTATTTTGACAATTTCTGGACGCCATCTTTTTTTTAAAATTTGTCAATCGTTTACATCTGTCTCTTTGAATTTTTAAATAACTTATATGCTACGAGATGTTCTCACTTTTTTGGGGCCACCCTGTATATATATATATATATATATATATATATATATATTGGGTATAGAAATTGTAACAAAATAAAATAAATATATATGAGTGTGTGCTGATTACATAAAACAATATCACCAAGAGGGAATATGCAGCTTTATCAGAATTCAAACACAAAGAAAACATTATGATCAGGAAAGCAGATAAAGGAGTGGCAGTGTTTTTACAGAATACAATTGGCTATTTTTCAGAAATTAACAGACAGCTTTCTGATCGCAATTGTTATAAGCCTTTATCTTTTAATCCTATAGAGATGTTTCAATATAGAATTCAATTGATATGATGAGGTACATGGAATGAGGGTTATTTGACCAATTTGGAGGTTTTCTTTCTTAACCCCCAAGAATTTAAAGATGCCAATTTAGTATACCTTACCTAAAATTCATCTTTTGGAGTGTTTATGTATTTATGCTGATACATTTTTGCAACCTTAGGTCTTTAAGATTTCTTATTTTATTAAAGATACTATGGGTCCTCTTTTTTTGAAGCCCACAAAGAATTTGCAATTAATGCACCAAACAAACACAAACTATTTGCAAAACTTCCGCATTAGCTGTCTGGGGTGTGGGCAGTATGTTCCAAGCAGCTAACACATGACGGACCACTTGAACATGCGCTCCATGAGGGCAGGTTCACTTAGGTGAACCCAAGTTAAGAGCTGCATTACCACGGAGCATGCGGCAATTGCCCTGCTGCTATGGTAATGCATTCTCCATACTCATTCTCTGCCCATTCCCCACCCCATCCTGCGATCGCTGATTAATGTGCATTTTAGCTTGTGGTAGCAGGTATGCTCACCCATTAGTGTTCCTGACTGCCAGTTGCCATGTGTTAAAACGCACATTAACCGATTAACGGGCTTTAGTAAAAGGGACCCTAATCATTTTTGATGATTGCTTTACAAAATCATACGTGTCAAGATTTTGTCATGTTCAATCTAGATGTACACTCCTATTCCCAGAGATAAGACAATTGAGGTGACTAGGAAGGTATTAGACCAGCGCCCACATCCCCATTGCATTCCTACTGATTTTTTAGTTACATTGACCACTTTTCCTTTAAAATTGTTTTTTATTTTTCGGAAACAGTTTTATCAACAGATATTTGGGATACCACTGAGAGTATCATTTACCCCTTGTCAACCTTATCATTGAAGAATAATCTTCTGTTTTCTTAATTTCTGTGTTACAAGATAATTTGTTTCACTACAGAAAAATACGAAGTTCGTGCCAAACAATTGCAAGATAAATTATTAAATAGACACTATCCTGTGCCAGTAGTTAAGAAAGCATATAAATGAGAACAGAGATCTCCTCTTGAATCCAGTTGGGGCTTTAGAAGATACAAGGAATGTGGAAACCTGTGCTTTGAAATGTTCTCAAATGGACTGGATAATTGCTAAGGTGATTCACAAACATTGGGATATACTCAAAGCTCATAATTCTTTCCAACATAAAGATTTAAAGGTTGAGCATGGATAGGGGCAAGAATCTAAAAGAGGAGCTGTGCCCATCAGATGTTGACCATCCTTTGAATTTAGGAGATACGACCATGGAAGCTCTCTTGGTAAAGAGTTTTAGAAAGATGAAAGGCAGGGTTGTCTATTCATGGATTTGAAACCGAGATCCAGAGGACAACATAGATTTTGCAGGCTAATGACAGGCAACAGAACAGACCTTCTGCAATATTTTTTCAGCTATTGCTTTCTTCAGGGCCACTTTCACATCTTTGTTCCTCAAACTGTAGATGAATGAATTTAGCATTGGTGCCACTGCTGTGTACATCACACTGGCTATACGGTCATATTCCAGTGAGTAGCTAGTCGAGGGCCGGAAATACATGAAAAATATACTCCCAAAATACAAAGTGACTGTTGCTATGTGGGAAGAACAAGTGGAAAAGGCTTTGGACCTCCCAGAAACAGAAGAAAGTTTCAATACAGTGGTGATAATGCGAACATAGGAAACAATGATGAACAGAAAAGGCACCATGTCTATCAGGATTCCTTCTGTGAAGATCATTAGCTCATTGAGGGAGGTGTCTGTGCAGGAAAGTTTCAGAAGTGGGGGGATATCACAGAAGAAGTGATGGATCTTGTTGGAGCTGCAGAAGAACAAGCGACAAGTCAAGATGGTGTGTAACAAGGAATTCAGAATTCCACTGAGCCAGCACACTCCCAGGAGAAAAAGACATATCCTCTTATTCATAAGCATGGGGTAACGCAATGGGTTACAGATGGCCACATATCTATCATAGGCCATGACAGCAAGCAAAGTTCCCTCAATACCAGCAAATGTTATGAAAGATGATAACTGTGTCATGCAGGCAGTGTAGGAAATGGCTTTGTTTTCTGAGAAGATGTTGATTAGCATCTGGGGGATGGTGACTGAGCTGAAGCACATGTCCACAAAGGACAAATTACTGATGAAGAAATACATGGGGGTGTGAAGATGATGATTAGTGGCTACTAAAGTAATCATTGTTGTGTTCCCCAGGAGGTTGAGCGCATACAGGATTAAGAATAGCAAAAAGAGGGGAATTTGATGCTCAGGGAGGTTTGAGAAGCCCAAAAGAAGAAATTCTGTCACAACTGTCTGATTTTGTGGCTCCATCATTCCAGCTTCTCTGTAAAGATTAGAGCATCATCAGAAACTACAACAGGAACACAAAGAGTCTGATATCCTAAACTGCAAATTTATTTCCCAAATGAGCCTTACACATGAAAAAATGAGCAAAATGCCCCAAAATAAGGAGAAGTGCAGACTTTTTGGACGTTTCCATTTCTTTCACATGAAGCCCTAATTGCAAATACATTTTTATGTTTTGGCTTTTGCAAATAAAAAAAAATTGTGAAATTTTATTCTGATTCTAATTTAATACACTTTGCGATGTATCATGCAAAGCAGCCCAACGAGCATGAAGATGACTTTACAGGTCGCTTTTCACAATAACTATAGCTATAACTTCATCTTTTTCTGGTTTGCTTGATAACATAATTTCATACAAATTTTTATCATTCAGTATATTTGCATGATTGAGGCTGCTAACCTGCAAGAAATTCCATGATTTAATATATTGGATTCATCATCTTGATCAGGTTCACTAGTTTAAGAAACATATTAACTGCTTCCTTCATTAGTCCTTTTATTATTTGCCACCTCACTCTATCATTGGAGTATGATCTTTACCACCGTCATCCCATCCTTTAACAACTTTCAGTTAATTTCAGTATATTTTATTTATTTATTTACATTCTCTTATATACTGCGCTATTCTGCATCAGTGCGGTTTACATTGAACAAACTGAAATTACATTGAACAGGGCATTATAACTTGGAGATAACTATTTAACAGGGAACATGGGCTATGGAGGGTTAAGTGGCTTGCCCAAGACCACAAGGAGCACTATATTATGTTGTTATTGATTTTTAATCTCCTGTTTTAATTTGTATTTTTGTTTTATTGTCTTTGTTTTATTATTTCTTACGTTTCACTGTAAATCATGGAGATTGTATAAGATTCACAATATAGAAACATTAAATGAAAAACTTCGGAAATGCCTTCAGTATTATCATCATCAGTCTTTACAGATTCAAATGGAAGAAATTTCATTGTTATGAACGCTCCCCTTGATTACTGCCAGCATGGATTCAGAGAGTCCCATGGAGTCGATACCCTTCTGACTACATTATTCAACTCCCTTACCATTGGGCTCGATAACATCAGGAAGGTTTTCGCCCTTATCTTTCTGGACATCGCAGCCGCTTTTGACTCGGTGGACCACAAGATACTCCTATCACGCCTCGCTGAGAAGGGCCTTCATGGCAACGCTCTAGCGTGGTGCGCCTCATACCTGAATAACAGATGGCAACATGTCCGCTCCGGATCCTCTTTATCTGACCCTTTCCCACTAGAAAAAGGCGTTCCCCAGGGCTCATCCCTCTCAGCCCTTTTATTCAATATCTATATGAAGCCCATCTGCAATCTTATCCGGTCCTTTAACATCAACTGCCTAGTATATGCTGATGATGTCCTAATGTTCACCCCAATAGACACAGATCATCCAAACCTCGACCAGCTCTCCTCTTGCTTCAATGCCGTCACAGATTGGCTACACAACCAAATGCTCAGAATAAATCTGAAAAAGACAGAAGTTCTATTCATCGGAAGAAACCAATCATTCACTCCCCCATCTTCAATCAAGGTGAACAACGCAGAACTCCTCTCCAAGACAACGATCAAATACTTAGGCATAACACTGGACCAGTGCCTGGACATGCATGCTCATATAGACAATACCATCAGAACAATATACCATAAATTACGGACACTACGCCTCATAAAGAACACCCTTGAACCAAACGACTTCAGAACAGTCTTCCAGGCCATAATCATGCCCCACTACGATTACGCCAATTCCATCCTACTTGGCCTCCCAAAGAGCTCGATAAACCCCTTACAGCTTGCGATGAACACCGCAGCTAGAACCCTCTATGGCGCGTCTCGAAGAGAACATATCACCCCTATCCTGAAGAGCTTGCACTGGCTCCCCGTCCAGTACAGGATCACATTTAAGATCCTCACCTTGACCTTCAAAGCAGTCAACTGTATCACCACAACTACACTGTCAGATCTGATTCAACTTACTCCAAACAACAGATTAAGAAGAACCACATCCCGCAATACCATCCTCCTTCCAAAAGCCATCACAAAATGCAACAAATCCACTAGAAAGCGTGCCTTTGCCTTATTCGCCCCTTCATGCTGGAATTCCCTCCCAACAGAAATCCGCACCATAAACAACCTCCCCCAGTTCAGAAAAGCCCTCAAACAGCACCTATTTAGACAACACTTTGGTAACTCCGACAGCATCACCTAGACAGTATCACATGATCTTATAGTCTAACAATCCAACGCTGCCTAACCATTTTCCGACGAAAACTCTCCACCTCTTCCATTGATCCCCCTTAGGGCCTGTATCATAAACTTAGATGTGATGCAATCCCTTTGTATATAATGTATAAAGCTCACCTGTTACCCTTGTTTAAATCTCCCTTTGTATACTATGTATAAAGTTCACCTGTTATCCATGTTTAAATTCCCTGTTCTATGTAAGTTCAATGTATGGCTGTTCCTCATTGTACAAACTTGTTCATTGTAAACCGTGCTGATACCGAATAGTGCGGTATAGAAAAACCTTAAATAAATAAAATAAATTAAATAAAAAATTTGCAAACATATAGGGAGCTTGTTTTCTATAGGCCATCTGGTTGCCAAATACATGTGCACTTAAATATATCAGTATGTTGTAGCTCATGTTCAAAGGGAAGGCACCCTACTAGTTTTCCTTTGAAAATTATTACAAGTATGTACCTGTAAGAGTAATTTTAAAACAGTGTCTTAACTGTGACGGCACATACAGGCCGATGCAGAAAGACCAATGAGCCCTTTGTGCAAAGATAATGCAACTTATAAGCACAAGTTCCGACAGGCCAAATGCAGAAAAGAGCTTGATGCATGTGTAAACAGCAAAGGAAAAGCAAGCACACACAGTCATGCCAAGCACATTTAAATTATAGGCAAATGAGCTGTGCATATTAAAATGGCATGCTAATATTGCCTGCGCCAAATTCAGAGAAATGTGTAGAGGATTATGTAACCAGCTGAAGCACCAATATCTCTACACCTGGGTCTGAGGTGGCTTAAACATGCTGCGCGTGCATCTGGCAGCATTTTGATGGCATCAGGGGCTTTCCCTGATGCCTGGATCATCTGAGGTGAAATGTCAAACTTCCTCTCAGATGATACAAGTATTGGAGAAAGCCCCTGATGTCATAAAAATACTGTCGTGGGGCCGATGTCCCTGACAAAAATCAAATCCCTGGTACCCCAGCGGCCCCAATCCCCATTCCACCCATTTAAAAATGTCTGGTGGCCCAGCGGCTATTATCACCCCACCCAACTAATTATAAATAAGCCTGGTGGCCCGGTGGCCTCAAATCCCCCACCCCCTCCTGGTACCTTTACCCATGTGCTCCCACTCCTGTGCTGCCATCTTAAAAAATGGCAGTGCCTAGCCCCGCACGGTGCATCCTGGGTGCACTGGGCAGGGTCAGTCTGCCATATAGAAAATGTCTTATATGGCAGTCTGACCCCACCTGCATAACCCCATAACGCATCACATGGGGCTAGAAACCACCATTTTTCAAGATGTCAGTGCAGGAGCGGAAGGGCACGGGCAATGCTTCTCCATTGTAAAGGTTCTGGGAGGGTGGTGGGGGCTTTAGGTCCACTGGGCCACCAGGTTTTTTTTAAATTGGGTGGGTGAGGAGATTGGGACCACAGGGCCACAGGGAATTTGGTTTCTGTTGGCGTCCCCCAACAGTATTTTGGTTTCTGTTGGCGGCCCCCAACAGTATTTTGATGGCATGGGAGGCTTCATCTCATGCCTGGATCATCTGAGGGGAAGTTTACCACTTCACCTCAAATGATCCAGGCATTGGGGAAAGCCCACCATGCCATTAAAATATTGTCAGGGCACATCTGCAAATTAGCCCGTGGTGCCCCTGTTTCTCTGGGAGAGCATGTCAAACTTGCACCGACGTCTGTGCACATGTGTTTGGCTTGTTCTCCCAGTTTAACATTGCCATTTGCTTCACAGTTTAAGGTGCGGATAATTTGCATGTGCACCCCCTTCTGCATACTGGTGCAGACGTCTGCGCTATCGGTGCGCTGCATAGAGGCATACAGAGTTAATAGAGTGCAATTCCAGAGCTGGCTTTCTGCATTGGCCTAGTAGACCCATGTGTTGCAACTACTTGCTGTTTCTTTCTCTATAACATCAGCTAATTTGTCCCTTTCTCTCAGAACACACTGCCACAACCATTATCCACCTTCTCATCACCTACCATCTAAACTATTACAACTTTCTCATCACTAGTCTCCCACTGAATCATCCGTCTCCCCTTCAATCTGTTCAAAGCTCAGTTGCACACCCACTGGCATTGCTGCCGCTCTTCTCCTGGCCTGCAGCAGTGGCAATAACACCCAAACTGCAACCCAACACTTACTAACATTCTGGTGCTGCGTCGTGTTTTCCTCCTGTTCACAATGTACCATTTCCACCCCCCTCCGACGCCGCTATTAGTTATGGAGAGGGATGGAAACGACCCCAGAGAGAGGTGACCATGGCATCAATAGGCACCCTCAGAGGGAGGGGCAGTGTCCTATGCAACAGCCTAGTTTACCTGGTGGTAGCGCTGGTCCTGGCTCCTATTCAAATACAGGTTAAAAGCTCATCTCTTCGAGGCTGCATTTGGACCCTGGGCCCCTCATTCTCCTGTACACACTTATGTGTATTTTAATCATATTTTTAAACATTGACCTCCCCAAGTGCTGTTTTCAGTCCTGGATGCATAACATAGGTACCCAAATTGAAATGGGCAGTAGGCTTTAATCTAGGCAGGCAGCTCAGGTGAATTTTTAGTCAAAAACAGAGGGTCCTAATTTTGGCTGAAATATAACCCCCCCCCCCTCCCCTATCACTGAGCCGCAGAATAGCAGCAGCAGTGGTTACGAAGCAGAAAGGTGCAGCTTAAATCCTACTGCTGCCCCCCCCCCCCCCCATGATCTTGGGCAAGTCATTTAAACGTCTATTGCCTCAGGTACGAAATTAGATTGTAAGCCCTCTAAAGGATAGAATGCAAACTCTAAAAATTTGTAAGCCACTTTGTACCTTTTTCTGATGGAAAAAGCAGGACAGAAATCTGTGAGTTAATTTAAAATAAGGTTAGACTGGTAGGAAATAGCTAGTAATCAAAACCTAGTGTAGCTGCATTGGCTTCAAAGAAAACTATAGTCTTAAGAGATGAACAAACACTTGTACTGGAAATTTTAGCTCACAAGTAGATAAAAAAAGTGCCATGCATACTGAAAGACCACTTACCACTGTCAGGGCTGGCCCACCACTAGGCGGGCTAGGCTGCCACCTAGGGTGGCAGATCTCTGTGGACTGCCTTCTGCCTCCCCACGTGCTGAGCCATGCCACCTCCCCCCCCCCCCCCATGCTGAGCTGCATCAAGCTGCCGTCCCCCTGCTGCCACTGATTCCGGTGACAGGGTGGGGGGGGGGAGGGCTAGGCTCAGCGGCAGTCCATGTGCTTCGGCATGGTTAGAGTACTGATTTGGGAGCCAAGATACCAGGGTTTGAGTCCCACTAGTACTCCCCATAGCCTTGGACAAGTCACTTAAGCCTCCAATGCATCAGAAAATCCAAGTTATCAATGACCCTGTTTAATTTACTTTACCAAGTTTAAGTTACAATGTAAAATGATTTGACTGAAATTATAAAGCAATATATAAAAAACTGTTAAATAAAAAATAGTAAAGACATGCAGGGTAAGCAAAATACCTAATTCCATGCAGACTAGTGATCTCCTGAAATCCACTTGCTAAACAGTCTGATTTGCAAGAAACATTTAGCACTGAGGACTTTCTCTCTCCTTATCAAAACTTGCAAGACCAAATTCCCAGCAACCCACTGCAGACCTCTGCTCCCCATGCAAAGTCAACATGACCATGGTCCAAAAATAGATGGCCCCTTAGCAACAGCACTCTTCTTATCAACTTCCCCAAAGGTTTGAAGAGCCCCTCCAAGACCACATTGTATTTTCTCTTTCCTCTAAACGAAAAACAGTTGCTGCACGTCAATGAGCATTTATATGCAGAAATGACATCTTTGGAAATTGCCTGCCTTATCGGCAAGCAAAATTAAGCTAATGATTGCACTGTGTGCAAAATCCTGCAAGCAGTGAGAGGGGGCATTACAGTACATAGAGCCTATTTTACACACTGAAAAGACTTTTATAAAAGGTTGGTGCACAGAAAGAGTGATCCATATGTAGACATTCCCAGGGGCGTAGTTTGGTCAGAATGGAGGTGATGTTGCAGCACACCCACGTACATGCATGGAATACATTTGTATATTTTCAGTCATAGGTGTAAATTTGTGAGCATGAATTTGTGTAATATTTGGACTGCTTCTGGAAGCTATTTTATAAAAACACACAGAGGAGAATATCTGACTTGGTTCATTCCACTTTGCTGCTCCATATGTTTGGAACAAAGTACTTGAGTCAGTATGTCAGGCTCCTTCTCTAACCCTATTCAAATCCAGGATAAAAACCCAGATTTTCAAGGCTGCTTTTGGATCCTGATTCTCCTTACTCTCTTGTTCACTACTTATGTGTTTCTTACCATACTGTAGTCCACAGTTAAGTTGTGCTGTTTGTCTTGATTATTCGTGTTTAGATCATAAGCTCTGAGAGCAGGGACTGTGTCATATATCTATTTATACAGTGCTGTATACTCCTTGCGGTGCTATACAAATGATAAGTAGCAGTACAAGCAGTAGAAATAAAGCAAACATGATTTCACAGACATGGATGCATGTGATATGGACGTCTGCCAGAGCATCTGCATAGACAGCCCCAGAACAGTATTGCAGACTCTGTATATCTAGGAATAGTCTAGTGGGCTAGGAATGGGGAAACCAGGCTTCAAAGCCAAGTGCTGCTATCATTGAATTGTGCTAAGTACTGAGCGCTTCTTCTCTTCACCCTCTGGATGTTTTTCAGCCAAAATGAGCACTTTTCAGACACCTGGAGCAGTTTTAAACTTAGACAGTGACTCTGGACGTCTGGGACATTTCTGCGATCAGGTGGGAAATCGCTGGTTCCTGGGAAAGCCCCAGTCATGCCTCCAACAGGACCCTGTTCAAACTGACATCCTCAGGCTGGGAGCGACCAAGGACCCGACTTCTAAAATGCCTCTGGAGATGTCTCTGTGTTTTGGATATCTTTATGCCATTTTTGAGACGGCCAAAGCAAGAATAAGGCTTTCAAAATGACACACATAGCACTTTACCTTTATAAAGTGGGTGTTTTAGACTTCTTACATAGCCACCCTTTTAAAAACTTACCCCCTAGTGTCAATTCACTATCCAAGGGCATCACCTACAAATACAGCACATCCTATGCCCTGCATTTCAGTTTCTCTCATTTTATTCTTCTGATGGGCTGTATTGGCAGCAGTTACATGCAGGAATTATCTGAAGCTTTCATCTTTACATAATAATATGCATGACTAGATTCTGCTGCTCAAATGTCCTAGTAACCAAAATTAAATTCTTTGCTGGTAGACATGTCTTCCAGTGATCAAACATAAAAGACAGCCAATTACATTGCTGTCCAGGTGCTTTCTGAGCTGAACTGGACCGCATTTGATAAAAGACTCTCATGTGGCAAAACGACTTTGAATAAGTCACATTTTAGTCCAAAAAGGTGCCAGAGCCTGAAAAAAAAATCAATTTTTCTCTAAGAGAAGATGAAGCAATAGACTCGAAGCTGTTAGTGAACAGGAAGAGTGTTAAAATAATCTATAGCTGCTGAAGATATTACACTCAAAGGTAGACCCTCGGGATCCAAAATTCTGACTAAATATTCCTATCAAATGGTATATAATACATGACCATAGCAGAAGGAAAATCACTATTAGAACATATTTATTTATTTTATTTATTTATTTATTTATTTAAAAACTTTTATATACCGCCCCTTCCCAAGATCAGTGGCGGTTTACATAGAACATTGGTGAACAAATACATAGAACATTATGTAACATTGCAACTATGTACAAGGAACGTTATAAACAAAAGCAATCATGTATAGCTCATAACAAGAGCCTTTGATTAAGATATTGAATAAGACGGGTACAATTTTCCTGAAATATGCAAAAATTAACCCAGCTGCAGAATGTGGATTAAAATTTTAAAGTAGGCCTTCAAAGGGTTAAGAGACTCAGTGCCCCAAAATTGAAGAAAGAGCTCCTTATTCAAGCTAAACATCTTTCTCTCTGTTTTCCTGATCAAGCCTGCTTTTTACTAGATTCTCTTTAAGGTGTGACCATCTGAAGAAAGGACCTATATGGTCTCAGAAGCTCATGCATCGCAATGTCTTTGGATATTCTTCATGCTCACTCAGTAACAGACGTCATGATCTGCAAATAATTGAGCTGCAAGAATATTGTCCTACTGACTAATGATTGTCCCTGAAGCTAATGAAATGAGAAACATCCTTACCACAAGAGCAAACAAGTTGATCTCAGATAAGGTTCACTGACCTTCTGCACAGGGTGAGATGCTTCTGAAGAACAGATCACTCTGAAATGAAAGGAGTAAGGTGCAAGATTCTCTCCGCTTACAAAAGATGAGAGCTGTGAGCTGCCAGTCTATAAAGTAGATAGATGTTCTCTTAGGAGCTCACTTCAGGGAGTTGCTCCTTCAGCTTAGCCACAGAGCTCAAGTGTGGTGGCAAAGTATTATGGCTTTGAATTCCAAGGTCTATGTGGAGTCGTGAAGTGCTGCAGCGGGTATTGAGCTTTCAAAGGATCTAAGGCATGGGCATACAATTTCAAACCTGGCTGTAGAGCTACTTTGAGTAATCAACACACTCATTAGAAATGCACAGTAAGCTGATTTATTTTCATTTGTTTTAGAGCCTAGGGGATTTAATTCCTTAATTTCTCAATCTAAAACCATTCAGAAGAAAAACAGAAAAGCATCCTTAGAGGGAATGCTGAAGCAAAACCTGAAGGAGGGGCTTGTGTTTCTGGCTATCTCTCTGCTCGCGTGCTGGAACAATGTTCTGATGTACAGTGCTTTTCTTCCAGGAAGATTTCTGAACTAAGGGCTCCTTTTACTAGTTTACTGTGCAGTTAACACACATTTTAATGCATGATAACTGTAATTGTTGCAATGCTGGCATGATAGCCACCGTATGCTAATTTCTGCAATAACCACACTTCTGGCGATGGGGCAGGGACTGACCGGGTTAGGGAGGAGAGTGAGCATGGAGAGCACATTGCAGTAAATGCAAGGGTGATTGCTGTATTCTGTCAATGTCACAGTTACTGTGAGTGCTCTTACCACCTCTTCAGTGGGTGATGCTAAGTGACCCACAGTAAATGTGCATGGGTCTAACACAAGTTATGGGACATGTGCCTGCAGTAACTGGTGGGAACATGCTGGAAATTCCCTCGACAGTCACCACGGAAGCTTTGCAGTTACTGTGCATTACTTTTTGTGCTCAGTACACGGTGAGTGCAGAACCTTGCCATACTTTAAGAAAAGGGTCCCTAAGTTTATCTTCTGGGAACTTTCTTGCAAAAGTGAACGCAGAGCTGCCAGGTGAACCCATTTTAATGAGAGTTCAAGCCAGTTGTGGCTTCCAGCTAAGCTCTTCCTGTTGCATTTTGGTAGCTGTAGGGCTCATTTCACAGGAATGAAGCAGGGACTAGAAAATCCTAAAGCACTGAGACGGAGGTTTTGAATCCAGGAATGGTAAAAACTGTCCCTTGCACATTCTGGATCTCTTGAGAGTTCTGTAAATTCCAAATAAAGAGTGGAAAGGAGGGACAGATTCTATAAATACTGACTTCCGAAGACAGATTAAAGGGGTTTTAGAAGTGATCCAAGCAGGCAGGCACAGATCCCTTCTATCAGTGCCCTTCTGTTCCACTACTAACGCTAGACCTCAGTCTTTCTACCTTGCTGTTCCTTATACCTAGAACAAAACTACCCGAGACATAACATCAGGCTCCATCTGGCCCTGTTCAAATCCAAGCTAAAAACTCAGGGCCCGATTTTCAACAAGGCGCCAAGGTCTGCCATACCCACAAAAAGTTACCTGTTCAAGAAAAGTGCTTGAATCGTGAATCATGTGCCCCAAAATGGGCAAGCAACGAAATGCAGCACAAACTGAGCACAGCGGAAGGTGCAGTGTATACGTGTATACACACCTCTTTTGTAAAGCCTTTGATCTACCCCCCCCCCTGTCGATGGTGTTTCCTCTCCCTAGCTACGCCTCCCATTCCCCTTTCCCCTCCGCTCCCTCCTTCCCCCCTCCTCTTTCCCTCTAATCCCTTATGCACCTTGGCTATCTGCTATCTGTATTTATTTTACTATTACTTATCTTAATATCTGATGATTTTATTATCTTGCTCTCTGTCCTATTGTTTTATGGCGTTCCTTTCCTTTTAATTAGCAGTCGTTGTTTTTATGATTGTGCACCGCCCTGATGCTTCGGCCTGGGCGGTATATCAAGTATTTTAATAAAGATAAAGATAAAGAAGCGGAGCGCACGTAACCCAGACTCACAACAGCGGCCAGAGAAATAGGATGGTATGTATGCATGAACCTTTGTATTGCCCATCCAGTGTATCCATGCCTGTGCAAGAGCCCCCTGTTACTGGGTAGATAGACACCAGTGGCATGGCGGCGAGGAGAAGCGTTTACCTCAGCCCCAATGAGAGTGAGAGCCTTGTCCAATCTGTGCTGCAGTAAGAGGGGGTTCTCTACCCCAGGGGGGACCGTCGGCCAAATCTGTGGCTGTTAATAGCCATATGGAGGGGCATTCAATTCTGGCTGCGCAGGTAAGGAGGCCACAACAGGTAGTGGGGAGGAGGGCTGTGCACCATACTAGGCACACACACCCTGAAAGGCACAGCTGTGTGTCTGCACGGGGAGACAGGGCTGTGATGCCAAACCACATGCTAGTGGCTACCCCAATGTTTGCTAATCAGGCATTGGTGTGACAGGCAATGCATTGGCACAGGTACCAGCCACCACTGCCTGCCACCCCCTGTCTGGCTATGGCAGCATGTCGATGATGTGATGCCACAGAACATGACAGATCTGCAATGGCAAGCATGCACAAACCACGACTCCCTATCCTTGCATGGTGCACAACAAACCATGCAGTGATATGGCCCCTGAGGCAGTGGATGACCCTGCCATGGCATGTGCCCACAACTGAGGCCATGCACAGCCCACAACCAAATACCATGGTGCCAAGTGATGCCTGTGTGCAACAGATAGGAGCAAGGGAAGGGGGTAGGACTGCAGAGGTGTCTGAAGGGCCTAGAGGGATGACACAGGTGAAGCATTGCCCCAATTGGCACCATTGCTGGTGGCACAGGACATGTGTCAAAGGGCCAGTGGAGTGGTGTTCAGGAATATAATGGCAGATGTCAGAGGTGTTACTAATATATTCAAGAAAACTGCCCTAAGAGTAAACAACAACAGCATCCAAACAAACCAACTCTTAGTTTCTATTTAATTCAAAACCATCCTATAAACTACTTCACATTCAAAAACTGAAAGCCAACAGTGACCAAGCATTTGAAAATTAACTACAGGGGTAGAGACCTCAGGATGGCTAAAACCCCTTCATATGGTGAAATCTTCCACCATAGGGAATAGCGAACAACTCACATCACTGGTCTCCTACCTCCCCCAAAGTCATTTTTGAAATTTTGGTCTTTCAGGGAGATAGAAGACCAGTGATGTGAGTTGTTCGCTATTCCCTATGGTGGATGATTTCACCATATGAAGGGTTTTTAGCCATCCTGAGGTCTCTACCCCTGTAGTTAATTTTCAAATACTTGGTCAGTGTGTGCTTTCAGTTTTTGAATGTGAGATAGTTTATTGGATAGTTTTGAATTAAATAGTAACTAAGAGATGTCAGAGGTGTACCATCACATGCACCTCACACCTGCCACCCATGGGTATGTCCCTGCCTCCAGGATGGGCAGGTTGCCAGTCTTCAGCAGGATACAGGTATGCAGAACAGGCAATATAGTTGCACCCAACTGAGCCCATGTTGTCCCACCCTCTCCCACAGAGAATATGGCATGTGACACACCCTCAAGGCCCTCAAGCACCACTTCTGCACACTGCACTGGAGGAGACCGAACCAGCTGCAGCGAATCTGGGAGCGGCTGGCAGCTGAGGAAGGTCAGTGTGGTACATAGTAGAGCCCAGCAGATAAAGGGGGCAGAAGCCATGGCTGCTGGACTGCTACAGTTAGACTATCTGGTGGTGGACTCTTTCTATACACAATGATGGGAACATGCTATGAGCAGCTGTGCCATCCCCTGGTGCCACCATCCTTAGTGTGCACCCAAGACATGCAGGTGTACACACACCTGGCTGGGGCATGGCATAGAAGGGCAGTACAGAGGCACACACCTCCAGCGGTGGCCCCAGGCACCCATTGTGCACCTGCCCACACTGCCCCCTGTGCATGCCCATTGCTCGGGGGGTTCTGGCAGGCCAAAGCTCAGCATGTGAGGGGGAGAACAGAGCTGGCTGGAGATGGGCAAAGGGGAGGACATGCAGTGTGCATTGTGGGGGAGGCATGCCCCTGTGGGCTGAAGGTGGGTTGTGTGATGCATGTGTGGGTCCCCAGGGGTGTGCCAGTCCCTCCCCAGGGCCATGCCTGTGCAGACCATTAACTCCCCTTCCTCCTTCCCCACAGTTGGCTCCAGGGGGGCCCAGGACACTGCTGGCCCACCATGCCCATCACCCAGGAGCAGCAGTACAGTGCCATAGGAGCAGTTCAGCACCAGTACCGCCAGCAATGACAAGGAGGAGAAGGTGGAGGAGCCCAGCGACACTGTGTCAGAGGACACCACATCAGAAGAGGAGGGCAGCAAGGAGGCCATGGCACAGCAGTCAAATGGGGAATCAGAGGAGGAGAGATCAGAGGGCAAAGGGCAGAGTGGGGGGAGGCAGGGGAGTCAGAGGAGGATGGATCAGAGGGCCTGGGGCAGGGTGGGGAGGCAGAGGACTCAGGGGAGGAGGGAAGGGAGGGCCATAGGTGGGGCAGGGAGGCAGGGGAGTCAGAGGAGGAGGGATTGGAGGGACCAGGGGCAGGGTGGAGAGCAGAGGAGTCAGAGGGGGAGGGATCAGAGGGGGTAGCAGGGGGGATGCGGGAAGCACCCACCAAGCACCCCAGGTATAGCAGTATGGCACAGGCACCCCATGGGGGGCCCAGAGATGGAACTGCACCCCCAACTGTGCCCCACAGCCCACAGCCATGCCTACCCACAACCCAACCAGGGGGTCATGTGCCCGCCTCATGGCTCAGCATGGGCCAGGTACAACAGCGATCGGAGCCATGGTCCACCCTGCACAGCTGGGGCCCCCCACAGCCACCTCAGCATCAATGGACATGCCATGACCATGCCAAACTAGACTCCTCTGTACTACCACCCCCATGACCCTCCAGTAACTGGGCTCTCACTACCCTGGTGGCAGAGGTGTGAACTGTGGCAGGTCCATCACAGAGTACATAGATGCCCTTGCCAGTGTCATTAGAGGGCACAAGCAAAGCTCCTCTGCACCATAGGCAGTCCCCCTGGCAGGGTATGCCCTACAATGGGGTGGTCTACATTATGTAAAGCTGTATATTGTCTGCCACTGTTGGCACTATTGTATATGTTGGCACATGTTTATGGTTCTATTTTGCAAACACGCAGTGTCATCCATTTTGTGGGGGCAGGGTGTTGTGTCTGCATGGGTGGTGTGGGGGACCGGGGAAGGGTGTCTGGGAGTTCTATGGGCATGGGGTATGGACATGCTCATTCTGCATGGGTATGGAAAAGGGGCACTACCCATGCAGATGGTCATGGGCACAGCCCAGCACAGGTAGCGCCTCTGTGGCCTCAGACAGTACTGTGCGGGTATGGCAGAGGGGCACTACCCATGCAGATGATCACATGCACAGCCCTGCATAGGTAGCACCTCTGTGCCTGTGACTACATGGGTAGCACCCTTCTGCCATACCCATGCAGAATGGGCTGTGGCAGCATAGGTGTGGCCCAGTGGCACTGCACACACATGGTGCCCCCTGCCCCGCGAAGGCACACCATTGGAGAGGTGCATGCTGTGGTTGCCATGCCCGCTTACTGTGTTATGCAACCTACCCGGATATCGCAGTCTGGGCGGCCCTGCACACCTATGTTACCATCACTCGGTGCTATGGCATCCTATGGTGGTGAGCTGTCATGCAGGTTTTCAAAACGTCGGTGCCCAGGGGCCTATGCGGGTACCAGATATGCCTTTGGATGGGGCATGGCACTGCTGCATATTCTAACCACATATGCATAAGAGGACCTATGTGGGTAGTTGAACACCCGCTTAGCATGTGGCTATACAATGGTTGACAAGGCACCAACAGCGGCAAAGCACACAAGGAAGGCCAACCATGCCTTCTGAGATAGCTATTTATTTATTTATTTATTTATTTAACATTTCTTATATACTGCCTTTCATGATATCAAGGCGGTTTACATTGAACAAACTGAAATTACATTGAACAGGGCATTATAACTTGGAGATAACTATTTTACAGGGAACATGGGCAATGGAGGGTTAAGTGGCTTGCCCAGGACCACAAGGAGCACCTGTGGGACTAGAAACCCCAGTCCTTACGGCCCAAGGTTGCTGTCCTCTAATGGGATTTGAACCCCTGACCTTCAGGCCTGAGGTACCTTGCCCCAACCACTATGTCACTCCTCCCTCTGACTCCCCTGTGGAGTTATGGCCCTGGGGCTCATCCTGCAGCAGAACACTGCCCTCTTTGCAGCAGAGGATGCCAGCACTATGTAGACAGCATGACAAAACATTATCCGCAGGGTCAATGCAGTCCACCACCAACACAGGGATGTGGAGGACATAAAAAAGAAGTGGCACATGGCATGGCAGACAACAAAGGAGAGGAGGGTCTCAACAGCAGGCTGCCGCCTGTGCAGCAGTGCAGTTTCACTTCACTAGAGGAGCAGGTGCTGCAGTACGTGGAGGAGGTTGGCATTTCTGGGGTTGCATGCTTTGACAGCTCCATCACAGGCACACAGGAGGATGAGTAGGGGTGCCCCATGACCCGGGTGACAGCCATATATGTGTCCCCACAATGCCTCCATCCACCTTGGGCAAGCCTGTCTGTCTCTCAGACCTTAGGTGCTGCGTAGGATAGGTACGGTGCAGACTGTGCACCACCTACCGCTTCTGTAGTGTGCCGGGCGCCACCCCAAGTCCGACCTGGCAAGCCATGTCACTAAACTCTGATACCTTTGCTTTCCCACAGACCTGCCAGGGACCCCGCCCTCCCAGCCTGGGACAGATGCATCAGGGGGAGCCTCAACACTCAATTCAGATGATGCAGGTGCATAGCCAGGGTACAACACAGCCATCGAGGCCAGTGTGCCTGCCAAGGCAGAGGAACACTCCTTGTTTTAGTCATTTCACAGAGGGTAGCTATGAGCAAAATAATACAAATATCCCTCCAATGGATTATCTGGGCTATGCACTTCTGTTATTGCCCCTTCTCGTTCGTAACTATTTATCTTCTTGAGGTCTCAGACTATAACCAGCACTGGCTACAACGGACAAAGTCCTTAGCCTCAGCACTATATTGCATCAACGACCTCTACCAAGTAGTGTATCAATGTATACAATCTTTTGTTCTATTTTCCTTTATACTAAAATTCTACTTATCTTAATGTTTTTATACTCAAATTTTGTGCTTCTTTTTCAAATATTATGCTTATCTTAGCATTTGAAGTGCCCCGACGCCACCATCCGGGTCCATGCGTGCGTTTCACAGATGTGGGTTTCTTCAGGGGGAATTAAATATCTCAAGCACTCAATCCGATGTCATTTCTAATCCGTTAGCGTCGTCTAGCTTTTAGGATCCAAGATTGCAGCACTGCCAATAAAACGGTTACAATTAGCTCTGTTGCATGCCACTCATCAGTTCAGTTCCTGAGGTACTCATTAATGTTTAAGGAATTGCCTGCCAATCCATACAAAGTCAAATTTGATTACCTTAACACGCCATGCTGCTATGCATTTCTCTCTGAGCCACTCGATCCCAAAAGACACCGCGCATGCAGGTCTGTGGTACTGCAGACTTTTTAACGCTGCGTCAACACGTACTCTGACGATTACGCAGCTGTTCTACTGTTTATCTTATTACTATCTACATATAACTCAAGGTGATATGGAATACAGATACTTATGACAGCTTCACACGGCGTTTTTTCACGCATATTTATCACAGTTACAATTGCATAGTATTGTCAATACCTGATGGTCAGATTTCACGTGTCTTATATATAATCTGAGCTGTTGGAGCTGCCAAGCCTCCTAATAACTTTTCTCAGGACTCAGCTTGCATGTTCTAAATCACCTACTGATTGTTCACTTTCTATGGACTCATCATTCAGTCATCAAATGAAAATAAAAATAAAAATAAAAATAAAAATGAAAATGAAAATGAAAATGAATATCAATGAATAAAAATAAAATCCCAGTAAGGGCAAAACTGTGTCAAAAACACGCTCCCCATTCTATCATGTTGTTTAGGCCTGCAGGGTGTACTGTGTTCAATTTGTAGATCCATCTTTGTTCACAAATGATCAATGTTTGCTGTTGCGATTTCCCTTCTCGACCACTCAATACTCTCTCTAGACAAAAGCAGCTGAGCTCATCAAAAGTGTGTTGCTGTTGTAGACAATGTGCTACTATCGGGGCTTCTACAGTTTTACATTTCAACCTGCTGCGATGTTCATTCATACGGATTTTAAAAGGTCGTGTAGTTTTCCCGATATAGCGGAGATCACCAGGGCAAGTGATACAGTATACCACAGAACACGAGGTACAGGAAGTGGCATATCGCAGTGTATAGGTTACTCCATGATGCTCAAAATTCAATCTTTCTTCCGATATTGCACATATGTTACAATTGCCACATTTTCTGTGTCCCTGTACCACCTGGTCTGTTGAATTTAGTGGTGATTTTAATGTAGTGGGGCTAAGCCTTTCTTTCAAATTTCTCTGTCTTGTCCATACACATCGAATGTGATACTGCGTTAGTCCAGGTATAGTGGTCAAAACATTGCTGTGTCTCTTAACTATTCTCTTTATGTATCCGCAGTAAGGAGAAAATCTCGTAACCAGGTTCACTGTAGAGTCATCAATAACAGGGGTCTTATGAGACTGCAGTAGCAATTCACGGTTGGTATAGAGCGCTCTCCTATATGCCTTTTTTACTGCATGACCAGGATACCCTCTTTGCTTAAAGTCATGTATTAATTGCTGCGACATATGTAGGAGAGACAGAAGAATCACAGCAAGAGACTTTCCTATCAAACTTCAGCCTTATTTTAGGGCAAAGCTATTATCCTCCACACATCTATTCCAGTGTTAAATGTTAGATTGCAGCTCTGTGGGTATGGTAAGATTAAACATCTACACCAAACAAGTATTACATGTGGAGTCCGACTCTGCAACCTGTATGTCTGGCCCATGGGCACGTACAAAGGGAGGATGGGACCGAATTAGACATGATTCTGTAACCGTGGGTCTCGACACACGCACAATTCTGGAATCGGTATCATTCTGCAATTATGGATGTAGATGAGCCTTCCCATCTCCACACAGCCACACCTCCACTGCCAAACCTGCATCCCCCATGCCGCTGCGCTCACCGACATCTCTGGGCCCATGGAGTTCGCACATGACCGCTGATGGAACAGTATTGCCGCTGCTATACACATCAAATACACACATAGCTTGCATGGCCCATGCTGCACTCAAACCACACACACTCACACCTGCATACACAGACAGCACAGCTTTGCCCAGAGGATGCCCTGCTCCCATACACAACAGCCGGTATAACAGCAAGGCATGGCAACCCAGGACTACATGTCCGATACGCATTGCACCCCCAAACATGATGCCATCCGATAGTCACCTACATGTCATCCATACATCCACAGACGCACTATGCAGCACAAAGAACTTGTCAGCATAGCCCCAAGAAACACTAATGCACAGCCACAGATTACAGTATTGGTGTTTACCCATGTTCCCTCACATGTCCCTCGCCTCTGCACTCCGTTCCCTCTGGAGCTATCAAATGGGCCTCCGGACTATGAATCCACCGCCTCGATATACATTGGGTATAACCAGTCATTGCTATGGGACACAATGAGGAGCTGAGCAAACATCATCAAAGTTCTGCCTTTCCTGCAGGACTAATTTGGACGTCCGCTGTATCGCGCAGCACGTACACAGGCCATTCGTGAATACACTTTGACCATCTCACTGGTTTACCATGTCCCTGCTTTGCACCCATTTCGCCCCCTCCAACCCATGTTCAAAGATCCCCGCACAACCACCGAGTGCGTGCAGGGCGGCGATAATTGCAGCATACGGGAGTAGACTCTTTCTCTGGATCAATGTCTACACATGTATAATGGGCTTATTTGCGTTCTGGATTGACCTCCTTAGGCTTTAGAGAAGGCACTGGAAAGAGCATGGAGAGGGCTGCATCCCATGATTTCTTCCCTGCAGTCTCTGCAGCCTAATATCATCTGATGTTATTCATTTACATACATGCCTATGCAGATATTTGTTTGTAGCTGCAAAAATACTCAGACCCATTTAGTGTTTTGGCTAGGGTCTTAGCACATAGCATGCTATTTAAGATTTGTTCTGAATAGCCTTAGCCTGTACACTAAGGGGGTCTTTTACTATACAGCACTAAGTAGTTAGCATAGGTTCAGAGCGTGGTAACCACACACTGAGGCCCTCAGAAACTGTGAATCGTGTGTTGGGGTGCTAAGTGGTCATGGTGAGCGACTTGCAGTCAGCAGGCCCTGCACTGACAGGTTTGCAATTATCATGGGTGCAATTATCCTCACTTCAATAGGCAGCAGTAAGTGCCCTGCACAGTAATAGTGCCCTGCATAGGAATTGGTGCAGCAAATTAACAGCCGAGAATATTCTGTTCATACCCTCAACAGTTAATGCAGCAGCTTTGCACTTAATTAATGCATATGAATTTTCACATTACTCACATGTTAGTTGCAAAGCCAGTGTTCTTTAATACAAAAGCCCTTAAAAGTTAGTACAGAGATCCACAAGGATCCTGGAAACATTTTCACATTCACAAAGGGAACAATTTGCTGCTCACAAGCCCCATTTCAGGGTACTAAAGCTCTGTATCTGTATTTTGTAATCTTAATATCGAAAAGTATATCTGCATGTCTATAGTTTTGCATTTTAGTGTTTAATCTGAACATAGAGGGAGCAATTTTATAACAGGATGCTAAAAAAATTTCCAAAATGAGTCTATTTTTGCCTATTTTATGAAGACCATATACTGTAGGTGCTTATATGCCTCTATAAAACAGGCTCCCAGGACTATTTCCAGCAGTGCAAATCTGTTCTCACACAAAGCTACGCCTGTTCCAAGGAAGGTGTAAGTGAGAGTGAGTACAGGCATATTTTGTGAAGTACACACATATGTCACAACTCCGCCCCCACTTTGTTGCACTACACCCCTCGGTTATCTATATGTATATCATGTGAAAATAGGCACCATAGCCTGCCTGCCAACC
This sequence comes from Ichthyophis bannanicus, assembly GCA_033557465.1. Classification (NCBI taxonomy): domain Eukaryota; kingdom Metazoa; phylum Chordata; class Amphibia; order Gymnophiona; family Ichthyophiidae; genus Ichthyophis; species Ichthyophis bannanicus. Next base: position 760,552,588 of record CM066033.1, read on the forward strand.
GCCTTAACCTTGATTTTCACTTCCGCGGTGATGGAAGTGAAAATTCGGGTTGGCCGTATAGGCCGGCGGCCACTGAGGCTAAGTGGGTAGCAGCGATTTTTGATGCTACCCGGTTAGCCTCAGGGCCTCAAAGATAGGCAAAGATAGGAAAACCCTCGTCTAACTTTAAGGCACCGAGGGCTAACCGGGTAGCATCGAAAATCGCTGCTACCCGCCTAGCCCTTTTCTCTGCCCCCGCTCTGCCCCGGAATGCTCTTGACATGCCCCGATGCTAACCGCATAGCATTATGGCACGTAAGGGACAAACCAGGGAATTTTGAAGGCAATACTCGTGTAGGTGCCTTCAGAAATTCCCTGTTAAGGCATTTACACGGGTAACTAGGGCAGTAACCTGTGTAAATGCTTTCGAAAATCGGGCCCTGTTTTTCTCTGTGCCTAATTTTAACACATGTGTACCCTCACACAGTTATATCAGAGTCATTTTCCACATGGAAAACATACTTTAAATGTAGAAAATACATTATGAAATAACACTCCCCCCTATGTTTGTTTTTCTATTAGACTTTGCCCACCTCAACAACTGAGCAGTGATCTTTACACATCTGTTCAGCAGAACGTCACAGGCTAGGTTTGCAGCTGGGTATCCAGGAACGTCTAGCCAGTGAAAATGCAACCCACTAGATTTAGGGGCAGATGTACTACTGCTACTACTATACCACTACTTATCATTTATATATTGCTACAGAGAGTATGCAGCACTATATAGAGACAGTCTAATTAAGACAGACAACACAACTGAGGATTAGGATATATCTAGGGGAACGGTCTGAAAGAAGTGAGCTTTTAGCTTGGATTTGAACAGGGTCAGAGATGGAGCTTGACGCACTGACTTGTGTAGTTTGTTATAGGCATAAGGAGCAGCAAGGTAGAAAGATGGAAGTCTGGATTTGGCAGTGGAAAAGAAGGGCATAGATAGAAGGGATCTTCCAGAAGAGCACCAGCACAGGACAGAACCCTTAAATCCAAGCAAGGACAGGGTATTAAGGAGAAGGTGGTGATCGACAGTGTCAAGAGCAGCAGAAAGGTCTGGAAGGATGAGGATTGAGTAAAGATCCTTGGATTTGGTGACAGATAAGTCATTGTCAAAAGCCATCTCAGTAGAATGCAGAAGGCGAAAGCCCGATTGTTTTCTGCTACTTTTTATCATTTATACAGTGTGACAAGGCATATAAGACACAGGGGGATGTTTACTAAAAACCGGAAATGTGCGCGCCGCAAAAGAACGCACGGAAACGCGGCACTAAAACGCTAATAAACGCTAATAAACGCCCCGCACACGTGCGTGTCACCCCCGCAAAGGTGCGCGGCACACTAACGGGCCCCGTACAAGTGCGGGCCCGCAAATGTCCGATAGAGGCGTGGAATGGCTAAAGGAGGGCGGAGGAAGGCTCCGGAGGGGCGGAGGGACGGGGTCAATGGGTGGAGAGTGGGAGGGGAGAGGCTCCCCGCACAGTATCGGGCCCGAATTTGCATGTAAAAACTACCGCGAGGGAAACACTCGCGGTAGAAAGCATTTAAAGGGAAGAGAAACCATTTCCGTCAGCAATGTACAGGAAAACCGGGGAAACCAGCAAAACGTGAGCAGTGTGATACATGTGCACAGCACAAAAGTGCAAATAAAAATAGAAAATGACCACAATAGAACTATTAAAAATAGTAATTCAGCTGGGGAACAGTTATAGTGATGGACAAATACAGAAAACACACCCAGCAAAGCTCCAGAAAAAAGAAATGAATTTTGGAAGGGTTTACGGAGTGGAGACTCTTCCAAAAAACATTTCCTTTTGTGGAGCTTTCCTGGGAGTGTTTGCTATGGTTGCCCATTAATATCAATGTTGCCCAGCGTGGTGATATTTTGTCCCCCATTTCCCGTGGTCATTTCCGGGGTTTATGTGCATGTTTGTCACCAGACAGGGTGCATATGCCCACAGTAAATTTGCGTAGAGCAGGGTTTGTGACTCCATCCTGCCAGGCTTACTACCTCCAGGGGCTGCACTGTCTATGTGGCCATAGTGTGGTGCAGCAGACAGAGTCAGTACCTCTAGGACCAGAGGTTCAAAGCCCAGCTGGGGCACTTGCCAGCCCAGTCCCCATATTTTACCCACCACTAAACACAGATAGCGCAGACACCCCTGTATTGCAGGGGACATAAGCATGGGAAAAACACCCATATTTTACCCAACAACGCAAACACACCACAACAATGGGCATTACCCACAGCAAAGTACCCCAAATGCAGTCCCGTACTGCCACATTCCAATCAGGTCACCTGCTTTTTATGGGAGAAGCTCATGCCAGCATGTTGGCGGATGAGTACATGTGGTGCAGGGGGCAGTGGCTGCTAGCGACAGAAGACATAGGCCTAGCCATGTGCAGGCTGGCACAGTCCACAGAAACAGACAGGCCCTGCCGGATCCACAGTCATGGACTATCCAGGGAATTCAGCCCAGCTGTGGCTACACGGTGGTGCAGTGCACACAGACAGTGCATGCAAGAACAGAAGGTCACAGGTTCAAAGACCAGCTGGAGCTACTGGCAATCCTGCCCACATATTTTCCCCACAAATAAACAGTGACAGTAAGGACACACCTTTGGTGACGAGGACATATGCAATGGTAATACATCTATCTTTTACCCCACTGAGCACAGACACCATGAACAGGGGCAGAACCTACAGCAGAATCCCCCAAATGCAGTCCTGGTGGGCCACACACCAGTCAGGTTCCATGCTGCCACTCATACAAATGCCTGTGCTGTATATCTATGCACCACCCCCACGGCATGTAGATGTAGCTCATGCATATTCATGAGGGACAGCAGGAAGACCCGAACAGTGTGATGCAAAACTGGGCTGGAGTGGGGAAGCGCTGCCGTAAAGCAGCAGCCAACAGGGGCAGACACACCCACACCCACACCCATACCCACAGGCCCCATTGGCCAATGTCTCCTGTAGAGGCAGAACATTGGACCCTGCGTGCATCTCCCAATACCAGCACCTGCATACCTTAGCAATGTCACCCTACACCTGAGGTACACAGCTCTGAAATGTTTGCTAAGAGTACAGGCTGATAGATATCCCTACGTTACGCACATACTGCTAGTTGACCCCATCCGAACAATCTGTTTGGTGTCTGCGGTGCGTGCTCCAGGCCTGGCCTCTGACGGTGTTCACCACCCTGGGGAGTGACCCCCAGCAGTACTGCGTACCATATCCATGTCTGTGCCGTGCCCAGGACCGGTGTGGTGGCCAAGGCTAATCACCCCCTCAATAGTAGCACAATGCTGGCATAGGTGTGGGAGTGTGTGTCTGTCTATACAGTGTGTGTTGGCTGCAAACACCTTCCCCAACCCACACTGCCAGCACTACTGCTAGTATTGGCCTGCCAATGTGCATAATGAGCAGCAATGTACCATGGGTATAGGTCAGACATGGTGGGCTGGCCAGGATGCATCTGCACAGGGCATAGGGCACTGGCTGTGACATTGTAGTGCCAGGCCACCACCTACACAGACAGGGTGACCTCTGTATGTGCTGCTGGGGGAGCACTCTCACCCTGAGTGTTCAGTGATGACAGCATGGCTAGGCACCCCCATAGTGCTGTGTTGTGTTTCTCTCTTGTGATATATATGGGTTTCCTGTTGGGGCATCCTCACAGAACTCTCTGCTTGTGTGTGCTGCCACCCCAGTTTTGGGTGCATGCATTTCCATCAGGGCTAACCAGCAGACTGTTCACAGCTGGTATGTGTCTTGATGGAGTGCCTTGCAGTGGCTGATGGCTTGCTGCAGGTGAATATCAGATAGTGCTGGGGTGCATCTTTGGATATCCAGGCCTAAAGTCTGTCTGATATTGTGTTATGGATGTGTGTGGAACTGCTTGTCCTGCCCTGTAGGGTGTCTGTTCCCCAGCAGGACTGGGGCTTGATGGTCTACTTTGCTGCCATGGGGGGGGGGGGGGGGGGGGGGGGGGGGGTGTGTGTTCTTTGGCCACCTAGGGGTTTCCATGGTCTACTTTGCTGCATGGGGGGGGGGGGGGGGGGTGTGTGTTCTTTGGCCACCTAGGGGTTTCCACTAACTGAGACAGACAGAGATATCCAACATGTTTCTGCAGCACCTTCCTATCTCACAGGTTAGTACTGTTTTGGAGCACTGTCATGGCCTCATCCAGCCATGGCTGGTGTTGTGGACCTGGTCTTGGCCGCCACATCACACCCTCAGGGTGAGCACAGTACCCGCACAATGTGACGGTGTGTAGCTACTCTTTGCTGGTAGTCCACCCGCTCAGGACCCCCTACCAGGCCGAGGTGCTGTGTGGGTGCACATGGACAATTCCTCCTACCAGGCCGGGTAGCTGTTGGGGTGCATTCCCCATCTTGTGTGCATCTGTGGACAGCTGATTTGCATGTGCAGTGCATCATGGGTACGGGTGGCCTCCCTATCCTGTCTACAACAGCAGACTGTCTGTGGCATAGGTGTCAAACCTGTCCTGGAGGGCCACAATCCTGCCAGGTTTTGGGATAGCCCTAATGAATATGCATGAGATATATATGCATTAGAGATATCCTGCCAACCTGACTGGTTTGTGGCCCGACAGGACTGGATTTGGAGACCACTGCTTTACACCTCTGTCATTTAAGATTGTGAGTGGGCAAGATGCAGATGTCCAAGACATCAAAAAGGTTAGATAGAATTTGTCACATTCCTCCTCACTTCTCACCACCACCAAAATATTGTCCATTAGACATCTTTTTGGTGGTGGTGAGAATCGAGGATGAATGTGACACATTCTAGCTACCCTTTTGATGTCTAGGACATCTGTACCTTGCCCACTCACCATCTTAAATGACAGAGGTGTAAAGCAGTGGTCTCCAAATCCAGTCCTGGAGGGCCACAAACCAGTCAGGTTGGCAGGATATCTCTAATGCATATATATCTCATGCATATTCATTAGGGCTATCCCAAAACCTGGCAGGATTGTGGCCCTCCAGGACAGGTTTGACACCTATGGTCTGTGGGGTGACGTGCAGGCTCTCTGCAGCCAGCCAGGGGCTTGCTGTCAGCTATAGAGCTGTAGCCCAATGGTTACGTCACTCCCTTTACAGCCAGAGGTCATGGGTTCAAACCCACAGTGGGGTCCTTTGATAGGGCTGTCCACAGCTTTATTTTTATTTACTGTACATATGTCTATGTCGGCAAAACCACACACAGCTTACTATACCCATTAGGTGCCTCTGAGGGTGCTTTATAGGGCGCCCTATAGGCCACCTTATGGTTGCCATCCATATAGGGTGCACTATACATTATCCTGTGTCGCAACATACATGGTGCCCTATAGGGGACATTCTAGGGTGCCTTGGCGGACAGTGCACTGTAACATGTGCCTTACGGGCATCCGTATGTTAACACACTGTGAGAGCGGGTTTACTAGTGGTGGGAAATAAAATATAAATGGAAGGCCTCCTAAAGCACTCCTCACCATGATACATACTGCCCCAGCCAGCCTTGTTCACTGGGCACTGTGAGGGGTTGAACCCCTGGCCCCTGCACCATTGGTCAGTGTCCTAACCATTGTGCTGTGGCTCTGTTCCTGTGTTTGTGCATCCGCACGCAGCCTTGTAGCCATCAGCGCGCCATCTTGTGGCGCACTAAATTAACAGCGCGCCGCCTTATGCCGCACAACATGGAAATGCCCCTAAAATAATGCCTCAGCCAGCTGTCTTCAATGGGCACTGTGGGGAATTGAACCCATGATCCCTGCACAAGTGGTCAGTGTCTTAACCATTGTGCTATGGCTCCATTCCTGTTATTTGCACATCAGCGCACCACTTCTCCCTCCCACTATTGGACTGCCCCCTCACACATCAGCGCGCCGCCTTCTGCCCACCGGCTCGCCGCCTTCTGTTGCCCACATTTATCAGCGCACCGCCTTCTGCCGCCCAAACTTACCAATGCGCCGCCATCTGCCGCCCACACTAAACAGTGCGCCGCCTCATGCTGTAATAAAAATAACAGTGCACCGCCTTCTGCCGCCCAAAATTAATATGCCTCCTAAGCACTTTTGCCCATAAATGTTGGTGCCTCAGCTGGTCATTTTTGTTGAGCGCAATGGGGGTTTGAACCCCTGGCCCCTGCACCATTGGTCGTCACTGTTGTACTACGGCTCTGTTGTTTGGTTTTGCAGCAGCGCCCCACTTAGCCTTCCCACGCGCTAATGTGGGCCCCGCACATTAGCGCGACGCACACACGTACGGTCCGGTTTTTTGCTTTTTTCTGCCTGGCCCGCCCACTCCTTATATGGCACCAGCACACTAACGGGGACCCGCACAGCAACGGAGTTTAGTAAACATATCCCACAGTCCCTGATGAACAAAGCTGACAATTTATGCAAGACAAATACAACAAACAAGGAATTAGGGTAGAAACTACGGAAAATGGTTATAATGCATATGACACCTATTATCTGTGACTAATTTTTGGCACATAATGTTCAGTAAACATGCCCTTAATGTTCATTAACCTCCAAATCAATTCATGTACGTTTGATTTTTTTTTACCTATGCACAACCTTAATTAGACAGTTTTTTTGAAGTCCCACTTTAATGGATAAAATTAACTGGATAGCACCGAATATTAGCCTTCCTCTTCCTAAAGAGATATGTGGAAAGGCGGCCCTGTGTTTTTAAACTAAACTATTTATCTGGTTAACTTCAAAGATAATGCATAAATCATATTAAATATTGATCCCAGTATCTCTTACCAAGCATGGAGGCCATTAGGATCCTGGACAATTCTTTTCACACACCTTATGTCATCATAAATGTTAGAGTTCAGCAGGGCTGAAAAATGTAAAGAGATTTATATGATTACTTTCTATTTGCATTATGATAACATATCAGAGAATGGTAGAACACAGCTAGTCCATCCAGTCTGTCCGGTTACTTATGTTCATACTATCAGGGATATAGCACAGCTGCCAGCCAGAGACTGTGTACCAAGGAAACAAGAGAAACAACCACCACAAACACAACACAACCATGGAGGCTGAGAAGGACAAACAAAGACCTTATATCTAAAAGCTTAAGCTAAATCAGATCGAAACCAGTCCAAATATGTCAAAATATCAATTCATATGATACAGAGTTAATTCTGCACCATATGGGATGCATCATTCAGCTGCTATCCAGATAAGCTATATGGTTCGTCTGAGTATGCCCGTACTGTCCTGACCTGAGGAAGGAGGTTTTAATCACTGTAAGGTAGTCAAAAAATGTATCAAGAAAGCAGCAGAAGAACAGAGAGGTGCTCAGCAGAGAGCTGGGAGGAGGGCTGGAAGTCCTGCACACGAGTCCCAAAGTGTTCTCTCCCAATCTCGCTGACATTAGTGCGGGATCAGTTGAGTGAAGGGGCGTGACCTAAGGGGCAGGTCTTGCCCCTTTGGAGACCCTTTGCAACAACTCCGAGCTTTTGGAGTTCTTAGTGCTGGCTGGTAATTGTGTCCCTTGCTTTTGCTTTTTCAGTCTGATGTGAGATATTTGGACATTTTCTTCTTGCTTTTTTCCTTTTTCTCTGCTTTTATGGTCTCTAAGAAGAGGAAGGGGAAAGGTTCTAAAACCCTTTCCTTAGCTAAAGCACCAATGGACAAGCATGTAATTCCATTGTCACAGATGGGGCTGGCCCAACCCCAATTATGACATCTCCTCCCCTCTAGAGCATATTTGAGCTCGGGTGCCCTGTGACTCCTTCTTCCCATGGGTAATTTGAGTTCTTCCTTGTCTGAACATATGATCCTGCCTTCTCCTCCATACCAGTGGGTTGATGGCTGGCCCGTCTTTTGCCAGTGTGAGGCCCCTGGCGGCCTGCAGGGGCCCCGGATGGGCTGGATCCCACATGATGAGCCCAGCTGCCCATGTCATGGACTCCTCACTAAAGTCACTCGTGACATCATTTCATTACAAATCATTGAAATCAACTTTAATCAATTACTGACAAAGTGACCGACAAAGCCGACAATCATATATCCACATCACAATTCACAAACAGCTGTCAGCCTGTCAAACACTTAACAATTGAATTGAAAATTTACAGTTTCAAGCATTCTAACTTTGCAATGCATTAATGCACATTCCACGTGCTGACTGCTGACAGCTAAGTATCAACATGTCAAAGTTCGAACATGTGTAAATGCAAAGTCACGGATAATGCACTCAGAGTCAACTTCTCTCAGAAGGTCCTGCTCAATACTCAACAAGCTAAGCATGTTCAGACACTCATGCAACATCGTTGATCTGAGATGATTCTTAATCATCATCATCATACTTAATTCTTAAGTAAATGGAGCTCACTCTGAGGAGAAGGATGTTAGCAGTGGTGTGCCCCAGGGATCTGTCCTTGGTCCGATTCTTTTTAACATCTTTGTTAGTGATATAGCGGAAGGGCTGTCGGGTAAGGTTTGCCTCTTTGCGGATGATACCAAAATCTGCAATAGAGTAGACACCCAGGAAGGTGTAGATAACATGAGGAGGGATCTAGCTAAGCTTGAAGAATGGTCTAGAATTTGGCAGCTGGGATTTAATGTTAAAAATGTAAGGTCATGCATTTGGGCTGCAGCAATCCAAGGGAGCAATACAGTATAGGAGGTGAAGTACTTTTGTCCACTAAAGAAGAGCGGGACCTAGGCGTGGTTGTGTCTGATGATCTTAAAGTAGCTAAACAGGTAGAAAAGGCGATGGCAAAAGCTAGAAGGATGCTTGGGTGCATACGGAGAGGAATGGCTAGCAGAAAAAAGGAGGTGATAATGCCTCTGTATAAGTCTTTGGTGCGACCTCATTTGGAGTATGGTGTGCAATTCTGGAGACCGCACCTTCAAAAGGATGTGAACAGGATGGAGTCGGTGCAGAGGGTTGCTACTAAAATGATTAATGGGCTTCATTATAAAGCATATGAGGACAGACTTAAGGATCTTAATATGTACACCTTAGAGGAAAGGCGGGATAGAGGTGATATGATTGAGATGTTTAAATACCTCCGTGGCATAAATGTTCAGGGAGAGAGCCTCTTTCAATTGAAAGCAAGTTCTGCTACGAGGGGACATGGGATGAGGGTGAAGGGAGATAGATTCAGGAGAGATATGCAGAAATATTTCTTTACGGAAAGAGTAGTGGATCCGTGGAATAGTCTCCCAGTGGAGGTGGTAGAGATGAGGACAGTAACTGAATTCAAAAAAGCATGGGACCAACACAGAGGATCTCTAAAGGTAAAAAGTGGACTGTTGTAGTTGTTGTTATGGAAGGACAGACTAGATGGGCCTTGTGGTCTTTTTCTGTCATCATGTTTCTATGCTTCTATCAGCTTCAGCTTGCTGAATGACCGCTCACTGAGCAGTTCGTCACCATGAGGCAGAGGAAAATGCGCAGCGCGATCTCTGTGTTCGCAAATGTGCTACGGAAGCCATTATCAACGATGAAGTGATGCAACAAGCAGCTTCTGGAACGCACGGGGCCCTTTAGATGTGTGGGGCCCCTGGCACAGTGCCATAGTGCCAACCCATAAATACGTGTCAGGTTGATGGGGGTTTTGGGAATGGATTCTTCCTCAAATAATATGGACAATCTGATAGGGATACCTATCTCTAATCCAGTTTCTTCACCAGACATGGAGACTGCTTCAGTGGAACCTTCTCCTCCAGAAAATATTTGGAAAACTGTCACTCAAAATAAAAATATATTGAAGGGTTCTGTTGTTCAGCTTTGTCGGTTTTCAACACATGTAACTCAGAAGATGCAGGGAACATAATTGTTTTTGAAAAACATAGACAATGTTAAAAGAGATAATCAAATTCTAACTTTACAGTCTGCTGGAAACTCTGCAATTAAAGAAAGTTTGGTATTAAATTCTAAATTAGAAGCTTTAGAAAATTGCTTTGGTTCTCATTATTTATGATTGTTAAATTTTCTATTTATTTGATTTTTCCAGAAATTATGTTTAGGAAATATTTGAAAGAAATTTTCTTGCTTTCTCAAGCTGATGATATTCAGTTGGTCAATTGTTACTATTTGCCTCATGATAACGTAATAGAAGATCAGACTAAAGTAGCAATTGATGAATTGGTGGGGAATTCGCAGGATGATTTCACTACTCGGAACACTTTATTAGTTACTGGAGATTGATCATCTTGTTATCTGTGAACATTATTTTAAGAAGAAAGATTTAGGTTTTTGCGGTGGGAAGGTACAAATCTTCCCAGATGTATCTAGGGCAACATAATAAAGGAGGAAATAATTCCTGGATTATAACCCTGTGATTCTGGCTTTAGGTGCTACTGTTTACTTTGAAGTATCCCTGTAAGTGTACTGTATGATTGTTTATGAGGTCAGATATATATCTTTGTTGATACTATACAATTAGAACAATTTTTGGTTTCAAGAAAGAATACAGTGGAATAATCTTTATTGGCCTCTCTTTTCGGGGACTGGATTGTATTTTGGTACCCATTGTTAGCCCTTCTGGCCATATTTCTTTACATAGTTCTCACTGTAAGATATTGATCTACTCTCTATGAATGTGGGGTATTGTAGGTACAATTTTCTTTTTTTGTTGTATTCAGGTTTTGTCAGATAATGAGAGGTGATTTGCTTTGTTTTCTTCTTTTTTTCGTTGTAAATTATTTAAAAACTTCAATTAAAAATGTATTAAGTTAGGCCAATAAAAAGGGATCACCTTATCTTTTTATCTTTTGTTTTTCTTTATCAGCCGTTAGAGGTAATTTTACAACAGGATGTCTAAGTTATTTGGGTGGTAAGGTGTCAGTTTTAAACCTATTTTATATATACACGTGGAGGCTATTCCTTTCAGGACATGTAGCCCCTGTGCGGTCGATTAGAATCGGGGCGCACAGAGGTAGACCCAATTCTGATCCAGAGAGGGCTAGACACGTCCGTGGGATCAGAATTGGGTCTATGGCCTGAACGTGCAGACCGGGCCCCAATTCTGATCAGCCTGCATGTCCAGCCACATGCCCGGCTATCTCAGCCAGGCTCCTGAATGAAGCCACAATGCCATGGTGTCCTGTCACCATGGCACCATGGCTTCATTTAGGAACCACGATCCTCTGCTGCGGAAAAGAAACCTCTTTCCCCGAAGCCCAACCCCTGATCCGGCCTTCCATGGCCAGGATCGGGCAGTGGGGAACCCCGAGGACCCCCGCACCTACTTCCAGGGGCCCGGCTTAGGGATCCCGGGGTCGCGGCCTGCCTATGCCCTGCCTTTGCTCCGCCTCCAGAATGCCCCCTCCCGCCCCTGTCTAGTGATCCCCATACAAACCTGCTGTTTGGACAGGAATGCTTTTGCCGGGGCCAGCAGGGGAACCATTAGTGGGGATAGATATCCCAATGGGACGTCCATCCCTGCTATTCGCAGGACAGAATGACCCCCATAGGCACCCATGTGTCTTTATAAAATAAAAGCACAAATCCTGCACCTTGATTGAGGGCAGGGACATTACTCCTGCTTAAATGTCAGCATGCATACCACACGCATATTCCCGGATTTTATAAAATATCCATGGAAATCACAACTCCGCCTCTGCTTTACCTTAGCTCCTCCCCTGAGTTACTGTACAAGTATTTGCTGACTTGCACATTTTAGGCAGGATCTACGTTTATGACAGGCCATTCACTGTATGTGCATAAAAAAGCATTTTATGCAGAAAAATGATTTGTAAAATAAGCCTCTCAAATTGGACTAACATGGCAACAGCACCACTTTTCTGAGATGAAAAATCCATCCTTTTCCCGTCTCCAAAGATTTATTTATTTAACAGGTCTTATACACCGTTTTACCATTTCAGTCAAAGCAATTTACATTGTAACTTAAACTTGGTAATGTATATTAAACAGGGATATTGATAACTTGGATTTTTCTGAGACTGTAGAGGTTTAAGTGACTTGCCCAAGGCTTACTAGTGGGAATTGGACCCTGGTCTCTGGGTTTCCAAGCCAGTGTTCTTAGCCATTAGGCTATTTGCCACTCATTTACTAAATAGTTCTTTTGGTGGGACGCCCAGAATTTCTCCAAAATCTCAGAAAAGGTAATTTTCAAAAACCATTTACCTGAGGAAATAGGTGGTCTGAAAATTGCCCATCCTTTTCCCAGGTAAGAATAGGGGCAGGGACTTTTATTGTGGAAACAAGTGGGGAAAGCATGTGTGGCATGGCTCATGGAATTCTTTCTAACCCTACCGCATATATGTTTGGGGCAATTTCTCCAAATGGGTGAATGTTTGGGGGTGTGCGTGAAACTGTGTTGTCTCTGGAGAGCTGAGAGGGGTGACTTGAATGGTGCAGTACCCAAACATCTTGTTGATTTGGAAATAATAATAAAATTAAACCAAGTGTGATGCTATATGATACAACATGGAGAGTAATTTTATAAGGAGGCACTGACTTCTCTTTAACAAGTGGTTGAAAATGTATTAATTGAAGTGCGATACTAGGGCTGGTGTACATGCCTGCGCCTACTGTAAATTTGTAAAGTACATGTGTATGTCTTTGTGCCTCTCGTGCTCCACCCAAACTCTCCCCATGCACATACTCACAGAGAAAGTACAGCCTATTGAGCTGATGCGTGTACCAGGTGAAGTACATGCACAAACTAAAAAAGACTTATTATTAAGATATCCAGAGGTTGTACAGTTTTTGAAGATAACAGCAAGGGTTTTGAGCAAAAACAACCATTTGCAGAAGCTTCTGTGTGGCAGGGTCCTTTTAATGACCAAGTGTTTACCATCATCATGGACTGATGGCATGAAATGTTTTTTCATTGAATTCAGGTTGAACTTCTACAAATGATCTTGTTCAGTGGTGAATATGAAATGCACCTTCTTGATTTTGAACCAGTGGCTTCGTAAAGAAATAGGGAGGAATAAAAAGCCCTCTTATGCAAATAATGAATCAAATTTCACTTCGTTTCATTTGTACCCAGGAAACATATATAAAATCATACACAAAATCTAAACAATGCCCATATTACATTCCCAGAATGGCAGTCTACAAATCATCAACATCCCCATAAGCCTTTTCAAATAGATAACATTTCTTTGTAAAGGAATGAGATGCTAACACTTGGGGCCCAATTTTGAATGCGGAATGTGCTGACCGCACGGACATCCAGGATCTGGATGGGCCAATCTAGACCCTGATTCTGAGTCTGCGGGAGCTAGACGTTTCCTCAGAATCAGAATCTGGTCTAGACAACCAGCCCATGCCTGAACCGGCAGGCAGTCCCCCAAATCTGTGTCGCTGGATGTCCATGCTTCTCCCCGCACAGACCTGCCCCGGCTCCTGTGGCATCCTGTTGCCATGGCACCGTGGCTCCATTGAGGAGCCGCGATCCCTGGCTGCCACCACAAAGTTCTTTCCCTGCAGCCTGACCCCTGATGCAGCCTTCCAAAGGAAGGGTCAGGCTGCAGGGGAGCTCCTGCATCCCCTTGCCTTACTGACCTGGCCCTGCGCCACTGCCCCGTCTATGTTGATGACTCCGGATGTATAGGGTCAACCTCAGAATTGGCCCTATACATCTGGGGTCACATCCCCGCCCATCACCCGCCATCGCTCCTCCCTCGGCCTGCCCTCTCCCGGCCCCATCCAGAGCTCCCCGTACATCTCCTATGTATGTGCAGGGAGTATTGAGCAGAGGATACGGTCCCAGCATTTAGCGGAAATGGACGTCCATCCCCGCTAAATGCGGCTCAAAATTACCCCATTGGTTTCTTGTAAACTTTCTGATAATACATTGCAAAGTAAAGGCTCCTAGACTGAGAAAACTTGAGTTCATATCTGTTCTTTAGACATTTCTGCCAATGTCTGTATACAGTTTGCCCTATGATTCAGAGGCACAATGCTCGTGTTGGGTGATAAGTAGGGTTGCCAGACGCCCTGATTTTATCAGGATTGTACTGATTTTTGGAAACTTGCTCTGATTTGAAAAATGTCCTGATTTTGTCCTGATTTTTGGTGTTTTGTCCTGACTTGTCCTGAATTTCTGTAAACGTTTGACAGATGATTAAGATGAACATTATATTTCAAATTAAGTTATTTTTATTTGTTTATTGTACATACAATTGAGAAATAAAACATTAATTATACGTTTTTCTTTTTCAATGTGTGAGTGTGACTCAGGGGCATGTTTACTAAAAACCGCAAATTTGCGTGCCGCAAAATAGCGCACTAAAAGCGGTACTTAAGAGCGCTTAAACGCCCCGCAAATGTGCGATGAAGCCCCGCACACTTGCGCGTCACAGTAACGGGTGCCACACAAGTACGGGCCCGCAAATGTCCGATAGAGGCGTGGAAAGGCTAACGGAGGGCGGAGGAAGGCCCCGGAGGGGCGGAGAGAAGGGGTTAATGGGCAAGGAAGGGGAGGGGAGAGGCGCCCCGCACATTATCGGTGCTGAATTTCCAAAGAAAAATAGCGCGAGTGAATCACTCGCGGTAGAATGCATTTAAAGGGAAGAGAAACCATTTCCGTCAGCAATGTACAGCAAAACCGGGGAAACCTGCCAAACGTGAGCAGTGTGATACATGTGCACAGCCCAAAAGTGGAAATAAAAATAGAAAAGGGCCACAACAAAACTTGTAAAAATAGTAATTCAGCTGGGGAACAGTTATAGTAATGGGCAAAACCAAAAAACACACCCAGGAAAGCTCCAGCAAAAAGAAATGTTTTTTGGAAAGGTGTACGGAGCGGAGACTCTTCCAAAAACATTTCCTTTTTGTTGGAGCTTTCCTGGGAGTGTCTTCTATGGCTGCCCATTAATATCACGGTTGCCCAGCATGGTGATATTGTGTCCCCCATTTGCCGTGGTCATTTCTGGGGTTTATGTGCACGTTTGTCACCAGACAGGGTGCATGTGCCCACAGTAAAAATGCGTAGAGCAGGGTTTGTGACTCCATCCTGCCAGGTTTACTACCTCCAGGGGCTACACTGTCTCTGTGGCCATAGTGTGGTGCAGTGGACAGAGCCATTACCTCGAGGGCTAGAGGTTCAAATCCCAGCTGGGGCACTTGCCAGCCCAGTCCCTATATTTTACCCACCACTAAACAAAGATAGCGCAGACACCCCTGTATTGCAGGGAACATAAGCATGGGGGAAACACCCATATTTTACCCAACACCGCACACACACACCACAACAATGGGCATTACCTACAGCCAAGTCCCCCAAATGCAGTCCCATACTGCCAACATTGCAATCAGGTCATCTGCTTTTTCTGAGAGAAGCTCATGCCAGCATGTTGGCGGACCAGTACATGTGGTGCAGGGGGCAGTGGCTGCTAGCCACAGAAGACAGAGGCCTAGCCATGTGCAGGCTGGCACAATCCACTGCAACAGACAGGCCCTGCCGGATCCACAGGCATGGACATTCCAGGGAATCCAGCCAATCTGTGGTTACACGGTGGTGCAGTGCACACAGACAGTGCGTGCAAGAACAGAAGGTCACAGGTTCAAAGCCCAGCTGGGGCTACCGCCAATCCTGCCCACATACTTTTCCCACAACTACACAGTGATAGTAAGGACAAACCCTTCGTGGCGAGGACATATGCAATGGTACTACGTCTATCTTTTACCCCACTGAGCACAGACACCATGTACAGGGGCAGTACCTAGAGCAGAATCTCCCAAATGCAGTCCTGGTGGGCCACACACCAGTCAGGTTCCATGCTGCCACTCATACAAATGCCTGTGGTGTATATCTATGCATCGCCCCCATGGTATGTAGATGTAGCTCATGCATATTCATGAGGAACAGCAGGAAAACCCGAACAGTGTGATGGAAACCTGGACTGGAGTTGGGAATCTCTGCCGTAAAGCAGCAGCCAACAGGGCCAGACACCACCACACACACACCCACAGGCCCCATTGGCCAATGTCTCCTGGAGAGGCAGAACATTAGACCCTGCGTGCATCTCCCAATACTAGCACCTGCATACCTTAGCAATGTCACCCTACACCTGAGGTATACGGTACACAGCTCTGAGACACTTGCTAGGAGTACTGGCAGATAGATATCCATACGTTACGCACATACTGCTAGTTGACCCCATCCGAACAATCTGTTCGGTGTTTGCGGTGCGTGCTCCAGCCCTTGCCTCTGACAGTGTTTACCACCCTGGGGAGTGACCCCCAGCAGTACTGCGTAGCATATCCATGCCTTGCCGTGCCCAGCTCCGGTTTGGTGGGCAAGGCTAATTACCTCCTCAATAGTAGCACCATTATGGCATAGGTGTGGACTTGTGTGTCTGTCTATGTCTATACAGTGGGTGTTGGCAGCAAGCCCCTTCCACAGCCCACACTGCCAACACTGTTGCCAGTATTGGCCTGCCAATGTGCATAATGAGTAGCAAGGGACCATGGGTATATCTCAGACAGAGTGGACTGACCAGGATGCAGCTGCACAGGGCATAGGGCACTGGCAGGGGCATGGTAGTGCCCGGCCAACACCTACACAGACAGGGTGACCTCTGTATGTGCTGCTGGGAGATCACACTCACCCTGAGTGTGCAGTGACGGCAGCATGGCTAGGCACCCCTATAGTGCTATATTGTGATTTTCCCATGTGATATGTATGGGTGTCTCTTCATGGACTTATCTGCCTGTGTGTGCTGCCACCCCAGTTGTGGGTGCATGCATGTCCATCAGGACCAGCCAGCAGACTGTTCACAGCTGGTATGTGTTGTGATGGAGTGCCTTGCAGGGTGCAGTGGCTGATGGTTTGTTGCAGGTGAATATCAGAGAGTGGTGGGGTGCATCTGTGAATATCCAGGCCTAATGTCTGTCTGATATTGTGTTATGGATGTGTGTGGAGCTGCTTGGACTGCCCTGTAGGGTGTCTGTTCCCTAGCAGGACTGGGGTTGATGGTCCACTGTACTGCCATCGGGGTGGGGTGGGGTGGGGTGGGGTGGGGTGGGGTGGGGATCTGTTGAGGAGAAGCCCTGTTTTATCCACATGGGGGGGGGGGGCCCACTAACTGAACCAGACAGAGATCTCCAAAATGTTTATGCAGCACCTACCTATTCCACAGGTTATTGCTGCTTTGGAGCTCTAACATGGCCGCATTCAGCCATGGCTGGTGTTGTGGACCTGGTCCTGGGCGCAACATCTCACACTCACACTCAGGGTGAGCACAGTAACTGCACAATGTGATGGTGTTTAGCTACTCTTTGCCGTTTGTCCACCCACTCAGGACACCCTACCAGGCCGAGGTGCTGTGTGGGTGCACACGGACACTTCCCCCTACCAGGCCAGGGAGCTTTAGGGGTGCATTTCCCATCCTGTGTTCAATCATGGACAGCTGATTTGCATGTGCAGTGCATCATGGGTACGGGTGGTTCACAACAGCAGACTGTCAGTGAGGTAACGTACAGGCTATCTGCAGCCAGCCAGGGGCTGCTTATAGCTATAGAGCTGTAGCCCAATGGTTATCTCACTGCCTGTGCAGCCAGATGTCACAGGTTCAAACCCACAGTGGGGTTCTGTGATAGGGGTGTCCAAAGAGTTATTTTAATTTACTGTACATATGTTGCTGCCAGCAATAACACCCTCAGCGTACTGTACCAATAAGGTGCCTCTGAGGGTGCTTTATGGGGCGCCCTATAGGGCACGTTACGGTTGCCAGCCATATAGGGTGCACTATACATTATCCTGTGTCGCAACATACATACTGCCCTATAGGGGACATTCTAGGGTGCCTTGGCGGACGGTGCACTGTAACATGTGCCTTATGGGCCGCCTTATATTAATATGCTGTGAGAGTGTGTTTGCTAGTAGTTATCACAAAATAAAATTAAAAAGCCTCCTACAGCACTCCACAACATATAACATACTGCCTCAGCTAGCCTTTTTCACTGGCCATTATGAGGGATTGAACCCCTGGTCCCTGCACCATTGCTCAGTGTCTTCACCATTGTGCTGTGGCTCTGGTCCTGTGTTTGAGCAGCAGCGTGCAGCCTTGTAGCCATCGGCGCGCCGTCTTGTGGCGCACAAAATTAACAGCGCGCCGCCTTATGCTGCCCAACATGGGCATGCCCCTTAAAATAATGCCTCAGCCAGCTGTCTTCAATGGGCACTGTGGGGAATTGAACCCATGATGCCTGCATGAGTGGTCAGTGTCTAAACCATTGTGCTATGGCTCCATTCCTATTATTTGCACATCAGCGCGCCACTTATCCCACCCACTATTGGGCTGCCCCCTCACACATCAGCGCGCCGCCTTCTGCCCACCGGCTCGCCGCCTTCTGTTGCCAAATTTTATCAGTGCGCCGCCCTCTGCCGCCCAACCTTAACAGTGCGCCGCCATCTGCCGCCCACAATGCACAGTGTGCCGCCACATGCCGTATAAAAAAAGAGTGCGCCGCCTTCTGCCGCCCATAATCAATATGCCTCATACACCACTTTTGCCCATAAAAGTTGATGCCTCAGCTGGTCTTTTTCATTGAGCGCAATGGGGGTTTGAACCCATGGTCCCTGCACCATAGGTTAGTGTCTTCACAGTTGTACTATGGCTCTGTTGTTTGGTGATGCAGCATCGCCCCACTTAGCCTTCCCACGCGCTTATGTGGGCCCCGCACATTAGCGCGACGCACACACGTATGGTCGGGTTTTTTTCTTTTTTCTGCCTGAACCGCCCACTCCTTATATGGCACACGCACACTAACGGGGGCCGGCACAGCAACGGAGTTTAGTAAACATCCTCCTCAGTGTTTTTGCCCAAAAATGTTCCTTTTGACTTTTGTTTGAAAAAAGGGAAACATTTTGGACTCTTTCCTTGAAAATGGGAAATTTTGGGTTTCATTGTACATGCAAAATATAGTGAATTTAAGCTGTATGTAAAGAGCGGGAAAATATAAACATTTTATGGAAGCCCAAAGTCTTGACCATAGTTTATTCTTTGTTAACATTTTTCAATCTTTGTCATCATAGTAATATTACTAATATAAATTAAATAGTAATTATGTATAACGCCACTAGTGGAACGAGTATTTTCGGTGTGTAAGAAGCAATGTACGGATATTCGAAATCGATTGGATATTAAAACCATAAAATCCTTGCTTCAAGTTAAAATAAACTATTCATTATCCTGTGGTGATATGTACAAAACAGATTTTGGCTGACAAAAATCTGCTAAATCAAATATCGCCAAACATTAAATACATGTAAATGATGCTTTATTGTGTTCGATGGCCAATAAAACGTTTTTTTGAAAATTGTTATTTTTTTGAAACAATGTCCTGATTTTGGACCAAAGGTATCCAGCAACCCTAGTGATAGGCATTCAGACAAGAATAAAAATACTCCAAACCAACCAACCAGGCAAATTGACTTAAAAACCAGGACTAAGCAATAGAGAAAGAAGTACTTGCTCCTATCTCTGCTATTGGTGAGGTGCTGATGAAAGGTAATGAGTTTTTTGATAAAATTGTCCAATGCTTGTTCTGGCAGAGGGTGATAGAGGGAGTTGCATATCAGCAGATTTCTGTGCTACCTGATGCTTTGGCTAGACTTACTTCCTGCTAGTCTGATGAGTATCTCCACCCCTTTGGAACTGCTACTCTGGGCAAGTGCACAGTTTGCATAGTGGTTCACACTGGCCCTGACAATAAAAGTGTTTTAATCTATAGTGCCTATAGCATCCATTTGACTTTATTGGTTAACTTTTATATTTTATTCACTTTAGCTTAGGTCTTGAGGTTTTTGCCTCCCCCCCCCCTCATAAGGATGGTTGTTTTGCTGCTGTTTTCCCCATAGTTTTATGTGCCCACCTTCATTTTCTTTTATGTAGTGCTACACCTCTGCACTACATACGTATGATCCTGTGGCATCAGAATCTGCCTATAATTTTGTTCAACTCAATGATAAGCAAAATGGCCCCTTGTTTATTTTGCCGTGAAGTAAACAAAATTCCGTTAAAATAATAGTGAAATTTGTTGAGCAATGATAACATTTTATGGACAGAGCATGTTCCATCCCCTGCATTTCCTTTGTGGAATGGAATATCTAGTCTGCACCATATTTTATAGGGCTCTTTTTTCCTGTCTTATCTTTACATAGTCTTTCTATATTCTGATGACATAAACAATCTATCTACGTTTACCCGTTCCACCCCATTCATTAATTTATAGACCTCTATCATATCTCCCCTCAGCCGTCTCTTTTCCAGATGAAGAACCCTAAACATTTTAGCCTGTCTTCATAGGGGTATCCTTCCATCCCCTCTACCATTTTGGTGGCTCTTCTATGAATGTTAAGGGTTTCAATTTGCTACAAAAGTGGGATTTGATAACACAGGTACACTACCAAAAAACTGCCTCCAGTTTTGCAACTGATTCCTATAGATTTTGGGGTGCTGAATCCAGGAAAAATAGTCAAAATGTTCCATCACGTCACGTTTTCTTGCAAAATTAGATTTCTTACCCATATAAGGAATGTTCACATAATTTCTTTTTAGCCGACTGCAGTTTATTTTCTTGGCCCAAAATAGAGGTTGTAATGGTTAACTAACTAGAAACACTCCCTCATGATATTTTAGAGTGTTTTGTATTCATTTTATACATTAACAGGACAATTGGGAGGCGGGGGGCTAAATCCAGTACTCGCGCTGGCGCATGTTCTTTCCTGTTCGCCTCGCCTCGTTCGCTCGCTCAAACACGGTGGTTGCGACATGAACGTTCCTGTCAAATTTCAGTTTCTTGCAAGTTCATTATTACCTTTTGTTTGCTCAGTCATAATCCAGCTTTATTCCGAAGTGGTTCACTACAGTTGTAGTTTGCAGTGCTGTGTATTTGTGATGGCTCACAGAGCCAGAGGTTGCGTCAACTCTCCGGACAGTTTTTGTTTTATTTGTGGGGAATATACCGTGAAAAAGCGGCAGAGGAACATTTCTGCATTTATTAAAAAAGTATAATTCGCCTATTTCGGTTTGAAGTTAGGCGATCAAGACAAACCGTGGGCTCCTCACAAAGTGTGCAAGACATGTGAGGAAGATCTACGCTTATGGATGAAAGGTAAAAAACAAGCATTTCATTTCGGAATACCTATGATGTGGCGTGAACAAAGAGACCACAGCAGTGACTGCTATTTTTGCTCTTGCATTGTGAAGGGATACAACTTAAAAATAAGAACGTAATAAGTTACCCCAACCTTCCCTCAGCAATTAGGCCTATGCCTCATAGCAACGAAGTACCTGTGCCTGAACCACCAAAATCTTTG
Organism: Ichthyophis bannanicus; assembly: GCA_033557465.1. Taxonomy (NCBI): domain Eukaryota; kingdom Metazoa; phylum Chordata; class Amphibia; order Gymnophiona; family Ichthyophiidae; genus Ichthyophis; species Ichthyophis bannanicus. Next base: position 760,573,907 of record CM066033.1, read on the forward strand.
GATCATATTTGTGTGGACGGTTCTGATCATGATGAGACTCATCAGATGGCTTTTCCCGATGAGTCCAGTACTTCCGAGTTTGAAACTGAACCAGATCCGAAACCTGAACTTTTCTCTCAAGCTGAATTGAATGATTTAGTCCGGGATTTAGGACTCCCAAAAGATGCTGCCCAACTGCTAGGTTCTCGGCTTAAACAGAAAAATCTATTGTCACCAGGAACAACTTTTTATTGGTACTACCGCAACCGCGAGACACAATTTTTGAAGTATTTCAGCAAAGAGGAAGATTTGGTATTTTGCAACAATATATACGGAGTGATGGAAAAATTTAAACTCAAGTATGATCCTGCTGAATGGCGGCTGTTCATTGATTCGTCAAAAGACAGCATAAAAGGTGTTCTTCTTCATAATGGCAACACATTTGCTTCAGTTCCTATTGCTCACTCTGTTATTCTCCAAGAAAAATACGAGAATTTGGCCCTGATTCTTCAGAAGATTCGTTATGATGAGCATAAGTGGATGATTTGTGGAGACTTTAAAATTCTATCCATGCTATTAGGGCAGCAATCCGGTTTCACCAAATATCCTTGCTTCCTTTGCTTGTGGGATAGCCGGGCCCGCGACCTACACTGGGGGAAAAAAGACTGGCCAATTCGGGAGTATTTGAGACCCGGTGAGAAAAATGTTCTTCATGAGAGCTTGGTACCTCGTGATAAAATTCTATTACCACCTCTCCACATTAAGTTGGGTCTCATTAAGCAATTCATCAAGTCCCTTCCAAAAGATGGTGAGTGCTTTCGGTACCTTTGCTCAAAGTTCCCCCGACTTTCTGAAGCAAAGCTAAAGGAAGGAGTGTTTGTTGGCCCTGATATAAGGAAACTCATTTCAGATGGAGCATTCGCTGAAACGATGTCTGAGAAGGAAAAAGAAGCCTGGGATTCCTTCAAGGATGTTGTTCTCAAATTCTTGGGGAACAGGCGGGATGAGAACTATAAGGATATTGTTGCCAGGATGCTCAATGCCTTCAAAGAACAAGGCTGTAACATGAGCCTGAAAGTCCATTTCTTGCACTCCCATGTGAACTACTTTCCCGAAAACTTGGGGGCGTACAGTGAAGAACAAGGTGAAAGGTTTCACCAGGACATCAAGGACGCAGAGAGAAGGTACCAAGGAAGATGGAACACCACTATGATGGCTGATTTCTGCTGGTTGCTGCTGCGGGAAACCCCAGATGAAAATACGCCAAGCAGCGCACCAAGAGAAGCATTCGGGGGAAGAAGAAACGGGCCCACCAGGAGATTGATTGACCCAAGAATGACTTTAAAATCTAAACTGTGTTGACAAATATCGTGATTTTACTAAACTTTGAAATAAAAATTTGCTAGTTATTACCACAGTGTCGGATCTCATTTATTAGAATTTTATTTTCACACCATCGGGTGTTTGTCTTCATGTATTGCAATGGTGCGGTTTGCGTTTTCTATTCTTACATACATACCTGTACAACATTTTTTGCACATTTCTTTGCTTTGCTTTGTGTCTAGCCTCGCTCTTATATGCTCAATGTTTGTGCACATGTATGTGGCTGTTTTAAGTGCAGACAATTTTGCTACCATCACAGTTTGTTTTGTTGACATTACTCTATTCTTATGTGCTGCCTTGTTACAATTTTCTTTATTCTTATTTGAATAACTACTAAACAATTAGTATAAAGAATTCATCCAAGAAACTTTTATCTCAATCGCACTCAATCTGAAACTTTCACCTCAAACTGCTAACCCAATGTAGCAAAAAATCTGTACGTGATGGAGCAAATTGGTTACCAGATTTGGATTCAGCGCACCAAAAAACGTAAAAATCAATCGAAACATTAGAGGCAGTTTAAAAAAACATTTTTTTAGTGTACCTGTGTAATTAAGGAATTTACGCTCCAAATGTGGGGCGCAGGTATGTTTTGAAGACTTGGCCTTTCAAATTCAAACAGCTGGGCAAAAGCCAATTATGCATTATTGGGAGGATACTTTAACCCTGGGAGTATCGATGGGGTCAAAAGTGACCCCATTGCAAGTTTTACAGCGCGTATCTTGGAAACTAGTTGTTCAAGAATGCAATCTTTTTATGACTTTTCACATGTCAATATTCTCTTTATATTGCGCCATGAGAGGAATAATTTTCATCCTCTAGGTGACGCTAGTGATGAATTGCAGCACAGAGTGCCAGTGGGGTCATTTTTGACCCCAGTTGCTTACGTCCAGTTTGGATCGTGATACAATTTGCAGTTTTGTGAATTTTTTCATCTGACAAAGGTATTTATCATTAATTATGTATTATTTATTTTCTGTAATTGATATCATACATTCTCTCATTATTTCTGATGAAATCTAAAGGCTTTCAGCTCGTTCATCACGATTATTGTATACCTATAGTAAAACTGCTTTGCGTTTTATTCAACTTTATCTTTGTTTATTTATTTTAGGTTATTTTTTATGATGCCAAAACAAAAGTATTCAGCTGTCCAAGTAAGAGAAATATTGCAACAAGATGCACAGTGTCACAAGGTAAACCCAGGGGACCCAGAGGAAATGGAGATTAACGGAGAAAATCAGGCAGAACCTGATGAGGTAAACAAAAACATGTCAAATAGTTGCTATGAGCGACCACGGCACACGTGGGAAAAGGGTAAAAAGACACACCCAGCCAGCATGAGAATGGAGGTTGATTTACCTGATAGGGATCAGCTGAGAAGGGGTGGAACCCGGGGACAGATACATAAGGCACACTCACAAGCAGTGAGGGAGAGTGAGCACGGACAGAGGTGGAAGCAACAACCTCAGTCGTGGGAACGAAGGGAAAGAGAAAGAGACACAGTAATCCAATCTCATCTCCAGGACCAAAGTTGGTGGAAGGAAGGAAATGAGAGAGAGTGTCAGCAACGTATACCAGAGGACAGCTTGAATGAGTCTCAGGACTATGTGAGTACGTGTGGAGATCAGCTGTTAAACACAGAGTGTGTGTGTGAAAGCCAGAAGAGAAGAGGGAGGAATCCTGTTGCAGGAAGCAAGGCATTCAAAGTGGAACAGGACTGTTTTACACCCGAATGGGCTAAGTCCAGGATTAATAGAAGAAGCCAGCCTAGAGCAGAGATAAAGGGAAAAGGAAACAACTTCTTTCCTTGTACGGGCAGTTACAAGAGAAAGGAAGGTCTCTTACCTTATAATTCTGCTAGCAACTTTAAATGCTCAGACTTCTCTCGAGTGCCGTTGTCAGCACTGAAAACTCCCACAGCTGTATCAGAGGAATTAGCCTTTAACCCATTCAAGGCAGGACACAAGCTGTTTGATTCTAATACCAGTGTTTATGGGCAGTTACCTCATAGCTTTACACAGGAGGAGTGCTCTTACAAGCCATTATCCAGAGTATACGGTAATACCCAGCAGTGTTTTAGCCTAGAGCCAGGAAGCAGTCATGTAGCTGACGTGATTAACCAGAGTGAGCTCGGCAGGACAGCTACTACAGAAAACGTGGGTACAAATGTTTATCCTTTAATACCACATGATATTTCTAATGTACCAGATAACACTGAACCCATGGAATGCTCGTTAGTGACAACTGAAGAAGAAGAGTTTTCCTTGAGATAAGAAAATACATGTACAAGGAGGGTTTAAACAGCAACGCAGTAACTGGCAGAAGTTGCTTTGTTTAAACTGAATCCTGAATGATTTATATCAGCCAAAAGAAAAGGATTAAGTGCTCATGAAGAGAACTGTTTTCTTTTGTTAAAAAGTTAAAGCTGAGGAAAGCATTTTTGTTCAATGTTTGCTTCTGTTATTTGCCAGAGTGGCTTTTGATTATTTTGTGCTTCAAGAAAAAAAGAATACCTCATTGGACGGGGAATAAAGCCCTTGATTTAAAGTGTGAACTGTGTGTTTGAGTGATTACAAGAAGACGGTACAACTACCACCCACAGAGGGCCAGGCAGGGCTATCTATAGCATATAGAAAGCCAAGAAAAGGTATTAAGCTGTAATACCAGTCTCCACCGGAGGGGCCCGATGAGGGTGTGACAACAGTGACGGCTCTGAGTCGACTGATGATGCAGCATATTCAGCAAGTGAAGAAGCATATCAACCAAGTTCGGGCGATAAATCTGATGATGTCATGATTCAGATGGCAACAGCAGTTGGTCGCCAAGTGAATGTGAGACTGATGTTGAGCAGGTAACATCGCCTGCAGCAAAGAGTCAAGTTACAGGTCGAGGCAAAGGTCGAGGCTGTGCTGGACGGGGAAGAAGGCAGGAGTCCTCGGTGTCAGTATCATCTGTGAGGAACCTTAGTTGTAGTCATAGAGGAGCTAAGAGGTCATCAACTATAAGCACAAATGTTGCCATTAAAGCCTATGTATCTAAGGATGCAACATCATGGAACAGGAAACCTATAAAGCAAGCTGCTGGAAGATACGCCAGAGCTAATGTCATGCCCGTACAACAAGGTCCTACAAGGTATGCTGTACGAAATATTGATGGCCCTCTCGCAGCATTCCACTTGTTCATGAGGAAGAACTTATTGAATGAAATCATGATGTGGACGAGCAAACAAGGAAGACACATTTATGATGACACCTGGAAAGATTTGACAGACGGAGAATTTCAATGTTTTCTTGGATTTCTGATCCTCTTAGGCATATACAAGTCACGAAATGAATCCATAGTTCAGTTGTGGAACCTTGAAGATGGTCGTTCTGTTTTCGGCAAAAATATGGCCCGTAACCGTTTTCAGCAAATTTCTTGTGCTCTCAGATTTGATGATGCAACCAACAGACGTGAACAATGAGGCGTGGATAAGCTTGCTCCAATCAGACACGTTTTTGATACCTGGGAAGCAACTCTAAGTGACACCTTTGTTCCTGGTGAAAATGTTACCGTGGATGAGCAACTGCTTACATTTCGTGGCCGTGTTCCATTCAGACAATATATTCCCAGCAAACCTGGGAAATATGGCATAAAGCTATGGATGTTGTGTGACAGTGCAACATCATATGTTCTGCATCTTCAAGTATATACCGGAAGGGAACTCGGACAAAACAGGGAACAGAATCAGGGTGAAAGGGTTGTGATGCAACTCACTGAAGAATTGACGCGATCTGGCAGAAATTTTACCTTTGACAATTTCTTCTGCAGTTTATCCCTATCACGGAAATTGCTAGAAAAACAAATGACACTTTTGGGGACAATTCGAAAGAACAGAAAAGAATTACCTCCAGAATTTTTAACAGCAAAGGGCCGAGAGGTATTCATTTCACTGTTTGCCTTTCGCGATGACGCCACTCTGGTTTCCTATTGCCCGAAGAAAGGAAAAGTGGTTGTTCTTCTGAGCAGTTTGCATGATCAAGAAGAAGTAAATAACACACATCCAGACAAAAAAACCACGCATGATCTTGGACTATAATTCTAGTAAAGGTGGAGTAGATACGGCAGATCAAATGTTGTGCACGTATACCACAAAACGAATGACAAGACACTGGACATCAGTGCTTTGAACGCCTTCATTGTTTGGATGTCACTAAATCCAGAATGGCAGTCCAAGTCAAAGCACAGATGTCGTCTATTCCTCTTGGAATTAGGAAAGCAGCTGCTTCAGAGTAATTGCAGCGAGACTTCTTCCAGCATTGAAGAAGCCACTGATGCTGTTTGCAATGTCGGGATCCCAAAGAAAAGGGCAAGGTGTCACTGCTGTTCCAGAGAAAAAGACAAGAAAAGCAACATAGTTTGCACCTCCTGCAAGCGCAATGTTTGCAAAGAACATTCAGAAAATGTCTGTTTCTCATGCAAATGACTGTAGTACTTTACTGTGTTCAAGTGCATGTAAAAACTGCTTCCATGGCAACTCTTCTTCGTGTAATTGTATGTTAAAGTATTAAATTTCAAAACATTTAACCTTCATATAATAATTAATTCAGAATAATATTTTGTCTGTTTAGTTTAAATTTTTCATGGTTAACAATTAAATTTGTCGTGGGGTCATTTATGACCCCAACGGTATTCAGTATGTGCAAAAAATCTCGGTAATTCCAGGATTAATCTGACTACAGACCCAAAATTGGATAATTTGAATAGTGTGGAGTATAAAACAGGACCGTATGACATTTAAGGCTTTTTTAGAGCAATTGGTGTTTGTAGATTCTTGGAGGCTTCTATACCTTTGATCTGGCTTGTATTCTTTCCATACTGCAAAATACAATACAACCTTATGGATTAGGTGGTGGTGGTGATTGGGGGCGGGGCTAAGATTGCACAAGTAAATACTGGATATTGAATGATTCTTAAACAGGAAGTCGGCATCGGGCAATCTGAAGGGGCAGAAGCAAGCAGCTTCGTGGCACTGAAGTTGTAAGGTAAGCTCTGCGGGGCAGTTTGGGGCCATTGCTGCCACTGCAAGTCCTGGAGAGGGGTGGCACTGGTGGCAATGGACTGCCCCTAGATCACTGACTCTCTAGGCAGCCACCTAAGTCACCTCATGGTCGCACAGGCTGCTGTTAGTATAGATCCTGGCCTCCCACTTGCAGTGTATTGTGGGGTCTCTGGTCCTTTGATATCAAGCTGTTTTTATCCCTGGAAGGCAAACAGGAGATAATATCAAGTGGACATTACTCCTACAGTGAGTTTTGTGACAGACTGAAGCCCCTGCAATGTTTTTGGCAACTGGTGCAGAAAAACCTTTTGATAGGATTGAATAGGCTTTTGGGTTTGCAGTTTTTTGAAAGATGGGTTTTGGACTCAATTTTGTCACTTGGGTAGAAGCTTTGTATAGAGGTCCTAAGGCGCAAGTGAACGCAAGTTTCATTCCCTTCCGAAGACCCACATCTTCTCCTCTGCTTTCGACCTTCCCTCCGTTGTCCCCTAATCTCCTGTTTCTACTGTTTTCTTTTTATGTTTTGTATGAATGCATCTTCCTTCCCTCTTTCCTATGGAAAATTGTAGTTCCTTTTCACCTCTGGGGTTTTAGCCTCATTTTCCTATGTTTTTGGAATATTGTAAACTGCCCTGATGTTATGGGGGCGGTATATCAAGGAAATGAAGAAACAAACATAAATGGAGACATGTGAAAAGGTTGCCCTCTCTCGCCATTGTTATTTGTGCTCTCTTTTGAGCCCTTGGCTGTTCACATCCACGCCAATGCTAATATTAAGGAAGTAAGGATGGGAAAAATGAATTTAGCATTATTTGTTGATGACATTTTATTATCTGTGACTCTGCTGGTGATTATATAGGATCTGCAGGAATATGGTTGACTGGCTGGATTAAAAATAAATATGACAGAGTCTGAATTATTGAACATAATGTTATTCGGAAAGCCAGAGGCACAACCTGATGATTCAGTTTCCCTTTTAAATTTGGTAAATGTTCAGTGCGGTACCTGAAGATTCAGTTATCAGAGCAGCCAGAGGATCTTTATGATCTAAATTACATGCTTTTATTTTCTAAGATATACAGCGTGTCGTGTTGTGAGGCCTTATGTGCATCAGTGATGCTGAGGGCTAAGCTATTGGTAGTTTAACTACTGGTAGGGTCTCCCAAGATGGACAGGTCTCAGCTGAGGTGCCAGACCAAGACAACCACACATCTGGGCAGCAGCAGAATGGGACAGTGTTGGCAGTGGAGGATCACATTTCTGTGACCACGGCAACAACACTAAACTTAAACTGCGCAGAGGAAAGGCTCGGCAATCTACTTCTGTATCTTGCCATGAAAACAAAATAGATAGTCACAACAAAAAAAAATTACACGATAGTGCTGGAAGATGAGACCCCCAGGTCGGAAGGCACTCAACTAGCTACTGGGGAAGAGCTGAAGACTTTTCAGAGTAAAGCCAGCATTTATGATACGGTTGGATCAAAGCCCTTGGAACGTCTGATTGCTGATATAGCTGTGCATGAAATGAGAGTCAGAAGCTGTGAAGATATCTTACATATTGGAACATGGAATGTACGAAGCATGAACCAAAAGAAGTTGGAGGAGGTCAAGAATGAATTGGAATGTGCACAACTTAATCTGTTGGGTGTCAGCGAACTAAAATAGACTGGCATCGGGCACTTTGCAAACGATGATTACATGGTCTACTATGCTGGAAATGAAAGACAAAGAAGAAATGGTGTTGCATTTATAGTAAAGAAGAATCTTGCAAGAACTGTAATGCAATACAATGCAGTCAGTGAACGCTTAATCTCTATTCATCTACGAGGAATACCTATCAACACAACTATACAGTCAAACCTCGGTTTTCATTTGCCCCAGTTTTCGTTAGCTTCGGTTTTCGACGACTTTTTTTGGTTGCAATTTTGTCCCGGTTCTCGTACATCCGCTCGGTTTTCGTACTTATTTTTGCGATTGAGCTCTTTGCTTTCAGCGTTCCTTACTGTAATCAAGGAGTGAGAGTGTGGCTTCCGATGTTCCCTGCTGATTGGCAAACTTGAGGGATCTGTGTGTGTGCTGTCCGGTGAGGTGAGAAAAGTGCTGCTATTCTGCTGATGCTAAGAATTGCAGGCGGGGGAGAGAATCGGCGATCGGAGGTGTGTGATTGAAGTGCACGAGCTGTTCTGCTGATGCTGAGAATTGCAGGCGGGGGAGAGAATCGGCGATCGGAGGTGTGTGATTGAAGTGCACGAGCTGTTCTGCTGATGCTGAGAATTGCAGGCGGGGGAGAGAATCGGCGATCGGAGGTGTGTGACAGAAGTGCACGAGCTGTTCTGCTGATGCTGAGAATTGCAGGCGGGGGAGAGAATCGGTGATCGGAGGTGTGTGACAGAAGTGCACGAGCTGTTCTGCTGATGCTGAGAATTGCAGGCGGGGGAGAGAATCGGTGATCGGAGGTGTGTGACAGAAGTGCACGAGCTGTTCTGCTGCTGAGAATCGGAGGCAGGGAGAGAGTCGTTCTGCTGCCTGGTTGAGACTTCGGGGCTCGTGCTGCTGCAGCCATTGCTACATGGCTCTGGAACGCATGCTCAGCTCTGGGTGTCTGGAACGGATTAATTGGATTTACATTATTTCTTATGGGAAATATTGCTTCGGTTTTCATACGTTTCGGTTTTAGTCAGACTTTTTTGAACGGATTAATCATGAAAACCGAGGTTTGACTGTAATTCAAGCATATGCCCCAACAACAGCTGCAGAAGAGGATGAAATTGAAGAGTTTTATGAACAAGTTCAAGCTGAATTTGACAGAACATGCAAACAGGATATCCTGATAGTCATGGGTGACTGGAACGCAAATGTTCGCAAAAAAGAAGAAGTCAAGGTGGTTGGAAAATATGGACTTGGCAACAGAAATGAAGCTGGAGAATGACTGATAGAATTCTGAAAGACCAACAATCTATTCATCTCAAACATCTTCTTCCAGAAACAAAAGCAGCGACTGTACACATGGACTTCACCCAATCGATTGTACAAAAATCAAATTGACTACATCTGTTGAAGTCAACGATGGAAAAGCTCTACAACATCAATAAAGACAAAACCTGGAGCTGACTGTGGTACAGATCATCAACTACTAGTATGCAAACTCAAGCTAAATTTGAAAAAGAGCAAATCACTCATGAATGCAGGTAATTTAAAGACTGCCTGCAAAATCGATTTGCTGCTTTAGATACAAATGACAGAATTCCAGAAGAGTTATGGAATGATATCAAGAAGGTTGTGTTGGAAGAAAGCGAGAAGTCATACAATCGCTCTGATCCCACATGCCAGCAAGTTTCTACTGAAGATTATTCAACAGAGACTACAACCATACCTGGAACAAGAACTACCTGAAGTGCAAGCAGGGTTCTGGAAAGGGCGAGGAATGAGAGACATCATCGTGGATGTGAGATAGATCCTTGAAAAGACTAATGAATACCAGAAGGATATCTATTTGTGCTTTATCAACTATAGCAAGGCTTTTGACTGTGTAACCCATGAGAAACTCTGGGCCACATTAAGAAGCATAGGTATACCAGAACACCTGATCTTTCTCTTGCACAATCTGTACATTGATCAAGAAGCAACAGTTCGAACGGAACAAGGAGAAACAGAATGGTTTAAAATAAGCAAAGGTGTAAGACAAGGCTGCGTACTTTCCCCCTACCTGTTTAATTTATATGCAGAACAAATCATTAGAGAAGCAGGATTGTATGAAGACAACAGAGGTGTGAAGATTGGTGGAAGACTCATCAACAACCTTTGCTATGCTGATGATATCACATTACTGGCTGAAAGTGAAGATGATCTGAAACATTTGCTTCTCACGATCAAAGAACATAGTCTCAAGATGGGCCTGCACCTAAATGTAAAGAAGACAAAGATCATGACAACTGGCAAAATCAACAAGTTCATCGTTGAAGGAGAAGAAATTGAAATTGTGGACAACTTTAACCTACTTGGATCAGCTATCAATAAAGTAGCAACAAGCAGTCAAGAAATCCGATGATGCATTGCTCTTGGCAGAATGGCTATGAAAGACCTAGACAAGATTCTCAAGAGCAGAGATATCTCTCTCCATACAAAGATTCGACTTGTTCAAGCCATGGTATTTTCAATAACATCATATGGATGTGAAAGCTGGACAGTGAAAAAGATAGAGAGGAAGAAAATTAATGCCTTTGAATTATGATGCTGGCAGCGAAACTGCGTATACCATGGACTGCCCAAAGAACAAACCAATCAGTACTAGAGGAGATCAAACCAAAGCTTTCTTTAGAAGCTCAGATGACAAGCCTTCGACTTTCATACTTTGGACACATCATACGAAGAGAGAGATCATTAGAGAAAGACATCTTGCTTGGCAAGACAGAAGGTCAACGGAAAAGAAGAAGGCCAGCAATGAGATGAATAGATATAATAACAGCAGCTACAGGTATCATTCTGTCAACAATGAGCCGCTTGACAGAAGACTGAACACAATTTAAGACAACTACCAGAGGGTCACCATGAGTCGACACCGACTCGATGGCACTTAACAACAACAACATAAGGCCCGATATTCAGCAGTGGCGTGAAGGAGTAGCCTAGTGGTTAAAACATCTGCCTAGTACCCAGACAATTTAGGGTCTGATTCCCATTAGTGATTCTTGGGCAAGTCATTCTTCCCTCCATTACCTGAGAAGAAAAAGCCTGGCAATCTACTTCCAGTGATAGATTGTCAAGAAAACCCAGAGACAGCACTCACTTGACAACATAAAAAAAAAAATTCAGATGGCTATTTGCTGCTGCTGAATTTTAAACCTGGATATTCAATGCCAGGGCCATATCTGTGCCCCAGCACTGAATATCAGAGTTGCCTGATTAGCTTCAATGGCAAATGTTAGGCCAGCCTTTATTGCACCTGACTTTAGCCATGTTACAATAACTGGACAGTGGATCAATAGCAGGGCATATCACCTGCACATAGTCCTGCACCACAAATGGCCCCGGGTGTGTCTGACCGGTTTCAGAGGGAGGCAGTGAAGCCCAAAGTCTGGCTCCCTGGTTCACCTCTGCACAGCCATGGGAGCAAACAGTTGCAGGAGCGAACAGCTGAGGGATTATTTTCTTTTACTCCTGCAGTTGTGTAAAGTCACAGCTGCTGGGGTTGCTAAGTTTGCAAAAGTCTCTTGTGCCTCTCTATGGACTCCGCTGCTGCGACTTAGCACAACCATGTGAGTTAAGAAAAATGCTCTTGCAGCTGTTCAGAGGTGAGCCAGGGAGCCAGGCTTTGGGCCTCACCGACTCCCTCTAAAACTGGTCAGGCACGCACAAGGGCCCCTCGTGGTGCAGGGCCGGGAGGAGCCGCTGGCACTGGAAGAGGACTGCTACTGGGGGCTAAAACAGGAAAAGGGCTGATGTTGCAGTATGGGGGACTGCAGTCGAAAGGGAATCAATGCTGGGAGGGATTGGAACTGGTGGAAGTCTGATACTGGGGCAAAGTTGGTCTGAGATGCCTCTTTGGTACACGGAAAAACAACCCGAGAGAAAATTTAGGCACAGCATATGCAGTACTCTAACCTGCTTATTATGCCATCTACTATGCAAACAGGTCGTGTTTTGACCATCACCCCTCTAGTTTTGAGACACCTGACCCATGGTGGAAGAGAACCCTGATAAGAGGGGCTTATGGCAGTGCCAATGACATTACAGTGGCTGCATTAGCAGAAAGGTCAGTATGGTGCTGCACCTTACATGCTGAGTGCCCTCAGGCTGCTGGAAAACAACACTCTCTACAAACACTCTCTGAAAGCACTCAAGCTGTCAAGATGCAGAGACTGGTTGGCACCTGGTTTCCTCAGGATGCTGGTCACCAGGTTAGCTGTAAGGATGCAAGTCCCCCAAGGGCACATCAGAGCGTAACGCCCTCTATTCTGATTTATGGGAGATTGACACCACTCACTTCTCCCTTCTCCCTCCCTCACCAAGTTTGCATGTTAGCAGCACCATTCTGCTGAGTTTAACACCATAGCATCATGGAGAAACTAGTGAGCCAGTCAATGTGGCTCTACACTATATAGGGTCACTGGAGGCATAATGTTTGACTAATGACAAAGCAGATAATTTTTACCCATGCAGACTATACAAGTATGTGCTTTCATTAGGTGCCCATTGTAGATTCATTAGCTAGCTATAGGTTTCACCAGGCGCTTGCCTATAGTGCCGTTATACTGGCCCTCCTGTACAGCCCTCACACCAGCATCCATGACTGCATCTGTGCAATGCTTACATACTGCCATTTGTTCATAAACTCTTAGTTACGCAAAAACCTTCTCTGGGCCTTATCTATCCATAAGCCATACAGAATAACTTGATTCTTCACATTTTCAAACAGATTTTTTATGTAATTCCAATGCTGGCATACTGGTGGATTGACCATTTGCCACCAGAGAGGACTGATAATGGAGATTTAATTCTCTCCCGAAAGGACCATCACTGGATTTTTAACTTACAAAGGGGCCTTTTTACTAAAGGGGACTGTGGGGTAGCATCTAACATGCCCATAAGGCATGAAGCCATGGTGTGTAAGAGTAACACCACACTGTTAACTGCCGAGCACATGGAAAGTATGTTGCCCTGCCATGCCACTAGAAGAGGTGCAAGTGAGTGCACCCATGCTACTAGCCCACTTTGTAGGTAGCACACTGCTGCCTCTTCTGTGGGGACTGACCCCGATACTGAGAAGGAGAAGGATAGGAAGAGAAGAATTTCTTATTGTAGAAAGACTTCTTTGTAGGAGTCTTTCCTAGCAGGGCTCAGCTGTTACTCTGGACAGTCTCTTTAGAGTAATATTTTCGACTAATTGAGAGGCCTTATTTTGCCAGTCTCTGCCAAAGAGGTTTTTCTCCTGTGCAAGGTATGTTGTCCAGCTTATCTTTAACCCACTGTTCAAGATCTGTGGCCTGAAGTCATGCAATTCGATATGCACCAATGCATATTGCTGAGGCCTTGCTTGGGCATTCAAAAGCATCAAAGGTAACTATTGACAAACTTTGATACATTTTGACTATGCTTAATTAGGGTGAGAATCTGCCCTTTTGTCACCTGGGAGGAGAGGGGCAAAGGCCTTGAGATCCCTGGAGATCTTTCAGGAACATTTCCATATAGAGGATACAGAAGTTAATCCTAGCCGAGAGTATTGATGCTTGGAAGCATATATGCCCAAAAGGCATCAAGAGTTCTTGATTCTCTATCTGGAGGATTAGAGGGAATGAGTCTTCGAGCTTTTGATTTGGCGCATTGCCAATTCCACCACCATGGACTGGTGGGGAAGCCGTGGCTTTTTGAAGCCGGGACACTCCGGTACACGATACACGGTATAAAGACGTCAACACTGAGGTGAGACTGTAAGAAGAGTCTCTCACATTCACAGCATAAGGTCATGAAGAAAGCAGTGCACCGGTAAGGTGGCTGCCTCCTTGGGTGCTGTTGTATTGGAGGATCTCTATTTCCTCTGCCCTTGGTTCCTTCTCCAGTGTTATGGTGATAGAGACTCTTGCCTAGGTCACAAATAAATTCCTGGAAGGAATCGCTGTTGAGGTGGGGGAAGTGTCCAGAGGTAGATCCTAGGGTCCCTGGGAATAGAGTGACTCTATATCCAAAACTGAGGAGTCCTTTTTTTCTTTTCTTTTTTTTTTTTCTAAATATTTTATTTATTACATTTTTTTTAATACATCGTGAATACAAAGAAAAGAAATAAAGCATTACAATAAATCCAAAAAAGTTAAACCACATAAAAAGAGACACATCAAGGAAAAGGAGCCGCCCAATAATAATCAGAAAGAAAGTAAAATATAGCAAATAGGAGTTACATAGACTCCACAATAGGGAGCAAATATTTATATATCCGTACCCCCCACTATGTCCCAAAACTTCCCTTTCATTCAGAAACTTTAACAATGATGATACATCAGTATATACAAAGGTCTGTCCCCCTAATGTTATAATACACCGACATGGAAACTTCAAAAAGAAAGAAGCCCCCAAGGCCACTACCCGAGTTTTCAAGCCCAGAAACTGCTTACGCCGAATCTGGGTAGTACAGCCAACGTCCGGAAATACCTGGAGTTTGAAACCACAAAAGAGAGCCTCTCTATATTTAAAGTAGGTCCTCAATACACGCATTTTAGTAGACTCAGAACCAAACTGCACCACAAGGGTGCAACGTTTGGAAATGATATCTGCTGAATCCTCCAGGAAAGCTGTAAGGTTCTGACTGACCAACCCAGCCGAGGGAACAGAGACCCCTTCAGCCGGCAGTGGGAGACCAGAACCACTAGGCAAGTAATACATATGGTGAATATCAGATATCCCATCTAAGTGCAATACCTCAGAAAAATACTTTTCAAGCAAAATATTTTAAGACAAAAGGTGCGTTATAGGAAAATTAAGGAAACGTAAGTTGCACGCCCGATACTGATTCTCCAGCACTTCTAATCGATAAGATAACGTTAAGGAATCATGAATTAAAGCAACATTACTGTCTCAAGAAGACTGAAGCTGGGAGTCAGTTTGAGAGACCAACTTAACCAAGGAACCTAAATGTTGATCTACACTTTTCAATTTACAAACAGTGTCTTGAGAAAATTTACAGAGAGATGAGAAAGTGGAAGTCAAACGAGTATCAATACTTTGAATAGCAGACCATATGTCCATCAAAGTCACTTCCCCCGAAGGGGGAGCAACAGTCAAAACTTCAGAAGTTGCCGGATAAACCGGGAGTGGTAACGGGGGAGAAACGTCAGGGGGGCTTTCCAATAATGTAGATGAAACGGGAACCTGCAGGAGAGGAGGAGGGGACCGGGATTCTGGGCTCAATGAGACCCCTTCCGGTGACAGAATACCCAGCAGCGAAGGAGTCAGATGCTTGTCCATAGGGCCCATTATCTTACCTCCTTTAACACTCTCATCTGGCTTAACACCGACTTTTCCTTTCCGCTTGTCCATTTCACATGGACAAACACCAAAACTCACGGCTCTGATATACACTCCACACGTGCGCAAAAGGGGCATGACCTGCCCCTTGGTTCACGCCCCTCAGCCCACGCCATGCAGGCCGCGACACGCGGCCGTGTGTAGGTACCACTGGGCTTTGTAGAGCAGGTGGGGGGTCCTCTAGCCCTGGGATCATCCTCCAGAGTGCCTGCTAGCTGTTCCATGGCTCCAGACTACCCGCTGCACAGCTCAGCGAGATAGACAAATGCGGTAGCTCCCTCATGCTATGGCTCACTCTCTGTCTCTGACCAGGTACCGCTGGGCTTTGTAGAGCAGGTGGGGGGGGGGGGGTTCCTCAAAATTCAGGAGCCTGAATCAGAGGACTTGAAGTACCAATGGTCTCTGTTTGCCCAAAGCTAGATGCCAGTACCAATGCTCCGAGGTATTGGCCTTGGTGATCTACTTGCGCTTTGCACTAATAAGAGTTTCAAGGGAGAGCATGGGTGAGAGAGATGTTGATGCCATCTGCAGCAACCCTGATGCCATGGCTGAAACAGGTGTCTATGTCTGTACCGAAAGTGGTATCAACAGGGCAGTGCCTGTAGCCAAGGGTTTTACTGTACTGAAGCTTCAAGGGGGGCTGCCAAGCTGCGCTCGATGGCCAGTATGCGCTGGTCTATAGAGGTTGCTAATGCCTGAGTATCAGTAACAGATATTTCCAATACCATCCTGGAGCATGGCACCAGTAGCTCTCCAGAGGTTGAGGCCTTGGGAGCATCCTGCCCCCCCCCCCCCACCTCAATAGCTTTGGAGGACAGGGCCTCCTGCCAGGGCTGTTTAGCAGGCTGATCTGCCTCAAAGGCAACCCCCAAGGGATCTCTATGATTTGAGCAAGATCTTTCCCTGGAGTGCCATCAGACTTTGATGTGGCCTTATGCTTCAAAGATACGTGAAATCCATGACAGGATGATGAGGCCCTCAATTAAGTGGACATCATCAATACCATGTCCGAAGCAAAGAGTGCTCCAAATTTAGAAGCCTCGTTTTGTAGGCCTCTCCATGTCATTTTCTGACAGAAGACATTCTTTTGGCTGGTGGTCCTGGCTGAGATATTTTAACCACCAGTAATGTGTGCCAATCATCAAAATGGTGCTGGCACAATTAGAACATTTTTTGAAACCACTAGCTGGTTTCTTCATACCTTCAAGTGTGAAGAGTATGGTAGGCTTAAGGCCTAAAAAGGGCGTTGACACCCTAGTCTTTTTTTTTTAAAGAAAATAAATAAAGAAGTTAAAGAAATGAATAAGGGAACCAGTGTTGTCCTAGACAGTGCTGATGTAGACAGGAAGGCAGAGGCGCTATCCACAAAAAAGCTTTTCTGCGGTGACAGGATTTGCTTCCTGCTCGCTCCACAGAAAACGAAAAGCTGAAGAGAGGGAGTTGGGAAGGCAGTTGTAGAAACACAGTGGAGTGTTCCCAAAAGTTTTCCAATTGGACACTGGGGAGTGTTTCCACACGGACTCCATCGGTACTGATGTCACCCATATGTGAAGACTACATTCTTGCTTGTTCCAGGAGATATAACGCTATCCAGAGAGGTAGTGGAGTGGACTTCAAAAAAGGAAGGAATGGTGTGAGACTGAGACAGGAAGAGGTTGAAATTGGCAGGAATGAGAGTAGTAACCCAATCCCACCTTCACACTCAGAGAGAGGCATATGGGAGAACTGGTAGCCATTCTGACAGAGGGCAGCAGCTGAAGTAGTATTTTCAGGGAGAAGCCAGGTCTCAGAATAAGAAGATGTATTACTAATAAATAATGCTCTTACTTTAGCTGAGAATGCTGTCTCAGAACAGCATGTATGGTGGTGAGAGACAGACGTGCCCAACTGTAATTTAATACCTACTTGTACCATAAATGGCTACCTAAAAGATAAAGGGGCATGTTTACTAAAATCCGCAAAATAGCGCGCCGCAAAATAGCGCACGGCAACGCGGCACTGAAACGCGCAGAAACGCGTTTAAACGCCCCGCACACGTGCGTGTCACCCCCGCACAGGTACGCGGCTCACTAACGGGCCCCGTACAAGTGCGGGCCCGCAAATGTCCGATAGAGGCGTGGAACGGCGAAAGGAGGGCGGAGGAAGGCTCCGGAGGGGCGGAGGGACGGGGTCAATGGGTGGAGAGTGGGAGGGGAGAGGCTCCCCGCACAGTATCGGGCCCGAATTTGCATGTAAAAACTACCGCGAGTGAAACACTCGCGGTAGAAAGCATTTAAAGGGAAGAGAAACCATTTCCGTCAGCAATGTACAGGAAAACAGGGGAAACCAGCAAAACGTGAGCAGTGTGATATATGTGCACAGCACAAAAGTGAAAATAAAAATAGAAAATGACCACAACAGAACTATTAAAAATAGTAATTCAGCTGGGGAACAGTTATAGTGATGGGCAAATACAGAAATCACACCCAGCAAAGCTCCAGAAAAAAGAAATGAATTTTGGAAGGGTCTACTGAGAGGAGACTCTTCCAAAAAACATTTCCACGTTTTGGAGCTTTCCTGGGAGTGTTTGCTATGGTTGCCCATTAATATCACTGTTGCCCAGCGTGGTGATATTTTGTCCCACATTTCCCGTGGTCATTTCCGGGGTTTATGTGCACGTTTGTCACCAGACAGGGTGCATATGCCCACAGTAGAATTGCGTAGAGCAGGGTTTGTGACTCCATCCTGCCAGGCCTACTGCCTCCAGGGGCTGCACTGTCTCTATGGCCAAAGTGTGGTACAGCGGACAGAGTCATTACCTCTAGGACCAGAGGGCAGAGGTTCAAAACCCAGCTGGGGCACCTACCAGCCCAGTCCCTATATTTTACCCACCACTAAATAAAGATAGCGCAGACACCCCTGTATGCATGGGGAAAACACCCATATTTTACCCAACACCGCACACACACCACAACAATGGGCATTACCTACAGCCAAGTCCCCCAAATGCAGTCCCATACTGCCACATTGCAATCAGGTCAACTGCTTTTTCTGAGAGAAGTTCATGCCAGCATGTTGGCGGACAAGTACATGTGGTGCAGGGGGCAGTGGCTGCTAACCACAGAAGACAGAGGCCTAGCCATGTGCAGGCTGGCACAGTCCACTGCAACAGACAGGTCCTGCCGGATCCACAGTCATGGACAGTCCAGGGAATCCAACCAATCTGTGGCTACACAGTGGTGCAGTGCACACAGACAGTGCATACAAGAACAGAAGGTCACAGGTTCAAAGCCCAGCTGGGGCTACTGCCAATCCTGCCCACATATTTTTCCCACAACTAAACAGTGATAGTAAGGACACACCTTTCATGGCGGGGACATATGCAATGGTAAGACATCTATCTTTTACCCCACTGAGCACAGACACCATGAACAGGGGCAGTACCTAGAGCAGAATCACCCAAATGCAGTCCTGGTGGGCCACACACCAGTCAGGTTCCATGCTGACACTCATACAAATGCCTGTGCTGTATATCTATGCACCACCCCCATGGCATGTAGATGTAGCCCATGCATATTCATGAGGGATAGCAGGAAAACCCGAACAGTGTGATGCAAACCTGGACTGGAGTTGGGAATCTGTGCCGTAAAGCAGCAGCCATCAAGGGCAGACACACCCACACCCACAGGCCCCATTGGCCAATGTCTCCTGGAAAGGCAGAACATTGGACCGTGCATGCAGCACCCAAAACGAGCACTTGCATAACTTACCAATGTCACCCTACA
The DNA here is from genome assembly GCA_033557465.1 of Ichthyophis bannanicus. Taxonomy (NCBI): domain Eukaryota; kingdom Metazoa; phylum Chordata; class Amphibia; order Gymnophiona; family Ichthyophiidae; genus Ichthyophis; species Ichthyophis bannanicus. The sequence continues at coordinate 760,593,094 of CM066033.1, forward strand.
CCTGAGGTATACGGTACACAGCTCGGAGACGTTTGCTAGGAGCACAGGCAGGCAGTTATCCATACGTTACGTACATACTGCTAGTTGACCCCATCCAAACAATCTGTTAGGTGTTTGCGGGGCATGCTCCAGGCCTGGCCTCTGACGGTGCTTACCACCCTGGGGAGTGACCACCAGCTGTAATGCGTACCATATCCATGCCTTGCCGTGCTCAGGACCGGTTTGGTGGGCAAGGCTACTTACCCCCTCAATCGTAGCACCATGATGGCAGAGGTGTGGAAGTGGGTGTCTGTCTATACCAGTGTTTCCCAACCCAGTCCTACGGGGCACACCGGCCAGTCAGGTTTTCGGGATATCCCTAATGACTATGCATGAGATATATATGCATTAGAGATATCCTGCCAACCTGACTGGTTTGTGGCCCTCCAGGGCTGGATTTGGAGACCCCTGCCTTACACCTCTGTCATTTAAGATTGTGAGTGGGCAAGGTGCAGATGTCCTAGACATCGAAAGGGTATATAGAATGTGACACATTCCTCCTCGATTCTCACCACCACCAAAATATTGTCTATTAGACAACTTTTTGGTGGTAGTGAGAATCGAGGAGGAATGTGTCACATTCTATATACCCTTTCGATGTCTAGGACATCTGCACCTTGCCCACTCACAATCTTAAATGACAGAGGTGTAAGGCAGGGGTCTCCAAATCCAGCCCTGGAGGGCCACAAACCAGTCAGGTTGGCAGGATATCTCTAATGCATATATATCTCATGCATAGTCATTAGGGATATCCCGAAAACCTGACTGGCCGGTGTGCCCCGTAGGACTGGGTTGGGAAACACTGGTCTATACAGTGGGTGTTGGCTGCAAGCCCCTTCAACAGCCCACACTGCCAGCACTGTTGCCAGTATTGGCCAGTCAATGTGCATAATGAGGTGCAAGGTACCATGGGTATAGCCAGGGCAGGGTGGCGTGGCCAGGATGCATCTGCACTGGGCATAGGGCCCTGGCAGGGACATTGGCTGGGATATTGTAGTGTCCGGCCACCACCTACACAGACAGGGTGGCCAAAGCATGTCCTTCTGGGGGATCACGCTCACCCTGACTGTGCAGTGACCACAGCATGGCTAGGCCCCCCCCCATAGTGCTGTATAGTAGTTCTTGCATGTGATAAATATGGGTTTCTCTTTGGGGCCCAGTCACTGATCTATCTGCTTGCTGTGTATGCAGACAGCCCAGTTCTGGGTGCATGCATCTCCATTGGGAACATGCACTATGGACTAACGAGCAGACTGTTTGTAGCTGGTAAATGTCTTGCTATAATGGCTTGCAGGGTGCAGTGGCTGTTGGCTTGCTGCAGGGGAATATCTGGTGGTGGAGTGCAGCTTACCATACCCTGGGCTTATGTCTGTCTGCTATTGTGTTATGGCTGTGTATGGAGCTGCCTGCCTGGGGGGTGGTGGTGGTGTTCCTCAGCAGGACTGGGGTTGATGTTGCCCTCTACTGCCACCTTTGCAGGGAGGTAGAGTGTGGATCCCTTGATGGGGACCATGTTTGCCACTGGGGGGGGGGTGCCTGATGGCGGCAGACAGGGATATCCATGGTGTTTGTGCAGAAACTAGCTATCTTACACATTAACACTGCTTTGGAACGCCCGCTTGGCCTCCATCAGCCATGGCAGGTGTTGTTGACCTGGTCCTGGCCACCTCATTGCACACTCAGGGTGAGCACAGTACCCGCACGATGTAACGGTGTGTGGCTACTCTGTGCCAGTAAAACACCCGGTCAGTGCCCCCTACTAGGCCAAGGTGCTGTGTGGGTGCACCCGGTCACTTCCCCCAACAGGGCCGAGGTGCTGTGGGGGTGCATTCCCCATCTTGTGTCCATCTGCGGACAGCTAATTTGCATGTGCAGTGCATCATGGGTACGGGTGGCCTAACCCTATCCTGTTGACACCAGCAGACTGTCTGTGAGGTGACGTGTAGGCTATCTGCAGCCAGCCAGGGGCCTGCTTACAGCTATGGAGCTGTAGCGCAATGGTTACATCACTGCCTGTGCAGCCAGAGGTCATGGGTTCAAACCCACAGTGGGGCCCTTTGGTAGGGCTGTCCACAGCTTTATTTTTCTTTACTGTACATATGTCTATGCCGGCAAGACCACCCTCAGCTTACTATACCCATTAGGTGCCTCTGAGGGTGCTTCATAGGGCGCCCTGTAGGCCACCTTATGGTTGCCATCCCTATAGGGTGCACTATACATTATCCTGTGTCGCAACATACATGCTGCCCTATAGGGGTCATTCAAGGGTGCCTTGGCGAACAGTGCACTGTAACATGTGCCTTATGGGCCGCCGTATGTTAACATGCTGGGAGAGTGCGTTTGCTAGTAGTGATAACAAAATAAAATTATACAGCCTCCTACAGCACTCCACAACATAATACATACTGCCTCAGCAGGCATTTTTCACTGGGCATTGTGAGGAGTTGAACCCCTGATCCCTGCACCATTGGTCAGTGTTTTAACCATTGTGCTGTGGCTCTGTTCCTGTGCTTGTGCCTATCAGCGCGCTGCCTTCTGCCGCCCAAGGGGACCAGTGCGCCGCCTTCTGCTGCCCAAAAATAACTGTGCGCCGCCTTATGCCGCCCAAAAAGCACTGTGCGCCGCCTTCTGCCGCCCAAAAATAACTGTGCGCCGCCTTATGCCGTTCCACATTAATTTGCCTCCTAAAACAATGTTAATCATTACAGTTACTGCCTCAGCTGACCTTTGTCATTGCGCACACTGGGGGATTGAACCCATGGCCCCTGCACCATTGGTCAGTGTCTTCACCGTTGTACCACGGCTCTGTTGTTTTGTATACTCAGCAGCGCGCCACTTTGCCTTTCCACGCGCTAATGTCGACCCCCGCACATTAGCGCGACGCGCACACGTCCGGTTGCTTACTACCGTTTTTTTTCTATTTTCTGCCTGAACCGCCCACTCCTTATATGGCACAGGCACACTAGCGCGGCCCCGCACGTTAGGAATGTTTAGTAAACATGCCCCAAAGTGTAGTTACTCACCTGTAACAGGTGTTCTCCAAGGACAGCAGGAATCAGTCCTCACTTATAAGGGTGACATTGGCACCGACGGAGCCCGCGCGGAGCAATTCCCCAGCTTTCAAAGAAAGCCTTTGGGATTGCTGCCACGCATGTGTGGTCCTCTTCCCGCCCAAGGGTGCCATCTTGCTCAGTCAGGTCCCTTAGCTCGAGCCCTACCAAGCAGATGGCAAGGGAAGAACAAAAATTCAGCAACTCATCAGGGGAGGCGGGAGGGTAGTGAGGACTGATTCCTGCTTTCCCTGGAGAACACCTGTTACAGGTGGGTAACTATGCTTTTGCCAGGAACAAGCAGGAAGTCAGTCCTCACTTATGGGACTCCCTAGATACAGGCTACCAAACATGTAAGAAAAAAAATGCCTCCGTGAGGCCGTAAGCAGAAGTCGAAGCCCAAAGGAGCCCGAGTCCTCGGGGCAAAGCCCTTGGTAGCCATGATGGGTCGGATGGCAGGAGTTGCTTATTCCCGAACAGGTTATGGAGTACAGCCTGGCCAAAGGCGCTGTCCCGGCGGGACTCCCTTTCCAGGCAGTAGTGGGCAGCAAAGGTGTTAGTGGAAGACCAGGTCGTCGCCCAGCAGATGTCCATCAGGGGTACGGAGCGCAGTAAGGCCACTGAGTCTGCTTTGGCTCTGACCCTGTGTGTGGTGACTTGACAATCCAGAGGGACACCAGCCTTTGCATGGGCAAAAGCAATGCAGTCTGCCACCCAAACTGAGAGGGTGCGCTTGGTGACTGCTTGCCCTAGTCTATTGGGATAGTAGGTAACAAAAGGTCTGTCAGACTTGCAATGAGTCTGGTACGCTGCAAATAAAAGGCGAGGGTCCATTTGCAGTCAAGGGTGTGGAGAGCCGTCGACGCCTGGTCAGCGTGGGGCCTCGGGAATAAAGTCGGCAGCACTATCTCTTGGTTGAGATGGAAGTCCAAAACGATCTTAGGCAGGAATTTAGGGTGGGTACGGAGGACCACCCTGTTCCGATAAAACCTGGTGTAAGGGGCGGCAGCCATAAGAGCCTGGAGCTCACTGACTCAGCAGGCTGAGATCAGCGCCACCAGGAAGGCCACCTTCCAGGACAGGTGCCGGAGTGAACGCATCACCATCGACTCGAAGGGTGGATGAGTGAGCTGTGTGAGCACCACATTTAAGTCCCATTCTGCTGGAGGAGGACGGATGGGTAGCTTGGATAGCAGAAGACCTCACATGAAGCAAGAGACTAACGGCTGTCTTGAGAGGGGTTTTCACTCGATAGGGAGATGATTAGCTGAGATGGCACTCAAATGAACTCTGACAAAGTTAGACTTCAGCCCTTCCCTTGAGAGGTGGAGGAGGTACTGGTGAACCCACCTAACAGAACACAAGAAGGGGGTTGATCTGGTGTTCCGAGCACGAGACAGAGAAGCGTTTCCACTTAGAGGCATAAGCTCACCTAGTGGAGTCCTTCCTCAAGGCGAGGAGGACTTCCTCAACCTCTTCCGGAAGGGCCAGAGAGGCTAGGGAGAGCTGTTCAGCCACCAGGCCATAAGGGATAGGGAGGTTAAGTTTGGGCACAGCACCTGACCCTCCCCATGCATTAGCAGACCCCTAGCAGAGCCCAGGGGAACCAGAGGCTCTGTCGACAGCCAGAGCAGGAACGGGAACCAAGGCTGCCGAAGCCACAAGGGGGGCCATGAAAATCAATGATGCCCCATCCCATTGAGCCTTGAACAGAGTCCTCACAATGAGGGGAAAAGAGGGAATGCATAGAGAAGAATGGAGGGCCAGTCTAGGAGAAATGCAACGGGGACCTCCCTGCTCGGGTGCAGCACCGGGCCGCAAAAGTGGGGGAGCTGTGTGTTCCGGGGCCTGGCGAAGAGGTCTATCACCGGAGTCCCCAAGCAGAGAAACAGCCAGTCTGCTACTCTGGGATCCAGCCGCCATTCGTGGGGGCGAAGGATTCTGCTGAGTCTGTCTGCCTGGCCATTCTCCTGACCTGGGAGGTACGTCACCCTGAGGGACATCCTCCATCGGGCAGTGAAAGAACAGATGAATACCGCTTCCCGACAGAGGGAGCGTGATCCCATGTCCCCCTCCTTGTTGATGTAGAACATTGCTACACAGTTGTTGGTCTGCACTAGAACAGACTTCCTGCTGAGGTGTTCCTCGAAGGCCCTCAGGGCCCACCGAATGGCCCAGAGTTTGAGTAGGTTTATCTGCTGCTGAGACTCCTCAGGTGACCATTGCCCCAGTGTGCAGTGTAGTCCGCAATGGGCTCCCCAACCTAAAAGGGAAGCGTCTGTCATCAGCACCGCTTCGTGCCGTGGGGCCTGAAAGAGCAATGTCCGCAGAAGGTTGCGGCGGTTTTGCCACCAGCTCAGGGACAAGCGGAGGTCAGGAAGAACCCTGACGGGGTTCTTGAGGTGTCCGAGGGACTGGCTCCATTGGGCACTGACACACCATTGAACCATCTGCATGTGCAGGCAGACGTGAGGAACCACATGTACAGTCAAGGCCATGTGGCCCAGGAGACGTAACATAGACTGAGCAGTGACCTGGTGAGCGCTTTGGACGTGAGCCACCAGAGCTCGGAGGCGGTTGGAGCAATCCACTGGCAAGGCGGCGATTGCCTGCTGAGAATCGAGGCACGCCCCAATGAACTCAAGAGCCTGCACTGGCTGGAGGTGAGACTTTGGGTAGTAGACCAAGTACCCCAAGCTCTCCAAGAGGAAGACAGTGCGTGACATCGCTCGGTGAGCCTCCATGGCCGATGAGCTCGTAACGAGCCAGTCATCAAGGTAGGGAAAGACCGGCACGCCCTGGCGCAGAAGATAAGCGGCGACCATGATGAGGCACTTTGTGAAGACCCGTGGGGCGGACTCAAGGCCGAAGGGGAGCACCCTGTACTGGAAGTGCTCTCTCTGCACCCTGAAACGCAGATACTGCCTGTGTTGGGGATGGATTAAGACGTGGGCGCAAGCGACCTTTAGATCCAAGGAGCATAGCCAGTCACCCTGCCAGAGGAAGGGCAGCAGCACGCCAAGAGATAACATCTTGAATTTCTCCCGCACCAGGAACTTGTTTAGCATGCGGAGGTCGAGGATGGACTGAAGAACCTCCCCATCTTTTTCGGGATGAGGAAGTACCGGGAATAGAAGCCCCGACCTCGAAGGTGGGGAGGGACCTTCTCGACTGCCCGTTGGGCGAGGAGAGAGTGTAATTCCTGCTGCAGCAGAAGCTGGTGTGCGGGGAGTCAAGGAGGCTCCACCGAGGAGAAAGGATGTGGAAGTCTGTCGAAGTGAAGGCGATAGCCATTCCGGACAACTTGGAGGACCCAAGTGTCCGAGGTGATGGGGGCCAACGATGGGACGAAGCGGAACAGGCATAACCTCAATGGCTGCTGCATCGCTGGAAGGTGAGGGGCTATGCTGATGGTGTCAAAACTCCTGAGTGGGTTGCGGTGGTGCTGGTGTTTAGGCCTTCAGTCCCTTTGGCTTACGATGCCCCTGGCCAGACTTTCCCTGCGCTGGAGTGGTCGGCATGGGGGTAGCTGGATATGGTGGATAGCCCCGATACTGGAGACCCTTTCTAGGGAAGAAGGGCTTCTTGGTTGGCTGCTTCTTCTGAGGCAGGGTAGAGGTTTTGCGGGAGAGACGGGTCCTGGTGACGAACTCAGTCTCAATTTCCGCAGCCTTTTCCTCCATCGGCTTGCCAAAGAGCTGCTCGTCGAGGCAGGACACGTCCAGGAGCTTCTCCTACCCCCATTGCTACAAATCCGAGGATTGGAGCCATGCCTGGCAGCGGGCCACAATGCCCGTGGCCGCCACTCAAGCTGATGTCTCCAAGCCTTCATAGGAGGCTCAAGAGAGGTACTTGGAGCAGTCGGCGACAGACTTTAACAGGGCGTAGAATCTGTCGACGGGCTCTCCCTCGAGGCCTGGGGAGAAACCCCCCGAGTTCCTTAGCCAAATCGCGCTGGAACATATATAAAATGCTCTCAGGCAACGAAGAACAGAGCCTTTGTGTTCTATGCACCTACATGCTGGAATGCCCTCCCAACCACCATCCGAGCCATCACTGACCTTGCCCAATTTAGGAAGGTAATGAAGCACCACCTTTTCCTTTCACACTACTCCCACTCCAGTGACACACCACAACCAAGCATAACCCCCATCCACCACAACAACAGCTCCAGCACATTCATATCCTGTTGATGCAACCATACCCTCTAATCCAACCGCCCAACCGGTAAACAGTGATCTATTGTAATTAGTTCCAGAGCACGACTTCTCGCCACAACATATCTGCGACAACCTGTAAATAGCGATCTATCTTGTAAATAGTCTCCAAAGCATGACTTGTCGTGCTCAGCTTGTATATAGTTACCCCAATTTGAAATCCAAGTTACCATACCTGTTCTATGTAAGTGCAAATAGGCTTGTTCTGCCTGCTGTACCAATTAATGTTACCTGTAAACCGCACTGGTTCTAAAGAGCGCAGTATAGAAAAGATTTTAAATAAAATAAAATAAATAAAATTTCACAACTCTGGCCAAATTCATTATGCTTTACTGCACTCATCCCAACCATATCATGCCCTTGTAAATCATATTCTAATTTAAGTACTTGATAACAAATATTAAGGATGCACAGAAATTGAATTGTAATGTTTATTGGAAAAAAACAAATATACAACTTGGATTGGATTTGAGGCAAACTGTAACAGTTTGTTTGAAAATAAATGGCTAAACAAAAGCTTAAAACAAACGAAAGACAGTCTAGTATGGGACAGCAGTACAAAGAAGTGTATAGGTACCTAGAACCCCCCCCCCCCCCACAATCATCTTAAAAAGTTTCATACTGACTGTTCATAGTCAATGCAGAGTTAAAACTCCATATTGGCAACCTGCTGACAGTTTCTGGATACTCAACTCATTTGAAAAGGTACAGTCTAGATGGTTCCCTCCTTTGGCCAAATAAAGCTGATGTGCAGAAAGGCTTAGATAAGATCAAGCCAGCCACAAGTGACTTTTTTTTCAATAAAGATGGGGGAGGAGGGAATGCAAAAGTGAAATTGACAAGATAAAAAAAAGCCATGAATTGAATTTTAATTGCTATATATGCGTATTCTTGACAGGGGAAAAACATTTTACAGATAAGCTACAAGGAAAGGCAAATAAACAATTTTGCACAAGAAATTTAAACTTTACATCTTCACTTTGGTGTCATCATCTGTACGAAAGCTGCAAAAGAAATAAACATTTTTGAAATACCAAACAGAGCAATGTATTTTTTTTTAATAGAAAAGTATTTCTACTGAACATTAGTTAATGCCTTAGTGGAGGAAGTTATAAACTGTCAGCTTCCATCAAGCAATTCTTAGTAATTTGTCACAAATGGTTTATATAGTAGGAACGTCTATGTAACCTGAATATCCCAGACTAAGACAAGCACTCTGAATTAAGCTAGTTCTGTAATGCCACAGAATCTATTTCCCCAAAGGTTAGCTCAGCTTTTTTGAAAGGGGACGTCTTGGGCAGAAATTCTAGCTCTGTGCTTACTGTCCAAGGGGATCCTTTCCTAGCAGTATTTGTGTATACCTTTTGCAGACCCCCCCCCCATGTATATGTAAAGTAAGTAGCATTAAAAAGGGGATGGGAAAGGGTGATTAATTTAACCAGGTTACCTTCACCTGGACCATGTCAAGAGCTTGATCTGCACAAAGAGCACCCTGTCCTTCCTCCTGGTGAAGATGCTCAAGCAAGTTAGGCAAGTTTATGTTTATTTTATTTACCAGATAATGTCCTTTCATTGAGGGCTATTAGACCAATCCAGACAGGTGGGTTGTGTTCCCCTAACAGCAGATGAGTGTAGTCAGAGCCAATGCAATGTTCAGGTTTCAACATCACTCCCGTGCTTCTATTAGCCTCAGTCACTAGGGTCAAAGCCAGTATTCTTACCAATGCATGTGGAAAGGAATGTCAAACCTCACAACTTAAATTAAGGAAACAATGTTCAAATAGTAAATAAATTTATATCCTAACAAAGGTACTGCTGTATTATAACAAACCAACAGTTTCAGGGGCAGGTCCTGGACTGGTCTAGCAGGACTTAAGGAAAGGACATTATCTGTTAAGTAAACAGTCACCTTCCATATCATCTTGCTAGAGCAGTCCAGACAAGTGGAATGTACCAAAGTTATGCCTCCAATGGGCAGAAAGAATACAGCAGCTTGTAAAACTTGAGCCAACCGTGTCCACCTGAGCATGGACATCCAAGGGGTAATGCTTGACAAAAGTGGAAGGTGATGGCCATGTTGCTACCCCACAAAGGTTTGAGGGGGCTACTGAGCTACACTACGCCTACAAACACAAGAATCCTTAAACAGAATGTGCACACAATCCCTCTGGAACCAGCTAGTTTTGTAACAGATATGCTGAGGCAATGGACTCCTTGAGCCAATGCTCCAAAGTAGATTTAGCAGTCACGTCAACCTTACGATCCAGCAAGCAGTGCAAAAAAGATGATCTGACTTATGAAAGGACTTCATAACTTTCAAATAATGATGGAGAAGCACCCTTGGGACATCCACAAGGCAAAAATCCTCTCCCCCTTGACACTGTTCCTTAGGGAAGGAGGGCAGATAAACCACTTGTTCACATGGAAGGAAGATAACACTTTGGGCAAAAAGAAAGGTATAGCCTTCTCTGAGAGACATGGATCCTGGCATGACAGAGCCTGAAGCTCAGACATCAGTCTTGCCAAACAAATGACAACCAAGAAAGTCTTAAAAGTTAAGGGGGAGTGGGGACAGTCAAGAGGAATTTACATGGTTTGCAGACCTGAAAACGGTGTAAATGCAGATTAGCACATTATCCCGTAGATGCTGCTGCTACAGGCCTCAATGCTATGTGATTAGCATCAGGGTGTGTTGTGGGTGTTCCAGGGCAAAGCAGAGGTAGCACCCATCACTAAGCAGAGAGTAGCAATATCGAGCCGCTGCCTGGCTATTTGCAGGAGCTAAAGTCAGGCCAGCCTTTACCACACCTTACTTTATTAAGACATGGCAAAGGCTAGCTTAACTTTATCTGAAGGGATTAACCAGGCAGTGACTCAATATCACCACTTTCCAGTTAGCTTCTGGGCTGTGCAATGACCCAAATAGTCAATGCTTGTGGCCAGATATGGCTCTGGAATTGAATATTGAGTGTTCATATTCAGCAGCGACAGCTATACTTTAGAAGCACTAGCTGCCACTGAATATCAGGCCCTAAATCCTTAAGAGTAGCACACTTAAAAGGCTCAAAGGGCTCCAACATTAGGGCCCAGAGCACTAGATTGAGATCCCATAAAGGGACAAGTGACCAAAGAGGGGTGAGCCACAGATGCCAACCCTCCTAAAGAAAAAGCACAAAACATCTTGGTGCAAGGCCAAAAACTGTCCAGCCACCAGACTTCTGAAACAAGACAAAACTGCCACCTGGACTTTCAGAGAGCTGAGGGAAAGGCCTTTTTTCAGACTGTCCTGAAGCAAAGCCAGCAGAGATGGCATCTTTGCAGTCTTAGGAACATACCTTGTGCACCACACCAATGCTCAAAGAGGCACCAGACTCACATGTATGCCAGGCTGGTAGAATCACTCCCAGCCTTGAGGAAAGAGTGGAAACTACTGCAGGAAAATAGCCTTTAGGCATCAAACGCCTCCAAAAGTCAAGCCATAAACAAGAAGGGGCTGGGCTGTGTAGAACAAGTGGCCCTTAGTGCAAGAAGCCCTGGAATGAGAGTCAGTCAGAGGAGGTCCCTGCAGGAGCCGCATAAGGTCCCCAAACCATGGTTTCATCAGCCAATCTGGCACCACCAGAACAATCCAGCTCGGATGTCACTGTGCACTGAAGTACACATCTCACAAGTGGCCATGGAGGAAACACCTACAACAGGCAATGCTTTGGCCAGGGCATCTATGCCCTCTTACCCTTTTTCAGTACGCTGACTGAAGATACAGCATAGTTACTCACCTGTAACAGGTGTTCTCCAGGGACAGAAGAATCAGTCTTCACATATGGGTAACGTTGGTGCCAATAGAGCCCTTGCGGAAGCATTTCCCCAGCTTTCAAAGAAAGCCTTTGGGATATGCTACCAAGCATGTGTGGTCCCCTTCCTGCACAAGGGTGCCTTCTTGCTCAGTCAGATGACATAGCTAGGATGGTAGTAAAAACTAAAACAAGGTAAGGAGGCAACTCCCAGGGGAGGAGGGAGGGTTGGGAGGACTGATTCCAGCTGTCCCTAGAGAACACCTGCTGCAAGTGGGTAACTATGCTTTCTCCAGGAACAAGAAGTCAGTCCTCATATATGGGGCTCACTAGCTCCAAGCTGCTGAGGACTAATCCATGACAGCACCAATGGCGACAATTGGTTAGTCATGAATTGCAAAAGGTGAGTCCCCACTGAGAGACTCTGCAGGACCCTAGCATCCAGCGACACTAACACTCCAGTAGCCTGAATGTAGAAAGGTCAGAGGGCAGGAGTTGCTTACACCCTGAACAGATTGTGGAGTACTGCCTGGCTGAAGGCACTGTCCCGACGAGACTCACTCCCCAGGCAATAGTGAGCTGCGAACGTGTGGACTGAAGACTATGTGGCAGCCTTGCAGATCTCAGTCACTGGCACTGAGCGCAGGTTTGCCACTGATGTGGCCATCACTCTCTTGTGATGTGCTGCAATCTGGTGTTCCAGGGAGAGCCCAGCCTGTTCATAGGCAAGGACAATACAGTCATCTACCCAAGTGGACAGAGGTTGCTTAGTCATGGGAATCCCCAGTCTGCTGGGGTCAAACAAAAAGCTGAGGTGTTTTGGGATGGTCCCAAGTCTGCTGTAGGTAGGACATCAGGACCTGTTTGCAATCCAGTGTATGAAGTATCATTTCCTCTCGACTGGCTTGAGGCTGTGGAAAGAACCACCTCTTGATTTAGGTGGAAAAGAGATACCACCTTAGGGAGGAATTTGGGGTGGGTGAGGAGCACCACTTGTTCATGTAGAATCTTGTATATGGTGGTTCTGCCACCAGGGCCTGAAGTTCGCTTACTCTTCTGGCAAACATAAGGCCACCAGGAAGGCAACCTTCCATGAAAGATACCACAGATGGCAATTGGCTAGCGGTTCGAATGGCTGTATAGTGAGATGAGAGCACACCACACTGAGGTCCCATTCCACTGCCAGAGGGCAAAAAGGGGGCCTAGGCAAAAGGAGGCTCCACAGGAACCAAGAGCTGACCAGAGAGATGTTTCCCCCTCTCGATAGGGTGGTGATGTGCAGCTACTGAATTCAGGTGCACTTTCACCGAGTTGGACTTCAGTCTGCTTTGCGACAGATACAGTAGGTACTGAAGCACCAACTGCACCTGGCAGGAGAACATGTTCTCCCACCTCTCCACACACAATACAGAGAATCTTCGCTATTTAGAAGTGTAAGCTTGCCTGGTGAAGGGCTTTCAGGAGGCCAGCAGGACCTCCTTGATCTCCTTTGGGAGGCTGAAAGGGGGCCAATGCTGTTCTTTCAGCAGCAATGCAGTTAGCATTAAGAAACCCCAGATTGGGGTGCAGGAGGGAGCCCTCCTCCTGTGTGAGAAGTCTGGGGCACAGCCCAGCAATGCTGCCGACAGGGACCACAGTGAGCAGCATTGAGAGCCACGGCTGTGTAAGCCACCTGGGGGCAATTAGTATTAGAGATGTCACCTTGTGCTGGACTTTTAAGAGGGTTTTGGTGACCAGAGGGAGTGGCGGAAAAGTATAGAGGCCTTCTATCCACAGGATCAGGAAGGCATCTGCTGCCACCATCCGTGGGCGTGGTTGCCACAAGCAGAAGCAGCGCAGCTGGGTGTTGTCCGGGGTGGTGAAATGGTCCATCATAGGCCTGCCCCAGTGGCAGAAGAGCTGATGTCCAGTATCTCCTAAAAAAGTGGAGGGTGAAATTGCTTTGGACTATATATGTACACATGACAAAAAAAAAATCAAATAAAACAGTATAAAAACTGGGACATTGCTAGGATATAGATTATTGGCACCCTTATAAACAATTCAAATCAGTTTGAACAGAACTACCACATTCCCAATGCAGTAAAATTAGATGCACCTATGATCAATTGACAGTACTCACATGACTTGAATCAACCAATGAATGGTACTAATGTTTAAAATGGCCACATTCACTCCCTGTTCCATTTCCACAATGGTGAAGACAAGAGAGCTGCCTGAGACCATCAGAAAAGCCATTATCACCAAACAAAGGGGTAGAAGGCCATCTCCAAAGACCTTGGGATTCCTGTATCTACAGCTCACAATATTAAGAAGTTTTCTGCTCACGGAACTGTCAAGAACCTTCTAGGACATGGTGGGAAGAGGAAAATTAATCCAAGAAGTCTTTGAAGGTTAGTGTGAACTGTAGGAAAAACAGCACATACAACATCCAAAGAACTTAAGGCTGACCTGAAGCAATCTGCAGTGGTGGTTTCAACCCGCATCATATGTCATGCACTAAACAATGAAGAGCTTCATGGGTGAAGGCCACACCACTGCTCAAGGACAGACAAAAAGGCACACCTGATCTTTGCCCAAACCTACCTTGAGAACGTAACATAAGAACATAAGATATGCCATACTGGGTCAGACCAAGGTCCATCAAGCCAGTATCCTGTTTCCAATAGTGGCCAATCTAGGTCACAAGTACCTAGCAGGTTCCCCAAAAGACACAGGTTCTACAATGCTTGTATTGGGGCAAGCAGTGGATTTCCTGGGTTCCCTTTAATAATGGTTTATGGACCTGTCCTCTAGGAACTTATCCAAACCTTTATTTAAAGCCGGCTTCACTAACAGCTTTTACTACATCCTCCGGTAATGAATTAGAGATTGATTACACGTTGAGTGAAAAAATATTTTCTCTTATTAGTCTTAAAATAGGTTACACTGTAGGCTCATTGCATGTCCCCTAGTCTTTCTATATTCTGATGGTGTAAACAATCTATGTTTACCTGTTCCACTCCATTCATCAATTTTTAGACCTCTATCATATCTCCCCTCAGCCGTCTCTTTTCCAGGTTGAAGAACCCTAACCTGTTTAGCCTCTTTCCATCCTCTTTACCATTTTGGTGGCTCTTCTCTGTACCTTTTCTAATAACGCTATATCCTTTTTAAGATTCCACGACTAGAATTGCACACAATATTCAAGGTGCAGTCACACACATTACGTATATCCTTTGTTTTATTCTCCATTATTTTCCTTATGATTCTTAGCAATCTATTTACTTTCATGGCCGCCGCTGCACACTGGGCAGAGGGTTTTAACATGTTATCCACGATGATGCCTAAATCTTTTTCCTGGGTGGTGGTTAGGAGGCTGTTGTCTCTTCTGTGGGGTCTGGCCTGGATACCGAGAAGCAGGGGGGATAGGAAGAGAAGAATTTCTTCTTATTGTAAAAAAAGACTTCTTTGCAGGAGTCTTTTTCTAGCAGGGTCAACTCTTACTCTGGACATTCTCTTTAGAGTAGTATTTTCTGACTCTAATTGAGAGGCTATATCTTGCTAGTCTTTGCCAAAGAGATTTTCCCCTGTGTGAGGTATGTTGCCCAGCTTATCTTGAATCCACTGTTCAAGATCCGAGGTCTAAAGCCATGCAATGTGACATGCACCGACGCAAATTGCTGAAACCCTGCTCGTGCACTCAAAAGCAAAGGTAGCTCTATTTTATTTACATTCTCTTATATACCATGCTATTCTGCATCAGTGTGGTTTACATTGAACAAACTGAAATTACATTGAACAGGGCATTATAACTTGGAGATAACTATTTTACAGGGAACATGGGCTATGGAGGTTTAAGTGGCTTGCCCAAGACCACAAGGAGCACCTGTGGGACTAGAAACCCCAGTCCTTCTGGCCCAAGGTTGCTGTCCTCTAGTGGGATTTGAACCCCTGACCTTAAGTACCTTGCCCCAACCACCAGGCCACTCCTCCACTCCACTCTATTGACAAGCTTTGATACATTTTGGCTATGTTTAACTATGGTGAGAGAATCTGCCCATTTGTCATCCGGGAGGAGAGAAGCAAATGCCCCGAGATCACTGGAACATGTCCTTTGGGAACATTTCCCATATAAAGTATATAGGATTGATCTCAGCTGAGAACATGGGGGCCTGGAAGCAGCGATGCCCAAAGGTATCGAAGGTTCTTGATTCCCTACTGGGTGGGTTAGAAGAAGGAGTCTGAGCTTTTGATTCGGCACATAGCTACACTGGAGTGGTGGGGAAGCTGTGCCTTTTGGAAGCAGGGACACTCTGGTACCCAGTACATGGTATTAAGGCATCTACTTTAAGGTGAAACCGTGAGAGGAGTCTCCCACATACAGAGCATATGATCATGAAGGATACGGTACACTGGTAAGGTGGCAGCTTCCTTGGATGCCGTTGGGTACTGGAGGATCTCCAGTTCCTCCGCCCTCAGTTCCTTCGCAGATGTCACCGTGATAGAGACACCTTTGGCTAGTTCACTAATAAATTCCTGAAAGGACATGTCCTCTGGTGGCAACATGCGCCGCTGTTGAGGTGGGGAAGGGTTGGAAGGAAGGTCCTAGGGCCCCTGTGAATTGAGGGTCTCCACATCTAAATCTGGGGAATCTGAATTGGAGGACTTGAAGTACTGATGGGTATGGTGTGCACCTGAAGATAGATGCTGGTACCGATATATCTGCTTCAGTGAGCCATTTAGGCCTTGCACCAGTACGGGATTCCAGGGAGGGCATGGCTGGGAGTGATGTCACACCTGGAACCTGTGTCAATGCCTGTACCAAAACCAGTACTGAATGCCTGGTACCTGTAGCCAAGGATTTTATGGGTACTGAGGCTGCAAGTAAGGCTTCAAACTATACTTGATGGCCAGTATACACTGGTCTATTGAGGTTGCCAATGCTTGGGTATCGATGACTGGTATTTGTGGCACCTTCCCAGAGCATGGCACAAGTAGCTTTCCAGAGGTCAAGGCATCGGGAGCATCCTGGAACCCTTTGATGGCTTTGGAGAACAGGGCCCCCTGCTGGGGCTGTTTAGCAGGCCGATCTGCCTCCGAGGCAACCCCCAAAGGATCTCAATGTTTAGAGTGAGATCTTTCCCTGGAGGTGCCCGCAGACTTTGAGGTGGCCTTGTGCTTGGACTTCAAGGATACCTGAGCTCCAGAAGAGAATGAAGAATGAAGTAGATGCCAAGGATACCATGTCCAAGGCAAAGAGTGCAACTAATTTAGAAGCCTGGTTCTGTAGGACTCAGTGTCATTTTCTGACAGAGTGAACAGTCTTTTGGCTGGTGGTCTGGGCCAAGGTATTTTAGAAACCAGTCATATGTGTCAGTCGCCAAAATGGTGCTGGCACAATTAGAATATTTTTTGAAACCACTAGGTATCTATATACTCTTCATCCTTGAAAGTATGTAGAAATCAAGTATTGAAGGCTTAAGGCCTAAAAAGGTGTTGATGCCCAAGTAGTTATTTTTAGGAAAATAACGGAAAAAAGAAGTAAGAAAAAAAGAATAAGTGAATCAGCAATGTTTTAGACTGTGATGGTGTCGACGGGAAGGCAGACTCTATCCACAAAAGACGTTTTTTCTGCAGTGACAGGATTTGCTTCCTGCTGGCTCCGCGGAAAACAAAGAATTGAAGAGAGGGAGTTGGGACGGCAGTCAAGCTTTCCAATTGGATGATGGTGAGCATTCCTGCAGGGCTCCATCAGTACCAATGTCACCCATATGTGAAGACTACATTCCTGTTTGTTCCTGGAGATAAAAACCTCCAGATTTAAACCAATATTGGCTTATAACTTTAGGATTACACTAAACACCACATCAGTTAGTCATATAGATAAGCAACAGTGGCACAAGAACTTGGCTACAAAAACTTTGCCGCACACGGGAAAACCTAAATAGGTTATACTGTAATGCCAGGCATTTCACAGAGGCTTTTTCAGGGAATAGGACCACCCACATCAAGCTAAGCCACCATTACCTGTAACCAATGTTCCCGCTAACCTGCGCTGGGTCTGCCGCCAACATTCCTGCCGGCAGGGGGAGGTGCAGAGCGATCGACACTCTGCACCTCCCTCCACCCGCAGGAATGTTGGCGGCGGACTTAGCGCAGGTTAGCGGGAACATTGCCTGTAACAAACATCAATCAGCCCAATTACCAAATCTGCACCCACACAACATATCTGAAACTTCTAGCCCAACCTCCCACAAATAAAAAGCAGCAGACTTACAAAAACGTACTGCTACCAACACAATGAGCCACAAGCTCCAAACTGCCCAAAAACACCATGGTTATGCACTTAAGAACACTCACCCAAGCACAAATCACACCCCTCATTCATCCAAAGCCGTGAGAAATGAGATTTGAGCAAACCAAGGACTTGCATGCAGAGCCAAAAACCCCAAACTCACAAAACCATTAGATCCCGGGCAAAACTGCAGCCACAAAACACTGCGGCTACAAACTGTAAAAGTCGAACACCTCTCTTGCTCTCAATTATTCAGCGGCACAAAAAAAAGCAAAATGCAATGAGCTGGAACTCCCCCCACATACACTAGAACACTGACAACTAGAATCCGCATAACCAAAGACAGACCTACCCACCAACCCCAACTAGACATCATCAACAGGACTTCCATTCAATACCTTCATTTAATCCCCTAAGATTTACTGCTCTATGCAACTGTAAAGCCCAACCTCCACCCAACTGCAAAGGAGGTATAAAATAATTCAGCACCACACACTTATAATTCACAAACATGTGGTTAGCCTGCGCACTATGCTGAACCAGTGGAGCCCCTTCAACCTTCAATTTCAACTTACTTCAATGTTCCACTGTCTGCAACTGATGAATAGTTTTCCCTATATACACAAAGTCACATGAACAAACCAAAGCATAAACTACAAAGTCCATTCTGCATGAGGTTTGCCAATGTAATCCATTACATAAACTGATCAGTAACAAGCATCATTGGACAGAGCGTGCAAGAACCTGTTATTTAACAGGTTTCTTTTATACTACAGTATTATTTTAGCCAAAGCAGTTTACATTGTAACTTAAACTTGATAATGTACTGTACATTAGACAGGGACATTGATAACTTGGATTCTACTGAGGCAATAGAAGGTTAGGTGACTTGCACAAGGCCACAAGGAGTGCTAGTGGGAATCAAACCCTGATCTTTTGGTCCCAGGCAGTGCACTAACCATTAGGCCACTCCTCCACTCCACTTGGAGTTTAAAGCCCAAACCCTCCAGTCCCGCTTACAAGAATGCCAAACTATCAGGAAAAGGCCTCATGTGCAACCTGGGCTAAGGCACAAGCTCCAGTATGGCTGCCATTGAGCCCAAGACCTGAACATAGACCCATATCCCTTGGCAAGGGACTCCCTGCAGCATCTGCACCTGGGATTGCAACTTTGCAATCCAACCCTCTGGCAGGAAAACCATGCCCCTTCATTTACTGAAGTGGGCTCTAGATATTCTAAGGACTAGGATGGCATCAGTCTGCTCTTCACAAAGTTGGCCACCCAACTTAAGTCCTGAAGAAATACTACGAGGACCATTGCCTCTTGGCTTTCCTGAAAGAACTTCTCCCAGGTATGGGTAGACCAAACTCTGCTTCTGAAGAGCTGCTGCTACCACCATCACCTTAATGAACACCTGAAGGACTATCATGAGGCCAAATGGCAGAGTCTGAAACTGAAAATGTTCCCTCAGGGCTACACACTGCAGAAACTCTGGTGCTCAGGATGAAGGGGAATGTGAAGTAAGCCTCGGTCAAATCTAGGAAGGTTAAAAACTCCCCCCTGACAGTACTATCATGGTTTGCAGTGTCTCCATGTGGAACCAAGCAACCTTTAGGACCCCATTCATGCCCTTCAAATATAAAATGGGACACAAAGCCCTCCTTTTTTGGAAAAAAACTAAGTAGATTGAATACAGACATGCACCCCATTCATCCCAGGGTACCAGAACCACCACCTCAAGCTGCAGTAGGTAGTTGCGTGTAACCTGTATTGCCTGAGCCTTGGCAGGATCCTGGAAAGGAGAAATAAGCCATCAAGGCATCTGAGAGGAGCATGCCAACTCAAAAGCCCAGCCATCCCTGATCAGCTCCAAAACCCAGACATCTGACATGGTCTGGACCAAAGTGTGGCAAAAACACTGTAGACAACCATCTACTGGTTGTTTACCCACCATGACCCCCAAAACCTTCATTGGGAGGAATTGGCAGCTCTAATGTCTCCAGTGACCCCCTCTGCAGTTTCCCCAAATAGGGCTGACCCTGTGGGAGAAAAGCGTAGTGACTCACCTGTAACAGGTGTTCTCCGGGGACAGCAGGAATAAGTCATCATATGGGTGATTTCAGCACCCACGGAGCTTGTGCAGTAATCACTCCTCAGCTTTCAAAGAAAGCCTTTGGGAGTTAAACCACACATGTGTTTATGCTCCTGCCCAAGGGAGCCAACTTACCTCATAGCTCAATCAAGCATAAAAAATGAAAAAAAAAAAAGACTCCACAGGGAGGAGGGAGGATAGTGAGGACAGATTCTTGCTGTTACCAGAGAACACCTGTTACAGGTGAGTAACTATGCTTTCTCCAGGAGCAAGCAGGCAGCCACTCAGTCCTCACATATGGGATTCTCCAGCTACAGGCTACCAAAAAACCCCTGCAAAAAGCCACAGGCGACCAACAGCAAGCTGTGAATGGCAGCAGGGATCAATGAATGACCAAGACCTGAGATGCAACCTGTGACCCACTAGCCGGCCCAGAGGCTGAGAGGTGCTTGAGCTGCTTAATGGGGCAATGCTTTTATTGGTGGTTACGCCCCGGGAAGGCAGTAGCTAGGCCTTCTGGCTCCCGTCGTTATACCTTATCCCAATAAGTGTAGTTGAGGCTGAGTGTAAGGTAAACATAGGATTTATTCCCCGTCCGGGTGGATTCAAAAACCATGGAACAAAAAGTTAAACAGACCATCCGTCTGACATTTAAACAAAGGAAAATACTGTAACAAAAATGTAAGCTTTCTTCAGCATTCAAATTAACAGCACAAGTAACAGGAAACAGTTTCTCACTCACGTGAAACTTTGCAGCTGTTTCTTCAATTAACTCTTTGGCTGCTTCAGCACACAGAATAAACACCACTTGATACAGGTTACCTGCAGTCCAAGCCTGTATCTTGTAAAACCTTTTCAGGGAAAGCTAGTTATATCTCTCCCTCATTTCCTCCTCTGCAATTCTGCATAGCTCCTTGAATGAGCATGTGAAGCCTTCCTCTACCCTCGTGGTTTGTGGGAAGTTACCGTACTGTTTGTACTTCTCTTTCTCCTCCTGAGCTCTGCACAGCTCCTCATATGAGCTTAGGTAGTCTGGGTGTTCTAAGTCCCACCTCTTAGGGATAATACGTCTCACTTCACCTCTGGGAGCTTCCTGCTTTCTGTTACGTGGATAGTCCCGTTCTGGTTTCCTTCTCTCACAGCGTCTATCTATCTCAGGGGAATATGCCTCAAGGTAAGAATTCTTCCTTTCTGTCTGTTTGGAGTTAAACTGTTTTGCTGTGAACTTAGCTGTAGGACTGCCCTTCCTTATTGCCTTATTGCAATACTCCTCAGGGTATTGATAGGATTTGCCTTGCTGTTTCCCACAGCCTCTCTGCAAATCACTCACCTCTGCCTCTTTGGAGTTTTTCCTTGGCACTGTCCTTACAGCTTCCACTTGCGTTCTCTGCTGAATTCTTTCACCTCTGCTCTCGTGGCTTCCCTCTGAGATATTTCCAGAGCTTTCACTTAAGCTCTGGTCTGAGCATTCCACTATGCTCTCCTTGATTCTCCCACCTGTGCTTTCTGGGCTTTCATCTGAGCCTCCTGAGCTCTCTGTCTTCTCTTTGCTTTCCAAGCTTTCCAAGCCTCCCAGGCTATCAGCCTTCTCTGAGCTTTCTGAGACCTCCAAGACTTCCACGACTTCCTTAACCTCCAAGCTCTCCTGGACTTCCACGACTTCCTTAACCTCCAAGCTCACCTCCAAGCTCTCCTGGACTTCCAACCTCTCGGACAACCCTTCTGAGCTCTCGGACACCCTCTCTGTTAGTGACTGAGTCCTTACTATATCCTGCTCAGTGTTAGCTTGGGCCCCGCCCCCTTGCAGCTGCTCCCCATTTTCTAATGAGCTCTGAGCTCCATCACTGCTTGGGCGTTCCCTAACACCATGTGCATGTGTTTTCTCTGGTTGCTCTTGGCAACCCTCTCTCATTTGTGAAGCTGAGCTGTCACTTTCTTTTCCTCACTTTTGTTTACCTCTATAGGCACTGCTGGCGTCACCTCGTGACAAACCCCAGTATCAAGGATGGAACCACCTCTCCAGTAGCCTGGATGTAAGGGCAGGAGGAAAGGAGTTGCATTAATCCCCAAAGAAATGACAGAGTACTGCCTTGCTGAAGGCACTGTCATGTCAAGAGCTCTCCTCCAGACAGTAATGCGCTGCAAAGGTATGGACAGGACCAGCTGGCAGTCTGGCATGTGTCTTGCAGAGAGACAGAGCAGATGTGTCACTGTGGTTGCCTTGGGGCACACATTATGAGCAGTGACATGACATTCTAAAAGAGTCCAGCCTGCTTGTAGGCAAAGGAGATGCAGTCTGCCACCCAGGTGAACAGGGTGCTCTTAGACCAGCAACATCAAGCCCTTCAGGTCATAGGAGACGAAAAGCGATGGGCCTTTGTCTGTTCAAGGTAGGCAGCTAGCACCCTCTTACAGTCGAGGGTATGAAGGAAAGCCACCACTCAAGACATGCGAAGTCTAGGAAAAAAGGTAGGTAGACTCACCACCTGACTGAGATGAATAGTAGATACAACTTTCAGCAGTAACTTGGGATGGGTGCGTAGACGTAGAACCACTCTATTCTTGTGAAATCTGATGTATGGCATGTGGGCCACCAATGCCTGGACAACTTTCCAGGAAAGGAATTTGAGGGGAGCAGAAGCAAACAGTTCAAAGGGAAGGGTCATGAGCTTCACAAGAAGCACATTCAGGTCCCATGCCACCGGAGGCCATGAGAGAAGACAACCCTCGTCTGTCCACCAGATAGTGATGTGCAGCCAGGGCACTGAGATGCACCCTGATGGAGTTAGACTTTAAGCCAGCATGAGAAAGGTACAACAGGAACTGCAGTATCAACTGCACCAGGCAGGAAGAGGGGCTACGGGCTTTGTCGGCACACCACAGTGAAAATGTGTGCCATTTAAAAGCATACACCAACCTGGTGGCATCCTTGTGGGAGGCCAACAGAACATCCTCAACCTCTAAGGAAAGATGGAATGGGACTAGAGCTACTCTTTCAAAAGCCAGTGCTAGAAGCTGGAGGCTGGTGTGCAGGACAGATCTGTTCTTCTGTGATATCAAATCCAGCGTGTAGCCCAGGGAAACCAGGGGATGCTTGAGAAAGCTTCAGCAACAATGGGAACTGTAGTTACTGGGGCCAGCAGGGAGTAATGAAGATCACAGTGGCCATGTCCAACAATCTTAAGCAGAGTTTGTGGAACCAGTGGAGTGGGGAGATTAGGCATACAGCAGACTCCCTGTCCATGGGAAGAGAAAGGCATCTGCCATCGCGTGGTCCCAGGTCAGTATCTAAGAGCAAAAGCAAGGCAACTGAGTATTGCTGGGACTGGTGAAGAGGTCTATTGTTTGAGTCCAATTTTGGAAGAGAGCAGGCCACATTTGGTTTCAGATGCCACTCATGTGGCTGAAGGACCCTGCTGAGTCTGTCCGCCAGAATATTCTTATGTCCCGAAAGATGGCCCTTGTTGTGGCAAAGGTCCAGATGCAGACTGCCTCCCAGCATAGGTGGTATGGGCTTGTACCACCCTGCTCGTTGAGGTAGATCACCACAAGCTGGTTGTCTGTCAGGATGAGGACTACCTGGGTCAACAGTTGGTTCTGAAACATTCTGAGGGCATTTGCCAGAGTCCTGAGCTCAAGGAAGTTGATCTGATGCAGGCTTTCCTCATGTATCCAGATGCCATAGGATCAGAGACAGTCATAGTGGGCTTCCCGTCTCAGCTTAGAGGCATCTGTGATGAGGTAAAGCTCTGATGAGCAGGGACTGTCTCTTACATGTCTGTTTCAGTGCTGCGTACATCTTGTAGTGCTATACAAATGCACTGTAGTAGTAGTAGTAAGCACTGGACTGGCAGGGCTTGGGAAAAACAGGCTGGCCAAGAAAGTTTAGCCAGTGCTGCCATCAGGTGAGGGAATTCACAAGGGGCCTGGAGGCCCGCACACATTGTCTAGGCGACCCATGGCTTGAGAACCACAGAACGCTGAGGGACTACTGTGCCTGCTGCATTCACAGGAAGCATCTAGGGTCACGGTGAACCATCATTGTCATATGGCCAAGAGGTGCAGCATCAGACGGGCTGACATCATCATGCACCCCTGCACCTTGGTTGCCAGGGAAGAAAGCTGCTAGCCCTGTCCAGAGGGAGGAAGGCCCTGGTGTGGGTAGTATCGAGGAGGGCTCCTATAGGTGTTACATGGGCTGCAGATAGATTTGGGGTACTTGATGACAAACCCCAGACCTTGCAACAGTGATAGGGTGAGGTGGCCCACATGACCAGACTTCCCCTGGCAAGCCTCACCATATTAACCAATCATCCAGATAGGAAAACATGAAGATGCCTTGTATTTGGAGATAGGTGGCGACAACTGCTAGGCATTTGGTAAACACCCTTGGGGCAAACTGAGAGACAGAAGGGCAGAATCCTGTACCTGCCCACAACTAAGCAGAGGAACTGATGGTGCCAGGAGTGAATCAGGATGTGGGTATAGGCATCTTTTAGATTCAGGGAGCATAGCCAATCTCCCTGCTGGAGATAGAGCAGCAAGGTTCCAAGGGATACCATTTTAAACTTCTGACCAGAAAGCAGTTGAGGTCCCTCAAATCTAGGATGGGACGAAACCCTCCTGCCTTTCTGGAGACAAATATGTAGTGGGAATAGTTGCCCCAGAGATGGAGGATGAGCTCCACTGCCTGGTCTGAGAAGACTCCCAAGCTCCCTCTGCAGATGGTCTCAGTGAAGAGAAGTCATAGGGGCTACCCTGGAAAGAATGAAGGGGGCATCTGCTCGAAGTGGAGGAGGTACCCTTCCTGCATCACCTGTGGAACCCAGGTGTTGGTGTGATGCCTGGCCAGAGGTGGGCAAGGTGAACTAGACACCCCCTCTGTGCCCTGGGTCTTAACGCTTGGGAGGGAGAGGGGCTTATGCCCATGGAGTCAGAAACCCCCTCTCCCCCCAGGTTGCAGCAGGAGCACTGTCTAGGGCTTGGGTGCCATAGACCTATGAGGGCCGTGGCCCTGGCCCTTGGCCTGCTGAACCTGTTGAAGAGCTTGGTAGGCCAGAAACTGCAGGTAAGTACCCCAAGTCTCTCCCCCCTTCCCCGAAGCATTCCACCAGGAAAGGTCAGCAGTCTTCTGGGAGCACCTGGTTCTGCTCATGTATTCAGACTAACTTTGAGACCTTGTCCATCTTGGGCTTGCCAAAGACGTTGTAAACCCCTCAGCATGGGACATCAGCCAACTTGTCCTGAATCCATTGCTCTAGGCCAGTCTAGGCAGTGGGCACTAATGGCCATAGCAGCTCCTGAGCTATGGACTCAATGTCTCATAGGGTGCCCAAGTCCAAACTTGGAGCAGTCCTTGACTGTCAGGATGCCAGGATCCTTTGTCTCTCTCAACACCTCCAGCAGTGATCAGGCTGATGCTCATCAAGCCCAAGGCACTCTCCGACTGAGTAGGAGAGAGAGGACAAGTCCTTGACCAGGAGTCCAGAACCACACTGGAGGTTCATCAGTCAGCAGCTGAGAACCTGGCAAGCTGCTTTGTCAGGTATCTCAGGTTCATGCCCTTGCTCAATTGATAAGCCTGGTGTGGGCTATGAGCATAGAACCCTTGTAGCACTTCATACCAAACCCATCCAGGATGTGCGCCTTCCTACCCAGTCCTCACTTATGGATGACATCAGCACCGACAGAGCCCGCACAGAGCAATTCCCCAGCTTTCAAAAAAGCCTTTGGGATTGCTGCCACACATGCATGGTCCTCTTACCGCCCAAGGGTGCCATCTTGCTCAGTCAGGTCCCATAGCTAGAGCTCTACTAAGCAGATGGCAAGGGAAGCAAAATAATGGCAACTCTATAGGGGAGGTAGGAGGATAGTGAGGACCGATTCCTGCTGTCCCTAGAGAACACCTGTTACAGATGAGTAACTATGCTTTCTCCAGGATCAAGCAGGAAGTCAGTCCTCACTAAAACACCTCTGCAAGGCCGTGAGCAGAAGCCAATGCCTGAAGGAGCCAGAGTCCTGAGGTCCTCAGGGGCAAGCTCTCGGAAGCCACAGAAGAAGGGTCGAGGGCAGGAGTTGCTTATACCTCAAATAGATTACAGAGTATAGCCTGGCCGAAGGCGCTGTCCTGGGTGAGACTCCGTCTCCAGGCAGTAGTGCGAGGCAAAAGTATTTGCCAAAGACCAGGTCACAGCCTGGCAGATGTCTGCTAGAGGCACCAAGTGCAGCGGAAGCCACCAAAACTACCTTGGCACGGACACAGTGTGTGGTGACTCAGCAATCCAACAGGGCCCCAGCTTTTGCCAGGGTGAAAGCGATGCACTCTGCCACCCAGATGGAGAGGGTGCGCTTGGTGACTGCCAGCACCAGACGGCTAGGATCATAGGCGACAAAGAGCCAGTTGGACTTGTGATGACCCCAAGTACGCTGCAGATAGAGCCCTCTTGCAGTCGAGTGTGTGTAGGACCGCCAATGCTCGGTTGGCACGAGGTCTCGGGAAGAAAGTCAGTAGGAATATCTTCTGGTTGAGGTAGAAATCAGAGACAACGTTTGGCAGGAACTTTGGGGTGGATACGGAGGACCACCCTGTTACTGTAGAACCTGGTATAGGGGTCCCTCAGCCATGAGAGCTTGGAGCTCATCGACATGCAGAACCAAAGTCAGAGCCACCAGGAAGACAACTTTCCAGGAGAGGTGCTGGAGCGAGCACGTCACCATCAGCTCGAATGGTGTCCGCGTGAGCAGCATGAGCACAATGTTCAGGTCCCACTCCGCCGGGGGAGGCAAGATGGGTGGCTTGGAGAGCAGGAGGCCCTGCATAAAGCAGGGAGACCAGAGGCTTCCCCAAGAGGGGTTTGTCCTTAACAGGGGAGGTGGTTAGCTGAGATGTCGCTGAGGTGCACCCTAACCAAGTTGATTTCAGCCCCACCTGCGATAAGTGAAGGAGGTACTTGAGGACCCACCAAATATAGAAGGAGAAAGAGTAGATATGGAGTGCGGAGCACCAGACCAAAAAGCACCGCCAATTGAAGGTGTAGGCCCGCCTCATTGAGTCCTTCCTTGATGCCAGGAGGATCTCCTCAACCTCCCCTGGGAGGTGCTGCAGAGCTAAAGTGACCTGTTCAGCTGCCAAGCTTTGAGGGATAATGAGGAGAGATTTGGGTTTAGCACCCGCCCTTCCTCCTGTGTTAGCAGGTCTGGTGTGCAGCCCATGTGAAGCGGTGGCTCCGAGGAGAGTCTGGAGCAAAAATGGGAACCAGGCTGGCGATACCCACAATAATCACAGAGGCTCGGTCTCACTGAATCTTGTGAGGGTCATCACGATGAGGGTGGGAGGGAACACATACAGCAGCTCTGAAGTCCAGTCCAGGAGGAACACATCCGGGGCTACACTGTCAGGATGCAGGCCTGGCCCACAGATGTGGGGAAGCTGCATATTTTGTTGGACTGGCAAACAAGTCCAGGGATGGAGTCCCCACTGTTGAAAGAGGAGAAGAGTCATCTCTGGGTTCACATGCCATTTGTAAGAGTGAAGAAGCCTGCTGAGTCTGTCCGTGAGGATATTGTCCTGGCCAGGGAGGTAGACTTCTCTGAGGGTAATACCACGGCACACAGCGAAGGAGCAGAGGACCACCTTTTGGCAGAGAAGGCAAGAGCCCGTCCCTCCCTCCTTGTTCATATAGAACATCGCAAACCCTATTGTCGGTCCCTGTACCAGTATTGACTTCCCCTTCAGGTGGGGCTCTAAGACCTTCAGGCCAACCGGACTACTCTGACTTCAAGCAGGTTGATCTGCTGATTCAACACTCTGAGGAACCATTGCCTCTGTGGTGCATAGGATGCCACAGTGGGATCCCCAGCCCAACACGAGACATCCTGGTCATAATGAGCTTGTGTGGTGGGGCCTGAAAGGACATGCCTCGGAGAAGACTCTGGGGGGTTCTGCCACCACTCCAGGAACTGTGAAGCTTGCGAGAGACCTGGACGAGACCCCAAAGATGGCTGGAGGCTTGGGTCCACTGCATTTTCAGGCACCACTGGGTTGGCCCCGCATGTGCATGCGGGCATGGGGAATGATGTAGACCGTCAAGGCCATGTGCCCTAAGAGGTGAAGCATGGTCTGCGCCATCACCTTGCCTTGCCTTGAACCTCAGCATCCAGGGAACGGAGACAATCCACACAGGCTTGTGGAAGGAAGGCGCCGATGAACTCCAGTCTGCACCGGCTGGAGTTGGGACTTGGAGTAGTTGATCAGGAAGCAGAGATGTTCAAGTCCGCGGACACTCCCTTGACAAGCCAATCATCTAGGTAGGGAAAGACAAGTATACCCTGCTGCGGGAGGTATGCTGCTGCCGAACGGATAGACACTTTGTGAAGACCTGTAGGGTGGATGCAAGCCTGAAGGGGAGCACCCTGTACTGGTATGTGCTCCCCTTGCACCCTGAAGCGCAGGTACAGCCTGTGCCTGGGGTGGGATCAGTATGTGAGTGTAAGCATCCCTGAGGTCCAAGGAACATAGCCAATCGCCCTGCCGGAGGAAGGACAGTAGGACACCAAGAGAGAACATTCTGAACTTCTCCCACATCAGGCATTTGTTCAGGTTCCGGAGGTAGAAGATGGGGGCGCAGGCCCCCTGTCTGCTTCGGAATGAGAAAGTATAGGGAGTAGAATCCACAGCCTCTGAGATGTTTCGGTACCTTTTTGACTGCCTGCTGACCAAGGAGGTTTGCCACTCTTGCTTTAGACAAGCCTGGTGCACAGGAAGCCGAGAAAGCTCAGCTGGGGAGAATGTGGGAGGAGGCCCAGCTAGGTGAAGACGGTAACCGTCCCGTATCACCTGGAGAACCAGGCATCTGATGTGATCAACCCTCATTCAGGTGTGAAGAGGGATAGGCGTCCTCGCCAGACAGCGGTGCTGCCGGGGGTGGGGGGTGGGGGGGGAGAGAGGCTATGTACTCTGCGTCAAAACCTTGGGTTGGCTGGGGTGGCACCGATTGTGTGGTTGGGGTTCTTGTGTCCCCTTGTTGTGTCTTACAATGGCCCCTTGAGGGAGATTGCCGGCCCCTGTGAAGAAGCCCTGGTGGCTGGAGGGATCTGGTGTATATCTTGGGGGCGTGGGAGTGGATGTGTAGGGTAGGGGTACCCTCAGTAGGGGAGCCTCTAATCCATTGGTAGAAGGGCTTTTTGGTCTGCTGCTTCTTCTGCTAGCAGGGGAAGAAGTCTTCTGTGAGAGACATGTGTGGGTTACGAACTCCGTCTCTCTCGGCTCTGCCTTATCTTCCATCGGCTTGCCGAACAGTTGTTCACCAAGGTAGGGCCATGTCCAGGAGGTTTCCTCCTGGACCCACTGCTCCAGGTCCGAAGACTGGAGCCATGCCTGACACCGGGCCCACAATGCTGGTGGCTGCTACCACGGCCTGAGAGGAGTCAAAACTTGTTGTATTGCCAGGTGCGGGCAGAAATACTTCGAACAATCCGTGACAGACATCAACAGGATCTGGAACCTGAGAAAGTGGTCGCCTTCCAACGGCGTCCACCAAGAAGCCGCCAAGTTCTCTGGCAAGGTCGTGGCCAGGAACAATGGCCCACATGTAAAGTTGGCAAGATGGATGTGGAATGACCAGCATGGACCCTTGGTAGACCTTGTACCCAAGGGGCATCAAGGGCATGGGAATTAAGGCCCTGCCAGTTGGGACCAAAGAATGGACTTCGGGCTCTTTGCTTCCACACAGCGGACTCTACTACCATCAAGGTGTGGGGAAGCTGAGTCTTCCAGAACCACCCCCCGTGTGCTCGCTGAACCCTGTACATCGCATAGAGCCTCTTGGCTGACTAACCGGGGACTGAAGCAGGTGTCTCCCACATGTGGAGAAAGGCATGCCAGAACAGGAGCTGGGAGGCACCGGGACTAGGAGAGATTCGAGGCAAGGACTCGTACTGTAGGATGTTCCAATTCCTTCAGCTCTAGGTTCCTCATTGGTCTGCCCATCTGGCATGTTTTTAGCAGGTCCCGCACCATGTCACGCACCTGAACACAAAGAAAGTAGGTGTTCCTCTGGGAGGCGAAAGCCTCTGCGAGGCAGGGGGGAGATGGATCCGAGAGCAGATACCTGTGGACATGGGTCTCAAGGGAACGTATATTGCCATCATATATCCCAGCCTGAAAGGTCTGAGTAGGACTCAGTCAGGCTGGTCGCCCTGTTCCGCGGCCAAGGCCCGCTGGAGCCGCTAGGCGCTGGCCTTTGAAGGACCTTGCCCCCCAAAGAACGGTGATGGCGACGCGAGAATGGTGCCGCGGACCTGTGGCTCTTGGGGGTTTCCAGGGATTTTAGGAAAACTGGGTCCCCTCCTTTGAAAGGGGCCTTGGTTCTCTGAGGTGCAAGGCCAGCCATGCTGGAGCGGAAGCACCTGCTGGCGGCAGCTTAGGAAGGAAGAAACGCTGCGCTCCACATTGCAGCATTCAGGATTTCCCACTCCAGGCGAGGTACCATGGCAATGGCTACGCGAGGTTACGGGGTCTGGCGAAGAGGAGTGAGAGGGAGTCCTCACTGGGACAACCCTCGTGGAGATCTGGGCAACCTTCGTCTGGAGGACTCCTCATCTGTACGTGTAACCTTTCGAGGGTGCTCCTTGTCCGACTCTCCGTGTGGTACACCGAGGAGGGCTAAGAGACCAAGCAACATTGAGAACTGCTCATCGCTTGTCCAGTGCCCCTGGACAGTGAGGCTTTTGCGGTTGTCTTCTTCTTTTTCCGCCCCTCCACCTGGTCGGGAGTGGCCCCGCCTTGGGCCGCGGGTCTTCTCAAGGGCGCGGGGCTTCGGATGAGCAGTGGAACAGCTTTGGAATGCCACTGGGGATCCCAGGGTCCCTGCTTTATGGACAAATGTCCCCCCCCCTTCTCGGACTTCTGCTTACGACTTTAGCAGGGCCTTGGAGGACATTTCTGCCTTAACACAACGAGCATGAGGGCTCCGCGCTTATGGTCAGCCCCAGGCACTGTAGATAGCAGTCATGGGCTTGTCCGTTGAGCCATGTTTTTGGAGCATCTGTCACATTTCTTGAAGCCCGTTGGCCATTGGGACAAAAATGTGCCCAGTTACGTCAAAGACCCTCGAGGCCAGTGGTTGGTGGAGAAGGGATGCGAAAAGGAGCCCAAGAAAAAAAATCCTAAAAAAAAAATAAAAAAAAAGGAAGAAGCAATCCGCCTCATGCTCCCCAGACGGGCAGAGGTGAGGGTAATGGACGGTTAGAGGACCGGTGTCAGACCGGAAAAAAACAAACCCTCCCGGGCTAGAGTGCCCTCCGGATGTCAGAACAAAACTGCCACTTTTTTCGAGGTACTTAGTGACGCAATTGTTCTGAAGGACTCTGCGGATATCCAAGTGGCCAGACTGAGCAATACTTGGCACCTCCGGGTGGGAACGAGGACCACACGGATGTGTGGCAGCAAGCCAAGTGGATTTCTTTGAAAGATGGGGAATTGATCCGCACAGGATCAATCCCCCCCCCCCCCGGTGACGATGTCACCCATAAAGTGAGGACTTACTTCCTGCTTGTTCCTGGAGAATGCATCTTCTGGCCTTTGGATCCGACACATGGCTGACTCCACCATCATGGAGTTGTTGGGTAGCTATTGTGACACGCCCGCGGCGAGTCGACTAGTGGTGGTTGGGAGTGGGGAGCGCGGGGACGTTCACTCTTCTTTGTGTAGTTGGGGTTTGGCTGTGCAGCAGGCAATTCGAAATGGAAGAGGAAACACAGGAGGGCAATTTGTTACTTAAATGGCTTTTATTTATTTATTTCTGGAACCAACTTTTGGCAAGTGGACCTTGCTGAGGGCAAATGACCTTGATAAGGCAAAACAATATCACAACCGGAAACTAGAGGATATTTTCTCCCTTTAGACTTCTCAGCAAATTTTCTTCAAGTAGTTACTTCACTCTTGATGACTCTTTGCAGCTTCTTTCATTTACAAAGCAGTTGTAACACTTTTTAAATGCCAAAGTTTTCCCACAAACTTCTGTTACGACAGTTTTTGACCTTTACTCTCAGCTGCTGCAGATGAGGATATCTCTCCTGTGCTGCCTCCTGGTTTAAAACGCTCTTAGCCCTGTTAAGCCTGGCTTCTTCAGAGATACAATTGCTGCTTTAACCAATGAGGTTCATATGACTTCTTGTCTGCTTTCCAGCGTGGCACATACACAACACCAGCAAAGATATCTTCTTAACCTGTTACTCACAGCTTTCTGTATAAAAGTATTTAAAACACGGTTTATACAAATCCCACACTCCATGGATTCCGCAGAGGGATATTGGAGAGTCTGAGTATGAGTCTACTTCCATTTCTTGCGGGGTACTGTAACACTCAGGGCTTGGGGCACAGTTCTGGAACGCTATGCTTCACTTCCTTTTTAAAAGCCTAAGAAGCTGCCCCCATTTTAACTTCTGGGGTCCCATTTTTACCGGGTCAAAAGCTCTTGCCCTTCTTCATCCTTAGACACTCCTGTGTTCAGGACACACACAAATTGCTTAACTGGCAGAAACCCATCTTCTCAACTGGTTTTCTGTACTGCCTAATCACAGATCTCAGGAATTGAGCTGTAACTCTCAGAATCAGTCATATACTCTTGCATCGTTTTCCCCAGCTCCACTTCCATGCCCACAATCGTTGCACTTGCCTTGGGAGTTATGGCTGGTCCCCTTTGACCCTCCAGGGCCCTACAGCCTTATGCTGCTGTTCCTTCCCCTGGCTCCTCTGGACTCTTGGACTCTCCTCCTGGCTTTTAGAATGCGGTTTTCCTTGAGCACGTCCTCTCTCTGTGTTTCTGCTTGTGTCTCTCTTTTTCATAAGTGTCTATTGCGGTGCCTCTGCTTGTATTCCTCAGATCCTGCTCTCTCTCTGGCCTCTTCTTCGTTGC